>JAGSMP010000040.1:2027500-3401750 GCA_029286625.1 Parnassius orleans
AAGAGTTGCTAGTTTAAGCGGGTTTTTTTAATTCATTTAAGTGACAAATTAATTTTAAAATTGTATATTGTTGTATACGTCAATTCGTGCAATTGGATCACCAGTTTTCTGGCTGATCGGAGCATCAAGGTCGTAGTAGACGGTGCATGCTACGATCACAAGCCTATTAACACTGGTGTTCCACAAGGCTGCGTGCTATCACCAACCCTTTTTCTTCTGCAAATCAATGATATGTTGCAAACCGGTAACATTCATTGCTATGCGGACGACAGCACTGGTGATGATTTATACACCGGCCGTGCCAATATTTCTCGGGAAAACTTCCCCCGAACAAACTTATGTCTGAAATCAAGACATTGTTGAATAAAGTTTCGGATTGGGGGCGACTAAATCTAGTCCAGTTCAAAATAAAAAGAACCCCTTTGTCGTATCTACTCAGTTTAAGGGCACTCCCCTTGTTGCCTCAGCCAGTATCAGAATTCTCGACGTCGACATATCGAATGACGTGCAGTTTCGTGGTCACTTGGAAGATAAGGCCAAATTGGCCTCTTAAATGCTTGACTTGCTCAGCAGAGCGGGACAGTATTTCATACCGGCACACCGCCTGCAACTTTACAAGGCGCAGGTTCGGTCGCTCATGGAATACTGTTCTCATCTCTGGGCCGGGGCTCCCCACTGCCAGCTCCTTCCAATTGATCGCATCCAGCGCAAAGCGGATCAAATTGTCAGCGACCGAGCTCTTTCTGATCGGCTTGACTCACTTGCGTTGCGGAGAGATGTTGCATCTCTTTGCGTATTCTATCGTATCTACCGCGGGGAGTGCTGAGTGGAATTGTTCGGACTAATCCCAGCCACTCAATTTCACCATCGCACATCGCGACAGAACTCGAGATACCATCCATACTATCTGGATGATTGGCGGTCCACTACTGTGCGATTTTTCTTCCTCGCACAACTTCCTTGTGGAATCGAATACAACCAGCAATTTTCTGGAACGATACGACCTAGGTTCCTTCAAGAAAAGAGCCTACTCTTTTTTTAAATACCGGCAACGCATCTGCCATTCCCTTAGTGTTGCAGTTGTTCATCGGCGGCGGTAGTCACTTACCACCTGGTGAGCCGTATGCTCATTTGCCCCCTCTCATATATAAATATATATGATGGGGACGAGAACCGGTAACCCTTTTAAGTGGTAACGATGCTTTCCATCTTAGTCCTTAGGCGATACGCATTGTCACCCTTACTCTTGTAAAAAATAAACAGTCAAAATTATTTTATTAAAAATTAATTGTTGCATACGAGTATTTTCCGCTCTTACTCGCACCAGTGCTTGCTTAAAGTAAATAAATAGAAGGATCACCGAAGGCTCCGGGTAACTACACGAAACTCGTGACAAAAAGTTTCCCTCATTTGTAAGTCTACGTTAGTTTTCAAAAGAGTAGCGACGACCGTGAATGTGCTTAACGAACGTCTGCGTTTGTTAACGTCCTATTCACAACTTGGATATATTTTATGCGAATTAAAAACTTTTCTGAGCATACATTATTAAATAGACGCCGGTTACTGAATAACGTAATTTCATCGTGCCGTGTTGGTTAGAGGCGAAGCGCTCGCATAGACAGGAGCACATGAAATACGAGTAAACTTTACGCGTTCGCCACGTACGTGCTGATGGGATTGACATGTTCTGTCGAAAAAAAAACTTTTTTTTTTAAATTTAAAAACGTTAAAAATTACATAAACATGAACATTCACTGCCTGTCACCCAGAGGGGTAGACAGAGACTACGGACTTCCGTTTGGCACGATCCTGACACACCTCTCTCGCATACTTTACATTCATATACCTACGCATACATACTCGTCGGTTAAGGGTACTCTTAATCTAGCCCATCTTCAATTTATTGCCAATTTGGTCGATAAACATTCGTACTAGGGCATCCCTTGCCGACTCTGCTGTTCACGTCTCTCTCTCTCTGTCTCTCTCGCTCTCTCTCTCTCTATCTTTCTCTCTCTCTCTGCAACATAAATTTGCATTGTCACTCTTTAAAAATAACGCGATAAATTAACTCGTAAAAATTAATTTATAATCCGCGTAAGCAATCACTTAGCGGTTAGCAACCGCAGAGTCCACTTCACCTGATGATGCCTCGTGTAGAGGCGAAACACTTTTTTTTTCGACGGTGGTGTGTCTTTCCTAGTGTAGTAGAATAGAATAGAATAGAATAATTTTTATTCAATATTGATTACAAGTAATTCTTATTGAAAGTCATTTTTTTACTTTACCACTGGTTCGAAAAAATCCTCTGTCCTGGGAAGAAACAGCAAGAAACCCAGCGGGACTTTTTTTAAATAAATTTTACAATATAAATGATTACAAACTAATTACAAAATTTATTTTAGAAACAGCTTGGAAGCGACCACCTCATTCCCAGGGGTTATTGTCAACCATGTATTCATTTATATTATAATAACCCTTTTTATACAGTTTATGTTTAATTAAATATTTAAACTTGGTGATAGAGAGACCTTGTATATTTTCTGGGACTTTGTTGTAATAGCGTATACATTGCCCCAAGAATGAACTACTGACTCTGTGGTGTCGAGACACTGGTATCACTAGCTTGCGTTTGTTCCTAGTGTTTACAGAGTGTATATCACTTTTTTTACTAAAACTATCTTTTGTTTTTGTGAACATACATTAAATTTTCGTAAATATACTGAGAGGCCAAAGTTAATATATTTATTTCTTTAAATTTTTCTCCAAGAGACTCTCTCGGTTTAAGGTTGTAACACGAATGTTTTTTTCTAAGATTTAACTATATAACTTATTCTAAGATTCTGGCAATGAGGTATTATACAGTATAGTATTTAGTCCTGTCATGTAGATGCCAGATGCGTATTAGCGTATTTAGATTTAATTTGAGGATAGATATAAGTATTGATGGGTCACAGCATTCACATACAAAACTGCAGTGACAAAAAATCTTACAGTTGGTCAAATGGTAAATGTCTACTGCAGTCCATGGACACCAACAGCCAACTTCAAACAAAGAAGGTTACAAGTGCGTTGTTACCTCTCAGAACTAAGATGGAATGCCTCACAGCCTGTAATTATACTGGCTCTAGACTTTGGCTTTTTTAGACCTTTAAATAGATGCTGACACGATTCATCAGTTCGTATTCCGCAGATTGCCCTAATGCACTTTTTCTGCGCAAGAAATGCCCGATTCCAATCTGAACTATTTTCCCACATCACCAGTCCATAACAGACGTTTTTATGTCAGTCACTTTTTTTATTTGGTTGAGCGCGTATGAACATTTGTTTACTTTATTACAAACTTCATTGATATGTGCTTTCGAGTTCAGATTCTGGTCTATAAAAACACCTAAAAATTTAGTTTTTTCTACTTGATTGATTTTTTTAACGTTTAGCTTGAAATTGTATTGGTTATGTTTTGACTTATTAAACTGAATAAAATTTGATTTTACCAAGTTAATTTTTAAATTGTGAGCTTGTAGCCATTCAATTATCTTATCAATTGTATGATTTATGTCCAATTCGTGATTATATATTGAATTTTTTTTTAGTCCTATCTATAACCGAAATGTCATCAGCGTATGTGATACAATCATGACTTCAAATATGTCATTAATATACAATATAAACAATATAGGCCCTAAGATACTGCCTTGTGGAACCCCATTAATATTTTTAAGGTAGTTGGATTTATTTATTCTAACTTCTTTATTGATCAATTTTGTTATCGTGACACATTGAGTACGATTTGTTAAATACGAAGCAATCCACTGCAACGTAACACAAAGGGTATTACGTTGCAGTAGATTGCTATTTTTTATCAATACATTGTTGACCAATATTCATTCATGAATGAATGAATGAATGAATATTGATCAACAATGTATTGATAAGATGATGGATAGCTAAGTTAGTCGATTTATGTTTTTGAAAACCATATTGATTTTTATTTATAATGTTAAAGTTTAGGTACCAGGGTAATTGGGCGATAATTGCTAACGATGTTTCTGTTGCCACTTTTGTGTATAGGCTTTACAATGGAGAACTTTAATGTTTCTGAGAAGCTTCCTGATGAGAATGACAAATTGACAAGATGAGTCAATATGTCAATTATTTCATCAATGCATGACTTCAATATTTGTGTATTTATGCCATCGTACTACAGAGTTGGTTTTACTTAAGGCCATTACCTCTAATTTTACTTCATTTATTGACATGGGTTTAAAAACACTGTGTTTAACTTAAAATTATTCTTAATATTAGAGCCTTCACCATTGTTTACATTATTAAAACTACTGTTTCCGATGCTTGTAAAGTAATTATTGAATATTTGGGATATTTCTTCCGGATTTGCTATGTCGGAGTTGTCAATTTTTAGACAATCAATAGAAGCTTTGCTTTGTGATATACCTATTTAATTTTATATTATTAATCACGTTGCTTTACATTTATCATTGCTATTTTGAATAAATTTAATGTTTGCAAGTCTCTTAGATCTCTTAAATCTCTCAGATTTCGGAACCAAGGCTCCAAAGCCTTTGCCAGAGATCTGTTTGCTAGAAAGAACTAACTGTCAAAGCTGAAGACCTAACGTGGCAGCATCGTTTCTGGGACACCTGAGATTTTGAGTGATATTGAGAGGTTCTATGGTATATTCTTACACGTCATCATTGGAGCCACTTGCAAGTGTGAGTAACGATCCAAGAGCAAGTCTTATCCGACACTATTCCGATGATATCCCGGACGTCAGTCTGAGCGAGATTAGAATGGCTCTCCAGCACCTTAATGGAATTACGGCGGAGCTTCTGAAAGCGGGTGGAAAAACGGTACATGAAGTCCATCAGAAGCTCTTCAATTCCGTCCTCCATGGTAGCACTACTCCGGAGGCGTGGAGCAGAAGTAAGGTGGTCTTGTTCTTCAAAAAAGGCGACAACGCGCTCTTGAAGAACTACAGACCGATTTCCCTTCTGAGCCGCGTCTACGTGCTGTTTTCGTGAGTCATTACGAATCGTCTCGCACGCAGAATCGATGACTTCCAGCCTCCCCAACAAGCCGGTTTTCGAAAAGGCTTTAAGCACCATAGCCCACAAACATAACCTTCGGCAAATTGTATAGAAGACCGAAGAGTACAATCTGCCACTTTGTCCAGCGTATGTGGACTATGAGAACGCCTTTGATTCTGTCGAAATTTGGGCTGTGCTGCAGTCCCTTCAGCGGTGCCAAGTGGACTGTCGGTATATCGAGGTGCTGAAGTGTTTGTACAGTAGAGCTACGATGGCTATCCGAGTACAGAACCAGAGCACGAAACCTATCCAAATGCAGAGAGGTGTAAGAAAGGGTGACGTTATATCCCCGAAACTCTTCACCGCTGCATTGGAAGACGTTTTCAAGCTACTGGACTGGAAAGGATACGATATTAACGTCAATGGCGAGTACATCACTCACCTTCGATTTTCCGACGATACAGTCCTTATGGTAGAATCGCTGGAGGACCTAAGCACTATGCTCAATGACCTCAATAGTGTTTCCCAACGGATAGGTCTTAAGATGAACATGGACAAAACAAAAATCATGTTTAAAGTCCATGTCACACCAATGCCGGTAGTTGTTGGGAGCACTAAGCTCGAAGTTGTTGACGAATATGTTTACCTGGGACAAATAGTCCGACTAATTAAGTCCAACTTAGACCGTGAGATCAACCGACGGATTCAACTCGGCTGGGCAGCGCTCGGGAGATTACGACACATCTTCTCGTCAGGCATACCTCAAAACCTTAAAACAAGATTGTACAGCCAGTACGTGTTGCCAGTGATGGCCTATGGATCTAAGACGTGGTCCTTCACTGCTGGCCGTATGAGAAAGTTCAAAGTCGCTCAGCGAGCTATGGAGGATATCCGCAGTAGAACCAGAGTAACCGACATAGCCCAAAGGATTAGTAAGCTGAAGTGGCAATGGGCCGGCCATTTAGCTCGAAGAACCGACAACCGATGGGGAAGAAAGGTTCTCGAGTGGCAGCGTCGTACCGGCAGGCGAAGTGTAGGGTGTCCTCCCACTAGATGCAGTGACGACCTAGTAAGACATGCAGGTAGTCAACGGATGTAGGTGGCTCAGGACCATGCTTTGTGGCATTCCTTGGGGGAGGTCTATGTTCAGCAGTGGACTTGTGAAGGGCTGTAATGATGATGATGATGAATGTGACAAGTGAACTGACTGTAAGTCCACCTGATGATAAGTGTCCACTGCAATTCATAGACACGTGCAATCAATTTCAAACAAAGAATACTACAGGACTAATATGGAGTACTTCAGCTTGTAATTATGCTGGCCGTCTATATCCTTCAACCGAAACGGAAGTGCAAGTATTGCTATTTGGCAATAGAATATTAAATTCAGAAATAGGTAAGAGGGTGGTACCTACTCAGACAGACTCCTAGGCAGAAAGGAGTCCTTAATATATATAAATAATAGGTGGTCAATTAATATAAATTCATAGTCATAGTTATGAAACTTTTGTATTGAAACGGTTCTTTTTTTTTTATAGGATAGGGTGACAAATAAGCACACAGTCCACCTGATAGTAAGTGGTTGCTGTGGCCCATAGACATCTTCATCTATGCTCGTTTGTGAATCAAAATGCATATGCGTTGTCACCTGTGAGGACTAAGATGGTATGCCTCTTTTCCAGTAAAAAGGGGAGACCCTTTCTTGTTGGAGAGAATGATTATGACTCGGAAATACTAAGCAGTTACAGAGTTTATTTAAAAAGTATGTTAATAACAATATTATAATGCTAAATATCTTTAATAATGACTATATCAATTTTACTGAAGTAAATTATACAATTCAAATGTTATGTAATCGATTTTAAAAAAATCATTTTGTTAAAATGTAATAATAACAATTTATTTTCATTATGTATATCTATTAACTACACTATTGACCGTGGCTCCACCGCCAACCAAGATTCGGCTGCGGAGGGTAGGGAGAGCGGCGCCTCGCAATACCGACACTCCTCTCCCCACGCAGCCCCACCACCACCGCATAAACGGTGCGGCCCCGTCAGAGTTGCGGAGGATAGGGCGAGTGGCGCATCGCCATACCAACCCACCTCTTCCTCTGCGACTCCACCTCGGCTGCAGCGGTAAGGGGAGAGGACACCCCTCTCGCCGCAGCCCATTGACACACATCCGAAGTGGGCTCTCCAAGCACA
This sequence comes from Parnassius orleans, assembly GCA_029286625.1. Taxonomy (NCBI): domain Eukaryota; kingdom Metazoa; phylum Arthropoda; class Insecta; order Lepidoptera; family Papilionidae; genus Parnassius; species Parnassius orleans. Next base: position 2,034,750 of record JAGSMP010000040.1, read on the forward strand.
CTCGGAATGCCACCTCTGGCCGACCCTACACCACGGGCCAGCCAAGTAGGTTCCTCTTTGTTCACCGCAGGTGGCCAAGCCGCGACTACTAAGCCCCCCCGCCACTACAAGGCGGGAACCCGTTCGCGGAGGGGGTCTATAGGCCACAGCAACCACTTATCAGGTGGGCTGTGTGCTCGTTTGACGATCATATTCTATATGTAGTGGAATCTTTTAATTCAGTTTTCATCCACTTTCTAGAAGTATGAATAATCTAAAATTTCGCAGACGTAATAAGAATACGTGGTAGAGCCATGCTGCAGCATATATTAGTAGTATAGTTGTAGCACGAATGGGTCAGCTTGACCGGGGAAGGAACACGCTCTCATAGAATACCAGCGTAAAATAGCAGCTTAATACTGCCGTGTTTCGTATGGTGAGTGTAGAGAACCGGAGACCCTTTTTACTGGAAAAGAGGCATACATACCATCTTAGTCCTCACGGGTGACAACGCATATGCATTTTGATTCACAAACGAGCATAGATGTAGATGTCTTTGGGCCACAGCAACCACTTACTATCAGGTGGACTGTGTGCTCGTTTGTCACCCTATCTTCTATACAATTTGCCGAAAGTTATGTTTGTGGGCTATGGTGCTTAAATCCTTTTCGAAAACCGGCTTGTTCGGGAGGCTGGAAGTCATCGCTTCTGCGTGCGAGACGATTCGTAATGACTCACGAAAACAGCACGTAGACTCAGAAGGGAAATCGGTCTGTAGTTCTTCAAGAGCGCGTTGTCGTCTTTTTTGAAGAACAAGACCACCTTACTTCTGCTCCACGCCTCCGGAGTAGTGCCACCATGGAGAACGGAATTGAAGAGCTTCTGAAGGACTTCTAGTACCGTTTTTCCACCCGCTTTCAGAAGCTCCGCCGTAATTCCATTAAGGTGCTGGAGAGCCATTCTAATCTCGCTGAGACTGACGTCCGGGATATCATCGGAATAGTGTCGGATAAGACTTGCTCTTGGATCGTTACTCACACTTGCATGTGGCTCCAACGATGACGTGTAAGAATATACCATAGAACCTCTCAATATCACTCAAAATCTCAGGTGTCCTGGAAACGATGCTGCCACGTTAGGTCTTCAGCTTTGACAGTTAGTTCTTTCTAGCAAACAGATCTCTGGCAAAGGCTTTGGAGCCTGGTTCCGCTCGATCGCTTCTTCAATACAAGCTGTATTGAAGTTGCGCAAGTCCCGCCGCATGCATTTGGAGATCTGTCTGTTCAGTTGCCTGTATGCTGTCAAATCTGCTGAAGACTGCAGCTTCATTTTCCGTCTAACAGACATGAGATTAAGAATGTGATCGGAGAGTTTTTGTGTTCTTCTGCGACGGGTCTTACAGAACTTAGGTCTGATCGCATGGACAGTTTCCACAAGCTTGTTATTCATATCGTCCGCTTCATTGCAATCTTCTAGGCACTGAAAACGATTTTGTAACTCGAGCTGAAAGTTTTCGGGGCTTTGGATTAGACCACGAGGGGGACGGAGCGTTGACTTCATTAGACGCGACCTTTCCAACTTAACGTTTAGGTTCAGTGTGCCTCTCACCATTCGGTGATCGCTGCCAGTTTTCACCCTCGCGATCACTGAGACATCACTGAACAACTGTAGTCTAGTCGTCATAATGAAGTCAATCTCATTTTTTGTCGAACCGTCGGGGCTCGACTAGGTCCACTTTCTGTGGGGCTGCTTTTGGAAGAAAGAGTTCATCATAAAGAGTCCCTCTTTCTCCATAAATTCAGCCAGCTGCTGGCCCCTGGGGTTCCGTTGCCCTATTCCAAATTTTCCTACTTTCAGCTCACCGTTCTCTCTTGTGACTTGTTTTGCGTTGAAGTCTCCCATTAACACCGTGTAGTAGGTTTTGGAGGAATGCATGGCTCTGGAGCTATCCTCATACATTTCCTGCACCTCCTCATCGGGATGTGTCGATATTGGTGCGTTAACCTTCGTATTTGGTATGACCTTTTGCGAATACCGTTTGGTGATACTGAGTATAAGGTGCGTGCGTTATATGTTACCAGGTCGAGTCGTCTAGGTGGCAACCGAACCTCCACCGGAGATTCATAGCACCCACTGCCTCACCGTTACCATAGTCGCCACCGTAGCCAGTAATAGCGCGGCCGCCGGGGACTGGGGGCCGTTTATTTGTGTGGTTGCATAGCAACTAAGCGTGGCAACTATGGCAATATACCCCATATTGCCATAGTTGCCACGCTTGGCGAGCGGGTTGGCAACCGTAGTTTTTTATTGCTTTTTGCCGTTATGAAAAAGATGCTGCTGCCCATCTTCTGCCTCAGTTTCCCTTTGTCGCCTCTTATGACACCCACGGGAAGATATGGGTAGTGGGTATTCTTACCCGCCTCTACACGGGAATTTGTCACTTTAGTTTTGAAAAAAAAAACTAGTAATCTCATTGCTCCTGTTGTTTTAGTTTTTCTTAAGCTTTTATTTTATTATTTTTTAATAACACTTCTTAATGGCGCACTTAAGTGTTAGAAATAAATCACGACGAATCTCGCAAAACAAAATTATTATATTTTCATTTCGGTAACGTTTACAGTGAAATTTTATGGCGAGCTTAATTTTTCTTTTATGACAGCCATTGCCGAGTTAATGGGTTCGCAGGCGAAACGAAGTTTTTTTTATATTATTAGCTACAAAGGTTTGAAATAAAACGCCTATAGGGGTTCAAGTAATTACATTTTTGTTATTTACGAGTCGTTGTCATTAAAAAAGTCTATAGAAGATTCTAGGGCGGATTAATAACATTTTAGATAGTCTAGTCATTTATATTCAATGTCAAATATTTTTTAAACAAATAATGCTGGCACGACAAGATCATCCAACCCTCAGACTTCAACGGTCAATGTGTTAAGTGGATAGTTTGCAAGCGTTGGATGGTTTGGCATGATCTGTGGCAGTGGCAGTTCTCAATAGATTTCTATAATATATTGTAGAAATTCTAAATAATTATTTATTATTTTCTAATTACAATCCAAGATATTCGTTGGATTGTAACAAATGATATAGATACATACATACATCGTCACACCTGTAATTCCTGAAAGACAGACAAAGTAGGCGCTACTAGGACCACGTAGGTGGATTATATGACGTCATACAACAAACATTAATTTGTGGCCGTGGTAGGAAAATGGGAGATCTCCCGCCGGGCAAGGTTTTCTGCCTGGAGCGCGGATCAAATACACACAAAAGAATTCATAAAAATCGGAGGAGCCATTCAGAAGTTTTTGCGAGACTAACGAACAGCAATTGATTTTAATATATAAAGATACCTATATATATATATATATATATATATATATATATATATATATATAGAGCTTTTTTTACTTATTATAAGCCAGTGCTTGATCACAACCCCACCTGGTGGTAAGTGGTAATGCAGCCCTAGATGATAAATCCCACTGTCTTAGCGTAACAAAAGCCTAATCACTCTTGCCTTGAAGACGCCTATATTGTATTCGGACGGAAAGATAGACGCCGGCAAATTATTTCACTCCTTTGCTGTACGCATTACAAAAGACGAAGCAAACCGTTTGATTCTAATGCGTGGAATATCGACAACAAAGGGGTAAAGACCCGCCGACCGCCTGATTGTCCGATGGTGGAAAAGAGAGGGAGGAATTAGAGTGTGTAATTCCTGCGCACACTCACCGAAATGCATCCTATAGAATACCGAGAGACTGCCTACTCTGCGCTTGTCCTTGAGGCTGACAAGAAGGTAAGAAGCTGCCCCGGCGTGAAGTACCGCCGCACCCTTGCAAGGACATCAAGTTTACTTGCTGTCCTTGCAAGGGTGCGGCGGTACTTCTTTGGCTCTGGACTCAATGAACTGCCCATAGTTGAGGTTCGGAGAAAATTCAACTCCTAACAACTGAAGGCGGTCAGGATACATTCCGGAAAGTAGGAGCCAGGGTGAGCGGGCTCCTTTTAGCGGTGAAAAGACACGCTTGTGTTTTGGAAGCGTAGAATCTCATGCGATTGGCATCGCCCCATTCGGAGACTGCTTGTAGTGTGAGATTCACACGCTCAACCTCTCGTTCGGACTGGATTTGATCCCGACAGACCCGGGCACTTGGTTGGTATCTCTCCACAACTGTGCTTTCGTCTGCTTACCCATAGATACCGGGAATGAGCAGATCATTTATATGCAGCAGGAAGAGAGTTGCGGAGAGAATGGACCCCTGAGGAACTCCGGTGTATGTCGCGATAGGACAGGACGAGCAGACGACTCGGAGAAATCGTTCACTCAGAAAGTCCTTCACCCAGTCAATCAGACCAGGGGATAAACCGTACGCTGAAAGCTTGTCCAATAGACTAGCGTGCCAAACCCTGTCAAAAGCTTTCGAAACATTGAGGGAAACAGCAAGTGTTTCACCACTGTTCTGGTGGGCTTCGCCCCATATGTGAGGGGTATACGCTAGAAGGTCCCCAGTTGATTGATTACGGTGAAACCCATACTGGCGGTCACTGAGGAGATCATTCTGCTCTAGGTATGCCATGAGGTGGGCGTTCAATATACGCTCCATAATCTTGCAGAGTATGGAGGTAATTGAAATTGGCCGATAGTTGGCGGGGTTGGTACGGCTACCTTTTTTAGGCACAGGCTGCACACTGGCCAGCTTCCAAGATTTGGGCACTATTCCAGTCCTGAATGCGAGGCGGAACAAGCGCGTCAACACACAAGACAACTCAGGTGCACAGACCTTTAGAACTATAGCTGGTATACCATCAGGTCCACTAGTTTTGTTCACGTCTAGACTTCACATTTTTTTAAGAACCTCCTTGTTGGTAATACGGACCTCTAACATAGAGGTACCTCAGTGAGGTAATTGAGATGGTACGCTGTTGCTACTGCCCAGACTCGTATTGCAAGCAAAAGAGAAGCAAATAAGTCCGCTTTCTCCTTAGGCGCATGCGCCAGTGAGCTATCTGGTTTTACCAGCGGAAGCAGTGTAGACCGACAGAAGTTTGTCTTGACCGCTTTAGCGAGAGACCAAAAAGCTCTACTGCCAGATGGTTTGACAGAGAGCTTTGTGCCGATGCGCTTAATGCGATCGAAACTGGCTTGCCGTAATGCCTTTTTGCAGGACTTGGCGGCTTGGTTAAAGGCTCTCTTCTTAACGCAAACATCCGGAGCTTTGCGATCTCGAGCATCGACCCAAGATAAGTACGCCATATGCTTGTGCTTTTCAGCACAAGCTCACTCGGCATTGAACCATGGGTGAGCTTTGCCACCAATGGGCACGTCAGCAAAGGGGATGAAATACTCCATCGCTTGACGTATCACATCGGTTATGGCATCCGCGCTGCTCGACGGGTCTTCAGATGAGAAGCAGACCTGTCGCCAAGGATAAGATGCAAATAAATGCCGCATGTCATCCTAATCTGCTGACTTGTGTCGCCACACTCGCCGCCCACCGTGGAAATCGTAGTTAGGTGGGGAGTATAATGACACAGATTTCACCAGACAGTGATCAGAAGTTCCCAAGGATGAGGTAACCTGAACATCGTACCTGTCTGGATTGGACGTCAGCAAAAGGTCAAGGCAGTTGGCTGTGTGCTCATCCACATCAGGTACCCGAGTCGCTTGTTGTACCAGCTGGGAGAGCCCCAGCGACAAGGCAATATTCCACGCCTCTCTCCCAGCGTGGTCGGTCTTCCGGTATGGGAACAGCCAGTCCTGATGACCGATCCGAGACCGAACCGAGATGGTACCGATTTAGAGCCACATCAGAGGCTTCACCGAGGTGTTCAAATAGCCTAGTTGTCTCCTGGTCACCGCTGTGCGATCGGTAGACACAAGAATAAATAATTTTATCCATTCCTGTGTCTATCAATACCCAGATAGTAGAGAAAGTGGGGTCTTCAAGGTGACGGAGACGCTTACAGCAGATGTCGTTGCGGACGTAAACACAGACTCCGGCGCGCTGATGGATAGTATGCTCCAATGTGTACCCAAGGTAGCCAAGGTACGCCGCATCTAGAGGACATCTGATCTGCGTCTCAGTCAAGAAAAGTAAGTGCGGCTACCGACTACCACGGCTCATTTACGGGAAATTGTGAAAATGTTTTTAAAATTTGCATGCAAGTTAGGAGAAGTACATCGATTCCGTCTGTGATGTAATGGCGCAAAGTGCCGCGCCACCTGCTGTTCCCCCGATAAGTAAAGTAAATAATCAGCAGAATAGTGTCAGAAATAATGGATAAAAATTAACAGAGATAAATAGAAAGGAATGTAGAACTCAAAACCTCCACTCGTTTGAACAGTATAAAGTTCAACGCAGGCAACATGTAAGGCGATTCAGTCAAAGTCATATATCTTGTTTATCGTGATCATTTCATTTTTATAAAATGAGTAGCGACACGCCCTGGTTTTGCCTAGGTAGTATTTATTAATGTTAAGAAATTCAAAGACCATTTATTTTAACCATTTTCCGTTTTTCTGATAAAATATAGCCTAGATCACTCCTGGCATCACTCTCTATCTGTTCGTGAAGTTTCATTTCAATCGCGTCAGCCATTTCGTAGATTATCCCAGACAGACAGACCGACAACATTTTTAAAGATGGATGTTTATGTCGCAATAGCATACAAATAACCCCCTAAGCTTAATAGAAGCCAGTTTTCAATATTACAGAAGACACTTCAATTTTATTTATATGTATACTTGCGATCCGCTCCAGGTTCGCACGGGTGATTTCTGGATCTCGACAACAGCGCCACCTACCGGGTCTAATTGTAAATCTAAACCATTCTTGAATCAACTTAATCACACACAAAATTTCATTAAAATCCATCCAGCCGTTTAGGAGGAGTTAGTCACAAACACATGGACAGAAGAATTATATATAATGTATGTATTATACATGTAAACCTTTCTCTAGAATCATTCTGTCATTCATATTCAATCATATTGATGAAAACCGCATCAAAATTCGTTGCGTAGTTTAAAAGACCTAAGCATACAGACGGCGGGAAGCGACTTTGTTTTGATTTTGTTTCTGAGCAATTAATTTTAATTAGATTTACAGAGGTTCAAAATATGTAAAAAGTACTGCAACGTCGCTTTAATCTAATATTGAGTTATCATGTACGTTACACACTTGTGACTTTACATTGATTATGTAATTGTTACCGACACATATTTCGTTACGGTTGAATTGTAATTGTCCTACGCCGAATGTTAGTGCGTTACACTGTTTTATTGCTTAAATTATAAAATGCGTAAGCAAGAGAGCAAGTTGAACTTGCGCTCATAAATATACTATTCTTAACAGCAAAAAAAGGAAGTCATTATTAGTGTAGTCATTTACTTACATCTATTTAAAGCTTATAAAAATATAGATCTGACTTTAAATTACAGCTAAATGCAAGAATATTTGAACTAATGCACGCGGTATTTAAAAACTCATTAGTGACCTAAAAAGTTGCACATTTTCTACTTTCGTTAGGTACAAATGTGCCTACAGTATTTTGCATTTATAACGCTATGACTATGATGCCGTGTGATTGCGTATAAGCACTTACCGGTGGCGGTGTAAATTAATCCATCAGCCCATTTCTTCGTTGGATGTCGTAAGAAGCGACAATAAGACATGCTTAAAACAAATCATAGCTATATGAATTATTAGGCACGCCCAACGTATGAAATAGAAAAAAAAATATTTTAATACAGAAAAAATAGATATATTTTAAGCAATTTTATTTCGAAAGAGAACGGTCTAATCTCTATGTTAAATTAAATCTTTAAAACTGGCAATACAAAACTGTGGAAAGGTATTTGTTTGTAGAAAGAAAAGGGAGCTGCCAACGCTCCAAGTAGTAGTACGGAACTAGTTCTTTAAATTCAGAGTCATTCAGATTCTTCGATAGTGTAATTTAGAATTCGCTTCATTTACGCTTGTATCATAATGACAGCATAGCCACATCACACCTTCCTAATCAGACCGAACCTAACATGTCGATGATGCACTCCATATTATCATCGAAGGCACAAATGCCAGGAATTTCTTTAATTCCTGCAGTGAGTCTAGAAGAAAGCAAGTAAACTGCAAGAGTGATGTGTAACAGAGGCGAACAGTTTTATTCATAGCTGTGCTGAACATTAAAGCTTAGGAAACAACTTGAAGGAACAGAACAGAATAGAATCATTTTTTTTTTCAATATAGATTACAGTGATACTTATTGAAAGTCATTTTTTACTTTTAACACTGGTTCGCAAAAAACCTCTGTCCTGGTAAGAACCAGAAAGTAACACCGCGAGACTTTTTTTAAAAAAAGCACAATTTACAATATAATATTTTATACAATTGTTATGAAAACATTTAGAAACAGCATGGTAGCGATCACCTCATTGCCAGGGGCTATTATCAGTCATGTACTCTTTAGTAGTATAATAACCCTCACTAGATAATTTTTGCTTAATGAATATTTTAAACCTTTTGATAGATAAGGTCTGCATATTTTCTGGGACTTTGTTGTAAAAGCGTATACATTTCCCCATGAAGGAATTACTGACTCTTTGGAGTCGAGTAGCTGGTATAACTAACTTGTGCTTGTTCCTAGTATTTACAGAATGTACATCACTATTTTTAATAAAACTATTTTTGTTTATATACATTAAATTCTCGTAAATATATTGGGAGGCCAAAGTTAATATATTTATTCCTTTAAATTTTTCTCTAAGGGGGTTCCTTCGGACCTATGTTATAAATAGCTCTTATGGCTCTCTTTTGCAAAACAAAGATAGTTTCAATGTCAGTCGCATTATACCATAGCAAGATTCCATATGACATTATGCTATGGAAATAACTAAAATAAACTAATCTAGCTGTTTCAACACATGTAAGGCCCCTAATCTTTTTAACGGCATATGCTGCAGAACTAAGTTTGCTGGCTAGTTTAGATATATGAGGGCCCCATTGAAGTTTCGCATCAACTGTAATTTCGAGAAAAACAGTGGATTCAACAAGACCCAGGGCCTACCCATTTAAAAGCACACTGGTATTCATCTGTTTAACATTAGGTGTGATGAATTTAATACATTTCGTTTTATTACCGTTTAAAAGCAAACTTTTGATATAGCATTATTCACTTCATCATATTTCAATACTTGCCTTTTAAGTCGGGAAATCAACGAAGTATCATCAGCAAATAATACTATATCATGGTTATTCCCTACCAAGTAAGGTAAGTCATTAATATAAACTAAGAACAGAAAGGTACCAAGAACTGAGCCCTGAGGAACACCCATAGATACTACTCTAATAATAACAACTGTTAAAACTGTTCCCATTAATAACAACTGTGTGCGTTCTATTATTTAGATATATGACATGATAAGTTTAAACGCTATGTTTTACACCATAATGATGTAGCTTCCTGATTAAAGTCTCATGGTGAACACAGTAGAAAGCCTTGGAAAGATCACAAAATATATCCAAAGCATCTTCTGAATTCTCCCATGCACAGAAAATATGTTTGATTAGCTCAAAACCGGCATCAGTTGTCGAGCGACCCCCTTGTAAATCCAAACTGATTTTTATGGAGTAATTTATTTACATTAAAAAAACTTAACATTTGATCTAGAATAATTTTTACAGAAATAGGTCTAAAATTAGTGTCGTCCAATTGTACTGCCAGATTTAAATAAAGGTATAACTTTAGTATGTTAATAGATTAAAGACGTCATGTCGTCACGTCACATATAATACTACTATAATAGGGATGTAATTTTTTTAGTAAATCAGAAGATACGAGTGTACTTACTCTCATATTTGGCTTTTTTTTTTTATATAGAAAAGGGTGACAAACGAGCACACAGTCCACCTGATGGTAAGTGAATGATGTGGCTGGATGTAGCCCATAGACATCCACATTTATCCTCAACAAAGAATCAAAATGCAGATGCGTTGTCACCCGTGAGGACTAAGATGAAATGCCTCTTTTCCAGTAAAATGGGTCTCCGGTTCTCTACACTCACCATACGAAACACAGCAGTGTTAAGTTGCTATTTTACGCTGGTATTCTGTGAGAGCGTGGTCCTTCCCCGGTCGAGCCGACCCATTCGTGCTACAACTATACTAGTAATATAGCTGCAGCATGGCTCTTCCAAAATTGATGTGTAATGTGATTGCGCATCGATGTCGATAATTTTTTTTATTACTCATTGAAGAAGCATCAAAATTTAATTAATTAATTTAATCACTAAACTAAAGAAAAATATTATTGAGTAGAGTCTGTTACCTAGTATTATAATAACAGTGTAAATAAACAATTTCTGCCCTTAGATAAAATAAATTCTACAAAAAAAATTGGACTATCGATATGTCTATATTAAAAAAAACATAAACACTCACGCCTGTCACCCAGAGGGGTAGGCAGAGACTATGGACTTCCATTTGACACGATCCTGACACACCTCTCTCGCCTCCTTTACATCCATATATCTACGCATACACGCCCGTCGGTTAAGGGTACTCCTAATCTGGCCCATTTTCAGGGCGTCCCTTCCTGACTCTGCCGTTCACTTCTGCAACATTTCTGTCACTCTTTCCTCGTTCATTCTTTCTACATGACCAAACAACCGAAGCATTCCTTTCTTAATCCTGGTCACAACGTCATCTTGTATCTATATTAAAACTTCCTTTAATTATTTTATTAAAAATATATTTAATTATTTTATTTGTTAACTAAATGATGCCCGCGACTTTGTCCACTAAATAATTTAATGGTGGAATAATTTTATGGGTTAAAATGTAGCTTATGTGTTAATTCAGAGTATCCAAATCGGTTCAGATTATATATCAAGTGGAGATACATAAATATATAAATTGAAACTACTGAATATGTTTGATGCAATTAGGGATATTTGTTGCTTTTACACTGGGTTAAGCATTAGGATAAGTTTCAACCCGAAAAACTATAGTACAGACACAATTTCGCATTTATAATATCAGTATGGATTATCATAATTGTTTTACTTTTACAGATTACCCAAAGACACTCACTTAAAAATGAGATAGGCACAATTGTGCAATCGAAAAAGGGATTGAGAACCTACCCACACAAGTAATATCTGTTCGATGCACTTTACTAATTCCCAATTTCAATGTTTGCCTAGTAAACATCGCAAATTAGTCCGTAATGCTTTACCAACATTACTGTTAACAGATGCTGTAAGTGTTATTCATGTTATGTACTTAACCTACTTGTAAATTTTGGGATTTTTTTTTGAGGCAACCCTCTTGCACCAATTTTTGTTTTGGTACTTAGAGCCTTTTTTATTTCTGCTGTTCACATATAACCATGCAAAATTACAGCTCTTTAGAGTACCAATAGTCTTTACGCTAAGACGCGGACAGACGGATAGACGGAAGGACTTGGTGAAACTATAAGGGTCCCTTGTTGTTTTACTACGGAACCCTAAAAATACTTGTAAAATACTAAAAAACTAAAGAGTTCAGTTGATTTTAATTGTTCGAGTGCGTTTTGCTTAGGCTTGTTTTTTTTTTTTTTTGCTTAGGGAAACTATCGATATAAAATATCGAAATGGTAGCATCGCAATTAATTCGTCTGTTTTACACTCATAACTTTTTCTATGTTGATGTATTTAACCTATAAGTGTGCGTGAAATGTCACAGTGATGGAGATTTAGATTTGTGTGTGCCATAATGACACTAAATTATATGAAGTGTTTCCTCGCCCCGCACTAAAAGTGACAAGCTATTTTGTTCGTAGCATTACGCGCATTACTCGTCTTTTGGTTGAATGGTCTAAGGAATTTATCGACAACGTTTTTTATTTCGCTAAAGGCACATCAATAGAGATGTCTATGGAATGGAAAAACGGCAACAACCAAAGAGAATATAATCACTACGTTTAGCAACAACCTTGTAAAAGAAAGAAGATGAGAATAATATAGCTATCTTATTTTGTACCATGATAAACGTCATAATATGTATAAACAATGCAGCTATAAGATTTTGTTCCTATTTTAGGACTCTCTCTATGCTAGTAATTACTCTGAGATCGTAACCAACTAACGTAACGATCATAGATAAATAAATATGTAGCTATCATAGACTTAGGATATACATACTAGCGTATAGACCAACATAGTGTGCAAGGGAGAAAAAATTTTTATGGCAAAATGCAAGATAGAAAAGGATACCAAATCTCATGATTCTGTAACCGATTTTGAATGACAGGTCGGCACAATTCGGCACGCAAGAAATAGCTCCGAGATATTTTGTAATTTTTAAAGTATAATAGTGGTTATTTTAGTAAGTAACTTTTTCCAAAATGGTTAATTGTTCCGTGAGTGAGTGTGCTGTTAATAATAGAAATAATCCTGATAATTTCACATGTCACAGGTAAATTCTCAAGACATCGTCAATGTTATGACGCGTTTATTTTTGGTTAAAATTTATGTTACATACTGTTTTAAATATAGGATATATTCAATTATTTTGTTAATTTTGATATTTTGCAAAGAAAAAAGTCACGTTGTTTATAATTTGCATGAATTTGGTAAATACATTTTTATACAAAATATTTTACATGTACGCTAGGGATTGACTCAACTATATCAAAATTAATGTCGATATTTATCTTGAATGTTTATAATGAATCGATAGACTTGCCTACACAACAAGAAAATAAATCCTCGGTTTGCGTTCTAAAATGTAATTTTATTTTGCCGTTTTTCAAACAGATTCCTCCGGATTTTATAATTAGAAAAGTGGTTAAAGTTCATTGGACGGTTTGGTTGGAATGCAAAGAAGAACTCAACAATTTGCAGCAAACATTTTCTTGAGAAGTATAAAAGAAAAAGTAGAATAAAAACAATTTTATTAAAAGGAGTCATTTCTACATTATTTGTACCAGTAAGTAAAATATTGTTATAATAAAACTTCAAAAATATAACTTTCAAAACTTTAGATAAATATAGATACAGATTTTCATACATTATAAAACTGTAGTACATAAAGACAAAAAAATCATGAGATTATCCTCTTTAAGCCATTATGAACCCAACTAAGTATCTATTTATCAACCAAAATAAATGTATAACGTAGCTTAACCAACCGCACAGCCTCACGGTCATACTAGTACAATATTCATAGCATCATGCTATTTTCCCCAAGGGGTTGAGCGGAGCTTCGGAACTTCGGATTATATTCCCAAATCATAACGATAAAACTTTTAGCGTAGTTAGGTATAGATATTTAGTAATGCTCCTCAAGCGCTACTAGACCGCGCATGAGACGTGATAGTATAAATTCCATAGTATTTGATACTCACAACGGTCAATGCCCGATTCATGCTTGATGGCCGACGACATTGTCGCGAGGGCTTAAATAGCGTGGTTTATCCCTACAGCGTTATTCGTAGAGAAGAGGAACTCGTGGTTAAGTAATAGCTGCGCAGATCAATAGATCTGCGAAATTAAGTTGCACTTGCCGCGGTCAGTCCATGAATGAGTGACCATTTTCTTAACATACCGAGATTGAGAGAATAAAGAGTGCATTTGTATCCTCAGACACTTAGTGCACTTTACTGTGTTAAGATTATTATGTTTTTTAAATTCTTGCAGCTAAAATGATAATAAGTTTTTTTTTATAGGGTCAGGTGACAAACGAGCACACAGTCCACCTGATGGTAAGTGGTTGCTGCGGCCCATAGACATCTACATCTATCCTCGATTACAAATCAAAATGAAGATGCGTTGTCACCCGTGAGGACTAAGATGGAATGCCTCATTTCCAGTAAAAAGGGTCTCCGGTTCTCTACACTCACCATACGAAACACAGCAGCATTAAGCTGCTATTTTACGCTGGTATTCTGTGAGAGCGTGGTCCTTTCCCGGTCGAGCCGACCCATTCGTGCTACAACTATACTACTAATATAGCTGCAGCATGGCTCTACCACGTAAAATTTACTCGTTTATTATAATTACTTTATATAAAAATCTACACGTTTATTATTACTTTATACTTTTCAGGGACAGATGAAAGAATATAAACATGAAGCATGATGAAGCCTCATAAACATATTGGCCTTTAAACAGAGCAATCTTATTTAACTGATTCCTACAAGTTTCCTTCCTTAAATTATTAAGTCTACATTCATACTTAAGTCCAATGTTAAAATAAACTTCTATAATCTATTTAATTATTAATTATTAAATGTTTGTAATTATCACAAGTAATACTTATATGAAAAATAAAGCAGCCATTATGTTGTACTCCGTGTTCCCGTTTTTGTTTCCCCATCAAAACATTTTATAAAATATTTAAAATATAAATAGGTATATACTTAGTTAAGTATCTACCTATTTATATTAACAATATGTTAAAAAATAAGTGCCGGGGAAACTGCCCACGGTAGTAAATATTTTTCTCCAAAGATCATAGCTCGAAAATACAACATTCTGATCTGATTATTGGGGAGTTTTTTTAGGTTTTTCGGTAAAGTCACCTGGGATTTTATACATTTAAATTAAAATCCAACAAAAGGCAGGTAGGTTCAGCTTATTCCCAGGAACATGTTATATGAATATATTTTAATTATTTTAGAACTATCATGGTAAAATTCAGTTAATTTTTGAAGTTATTCAACTTCATGCACTAAACAATTTTTTATAATCTTTTTACCGCTTCCTTAACAATCATTTTCGATAGTCCTTTTAAGTAAAATATACATCACTAGCTAACGCACACAATGACAAATCAAAATTGGTCACGCGTTTTCGGGCTGTCAGGTGGTCTACGCTAGTATATTCTAAGTCTATGGTAGCTATACTCTGTCAAATTTAGCTTGATAATTATGACAGTGATACCAGGCCATAAACTACAAAAAAAATTCTGACAGCTCGCGCCTATGAAGTTTCGTATTTTTTTAGATAAACTGTCATACAGATATTTTTGCACTTCATGGATGGGTAACGCCCATTTAAGATAGTGGTGTGCCACGCTGAACTATGCCATGCCATAACAAACAACAACAGACTATCAAAAATTGGTTTTGAAATAAAACGAATATATAAAAATCACTTAAATATGTATTGAATATACAGGGTATTTTTGAAACGCTCCCGAAAACGAAGACAGATGATAGTACTAAGGATACCTATGATGATGGGTCACAAAGAAATTCGATCCCGAGGAAAAAATCATCTTTTCACAACGTTTTATTAACTTTATTCACGCTCCATCATGTTGTTACAGTTAATTGAAACGATATTTCACAAAAAAATCATGAAAATACTGAAACATAAAACCAGTAGTGAAACTTAAAAAAGAAAATCAGCTGACAATAGGGTCAATATCCTCGCGGGCATCGAACTCTTACCTAGATCGGTACGAAACAATGCATTAGGTATACTACTCACTCTACCCTTCCTTTCACACACACGCTGCTTCGTGTCGCCTCGTGCTGTGGAATTTACACATGCTTCAAGGACGTTACAATGTGCGCATTTATTTTGGCGGAATTGATTAATAATTTTAGTTTTGAGACAGTTCCATGTTGACTATCACGAGCGATAGTTCAATTGTTTTGTTTATTAAATTATTGTCGTTATTACTTGTTATTTATTAATTAATGATATTGATCTTTTTGTTACGTTTTGTGTTTTTGTTTTGTTTTAATAATGCCTAACGCGTAGGTACGTTTATAGTGCTCGTGAATACGGCAACATGTTAATGTGCCTTGAAGAATCTCATAAGGCCACGGAGGATCGGTAAGCTGTTTCATACCTAATTTTTTAAATATTTTAGTACTGAACTGATCTGAATAGGTACATAACTGAATACATCAGAATAATAAACATACCTACACAATGGATAAAAAGCATGACTCTAACCTTGTTTAAGTATTTTTTCATTAGCGGGGAATCGAACCAGTTATTTGGTTTATTTAACCTGTGAATTGAATTAAAGTGGCTACGTGGAGACAAGCACAGTGGCGAAATAGTAGGTTAAGTAGATAAGTTAGGTAATTAGACAAGTGTTGTAAATTATTAGGTATTGTAGTACCATCGTTGTTGCGGGCCGCGCGAATTCGGCGTTCGCGCGTACATTGACCCCTAGTCAGCTGATTGTAATTCAGTAATTCCACTGCTGGTTTTATGTTTCAGTATTTTCATGATTTTTTTGTGAAATATCGTTTCAAATAACTGTAATAACATGATGGAGCGTGAATAAATTTAATTAAACGTTGTGAAAAGATGATTTTTTTTCCCTCGGGATCGAATTTTTTTGTGACCCATCATCATAGGTATCCTTAGTACTATCATCTGTCTTCGTTTTCGGAGTGTTTCAAAAATACCCTGTATACTAGAAGACTGAGAGCGAGATGTCCACTTTGACAGAGTTTGTGAACAAGAATTAATAATCAACGTAAGGGACAGTTCCAGTAGTGAGCCTAGTGATTATGATGATGATGATAATAATAATAATGAACTTGATTTAGGTTGTGCACCATTATTTTAATAATAAATAACTTTAAACAACAATTCCTTTTTTTATTTCACACTAAGCCCTTTCACAAAAATTATTTCGACTCGCACGTATTCTACTAAATAGTCTAACTGACCAAATAAAGATATACACGAGGCGAAATCGTTACTGTGAGAGGGATTTTATTATCGTATTAATAATTTATTATTAATTCAATAGATAAGAAATTGTTCAAAATTCCAAATCCATACAGCATAAACATGCGACTATCGATTGCAAGTTCTATAAGAATAATAATCGAATAGATTCATTAACGATTATATACCACCCCATCCCTACAGTGAGCTGCCAAAATTATCAAGCTAAATTTGATAATTGATGATTCGTAAATTCCGAATTTACGAATGTCAACTCATACAAAATCTATGGAAGACTCCCGTTCGCAGCGGCTATTTTCCGTTCGGGATTCCGAACGCACAGGCGGTTATGCGGAATCTCGGATCGGAGAAAATTCCGTACGGAAAATTACCGTACGTGTGCGGCGGGTCCTTGATTTTATATGGAGTTGCTGCGTTCGGAATCCGAATCGAATTCGAAACGAGTCCGTAACGGAATTCCGTATGTATGTAGCCGGCCTTAACAATATACGTTATCAGTGTGACTACCATTTGGCAGGATTGGCCTCTTATTTTAGCCTCTGGCATGATCGGTTGACGTTTTATTAAACCTGGCAGTAATGGGGTATTAAAAATAGATTTCATTATGGCAAATTAAAATGCCGAAAATGGCAACCCTAGGTACTTCGCCAGCATGTGGGGGATTTCCCTGTACTTCTAGTGTTATGTTTGTATCACAATCAATAAACAACTTTAAAAGTTTGTGTGTAAAGTTGATAATCTTAAAACGAGTATTCATAAACACGAGTTTATGGTTAATATTTCAATCAGTCATAGAAGAGACGTACTTTAGTTTGGTATTGCATTAGATTTCGTGGTAGTAATATCTTGTTAGCGATATCTTGTTAATAATATTTCGTGGACGATAGTAATTATTGGTGGTGGTGATGAAGCAAAAATATGTAAGGGCGTTTAGAGCGGAGTGGGAGCAAGGTCCTTTACTTTCATCGTGGATCTCCAAATCTAAAGATGATCCAGACTGTGTAACTGCAAATTGGCATCCCGGCTGTCCGCTTTAAAGGAGCATGCTGCTACTAGTAAACATCAAAAAAATATGAGTGGATTCAGCATCCGAAAGAATATTCTCTCAAATAAATTTAATTAAGACAAAAACACGAAACAAATTTAGATATAAACAAACATGTAGCGTCTATCTTACACTTTAAACACGGCATTGGTGAGCATGGCGATTGCATTGCATTCAAACCAACGAAAGATATGTTTAATTATAATTTAATAAAAATATAGCATTTAAATGTGTATTATTACTTTTCTTAGTTTAATACAATTATACAATGGTAAATAAAGTTGGCAGTATTTAGGTATTTTTCACTACAGACTTTGGCAGGATTTGGCAGGTTTTTAACCAAAATAAGGCAGGATCTGTATTTTAAAGATGATCACACTGACGTCAAACGTCGACGTCAAAGACTTCAATCGTCACGGCCAAAGAGAATATAATCACTACGTTTATGGTTTAGTCACGGCAATCAATTCAAACTGTGATTGTTTGTTTTCATTTATTTTTTTGCATTGCGCCGATAACATAAATATCGTATCTTTAACAAGGTCAATAAAATTGATTGCCTGAGTTAAAAGAGATAAAACGTTTGTTTGCTATACATTTTTAAACTAGACGTCTTTTTACTTGGAAAAATGTCTGTTAGAAAATTAATTCTGAGGTAAATAAGCTATATAGTTAATAACTTTTATAGTTTTTATTTTAATTTTTTTTCTCCTATTATGGCACGTAAGCTTTAAGTTCCAAGTTAAGAAAAATTATATTGATATCCTCTCTTGAATTTGTCGATAAAAGTTATAATATTTTGTAAATAACACTCAATTTGAAGAATCATACCTACGTTGTGCTAGTCAAAAAATGGCAAAGAAGTAACTGTCAGATTCATGTTAGATAAACAACCAAATTATCAAAACATATGCTGGAAAAAGTTTTTATAGCAAAAAATATTTTATAATGCTATTTTATAGTATGTTGATGTATGATACTTTTTCTTATAATGTTTATTTATAGTAATACAGTATATCATGTTACAGATCATTACTTCAACAGAATAAATTTGCATATTTGCCAGTTATCCTTCAGCATCATACCCATGAGAAGTATGGCAACTATGATAAAAGACATAGCAATAAGAAAAGAAATTTCGCCTTCACGCTATTTGGATCCATATTAGTAGGTTCTACAATTACAGGTAAATATTTTTTGAAAATAATGCATAATTTTATAACTAATGTTGTTATAATATCATAAACAAAGTATTTTTTAAAATAGCAATATGCTGAGTGTGTTCATATATCGATATATCAAATAAAATTAATATTCTGCCTACTTGAAAATATAATATCATCTAATCAGTGGCATAGCTATGTAACCAAGGGCCCGGGGGCAAAAATGAAATTATGGCCCTATTTAAACTAAACTAAATACTTTATAGGTGCAAAACTACTTTAACATCAGTTTTTTAAATATTGGTCCATACCAGGCAAACAAAGTCACGGGCGGACTAAAATCTAGTAAAAAATAAACAATGACGAAGTAAATTATAGTAAATAATATAGGTAGATAAACGAAGTAGATAATTTTATTTTAACAATATTATATTTATGTTTTACATGTGGGAGAAATTTTTGTGATTTCAGTTCGAGCCATTAGAGGTTTGTTGGTCAGCCAAAAGGTTAACAAGTCGATAATTCTTTATTAAACTAGGATTTCATATAATTCTATTCTTTTTCGAACATAGTTAATGGAGGCCGAAGGGCCCTTTGAGTTTGGGGGCCCCGAGTCACTGCCCCGCCTAGCCCTGCGGTAGCTATGCCACTGCATCTAATCAAATGGTCCATAAGATGTTAAAAGACATATTTAATATAAATATATAGAGAGAAAGAGTAATCACAAATGTCTGTTAACATTTCTGTAAAATACCAACAGTGTTTTCTTTCAATGTTATTATAATACCGAGTTCTCTTAAAATTTATTTAATACCCTTCATACATTAAATTCAATATATCATCCTGACTATAGGTCTGATATATGTTGATTACTTAAAAAAATTAATCGAAAGTATGTTAATGACATTGTTTAAAAAATTGTAACCATGACAATGGCAGAATTCTGTTGAGATAGCTTTTATGATACAACTATAAGGCTGGCTTTTCTTTCACACATCGAGATATATCTTTTAACCAGTGTGTGTTCGTCATTGGATTACCCCCTGTACCCCACACACGGTTCTGCGGTGGTGCGGAACGGTGTGCCGGGTACAGGGGGCGAAATATAATATGAAAGTATTGCTCAGTCGATCGAAAAATATTTATAGTTTGAGATGTAATATATATTATAGCTCAGTGTAAACGGTTCCATTTAAAAGTATGGTGAGTGTTATTAATTTATATCTCATCGTCTCATCGTCATAGTGAAAAGCAGGCTTAAGACAAAATCTAATAAGACTTAGAATACACAATATTTCCCACATTTTATAAATCTCTAAATTCCTTAACACATTCATTATTCATGTATTAATTAATACACTATAGCAATGCATTGATTAATAAAATATAAATTTACAAAATAAATTCACTACATTTATTATTTTAGATGATAATAAACAAAAACTAAGTAAAGGCAAACAAAAAACAGAAGATGAAAAAGGTATGGAGGCTGGTGAGAGGAGGCAGGATCTTCCTACTTTCAGAGCTGAAGAAGTCAGCAAACATAACAACAAGTAGGTATTCATTTAGTAATATTAGATTAACAATTATTAATGGATGTTTTAGAGAATCTTAACACTCTACAGTAGGTATGTTGGGATGATGTCGACTACATTGTAGAGGTTGGTAAAATAGTCATCACCAGCAATCTTACAGGGCCAATACAGCCAATCAGCCTACCAAGGACCACTTGCCACCTATCAAGTTGCCATGTGGCAGTGGCATAAGAGAATCAATTGTAGACCCCCACTGAACAGCGACGGCTGCCTTCGTACCAGTGTTTTCTGAAAATGTCAAGACGACTACATTCCACCGGCTCTTTTCATCGGTCTACTGGAAGTGGACGTCCAAGCACAGTCGACGCCAGGCAGGCTGAATTAGTGTTAGAGCATTATGAAGAAGAGCCGACCACAAGTACGAGGCGAGCCGAACAAGATTTGGTATAAACCATGTTGCAGATTGGCGAATTCTTCGTGACGACAATCGTCACCCTTATCACTATCGCCGTACACAGGAGCTGATACACCTGATTTTGCACCCAGGAGGAACTTCTGCGAGTGGTACCTCAGGCAGTTAGAGGAAACCCTAATTACGTAAACTATGTTCTTGGACGGACGAGGTAACATTCACGAGGTCAGGACTTTCAAATATGCATAACGATCACGTTTGGGCTCGCGTGAATCCACATGCTTCACGGCAGGGCAGATTCCAACACCAGTGGCGGCTGAATGTGGGCAGGCCGTTATGACGGGTATGTCATCGGTCCCGTCATTATGCCATCACGTCTGAACGGTAGCAACTATCTAACGTTTTACAAACGGAATTCGAAGAGGCGATTGACGACTTTCCTGTGGCTGACTGGGATTACTGAGAACCAAAGAAACATGGTGTTTCAGCATGATGGAGCTCCGGCACATTTTGCTCGCAACGTACGAGAACATCTTAACGTTCGCTTTCCGCGAGGATGGATCGGCCGCGGGGGACCGGTGCTATGGCCTGCTCGTTCTCCGGACCTCACACCCTTGGACTTTTTGTGAGGTTAGATGGAACAGCGTGTTAGATCGGTTTTCGCATCAATAACACCGACGATGGTGCGAAATGCCACACAAGCCATATCCCGACGAGCGAGGTTGTGTATTGAGCAAGGCGGAGCACACTTTGAGCCGTTTCTGTAAATTTGACGTTTATTATGAAAAAGTAAGTGTTCGTTTAGGTTGTTTCGTTAGGTTAGGTCTTTTAAAATTTTTGTCGTTCCGCGAATTAGGTAGAAATGTAGGTACATTCTGCGTAGTTTACTCTTTAATTTTACTGAAATAGGGTTTGCACATCAGTGAAAATAATAATATTTTTTTATTTTTTTGGGGTATGTTATACAGCGTTACTACGGTTCTTAAATATTGTGAATGGACTCGTTATAAGGCACCTCCTTTCGGCTTTACAGGTAGTTTTGTAACACCCAGTATATTTGTTATTGAAATATTTTAGTCCTACTGCTGGGCACATGCCTTTTCCTATTATTGAGAGAATGTGGAGCAAGTTTTTTTAGAGAAGCAAGTAAATATAAAATCCTGTTATGACCTGTATAGCTCCCGCCATTACATTAGATTTGATAAACCACAAATTCTCGCGAAAGAACATCGATTCCTGCCAAGGATGATACGTGAGGCTATTGAAATTAAAAAACATCCTAATTTCAATAGAGAGGGAGGCTGGGTGCTACCACCACCTGCTTGGTATCCTGTAATTAATAAAATTAAAACTAAACCCAAGCATACCACTGCAAGACTTCATGACACAGTAAGTTCATTCGGACCAAAATTAATAATTAAAAAAGCTGAAGGTACTCCGGGTTAACACTGACATCGGGACGTCAATATAACAACTCATTTTGTGTTCCACAGAAATAGCTTTTGGGTGACATACAGGCATGGGGTGTATGACGTAACGTCATTCTTACCTTCTCATCCTGGTGGTGAACAAATATACAATGCAGCGGGATACAGTATTGAGCCTTTTTGGAATGTGTATGGAATGCATAAAACACATGAGGTCTACGAGTTACTAGAGTCATATAGAATAGGCAAGTATGCTAATAGTTCTCACTGGTGTTTCATCCTTGTGGTTCAGAGAGTGCGTAAAAAAGTTAGTCCTGCATCTGGTCTCTATAGAGAATGTTGTGCACCTGTGCTTGCGTATGCACTCATACATCATAATCCTGTCCTGCGGAGTCTCCGTAGAGATTGACTGCCATGACCGAAATTCAATCTGGATGATATCCTTTCATTACGTCTAGTTCTTACTTTATAATTGAATTTCTACAAAACGAAATTATATGAATATAATCACTAAAGAATGCAGTGATAACTGCACTGGGATTCTGAACTTGACTTCATTCAATCCATAACGCTAATTGAAAACAATAAAAATATTGGCAAATCACATATTATAATGTTAAGTGACATGATATTGATTGACTCCTTTTGAATAAAAATACTAGCAATGCTATTAGCATTAGTAATATTGCCATTGACCACTACAGATAAGCTTTTTTGGGTGGGAGTGGTTCACGACAGTAGCCGAATGGCGGATTCGAACCCATGACTTTAGAGTTTGTGGTCCACATACTTAACCATTATGTTGATTTGACTTAATGTTGATTTCATTCATTTTTATAGTTTCTATTACCACTAACAATTATTGTAGAAAATCAATTTTGCTAACCCTGCAGAAGACTTGGTGTTAACTCAATTTTTTATATTATTGTGACAAACTGCTAAACGCTAAACTCTGAAATGGAATTCAATATCAAAAATGTAAACAAAGAAATGTCACTGTCAAAGTGACATTTCAGGTTACTCAACATTTTCCTAGATAGTCTTATTATTCAGATCTTTATTCCAATTCTCAATATAAATAAAACATTTTTATTTTTATTGTTATTGTTTTTTCTTATTTGATAATCCTTTTAATTTTAATTGTTACCAAACACAAATTATGGGTTCATTAAAAAATATATATAACTAATTCACTCTGTAATTCGGGCTCTGACGAGCTTGATGATGATGAGTTAAAATCAGTTACACTTATTATAAACCAAATTTAACTGATTCGTCACCTTATTCTATAGATTTTCATTTAAAGTGTTTATAAACAATTCATTTTATCGATTCTCTTTTTTGAAGCTTAGAACCTCTGCCTTATATGCAATATTTTGGTTTTCGTGTTTAAGATATAAGAGTTCAATTTTAACACGATATTTTAGTATTTTGCGACAAAATACGCAAATGAGGAGATTTATTTTGAATTGGCAACACCTTCGTTGACATTTTTGATCTCGAATTCCATTTCAGAGTTTATGTAAAGAGCTAAATTATATACCCTGTATTTTTTTTTATTGTTATTTAAAAATTTTGTACAATTCAACATTGATTTGGTACATCGTCATTCTAATCTTAGCTTATTTTTGTATGTTCAATAGGCAATCTACATGAAGACGATATGGTGGACCACAGCGACGACGAGCTTTGGGCTAGGGAGCCCTACCGTGACAAGCGACTCATCGTTAAGACCGCCAAGCCTTTCAATGCTGAAATCCCACCGGAGTATCAGATCGCATATTTTGATACACCTAAGTATGTCCACGTTTTATGTAAATTTTTTACGTAGGTGAAATGCGATAGTAAACTTACTTCAAATTCTCATCGGATCTGCTATGGGATCATGGTCAAATTACACTTTCGATAAAATTAGCTAAATTAATTAATTTATAATACATTCACAACCTTGAATCTTGAATACCCTTTTTTATGTGCAATAGAAAGTTACTTATAGAAGATTGTTTTTTTTTTTTGATGCAATATAAATAAGTGTTTTTTATTTGTACTCAAAATTATCTGTCAAAGAAAATAGGAATCATACAATTAAAAACTAATAAATTGATTCAAATCTTTTCAGTAACAATTAATTATTTAAAAAAATGGCATCTATTAGCTGTCTTACAATTTGGTCGATTACTTAGTTTAATTTGCATAAGAATTTTAATATTTAAAAATATACAATAACATGACTAATTAACTGTAAAAACTATGACGACGTTCTACTATATTCTCATACAATTTCTATAGAAATGTTAGTTTTAACAATTCGTTAAAAATAGGCGACAGTAGCCTAACTGCAAACTTGCAAAGTCGTGGTTTCGAATCTGCCATTCGATTACTGTTGTGAAGCACTCCCAACACAAGGATTTTAAGCTTACTTGGAGTGGTAACGGTAGTATTAATAAAGTTAGCATTACTAGCCAATCAAATTTTTAGTCGCGTGATCCCTATTTGCGTTGAACGCACACGGTGATATATTGCAGAAGTACATAAATGGTGGTATATACTCATACAGAAAAGGAATCCTACTTCCTAAAAATAAATATTTATATTTTTAGGACTCAGTTCTTCATCTATATGATATTAGTATACACTAGTTCATGGACAAGGTTTAAACCTTTAATGTTTTTCATTTACAGTAGATAGATGGATCTTTTAGAGGATTTTAGACAGAGTGAAGTTCTGTGCGTTTGGATACTTTACTCATAGTACATCTATAGGAGTAAGTCATTGAAGTAGTATGTACTACATACTAGAACAGACACACGAGTATCTTTTTATGGCAAAGTCTTAACGTAAGTTTGGGCTCGTGGGCTCTAACACGTGTTGCAAACAATCAAGTCAAGTTGTTTCTTTTAGTACGTAGTACATATTACTTCAATGGAGTAAGTCGGCATTTTTTTTTTGATCTTTGTATATTGATAGACGTTTGAGTAGCTGGTACTCTTTTAAACAAAAAAACTGACTATATAGCGACAAAAACCCCATTGAAGAGAGTTTCTTTCATAAAACGGGTGCAGTGGCAACAATTTCCGTTTGTTTGGTTGCAGCGAGTTGTTTTACGTGCGGCAGCACATGCCTGTTCCAGAGCTGGAGGCGGGCAGCCACCAGGTGCGCGTGGTGGTGGCGCCCACTCAGCAGGTGACCTCGCTGTCGCTGCAGCAGCTGGACCAGTTCCCGCGGGCCACCGTGCGGGCGGCGCTCATGTGCGCCGGGAACAGGCGCACTGAGATGCATCAGGTAACTCCTTACTAGGAACAACATTACAGACTATACTGCACTGCAACATTGGTAATTGGATTGCGTTAGTGTTATCAGAAAGCTGCAGGGCGTCGGCTCCGTGGCGATGTAGCTTAGCAATGAGTTGCAGCGTTGAGGCCCGCGGATTCAAATCAAAAAGTATATGTAAGGCCCATAGACTTAGCATATACTGGCGTACAGACGACCTGACAACCCGAAAATGTGTAACCAATTTTGATTTGTCATTGTGTGCGTTAGCTAGTGATGTACATTTTACTTACAGGGACTATCGACAAATTATTGTTAAGGAAGGGGTAAAAAGATTAAAAAAATGGTTTAGTGCACGAAACTGAATAACTTCAAAAATTTACTGAATTTTTACCTTGATAGTTCTAAAATAATTAAAAAATATTCAAATAACATGTTCCCGGGAATGAGCTGCACCTACCTGCTTTTTGTTGGATTATAATTCAAAATGTACAGAGTCCCAATAATCACTGAAGAGGTGAGTCTACCGATAAACTTAAACAATTTCCCCCAAGAACTAGATTGGAAAGTTGTATTTTCGAGCTATGACCTTTGGAGAAAACTGTACTACCATAGATCGTTTTCCCGGATTTTTTTTAACATAACGTTAATCAACTATAAATAGGTAGATAATTAATTAAGTATATACCTATTTAATGATAATAAATGAAATAATTAAATGCAAAACTAGGCACAAGAGAGAACGGCGAGCTGAAGGTAGGGAAATTTGGAATAGGGCAACGGAACCCAAGGGGCCAGCAGCTGGCCGACTTCATAGAGAAAGAGGGACTCTTTATGATGAACTCTTTCTTCCAGAAGCGGCCCCACAGGAAGTGGACCTGGTCGAGCCACGACAGTTCGACAAAAATTGAGATTGACTTCATTATGACGACCAGACGACAACTGTTCAGTGATGTCTCAGTGATCGCGAGGCTGAAAATTGGTAGCGATCACCGAATGGTTAGAGGCACACTGAACCTAAACGTTAAGTTGGAGAGGTCTCGTCTAATGAAGTCAACGCTCCGTCCCCCTCGTGCTCTAGTCCAAAGTCCCGAAACCTTTCATCTCGAGTTACAAAACCGTTTTCAGTGCCTAGAAGACTGCAATGAAGTGGACGATATGAATGATAAGCTCGTGGAAACTGTCCATGCGGTCGGAGCTAAGTTCTGCAAGACCCGCCGCAGAAGAACACAAAAACTCTCCGATCACACTCTTAATCTCATGGCTGTTAGACGGTAAATGAAGTTGCAGTCTTCAACAGATTTGACAGCATACAGGTAACTGAACAGACAGATCTCCAAATGCATGCGGCGGGACTTACGCAACTACAATACAGCTTGTATTGAAGAAACGATCGAGCGGAACCAATGCTCCAAAGTCTTTGCCAGAGATCTGTCTCCCAGGAAGAGCCAACTGTCAAAGCTGAAGACCAAGTGTGGCAGCATCGTTTCCGGGACACCTGAGATTTTGAGTGAGATTGAGAGGTTCTATGGGCAGCTGTACACGTCATCGTTGGAGCCACACGCAAGTGTGAGTAACGATCCAAGAGCGAGTCTTATCCGACACTATTCCGATGATATCCCGGACGTCAGTCTGAGCGAGATTAGAATGGCTCTCCAGCACCTTAAAAACGGCAAGGCCCCAGGTGGGGATTGAATTACAGCTGAGCTTCTGAAAGCGGGTGGAAAACCGGTACTTGAAGTCCTTCAGAAGCTCTTTAATTCCGTCCTCCATGGTGGGACTACTCCGGAGGCGTGCAGCAGAAGTGCGGTGGTCTTGTTTTTCAAGAAAGGTGACAACGCTCTCTTGAAGAACTACAGACTTATTTCCCTTCTAAGCCGCGTCTACGTGCTGTTTTCGAGAGGCATTACGAATCGTCTCGCACGCTGACTCGACGACTTCCAGCTTCCCGAACAAGCCGGTTTCCGAACAGGCTTTAGTACCATAAACCGCATACATACCCTTCGGCAAATTGTGCAGAAGACTGAAGAGTACAATCATCCAATTACTTAGTGTATGTGAACTATGAGAAAGCATTTGATTCCTTCGAAATTTGGGCGGTGCTTTAGTCCCTTCAGCGGTGCCAAGTTGACTGTCGGTATATCGAAGTGTTGAAGTGTTTGTACAGTAGGGCTACGATGGCTATCCGAGTACAGAATCAGAGTACGAAACCTATCCAACTGCAGAGAGGTGTAAGATAGGGTGACGTTATATCCCCGAAACTCTTCACCACTGCATTGGAAGACGTTTTCAACCTACTGGACTGGAAAGGATACGGTATTACATCAATGGCGATTACATCACTCACCTTTGATTTGCCGGCGATATAGTCCTTATGGCAGAATCGCTGGAGGACCTAAGCACTATGCTCAATGACCTCAATAGTGTCTCCCAACGGATAGGTCTTAATATGAACATGGACAAAACAAAGATCATGTTTAATGTCCATGTCACACCTATGCCGGTAGTTGTTGGGAGCACTAAGCTCGAAGTTGTTGACGAGTATGTTTACCTGGGACAAATAGTCCGACTAGGTAAGTCCAACTTCGACCGAGAGGTCAATCGACGGATTCAACTCGGCTGGGCAGCGTTCGGGAAACTACGACACATCTTCTCGTCAGGTATACCTCAAAACCTGAAAACGAGATTGTACAACCAGTGCGTGTTGCCAGTGATGACTTATGGATCTGCGACGTGGTCCTTCACTGTTGGCCGTATGAGGAAGCTCAAGGTCGCTCAGCAAGCTATGGAGAGGGCTATGCTCGGGGTTTCTCTGCGTGATAAACTTAGAAATGAGGATATCCGCAGTAGAACCAGAATAACCGACATAGTCCAACGGATTAGTAAGCTGATGTGGCAATGGGCCGGCCATATAGCTCGAAGAACCGACAACCGATGGGGAAGAAAGGTTCTCGAGTGGCAACCTCGTACCGGCAGGCGAAGTGTAGGGCGACCCCCCACTAGATGGAGTGACGACCTGGTAAGACATGCAGGAAGTCGATGGATGCAGGTGACTCAGGACCGTGCTTTGTGGCATTCCTTGGGGGAGGCCTATGTTCAGCAGTGGACTTGTGAAGGGCTGTAATGATGATGATGATACCTATTTATACTTTATATATATTATAAAATGTTTTGCTGTTGAAATAAAAAACGGGGACACGGAGTACATAATGGCTGTTTTATTTTAATTTAACTATTACTTTTAATAATTACAACCATTTAATAATTAAATACATTATAGAAATTAATTTTAACATTCGACTTAAATATGCATTTAAACTTAATAATGCATTTTAACTTAATAATCAGTTAAATAAGATTGCTCTGTTTAAAGGCCAATATATTTATAAGGCTACTCTCTTTTCCATCTGTCCCTGAAAAATTATAAACTGATTGTCATTTTAGCTGCATGAATTTGAAAACATAATGATCTTACACAGACTAGCCAAATACGCAGGAGATATTAAAGTGTACCAGGTGTCTGAGGATACAGATGTACTGTCTATTCTCTCAATCTCGGTATGTTAAGAAAACCATGGACTGGCTGCGACAAGTGCAGCTTAATCTCGCAGATCTATTGATCCGCGCAGATGTTAATTAACCACGAGTTCCTCTTCTCTACGACTAACGCTATAGGCGATGAACCATGCTATCAAGCCCTCGGCACTGTTGTCGGGCATCAAGCATAAATCGGGCATCGGGCGTTGTGAGTATCAAATGCTATGGAATTTATACTATACTGACACACTGAACCGCGCGTCTCATGCGCGGGCATCTAGCGGCATTTCAGGAGCATTACTAAATATCTATACCTAACTACACTTTTTTATTGTGACTTTTGAATATAATCCGAAGCTCCGCTCAACCCCTTGGGGAAAATAGCGTGATGCTATAAATATTGTACTAGTGTGACCGTGAGGTGCGGGTGGTTAAGAAAGGTTATACATTTTTTTTTTGGTTGATAAATAGATACTCAGTTGGGTTTCAGAAAGTTATACTAGCTTTGTTGATTTTGTTTTCTATGTGTTTATTCCAGGTAAGTTTACTGTCCAAGGTAAGACCTAAATATTTTACCTCAGATGATAGCTGGAGTTTTGTGCTGAAAAGACTTGGGAGATGATAGTTATTCAGTATTCGTTTTTGTGTGAACATTACTAGAACCGTTTTATTTGGATTGACGGTTAAGTCGTATTCCCTGCACCATCTCTCCACTATACGGAGAGCCACTTGGGTCAGGTCGCACACCATGCTTGCTGTCTTTCCAGAGACCAGTATAGTCAGTTCATCAGCATAACCTGCTGTGTAGAAGTAATTGGCATTTAATTTGCTGATGAATTCATTAATGACCATATTCCACAGGAGAGGTGAAAGAACTCCACCCTGCGGGTAACCTTTCTTAATCTGGATTGTTTGAGATTCACCAGCAATCTGAGAGTCAATCCCTAGCGTACAATTAAAATATTTTGTTTAAAAATTAATTCACCAAAATCATACAAATTATCAACAACGTTACTTTTTTCTTTGCAAAATATCAAAATTAATAAAATAATTGAAAATATTCTATATTTTAAACAGTATATAACATAAATTTTAACCATAAATAGACGTGTCTTATTATTGATGACGCTTGTGAATTTACCTGTGAAATGTGCAACCATCGGGATTATTTCTGACACCACACGGAACATGTAACCATTTTGGAAGACTGAATTATGAACATTAACACTGTTATAATCTAAAAAATTACAAAATATCTAGGAGCTTATGTCTTGCGTGCCGACCTGTCATTCAAAATCGGTTACAAAGTCATGAGATTTGGTATCCTTTTCTAACTTGCCTTTTTGCCATAAGGAATTTTCTTCTCCCTTCCACATTATGTCCGTCTATACGCAGTATATCCTAAGTCTATGGTATGGCCTACAAATAAATGTTCTTTGTCTGGATGTTTGTCCTTGTGAAATTTATGTATGTAAACTGCCCCCACGATACAGGAGAAATTCGTAGTGTGGAGGTAATGTTATAAAAAAAAAAAGATACTGCTGCCCATCTCCTAATTCAGTTTTCCACTGTTGCCTCTTACGACACCCACGGGACGATATAGTTTAATAGAGATTACACAGCGAATGGTCTTTTACGGGCTAATAAAGAAAGATGGACGCGTGATTGACTGAATGACTGTGATTCAGAAGGTAGATTGGTTGTTCGTGAGCAAAAAAGCAAAAAGTTTTCATTTGTATTTCTAGATGTCGCTAGTGGTACATTTTTTACGATATCATTAGAACATCGCAATGTAATAAGGGCAAATTAAAATATTTCTCAATAAATTAATTCAGGGTGTTTTAGTTACCCTTTACGTCATTACGTCATCCCTGCAACATGAACAGATTTGTTCCAATGCGAAAGACAAAGCTCGCACAAAATCCAAGAGTTAAATAGCAGCATTCTGCTACTATATTTCGTATGGTTAGTGACAAGAACCAGAGACTTGATTGGTAATGAGGCATTCCATCTTCGTTCTTAAGGGTGACCACGCATCTGTATTAGGAAAAATCATGTTTTGTTGACCAAAGATATCTATGCAGTTTAAAGTACGTTCAATATAAGAAGCGAGATATTACTACTAACTACTATTGACTTACCTTTACTACGAAACTGACGAATGATTCATAACTTCGTGAATCTATCCCTTTCTCGCATAGTATAAAAGTATAATATTATAAGAATTAAAAAATAGATTTCAAGTTAATACTATTAGCTACTACTATCATCGATCTTACAAAATATCTGACTTCCGCCAAGCTTAAAAACTTTATTTTACAAATACTATATAAAAAGGGTTATTATAATATTAAGGAATTTATGGATGACAATAACCCCTGGGATCATTCCCGGGGGCTATTATCACCTGATCGCTATCATGCTATATCTAATTTGTTTTGTGTTGTTAACTATTATGTAACTTTAATGATTGTAAACTGGCTTTCTTATTGATTGTTCCCAGGACAGAGGTATTTTCCGAACCAGTGGTAAATTAAGCTTAAGAGCGACTTTCAATAAGTATTACTTATAATCTATAATTAAAAAAAAGTTTTATTACCGAAAACCAAAAATGTTATTTACACCTTCCTTAAGTGAACGACCTCGCGTTCGTTTGTTTACACTTTTTCTCCAGGCATTTTGAACGTACTTTCGAGCATTGTTGTATGTGTTTTGTTATTGTGATACTCAGCAGAACCATATTTTTTAAGCAGGTGAAACCAGTCAAAGGCATCAGCTGGGCGGGAGGGGCAATTAGGTTTGTATCTTTTTTTTTCAAATATATGAGTGACAAACATGTTAACAGTCTACCTAAACCAATTTTAAACAAAGAAGGCCTGCCTCACAGCCTGTAATTATATCGTCTCTCTACAATCGTTACACTGGAACACAGCAGTGCACGCTATGTGCTTGGCAGCAGAAACAGGTAACAAAATAGTACCTACCCAGATGTACTCCTAGTCTAAACCGGAAACCTTCAACCATCAATTACTAGTTCTTTTAAAGCTGGGTGTTCTAAGCGCATTAAATACTTATTTACAGGCGGTCGTCGCGAAGAACGAGTCGGACCGCGCATATGATTGTGATTTTTACAAAGTAATCATAAAAATATTGTTTTAAAGTTATAAATAAATATTTACACAATGAGAAATAAACACACAACCAAAAACTTAACAATAGTCTATATAAGTTCCATAAAACTATAGTTACTTACAATTTATTTTATTCCCTAAATATTATTTACGTAGCAGAAGAGAAGCGCGCGCGCAAAAATTTGACGCAGGTCTTAACTCGGCAACGTCCCGCGGGACACTGGCAAGCGACGCGCTGGTCGAAAATCACTTGAATAATCGATAATTTTCTTAATAAAAGTAATGAAAATCGATCGGATAGAATTGATTCCAAAATGAATTACCTATAAACTGATAATTTTTGTAGAAAAAAAGGAGCATTAGTACTTGTTTAAAATGAAATTGGGCTTGTAAAAAAACTGCAAATCGAACGTAGTTCGGTAATTTTTTCTATCGAGAAAATTGTATTGTATCGTGTATTGATCGGGTACATCGTAAGGAGAAAGAATGTATCAAAAAAAAAAAAAAATATATATATATATATATATATATATATATATATATATATATATATATATATATATTAATTTTTTCAGATTCTAAATGTAATAATTTGCCTATCAAAAACCAATTTTAAAACGGACATAAACATGAACACCCAGTCTTAAACAACCCACACTAGATATTCCTCCTTCATTGTGAAGGCGGCTTACTTACAAAGGATAAACATCCATACTTTAACAATTATTTGTCACCCATACAAATAGTTGTTTCGCGCGTGATTCGAAGGGGTACTAAGCTGTTTTCATTTTACTATTTCTAACCGTGTAGTGGCGGCGTAAGAAAATTCATGGCACGATATGAAAATCTATATTTTACGGTGGGTGTGTTAAGAGGCGACAGAAGGAAACTGACACAGGAGATGTGTAGCAGCATCTTCCTGATAACAACTCAAAATAATAAAAACAACTGCAGTTGCCAACTTGCCTGCCTAGCGTGGCAAGTATGGCAATTATAAGTATGGGGCTCCCCCTGGGGATAATTCATGGCTTAATGAAGATGATGAGCTTTGATTGGCTGTAATGAAGATGATGAGCCGTGTAACAGCACGAATATACGAAATGGAATGGTTGTAACACGAATGGGTCGGCTCGACCGGGGAAAGATCACGCTTTCACAGAATACCAGCGTGAAATAGCAGCTCAATGCTACCTTGTTTCGTGAGTGTAGAGAACCGGAGGCACTTTTTTCTGGAAACGAGGCATTCCATCTTAGTCCTCAGGGGTGACTGTGTGCTCGTTTGTCACCCTTATTCTATAAAAAAATCCCATGGCTTCTGACAGATGGCGGTGTAACTATCAAGCATATTATGCCAATCATAAAATATCCAGACCGGCGAAAGGTCCTGCGATCATTAATCCGCCTGCCCAACGTGACGTTTAAGGCTAAACCCTACAACAGGAGAAGCCCATGTCCGAGGACTTACGGGTAGGTAAAAAAGATGAAGAACATTTTTTTTATAAATTTGTAGTGACAAACGATCTTACAATCCACCTAAACTCAACGCTTGACTTCTATCCCATCCGATGGTAAGTGGCGATGTATCCGAAGTAGGTTGGGGGATAGGAGTCACTATAATAGATTTAAAAAAAATGAACTGGTATGTCCGTCCACTCTATGGTAAGTGTATATTACAGTACATGGACACCTGCAACCAACTGCAAACAAGTAATGCTACAGATCTTAACCCCCGGGGACTAAGATGAAATGCGTCACAGCCTGTAATTACATTGGCTCTCTATGCCCTTCCGATCAGAACACAGAAGTGCAAGCTCTGCTAATTGCCAGCTGAAATAGCCTACGGTACCTACCTCTAGTGTAGCCTACACGACAATACGCGGGCAGAGAGTATTTAACATTAGTATAGTGTTAAGTTTAGAATAAGACAGTAGTCTTATTGAAGTCCAAGAAGAAGCAATACGCGTTCTTATTAACTTTTTCCTACATTACATACCCATCTGGTACCTAGATCGACTCCTAGGCAGAAAAGTATAATTTCTAGCATATATAGCTGTCTTTCCATCCGATTACAATGTGGGTGTATTGAGGGCAAAAGTGAATAGGCTTTTGTTAAGTCAGTGCGCTTCACCATCATCGGCTGCATCACCACTTATCATCAAGTCGGATAGAAGTCAAGCGCTGGCTAAGAATGGTAAAAAAAAGGATTCCTTCCACCTAGTGCATCTCGCTAATATGTAACATAAGTAATTGTATTGCAGCAATGCTGTCTGGAGCGGAGTCTATTTACGTGATGTCCTTCTTCACTGCGGAATAGACCCCAATGATACGGAAGGGAAGCACGTCATTGTGAGTTTTTATTTCACGTTCACCCTTTTACTTCCTAGATGACGTTAGTTCAGTTATAGCAGTCATCAATGATGGCTAATAATCTTACACCCACCAGATGTCATTAGTTGGGGCTGAGGTGAACTTATTTGTCACGCAGATGGTCACAGTGTAGTAATAATTTAAAGCTTGCGTTTTAAAACAGTTTTTCGGTTTCTAGTGTATGTATATACACAAAATAATGCCTCAGTGCCTGTATTCTTTAATTTTTTACACATTTGTTACTTTTTTAATACTTCTACTTTTCGGAATATCAGTAGTTTGGTTTTTCCATTTCTAATCTAATTAATATAAAATATAAGTAATATTTCTGTCAGAAACATTTATCTACAAACTTTTCTAAGTGGTGCCACCCTGGTAGCAGAAAATCTTGCCGACATTCAGCTCACATAATACTGGTAGATAGAGTTCTGTCTAAGATTAAGGCCTGATTGGAGAGCGTCTAATGAAGCATTTGGCATAGCAGAGACGATAGTTCAAAAGGGCGTATTCGTTAAGCACGCTACAAAAATAAACTTTCAATAAAACATAAAAGTTG
The DNA here is from genome assembly GCA_029286625.1 of Parnassius orleans. Lineage (NCBI taxonomy): Eukaryota > Metazoa > Arthropoda > Insecta > Lepidoptera > Papilionidae > Parnassius > Parnassius orleans. The sequence goes on from JAGSMP010000040.1 coordinate 2,069,880, forward strand.
ACTTCAAAGAACTAAAACGAATGCAATAATTATACATTCTGAAATCGGGTTTCTAATTCTCCTATACACTGTGGACTAAGGACATATCACAATTTCAATGTCGTCTAAATAGTTATATTAAATATTTCATCTCCATTTTGCCACTCTTAGGGGTCGAATTTTGTCTCAAAATTCCCTGAAGGGTAACCTATTTAATAAAAAAAGAATTATCAGAAGTGGTTTATCATTGACGAAGATATTTCGTAACAAACATACAATAAAACATATTCGAATTGCGAACCTCATCCTTATTATGAAGTTTGTTACAAATCAACTGTCGATCATAGCCTGCCACACCATCTAACACACTGTCTACAACGCAGTGATATATCAATGTTTAAACTTTCAATAAACTATTTTGATAGTGTGGGCTCGAATCAAACTAATTTGAACGTCCACTCGTTCCAATTTGAGGAGCTTCTAGTAAACCCTAGACCTAGATAATCTATGTTTTTGCCAGTTGACGGGGGCGGATATAGACGCGACCGGGCAGAACTTCAGCACTTCGATCCCGCTGAAGCTGGCCTTGGACCCCAACGCCCAGGTGGTGCTGGCCACGCACATGAACGGGCAGGCGCTGCCGCCCGACCACGGCCGCCCGCTGCGCGCCGTGGTGCCGGGCGCGCCCGCCGTGCGCAGCGTCAAGTGGCTCGGTGAGTCATTGCCGACCTTAAGTCGGTAGCAGTAAGGTCGCTTCTAGTGTTTACCAGCACACGAACGGGCAGGCGCTGCCGCCCGACCACGGCCGCCCGCTGCGCGCCGTGGTGCCGGGCGCGCCCGCCGTGCGCAGCGTCAAGTGGCTCGGTGAGTCATTGCCGACCTTAAGTCGGTAGCAGTAAGGTCGCTTCTAGTGTTTACCAGCACACGAACGGGCAGGCGCTGCCGCCCGACCACGGCCGCCTGCCGCGCCGTGGTGCTGGCGCGCCCGCCGTGCGCAGCGTCAAGTGGCTCGGTGAGTCATTGCCGACCTTAAGTCGTTAGCAGTAAGGTCGCTTCTAGTGTTTACCAGCACACGAACGGGCAGGCGCTGCCGCCGACCACGGCCGCCGCTGCGCGCCGTGGTGCCGAGCGCGCCGCCGTGCGCAGCGTCAAGTGGCTCGGTGAGTCATTGCCGACCTTAAGTCGGTAGCAGTAAGGTCGCTTCTAGTGTTTACCAGCACACGAACGGGCAGGCGCTGCCGCCCGACCACGCCGCCCGCTGCGCGCCGTGGTGCCGCGCGCCCGCCGTGCGCAGCGTCAAGTGGCTCGGTGAGTCATTGCCGACCCAAGTCGGTAGCAGGTCGCTTCTAGTGTTTACCAGCACACGAACGGGCAGGCGCTGCCGCCCGACCACGGCCGCCCGCTGCGCGCCGTGGTGCCGGGCGCGCCCGCCGTGCGCAGCGTCAAGTGGCTCGGTGAGTCATTGCCGACCTTAAGTCGTTAGCAGTAAGGTCGCTTCTAGTGTTTACCAGCACACGAACGGGCAGGCGCTGCCGCCCGACCACGGCCGCCCGCTGCGCGCCGTGGTGCCGGGCGCGCCCGCCGTGCGCAGCGTCAAGTGGCTCGGTGAGTCATTGCCGACCTTAAGTCGTTAGCAGTAAGGTCGCTTCTAGTGTTTACCAGCACACGAACGGGCAGGCGCCGCCCGACCACGGCCGCCCGCTGCGCGCCGTGGTGCCAGCGCCCGCCGTGCGCAGCGTCAAGTGGCTCGGTGAGTCATTGCCGACCCAAGTCGGTAGCAGTAAGGTCGCTTCAGTGTTTACCAGCACACGAACGGGCAGGCGCTGCCGCCCGACCACGCCGCCCGCTGCGCGCGTGGTGCCGGGCGCGCCCGCCGTGCGCAGCGTCAAGGGCTCGGTGAGTCATTGCCGACCCAAGTCGGTAGCAGTAAGGTCGCTTCTGGTGTTTACCAGCACACGAACGGGCAGGCGCTGCCGCCCGACCACGCCGCCGCTGCGCGCCGTGGTGCCGGGCGCGCCCGCCGTGCGCAGCGTCAAGTGGCTCGGTGAGTCATTGCCGACCTTAAGTCGGTAGCAGTAAGGTCGCTTCTAGTGTTTACCAGCACACGAACGGGCAGGCGCTGCCGCCCGACCACGGCCGCCCGCTGCGCGCGTGGTGCCGGGCGCGCCCGCCGCGCAGCGTCAAGTGGCTCGGTGAGTCATTGCCGACCCAAGTCGGTAGCAGTAAGGTCGCTTCAGTGTTTACCAGCACGAACGGGCAGGCTGCCGCCCGACCACGGCCGCCCGCTGCGCGCCGGTGCCGGGCGCGCCCGCCGTGCGCAGCGCGTCAAGTGGCTCGGTGAGTCATTGCCGACCTTAAGTCGGTAGCAGTAAGGTCGCTTCTAGTGTTTACCAGCACACGAACGGGCAGGCGCTGCCGCCGACCACGGCCGCCCGCTGCGCGCCGTGGTGCCGGGCGCGCCCGCCGTGCGCAGCGTCAAGTGGCTCGGTAGTCATTGCCGACCTTAAGTCGGTAGCAGTAAGGTCGCTTCTGGTGTTTACCAGCACACGAACGGGCAGGCGCTGCCGCCGACCACGGCCGCCTGCCGCGCCGTGGTGCCGGCGCGCCCGCCGTGCGCAGCGTCAAGTGGCTCGGTGAGTCATTGCCGACCTTGTCGGTAGCAGGTCGCTTCTAGTGTTTACCAGCACACGAACGGGCAGGCGCTGCCGCCCGACCACGGCCGCCCGCTGCGCGCCGTGGTGCTGGCGCGCCCGCCGTGCGCAGCGCGTCAAGTGGCTCGGTGAGTCATTGCCGACCTTAAGTCGGTAGCAGTAAGGTCGCTTCTAGTGTTTACCAGCACACGAACGGGCAGGCGCTGCCCGACCACGGCCGCCTGCTGCGCGCCGTGGTGCCAGGCGCGCCCGCCGTGCGCAGCGTCAAGTGGCTCGGTGAGTCATTGCCGACCTTAAGTCGGCAGTAAGGTCGCTTCTAGTGTTTACCAGCACGAACGGGCAGGCGCTGCCGCCGACCACGACCGCCGCTGCGCGCCGTGGTGCCGGCGCGCCCGCCGTGCGCAGCGTCAAGTGGCTCGGTGAGTCATTGCCGACCTTAAGTCGGTAGCAGTAAGGTCGCTTCAGTGTTTACCAGCACACGAACGGGCAGGCGCTGCCGCCCGACCACGCCGCCCGCTGCGCGCCGTGGTGCCGGCGCGCCCGCCGTGCGCAGCGTCAAGTGGCTCGGTGAGTCATTGCCGACCTTAAGTCGGTAGCAGTGGTCGCTTCTAGTGTTTACCAGCACGAACGGGCAGGCGCTGCCGCCGACCACGGCCGCCCGCTGCGCGCCGTGGTGCCAGGCGCGCCCGCCGTGCGCAGCGTCAAGTGGCTCGGTGAGTCATTGCCGACCTTAAGTCGGTAGCAGTGGTCGCTTCTAGTGTTTACCAGCACGAACGGGCAGGCGCTGCCGCCGACCACGGCCGCCCGCTGCGCGCCGTGGTGCCGGGCGCGCCCGCCGTGCGCAGCGTCAAGTGGCTCGGTGAGTCATTGCCGACCTTAAGTCGGTAGCAGTAAGTCGCTTCTAGTGTTTACCAGCACACGAACGGGCAGGCGCTGCCGCCCGACCACAACCGCCCGCTGCGCGCCGTGGTGCCAGGCGCGCCCGCCGTGCGCAGCGTCAAGTGGCTCGGTCATTGCCGACCTTAAGTCGGTAGCAGTAAGGTCGCTTCTGGTGTTTACCAGCACACGAACGGGCAGGCGCTGCCGCCGACCACGGCCGCCCGCTGCGCGCCGTGGTGCCGGGCGCGCCCGCCGTGCGCAGCGTCAAGTGGCTCGGTGAGTCATTGCCGACCTTAAGTCGTTAGCAGTAAGGTCGCTTCTAGTGTTTACCAGCACACGAACGGGCAGGCGCTGCCGCCCGACCACGGCCGCCCGCTGCGCGCCGTGGTGCCGGGCGCGCCCGCCGTGCGCAGCGTCAAGTGGCTCGGTGAGTCATTGCCGACCTTAAGTCGTTAGCAGTAAGGTCGCTTCTAGTGTTTACCAGCACACGAACGGGCAGGCGCTCCACAGCGTCACAGCTTAAAACTCAGCTACTATGCTGCTAGGCACTTAGTCAAACGCACCTTTTTTAAAACTTTTGTTTCGTTACTTTTCAGAAGTTCATTATATTAAAGACTAGCTGTGCCTCGAGATTTCACTCGCATAAATCACGCGTCTGAGCTGCGCGATATGACACCTCGATTAAAGTTAAAGTTACATCCTATATAATAGAACTATAAAATGAAGGATAAATCTCAAGCCACTATAATTATTTTTAGATATAATACACTTTTCACAGCGCTTTCTAACATTTCTGTAAAAATAATTATCTAACTTCACCTCATCATGTGTTAAAAAATCTCCGTATGTCTAATTTCAATTTAAGAATAAATAATATAATAGGGGCCAAGTCGGGTTGTATGGTGAATGGTCAAGCTCAGTGAAACCGCATTCCTTAATGGCAGCCTTGGAAACACCCGATGTCTGGACCGAGCATTGTCATGAATCAACAACCCTCCTCGCGACAATTTCTCTCGATGTTTTTCTTTAACAGTATCTCGCATTTGATGTAGGAAGGAAGCATAGTAATCGCATGTTACTGTTGTGTTGCGTTCTTTAAAATCTACCTGTAAAATTCCTTCGCAATCCAAAAGATTGTAGCCACAATCTTTTCTGAGATTGAGTCACCATTGCTTTTTGGCCGCGTTGAGCTGGGATGACGCCACTCCATCGATTCCTTTTGGCAGAGGATCATGATAAAGAACCATGGTTTTATGTTGTTAACCATTACTAACAATTATGAACATTATAGTTCATCACCATTAAAAATTCATATAAGAATAAAGGTATCCCATAGACTTGCCACAAAGCACGGTTCCACCGATTCTCCTGTATGTTTCGTCACGTTGTCACTATATCATGGTAAAGGTTAGGAAAAACTTACTCCCTTACTAGTACTTATATTTTCTTTTGACTGCCTCGTTTGTCTAGTGGTCGTTCCGGGTTCGAATCCAGGGTTGGACCAAAATAGGTTTTGTTTTTTTTCTGTCAAGAAAAAAAAACCTTCACAATGCAGCCGGAGCCAGGAAGTTGGCGGTGTTTCGCCCCCGAGCCTCGGAAAGCACGTAAAACCGTTGGTCCTATGCCAGATCTTTCACCGTTCATGTCGTATTACCCTTAACAATTGTCTTCTTTCCGTCGACCTTTACAAAGGGATAAAAACTGAGTGCAACACTCGTTCTTGTTTTTGAATAGCGGAAAGAAGTTTTGGGACCCACCTAGCACTGACCTTATTCAAAACTAAATGTTCATATAGAATTCTAAGCACTGTTGTTTTGAAAGTCCCGATTTAGTGTTTTTAAAACAAATTTAGTGTTTCATCCGTAATGGCCTCGGATGGTCGTCCTGGGCGCTGTTCATCATCAATTGATTCCCTTCCCAAACGAAATAGTTTCGCCCATTCTTTTACGGTGGAATACTAAGGAGAAGAATGCCCGTACACAGCATCCAAACGTTGTTTGATTTCCGTCTTTTGTCAAAAATTGCAACTCTTTTGTCAAAAATTTTATCACAGCTTGATACTTGAATTTTATGCATTTCGAAATTTTTAATCGACAGTCTGACTTTGACAGCTATATCACTGTAACAAATTGAAATAATTTTTTTAATTGTTTTGATGATGAAGTAACTTTCGTTCGTAAGGATTAATATGCAATGCCTAATAATAACGCTCATAAATCACTTTTTAATTTTCAATAATTTTTGTCACAAAATACCTTATTGTGGCTTATGTGTAAGAGATAGAGATAGGACTTTTTATAGATGGAGTAAAGTCTATATTTTGTAGAACATTGTATTACGCCAGCGTACGCAGTTAAAGCAGTTCGGGGCGCTTTTATCTGACTTGCTTAACAAAAATATTTAAAGCTAGCTGTGAGGTGTAGCTTAATGCTAGATAGCCTATACTATTCCTCATGGGTCTGGCTATATTATACAAAAGAATTTTTCAAATCGGACTGGTAGTTCCAGAGATTAGCGTGTTTAAACAAACAAAAGAATCAAAAAACTTCCGCTTTACTATATTAGTATAATATTTTATTTTCAAAACAATGGGTACATTATATTATATTAGTGACCGTAGCGCCTTTTAAGCTAATGAGCCTGTATCAGGGATCAACGCTCTTCCATTAATTCAAGTCGTTTTAGAAGAATGTACAGTTTAAAAATAATAAATTTAAAGTTACATGATTTTGAAGTAGCACGTTTAAAAGATAACAATGAAAATAATTATTCTAATATAGTTCCAATATAAAACTAATTCTACAAGTAACACTACAGCTATCAGGTTAATTTTTTTTTACTTTTTAGCGTGCATAAGTGCGTGTGTGTGCGCGCGCTGTGTGTGTGTGTGTGTGTATGCAGTATGTATGTGTGTATGCAGTATGTATGTGTGTGTATGTGTTTTGTTACTATTTAATTTTAACTAGTAATGCCTCTAGATCATCATAGGTTTTATCTTCCAAGCATAACTGTAAGCACCTCTTACAGTCGCGATATGTTTTAGTATATAAGTTTAGGCTTTTATTAATCATTTTGTAGAGGTAGACCGAACGAGCTTTATATTGTCTTGAAGCAAAAATAGAATTGCATTTGACGGTTTCAGCTTGTACCTTCTTCCTACAGCATTAGTGGCATCAAATTCAGGGTTTTGTGTTTACTCAGAATTGTCTGAATAATGTTAAGCTTTCTAATTGAAGGAATTCGGGTAGTTTGATAAAGTTTATCAGTTGAAAACATTTGTTTTTTAAAATACATGACCTTTATCAAACTACGTTGTACACGTTCCGCCTCAAGAAAGCGCGTCTTGGCTGCACCTCCCCATACAGGCAAGCAGTAAGCAGAACAGACTGTACTAGGGATACATATATTTCGCTTAGAAGACACTTTTCCCCAATCCCCGTTTCTAAATCCGTCTTAAGTACCGCATGTCTCAATATCTTAAAATCCATGTGAGATTCCTTATTCTCTGAGTGACATGTTCAAGCTGAGGATACCAAGAGAGTCTTTGATCCAACCACACTCCCAAATATTTAGCTTCGGTTACTTTTTGTATAGTGGGGCAATGGCAGTTTTGTCTATCTGTTGTGGTACGGCAGTGATGTATTCTCACCGCAAAATCTAATTCTGGCTGAGCGTTGTTATAAATGCTAAAGCATATATAGCAACTTTTGGCCGTATTGAGCGTAAGGAGATTAAATCGCAGCCATTTACCTATTTGCTCAAGACCTTTTTCTGCATTCTTTTTAGCAATTTCCCAGGATTCTCCGGTGAAAACAACGGCAGTGTCATCCGCATAAGAGAATATTTTGGCATTTTTAAGGGTCATGTTACATAAATCATTCAGATAAATTAAGAATAATGTGGGGCCAAGAACACTTCCCTGCGGGACACCAAACGACACATTAGTGCAATCGCTAGTATAATTTTCTATTTTTACTTTCTGCCTCCTGTTTGCAAGGTAGTCCGAGAGTAATTTTAGCGGAACACCCCTGATACCGATTCTTTCCAACTTGTGTACAAGAATGGGAATAGAGACCGTGTCAAACGCTTTCTTCAAATCCAAGAATACTGCTATGTATTTATTATGTTTATCCATTTCCTCCACTACCAATGAACTCAATGCAGAGACTGCATCTTCGGTCGACTTTCCTGTCTGAAACCAAACTGGGAAGAAGACAAGATCTCATATTTTTGTAAGTAGGCGTTTAATCTTACATTTATAAGTCTTTCAAGTATTTTTGATATCGCAGGCACCGATATAGGTCTATAGTTGCTTACGTCATCTCTATCCCCAGTCTTGTAAACATAAGTATAGATATGTTAAAATGAACTAACTAAGATCCAGGCCACGCCAGGTCACTACTACGTCATGATTACCTTATGTAAGAATAGCGGCTGGTGCGCCTTTTGTTTTCACTTATTATTGCAAGATGGCGAAGCGCGAGCCTTTCGTCTTTAGTTAAATGCCCATCCTATTTCGACCAGCGCTCTGTTCACGCACAGTCAAGTGCGAACCGTAGTTTTTTTTTTTTTTTGTATAAATAGATGATACTTTTGAACAATAAAACTCGTAACTTTTGTTTTGCTTCTCCTTGTTTTGTACCCGATTAAAATTGTATTGAATTTAGTTTGAGCTTTTAATTCGCATATTTACATCAAGTAATATCTTGACCTATAGGGAAACAAACCTTCTCATTATAAACACTTCATACGCACTTCATATCTGTATATTATCGACAGTGGTGGCTTTGCTATTGTAGTGATGTTGGGTCCAGTGGTGACAATGATAGTGCACGAAATTGTGAGGGTGGTGTCCTTCGAACCAAATAAGACACACCATTTTATTTTCACGCGGATCTTAATTAATTTTAACGTCTTTAATTTTGCCTCATTCGCAGAGTGTATAACAGTGTCGGAAGAGGAGAGTTCCTCCCACTGGCACAAGAAAGATTACCGCTCGTTCAATCCTTCCACCACGTGGGAGGATGCGGACTTCGAGAGTGCACCGCCGTCTACAGCCTGCCCGTCACCTCTGCCGTCTGCGAGCCGCGCCACGGGGACACCGTGCGCGTGCGGGACGGACATATAGAGGCCAAAGGTGAGCGAGCGAGACAGACGTATGACGGGACTGTGTGAGGGGGTGAGAGGACACCTGAGGCGAATGTATGATGAGGTGATATCGTGCAAGTATGGGACGGATAAATAGAGGATAAAGTTGAGTGTGTGAGATGAACGTGTGTGCGTGCGTGTGTTTATATACATATAAAGTGCGTTATTATTTAATATTTAATATTCGCGTAAATAAAACAATATAATATATTAATTAAAAAAATATTTTGTAGTATGTATAGTTCTGCTTTTCTTTTCTTTTTAGCCATAATATTCTGATTCACTTATTAAATTTATGTATGCACATTGTGAGTAGCCTCCTCGATGCGCGATTTGCGCTACGTCCTTTAAACTACGAAATGTATTATATATATGATAGCATTGCTATTATTGAGAACCTTGTAATCAACGTGTTTTTACTAAGATTTTTAAGCTGTTGGTTTTTATAATATAAAAATAAAATAAATAACATACACTCTTACGCCTGTTATCCAGAGGGGGTGCAGAGACTACGGTCTTCCATTTAGCACGACCCTGACACACCTCTCGCTCCTTTCACGTTCATTCACCTTAATGTGGCCTTCAATATACCACCAATTTGGTTATAATGTTTTGTACTTACTATATTATTTAAATATACAATAACACGATAAATAAGCTGTGAAGCTGCTATAAGCCAGTCGGTCTTCGTTTTTTTTTTACCATTATTTTTTCCATATTGGAGCTAAATGTTGTTTTGTTCCCCCGAGCTCATATTTTATACAAAATCACACAAAAAAAATTCAATAAACATTAATAATAACAAGTAATAAAATGCCATGTGGTGTGAAGGCGTAGGAGAATCTATCATTCCATTTCCAATTTTACAGGCTGATGAAGGAACAGCAGAAACAATTTGGATTTGTAACAATTGAAAAAAAAACAATTTTCTATTTAGTATCGCCATTTCAGATCGTTAATTTGACCATAAATATAATTTTGTATTATTATTATTATTGCACGTACCGTTAAGTAGTGATTGTTCAACAGGAATGCTGTAATTAAAGATTATATATTTTTATTGTAACCCTGCCGTAGTATTGTAATAAATAATTATATTTATACTGATTACTTTTTTGCATGTATTACTAACACGTCGAAGTGAACACGTGTTAGTAAAAATGGAATCATAAATGGCGGACGTACTTATGATTAAGTATGGGCATCATAAATTTTTTTTCTGATTATATTCACTATTTAAATTATATTGAATGAATAAATTACATTTTATAAGTAATGTAATGAGATAAATATGTGCATTTTTCTGGGTTGTTAAATTAGTTTATGCAAGTACATAAATACTAATTACTTCTTTGACGAAGTTAGTTATACAGAGAGACAGATGACTCTGTTTCCAGATTAATATTGATTCCGTAGTAATTAATTAATTGATAATACAACGTGTTACAAAATACTCCGTAAAAAATATAATTAATTACCAAATGAAAAAATTTTGTCAACCCTAGTAAGCTGTCATGTCAGGGAACCAGATTATTTAACAGAAAGGCCTACGTACCTATTTTACCTAATAATTGTCTACTTTAATAGTTTTTCTATTTTTCATTCATAAATGTTTGCTACCTCAATACAAGGATGTCATTATACTCAGTATTGGCTTCAAAAATGTCAAGTTGGAAAAAATATGTTGTCAATTTCAAATCTTCTAATCGATACCCTACAACTGTTTCGAGTTTTTTTTCCAAGATTTTTGCAAAATAACGATGCTTTCGAACTCGGAATATTACGATACGATGTTATGCGTAGGCAACTATTTTTCAATGGTAGACGCCCCACTGAACAGCGACGGCTGCCTTCGTACCAGTGTTTTCTGAACATGTCAAGACGACTACATTCCACCGGCTCTTTCATGGGTCTACTGGAAGTGGACGTCCAAGCACAGTCGACACCAGGCAGGCTGAATTAGTCTTAGAGCATTTTGAAGAAGAGCCGACCACAAGTACGAGGCGAGCCGGAACAAGATTCGGTATAAACCATGTTGCAATTTGGCGAATTCTTCGTGACGACAATCGTCACCCTTATCACAATCGCCGTACACAGGAGCTGATACCTCCGATTTTGCACCCAGGAGGAACTTCTGCGAGTGGTACCTCCGGCAGTTAGAGGAAAACCCTAATTACGTAAACTATGTTCTTGGACGGACGAGGCAACATTCACGAGGTCAGGACTTTCAAATATGCATAACGATCACGTTTGGGCTCGCGTGAATCCACATGCTTCACGGCAGGGCAGATTCCAACACCAGTGGCGGCTGAATGTGTGGGCTGGCCTTTATGACGGGCATGTCATCGGTCCCGTCATTATGCCATCACGTCTGAACGGTAGCTATCTAAACATGGTGTTTCAGCATGATGGAGCTCCGGCACATTTTGCTCGCAACGTACGAGAACATCTTAACGTTCGCTTTCCGCGAGGATGGATCGGCCGCGGGGGACCGGTGCTATGGCCTGCTCGTTCTCCGGACCTCACACCCTTGGACTTCTTTTGTGGGGTTATGTGAAGGACAGAGTGTATTTCTCCGATTGCCCAACGGTTGCCGAGATGGAACAGCGTGTTAGATCGGTTTTCGCATCAATAACACCGACGATGGTGCGAAATGCCACACAAGCCATATCCGACGAGCGAGGTTGTGTATTGAGCAAGGCGGAGCACACTTTGAGCCGTTTCTGTAAATTTGACGTTTATTATGAAAAGTAAGTGTTCGTTTAGGTTGTTTCGTTAGGTTATGTCTTTTAAAATTTTGTCGTTCCGCGAATTAGGTAGAAATTACATTCTGCGTGGTTTACTCTTTAATTTTACTTAAATAGGGTTTGCACATCAGTGAAAATAAAATATTTTTTTTATTTTTTTGGGATATGTTATACAGCGTTACTACGGTTCTTAAATATTGTGAATGGACTCGTTATAAGGCCCCATTTAACCTCCTTTCGGCTTTACGGGTAGTTTTGTAACATATATGACAGTATATGACCGTGTAGTGGCGGTGTAATAATATCAGTAAGACCTATTTCAGCAGCAGGTTTTTGATAGGCTGCAATAAGTGCATGGATGAATGACCATTATCTCAATGGGAAAAGTCTAGCACACTCGCGATTAACAATATGTCTTAAGGAGAAAGGGTCTTATTCACGTAGACTTAAGGTTGCGTTTTGCTTGCATCAAATAAGGATCATTGTTGTCTGATTTCTGATTTACTGATAACGTATGCAGAAAAATCTATAAATTTGTGATAGCACGAGATCGCCCGCTATTTGTGAAATTAATCTTTATTGAGACGCGTAATAACGGCAGGAACGATGTGCGAGTGAGATGGCGTGATAAGCGCTTTTATTTAAGAGACGTGTGTTTATTGGCGTGCCTGTATATAGGATATGCGTATTCTGGGGGCGGGGCCCGTGTGCTACGCGTAGACGTGAGCGGCGACCGCGGCGTCAGTTGGCGCACCGCCAGCCTGCAGCAGGACCACGCGCCACCGCGCACGCACTACGCCTGGACGCTGTGGACTGCGCGCCTGCCTGTACCCGCGCACTGCGACCAGGTACACTCGCACGCACTGCGGCCAGGTACACTCGCACGCACTACGCCTGGACGCTGTGGACTGCGCGCCTGCCTGTACCCGCGCACTGCGACCAGGTACACTCGCACGCACGCCTGGACGCTGTGGACCGCGCGCCTGCCTGTGCCTGCGACCAGGTACCTCGCACACTACGCCTGGACGCTGTGGACTGCGCGCCTGCCTGTACCCGCGCACTGCGACCAGTGCACTCACCCACTACGCCTGGACGCTGTGGACCGCGCGCCACTGTACCCGCGCACTGCGGCCAGGTACACTCGCACGCACTACGCCTGGACGCTGTGGACTGCGCGCCTGCCTGTACCACTGCGACCAGGTACACTCGCACGCACTACGCCTGGACGCTGTGGACCGCGCTGCCTGTACCCGCGCACCCGACCGGTACACTCGCACGCACTACGCCTGGACGCTGTGGACCGCGCCTGCCTGTACCCGCACTGCGACCAGGTACACTCCACGCACTACCTGGACGCTGTGGACCGCGCGCCTGCCTGTACCCGCGCACCGACCAGTACACTCGCACGCACTACGCCTGGACGCTGTGGACCGCGCGCCGCATGCCTGTACCGCGCACTGCGACCAGTACACTCGCACGCACTACGCCTGGACGCTGTGGACCGCGCGCTGCCTGTACCCGCGCACTGCGACCAGGTACACTCGCACGCACCGCCTGGACGCTGGACCGCGCGCCTGCCTGTACCGCGCACGCGACCAGGTACACTCACGCACTACGCCTGGACGCTGTGGACCGCGCCTGCCTGTACCCGCGCACCGACCAGGTACACTCACGCACCGCCTGGACGCTGTGGACCGCGCGCCTGCCGTATGCCGCGCACTGCGACCAGGTACACTCGCGCACTACGCCTGGACGCTGTGGACCGCGCGCCTGCCTGTACCCGCGCACTGCGACCAGGTACACTCCTTTTGCCTACGCCTGGACGCTGTGGACCGCGCGCGCCTGCCTGTACCCGCGCACTGCGACCAGGTACACTCGCACTACGCCTGGACGCTGTGGACCGCGCGCCTGCCTGTACCCACTGCGACCGACACACTCTCACGCACTACGCCTGGACGCTGTGGACCGCGCGCCTGCCTGTACCCGCGCACTGCGACCAGGTACACTCACACACTACGCCTGGACGCTGTGGACCGCGCGCCTGCCTGTACCCGCGCACTGCGACCAGGTACACTCACGCACGCTACGCCTGGACGCTGTGGACCGCGCGCCTGCCTGTACCCGCGCACTGCGACCAGGTACACTCGCACGCACTACGCCTGGACGCTGTGACCGCGCGCCTGCCTGTACCGCACGCGACCAGGTACACTCGCACACTACGCCTGGACGCTGTGGACCGCGCGCCTGCCTGTACCCGCGCACTGCGACCAGGTACACTCGCACGCACTACGCCTGGACGCTGTGGACCGCGCGCCTGCCTATACGCGCACCGACCAGGTACACTCGCGCACTACGCCTGGACGCTGTGGACCGCGCGCCTGCCTGTACCCGCGCCTGCGACCAGGCCCTCACGCACTACGCCTGGACGCTGTGGACCGCGCGCCTGCCTGCCGCGCACCGACCAGGTACCACTCGCACCACTACGCCTGGACGCTGTGGACCGCGCGCCTGCCTGTACCCGCGCACTGCGACCAGGTACACTCACGCTACGCCTGGACGCTGTGGACCGCGCGCCTGCCTGGCACCCGCGCACTGCGACCAGGTACACTCGCACGCACTACGCCTGGACGCTGTGGACCGCGCTGCCTGTACCCGCGCACTGCGACCAGGTACACTCGCACGCACTACTGTAATATTACGAGGTTGAATTAAACACGAGCGCTTGATCAAGAAGTTTATTCATGACTGAATCTACATAAATCAGTAACTTAACTTATATACTAGCACTGTAATACTACTTCACCTCGGGGGTGGATAAAAAAAAGAGAAAAAAAAAAGTTCAGCATACTTAATACATAAGCACAAACTAATATTTTATAAAATATTTTTTTAAAACATTGCTTACTCAACGAACCTTTTTGTTCTATCCTTATGCACTATATCTACTTTATTATTTCTAAAAATCTTAACATTTGTTCCTAAATCTTCTAAGACTTTAAAAGGTCCATCAAAAATACAATCTAATTTACGAGCACATTCATTTTAATTAAAATAAGTTCATCCTTATCATAGAATACAGGATTACATGTTTTATCATATTTGTTTTTCTTATTTCTTTACAAGCTATTAAATTATGTCTTGCATCTCTTAAATACCTGTAACTTATATTTTAAATCTAAACAATAATTATCAGAATTATAAAGTGGTTCCACCACGTCTTGTTTCAAATTATTAGGCAAACGACATGGCCTGCCAAATACAAGTTCGAATGGTGTGTATTTTGTTTGAGTGTTTACAAGTATTATAACTAAAACACCAGAATGGAATCCAATGAGACCATGAATAGCCATATTGGTGCTATAAGTTCTTAAAATGACCCTAAATGCTTATGAGCAATCTCAAGCGAACCAATTGATTGATGGTGATATGCAGTTGACGTCAACTTTTCTATATTTAATAAACTACACACTGTTCCATCACTTGAGAAACAAATTCAGTTCCCCTATCAGTAGCTAAGGAACTAGGTATACCGAATCTTAGGATAAAATTATTTACAAAAGCTTTTGCCACAGTAAGTGTTTCTTTATTGGGTAATGGGTATGCCTCTATATATTTTGTTAATTCACATTGGAGCGTTAAAATATAGCAATTACGTACTCATCCTTGTCCAAGGGACAAGATCAAGAAAACTTTCTCAAACGCAGTCGACGCCGTGGTAGTTATAGTCATTGGTTGTTTGGTATACCTACTATATTTCATTTTCTGACACATTTTACATTCACTTATAAATTTTCGAACATCGGCATCTAATCCTGGCCAATAATATCTCCTTTTTATGTTATTAGCCATCCTATTCATTCAACATGCCCACTGGTAGGTAGCAAATGATAATCATTCAAAATGAATTGTTTTTCTTTATTGTCGTAAATTCTTTTAATTCCTTTCAGAACACATATTCGAGGACCGTCCACTCATTTAATGTCTTAATTTCACTACATAAACCTTTTAAAATTCTTCATTTTATCATCTTTTACTATGCATAGTTCTTTTACTTTTATTATCTCACAAAACTCTTTTAATTTAGTTGCAAATTCGGCTCGCGAGAGAGCAATCTAAATTCAAGGTTTATACACAATAGCATTTTGCTTGGCACAAAATTAAAACAATCTCGTTCTTCCTTGACTAAGTCTCTTTTTAAATCCTTTTATAATATCTCCTTTCACAAGTTTCATTTCAATAGAATCATACAGTTGTCTTAATAATTCCACGACTCGTGGTTGATCAGGCCACCCGTCAGTGTCATTATTAATCACAACCCTTTCCTGTTTATCCTCTTCCATTCTTCTCTTTTGCGCTCTAGTTGTCACAGCTAAGACTTGTTCTTTCATATTCTTTAACTCACTCGACGTTATACAAATTCTAGACAGTGCATCCGCCACAACATTGTCTTTACCCTTCACATAACATATTTTAAAATCATATTCTTCTAGAATTAATCGAAACTTTATCAACCGACTAGACGGATCTTTCATTCCAAATAAGTAAATCAAAGGTTTGTGGTCTGTCATTATGGTAAAGTCCTGCCAAATAGGTATGGTCTAAAATATTTTACTGCCCACAATTGCTGTTAATTCCTTTTGGATAACTGGGTAATTTTTTCTGCTTTATTTAATGGCCTAGTGTACGCGATTGGTTTCATATTTTTGTTACACAAAACCTCCTACAGCTACATCAGACGCATCTGTTTGCAAAACGAATTCATTTGATTCAGAAAAATCGGGATATTGAAGTATTGGGGTGTTATTAATGAATTTTTAGAAAATTAAATGCGTTCTGACACTCTGAAGACCAAACAAATGGTGCGTCTTTCTTGAGTAAACTATTTAAAGGCATAGTAATTGTTGCAAAAGAGGTGCAATTTCCTATAGTAGTTGCAAAATGCAACAAACCTTCTTACTTCGTCTACATTTTGAGGACAGGATAATGCTCAAAATTCAGGTCTTTTCTGGATCAGGTGAGACACCGTTGGCAGACACTAAATGACCAAGATACAGAATTTCCTTCTTTAGAAATTCGCATAGTAGGATTCAGTTTTAAATTTACCTTTCTCAGTCTTTCGAAAACATCTACTAGATTTTGGTTGTGAATAGTTAAGGATCTTCCAAAATTATTAGATCGTCCAAATAAATAAAACACTTCTCGAAAGTTAATCCTGACATAGCAATTGACATGACTCTACTAAAAGCACTACAAAGTTTTGAGCCCCATTGGTAGACGTTTTAATTGATAATGTCCTGTACTAGTCGAAAATGCAGTATACTTTCGGCTTTCTGGTGCCAGTTTCACCTGATAATAGCCTTGTTGTAAATCTAAATGGGTAAAATATATAGAGCCTGATAATGAATCAAGAATATCAGTGATGTTCGGCAGCGGAAATTTATCATCTACTATATTTTCATTTAGTTTTCGAAAATCAATTACTAAACGCCATTTTTGACAACCATCAGATTTTTTGGGAACTAGTAGTATGGGACTAGACCATTCACTAGTAGATTCTTCTATAATATCATCTCTAAGCATCTTTTTTATCTGTTTATTTATTTCGGGCTTTAAAGCTTGTGGTAAACGGTATGGTTTCGTGTAAATAGGATTGATGTTATCTTTCAGTTGTATAGTTTGTTCACAAATATTTGTAGTTTCTAACTTATCGTTGGGTAAAAGAAAATGTCTGAATATTTAGTGCAAATTTTTCTATAGATTGCTTTTCTTCTTCATTCAAATGCTTCAATTCTAATAAAGATAATAAGATATCACATCTTTCTGAACTACTTTTGTTTTGGCAAAATTTGAAAGCGTTAAAATCATCTAAAAGTTCTACGTTTAATATGAAATTATTCAAATTTACTTCTTCTTCCTAGTATTTAAAATCTTTATTGGGACTCTTTTATTTTTGGTCGAACAATAGTACCTGCCAAAACGCCTTCATTATTTCCTTTGCTAACAAAACAATCGCCTTTTGCTTCCGTATCCAAATACACAAAATGAATTGATTCACTTCGAGGCGGTATTAATAATGTATTACTGTAATCAGGTTTGTCATAAATTGGCAAAACACAATTCTCTCGTCCTATCCGTAACGTTAGTAAATTTTTGTTTAAATCAATATTGGCTCCGTACTTGTTCATAAAGTCTAATCCTAATATTCCATCGACGGTTATAGGTAAATTTTGAAAATGTGAAATTTGTTATGGAATTTATTGTCTCTAGAAGCATAAATGTCGATCTCTACATATCCGGAAGAACATATCTTGCCTCCAATTCCATTAACAACCAAATTATCTTTAAGAACACATGCTGATCTTGGAGTACTTCTTCCTTAATAACCGAAATGGATGCTCCAGTATCTATCAATAACACAAGTTTCATACCATGAATGAAAATTTACAAACTTAGAGTTACCTCTACATGAAAAATGAAATTATTGAGAACGAAAAAACTGATTGTTGTCTATCTCATTAGGTTTTGCTCCATATTTTCACCAGCTCGTTCTTTGTTGTCGTTACTTCGAGCTGCAAAACATTTTATTGTAAAATCCTGGTTGCCACGTCTATTATAATGATAATTTGATCTGTAGGACTGTCCTCTACCACGCGGCGAATATTGAAAAGGCCTTGAAAATCTCTGATATCTATTTGAATAATTACTATAATTATTTTGATAATTACTCCTACTGGTGCCGTAATTTAGACGCCCACGGCCCCTGTTTTGTCCTTGAGATCTAGAAAACGGTTAACGAACCTACCTCTAGTCATCTTCATCACCTCAGCAGACCCGGAACTGGACGACGATGGTGTGGACTCGTCCTTGGCCGCCTGGATCGCGTCCTTGAGCAAGGTAGTTGCGGGCTGCGATGATTGTGCTGAGCTTTTCACTTTTAAGACCATCTGTAAACTTTTAATGACCATTTTTCATTAATAGGTTTAAGGACTGCGCATTTTGTTGCGTCGCCCTCAGCCTGTGAAATAGTTAACTCTGTTAGCAGTCTTTCGAGTTGAGACCCGTATTCATCAACTGATCTAAATCCCTGGTTCAAGGACTGAATTTGTTTATGTATAGCCGTGTAAACTTTTGTCAATAGTTTTCCTAAAATCTTTAATCATACTACTAACTGACACATAATTATCAGCAACGCGTAGCTTAGCGTTTTCTGATAATCTCCTTTTAACACAAATTTAATTAATAAATTTTTCCTGCCTCGTTAAGCATATCTGCATACATTTCCACTGCATCAATCAATCGTTTCGTAGTATCCTCCTTATTATCTAAAATAGGTATCAACCCACACGCTGTTTTAATATCAAAATCCATTGTTTCTAAACTTATTTTACAACTAGGCAAAGTACACAATTGAGATATTTCAGAATATAAAGAGCAAACTTTTTATATGTACTAGTAATTAAATTAATTTCCGATTGTTTACCTTGACGACTTAAATTAGAAAATAATAGCTCGCTATCTTTTAACAATGTTTCGGCCTCTAGTAATTTTTGGACGCAACTGACCCTTTATATCTGCTCTGGCCTTTTTTTGTTAGATATTGACGTATTTTTAATAAATTTTCATATAATTCTATTAACTTTTCGTATAACACGCAACGAAATATGTAACACCGCGTCATATTTCATTCACTTCGTTTTAATTTTATTATAAATCGAAACACTGTCATACGACCGAGCACATAAAAAAAACTGAGTTGCACCCAATGGTTGCACATGGGCCGTAATTCCACGAATCGTGTGTTCGATATTACATTGATTTACTTATATTTTTATTTTTAGTTTAAACAATTATTTATTGATAGATAAAATTCATATTCTAATTCTAAAACTATCGTTAATGTCTATATTATATATATTTTAAACTAAAATAACACTGCAGCACAGAACACGTACTACATATAGCACATATTTATTACCAGCTCACGAACACTTAAACGACTCCTTCTTCACACTGGTTCCTGCTCCCAGCGCCCAGACAAACGGCTTCGTACTTTTCTCAAAATTCGTAATTCACTCGCTGTTCTATCCACTTCTTATGCCTCTCCTTGAGTTTTAGGTAAATGATTGTAAGTATGGCAATCGCCATCAACACCAAAAACGTAGTAATCAGTATATTGTTTATCTTGACGTGATTTTCTTGTTCGGAGTAACTCACTATTATTTCCTCCTGATGCATTTTGAGATATAATAATTTCCTTATCTTCAGTTTTTGAGTATGATTTTCCCATGATTATAACTTTCAAAACTCGCCAGCACAGTAAGCGTCAGTCCAAATAATATATTCACGACAAACATTTTAGCTAACTTGAAGCACCGAGGCACAGGTCGCCCGGTCTGCACTTCTCGCCCGCTACGCTATCAGTTCCCGGAACGCGCCTGGCAGGGTCGCCATGTAATAATACGAGGTTGAATTAAACACGAGCGCTTGATCAAGTTTATTCATGACTGACTCTGCCGTCAGTAACAACTTATATACTAGCACTGTAATACTACTACGCTACGCCTGACGCTGGACCGCGCGCCTGCCTGTACCGCGCACTGCGACCAGGTACACTCACCGCACTACGCCTGGACGCTGTGGACCGCGCGCCTGCCTGTACCCGCGCACTGCGACCAGGTACACTCACGCACGCACTACGCCTGGACGCTGTGGACTGCGCGCCTGCCTGTACCCGCGCACTGCGACCAGGTACACTCGCACGCATTACGCCTGGACGCTGTGGACCGCGCGCCTGCCACGCGCACTGCGACCAGGTACTCGCCACGCACTACGCCTGGACGCTGTGGACCGCGCGCCTGCCTGTACCCGCGCACTGCGACCAGGTACACTCCACGCACTACGCCTGGACGCTGTGGACTGCGCGCCTGCCTGTACCCGCGCACTGCGACCAGGTACACTCGCACGCACTACGCCTGGACGCTGTGGACCGCGCGCCTGCCTGTACCCGCGCTGCGACCAGGTACACTCACGCACACGCCTGGACGCTGTGGACCGCGCGCCTGCCTGTACCCGCGCACTGCGACCAGGTACACTCGCACGCACTACGCCTGGACGCTGTGGACCGCGCGCCTGGTACACTCGCACTGCGACCAGGTACACTCGCACGCACTACGCCTGGACGCTGTGGACCGCGCGCCTGTACTCCCGCGCACTGCGACCAGGTACACTCGCACACTACGCCTGGACGCTGTGGACCGCGCGCCTGCCTGTACCCGCGCACTGCGACCAGGTCTACTCGCACGCACTACGCCTGGACGCTGTGGACCGCGCGCCTGCCTGTACCCGCGCACCGACCAGGTACACTCGCACGCACCACGCCTGGACGCTGTGGACCGCGCGCCTGCCTGTACCCGCGCACTGCGACCAGGTACACGCACGCACTACGCCTGGACGCTGTGGACCGCGCGCGCCTGCCTGTACCCGCGCACTGCGACCAGGCACACTCGCACGCACTACGCCTGACGCTGTGGACCGCGCGCCTGCCTGTACCCGCGCACCGACCAGGTGCACTCGCACGCACTACGCCTGGACGCTGTGGACCGCGCGCTGCCTGTACCCGCGCTGCGACCAGGTACACTCGCACGCACTACGCCTGGACGCTGTGGACTGCGCGCCTGCCTGTACCCGCGCACTGCGACCAGGTACACTCCGCGCACACTACGCCTGGACGCTGTGGACCGCGCGCCTGCACCGCGCACTGCGACCAGGTACACTCACGCACTACGCCTGGACGCTGTGGACGCGCGCCTGCCTGTACCCGCGCACTGCGGCCAGGTACACTCGCACGCACTACGCCTGGACGCTGTGGACTGCGCGCCTGCCTGTACCCGCGCACTGCGACCAGGTACACTCGCTACGCCTGGACGCTGTGGACCGCGCGCCTGCCTGTACCCGCGCGCGACCAGGTACACTCGCACGCACTACGCCTGGACGCTGTGGACCGCGCGCCTGCCTGTACCGCACTGCGACCAGGTACACTCACGCGCCTGGACGCTGTGGACCGCGCCGCCTGTACCCGCGCACTGCGACCAGGTACACTCGCACGCACTACGCCTGGACGCTGTGGACTGCGCGCCTGCCTGTACCCGCGCACTGCGGTACCTCCACGCACACGCCTGGACGCTGTGGACCGCGCGCCTGCGCACCCGCGCACTGCGACCAGGTACACTCGCACGCACTACGCCTGACGCTGTGGACCGCGCGCCTGCCTGTACCCGCGCACTGCGACCAGACCTCACCACCGCCTACGCCTGGACGCTGTGGACGCGCGCCTGCCTGCCCGCGCACGCGACCAGGTACACTCGCACGCACTACGCCTGGACGCTGTGACCGCGCGCCTGCCTGTACCCGCGCACTGCGACCAGGTACCTCTTGCCTGGACGCTGTGGACCGCGCGCCTGCCTGTACCCGCGCACTGCGACCAGTACACTCACCGCACTACGCCTGGACGCTGTGGACTGCGCGCCTGCCTGTACCCGCGCACTGCGACCAGGTACACTCGCACGCACTACGCCTGGACGCTGTGGACTGCGCGCCTGCCTGTACCCGCGCACTGCGACCAGGTACCTCCACGCACTACGCCTGGACGCTGTGGACCGCGCCTGCCTGTACCCGCGCACTGCGACCAGGTACACTCACTGCACGCACCACGCCTGGACGCTGTGGACTGCGCGCCTGCCTGTACCCGCGCACTGCGACCAGGTACACTCGCACGCACTACGCCTGACGCTGTGGACCGCGCGCCTGCCTGTACCCGCGCACTGCGACCAGGTACACTCCACGCTACGCCTGGACGCTGTGGACCGCGCGCCTGTACCCGCGCACTGCGGCCAGGTACACTCGCACGCACTACGCCTGGACGCTGTGGACTGCGCGCCTGCCTGTACCCGCGCACTGCGACCAGGTACCTCCGCACCACTACGCCTGGACGCTGTGGACCGCGCGCGCCTGCCTGTACCCGCGCACTGCGACCAGGTACACTCGCACGCACTACGCCTGGACGCTGTGGACCGCGCGCCTGCCTGCCCGCGCTGCGACCAGGTACACTCACGCACTACGCCTGGACGCTGTGGACCGCGCGCCTGCCTGCACCGCGCACTGCGGCCAGGTACACTCGCACGCACTACGCCTGGACGCTGTGGACTGCGCGCCTGCCTGTACCCGCGCACTGCGACCAGGTACACTCCACGCACGCACGCCTGGACGCTGTGGACCGCGCGCCTGCCTGTACCCGCGCACTGCGACCAGGTACACTCGCACGCACTGCGACCAGGTACACTCGCACGCACTACGCCTGGACGCTGTGGACTGCGCGCCTGCCTGTACCACTGCGACCAGGTACACTCGCACGCACTACGCCTGGACGCTGTGGACCGCGCGCGCCTGTACCCGCACTGCGACCAGGTACCACTCACGCACGCACTACGCCTGGACGCTGTGGACCGCGCGCCTGCCTGTACCCGCGCTGCGACCAGGTACACTCGCACGCACCGCCTGGACGCTGTGGACCGCGCGCCTGCCTGTACCCGCGCGACCAGGCACTCGCACGCACCGCCTGGACGCTGTGGACCGCGCGCCTGCCTGTACCCGCGCACTGCGACCAGGTACACTCGCGCACTGCACGCCTCGGACGCTGTGGACCGCGCGCCTGCCTGTACCCGCGCACCGCGACCAGGTACACTCGCGCACTGCCCTGGACGCTGTGGACCGCGCGCCTGCCTGTACCGCGCACTGCGACCAGGTACACTCGCACGCACTACGCCTGGACGCTGTGGACCGCGCGCCTGCCTGTACCGCGCGCACTGCGACCAGTACACACTCACGCACTACGCCTGGACGCTGTGGACCGCGCGCCTGCCTGTACCCGCGCACTGCGACCAGGTACACTCGCACGCACTACGCCTGGACGCTGTGGACTGCGCGCCTGCCTGTACCGCGCACTGCGACCAGGTACACTCACGCACTACGCCTGGACGCTGTGGACCGCGCGCCTGCCTGTACCCGCGCGCGACCAGGTACACTCGCACGCACCACTACGCCTGGACGCTGTGACCGCGCGCCTGCCTGTACCCGCGCACTGCGACCAGGTACACTCGCACGCACGCGCCTGGACGCTGTGGACCGCGCGCCTGCCTGTACCCGCGCACTGCGACCAGGTACACCTCACGCACTACGCCTGGACGCTGTGGACGCGCGCCTGCCTGTACCCGCGCACTGCGACCAGTACCTCTCACGCACTACGCCTGGACGCTGTGGACTGCGCGCCTGCCTGTACCGGCGCACTGCGACCAGGTACACTCACACGCACCGGACGCTGTGGACTGCGCGCCTGCCTGTACCGGCGCACTGCGGCCAGGTACACTCGCACGCACTACGCCTGGACGCTGTGGACTGCGCGCCTGCCTGTACCCGCGCACTGCGACCAGGTACACTCGCACGCACTACGCCTGGACGCTGTGGACTGCGCGCCTGCCTGTACCCGCGCACTGCGACCAGGTACACTCGCACGCACTGCGACCAGGTACACTCGCACGCACTACGCCTGGACGCTGTGGACTGCGCGCCTGCCTGTACCCGCGCACTGCGACCAGGTACACTCGCACGCACTACGCCTGGACGCTGTGGACTGCGCGCCTGCCTGTACCCGCGCACTGCGACCAGGTACACTCGCACGCACTACGCCTGGACGCTGTGGACTGCGCGCCTGCCTGTACCCGCGCACTGCGACCAGGTACACTCGCACGCACTACGCCTGGACGCTGTGGACCGCGCCTGCCTGTACCCGCGCGCACTGCGACCAGGTACACTCACGCACTACGCCTGGACGCTGTGGACCGCGCGCCTGCCTGTACCCGCGCACCGACCAGGTACACTCGCACACGCACTACGCCTGGACGCTGTGGACCGCGCGCCTGTACCCGCGCACTGCGACCAGGTACACTCGCACGCACTACGCCTGGACGCTGTGGACTGCGCGCCTGCCTGTACCCGCGCACTGCGACCAGTACACTCACCACGCCTGGACGCTGTGGACTGCGCGCCTGCCTGTACCCGCGCACTGCGACCAGGTACACTCGCACGCACTACGCCTGGACGCTGTGGACTGCGCGCCTGCCTGTACGCACCGCGCACCGACCAGGTACACTCCTTTTACGCCTGGACGCTGACCGCGCCTGCCTGTACCGGCGCACTGCGGCCAGGTACACTCGCACGCACTACGCCTGGACGCTGTGGACTGCGCGCCTGCCTGTACCCGCGCACTGCGACCAGGTACACTCGCACGCACTGCGACCAGGTACACTCGCACGCACTACGCCTGGACGCTGTGGACTGCGCGCCTGCCTGTACCCGCGCACTGCGACCAGGTACACTCGCACGCACTACGCCTGGACGCTGTGGACTGCGCGCCTGCCTGTACCCGCGCACTGCGACCAGGTACACTCGCACGCACTGCGGCCAGGTACACTCGCACGCACTACGCCTGGACGCTGTGGACTGCGCGCCTGCCTGTACCCGCGCACTGCGACCAGGTACACTCGCACGCACTGCGGCCAGGTACACTCGCACGCACTACACCTAGTACACTTACTTTGATTGCGCGCACCTGTAATGTCTTGTTATTTTAACAAATCCATGGAGTCTACCGATATACGACCTAAAACCCGTCATTCTAGACATGATCATCGAAATGGACGGGCATCATTACAAATGTATTAGTTATAAACTTTCATAAATCTATTCTTTATTGATGACCTGCGTCATTGGACCTGAGTACGATCATCAATATCGAAGCAGAAGGACGTAATTGAAACTTTGAATGCAACAATGCATTTAATTTTATGTCCTTACCTATCCAGATGGAGATATGGGTGAAAGCGACCGACAGCAACTTCAACACGCAGCCGGAAAACTTCGACCACATTTGGAACATTCGCGGGATACTCAGCAACGCTTATCATAAAATTAAGATTCGCCTACAGCATTAACGTGGCGAGACTTGCAATGGGACAGGCAAACAAGTCAATGAGGGCATCTACGACTTTTACTGCCGCCAGGGCGACGCCAATTAGGAATGAGGTGAAATATTTGACAGATTTCATAGTGGGGGAAGTTAATTTGTTAGAAAAGTGTAGAGATTAATATTTCTTTCTGAAATATTAGCAATATTAAATATAAATTAGATTAGAAATGGATAAACCACACAACGGTATTTGGAACTAAAAAAATGACTCAATAAGTATTATATAATAATCTATATTGAACAAAAATCATTCTATTCTATTCTATTTTACGGATATACGTAAAAGTAGAAGAAAAAATGTTTAAAAATTATAGAATACAGCACTTGATTATTGTTTTGTGCATACACTAGAAATCGAAAAACTTACAATTAAGTCGTATTTTTTTCAAAGATGATGACATCGTGTGACCCTCGACGTAACAAATAAGTTCACCTTAGTTCCAACTAGCGACATCTGGTGAGCGTAAGATCATTCATTAGCCCTCATTGAAATACTCTATCTGTTAAAATGAAACTATTTCTAATGGAAATTGCAAATAATCCTTGGAAAAAAGTAAATAATATCAGTTTTCTTGTAATCGAATAAACATAAGCAAGCTTTGCAGTTGTTTTTCTATAAAATGATTTTGAATAAAGTAACATCTTTATCAGTTACTTATTGGGATATTTTCAAGTAGTAATTAATTTTAAAAGATAAACCGATCTAGTGCTCAATAAAAAAAAATCAAATTATACGATGAAGTTATTTACTCGCATCACATTTTATATTTATTTTATTTTTGTACTTTTCGTTTCTTCATTTTATAAGTATTTAATTTTTATAAATGTTTATTTTTAAACAGAACAAGGCATCAAAATTTGTTTTGTAAGCTGTAATATATAAATGTCTTTCCTATATTTTAAGTTTTTGTTATCATTGTTAACCTATTTCAAAAACGAAGGAGATTATCAATTCGATTGTATTTTATAGTTGTTTGTAAGATGATGTCATAGAGGTAAGTTTTAGCCGATCTTTTTTCACTTACCTAACTTTACTTGGCTCGGGCTAAGCTTTGAACCTAGGGCCGTACAATGGTTATAAGGAACTTTGTATTAACAAATTGGATTCCTCTTTATTTTTAACTGATATACTCTTCAATTTACTCAATCTTTTTTAATGTTATAAATGAAATATTATAGAATAAATAGGATCTAGAAGAATAAAGTGGAATATCTTGTATCACGAAAATTAAAGAAAATTTAAAGCAAGTTCCTAGTCTTAAGCTTTATTGAACAAAATGTATAACATAGCTCAATGAATTTTAAATGTTATCAAGTAGTGTAACATCCACACTGTTACTTATTCGTAGTTCTGTTATATAATCCAGTTTTATTTACTCAATAAAAGATTTAATTAAATTAGAATTTCATTTCCATTCACCATTAGAAAGAGAAAGAATATTAATTTATAACAATGAAATGCCAACAAACATAAAATGCTAATCAACTTAAAACTATTTTACCACGTTTTTTAACTCGCTTACGTGTAAGTATGTCTGTTCGGGTGGAATTCAGTAGCTAATTTCAAACTAACTTTCCCATGAGCTAGTAGAGACTTGAAATTTTAACATAGCTAGAATCGGATGACAATGTAAGAATATGATAAAATACTTAGTAAATTAAAAACAAATGTTATTGCTTGTTTTTTATAAAATTGAAGTGACAAGCAAGCACAGTAAACAACAGTGAAGTTACAGTCCACCTGATGGTACGTGGCTACTGCGGCCAGTGGTCACCTGCAACCAACTAAAGTAGGCTACAGATGCGATGAGTGTTGTCCGCAGATTTTGGTATGAGGGTGGTAACCTAAACTAACTAACTTTTCCTGTCCTGTCCTGGGATCTCCGTTCGGAACACAACCGGAACCGCGCCCCTCTCGCTTTGCTTTATTGAAGCACGTCCGGGGCAGTGCCCCTTACTAGCACCCTCGCAGTGCTATCACGATGTCTTGGGACCACTTCGAGCCATCGTCCTCCTCGGGGTTACATTACTAGACATTCGAGGCCCTCTCGCATACGCCTGCAACCCCAGAGGCCCCTTCTCTCTTGATGGCGTCGTCTCCAGTAGGATCTGTCCTCCTCCGATCCCGCTCAACATTCTTCTGGACCATTACGGACTCACAGAAGGTGCTGGCCCTCCACGCCGAATCCCCTCAGCATCGCCGGCGACTGCTGGCAGGAAGAGGTCTGACCGACCTGGTTCGCCAGGATCGTCCGCTCCCGTTCCCACGCTGAACATATCACTAACATGGGACGCGGAGTCCTGGTCCTATCCACCGCAGTGGAAGCAGTTCGCCGTCGCTTCGCGTCCGATCTTACACAAATAATCATCGAAACTCCCATGCCCGGTAATTATCTGTGTAAGTCTGTAGGTGAGTCTTCCTACTCGTCGCTGCATCCAGACTTCAAAGACCGGCAGGATTGCGCCAATAAGGTGTTTGCGGGCATAGTGCTCCTCGTTGAGTCGAGTGCGCCATATCGCCAAAGCGTTCAGTCGCTCCTGCCGTTTTATAGACTCGAGCGCCTCATCTGACTCACTGCCACCTCTCTGACGGAGGATGCGGATTCGGTTGTACACCCTCGCATCCATATCCGCCAGTATATCTAGGGGTGGAGAGCGAGCCAGGACTTCAAAGGATATCGTGCGGTATCCTCGCACGATCCGTATAGCCATCCTCCGCTGGACACTGTAGATTTTAGATCTACAGCGTCGGATGGCTAGCCTTTTCGCCCACATAGGTGCCCCGTATAAGGCTACGGACCGCACTAGGCCCGTATAGAGGCGGCGTATTTCTTCCCTCGGTCCCCCTAGATTGGGCAGCAGTCTGTGCATAGCACCCACCACCCTATCAATCCGTGGGACTAGGCGCTCAAAGTGCTCTTCGAAGCCCCATCGACTGTCCAGGTGGAGCCCTAGGTACTTCATGTACCGCCCCACTCTGACTACAGACCCACCCACGTAGAGGCAAGAGTCGGGTGGTTCCCTGCTCCGAGGTAATTTGTGAAACCATAAGGCCTCGGTCTTACGAGGCGCTATTTCTAGACCCAACTCGTGAATTTTGGCGACGACGACTTCCGTCTCAAGCTCAGCGAGCTCCTTGGTCCCCTCGAAGGTGACCCCACTGGCGACCACCAGTGTGTCGTCGGCATAGCACAAGATATTTACGCCAGCAGGAAGGTTGACACGCAGAACCGCATCGTTCCACAGTAGCGGACCCAGCACTGAGCCCTGCGGAACCCCCTGTTTGATCTTCCTACCATCTTGCCCCATGTACAGAATGTACCTGTCGCGCAAGTAGTCCCCGATTACGCCTTGCAGGTAGGCAGGCACCTGGTGGTGTGCTAATGCCCTCCTTATTGTATCCCAGGGTAGAGTTAAAGGCGTTGACAATATCAAGACTTATCGCCACACCACCAGACCACCCTCGAATACTGCTTGTTCCGACAGGGAGCGGACGCGCATAATGGCATCTACAGTGGAACGCTCGCGTCGGAATCCAAATTGGCTATCTGCCAAATCGGGACCGACGCGCGACAGATGTCTGTTGAGTCGAGTGGCAACTATCCATTCGAACAATTTGCCAATCTCGTCCTACAGGCATATGGGACGGTACGCAGAGGGAGAATCGGCGGCCCTGCCTTCCTTCTTCAAGAGGACCAACCTTGCTTCTTTCCATGCTGTGGGGAACTTGGCACTCCGCAGACGGCCAGTAAACAGCTGTCTTAGCCTGTCCCCCATGGCAGCCAGACTCAGCACCAGAGTCCGACCAGGAATTCCGTCAGGCCCCGGTGCGGTGTTCCGGGCTCTCAAGCGGCTAACGGCTCGGTCCAGCTCCTCCACGGTCACCTCCATCTCATCATGCGACTCGAATGACGACCGCAGGTGACCTGTATCTAACCTAACCTAACCTACCCAGACTTTTAAGCACAAAAGGAGTCCTACCCTCCAGACTGCTACATTTGAGTTCCTGCACGTACAGTCATGCAAGTCGTCACTTCATCTAGTGAGGGGCCCGCCCTACACTTCGTTTACTGG
The DNA here is from genome assembly GCA_029286625.1 of Parnassius orleans. Lineage (NCBI taxonomy): Eukaryota > Metazoa > Arthropoda > Insecta > Lepidoptera > Papilionidae > Parnassius > Parnassius orleans. Next base: position 2,099,438 of record JAGSMP010000040.1, read on the forward strand.
TACGAAGCCGGCACTCGTTTTTAACCTTTTTTACCCATCGGTTGCCTGAGTTGGTTCTGTTGTTAATTCTTTGAGTTATAAGGTTGGCTTAATACCTACTTCCATTTCAACTCACCGATCAGTTCGGCTATGTCGATTACTCTCATTTTTGTTTTTTGTTTTCATAGAATAAGGATGACAAACGAGCCTACAGTCTACCTAATGATAAGCGAATGCTTTGGCCCAAAGACATCTACATTTATCCTCGATTAAGAATCAAAATGCAGATCCGTTGTCACCCCTGAGGAGTAACTAAGATGGAAAGCCTCGTTTCCAGTAAAGAGGGTCTTCGGTTCATTACACTGACCATACGAAACAGCAGCAATATATTGCCATTTTACGCTGGTATTCTGTAAGAGCGTGGTCCTACCTCGGTCGAGTCAGCCCATTCATGCTACAACCATAATATAGCTGCAGCGTGGCTCTACCACGTTTGCGGAGATCTGCATTAAATTCGATGAATTCGTGTATCACCGACCATATAGCCCTATAAATAACTTGTTAAGCGACTGCACTTCCTCATACGGCGAACCATGATGAAGGACCACTTATCGGTTCCACTTCATACTTAATTTAAAAATTATAACCTTTAGATTGATTCTTGTTAACAGAATGAGGTGAAGATTTCATGTACTTTGTGTAAGCTTGCGTTGACACACGGAATGCAGAGTGTGAAATCTTTCATTCACTTTAAAGTCTAGCCTAATGAAGCTCAACATACTCCACGTGGTTGTCGCCGTTACAATTCTCTAATCACAGAGCCAAGCTTTGACAGTGACACCAAATCTGTACTTAAATAAGGGTAATATTTGGTTCTTCATCATTGACTATTGCAATAACAGACGTCTTGAACCTCAGACGCTGCTCGGGCCCTAGGCCTGAACTGTTCTGTGTTTTTAATAATTTTATAGTCGTTCCTCAAATACGGTAAGTTGAATATGTATAGTAAATGTCTCCTTACGCGGGAACTTCGGCTTAGACTTCGGTATATACTTCATTTGATAGTCACCATCGGTAGATGTCACTAAAGTTGAAGTCGATGTTGTAAAAAGGGCCTCCATAAAATTTGCCGTTGTCAGGTTATCAAAAACAATTGGCAGGCTATCAAACTTAACATTTTGACGCGGTTCCTGGTCGGGTTATAGTACTTTATCTCTGGAAATATCAGGCAGGAGTTTCGCAAGAATTCCTTTCGAAATTCTGGTCCATTTCAAAAAACTAGTAAACGTTAATTTTTATGTTCTAACCAAAACTTTTATCAATAAATACTGAATACTCATTACTTATACAACAAACCTTATCGAATTATTAAAATATAATAATGTTTAGTATTACATAAGAATATAAGAGGATACGAATAGATAATTATCAACTAATAGAAATATAAAGCCAACACAATTACGTCACAAGACTATGTATAATTAAATGCCAGCCATTTATCTCAAATTATCGTTTAACGCCTCTCGGAAAGCGCGTAAACATGGTCCCGATAAAGAGGCTACACAATGTCAAATGTCTGCTGAAACATTTCTCAAACAAATTATTAAATACGAGTTATACAGTTCGCAGTGCGTCGAGCATTCTAAATAACGAAGATATCGTAACTTTAGAAATCCAAGGAAAATGTCTAAAGTTTCCTTTTGTGTGGTTGAGAGACAACTGTCAGTGCGAAAAATGTTTCCATCCATCAGCTAAGAGCAGGATCCTTGATTGGAGCGAATTTAACCTCAACACGAAGCCGAAACACATTCTTAAAGGTGACGATTCAGTGAAAGTGACGTGGGACGACGGTCACACATCGCAATACAGTCTAGACTGGCTTCAGTTCCGAAGCTTCACACCGGAAAATCAAAAGGAATACAATAAAGAATTGTACAAGCCGGCAAAAATCACGTGGAAAGGTGAAGATTTCCACAAAATATGCAACAAACACGACTATAATAAAATAGTAGCATCAGACAGCGCCCTGTACAATTGGCTATACGACTTATCCACATATGGAGTCACGTTAATACAGAACACACCGGACAAGGAAACAGCTATCGACGCCGTCGTCAAAAGGGTCGGTTTTCCGAAACAAACACATTACGGACTTAGGTTCATCGTTCAACATGTCGCAAATACAAGCAACGTGGCGTATTTGTCGAGCAATTTACAAATGCACACAGATCTTCCTTATTATGAATACTGTCCGGGAATTAATTTACTTCACTGTCTCGTACAGACTACATCTAACGGTGGAGAAAACATTCTTTCCGATTGCCATTTCGTCGCGAATTATATGAAAGAAAAACACTCGGAACAGTATGAGATACTGACTGACACAGAAGTAGAATGGAGTGACATCGGCGTGGAACATGGTAACGAGTTTCACAAGCTTTACAGATCTCCTATTATATGTTTGGACAGGCATGGCGATATATCAAGGATAAATTTTTCGATACCGCAAAGAGGCAACCATTTCTCCGGTCCTATTGAAAAAGTCAAGCCATGGTACGAAGCTCACAGTCTCTTCTTCGAGCTGAATCGAAAGTTTGCGGCGGAATTCAAAGTGGAAACTGGTAATATACTTGTTTTCGACAACATTAGGCTGCTCCATGGACGAAATCAGTATGAAGATCGGGGGGACAACGTAAGAAAATTAATTGGCGTTTACATCGATTGGGATGAAGTGTACTCGAGGTTGAGATGTCTAAAGGTAAAATTAGAAAATAAAAGTTATTATTAAAAAAATCAAAATGTAATTATATTATATTTGTTTTATCTGAATTACTTAAGTCATTTAAACCATATAATTTAAAAGGGACATAGCCTAAGGTTTATAAATGTGAATATAAATAAAATGAGAACCTCATCAATTAGTCGAAGTCAATTAAATACGCATTATTAAGGATAACTCAAAAACTACCTTGATCAAATTTATATGGGACCACATGAGAAGCACCAGCTTTCAAATAAAAAAAAAGAATCATCAAAATCAGTTCACCTAGAAAAAAGGTTCTCAGTTAACACATAAAAAAATAAAGTCGAATTGAAAACCTCCTCCTTTTTTGAAATCGGTTGAAAAATTACACCATTATATGAATTTCTGCTGTTTATGGACTTGTTTTAGGAATGACACATATGTACTTTTTTTCCTTTCTTTCTTTCTTTGAGTAGCAGAAAACTTCGCTCAATGCATGATTAATTATAACTTTCGTATCGTACCTAGTTGTAGTCTTAGCTCCGTAGTAATGAAGAAAGAAAAAATCATGAGGACCCGGGCCAAATCAATTATTGTGGTTTTTCTATCGTGAAATTTTCAGTAGCACGCCGGAGTCAGGAAGATAGCGGGGCTTCACTCTCATGTCTCGGTAAGCACGTAAACATATTGTCCCTGCGCCTGATCTCTCCGGTCATGTCGGATGGTCGTCCGATCTGACTATTACAATAAGGAATTAAAGAGTGCATCTGTGTCTGGGTACACGCTCGTGCATTATAATCCAGCAGATAAGCTTCCTAATGAGTCAAGCAAAATATAAGTTATCATGCAGAAACTCCAAAATAAAAATATAATATTCAAAGCATATTAGTATACCTTTTGAGTTATTTTTAATTATTAGAGAATATTTTGCTTCAAGTGTAAGTATTTGCATAGCATTTTGGTAAGAAACCGCAATTAAATTAGGACAGGACTACACGCATGCATCGTAATGATTGGTTTAATATACTGTAGGCAAAAAAGATTGGGTGTGGCTTCTCTTCTTATGCTGTGAAAAGCCAAAAGGCATGACACAGGATGAACAGTTTGTGTTAATATAGTATTTTTTTCTTCTTCTTTCTTTTAATTACGCCCTCACTACATAGGCCAGTCAAACAAAAACCAATATGAGCATTCTTAACAAGCTTGAAATATAAAATTGAAATGGAAAAACAAAATCATGATCTATTTTATGATGGACAAATCTGTTAATATTAAAAGTTACCAATGTTAATTGTTGTTTTAATGTCTTTTCACTGATCGATAATACAAACCTCTAAGATTATATAAGTGATTGTAATGAAATATAATATGTAACAGTTTTACTAGCCACTGTTTTTAATGTTCTGAAAAGTTTCCTTCATTGAATATGTGGATCCACACTGCAATAATATGATTGTAGCATGAATGGGTCTACTCAATTGGGGTAGGACCACACTCTCACACAATACCACTGTAAAATAGCAGCTTAATGCTTCTGTGTTTTGTATGGTGAGTGTAGAGAACAGGAGACCCTTTTTACATGAAATAAAAAATTATAATCTTTTTTAATATAATCTTTACTATAATATACATTTATAAGCTTCACTAGAAAAAAATTCTTCAACTTCCTGCAATGGTATAAGTTTTCCCTCTTAGAGCATAATGTTTATTTTATTGATAAGCAAAAACATTATATGGATGTGCCTACAGAAAACATACAGCATTGTTATTAAGCTAAGTACGCACAGCTTCTTCATAACAATGACATGTCTTCCCTCCCTGCACATATTGCATAATATTTTGTTATGTAAAACCACTAAATATATAATTTTATAATAAACCAGTTAGATATCAGAACAGATCAGAATTTAAATAATTCTCACAAATAAGTTTCAGATTTGTTAGCTTTATATTAAAATAAAAGCATACAGTGCAATAATTATTATTTCACAATTAATGTACATACATAGTAATAATATTATTTATCTTCTACATCATTATCACAGACAAAGACAAAATATTTACAACATCCTTAATATGTCCTATTTCAAGTGATGCCTAAACCTTGCTGAAATTCTTCACACGCACTCATGCATACATCTTTTTTCTTTATCAGCCAGTAAAACTTCACTGCTGAACATACACATATGCACCTAAAACCACATTGTTGTGGACAAATGATTTTAGATGCATATGTGTGTTCTTACAATAATTTAAACATGGTTTTGGCTTGGTTTTTGTATCACTTGTAATGTAGGCAGCGCTCTCTCTTTCCTTCTTTATTGGTCTAACTTTATTTATTACAGCTTATCATAAAGCGGATAAAGTCCACAGCTGAAAATAGGCCTTTCCCATAAATTTATGACATATTATACATCCTGTGAGGCAATAGGGTATTTTACACCATGTAAAAAAAAATCAAAAAATATATATTTATGATAGATTTTGTAAAAAGTAAACGAAACATATTGATTTCTATTTATAAAAATGCATTATAAATTTTTATTTCAGTGCCTCAAATCTGCAAAACACTGTCCGCCATATTAGATACCGTCGTGACATCACTTAACCAGAGAACTAGCTAATGTGCTGTGCCTCGGTAGAGAGTAATTGTGTTCCGTGGTGCTGTGTTATTTCGAAATTTTTCAAGTTATCATTACGATTGTTGAGTTTTATTCCGAATTTTATTGAAAAGGCATCATGGAAGCCGGATTCGTAACAGCAGAAAGAAACTATTAATTCGAATTCGTTTAACAGAACCCATAATCTTATATTGTGTGTAATTTTCCATGTCATTTTCCAGCTAAGACATGCAATAATCTTTATGACATTTGAAATCAAAGCGAGTTTATTACTTCGCTTTTAGCACTAATGTTATAGATATTATAATATAAGATTAGGTAAGAAAAACTTTTTATTATATTTTTTTGTACAAACCATGTCATTATTCCCATATAATAGAAGAAAACACGAATCAAGTAAAACACTGTACTGCACTTGCAAGGGCTGTCAAAATGGCCCACAAAGGGCTGGACAAACGAGCGATTAACCTAATCTATTACAAAATTTGACTTGCAATATGTCATGCACCTATCATGTCATGATGTTTTGTTTTGTATAAACAATAGTTAAATATAAGTCATACTTACATCAAAGTGATCTTCACAGAAGCATAGTTTAGATTTAGTAGACAATGCCTTCGGGTCTCTTCTTGCCAGTTTAAACCAAGTATTTCTCATATTTAAATCAGTTGGCACTTGAATCCATAACTTCCCCGGTGTTCATATGCTCGTATTTTTGCATTCAGGCACAACACAACAATGATATAGATGATAATCCATTATTAAACATCCAAAAGTATCTTATTCCTTTGCAAAATCGGCAAAATTCTAGGGCAGTGACGTCACGAGTTGAACAGCATGGTGGCTATCATTTTCACGTGAAAATTTAAAACGATAGATTAAAAGTAATTTTTATGGCACTATTCGGTTTAAAAAAATTTATATTAAAATTATAGTCATTCATTATCAGTCTAGGATTCATTTAAAACACTTTTGGAAAAGGGGTATTAAACACTATTGCCTCACAGGGTGTATATATGTCATAGTTGTTACACTTGGCAGGCATTTTGCCAACTGTTGTTTTTTATTATTTTGAATTGTTATCAGGTTCCGCAGCTTGTTTAACACCCACGGGATATGGAGTAGACAATTCTTTTACTCTACCAATACATCACCTGGTTATAGACGTCCAGTACTTGATTTTAATTATGTTTTCAGTTTAGGAGGCTTGTCAGGGTTAAGCTTAAACCTTTTTACACTGTTTTTGGATGTAAAAAATGTGGTTTGAATTGATTACGATAAAAATAAATTTCACAAAAACTTGCATATAAGTAAACACAAATATGTCAATTTGTTTTCTTAACATGGATACACCTATGAAAAAGTAAATCATTCGGACCCAGGCAATCCATTTGTGGCTGAAGATGGGACTCATACACAACAATTGAGTCGCAGTGGAGAGCAGTCAAGTGGTTTTTCAAAAAAAAAATTAAAACAATTCACATTACATTGTTTCATTTACCACTATCATAGCAGCGGTTAGGGCAACCTGACTTTATAGATAAGATAGGTTGAATCTGTACTAAAACCGAATTAGCATGCCCCGACCCCACATAGTCTTGTCTGTCCTACCCCTAGTGTTTTTGTAAAGCTATAGGCGCAGAGGGAGAGCAGCCCCAGCCCACCGTAGCAAATCACAGGCAACTGTGGGTGCCTGCAATTTGCTACGCAAGGGCGAAGGGGCTGCAGCGTCGAAAACGATGCATAAGTAACTTTGGGTCAATATTCCTGTGCGAAAAAGTGAGGTTATGATTTTACAAAAAAATCATTACTCATAAACTATACTTTTCCACAAGGGGGGAAGGGTACACAAGTACCCGATGTCTATAGTTTTACCCACCACCTACTTAACTGAAGAATCATACCTAATAAAAACATTTAAATTATAAATTCAATATTATGATCAAGATTATGAAAAATAATAACAAAATATCACTATTTAAGTTCAACATAAGCATCTATACTATAACCTCTTAAAGTGAACCTTCTTAATGGTAGTATTTTTTCTAATTCGTCAATTTTATCTTCAATCTCAACTAAAGGAAAATCTTCTAAATCAGGATTTGAAGCTATGGATACAGCTGTTGACTCATTGGTGTGGAGAAATACTGTAAAACTTTTATTTTCAGGCAAGTTCTGAAGCTTGTTGCTTAAAGTACTTAAATTCAAGGAAAATGCCCGTAAATTTTGTTCAGCTTGCACTAAATATGCATCTGCATTTTCATCATACACAGCATTTTTATCAAAATCGAAAACAAACTTTACTAAAGGCGTATAATTTTCGTTTGTCACTGCAAATTCGACGCGCTTCAGCGTACCGTTTTTTAAGCACTCCGCCACACTTTTCAAGCAAAGATCAATGTATTGATTCACCTCAGGGTGTTTAGAACGATAAACGACAATGCTGTATTTTTTCCTCGTCTCAAAAATTGTTGCCGGATATACAGAAACGTAATATAAAATGTTATGAAATGCAACTGATAAAAATTCCACAGTGACATCTATAAAACAGTTATCCATTGCAGATACTAAGCATCGATTCAAAATTTCATTTCATTTGTATACTAAATAATTGAAATAATAAAAAAACAAAGAACTTTAAATTTAAACGGATCCACAGCAAAATCTGACGTACGAAAATTTATTAATGACGTTTAATACTTTTTGTTCAAAGGCATAAGTATCTAAGCTCATACAGTCCAAATAGTCGCTATTCGTGTAACTTCATTAACACCGCTAAAACTACGCCAGTATAATCTAAGTCTATGGCTAAAACAGAAAAAAACCTCTTGGACGAAACTCGGTAGCCCGACCTAGAACTTACGGACTACATACCCATTAAATTCATCGTCGCTGGTGACAAGAGGGCTGATTCTGTAGAGCGCTCTTGTTACAATATCGTATAATGAAATAATAAAATATTTTAAGTACAATTCGGTCATAAAAATAAATTCTCAGCTCCTTAAATTCTGAGCTTCCTTATATTATGGCCCGTAATAAAGGACCACGTTTTGGTTTCGCAAGTCATCACTGACAACATGCACTGGTTGTACAAAATCTGTAACAAGAATTCTTGAAAAGAACAAGAGTAACTGGATATAGCCCAGCGGCTCAATAGGCTGAAATGGAATTAATTGGTTCATATGGCTCGAACAACAGACAGCCTATGGGAAGGAAAGGTTCTCGAGGCGGCCTCTCGTACTGACAGGCGTTGTATTGGGCAATCTCCCATTAAATGGAGACGATCTGACAAAACATCCAGCTACAGGTGGCTCAGGACCGTGCTTTGTGGCAATCTATGGGGGAGGCCCACGGAATATAAAAAACAAGAGGAAGTAGCAAAACGCATCATTTGTAGCGGAACCGCTGTCGCCAAACTCACACATACGCAAGAAAGAAATGTGTACCGACAATTGTGTACCATTTCAGTAATTTTCGCGTGATTGGCTATTAAAAAATAAAAGAGAAAGGCATTATGTTACTCACCATTCACTTGAGTACGAACCATAAGTCCTTAAAAATAGAGATCATATTACTATTCATCAAGTAGTTTCTAGAATTAATGAGCAAATTTAGCACATTAATTTATAATATTAATAATATTATTAACAATACATTCACACTGTTATAGACACAATGCTGGTAGATATAACGTTGACATTGCTCTACCTAACATGTACCACAGCGGTGACACTCTCTGTACGTGAGAATTCAAGCGCCGGTGACATTGAGCCGGAGCGTGTAACGCTAGGGCTGATACCGAACCGAAATGGAATATGATAGACTTGTGCCAAAGAAGATACATAGTAGATATATGTTATGAAATGTAAACTTATGTATTTAGGTAGTGAAAGATACGATCAATTTTAAATCAACTTTCATTACATATCTTTACAGATGGAGAATATTAAAATTTCCGACAAAACAAAATATGCACGACAGTTAATGGTAATCTTAAATAATCAACCAACACTTAGTATTTCAGTACGCAATAATCAGTATTACCTACTACCCTTTAAAAATTACTTACTCTTATATATTTTTGGCTTTTTCGATTACTTTTATAATTTTTATTATTATTTCTAACAATTGCAAAAATTCGTAGCCGTATGTATAATTCAAAGGGAAGCATAGATAAATAGATAGATAGATAACACTTTATTGTACGCCAAAAAATAACATAAATATTAACAAAAAATAAGAAAAAGATATGTGGTACAATGGGTGGTCTTATCGCTAAGAGCGATCTCTTCCAGACAACCTTTGGATGGACAGGATTGCAAGAAAACAATAAAAACGTGTGTGGTTTGGCGTCAAAAATAACATTATTTTTATTAAAGCCATAAAATAGAAATATAGAATCATATATAAGTACATAGATAAGATAAATACATACATACATATCAATATATATTTTTATAAATATAAATATATAAAAGTACAAATATATACTTTAAAACTATTACATATAACATAAATATGCCATGCATACCATAGACTTAGGATATACTACGCTAGTATATTCTAAGTCTATGATGCATACAAACAAATATTGTAACTAAATAAAGGTAGAATAATTATATACAAATGAATAGGCATTATTTTTGTATAAAGCGCAGTCAGTCTGTGCTTGCGTGCGGTGCGTGAGATTAGAGAGAGGAGACGCGAACTACTACGTACTAGCTAGAGATGAGACATACTTGCAAAATTTAATACCAGGGCTTCTAAGTACGAGTATGGAAAAATACCAGGATCGAAAACCAGGTTTTAAAAATACTTGAAAGTATTTGTTAGTGTCAATATATATATGAATGACTAATTCGAGTCGCGCAACAATTTAGACTAAACGTTTTTTAATTTTTTCGTTAACGTAATTAAATCTTTCCTTCCTACTTTTTGGCTTAAATTCAATATACACGCGAAATAACTATTTAAAAATTAGGTCACGGTCAGTAGGTTACGTAATCAGTTCACAATAACAACTGAATTTACAAAAAAAAGAAACAAAACTTTTACTTCCTCGAATATAAACATAATTCTTATTACTTACGCGACGTGTCCAGCCGCGGTGTCATATTTTGAAAATACTTGCATAGGAATTCGACCCGTTTTTCATGTTAGCCTACTATGAATAAGGAGCAAAGTCGTATAAATAAAAAAATACTTTGAAGTTCAAAGTATTTTTCATTTACAAATACTATTGAGTTTCTTATTGCTATTGAGATATGGATCATTTTCCTATGCAAGTATTTGAACAACACATACTTTCATACTTGCAAGTATTTTTTGCTCGTAAAAGGGCGCCGTACTTTGAAGTGAAAACCTGGTAGCGTAAATACGTCTCATTGCGATTGTCCAGCCGTGGTGTCAAAATTTGAAAATACTTGCATAGGAATTTGACCCGTATTCCATGTTATCCTATTATGAATAAGGAGCAAAGTCGTATAAATAAAAAAAATACTTTGAAGTTCAAAGTATTTTTCATTCAGAAATACGATTGAGTTTCTTATTGCTATTGGGATATGGATCATTTTCTTGCATAGGAAAATGATCCATGTATTTGAACAATAAATACTTTCATACTTGCAAGTATTTTTTGCTCGTACCAGGGCGCCGTACTTTGAAGTGAATACCTGGTTTTAAAACCTGGTTGCGTAAATACGTCTCATCTTTAGTACTAGCCCTCGGCCAGGGCAGTCGGCGACGGCCCGTTCCACGTCCCGCGCGCCTCTCAAGGCACCCGCACACATCCAGACACCCACACATAGCCGCAAGCGATTTTACGTGCACACATGCTTAAGTGTCGTTTCTTTTCGCGTAGTGTATATTTTCTTTGCATGTACTGCTACGTGAATGATGTTAGTGAGGTAGTTACTCTCCTTGAACGTGATATGGCTTATATCGATATTCAGTATATGATTATTATCACGTATATGAATTGAATTGGCTAAAGAAATTGAATTGAAAAAAAAATATAATAAAATGAGTAAAATAGCAAAATTTATAGAAAATTGCCTTGATGTACTACGTATATCCCCGTAATTCATATAGCCGGTATATAATTAATTGTCTTTATTGGAAATTTATTGACAGTTAGCTAAATTATCATTTATGAAATGGAAACAAGGAAAATGATAAAAAACAATAATTTTGCAATTGTTTATTGTCATTGAAATAACACATATTTATTAAAATTATCGTTTTCACACTTTTATATTAAATTTTAGACGATAATGAATTCGGATACAAATGTAGATCATGATATTAAGATCACTTTTATTTCAGCTTCTTTCCAAAAGTCATGAATACTACTTAACTACTTACTTACTTCTCTGGCTTATAGCAACCCTAACAAATGTTCATTCATAGGGTATCACCCTATAATTTCGTATATTTCCATAGAAATCCAGTATTTGCAAATTTTCATTAATATGTTAGTGAATGAACAGGACTGTGATAAAATTTTATCGAAAACTTTAATATCGGCGCAGTTACAACACTATCGCAGCTATTTTTATTCAAAATTTATTTACAGATGAAACTTAATATAACCAAATAAGGTTGAATATTACTTAAAATAAAGGCAATTTGACATTTTGTCCATGTTTAGTTAAGTTTCTATCCAAAAAAGGAAAAATTACACGTGCCTTTGGTACGAAACACCTCCATTCAAAATATTTTTCTTTTTACTTTCGTTTTTACACTCCAATGTTGCACAAAACTCCACATTTTCGCATATATTACTTAAGCAGCGATCCGTCAGCTCGCAACAATTTGAGCCTGCGACTGACAATCAATTACGCTCTACTGTCACTAATTGTGACACGCCTGCCCCGCCCACTTTATGCTTCCTCTTGTGTTTTATATTCCGTGGGGAGGCCCATGTTCAGAAGTGGACTTGTACAGCCCATCATTACAGCCCTTCACAAGTCCACTGCTGAACATAGCCCCCGCGGAATGTCAAAAAGCACGGTCCCGAGCCACCTGCATCCATTGACTTCCTGCATATCTTACCAGGTCGTCACTCCATCTAGTGGGGGGACGCCCCACACTTCGCCTGCCGGTACGAGGCTGCCACTCGGGAACCTTTTTTCCCCATCGGTTGTCGGTTCTTCGAGCTATATGGCCGGCCCATTGCCACTTCAGCTTACTAATCCTTTGTGCTATGTAGGTTACTCTGTTTCTACTGCGGATATCCTCATTTCTAAGTTTATCACGCAGAGAAACCCCGAGCGTAGCCCTCTCCATAGCTCGCTGAGCGACCTTGAGTTTCCTCATACGGCCAGCAGTGAAGGACCACGTCTCAGATCCATATGTCATCACTGGCAACACGCAGTGGTTGTACAATCTAGTTTTGAGGTTTTGAGGTATGCCTGACGAGAAGATGGGTCGTAATCTCCCGAACGCTGCCCAGCCCAGTTAAATCCGTCGATTGACCTCTCGGTCGAAGTTGGACTTACCTAGTCGGACTATTTATCCCAGGTAAACATATTCGTCAACAACTTCGAGCTTAGTGCTCCCAACAACTATCGGCATAGGTGTGACATGGACATTAAACATGATTTTTGTTTTGTCCATGTTCATCTTAAGACCTATCCGTTGGGAGACACTATTGAGGTCATTGAACATAGTGCTTAGGTCCTCCAGCGATTTTGCCATAAGGACTATATCGTCGGCAAATCGAAGGTGAGTGATGTACTCGCCATTGACGTTAATACCGTATCCTTTCCAGTCCAGTAGCTTGAAAACGTTTTCCAATGCAGCGGTGAAGAGTTTCGGGGATATTACGTCACCCTGTCTTACACCTCTCTGCAGTTGGATAGGTTTCGTACTCTGGTTCTGTACTCGGATAGCCATCGCAGCCCTACTGTACAAACATTTCAGCACTTCGATTTACCGACAGTCCACTTGGCACCGCTGAAGGGACTAAAGCATCGCCCAAATTTCGACGGTATCAAAGGCTTTTTTCATAGTCCACATACGCAAGACAAAGTGGCAGATTGTACTCTTCGGTCTTTTGTACAATTTGCCGAAGGGTTTGTATGTGGTCTATGGTGCTAAAACCTTTTCGGAAACCGACTTGTTTGGGAGGCTGGAAGTCGTCGAGTCTGCGTGCGAGTACAATTCGTAATGACTCTCGAAAACAGCACGTAGACGCGGCTCAAAAGGGAAATTGGTCTGTAGTTCTCAAGAGAGCGTTGTCGCCTTTCTTGAAGAAAAAGACCACCGCACTTCTGTTCCACGCCTCCGGAGTAGTGCCACCATGGAGGACTGAATTAAAAAGCTTCAGAAGAACTTCAAGTACCGGTTTTCCACCCGCTTTCAGAAGCTCCGCTGTAATTCCATCCTCGCCCGGGGACTTGCCGTTTTTAAGGTGCTGGAGAGCCATTCTAATCTCGCTCAGACTGACGTCCGGGATCCGGGATATCATCGGAATAGTGTCGGATAAGACTTGCTCTTGGATCGTTACTCACACTTGCGTGTGGCTCCAACGATGACGTGTACAGCTGCCCATAGAACCTCTCAATCTCAGTCAAAATCTCAGGTGTCCCGGAAACGATGCTGCCACATTCGGTCTTCAGCTTCGACAGTTGGCTCTTTCTGGCAGACAGATCTCTGGCAAAGACTTTGGAGCCCTGGTTCCGCTCGATCGCCTCTTCTATACTCGTACGAGCGAGGGGAGTTTGGTCCAACTTTAGAAATAGGATAGTTTTTATCCCGATAAATGATTTTTATTACGAATTAAGGAATTTTTCACAGAACAATACGTCGTCTGAAAGGGGCAGAACAACGTCTGCCTGGCCTGGTAGCCTACCAACATTTTTATTTATTCCATCTTCCTTATGGTTGACTGATAGAGAAGGTCATAGGGCATTAAGGCCGCTCCTTGTAACCCCTGGTCGAAGGAGTGTTGCAATAAAGGATAAATAAATAAATAAATTGTCGCATCTTACGACACCCACGGGACGAATGATGACGGGGCGATGAATTCTCTTGGGACGCCACCACAATGTAGATATTGCAATAAAAATAATTTATTGTTGTTTAGTAAAACGAGAAGTACGAGTCGTGTATAAAAGGCAACAGAGAGATAGTAAAAAAGGAAAGTAAAGCAGCGGCGACTCCCTGCTGAGAGCTTAAATAAAAGAAATACGGTTGCCAATGCCAACCCGCCTGCTCAGTGTGGTAACTACGGCGAATATCCTATGAGACAATGTATATGGGAAGCATATGTTCAGTTGTGGACTTTAATACGCTGTACTGGCTGAATGAATGATGAATAAAATGAATTGGCAAATACAAATCACCGATTTTATCACTTATCATACTAACGCATAAATTTCAGTTGCTATTCGCTGATATTTTTGTAAGCGTAATACATACTTCCAATGTCAAGCCGACCGATTCGTGTTGCAGCATGGCTCTACCACGTTGATCTTGTCACTTTTATATAATAAAAGTTGAAGTTGCGCAAGTCCCGCCGCATGCATTTGAAGATCTGTCTGTTCAGTTGCCTGTGTGCTGTCAAATCTGTTGAAGACTGCAGCTTCATCTATCGTCTAACCATAAAGCCATGAGATTAAGAGTGTGATCGGAGAGTTTTTGTGTTATTCTGCGACGGGTCTAACAGAACTTAGCTCCGACCACATGGACAGTTTCCACAAGCTTGTAATTCATATCGTCCACTTCATTGAAATCTTCTAGGCACTGAAAACGATTTTGTAACTCGAGCAGAAAGTTTTCGGGGCTTTGGATTAGAGCACGAGGGGGACGGAGCGTTTACTTCATTAGACGTGACCTCTTCAACTTAACGTTTAGGTTCAGTGTGCCTCTCACCATTCGGTGATCGCTGCCAGTTTTCACCCTCGCGATCACTGAGACATCACTGAACAGTTGTCGTCTGGTCGTCTTAATGAAGTCAATCTAATTTTTTGTCGAACCATCGGGGCTCGACCAAGTCCACTTCCTGTGGGGCTGCTTTTGGGAGAAAGAGTTCATCAGATAAAGTTTTATTTGCTGATGATACCTACTTCGTTGATTTGCCGACTTAAATGGCAATTATTAAAATATGACGAAGTATTAATGCTTTATCAAAAGTAGGTACTGCTTTAACGTCAATGATTTGCTTGTAAACGGTAAAAATACTATAACACCAAATGTTAAATCGGTGTATACCAGTGTGCTTTTAAATGGGGCGGAGCTGAGTCTTGTTGAATCAATTGTTTTGTCGGAATCATAGTTGACGCGAATCTTCTATGGGGCCCCCTTATATATAAACTAGCTAGCAATAAGTGCTGCAGCATATGTAGTAAAAAAAATTAGAGACCTTACATGTGTTGAAACAGCTAGATTAGTTTATTTTAGTTATTTCCATAACATAATGTCATATGGATGTGAAATATGATTATACAGTCCACCAAACGGTAAGTGGCTACTGCTTCTTCAAGCAAAGAAGACTAAATATGCGTTGTTACCTTTAAGAACTAAGATGGAATGTCTCACAGCCTGGATTATACTGGCTCGCTATTCCCCTCAGACTGTAACACAGCAGTGCAAGTACTACTATTGAACTCCCAAGGCAGAAAAAGTCCTACCATCCACCATACATTTATATATTTTTTAATTCACATTGGCTCGTATAAGTCGCGGCACGTAAGTCTAGCGGTGACCGTTATTGCGCATAAGTCGAAAATAAGGTATCATAGGGTAGTAAGCGGGTCGCGGGGCGGGCGTGCGTATCGTCCGCACGCGCTGATTGGCTCTCCAGTCGGATCTATCAAACTACAAGAGTGAGGGAATAGAGAGTGCACCTGTCTGTGCTTGCGCACACGCACACACTCGTACACTATAATCCTGACCTGCGCAGATGACTATAAAAATATATATAATATAGTTTGCGTAGAAACTGACCGCCGTGAAAAATATTAGATGTAAGACTGGAGGTCATTATTATTATTATACCACTAAATATCGTAATAGAGCCGTGGTAGCTCAGATGGTTAGCGCTCGCTGTAAGTTTCACAGTACGCGAGCAACTCGGGTTCGCTCCCCACCGGCACCAATGAAATTGTTAATTGCAATTTTAAGTGCTGATTTACCACGTGCTCGGCGGTGAAGGAAAACATCGTGAGGAAACCTGCATGTCTGAGAAATCAAAAAAAAAAAAAAAATTCTAAGACATGTGAAGTTCGCCAACACGCATTGGGGCAGCGCGGCGGACATTTCCTTGCCCTAAAACCCTCTCAGAAATGAGAGGAGGCCTGTGCCCAGCAGTGGGACGTATATAGGCTGTAACTTTACTTTACTTTACTTTTACTAAATATCGGAAGCCACTATGTCTTTCGGGTATTTCCCTAATAAGCCTCTTACGGACAATTTTCTGAATCACTGTAGTCTTTGCTATAGGGTAAAGACACCAAAGAGTACGCACTACCAAAGAGTACGCACAGCTTTTAAGTGGTACGAAATTTCAACACTTGGCAGCACTGCGCTAACTGTCAGTTGGCAGTGACGCTTGGAATCAGTAGACACGCTTTCAAGTTGGTGCGGTATTTATTAGTTTGATTATTGCAATTTAAATGTTTTGAGTACTTTTAATCTTATTTATCAACAATTTCAAAGACGTATTACAAGATTTGCATAAGGGTGCCACCTGAATATGTGAGTTATTCTTGAAATTTGGTTATTATATTTTGCTATTAAGTAAGGTTATAAATGCGATCTTGTTGGAATGATTGTAACTGTCATAGCCAATCGAATTAGCGTGAATCTTAAGAGTGCGCACCTAAAGAGTGCGCATGCGCACTCTTAGGTAGTAACTCATGGGGAACAAAGTAGCTTTTTTAATTATTTATCTTTTGTTTTTTTATAGATCGCAAATATGTCAAGTTATAAAAGAAAATCAGATAGAAAATTGGTATTTACTGAAGAAATTTTAAAAGATGCAAAGGAAAGAATACTCCGTGGGCAAAGTCAAAGATCAGTTGCAGAGTCTTTGAATGTCCCAGAATCGACTCTAAGAAAAAGACTAAAAGCAGGCACTGTTCCTTGCTCTTTAGGTAGATTTTCAAATGTATTTACTCCTGAATTAGACAGTAACTTGGCAGAGCACTGCCGACGCTTGATTCATGTTTTATGGTCTGACGAAGAAGGAGCTAGGAAGAGTCGCTTATGATTTAGCAAATAAAACGGTCTTAATCATAGATTTAATAATGATAAAAGGAAGCTAGCAAGAAATGGGTCGAAAACTTTGCCAGGCGGCATAACTCAGTCTCCGTCAACCTGAAAACAAGTTTGGCACGTGCTGCAGGATTCAATCGTACAAGTGCAACGATTTTATGATAATTTAAAACAAGTACTTACAACCTTCAAATTTGTTGGCAGACAAATTTTCAACATGGATGAAACTGGCCTTCAGACAGTGCCAAACAAGTTACCTAAAGTTTATGCTAAAAAGGCAAGAAAATTGTAGGAAAAGTTGTGTCCAGAGCGTGGACAAACAGTAACTGTTTGCTGTATGGGTGCTACTGGAATATTCGTACCACCTGCATTAATTTTTCCTAGAAAGAGGCAAAACCCGATTGATGGATGGAGCTCCAGAGGACTCCTACAGCTTGTATCCGATTCTGGTTATATGAACTCAGATCTATTTATAATCTGGCTCGATCATTTCATTAAGATGGTCAAGCCATCTAAAGATGAACCTGCTCTTTTGATTTTAGATAATCATTCATCTCATTTAAGTTTACAGGCTATTGAATTAGCTAGGATCATGGAGTTGTTCTTTTGAGCTTAGCACCACACACAAGCCATCGCATGCAGAGTTTGGATACAGGATTTTTTGGACCATTAAAAAAAGCTTATGCAGTTGCATGTGACAATTGGCAAGTTTCAAATCCAGGTCGTGCTATAACTCAATATCAAGTTGCTCGACTATTTGGCACTGCATACCTTAAGGTTGCTTCAATTGATAGAGCTAAGAAATCATTCGAATCTTGTGGCATCTGGCCTTTAACGATCAGATTTTTTCCGATGAAGATTTTGCTCCTGCAATGTCACTGACCGTCCCAATCCAACTGCAGAAACTTCAAGTACAGGCGAAGCCCTTAATAGTTCAAATCTAGCTGTTGAATTGCCACTTACAACTACAGAAACTGTTACCCAAGTTGTCTCGTCACCTATACCCGTCAATATTAATATTTCAGCTCCAGATATAGCATTGTCTCAACTCGAGGAACCGAAACCCTTGAATCAACTGATAATCACCAGAAAGTAATAAGAACACCAGAAAATGACGAGCCAACACCATCCACATCATCTTTTCTTAGACCAGAAGACATCTTACCATTACCAAAGTCAAACATTCAGAAAAAAAGAAACATAAAACGTAAGAAATCAGAAATCCTTACCAGTTCTCCTTATAAAAATCAAATAGAAGCAGAACAAAAAGGAAAAGAAGAAAAGGCCAAGAAGACAAAGAAGACATCAAATAAAAATAAATCTACGACACCAAATAGACCGACACTGCTGGAAACAAGTACGGGTACAGAAGTTGTTCGATGCCCCCTTTGTGCCGAAGTTCACGAGAACCTCCAGATGAAGACTGGATCCAATGTAGTCAGTGTGGGGCTTGGTGGCACGATGAGTGCTCCGACTATCTAGGATTCGAGTTTTAAGTGTGACGTTGCCTTGGTTAAAGTAGATGTTCCACCATGGACAAAGCTTCCATTACCCTCATGCGTACTCTTAACTAGTACTAAGAGTTATGGATGCGCACTCTTTAAGTCATTGTACCTTAAGAGTGCGCGTGAGACACGCCCTTGTTTTTATTAATTATTAAATATTAATGGATGTTGATTAATAATAAGAGTAAAAAAAAGTGTTCCTAAAGAACCAAAGCCTAATTATAAGAAAAATTGAAGACTGAACTCAAAAGTTGATTATTTTAAAAATAAATCTGTCAAAACTGCGCACTCTTTGGTGTCTTTACCCTAATTTTGCCCAAATCTTTCTTAATCCACATTACCCTGCTGCTGAACATAGGCTTTATTCTGATGATTTACAATTTTTACAGCTATCGCCGTGTAGTGGCGGTACCTAAGAAAATCCCTATATCAAACACGCCCCTAAGTGCCAGTGGGAAACTAAAACAGAAGATGGGCATCTTCCTAATAACAGCTCAAAATAATAAAACCAGTTGCTAACCCACCAGTTGGTACGCTTAGCAGATGCTAAGCGTGGCAACTGTGGTAAATATCGCATAAATTGCCTCATAGTCCTGTGCAGCAGTTAACTTTGATAGGTTATGATGATGACGATAATGACAACAAAAAGGGAGTTACCACACCAATCGATCGATCGTCTATCGATGCCATTGATCGATGTCGATCGAGTGATACTGTTCGATAAAACGTTGTTCAATCATGGATCGACGTCGATCGATTGGTGTGATAACACCCTAACATAGGTAAAAAAGCGATAATCTTAGCTTAGCAGGTGAATTTATGGTCGCAACCAATTCAATATTTATTCTCCGGTTAGAACCTGCTGCTCATAGTTCACATATTATGTCACATGCTATTGTGTACTTAAATCACCACCCCCGCATTTGTACTTGCAATGTTACATTTTAGATCAACTCTCATAGCCAATTTAGTGTAAATTTAGTTGCCATAAATGTAGAAAATATTTTATTAAAAAGTAGTTATTCAATTAGTAGTTCATACTACAGCATATTTTGCTGAAAGATGAAAGACATTCCATAGATGGACTACTTGAATAGTAAACGACCATTCCAAAAGATTGGTATTATGGCCAGACATTTTTAATATTAAATTTATGATCTCAAAACTTTTGGATGGGAATAATGAAAAGCGATTCTTAAGATAAGACGGATAGGAAGGATTAAATAGAACATTGATATGCAGAAAGTCGATGGATGCGGGTGGCTTGGGACCATGCTATGTGGCATTCCTTGGGGGAGACTTATGTTCAGCAGTGGATTTGTGCAGGGCTGTAATGGTGATGATGATGATGATGATGACTACAGTATAATACAGTAATGGCGACGTAAGGGAATCCACTAACCCTAATTATTGTGCCGTTTGAGGCGACAGAGGGAAACTAATACAGGAGATTGCATCCATCTTGCAATTCGCAAGATTGCAGCATCATCCGGATCATGAGAGTTATTCATAGAACATAGGCCTCTCTGCCTAAATTCAGGAGTGGCCCTTTACAGGCTTTAATGAATCGTCCAGTTAGGTATCACCCTCTTTCCTATTTCTGGTGTACTGTTCAGGTCAGAAGGGTATAGAGAACAGTACAACAATAATTACAGGCTTTGAGTATGAGTATGTAAGTGTGTTTAATTCTAGTTGATTGGTGTTTTCTTATATTTACGCGAAGACAACACATTAAATTAAACTAATTTTTACGGATTATATCACGTTTAATTCCCGACTTACCTAATCGGACTATTTGTCCCAGGTAAACATATTCGTCAACAACTTCGAGCTTAGTGCTCCCAACAACTACCGGCATAGGTGTGACATGGACATTAAACATGATTTTTGTTTTGTCCATGTTCATCTTGAGACCTATCCGCTGGGAGACACTATTGAGGTCATTGAGCATAGTGCTTAGGTCCTCCAGCGATTCTGCCATAAGGACTATATCGTCGGCAAATCGAAGGTGAGTGATGTACTCGCCATTGATGTTAATACCGTATCCTTTCCAGTCCAGTAGCTTGAAAACGTCTTCCAATGCAGCGGTGAAGAGTTTCGGGGATATTACGTCACCCTGTCTTACACCTCTCTGCAGTTGGATAGGTTTCGTACTCTGGTTCTGTACTCGGATAGCCATCGTAGCCCTACTGAACAAACACTTCAGCACCTCGATATACCGACAGTCCACTTGGCACCGCTGAAGGGACTGCAGCACCGCCCAAATTTCGACGGAATCTTTCGGGACGGGCTTTCATAGTCCACATACGTAAGGCAAAGTGGCAGATTGTACTCGTCGGTCTTCTGTACAATTTGCCGAAGGGTATGTATGTGGTCTATGGTGCTAAAGCCTTTTCGGAAACCGGCTTGTTCGGGAGGCTGGAAGTCGTCGAGTCTGCATGCGAGACGATTCGTAATGACTCTCGAAAACAGCACGTAGACGCGGCTCAGAAGGGAAATCGGTCTGTAGTTCTTCAAGAGAGCGTTGTCGCCTTTCTTGAAGAACAAGACCACCGCACTTCTGCTCCACGCCTCCGGTGTAATGCCACCATGGAGGACGGAATTAAAGAGCTTCTGAAGGACTTCAAGTACCGGTTTTCCACCCGCTTTCAGAAGCTCCGCTGTAATTCCATCCTCGCCTGGGGCCTTGCCGTTTTTAAGGTGCTGGAGAGCCATTCTAATCTCGCTCAGACTGACGTCCGAGATATCATCGAAATAGTGTCGGATAAGACTTGCTCTTGGATCGTTACTCACACTTGCGTGTGGCTCCAACGATGACGTGCCAATAGAACCTCTCAATCTCACTCAAAATCTCAGGTGTCCCGGAAACGATGCTGCCACAATCGGTCTTCAGCTTCGACAGTTGGCTCTTTCTGGCAGACAGATCTCTGGCAAAGACTTTGGAGCCCTGGTTCCGCTCGATCGCTTCTTCAATACGAGCTGTATTGAAGTTGCGCAAGTCCCGACGCATGCATTTGAAGATCTGTCTGTTCAGTTGCCTGTATGCTGTCAAATCTGCTGAAGACTGCAGCTTCATCTCCCGTCTAACAACCATGAGATTAAGAGTGTGATCGGAGAGTTTTTGTGTTCTTCTGCGACGGGTCTTACAGAACTTAGCTCCGACCGCATGGACAGTTTCCACAAGCTTGTCATTTATATCGTCTACTTCATTGCAAACTTCTAGGCACTGAAAACGATTTTGTAACTCGAGCTGAAAGTTTTCGGGACTTTGGATTAGAGCACGAGGGGGACGGAGCGTTTACTTCATTAGACGTGACCTCTCCAACTTAACGTTCAGGTTCAGTGTGCCTCTCACCATTCGGTAATCGCTGCCAGTTTTCACCCTCGCGATCACTGAGACATCACTGAACAGTTGTCGTCTGGTCGTCATAATGAAGTCAATCTCATTTTTTGTCGAACCGTCGGGGCTCGACCAGGTCAACTTTCTGTGGGGCCGCTTTTGGAAGAAAGAGTTCATCATAAAGAGTCCCTCTTTCTCCATAAAGTCGGCCAGCTGCTGGCCCCTTGGGTTCCGTTGCCCTATTCCGAATTTCCCTACTTTCAACTCACCGCTCTCTCTTGTGCCTAGTTTTGCGTTGAAGTCTCCCATTAACACCGTATAGTGGGTTTTGGAGGAATGCATGGCTCTAGAGATATCCACATACATTTCCTCCACCTCCTCATCGGGTGTGCCGAGGTTGGTGCGTAAACCTGTATGACCTTCAGCGAATACCGTTTGGTGATTCTGAGTATAAGGTACGCAACCCTCGTCGACACACTCCGATCTTTAACGTTGTTAACAAGAGACTTGTGGACGATAAATCCGACACCTCCTTGGGACAGATGGTCCCAGAAGGTCCCGTGATAGAATAAGTTGCCGGATTCGAGGATTACCGTGTCCTCCCCCTCTCTTCGGACCTCGGATAGTCCTATTATATTCCAGCGTAACTTATCTATCTCTTCTTCCAGCTCCAGAATCTTCTCGTCAGTCCTCAGGGTGCGTGCGTTATATGTTGCCAGGTCGAGTCGTCGTAGGTGGCAACCGAACCTCCACCGGAGATTCTTAGCACCCCCTGCCCCGCCGTTACCATGGTCGCCACCGTAGCCAGGAATAGCGGGGCCGCCGGAGACTGGGGGCCGTTCATTGTCGTCGCTCATGGGGGTATATTGCCATAGTTGCCACGCTTGGCGAGCGGGTTGGCAACCGCAGTTTTTTATTGTTTTTTGGCTTTTATCAGAAAGATGCTGCTGCCCATCTTCTGTATCAGTTTCCCTTTGTCGCCTCTTACGACATCCACGGGAAGATATGGGGTAGTGGGGTTACCCGCCACTACACGGGAAACACACATTAACAAAACACTACACGGGAAACAATCAACTTATTTAGGTGCAAGATTTTTTCCACATTCGATGCTACAGCAGCCGAGCACCACAAGGTGGCATTTTGTGCTTTCTTTATTTATTAATATATTATTAATCTTAAAAAAAAAACCAAGCTTACATCATTGGTAGTTCAAATACAATAATTTGTATGAATCAAAAATAATACACAATCTATTAATCAACAACTGCTATATTACATAATATATTTTTAATTAAGACACAGAATTCCCTCCTACAAATGCATTCATTTGTCTGGAATGGCTTCAAGACCCTGTAAGGAAAAAAGTTTGATTATTTTTTTCTGTTAATATTAATGATATATAATGATTTAAGATTGATAGGCGCATAATATACAATTTTTTTATTGAATAACTTTTTAGTTGTATATAAAAAATCTATAGGTATGAGTATATATATGTACATTCTCATAACATCAACTCAATAGTTGTAAAATTAAAAACACATCAATTGCTTTTTGATTAATAAATAGAGCAACAATCAACTAACAGGTCAATATTATATATTATGATATAATGTGATGTATTGAAAATGTATTGGGACATGAAAATACATGGTATACACTTGACTAGGCAGTGGATCTGCAACAATTCAGTTGTGCATTTTGTTCATAATTTTTTTTTTTAATTAAAAATTTTGAAATAAAAATTAATAAACATTATCTGAAGGTAACCGTGGTTAACTACGACATTGAAACATCAAACACCTCTGTCCCCCCCATCATGACCATGGAGACAGTAAAGTGCTTGAAATACGCGATAAAATCCTTAAAAACTAGTTTTATTTAAATGTGTGGTATTTGAGTGGTGCCTAGTCACCACGCTCCACAGGCTGATTAGCAATCTTAGAACCCAATGTATTGTTACGTTTGATGCTTCCTCCTTGGTCGCAGATTTGAATGATCTATGAATAAAATAAATGCAAAACTTTTTAAGAAGTGTATTTGGAAACCAGTCATTCCAGTGTGGACTATGTATGTCAGTGCTTGACCACTGTGTTGCAATTCCTTATTACATATGTGTCACATTGGGCATGGAGAAATAAAAATGATAAGCCATTAACCTTAATTTAATAATGTTCCTTTGTTTGTTCTTTGTTTGCTTATTATTGTTTGTTGCATCTTATTACTAGCTATAGTATTTCTGCAACAGTTTTCTAAAAGTTGTCTGCATAGTCGATAAGCGGTCTTGGGGATATTATTAGTACAAAATTTTTAAAAATTATAACATTGGTTAACTTTGAGATGTGTTAGTGCCCCCATTATAATAGTACATCCTATGCAGGTAGTCCATTACTATAATCTATATTAGTATATTATTCAATTAACAAGTTAACAATCTAATCGAGTAATCTCTACCCTTTTAAAATTGCAATGCCTTACTGTCTATCATAGATTACTATTGCAGTCTATTATACACAAAGACGTAAGAAACAAGCTAGTAGTACCAGTTACTCGACTCCACAATTAGTAATTCATTCTTGGGGCGATGTATATGGTTTTACAACAAAATCCCAGAAAATATACCAAAAAAATTGACCTGCTCGAAGTTCAAAAACTTTATTAAACAAAGTTTGTATAAAAAGGGTTATTATAATATTAAGGAATTTATGGATGATAATAACCCCTGGGAATGAGGTGATCGCTACCAAGCTATTTCTAATTTGTTTTGTGTGGTTAATATACATGATTGTAAGTTTTTATTTAAAAAAAAAGTCTTCCCAGGATAGAGGTTTTTTTTTGAACCAGTGGTAATTAAACAAAACTTTGAATAACTATTATTATAATCTATATTGAATAAAAAAGTTTCTGCTTCTGTTTCTATACTCTTTTTTTACAGAATAAGGGTAACAAACAAATACACCAGATGGTAAGTAGATGATGGATATATCAAGCTTTTCATTAAGAAAAACCTAAATTAAATCTAAATATAGGTTACTCTAGTGTAGAATAAGAAACTTATGCCCAACTTTGGACTGTTGCATAATAATTTCCACTTACATTAACTTTGTATGGATCACCAGTGAGCCTAGCGTCCCGTTGGTACATTATGCGATCCCATCTGTCGTCCATTGTGCGCCTGTAGTGCTAAAATTTTAAGTATGATGTTATATTTTTTATACAAACTGAAGTGACAAACGAACTTGCAGTTCACCTAAAGATAAGTGTCTAATGCAGTCCATGGACATTTGCAACCAACTTCAAACAGAGAAGGATGCATTGTCATTTGTCACCTCTGCGGACTAAGACAAAATGCATCACAGCCTACAATTATACTAGTACTCTATACCCTTCGGACTGTTACACAGCAGTGCAAGCACTGTTTGTTACAGAAATAGGTAAGGTGGTAGGTACCTCCCCAGGCAAACTCCTAGGCGGAAAAGCAATTCTACCACCTAGTGACTTTTTATGTTTTTTTCTATTATTGCTAAATATAGGCACTTATCAAATTCTAACAGAAACTGCAGAAGTTTTAATTTTGTAAACTGACATGAATGATAATTTTTTATTTTAATGTAGAAAATAAGGGTTTTTCATTTTAAACATTTTTAGATGTGCTACTTGAAACAATGATGGCCAATTCAAAGTAGTTGATAAGATACTCAAAAACTTAATGTAACTCGAGGAAGTAGTATGATAGTACTTAAGTCAACAACACTACTGCAAAGTAATATTTCAATAAAATGTCAATCAAAATGTTTCTATACTATAACATATACACAAATATTGAAACTTAATTACTTAATTAAGAACACAGCTAAGCCAAAATTTTAATTACTGGTCATCTGTATAACTAATACAATAAGTAAGAGAAATTAACTACCAATTAATACAATAGTAGGTCATCATCATCATTCCAGTCTATCAAAGTCCACTGCTGAACAAAGGATTCCCTCATAGATTGTCTCACAGTGGGCTAGTTGCTACTCTTCTCAGGTAACACAGCTAAGCTAACAGCAACTTTTATTATTTTGAGTTCTATCAGGAGAATGCTGCTGACAATTTCCTGTTTAATTTCCCTCTGTCGCCTCTTACGACACCCTTAAAGGATGATATGGGGTAATGGATAATCTTACATCGCCACTACCCAGCAATAGTTGTTATTCACAAATATTATAAGTTAGCTACAATAAAATTGATCAGTGTTACCTAACCTGTCAGCGACAGTTAATTTTTAGTACTTACATTTCCTAAAGTCAAATTATGTATATGATATAGACCCCATCCAGGCAATCCTAAAGCCGCTGTTATGATAAAAAAACTGGGTAATATTTCGTACCACATATTTCTCTTAAAAAATTGAGAAAATCAGAAAACTAGGTAGGTATAAATACTATTTCTCTATTTCTCTTTACAACAGGCCCGTGACAGCTTAGTTTAGTTCCAATTTACGCAATTTGGCGCTACTGTCGCAATTTGTTCTCTGTCTACCACCCACTGACTTAGAAGTATATTATAGGTATATTTATGTCTCTATGCTGTCTACGGACGCAATTTTGAGACGCCATATTGTGTTAATGTCAAATCAAATTGTCAAAAACCAAAATTATCGATATTGATCGTAGACGGTCTGTCAGCTCTGTCTACGATATTGATCAATGCCGTAGACAGAGAAATATAGATAGACAAGACCTCAGCGTATGTCAGTAATGCTGGGGCTACACCTAACGAGAAACGTCAATGCCCATAAACGCAACAATTATTGCCTTAATTTTAACGCGATAAAGTGAGTGGCCACACTTGGACGGTCAACGTCATTTCAATTTCAATGCCGTTGAACGGCGTTAAAGTTGGCATTAATGTAAACTGACCATTTATTTTTTATCTCAAAACGGGACATGGGTTTATTTATACTCCCCAGTTAGCAGGTTAACAATAAATAAATATTATGTTATTTATTTAAAAACTGTAACTTTATACAATTAGTGTTCACTATAATTATAATCACATTAATTATAATTATTTTTACTATAACAAATTGTGAAAAATAAAAATTAATCACCAGTTCACCAGCTTCATCAAAGCAAAGTTCCTCAGACAGTAATTATTAAATGCAACATATTTTTAATTATATTCATAGAATTATTACGTATAGAATACTAGTACGCGCACCGAAAGTGAAGCAAGTGAAACTAACGCGAAACCGCGTAAGTTCACTCAGCGACGCGTCAGTGCGCAACGTCACGTTTTACGGAGAAGAGCTCACGAAAAATTGTAAAAATGACCGTTTGTGTTGTAAAATATTGACACAACAGTGATGATAAACATAAAAAAAGTGATGGTATTACATTTCACAGGTAATTTCATATATTTAATTCATTATTTGTACGTAAAACTAAAAAAATACTTACCTAAGCTATCATAATACAAATGTTGCTAGTTGTGGGGAAAAAAATCACAATTTTCTTTTAAAAATATTTATTTTCTATTTGTGTTTAAAACGTTTAATCGCAACGCTCTGTGTAAAACTCAAATGTTTATATGTAGATACCTACTTCTCTAAGTATTAACATAATATTAACAATGGGTGCCTATTTAAAACTAATACGGAGTGATCAGCTGATCGCGATCCGTCGACGCCATTTAACGCAACTATTATAGCAACTAAATTTATTTTTATTGCTTTGTTCATTGACCAAGTCGACGTTTTAGAGTATAGAATAAAAACTTTTTTTATTTACTACATCAAGAGATTATTAATAAGAACGCCTTTACTAAGCAGATGTCACTTTACACCCAAACATAGTCTATTTTTAACCGACTCTCAAAAAGGAGAGGTTATCAATTATGTATGTACGCTGATTTCTAAGACGATTCTAGATCAATTCGTATATACATTCTGTAATTTTAGTGGTTGTTTTCCCGCATTCCTGACTCAATGCAAATTATAATTTTAAAATGTTTAGGTATATAATGACAATATTGATAATTATTTAAAATTAAAAAAATAATCTTAATAATTATTAAAAAAAATCTTTTAAATCATAAAAGCATTCAATTTTAACCAATTATACAAATATTTGTTATATAATCTTTCGCTTAATAATTTAAATTCTTTAGGTATTTTATTAAATATTTTTACACACATACTCGTATTAAGACAATTTTTGTTATATTTAACGAGCCTAGGAATGACATCTAGGACAAGTTGGTCAGGGTCATGTCGATTTCGAGGATGTATATCACTTGCTTTAACAAATAATGACTTATTTTTAATAAATATTCAGAGCTAAATAAATTCTTACGCGTAGTAATACGGCATAAGCTAGCCTGCACGTCCAACCTACTCGCGAGATATTGCTATTGGTTTGAGGTCGCATTCGAGTTTTGTTTTTCTCTATTGTAAATCTGCCATTTTTGCATCCTAATAATTTTATATTAATAAATCTATTGCATTAACAAGACAAAATCATTTGACTTCGGGAAAACAACCATTAAAATTTCAGCGTGTATATGGGATCAATATCCTTTCAAATAAAAAATGTAAATCGGTTTAGAAATAACAGAATTTGAGGTAAAAACATTAAAAATACACCTAATTGAGAACCTTCCTTTTTGAAGTCGGTTAAAATTAAACATTACACGATGTGCTTATTGTATTCGAGCAAATTAATTGTGTTTAATAATATTCTTAAATTTTATTACGTCTGCATTTTTGTACCATTAAAATATATATAATAAAGTTATATTAGTACCATCATTATCGTGTTTATTTTATTCCATTTATTATTCTCATAAAATACGTCTTCGTACGCAATACGTAATCTTTATTATATCGATTATTTAAAATTAATCAATAAAATTGTGATTTGCACAATTTGATTGCAAACGCCAGAAACTGGTATCACTGAATGGCGTGTATGTGTGCGTGTGACGAGCGTAGGCACATTCGACTCGCGCCCACTAACATAATGAACTTGCTTCACTTTAACGCTCGTGTTTTGAACTACGTAATAATTCTATGATTATATTTATATTTGTCAGTGGAACAAATTTGCTTTAATAAAGTTGGTGATGATTTTAAATAGGAATAAAATTCTGGGCAAGTTTTTTTTATATTGGCCTTTGTTATCAACATCGCCTATAGAACTGGAACCTGTAAGTGATTTTTTTCAGACGTCCACAATTTATTCATAATAGAAAATACTTTTCTACTGAAGCATTTGTACCAGGTAGACATAAAATATATTCGATTAAAATGCAAAAGAATTTATGTTGAAGATTGTTGGTGCGAAAGTGTTTGAATACTTCCACCCAACCAGTTTCTGCGAAAACTTTTAAATTATCCCATTCGGTTATTTTTTGGTCGGTCCCGCTCTCGCACCGTTCGTGTCTGACGAACTTCATAGTTTAAAATTTTTTTTCGTTTAAAAGTTCCGTTAAAAACGGGACGTGTGGTCACTTTACGTTAATATTCCTTGAATTTCAAGGAATATTAACGTAAACTCTATATTTGATGAGTGTAAATGTTTATTATATGAATATATTTTATCATTGCCTAAGCATGACTCTGTTTGCAGAATCTCAAGAAACGTAATAACTTTTTCATTATTAAACTCCATCATAGCCATACGTGCGACCCCGTTGCACTCACCGTGCACAATGAGACAAACGTAGTGTGGCCGCTTCAACGCGTTAATTCGTGCGTCAATCTCTTTGATGTACCGCCACTCGAGTTATCGCCCAACGGCAAACGGCATTGTTAATGCCGTTGTAAAATTATCACGTTAAGCGTGGCCACACCTACATTCAACGCCCATCAACGCGATAATTAACGGCATTTCTCGTTGGTGTAGCCCCAGCATAAGAGATAGAGATAGAACGCCATAAGTACATTACTACAAATACATGTAATTTAAATTGCCATACTTAGACTTTTACCACCATTGTGTGGGTAATCTAGTTCTTTTGATTTTGGTTGTATTACGTCAACGACTAATTTAATTAATTTTCTTTTCTAGGGGGTATTTATGACTATTTGATTGTGCGCGAACTGAATGGCTCCGGGATGAACGTAAAGCGCGAAGAGATCATTTTATTACAATTTATCTGAGATATCCTCTGAGAAGCCGCGGCCAATTTACTTCATTCAGGACCGAGTTTAGTAAGCTCGTGGGCTTCCGAGTGTTTATTCTATATTTATAGCTCAACACGTAAATAGTATAATTAATTCAGTATATAAGCATTCAGTTCGCGCATGT
Source organism: Parnassius orleans (assembly GCA_029286625.1). Taxonomy (NCBI): domain Eukaryota; kingdom Metazoa; phylum Arthropoda; class Insecta; order Lepidoptera; family Papilionidae; genus Parnassius; species Parnassius orleans. The sequence continues at coordinate 2,130,145 of JAGSMP010000040.1, forward strand.
ATGATTTTATAGGTACAATAAAACAACCATATTGATTAAGTATAGTTTGACTAAATCCTTGAATGTCAAAAGTATACATAGTAAAATTGTCAGAGAAAAAGACATCTTTAAAAAGTAAAAAATAATATTTTGATCCACGCGTCGGTTGGCGCGCCGGAGGACCGCTTATGAAATAGAAAGTTTTAACAGCCGCTATCAGTTATCCTTACAACTGTGTACTGTCAAAGGCCGCATTTGTCAGGTGGGTGCAACCGGCTCCCGGTTGCAACACAGTCAGGGCTTGTGGAGGGCAATTATTTCATTCCAACTGGAATATCTCTAATTCTAATTAAAATTATGGATATTTATTAGTAAAGTATGAGTCTAAGATAACGATCCTACAAATTTTATTTCATTTCTTTATCATTAGTATTAAATTGCACGGTTAAATATAGCCCATAATGTAGGTTTCTCTAAATTTGATTGTTTTTATTATTTATTGTAAAAATAAAACAATTAATTAAAGTGGTGGACCGCCAATCATCCAGGTGGTATGGATGGTATCGCGAGTTTTGTCGAAATGTGCGATGGTGAAATTGAGCGGCTGGAATTAGTCCGAACAATTCCTCAGAGCACTCCCCGTGGTACATGCGATAAAATACGCAAAGAGATGCAACATCTCTACGCAGTGGCAGTGAGTCAAACCGATCGGAAAGAACTCGGTTGTCGACGATTCAAACCGCTCTGCGCTGGATGCGGTCAAGTGAAAGGAGCTGGCACTGGGGAGCCCCTGCCCAGAGATGGGAACAGTATTCCATGTGGGGCCGAACCTGCGCCTTGTAAAGTTGCAAGCGGTGTACCGGCATGAAATACTGTCCCGCTCTGCTGAGCACGCCAAGCTTCTTAGAGGCCAATTTGGCCTTCTCTTCCAAATGACCACGAAACTGCACATCACTCGATGTGTCGACACCGAGGATTACAATACTGGCTGAAGCAACAAGGGAGTGCCTTGAGGAGGAGATACGACAAAGGGTTCTTTTAGCGGTAAACGCGCAAACTTGTGTCTTCTGGGGATTGAACTGGACTAGATTTAGTCGCCCCAATCCGAGACTTTGTTCAGCAAAGACTCGACTTCAGACACAAGTTTGTCCCGGTACTCGGCGACGTTTTCCGAGAAATATTTGCCGGCCGGTATATAAGGCATCACCAGTGCTGTCGTCTGCATAGCAATGAATGTTACCAGTTTGCAACATATCATTGATATGCAGGGCTAACGTTGGCGATAGCACGCAGCCTTGTGGAACACCAGCGTTGATAGGCTTGTAATCAGAGCATACCGTCTACTACGACCTTGATGCTCCGATCAGCAAGGAAACTGGTGATCCAATTGCACAATTTCTCGGGACGCCCATAGGAAGGGAGCTTCGCAAGAAGCGCTTTGTGCAAGATCCGATCGAAGACCTTCGCTATGTCCAAACTAACGGGCCAAGCCTTCCCCTTGGACTCTACTGCCTCCACCCATCTATGAGTCAGGTAGACCAGAAGATCACCAGCTGATCGACCACGACGAAAACCGTATTGGCGGTCACTAATCAGCTGGTGATCCTCAAGGTACCTCATGAGCTGGCAGTTTATAATAGACTTCATTATTTTGGAGAACAAGGAGGTGATGGCGATATGCCTGTAGTTGTACGGGTCTGAGCGGTCGCCTTTTTTAGGGATCGGGTGTACCAAAGCTGTCTTCCATGAATTCGGGATTACGCCTTGAGAGTAGGAGTACCCGAAAAGACGCGTTAAAACCGGGGCCAACTCCGGAGCACACGTCTTCAGCACAATGGGAGGGACTCCATCAGGCCCACTCGACTTGCTGACATCCAGGAAGAGGAGTGCTTTGCGAACCGACCGCTGTGTAGACCGCACGTCCGGCATGGAGCACTCACACCGCGGAATAGTCGGCGGTGTGTTCCCCCCGTCATTCAGAGTCGAGTTGGACGCAAAGAGAGAGCCTAACAGATCGGCTTTCTCCTTTGCGGCATGGGCCAGTGAGTCGTCCTCTCTGTGCAGAGATGGTAGGGATGGCTAGACTTGGCGAGAGACTAGAATGCACGGGTTTCCGAAGGAAGGTGAACTAGCTTCTCGCCAATTCTGCCGATATGCTCAGACCTTGCCTTAGCAATGACTCTTTTGAAGGACCTGGACTCGGAATTATACTTTTTTTTAAGAGCGCTGGTGTTTACATCCCGAGACGTTGATGCGTCAGCCCAGGCCCGGAGGCGCTCCTGCTTATAGCGTGATGCTATTTTACAGGAGCGACCAAACCATGGCTGGGATCTGCCTCCAATGGGCACCACAGAGGATGGAATAAAAAGTTCCATACCCTGAAGTACCACATCAGCAACTGAATCAGCAACAACGCTGGGATCTTCTGGCGAGAAACAAACCTGCCCCCAAGGGTAGGATGCAAAAAAAGACCGCATCCTATCCCAATCGGCCGACCTATAGTGCCAAACACGGCGGTAGCCTGCAGAATGCAACCGCGACGTTAGTGTGAATGGCACCACACTCCGGACAAGACAATGGTCCGACGAGCCTAAAGGAGCGTCGACGGAAATCTGATATCCGTCCGGATGAGAGGTCAGCAGCAGAAGGTCCAACAGGGAAGGTTCATGATCTTCCACATCTGGAATCCGCGTAGGCGAAGTAACCAGCTGTGTAAGACCCTATGCCAAAGCAAAGTCATAAAAAGATCTCCCCGCATGATCAGTTGAACGTGAATCGAGCCATTCGGCGTGGTGGGCGTTAAAATCGCCAAGGATCACGATCTCTGCGGATGGGATTTGCTGTAACAAGGAATCTGTAGCCATTTGGACGTGGTCGATGAGTCGGTCTGTTTCGGCATTACCGCTATGGGACCTATAGAGGCACCCGTAGACGCGGGGATGGTCGTCGCTGTCTACGCGCAACCATAGGATGGACAGGTCCGTACCTTCAAGACTGCCGAGGCGTCGAAAACAGATGTCCTCTCTGACGTATACGCAAACTCCAGCCCGGGGCACAAAGGAGTGTTCTAATTTGTACTCCGGGTAGGAAAGATATGAAGTATCAGCCGGAGAGGACACCTGAGTCTCAGTTAAAAACATAGACTTAGAATATACTAGCGTATAGACCAACATAGTGTGCAAGGGAGAAGAAAATTCCTTATGGCAAAAATGCAAGATAGAAAAGGATACCAAATCTCATGACTCTGTAACCGATTTTGAATGACAGGTCGACACAATTCGGCATGCAAGAAATAACTCCGAGATATTTTGTAATTTTTTAAAGTATAATAGTGGTTGTTTTTAGTAAGTAACTTTTTTCCAAAATGGTTAATTGTTCCGTGAGTGACTGTGCTGTTAATAATAGAAATAATCCTGATAATTTCACATATCACAGGTAGATTCTCAAGACGTCGTCAATGTTATGACGCGTTTATTTTTGGTTAAAATTTATGTTACATATTGTTTAAAATATAGAATATATTCAATTATTTTGTTAATTTTGATATTTTGCAAAGAAAAAAGTCACGTTGTTGATAATTTGCATGAATTTGGTAAATACATTTTTATACAAAATATTTTACATGTACGCTAGGGATTGACTCAACTATATCAAAATTAATGTCGATATTTATCTTGAATGTTAATAATGAATCGATAGACTTTCCTACACAACAAGAAAATAAATCCTCGGTTTGCGTTATAAAATGTAATTTTATTTTGCCGTTTTTCAAACAGATTCCTTCCGGATTCTATAATTAGAAAAAGTGGTTAAGGTTCATTGGACGGGTTGGTTGAAATGAAAAGAAGAACTCAACAATTTGCAGCAAACATTTTCTTGAGAAGTATAAAAGAAAAAGTAGAATAAAAACAATTTTATTAAAAGGAGTCATTTCTACATTATTTGTACCAGTAAGTACAATATTATTATAATAAGACTTCAAAAATATAACTTTCAAAACTTTAGATAAATATAGAGACAGATTTTCATACATTATAAAACTGTAGTACATTAAAGACAAAAAAAAATCTTGAGATTATCCTCTTTAAGCCATTATGAACCCAACTAAGTATCTATTTATCAACCAAAATAAATGTATAACCTTGCTTAACTAACCGCACAGTCTCACGGTCACACTAGTACAATATTCATAGCATCATGCTATTTTCCCCAAGGGGTTGAGCGGAGCTTCGGAACTTCGGATTATATTCCCAAATCATAACGATAAAACTTTTAGCGTAGTTAGGTATAGATATTTAGTAATGCTCCTCAAGCGCTACTAGACGACCGCGCATGAGACGTGATAGTATAAATTCCATAGTATTTGATACTCACAACGGTCAATGCCCGATTCATGCTTGATGGCCGACGACATTGTCGAGAGGGCTTAAATAGCGTGGTTCATCCCCTACAGCGTTAGTCGTAGAGAAGAGGAACTCGTGGTTAAGTAATAGCTGCGCAGATCAATAGATCTGCGAAATTAAGTTGCACTTGACGCGGTCAGTCCATGAATGAGTGACCATTTTCTTAACATACCGAGATTGAGAGAATAGAGAGTGCATCTGTATCCTCAGACACTTAGTGCACTTAACTGTGTTAATATCATTATGTTTTTAAAATTCATGCAGCTAAAATGATAATAAGTTTATTATTACTTTATACTTTTCAGGGACAGATGAAAGAATATAAACATGAAGCACGATGAAGCCTCATAAACATATTGGCCTTTAAACAGAGCAATCTTATTTAACTGATTCCTACAAGTTTCCTTACTTTAATTATTAAGCTTACATTCATATTTAAGTCAAATGTTAAAATAAACTTCTATAACTTTCTATAAAATTTATATGAAAAATAAAGCAGCCATTATGTATTCCGTGTCCCCGTTTTTGTTTCCCCATCAAACCATTTTATAAAATATATAAAATATAAATAGGTATATACTTAGTTAAGTATCTACCTATTTATATTAACAATATGTTAATAAATAAATTCCGGGGAAACTGCCCACGGCAGTAAATATTTTTCTCCAAAGATCATAGCTCGAAAATACAACATTCTGATCTGATTATTGGGGAGTTTTTTTAAGTTTTTCGGTAAAGTCACCTGGGATTTTATACATTTGAATTAAAATCCAACAAAAGGCAGGTAGGTTCAGCTTATTCCCAGGAACATGTTACGAGTATATGAATATTTTTTAATTATTTTAGAACTATCATGGTAAAATCCCCCCCCCCCCCCAGAATACGCGGGGCAGCCTGAGCACCCACGCTCAGGAGTGGAGTAGCTTGGTCGTGGATGCTCAGCGAGGGATTCTCCAGGGGGTACTGGTACCCTCCTGGGGTAGTCTTTCGTTTAATTCCGCTACCATGTTGATGGGGGGGGGGGGGATTGGGCCTCCGGCCACCTGCACTCACCAAGCGAAACGCAGAGGTAAACCTCTACTTCACGCTGGTATTCTGTGAGGTCGTGGTACCAACCCGGTTCGAGCCGGCCCATCCGTGCGACAGCACAAGCTGCCGCGTGGCTCTACCACAGTAAAAAAGGTACGCGACGTCGTGCGGCAGCAGCCAGGTCTCCTGCAGCGCAACTAAGTCGGCTAAACGACATATTCTCCGCATACATTCCAACGATCTGAGAATATCCTTGCAATTATAATTTACTAGTTTAACGGTACCAGCCATCATGGTTTTAATTCTTCCCGCCAGCCTTATGAGTACTCCCTGTATCACGGTGCTTAAAGTCAATAAACCGACGATAGGCAACCCCTTCTGGCCAAAAGTCTTGTGACATAAATACATTCAATTTATGTTTAGGTACAAATATCTTATAGGATTCGTAGTCTTTAGTCATTTTCATATTCATTTCCTCTATGTTTACTTCTATATTACTATTCTTCGTAATATAGCCATTGATATCACACATGGACACTCCCTTTGCCACGTTATAAATAAACATAGGAACTTTGATTTCTGCTGCCCTAAAATTATCATCGGGCTCTAAAATAGCTTTCCCCCTATTTTTCAAAAAGCGATTACGTAATCTTTTTCTTTGTACGCGAATCCATTCCTCACTCCGCTTTTCCGGTTGCCATTGACCATCCCGGACTATTTCTGCCATAGATTTAGTTTTAGCAATCGCAGGATCGACACAGCACGGGGCAGCCTTGAGTGTCGCATTCATATTAAGCCGGTTAACAGTAGTAGGTATTGGCTGCGGCGGGTTACTCAGCTGGGTTGGGTGAGTCATCGTAACTGTATTCAAATCTTGCCGGATTGCTTCGTCAAGTTGCGGCGAGGAGTGATTACCCTCCGTTAAATTAATTTTATCACCCATATCTCGATATATCAGTTCTCGTAATGATGGATCAATTTGTTCATTAACTTGAATAATACCATCATTACCCATGGGTGGCAACCCTATGGGGTGGACCTATGGGTCCACTGTGGCACTCAAAACTGTCAATGAAATAGGCACCGCGTCTTTGATTTACGTTACGCCCGTAGTTATTTACTAGCGGACGCATTTTTCAGCATCTCGACTTCACCGTTAATATATTTACGTTTTCCACAGTAGCATACTCCTTTTAAATCATGTTAACGTCTTGCTGCAGCTTAACTAAATCTTTTAGAAGTCTCGTGACGTCGACATGATCAAACAACACGGGGGGTAATTTTTCTAGATCCCGCGCAACAAACACAGGAATATCTTCAGAGTTCGCATCCCTTATAAGGCAGATAATATCGTCTCTGTCTCGCAGTGTTTTATCGGCCTTTTTCCGGACTATCTTGCGCTTTGTTGTTGGCATGGAATTAAACAACAAATTCTTGGCCGTCACAATATCGCTTTCTGAGAAAGCACTCATGCAGATTTTACTTATAATTTCATCGTCCATTACTGAGATTTTATTAAACACAAACGCCAGAAGTTCATTAATAAAAACATTGCAATTAGCGCATTTTACCACGTTAGAGGTCATTGTTTATCTTCTTTACAACAACACGCACGACGCGACCTCACTTTAACGCGCGGGCGGTGAGACTGCCTGATAACAATTCCTGACATACTGTTTTTAAAAAATAAAAATAATTATTCATGGTCAATATCAAAAATTTGGTATTTTTGCGTACCAGCAAAAAATATTGATAAGTTACCGAGAAAAAATAAAAACCTGTACATTTTAAATTACAATGCAAATAAATTTTTATATATAATATACAATATAAAAGCTGCACGGCAACGCTAGTAAGCTGCAGCTTTTCATATCATATTTCGAGTTTCAATAATCTATATCAAATTTCGAGTTTCAATATCTGATATCAAAATTATATATTTCAATATCTAGCTATTCTGCGTGCGTGTTTATATTTTCTACTCTGATGATACGCTTTTGAAATCCGGTACGAAGATTTTGTAGTTACTCTTACCTACTCTCGATGCGAATCATATATTATGTTATCTCTTTGGAGCTCATGCAGATAGTCAATCGTATTTTGAACTTTCTTATTTTAAAGTTTACTATATAAGTATAGTCTATGACATTACGCGTACGAGTACTCTGTAGTTTGCAGTGACAAGTGATAACACAGGAGTTTTGGCGGGAATTTGATCGGCGGCGGTTTGGTGCTCCTGTATTATAGTTTAAACAATGGTTTGAAGTGGATTTTGATATGTAAAAGTGGTGCGATTTTGTATATTAAGTGTCTGCGCATGTGAACTATTAGTGGAAACGGTGAAACAAGTGTTCTGATGGTGATGTGATTCTCAAGATAAGGTGTCTGTCTGCTTAGGCGCTCTGAGATACCATCGCCAATTGTCAGCTGTCTGCTGGCTCAAGTTGCCGTCAAAATCTCCCAAGGGCTGCACAATGTGACGCATCAACATATTGTGAAGCAGTGTACTATGAAGGATAGTTATACATTGTAACTTCAGGCTCAGAAGAGCTAGAACCCAGAGCCGTAAAGCCAGTTATAAAAAAAAAGTGATAACACGTGATAACAGAGTACAGAGTATAGAATATCATAACCCTTTAAACCACAGAGCCGTAGACCCCCTACCCCAACCTATGAATTTGGAGTATATATATAAAAAAAAATACTGACAGACGTATTTCAAATAGCACATTTCAAAAATATTATATTATTAGTGCAATCGACACTTAAAAAAGTTGGTTTTATTAACTTTTTGTGCTTATCATTGCATTTTATGCATTTTTAACGATGGTGCAATTATATTCAAGCAAGGTGCAGTTTTTTTATATTGCAAAAAGGACCCAATTCTAATTCTTTGAAGTAATATCGACGTTATAAGGTGAGCGATATTTAACTATTTTTTATTTCTAAACTGCATGGGTGCAGTTTAAATAATTGATATTTTTGAGATGTGCTATTTAAAATACGTCTGTCAGTATTTTTTTTATATTTATACTCAAAATTCGTAGGCTGGGGTAGGGGAGGTGAGCCGTAGACAGAGAATCCAATAGACAGCGGGGTCGCGTAACCGCTATTTTGCCTTTCATTCACGCATCACAGTGCTGCCATTTTGGCAATATAACCCACAAAATAGGGAGATTTTGTTTGTAAAGCGTATGTCAGTAATTCTAGGCCACTTTATTCACATGTTATTTATCATCTCAGCCCTTCACAAGTCCACTGCTGAACATAGGCCTCCCCAAGGAATGCAACAAAGCACGATCCTGAGCCACCTGCATCCATCGACTTCCTGCATATCTTACCAGGTCGTCACTCTATCTAGTGGGGGGACGCCCTACACTTCATCCGCCGGTACGAGGCTGCCACTCGAGAACATTTTTTCCCCATCGGTTGTCGGTTCTTCGAGCTATATGGCCGGCCCATTGCCACTTCAGCTTACTAATCCGTTGGGCTATGTCGGTCACTCTGGTTCTACTGCGGATATCCTCATTTCTAAGTTTATCACGCAGAGAAACTCCGAGCATAGCCCTCTCCATAGCTCGCTGAGCGACCTTGAGCTTCCTCATCCGGCATGTTATTAGGATAGGATAATTAAGGCAAATGATAATTAATAGAATCAGGCGTTACTTTGCGGAAATCCATTATATTAAAGTTAGAAAAATTTACTTTGCCAATATCCGCTCAATAAAATAAAATGATGTGTCTTACCTAGTTTGAAGAGCACCTCCCGCCCTCCCTCAATTGCGTGCACTATCCCCGTCACCACTAATCCCAGCACCACTACTCCCACCACCACTACACTAGGAAAGACACACCACCGACGACAATACGACACATGTTTCGCTTCTACACGAGGCATCTTCAGGTGTAGTAGACTCTACGGTGGCTGACCGCTAAGTGAGCGGCGAGCCAAAAATAGCTGCTATTCATAAGACTCGCCGACGCAACCGCTCCCCACTTAAGTAGTGAGCGACCGCGTCATGGATAAAACATGCGACCAACCACCACCTGACGTACGCAGCCGCCTGCTATTAAATTAAAAACAAGCCGCTGCAAAACGCCCGCCTACTCTCCAACCACGCAACCAATCGCTGATCACCGTGAAGGTGACGAACGACCAAATTGCTAGGCTGTCCGTTATTGGAGAGCAGGTTCAAAGATGTTTAAGAGAGGTGGTGAGTAAGAAACATTTGTTTGTTCATTCAGCAGTGCAACATTACTATTTATATTTTTTTATATCTCCAACTGTTCCAGCACACACAGTCGCAGCCCTTTATTCTCAGCTTGATAAACATATATGCCTACACGACAATCAGTTTGGCTTCAGGCCAGGTTTGTCAACAGAGTCGGACATCATTAATAGAATCAGGTGTTACTTTGCGGAAATCCCAACATCCGCTCAATAAAATAAAATAATTTTATTGAGCGGATGTTGGCAAAGTAAATTCCAACTTTAAGAGTCGGCCATATTATGTTTGAAGCAAACTGTGAAGCAGGGCTTGGAAACCGGTTCAAATTCTAAACCGGTTTCGGTCATTGACCCCAAAACCGGTTTTTGCGGAATACCGGTTTTTCACAAATTTAGCTTAAGGTAGTAACAATTAACCGGTTAAAACCAAGCTTTGTAATGTCCCCGCCCTCTCCCTTACTCCGCTTGTATACGCGGGGCAGCCTAAGCACCCACGCTCAGGAAGAGTAGGGTAGCTTGGGCGTGGATGCTCAGCGAGGGATTCTCCGTCACCATGGGTGTTGGTACCCTCCTAGGGTAGTTTTTGTTTGATTTCGCTACCATTCATGGTATTCTGCGAGGTCGTGGTATCACCCTGGTTCGGGCCGGCCCATCCGTGTGACATCAAAAGCTGCCGCGTGGCTCTACCACTGTTAAAACGTAAACATGGAACAAATTCTATTTACTTTTTTTCTCCCCATCATAAATAAAACATCATAAATAAACAACCGATACACAAAAATAAATTATTTTCCTCGTATGAGACAAGTCCAGTCATAACTAAAACCAAACACAATCACTACCTTCCCACCGGGCTCTTTTTTGCACGAATACTTCTCTAATACTTTTGTGAGTGGGAGTTTGGCATTTACGTTTTTCGTAAATGCCAAACTTCCACTCTGATCGCGAGTGAAAGAACGTGTCGCTTAAAGGCAGATTAATAAGATAATTGACCATAAGTATGCCCGCATGCGGCGACACGGCATAAGCACCTCACAACGTGAATCTACCTATCCCATTCATAATTACTTTTACGTTTTACGGAATTAACCGGTTAATTTGGGTGTCCAAACAGTAAGGTTAGTTAAAAACCGGTTATTTGTTTAACCGGCAATTGCAGGAGCGATATATTTACCGGTAATTAATCGAAATTAACCGCTCTTTTTAAACCGGTTCCGAGCCCTGACTAAAAGTATTAACTAATCTCTCTCAACCTGTCTAGAATTTTAAACGTTTTTATTTAGTTTGTCCTGTTATTTGTTTTTTATATTAATTAAAAAAATAACCTGACTTGTGTTTTATTTATTTTACCTTCATTTTTAAATTCATTAAGCGTATCGGTATCGGCATCGGTATCGCCGATATTTTTATAAGAGCATCGGCATCCGTATCGTATCTAATATTCCTAATTTATTACTAACATCTATGATCCTTGTGGTCGAAATAAACGATTTTTATTTATTTATTTTATTTTAATTAATACTTCCATGTAAATCGTGATGCAGAAAGTTATTTAAATACATATTCATGAAATAAGTTTACTTACGCGTGAAATGTAATGCCTTAAATTTTTCGTTCACTGCGGCTTTTACAGCCCATAACTCTGCATGACGTTATGATATGGTATAAAATCAAATAATTTTCTAACTTAAAACGTACAATTATCGAGTTTTATTTGCAAATAAATTTTTAAACAAAATAATAATCAAAGGATAGGTACCATATGACTTAGAACTTAAACTGAGACACCCTCCTTAACGGGGTACCGTATAACATTGAATTTGGAATCAATTCCAAGTAATTTAAATTAGAAAATGAGACAATAGAGCGAGCCTCCGTTTCAGCCCGCAATTGGGACGTCAACCAAGGCTCTTCTTGCTTCTTCTTGAGTAAAACGGACACGTCGACGGCGTTGTCATCTTTCTTCTTGTTCACCTCTAGTTGGTGCAACAGAAACCACTGGTGTGGGATGTGCCTCTGGTGTACTTATAGGTGTAGTATGAGATATACAAGGCTCCGGCTCAGGAGCATGTATAGTGGTGGTCATATAATTAGAAACACTTCTTATGAATAAAGAAAGAATAACTTCAACGTACAAATGTTCGTAAAAAATATACACGTTCAATAATTAATAATCATGCAATAATATTATAGCCACTTGAATAAAAAACTCATTAAATGCATAAAATATAAAACATATCTTACTTTTAATTACAAAATGAGTCTTACACATGTAGGAGTTTATTTTCTGTTACTGGCCGCTTGGACGCCTAATTAGAAACATTTAAAAAAAGTATCCATAGCTCGTTCTTTTTTTGAAATTTGAGAATAACATTTTTTTCTTGGCTTTTTCTATTATTTTGGCGGCAATTCAAAATTTAATCTGAATTTTATTTTGTTCGAAATGGGCAAAAATAAAAGTTGTGACGCGTCAACTAGGCAAATAATTGTTAATTTACATATAGATCATAAGTGGGCGTACAGAAGAATAGCTGAGCATTTAAATTGTTCTGTTAAGAAAGTTTTTAATGCAATTGATCTTTATAAAACACATGGAACTGTTGAAAATGTTCTTAGAAAGGCTCGGCCAAGAAAAACCTCTCCCAGAGAAGATACGCTAATCGTTCGTGTTGCTAAAAAAGACCCAAGTAAAGGCTCGAACCAGATTAAAAATGAAGTTTTTTTGCCTGATGACCCGAGAAACATCCCGTCAAGACTGATACGCCGAAGATTAGTGGAAGCTAAATTGTTTGGAAGAATCTCTCAAAAGGTACCGCTTCTTAAAAAGCAACACCGAGAGAAGCGATTATTATTCGCTAAAAAATATGTTAATTGGACGGTACGAGAATGGAAAAAAGTGTTATTTGCAGATGAAACAAAAATAAATATGGTAAATTCCGATGGAAAGCGCTATGTTAGACGTCCTGTAAACAATGCTTTCAATTATAAATACACAAGGAGTATAGTCAAGCACGGTGGCGGTAACATAAAAGTTTGGGGGTGTTTTTCCGGATGTGGAGTTGGACCCGTTCGGAAGATTGAAGGTACAATGGATCAATGGCAATACAAAAATATCTTAGAGCACACAATGATTCCCTACTCGGACGATCATTTGCCTGTAACCTGAATCTTTCAGCATGACAATGACCCTAAACACACGGCCAATAGCGTCAAATGTTTCCTTAGCGAACAGCGTATATCCGTTTTAGACTGACCAGCAAATAGTCCGGATTTAAACCCGATAGAAAATCTCTGGTATATTGTTAAAAAGAAAGTCTGAAACAAACCTAACACCAGTCAAAACGAACTATATGAAGCATTTGTTGAAGCATGGAATTCAATCCCCCTAGAAAAATGTATGAAATTGATTGAATCAATGCCACGTCGTTGCAGTGCTGTTATTGAAAATAAGGGATACGCCACTAAAGATTAATTACAACTATTGGTAGGCTGTGGATAGTAGCTATTTCGTAAATAACAATACTCATGCTTAAAAAAATATTGTTTTTTTATACTTTTTTGTTGTTGTTTCTAATTAGTTGACCATTATTGTTCATACCTTAAAACTGATTTAAATGTTTGTGTAATATTGAAACTGCACTTGTGCAATGGGATTTATATTGTTTTTCTAATAAATGATAAATCGTTGAACATATTGTTGTCTATTTATTGTTTAATTTCAAAATAAAAACGATTGCGGTGAAGTATCTTACATAATGTCAAGGACCGTTGGTAGTGTTTCTAATTATACGACTACCACTGTATGTCTACAAGTACTGGTGGTTCACTTTCAACCTCTAGCTGTTGCTGTTCTTGAACCAGTGAACTCCTGAGGTTAACACCCTCAATGATTTCAATGGTATTAAGAACAACTTCTTGTTCCAAGGACTCCGTTGGACCTCCTGTAGAGGTATTTAGGACATATCCGAAGTCGATGTGGCCTGTAAATAATGTAAAATGTGATCATTACGAAATAATCCTTTTGTCACTACAAAACGCATGTTGCGGAATTTATATTATACATTGCACAAATTTTAATCAATAGATCTATAAATAACTTAATAAATTATCGCGAAAATAGATATCTTAGCTTAATTTTTTTTTAAACTTTGGCCACGCCATGGTTTAATGAGATACAAGAAAAAACTTACATGAATATTTGAATCTTCAAATGGATTCACACGAATACCAGGAAGGCCCAAACCAAAATCTTCACCTACAATATTTAAAAACTTCTTTTCTAAATTCGACTGCTGTGAAACATCAGATGGCTCTCCATTAGTTCGAGATTGCGCAGATCTAATAGTAGCACAATGCTTCTTCAGCTTCCCCTTGTAATCAATCCAATACTGAAAAAAGAAAGCTATTTTGAATGTTCATATAAATAATAAGCGTTTTCAACTTCAAAAGTCCATAGACAGAAAAAAAAAGGGTGCTTACATTTAAAATGGACAACATAACTAATTTATTATCCACTTGACACACAAACACAGCTCATCTATATCTGTACTAATATTATAAAGAGGTAAAGTTTGTAAGTTTGTGAGTTTGTTTGTAGGAAGTAATCTCTGGAACTACATAACCGATTTTAAAAATTCTTTCACCAGTAGAAAGCTACATTATTCCTGAGGGACATAGGCTATATTTTATCGTGATTAATAATATTTTTTAATGTAAAATATCAATAGATATTTGTCAATCAATTCAGTGAAAAACGGGCTGATGCGTTGATTTATCGGCGTGCGCTGACTAAACGGTATGATATAGGTGAATATAATGTCCAACCTCTATTGTGTATTAAATATAAAAGATAGATATGTAATGCCGCGGAATTTTGTTAAAAGTAAAAGAAAAAGTATATGGTGATATTTAGATGTATTTTTCATACACGTCAGTCCATATTGAAATGACATTGTTTAAGGGCAATAGTGTCACTCAGAAACGATACAGTAAATGAAATAAATAAACTGATTTTACAGAAAATTCCCGGTCAAGTCAAACAATATAAGTCAGTTGACACAGTGTGTAATATTGAAAAATTACCACCTCACGACCTTATGTTAAAAGTCGGCATTCCTATCATGCTGTCAAGAAACTTGAGCCCTCCCAACATGTGTAATGGCACAAGACAGATAAAAGAGTTGCGGGACAATATAATCGTGGTGACCATCTTCGCGGGGCCAACAGTGTGGGACAACTTGCTCATATTCCGCGGACAGCCATGATTCGGACGGATTTGCCAATATCGTTCAAAAGGGTACAGTTTCCAGTCAAAGTTTCATTTGCCCTCACGATAAATAAGTCCCAGGGTCAAACATTCTCTCTAGTGGGCATTGACTTGAAAAAGGAGTGTTTTTCCCATGGCCAGTTATATGTTGGCTTATCTCGAGTTGGAACTCCAGAAAACCAATACATTTTGCTACCAGACAATACCACAACATCAAACATAGTATACAGAGAAGTCTTAAACACTTGACATACTCGCCTAATACATACTAGCAGATAACAAGAAATAAAATAAACGTAAAATAAATCCTACACACTCAGTACTAAGAACCACACAAGATAATTTCATCACAAGTAAAAATGTTTGACGCCGTTGAATGCTCTAAGTTGACGCCCAGCGAAGTGGGCACGGGATCAGCTAGTATTATAATAAATTCTCAAAAGAGCACACAAACTAAATTTCGCCTCGGCTTAACACCATCTGACTTTACACCATCAATCACATCTCAAATTAAAAACTCATATCTTGAGAAGAGACCTTGACAAACCTTGAGAAGAACAAAAGCATGAGTGATTTTACGCCATCAAAAAGAGCAACGCAAATTACAATAGCTCAATTTTTTTCAGATTTTTCTTATAAGTATTAAGGAAGTAGTGTTAAAATTTGTTATCTGTGCATTTTTGCCTTTGAAAAAAATATATCGACTAAAAAATTAGTTATATGGATTACGCAGAAAATAAATAAATAACCTACACGCACATAACTTAACAACTTTTTAAACCTGAAGAAATATAATTATTAATTCCTGGACGAGTAGAACTAGGTGTGCCGAGTTTGGGTTCGTTTTGTTAGTCATGATGAGAGCTTACCTCCGGACTTGATAGAGTGACCTGATGGTGTACTTCGGTGTCTACTGCTGGAATTCCTGGACGAGTAGAACTAGGTGTGCCGAGTTTGGGCTCGTTTTGTTAGTCATGATGAGAGCTTACCTCCGGACTTAATAGAGTGACCTGATGGTGTACTTCGGTGACAACTGCTGGAATTCCTGGACGAGTAGAACTAGGTGTGCCGAGTTTGGGCTTGTTTTGTTAGTTATTATGAAACCTAACGTCCAGGCTTGATGGAGACCTGATGGTGTACTTTGGTAACTACTGCTGGAATTCCTGGACGAGTAGAACTAGGTGTGCCGAGTTTGGGCTTGTTTTGTTAGTTATTATGAAACCTAACGTCCAGCTTGATGGAGACTTGATGGTGTACTTCGGTGACTACTGCTGGAATTCCTGGACGAGTAGAACTTGGTGTGCCGAGTTTGGGCTCGTTTTCTTAGTTATTATGATACCTAACTCCAGGCTTGATGAAGAGACTTGATGGTGTACTTAGGTGCTTACTGCTGGAATTCCTGGACGAGTAGAACTAGGTGTGCCGAGTTTGGGCTCGTTTTGTTGGTAATGATTAGACCTAACCTCCGGGCTTGATGGAGACCTGATGGTGTACTTTGGTAACTACTGCTGGAATTCCTGGACGAGTAGAACTAGGTGTGCCGAGTTTGGGCTTGTTTTGTTAGTTATTATGAAACCTAACGTCCAGGCTTGATGGAGACTGATGGTGTACTTCGGTGACTACTGCTGGAATTCCTGGACGAGTAGAACTTGGTGTGCCGAGTTTGGGCTCGTTTTCTTAGTTATTATGATACCTAACTTCCAGGCTTGATGGAGACTTGATGGTGTACTTAGGTGCTTACTGCTGGAACTCCTGGACGAGTAGAACTAGGTGTGCCGAGTTTGGGCTCGTTTTCTTAGTTATTATGATACCTAACTTCCAGGCTTGATGGAGACTTGATGGTGTACTTAGGTGCTTACTGCTGGAACTCCTGGACGAGTAGAACTATGTGTGCCGAGTTTGGGCTCGTTTTGTTAGTTATGATTCTTATCATTAAGTTCTTACTTACCCCGGACTTGATGGGTGACAGACACCTAGTAGACACACTCGTCCAGGAGTTCCAGTAATGGTCACCGAAGTACACCATCAGGTCTTTCCATCAAGTCCGGAGGTAAAGTCTCATCATAACTAACAAAACGAGCCCAAACTTGGCAACCCAGTTCTACTCGTCCAGGAGTTCAGTAATGGTCACCGAAGTACCCATCAGGTCTCCATCAAGTCCAGAGTTAAAGTCTCATCATAACTAACAAAACGAGCCCAAACTTGGCAACCCAGTTCTACTCGTCCAGGAGTTCCAGTAATGGTCACCGAGTACACCATCAGGTCTCTCCATCAAGTCTGGAGGTAAAGTCTCATCATAACTAACAAAACGAGCCCAAACTTGGCACACCTAGTTCTACTCGTCCAGGAGTTCCAGTAATGGTCACCGAAGCACACCATCAGGTCTCCATCAAGTCCGGAGGTAAAGTCGCATCATAACTAAAAAAACGAGCCCAAACTCGGCACATCTAGTTCTACTCGACTAGGAGTTCCAGTAGCAGTCACCGATGAACACTTTCAGATCACTCCATAAAGTCCAAGACGAATAGGCATTTATATAATTATTTATATATATAAATCCCACTTACTTTCAGCGAAACAAAATATTATAACAAAAATGTGTGATTATAAAAATAATAATATTATTTTGCCTTGTCAAGTACCTATGTATCAAATTCGAATGTTTTGTGTATATACAGCGATCTTTTTCGGCTGCTGCAATCAGGCAGGCGATACAGTATCCACTCATGACGGCGACCGAGCGCGGACTGAGGTTTCATCGAAATTTTTGTACAATAAATCAAAACAGGCACCAAAAATAAAATAACCCTTATTGCAATCCATTATGATTCATCCGTATTAGCAAAATATGTGAAAAAATAAGCATCAGTTTTTTTTTTACGACTATTTGTGACATTTTGATAAAAAGTAAACACCACTATTTTTATTGAATATGTCTGCCTACTTATAGTATTTTTAGAAATCTTAATATATGTTGATAATAGAACAAAAATGTACCGAAACATGAACCGGAATCGTTAATTTTGTAGAAAATGGCTGGGAAGATCGTATTTACAATATAAAAACTATTATTTTCAAGAAAAAAGTCACCACCATTTGAAGATGAAGAACCATTCTATACGTGATAGCAATTAGCTATGTTTGATTTGGTTTAGTTTTGTCACAAAATGTACCGAAAAACAGCATAATTTCGCCCGATTTGCAAACGCACCCTTAAGAATTGTTTGAAAGGATTCCGAGCTAAGCGCGAATATGTGCGGGAGTGCGGGGAACGGTGTCGACATCCTGCATGTCTTACCAGGTCGACACTCCATATAGTGGGGGGTCACGCTATACTTCGCCTTCCGGTACGAGGCTGCCACTCGAGAACCTTTTTTACCCATCGGTTGTCGGTTCTTTGAGGTATATGGCCGGCCCATTGCCACTTCAGCTTACTAATCCGTTGGGCTATGTCAGTCATTCTGGTTATACTGCGGATATCCTCATTTCTAAGTTTATCACGTAGAGAAACCCCGAGCATAGCCCTCTCCATAGCTCGCTGAGCGACCTTGATCTTGATCTTAGATCCATAAGTTATCACTGGCAACACGCACTGGTTGTACAATTTCGTTTTTAGGTTTTGAGGTATACCTGACGAGAAGAGGTGTCGTAATTTCCCGAACGCTGCCGAGCCGAGTTGAATCCGTCGATTGACCTCTCGGTCGAAGTTGGACTTACCTAGTCGAACTATTTGTCCCAGGTAAACATACTCGTGAACAACTTCGAGCTTAGTGCTCCCAACAACTACCGGCATAGGTATGACATGGTCATTAAACATGATCTTTGTTTTATCCATGTTCATTTAAGACCTATCCGTTGGAAGACACCATTGAGGCCATTGAGCATAGTGCTTAGGTCCTCCAGCGATTCTGCCATAAGGACTATATCATCGGCAAATCGAAGGTGTGTGATGTACTCGTCATTAATGTTAATACCGTATCCCTTCCAGTTCAGTAGCTTGAAAACGTCTTCCAATGCAGCGGTGCAGAGTTTCGGGGATATAACATCACCCTGTCTTACACCTCTCTGCGGTTAGATAGCTTTCGTACTCTAATTCTGTACTCGGATAGGCATCGTAGCCCTACTGTACAAACACTTCAGCACTTCGATATACCGACAGCGAACTTAGCACTGCTGAAGGGACTGTAGCAACGCTCAAATTTCGACGGAATCAAAGGCTTTCTCATAGTCCACATACGCAAGGCAAAGTGGCAGATTGTACTCTTCGGTATTCTGTAGAATTTTCCGAAACTATGGTATCGAGTCTGACAATTCTAAATGACTCTCGAAAACAGGAAGTAGACGCGGCTCAAAAGGGAAATTGGTCCGTAGTTCTCAAGAGAGCATTGTCGCCTTTCTTGAAAAACAAGACCACCGCACTTCTGCACCACGCCTCCGGAGTAGTATCACCATGGAGGACGGAATTAAAGAGCTTCTGAAGGACTTCAAGTACCGGGTTTCCACCCGCTTTCAGAAGCTCCGGTGTGATTTCATCCTCGCCTGGGGCCTTGCCGTTTTTAAGGTGCTGGAGAGCCATTCTAATCTCGCTCAGACTGACGTCCGGAATATCATCGGAATAGTATCGGATAAGACTTGCTCTTGGGTCGTTACTCACACTTGCGTGTGACTTCAACGTTGACGTGTACAGCTGCCCATAGAACCTCTCAATCTTACACAAAATCTGAGGTGTCCCGGAAACGATGCTGCCACACTCGGTCTTCAGCTTTGACATTTCTCTCTTTCTGGCAAACAGATCTCTGGCAAAGACTTTGGAGCCTTGGTTCTGCTCGATCGCTTCTTCAATACAAGCTGTATTGAAGTTGCGTAAGTCCCGCCGCATGCATTTGGAGATATGTCTGTTCAGTTGCCTGTATGCTGTCAAATCTGTTGAAGACTGCAGGCTCATTTCCAGTCTAACAGCCATGAGATTAAGAGTGTGATCGGAGAATTTTTGTGTTCTTCTGCGGCGGGTCTTGCAAAACTTAGCTCCGACCGCATGGACAGTTTCCACGAGCTTGTCATTCATTTCGTCCACTGCATTGCAATATTCTAGGCACTGAAAACGGTTTCGTAGTTCGAGCTGAAAGGTTTCGGGACTTTGGATTAGAGCACGAGGGGGACGGAGCGTTGACTTCATTAGACGAGACCTCTCCAACTTAATGTTTAGGTTCAGTGTGTCTCTAGCGTAGGTAGCGATCCCCGAGTATAAGGTACGAAACCCTCGTCGACACACTCCCAATTGTTACAACGTTGTTAACGAGAGACTTGTGGACGATAAATCTGACACCTCCTTGGGACAGATGGTCGCCCTCCCGGTGATAGAACAAGTTGCCGGATTCGAGGATTACCGTGTCCTCCCTCTCTCTTCGGAACTCGGATAATCCTAAAATATGCCAGCGTAACTTGTCTATCTCTTCTTTCACCTCCAGGATCTTCTTGTCAGTCCTCAGGGTGCGTGCGTTGTATGTTGGCAGGTCGAGTCGTCTTAGGTGGCAACCGAACCTCCACCGGAGATTTTTAGCACCCCCTGTCGCGCCGTTACCATGGTCGCCACCGTAGCCAGGAATAGCGGGGCCGCCGGAGACTTGGGGCCGTCTCTTCGTAACTTTCATCAGGGGGATATTTGCCATAGTTGCCACGCTTGGCGAGCGGGTTGGCAACCGCAGTTTTTTTATTGTAATATTGCTGTTATCAGAAATCTCCTGGCTGTTTCCCACTGTCGCCTCTTACGATACCCATGGGAAGATATGGGGTAGTGGATATTCTTAACCGCGAATATCCTAGTCCATGTCAGATGCTGTTTTTAATTTTTATGAGTATAAGTGGTTTTCATGTCAGCAGTTTCCAAATACTAAATTGTAATTTAATTATTAAACTTCATAGGTATTATTTTTGTAATGTACGACAGATGCTGGTTTTAGTTTTCATAAGAATAAGTTGTTTCCACATGGAAAGTTCCTAAATAATAATGCAGCACAATTATTATATAATTTAGAAACCTATGATCTCATTTCATACGTAAGATAACGTTAATGTTTTTATTTTATTTTAGGTGGGAGATTTTTTTTATTACTGTTTTTAATAAAAGTTAAGTTTATATTGCCAATTAAAAATAGCGCCATGGTCTGGTTTTTATTTTAATAAAAATTATTTGATTTCAAAAATAATATGCATTTTATTCTTTCATTAATTAATTAATTAATTTTCCCATAACAAAGTATACTTAAGAATATATTATCTAGAGAGAAAAGATGTTAATGTTTTAACCACATGTATTTCTCATATTTTTGAAATAGAAAAAGGCATAAAGAGTACTTATTTTTATTATTCAACAAATTAGTTCGGTGAAAAAAAGCATAATATTACTTCCTTTTCAGACTGATTCCATTCCATGGTGATGTATTCACGAATAGTTTTTCTAAAATTATTAATTTTCTAGATTTCTAAGAACATTGGTGTATCTCTCTTCATACATTTCTCTTTAAAAAAAAAGAGGCTAATAAAGAATAGAGTAATTTAAATAAACGTTAATAACTAATTAAATATAAACTTCTACTTTTAGCTTGTTTAATTAACGAAAAGAATATTTTTGACGCAAATTTTCATTAATAAGGGGCAATTGCCAGATTCTTCAATAAAAAGATATTAAGAAATAACTAGCTTTTTCGCTCTCCTGTAAAATGTACTTTTTACACTTATGCTTTTGTTCTTCTCAAGGTACGATATTCAAAAAGTCACTTTAGTTCCTCGTCGTCATCGTAAATTTATAAACAAAACTCGTAGAAACAAAAATAGGTTTTTTTTGTTTGAATTCTTAAGCTTATTACTACCGCATTTCAAGTGGTAATAATTTAATACATTGTTAATTTATTTAGTGTCAAAAAACTACAAGAATATGGGAGGTCAGAAATTGAACTGCTCGGAACTTGCCAAGTTTTATAAACACTTCGTAGTAGGCCCCCAGTTTTGTCGTGCGAGGCAGAAAATTCCGAGTAAATTGCACTGTACTGGACCGCCAGCCATCGAGATTTTGAGTTCTGTCGCAGTGTACGATGGTGGAGTGGAACTCAGCAGCTGGAATTAATCCGAACAATTCCTCTGAGCACTCCCCGTGACATACCTATGCGGAGAATATAGTTTATGGGTGATGGATTTCCTTACGCAGTCCAAGGGTTTTGGTGTCGCAGAAGAATAAATACCAAGGTTCATCATACCTATTCTAGGTTATTCAGAGAAATACCTGCCTTTTTTATAGAGTAAGGGTGACAAACGACCACAGTTTACCTGATGGTAAGTATATGCTGTAGCCCATAGACATCTACCTTTAGGTTGCTATGTGTAAATGAAACCACATGAGTGCATTGTTTCGTTTATTAGTTTATTAGCATCGTATAAAACATTACAGTATTTGTTACATAAAGAGTATAAACTGCATAGTTGACGTTATGCAGTATTGCATGCTCGTACATAGCTTATCGACGGACAGCTTATCCTTCACCACACAGCACACATCTTTTACGGAAGTAAAACCACGGTAACTGATACATCCTTAAAAATCGAGGTGTAAGAAAGGTTCTCGAGTGGCAGCGTCGTACGGGTAAGCGAAGTGTGGTTCCCCGAACTGATGCAGTGACGACTGACGACCTGGTAAGACATGCAGGAAGTCGTTGGATAGAGGTGGCTTTGGACCGTGCTTTGCGGCAGTCTACTGGAGGCCTATGTTCAGTAGTAGACTTGAGAAGGCTTGTAATGATGATGTTTTTTTTTTATAGAATAAGGGTGACCAACGAGCACACAGTTCACCTGATGATAAATGGTTGCTGTGGCCCATATACATTTACATCTATCTTCGTTTGCGAATTAAGATGCAGATGCGTTGTCAGCCGTGAGGACTAAGATAGGATGCCTCTTTTCCAGTAATAACTAAAAATTAAAAATTTTGTACAACCGACTTCAATATAAATTATTAAGAATAACTCAAAAACTATTGGTCAGATCTTAATCAAATTTATATGAGACCACATTTCAAATAAAAAAAGAATCATCGAAATCGGTTCACCCAGAAAAAAGTTATGAGGTAAAACACATTAAAAAAACATACAGTCGAATTGAGTACCGTCTCCTTTTTGAAGTCGGTAGAAAAAGGTCTCCGGTTCTCTGCACTCACCATACGAAACACAGCAGCATTCTGCTATATCTGCTATCTTACGCTGGTATTCTGTGAGAGCGTGGTCCTTCCCTGGTCGAGCCGACCCATTCGTGCTACAATTATACTATTAATATAGCTGCAGCATGGCTCTACCACGTATATAATGTTGATGATATTCTTTACATATAAGTACATAAGAGTATCAAAATGAATGAAAACAATAGAACAAAGTGTTGCTAAGAAACATTTGTTTCTGTTTCTATTCTTAATTTATGTCCTTGCCCCTAATTAAAAAATGTTTATGCGTATGTACTTGACGACTAATATTAACACTGTTTGTAGCAATGTGACCTCAAATAGGCATTAAAAGTTGAATGAAAGAATTAAAAGATAAGCTTTGTCGGCTCGCCTTTGCTCGTACTCGTAAATAATGCCGTCAAGCCAAAATAAAGCTGTCAAGTTATTTAATCTATTTTAAAATATAACATCCTCAAGTACAGTTTCATATTCAGGGTTCTTAAAACATCCGTTGAACCAATATTAAACAAGAAAGTAATTATAGCTGTGATATACAAACAACGAACGTGAGAATTAGTAAATTTTTGCCCATCGTAAAATTTTATGTATTACTTACACAGCATTGTTTGAAACAAAGTTATGTCTTTATTAACTAATGTCAGTTTATACCAGTTTATACTAAATCTATGATTATTGTAGTATTTTTATATACCAATGATTATTGTATTTTATTACTCAAAATATCTAGAGAGTATTAAATCGCGAAACAAAATAGAAAATAATATAATAAACATAGAAATTTAAATATATTGTATACTAATACTTAAATGACTGATAATAAAAAAATATGTATTTAATCTTAATTCTACAAAAGCTACAGAATAGTAGTACCTAGTACCTAGTACCTAAATATTACAATATCCAAATAAATGGGTCCCGATGACGGGTTGCAACTATTTTCAGACAACATTGTGCCTACATAAAAATAATTTTCTGAACGAGTTTATCATACGGCGCACTCAACCGTTATTATCTTTAAAAACTTTAAAAAAATTACTATCTTGCCCTTTAGGAATGTGTTAATCTGAATGCTACATCTACTATTTATTTTATATAATATATACGTAATATTGTATTTAATGCTTATATAGTGTTTAAATTTAATTACAATTTATGTTATTGGTATTTATATTTAAATAATAATAGTAGTAGGTATATTGTAGTATTACCGACCTACTAAGTTTTCTGTCGTTTTACAATTTTCTCTATCGAAAGTTTGTTTGGATGGATAGATTTCGCTTTTAGCGATAAGACCGCCCATTATACCTACTACCTTTTAACATTTAGTACTTTATTTCTTATTTCGTTTTGGTTTGTGCAATAATCCATCTATCTATCTATTATAATATGTCAGTAATAAAAATTGACACGTATTTATGAAAAATATTTTCTTTTTGCTGCCCGAAATATGGCGAGCTATTTTACAGCGTAAATATAAACAAGAAAATAATATTTATGCCACAGATGTAGCTAAATCTGTGGTATAGGTACGCATACTTTTTTCATGATGAAAAAAAAAAAATAAGGCATTTGTAGTTGGCAACCCTACTCACGACCATGTGGTACAGTGTGGCACATCGCCACATAGGGTCGACAGTTGACACCATCATCAATTGGTGCTTAAAAATCTATGATAGGACGTATACTCCACGTCAGATAACAAAAACTTGGCCGCTGCGATGTGGCCTTGACGGTCGTCTAACGCCCTCAGTAAGCTCCACACTGTGTCAGAATACTTGTCCAATTGCTGCCTACTCAAGTGGCCGATGAGGTTGCATCTCTTGTTCCAGAAGTAGCTTATCTTCCCTTCTCTCAGCGCGATATGGAATCTATTAAGCATGTGCTTGAAAAGCGTCGCTAGATCATTACGCTTCCAGAAGCTCGGGTCGTTGAGCTCCACTATCTCCCACAGGAACAATGTCTTTATGTAATAACTTGCTATCTTGTTCATGCCTCTCGAATCACGTAGCTTCTTCAACTGAAAATGAAGATTGAATTATTGCCTTTTAGTGAGTTTATTTCATAAAACGAGTGCGAAGATGTTTGTGCTTGTCCAACATAATGCTTGCCAGCTATCACAAGGAGCTCTGCAAAAGCCTTTGGAAGCCTCAAGAAGACTACTGATGAGATGGATGATGCAGTGGTACCACGTGGTAGCGGCGTAAGGGAATCCATCGTCCCATTTCATCTCGTTTGTCTATTTGTTTATTACAAACACAGTTACAGCATAATTACAGTTTGAACAAGATAATGCCTTTCTTTTCTTATAGGATAAGGGTGACAAACAAGCACACAATTCACCTGATAGTAAGTAGTTGCTGTGGCCCACCCACCTCATAGACATCTACATCTATCCTCGATTACGAAACAAAATGCGGATGCGTTGTCACCCGTGAGGACTAAGATAGTATGCCTCGTTTCCAGTAAAAAGGGTCTCCGGTTCTCTACACTCACCATACGAAACACAGCAGTGTTAAGTTGCTATTTTACACTCGTATTCTGTGAGAGCGTGGTCCTTCCCCGGTCGAGCCGACCCATTCGTGCTACAACTATACCTGTAATATAGCTGCAACATGGCTCTACCACGTAAACCGAAAAGCTTAAAAATATAATCATTTACATTACACTTCATTCAAGTAAATTCAAATTAGAAATATAAATAAATATTTTAATATAATTATTAAGAAAAATAGTCACACACGAGTAGAGAAATAATACTTTTTGAAAGTCGTTTATGTCTTCACCACAGGTTCACAAAACATCATCTGCCTGGTAAGAACCATCAATAAATCTAATTTTTGTAAATAATAATATATACCAATATTATATAAGTTTAGAAACCGTAAAACAAATTAAATTTAGATCGTCTAATTCTATCAAGTGTGACGATAAAGGCAAATTCAACAGTAGACACATAGAAGTGGACTTTTAAGGGCTGATAAATTGTAAGTACTTATATAACTCAATGCTGATATAAAGAGGCAAAATAGTAATTCAAATGAACCACGTGAAGAAAAGTGAAATTCAATTAAGCTTACCAATTTAATCGTTAAATGCATGTTATATGAATTGTGCATTAACTTCCTCTCTTGTTCGTGAAGTGCGATCCGCCACGAGCGCGACTCGTCGTAACTGTCCTGCCCGTTCTTATTTGGCTTTGGCACCACCATCCAGTAACCTACGCCGCAGCCAGGAGGAATACTCCGATAACCTTCGACCGGCCAACGACTCTCCGGGAACTTCAACGCCGGCACCAGATCCACGTCGAGTCTGAAGCCACGCGGGCCTTCTATTACGAGTGTGAACGCGGGCCCACTCTCGGTTGTTCTTATCGTATGCACGGTCCCATTGACGTTCATCGACGGAAGGCCGTAATGCCGTGGCAGCCGGTTAAGGGCTTTTGTGACCACGCTCTTGAACCAGTTCGTGAACTTGGAGCGCAGAACGTAGTTCT
The DNA here is from genome assembly GCA_029286625.1 of Parnassius orleans. Lineage (NCBI taxonomy): Eukaryota > Metazoa > Arthropoda > Insecta > Lepidoptera > Papilionidae > Parnassius > Parnassius orleans. Next base: position 2,156,770 of record JAGSMP010000040.1, read on the forward strand.
TCGCGTCTAACCATTCGTACGCGGTTCGGTTTATAACACAGTCCTCGCCATCTCGGAATGGTATCCTTTGGAACTGCACACCTGCGCGAAGCTGCACGAAGCCCGGATGCTTCGGTTCAATGGTGATGTCGCTCTCGGCTGGGTTCGAGCTATTGTGGTTAATACTAACCGGTACTCTAATTACTATATCCATATCATACTCGTCGGGCTTGTTTATACGCAATCCGTCGAAATGACTTCCGGCGAACTTCACCTAGAATTCATTCATTTATTTATTCATAACAGTCCATAATAAAAGCCGTAAAATAAAAAGAAATTAAATGTCAATGCAATTATGATTATAAAAAGTACCTGGACGGCCGAGATTTGCTCGGCGTTAGAAAAAAATTAATAGAGTAATGAACCTACCTTGGAAAGTAAAAGGCCAACTAAATACAAAATTTCAACCTTGAATAAGATTTAAAACCTTACATTCATTATCCATCCATTACAGCCTATAATATTCCACTGGCAACATAGGCCTTCCCCATAGGTTACCTCATAACTTTGCCAGAATTGCAAGCGTAGAAATTTCTGATAGCAACTCAAAATATTTATAATTTTGAGTTGTTATTAGAAAGAAGCTGCTGCACATCTCCTGTTTCATTTCCCTCTTACGATACTCACAAGACAGTGTTGGGTAGTGGATATTCTACACTGCACTACATGGTTCTTACATGGTACAGCCAAACTGCAGCTATATTACGCTTGTAGCACGAATAGGTCGGCTGGGCCGGGGAAGGACCACGCTCTCATAGAATACCAGCGTAAAATAGCAGCTTAATGCTGCTGTGTTTCGAATGATGAGTGTAGAGAACCAGACACCCTTTTTACTGGAAACGAGGCATTCCATCTTAGGGGTGACAACGCATCTGCATTTTGATTCTTAATCGAGGATAAATGTAGATGTCTATGGGCCACAGCATCCACTTAACATCAGGTGGACTGTGTGCTCATTTGTACCCTTATTATATAAAAAAAAAATGGTTACATTACATAACAAGATTGCAATAAGTATATTATTTAATGTCAAAATCCGACGACTACAGTTATTATTTTAAGATTTGCGAGTGGACATAAAAACGGACATATATTCGTGTTCACACATGCAAACATATTTACTGTATTAGTTAGTATTTATGTCATATACATCACCATCACCATCATTACAGCCATTCACAAGCACAAGTTGACTGCTACAAAGGCCTTCCCCAAGAAATGCCACGAAACACGATCCTGGGCCACCCGAATCCATCGTTATACAGGGTTATTTTGCAATAACCGGCCAAATTTGCAGAGAACGTTGAAAAAAATTAATTAAAAAAATCTCAATAATTCTGTCCCATCAAAATTCGTAAGGGTCGATCGGTAGGCAAAAACGTTGTTGGTTGTTACCCATAAATCACATTAAATTTTTCAATTTCAAATAAAAGTAGAAGACTTATGTAGTCGTATTTTCAAAAACTGCAATAACGGTATATCATTATTTATATATTTCAACTTAAGTTTTAAAATTTGGCTACTCTTTGAAAAATAACCCTGTATAGGCTGCAACATTAATTTTTATTAGTTATTTATTAATTGACACCAATGCTGTCTGCCATTTATGTAAACAATTTGGTATCATCTTTAACATTAACATAATATATTCAATGGTCAATACGTACCGCACTTGAATAACGTCCGTAGTAAGAATCGACCTTTTTCATAATATTGTGAAGATTTAGAAATACTTCGGTGAAAACTCCATAGTGAAGCTGGCAGTCCTCCTTCTTCAAAGCTATATGCCTGCAGTAGATGTCGGCTAGGACCGCGTTCAGATTTCGCAATATGGGTGCGGTAGGCACGGATGACGATGAAATCATTCTAGAATTAAATACTTAGTTGAGCAATTCATTCATTTATCAAAAGTCCACTGCTGAGCATAGTCCTCCAGAGCCCAGCAATGGACGGGATATTGACCATAGTCGCCACGCTGGGCAGGCGGGTCGGTAACCGCGGTTTTTATTACATTGAATTATCAGGTAGATGCCGCTGCCCAGCTTTTGTTTCAGTGTCCTCTGTCGTCCGTTACAACACCCGCGAGATGATATGGGGTAGTGGACTTTGTTACGCTGCCATTTAATGGAACTTATTTCATACGAGCTGTAACACCCTATTTCACCCCCTTAGGGGTTGAATTTGACAAAATCCTTTTTAGTGGGTGTCTCCGTCGAGAACTCAAAAGGAGAAGGTATAGTATATATATAGAAACGAAATACTACTAACTCACTCATCTCGAGATCTCCAAAACTACGCTCGATTGACTCAAAATTTATATATATGATGATTTATTTAGGGACTTAGTTTTGGCCTGGTCTCGTTGAAAATAATCGCCAAGGTTATAATACTATGTATATAACTGCTGATCATGCAGTACCGGGTTTGAATCTCAAAATCGTGCCAAAATTAGTTATTGGGTTTTTCTGTCAAGAAATTCTCCGAATTTAGCGGTATTTTCTCCCCCGTGCCCCGGAAAGCACGTAAGCTTGGTTCTATCGAACTATAAGAGTGTGATCAAAACAGTTCGGTTAACAGGTTAACACTACTAAAACATAACCGAAATCGAATCGAATCGAATTAAGCTTTAAATGCTTGTATACGAGGACTGGTTCACGATAGTATTCGAACCCAAAACTTGATTTTCGCAATCCGTCTGTATCCTTAACCATTAGGGATACTTATTTATTTTAAAAAAATCCCTTATTTTGATCTTTGACGGTCCAGCAGAAGTCCACACTTGAGGTTTGTCAAAGAGCAATGGAACGGAGTATTCTGGGCATTAAACTTGTAGACCGGATTAGGAACACCGAAATCCGTTCCAGATCGAAAATTGATGATGTCACACGAAAAGCTGCTTCGCTAAAATGGGGCTGGGCTGGATACTTCTGCCGAATGTCAAATGACCAAAGTGACAGCCCAAAAGTCCTTATAAAAGGAAAACATCAGCGAGGCAGACCCAGGCGGAGATGGCGGGATGAACTGGACTCCTTCATAAAGGACCGGTCTATGTTGACTATAGGTAGAGAGAAGTGGAAAGAGTGTAGGGAAGCCTTTGCCCCGCAGTGGCACATTTCAGGCTAGTAATAATAATAATAATTTTGCCACTTTTAGGGGTGGAACTATTCTGAAAAAAAACACATCGGTACAGCCCAATTGTTAACTTCTTCCTTTTTTGTATTCGGCTGTATTTTTATATGACATGGTCCATGGCGTGATGAGTAGGTATGGGTAAATCTTCAAGTAATGCATCATCATCATCATTACAGCCCTTCACAAGTCCACTGCTGAATATAGGCCTCCCCCAAAGAATGCCACAAAGCACGGTCCTGAGTCATCTGTATCCATCGACTTCCAGCATGTCTAACCACACAGGTCGCCACTCCATCTAGTGGGGGACCGCCCTACACAACCCAAAGTTATGCATACCTTTTATGAATAGATTAGTAATGGATTGAAAATTAATGGATTAAATATTAATTATAACATCTTTTATAGCATAGATTACACAGTAACCTCTGATATTGTTAAACAAAAAAACTCGGCTGAAGAAACTCACCTGTCAACTTTATTTCCTCCCGTAGTCGTTTCAGTTGGAGCCGGATTTCTGAAACAATTTTGTTACTTGAATTAATTTATGCTATAAAAGATGTTATAAAAGTAAACGATGATATAAAAGCTCCCTTCAATCAACACTGTTTATATCACATACGTAAGTATGCGGCACTATATATACAATTTTAACGGATATTATGTGTTTAGGTTTTTGATTATATAATGTCTAGATGGAGCGTCGCCCTGCAATCAAAACAAAGAAAACAAGCCAATAATTTCAAACATGTTTGAGTGCGGCGGCGTGCGGCCGGTGTTTTTCACAGTGCGTCTATGTCTCTGTGTGCATGAATAATAAGAACTTATAAGCCATCAGTTGGCTGATATTTTCTGACATTTGGCGCGCATTTGATGCTCTAGTTTAGGTATAAATAAAGTGACCATACGTCCCGCTTTGAACGGGACTGTCCCTTTTCTCGGTAACCTGTCCCGTTGTCCCCAAACAAAGCTCCGGTACGCAAAATAGTCCCGTTTTCCGAAACCAAATAATATTGATGAAGAGTTTGTGAAAAGTACAGCTACAGAATTTTAATAAACAAGCCGTGAATATTTGGAACAATGGACCTTCTTTCTTACTAAAGAAATGGAGATATTTTATTGGGCAGATTTAAGAAAAATACCTGCATGGGAAGATATTAAAAAGAAAAAAAGAGTATTTTCTGTAATTAATAAATTGTGCAGGTTTGAAAAAATCACTTACAGGTTCCAGTTCTTAAGGCGATGTTGATAACAAAGGTCAATATAAAAAGAAACATGCGCAGAATTTTATTCTTATTTAAAATAACATAATATACAATATTTTATTATATACAATATTAAAAACTATAAAAAAAACTAAAACTAGTAATTTAATTATCAAACAGTCCTACTCCACGCGGTATCGTGCCAAGAACGTACACATACATAATACATAAACACTCACGCCTGTCACCCAGAGGGGTAGGCAGAGACTACGGACTTCCACTTGGCACGATCCTGGCACACCTCTCTCGCCTCCTTTACATCCATATATCTACGCATACACGCTCGTCGGTTAAGGGTACTCCTAATCTGGCCCATTTTCAATATATCGCCAATTTGGTCGATAAACCTTCGTCTAGGGCGTCCCTTTCCGACTCTGCCGTTCACTTTTGCAGCATAAATTTGCTTTGTCACTCTTTCTTCGTTCATTCTTTCTACATGACCAAACCACCGAAGCATTCCTTTCTTAATCCTGGTCACAACGTCATTTTGCAAACCACACTTTTCTCTTATCACACTATTTCTCACCCTGTCATTCAGATTCAGCCCTAGCATACTCCTTAATGACCGCATTTCTACAGCATTTATTCTACTCTCATGCTTCTTCTGCCAGACCTTTCACTACCATACATTAAAGTAGGGACTAACACAGCATTGTGAATTGCCAAACGTGCCTTTTTTGACACATTCTGACTCTTCACAATAGCTTGTAGAGCCCCATTCACTCTATTTACTGCGTTCACTCGTCGTTCTATATCGTTATCATATCTACCATCCCTACTAAATAAACATCCCAAATATACAAACTCATCCACTTGCTCAATCAACTCCCTTCTATTCTTATTTCACATAACGTTTTACTTTCTTCTCTTTCAAAACCATCACTTTCGTCTTACTTGCGTTCACTTTCATACCTCTTTCTTTTAATGATCGGTTCATTAAAGTAACCATCATTGCAACTCGGCCGCCGACGATGCAAATATGACTTGATCATCGGCGTACAAAAGGCATTTGACGGTTAACTCACCCATTCTCAACCCACATTCTTCAACTTTCAAAGTTTGCAAACAACTGTCCATAAATAGATTAAACAGCCAGGGGGAAGCTACACAGCCCTGTCTGACACCTTTTTGGATGCCAAACCAGTCCGAGTAGACCCCGTTGATCCTGACACAAGCACTAGAGTCCCTATAAAGAGACTTCAATGCCTGTATCAAACCAGCGCTCAAACCAAATGAGTTAAGTGTTTGCCATAACACATTCCTGTCCACTATGTCATAAGCCTTTTCCAAGTCCATGAAAGCACAAAAAACTTTCTGGTTTTTGTGCCAAGAACGCTGGCTGCGTTTACCCGCTGAATGGCTATACTTAGCCTTTGAGCGAGAAAGAGCCAGCCCTCTTATCACCAGCAGCAACGACCAGCCGCGGATGGAGTTCCTTTAAGAACTTCACCGCACATGGACCCCACGGACCGATAGTCTCTACAGCAAATGGCACAAATATGTAGTCATCTCTCAGAGACTCATATTTGCGCCACTTACTCAGTTCAGCTGCCTCTGATGCCGTCCCGGCTCTAAACGAGGTACCCCTGAGATGAGAGGCTGCCAAAGTGTCTACGCAAGTAGCATCCCACACTAGGGCTTTACCTCTCTCCCAAGGGACCAATGTCATACCATCGGGTCTCCTGCCATCGTCTCTAAGTATTCCACAAATCTCTAAAACCGAGGGAACATTTATAGAGACAAGAGCCCTTCGGATGACATCGTTCAGAGAACCGTGCCGTGAAAACCTACCAGCACTTTTCTTACAAAAAAGTCCGTGGAGCCCAAACTTGTCGACGCTGCTACCACAGGGGCACTGATGGGGTTGACAAATCGCCGCTCCTAGTCGGATTCCTACAGCGATGCGCAAGCTTTCCCCATCAAGTAATGTGGCGAGATTACTTGATGGTAAAGCGTGTAACCAGTGACTAGATTCCTTAGTCGAAACAGCTAGAAGGCGTACCTTATCTTGGTCACTATGGAAATTATGAAACAAATCTTTCTGCACCCTCTGTACCAACGGAATATCCCACTGTTTTTGTTGGTTAACTTCCTGTGGAACATTTTCGCCGGGACAGAGCGTTTGCCATGTCTGCCTTGCCTCCGTAGCAAAGCACAGGTCTACTTTATTATTTAAAATTATGTTACATAAATTACTGACACTATGCACGGAAGCAAGGAAAGCAGGCAATGCAACGCTAGAAGGATTTCTCACACCAATACCACCAAATTTATAGGTAAAGTAGCTTGAGTCCAGGCTGTTATATTTAAAGTTAAATTTAGAAGTTTTTCTATAGCTATTTTAAGATTATTATCAATACCTTTTAAAATATCCGAACATTTCCAGACTGGACTCGAGCGGAGTAAGTATGTAAATCTAGGTACAAAGAGACAATATTTTAAAATAGTAAGCGCAATGTGGGGGCATTATTAAAGCAAATTTGTTCCACATAAATATCATTAAAAAAACATGTTGCATTTAATAAATACTGTCTGAGGAACTTTGCTTTAATAAAGCTGGTGAACTGGTGATTGATTTTTATTTTTCACAATTTGTTATAATAAAAATAATTATAATAAATATGAATATAATTATAGTGAACACTAGTTGTATAAAGTTACAGTTTTTCTAAATAAAAAACATTAAAAACTTGTGTTTATTTTTATTGTTAACCTGCTAACTGGCGTGTATAAATAAACGCATGTCCCGTTTTGAGTTAAAAAATAAATGGTCAGTTTAGGTATAAACCTAAACAGGTGTCCGTTCATGACATTGTATTTGTCTCGATAAAATCCTTAAAATTAGTTTTATTCAATGCAATTATCAATTTCATTGGTACTGTGAAATTAACAGCGATCATTTAGCCCTGAGTTACCACGGCAAAAGAAATGTAAAAATAATTTAAAAAAGTAAATAAATAAATTAAAGATCTTAAAAATTAATTTTCTTATATCCGCGTAATAAAATAAAATGATGTGTCCTATCTAGTCTGAAGACTGAAGACTAGACTTCAGACTAGGTAGGACACATCATTTAATTATATTACGCGGATATAAGCAAATTAATTTTTAAGATCTTTGATACGAGTATAATGGATTTATGCAAAGTAACGCCTGATTCTATTTATTAAATAAATAAATAATAAGAGTTTTTTTTATACAAAAAGCAAAATAAAAAAACCCGTTCTTGTAATCGAAAAAGAATTAAATAAAATTTTTGAAAAACCTCTGACTAAAAAGGAAGTAAATCAGGAGAGAGTACTTAGTCCTTCCTACCTTTGTGTAAGTACATAATATTTGTTTGTCGTAGCGATAGACACAGCAAAAATATCAAATATAATATAATTACAAACCCAAGAAAATCCGTCCGGATTGCCATTGACAGACTGACATGACTTGGAATGAAACAGGAGATGGGTAGCAGCATCTTCCTGATAACAACTCAAAAAATAACCCTTTGAAGCGTGGCAACAGTGGCAAATATCCTCTCTATGAATCATGTATGTGCGTATGTATATATAACCTAACACTTTCACTAGAATACACAGCTTATAATCAATGCGTAATGTTTTTAATAGTAGTTTTAGTTTGGCGGATTTTGGCTATAATTAACAAAAAGCTAAGCACAAAGTACTTGCTGTCAAATAATAAAAAGAAAAAAAATCTTAATCGAACCTGTTGTCGCGCCGGTCACTAGACGTCTCTTGTTGTGGTTTACTTTGCCCCATGTTATATATAGCGGCAGCGGCAGCCGCAGTGGCCGCAGCGCCTACAATCATACCTCCAATCTCCCACCAGGATGGTCCACTGTCATCTGTTCTCGTTCTTTCGTTGTTGCTCCTGTTCGTACTCATATCTATGCTGTTTAAAAATCAAATTTGAATAATATCATGTTATATTGAATAAGGTTTGTTATTGAATCTTTTTAATAATCAAACCATATGTGTTATCTTTGTTACACACAGTCCACCTGATGGTACGTGGATGCTGTGGCCTATAGACATTTTATCGTTGTACATTTATCCTCAATTAAAAATTAAATGCATATGCGTCGTTACCCCAGAGGACTAAGATAAAATGCCTCGTTTCCAGTAAAAATTGTCTCCAGTTCTCTACACTCACAATACGAAACACAACAGCATTGAGCTGGTAATCTGTGAGAGCGTGGTCCTACCCCTGTTAAGCCAACCCATTCATGCTACAGCCATCAGCTGCATCGTTGATCTACCACGTAAAATTCTGTCTGCCAGACTCAGGATTAAGGCCCATCCTGATTTTTTTTCCAAATTCCTGCTCATGAGACCTTTCGGAATTTTCCACAGTTGCCTCTTACGACACTCGTAATGCGATATGGTGGAACTGCATGTTATACGCCTACACAACACGGTAGGAATCAGACTCGGGAAAGATAGTGATACAATACATACAAAACATAGGAAATCATTACATGTCGATGAATATGTAATGATTTCCTATGTTTACACGAACACTACACATTGAAATTTAACTAGTTTTTAAGGATTTTATCGCGTATATTAACTTATTTTAAATTCCCGACGTTTCGAGTATTTTTTTATATGAGAGGGGGCACACGAGCATGCGGCTCACCTGATGGTAAGTAACTACCGCCGCCCATGAACAACTGCAACACCAGAGGAATTGCGGATGCATTGCCGGCCTTTTAAAAAAGAGTAACCTTTTTTCTTGAAGATCCCTAAGTCGAATCGGTCCGGAAAAATCGCTGGTGGTAGTCGATTCCTCAAGGAAGTTGTGCAAGGCGGAAAACTTCTCATAAATTGCACAGTGGTGGACCGCCAATCACCCAGATGTGCGATGGTGAAATTGTGCGGCTGGAATTAGTCTCTGAGCACTCCCCGTGGTAGATACGATAGAATACGCAAAGAGATGCAACATCTCACGCAGCGCCAGTGAGTCAAGCCGATCGGAAAGAGCTTGGTCGCGTTCGCGGACGATTCGAACCACTTTGAGCTGGATGCGATCAAATGGAAGGAGCTGGCACTGGAGAGTCCCGGCCCAAAGATGGGAGCAGTATTCCATGTGAGTCTGCATGAGTTCCGAATCTGCGCCTCGTAAAGTTGCGGGCGGTGTACCGGCATGAAATACTGTCCCTTTTTACAATTATTATAGAGCAGTGATGCACAGACTTATTAAGACTAGGGGCCATTTGGGCAAATTATGAACTGATGGCGGGCCGCCAGAAGTATAGGTAATAAAAGACAATAAAGAATTGATAATAATGTATTAAAATTGAAAAAGAATTTATTAATTTGAAGCGTGGCACTGCATAGTGCTTACAATCTTTTTTATATTTGGCTCAAATTTACTTGTAGCAACACGTAAAACTGCTTCCAAACTTTCATTTGCAAGGCAGTTCGATTTTTTGTTTTATTATTATTTAGTATTGAAAAGGTTTGTTCACATATATAGGTAGAACCAAATAAGCTGGCACATTTCAGAGCGTTTATGCGCAACTCTTTGTACGTATTTTTATCAATGCAGCGGTAAAAGTCTCCTTCGTTGAATTTGTTTCGTAAATCTTGGTCGTTTTGAATGTCGATAATTTCTAACTGCATTGACTCTGGCGCATTTTCAACTGAAATCGTGAAAGGATTGCTGAATATGTCCAACAGAGGTTTCACTTTTTTAAACTCCGAAAATCTGTCTTGAAAAGATTGAATCAAAATATCTAGCTTTTCTACATAACTGAAATTAATCGCAGTTTTGTTGAATTTTTCAGCCATTTTCTTATAATTCGGAAAATGATTGTAATTTCCAGAATTCAATTGCGATCTGAAAAGTGTCAGCTTGCATTGAAAGGATGATACATGAGCGTAGAGCTGGGATATCAGTTGATTTTTGCCTTGAAGCCGTGTGTTCAAGACATTCAAATGATTTGTAATATCAACTAAAAAAGCCAATTCACACAACCAATCAGGATTTTTAAGTTCCGGGACATCCCTTTGCTTTTCCGCCAGAAATATTCCAATTTCTTCTATTAAATTTAGAAATCGTTCCAGTTTCAATCCACAACTTAGCCACCTTACTTCTGTATAATACAGTAAATCTCCATATTCGCTTTCGATGTCATCAAGGAATTGTTTGAATTGCCTGTGATTGAGTCCTCGTGATTTTATGAAATTTACAGTCGAAACTACCACTTTCATGACATTTTGAAATTCAATTTTTTTAGAACAGGAGCCTTCTTGGTGTATAATGCAGTGAAACTGCATGAGATCTTCAGCGTTTATGTTTTTTTCTTGCAGATGCTTTTTCAGCAAAGTAACTAGCCCAGAATTGACACCAATCATCGAAGGAGCACCGTCAGTCGCAACTCCCGATAATTTTGATAAGTGTACATTGAGTATATCAACTCCTCTGGTTTGACCTTTCAATGAACACATTCCTAATAACTCTTCTAAGACTTCAAAATCTTGAGTAACACCTCGTATGAATATCAGAAGTTGAGCTGTGGAACTAATATCAGTGGATTCGTCGAGTGCTAATGAAAAAAATTCAATGATCTTAGTTTTTCATTTAATTGTTCCGCAATATTACCTGACAAAGACATAATTCGTCTTTGGATAGTCATACGATTCAGTTGAATTTTCTCAAACTTTTTGCTGCTTCTGGACACATTTTCTTAGCGGCAATTTCTATGCATTCTTTACAAAATTCCCATCATTGAAGGGCGACTTCGCTTTGCTATCATTCGAGAAATTGCATAACTAACTTCTGTAGCTGTTTCTGAATCTTGAATGGGTTTTGTAAACATAGCTTGCTGACCAATAAGCTCCGTTTTAAAGATAACATTTTTTGCTTCCATAATTCGCCTGTAAACTTAGTAAAAGTAGGATGCTGCGTTTCATAGTGCCTTTTTACATTATATTCCTTTGCAATCGCAACAGAATTCTTGCAAATTAAACAAACGACTTTGTTATGCGACCATACAAAAAAGTATTTCTCAGTCCAAATTTCTTGAAACTGCCGATTTTCATCTTTAACCTTACGTTTTTTACTAGGTCCTGGCTTGTCCATGTTGCGTTCTAATCCTGGCTAGGATTAACACAGCACCTAAAAACAATTACAGTACCTACTTAAATTACCCATCCTTTTTTAAATTACCAAAAATAATTGATTAAATAGGTAGGGAAACACTTATTAATAACAGAGTTTTACTTACGATTTCACAACACAATTATACACGGCACTTGACGGGAAATCTACGTTGAATGTGGATCAAAATATATGACACCGGCTAGTCGAGTTAAAATCTACACTAGAACTATTGACACTTCACTAAAATTAAAACCGAACTGTCGGTCGCTGCGGTCGTCGGAACTCTGGAAGCTTCGTGTATCTACCTACGCGACCAATCGGGAATTTGGGACTATTGCTATCTCGCTTGCTCTAACAATATAACCCGTGGATAAGCCGCCACCGCGCTGCCGTCGTCGCCGCGCCGCCGGCCGCGGCGGTTCCTCAAGAAAACGAATTTAACCGAGATCAGCACGAACATTACCGACCGCTGTTACCGACGCATGCACGGCGCACCGATAAGCGCACTTAAGAGCGCGCGCGCGCGAGATTCAAATTACTTTTCGAACATATTTTTTTTGGTTTTATTCTGGAATATAATTCAATATTTTTCGAATGTACGAGAGTATTATTTTTGCTGTCGGCGGGCCACCAGTATTCGACCGGCGGGCCGCGGTCTGTGCATCTGTGTTATAGAGCAACAATTATTTTAGTAATATTCAGTTAGTAAATAATTAGTGAACAATTATTATTATATTAATTATTTTATACTGAATGTAGCAGTGGTTAACTATGACATTGGGACGTCGAACACCTCAGTACCCCCCCCCCCCCGTGACTGGGTGCTGTAAAGTACTCGAAACGTCAGGAATATAAAATAAGTTAATATACGCGATAAAATCCGTATAAAACTGGACCAGGTAGTATCCTTAGAAAACTGCCAATATTAGGAAATCGATCCTCGCATCGAGAACGCCTGGAAAAGCTACTGGCCTATGAAGGAGCACATGAAGAGTGACTTTCCTCTTACATTTAATCACAAAGTAATTGAAATGTGTGTCCTGTTGCACACACATGAACGTCGACCGGGGTTCAAAAGGGCACAGCTCAAGATGTTATCAGAAAGCAATAGAAGACAGTATTTTAAGATATAAAATGGCAGACAGCATTGGTGTCAATTAATATCATCATCATCATCATTACAGCCCTTCACAAGTCCACTGCTGAACATAGGCCTCCCCCAAAAAATGCCACAAAGCACGGTCCTGAGCCACCTGCATCCATCGACTTCCTGCATGTCTTACCAGGTCGTCACTACATCTAGTGGGGGGACGCCCTACACTTCGTCCGCCGGTACGAGGCCGCCACTCGAGAACCTTTTTTCCCCATCGGTTGTCGGTTCTTCGAGCTATATGGCCGGCCCATTGCCACTTCAGCTTACTAATCCGTTTGGCTATGTCGGTCACGCTGGTTCTACTGCGGATAACCTCATTTCTAAGTTTATCACAGTTTATAACACATTAATATAACTATAAAAAATTATGTTGCAGCCTATAATATAAGTCCACTGCTGGGTAGAGCCATGCTGCAGCTATACTATGGTTGTAGCACGAATGGGTCGGCTCGACCGGGGTAGAACCACGCTCTCACAGGATACAGAGACACTACAGAGTAAGGCCCGCCACATACATACGGAATTCCGTTTCGGGATTCCGTAAATACATCACACACATACGTTTATTTCCGTTCGGAATAACAAGGCTCAGTAAGAGAAGTTGAAATGTGCGTGTGCGCGGGCCGAAATAGAAGGGACGCGTTGAGATTGGGACTCGAAATTGACTTGTGAAATGATGAAATGTCTCCTCGTTCATGCGGATGTAGTTGAAATATTTTTTAGAGTCCATTTCCAACTTTTAAAATAGGGTATAATATGTTCCTTCTAAGTATCTTATTTTTAAGATTGGATGAATTTGACTTCTCTGCGTTGATTATATTTTCGTCTTAAATGTAATAGATATAACAAACAAATACGACGACTTGACGAGACCATTTTGCCGTCGCCGTGGCATCGTTTTTCCGCTGCGCCGGTGTCGTTGCCGATCTACGCTCGGTTTTTGGACAGAACACAAACTTCAGTCCTACAGCACGTAGTACAATTTCAGTGGTGCATGCAAACATCGAACTCGCTTACTCGCGAATCGCGTAGGTATTAGTTTAGTAGTAGTAGGCTCTATTATATTATACTAATAAATTTAATTTGACAGTACGCGAGAAATCCGGGTTCGATCCCCGCCGGCACCAATGAAATTGTTAAATGCAATAATAATTTTGTTATATATTAATTAATTATCTAATTAATTAATATATAACAAAATGTACCTACTTAATAAAATACTAAGCAATAGGTATAATTCGCAGAAATTAAAACTACATTGTAAAACAAAATATTACACTCACCTTTAGCTTCCTCTGTTAACAATGTAGATATTGGTTTCTACCGACTGATAATGACTAAGTAAATTGTAAGCGCTTTGTTTATATAATTCTTTCCACTGGAGTGTACTCAGCAAAGAGTATATAGTAACTGTCCTATACGGGAAGTACTCAGTGTACTGACAATCAGTGTTGCAAAAGTGAAAAATAAAAAATCGGTAGATTTGCCAGCTAAAAATCAGGAGAAATCGGGAGATTTTTATTCACATCTATCGGTTTAGAAATGTATCGTAAAACAGGTTCTTTTAGATGCATCGAAACCAGAAGATATATTAATATCTTTATTGCAACTTTGGCAATATGCGTGTTTTTTCCTTTTCGGCTTTATTTTTAACCAATTAGAACATTCTGGTCGTAATTCCCAATCCTTTTTATAATTTTGCGAGTATTTTTTGCGTTTAACTCCAGCACTAGTACTTGGTTGATTATCAGACTCACTATCGGATTTGGACATCATAAAGCACAACAGTTCACAACACGACAGAAGAAGGCAAGTAATTAGTGAATGCAATTCTATGAACGAATAACACTATATACATATGCACGACTTAAGCTAGGTACCTAATTCTTGAAACAACCCGAACAAAGTTATCTTTAGGGATCTCTCCCGTACACTCACCAGACAATAATGAACTCTATATTAAGATGTTTCAGTGCAATTTGCTTCACGCATACCGCAAAGTCAAAACCTAATAAGGGTATAGGTATAGGTTCAATAGGACGTGGTGCGAGCATTTTCGGGAAGTCCCCGTACATAGATATTGTGCTAAGGTTCATTTTAGTGTCGCCGTATTTAGAAAATTATTTTTGAAATTTATTTCTGGATATTATTTTACATTAGTTGAAAATGCAAAAAAATCGGGAGACACGGTCGCTAAATCGGGATGTCGGGAGACAATAACCAAAATCAGTAGATCTCCCGATAAATCGGGAACTTTTGCAACACTGCTGACAATATTCAATGTCGCACCTTTAGAATGAAACCGACCGAACTCAAAAAATGGTAAGATGAGTTATGATCATTGAACGACTCAAAACAACTTTGTCTATCTATCTGTACATAAAATACCGCCCTATTCGGGTGGGAACGGGACAAACCAGTTCAATCGGTCTCTTTCTTACTCGGAGAATTTCGGGCCCGCGTAATTGCGGAAACGACGCTATTACCTATTAGTATTGTGTTGACAGTGTCGTGTATTATATTAGTATGATGTTACGCAGATAGGCAAAGATTGTCCGAAAATTGATTAAGGCGATTTAATTCCGAAACCAGCGGTAAGTTCACTTCAGTTTCTTAGGTAATAAAACGACAAACTTCGCTTTGTGCTTTTTTTATTCCGATAATTTTGTCACTTTAAGTGACTTATTTAAGTTTTAGTCATTTTTATGCTAAAATTATTGATAATCTTAGTGTCTCATTTAAGTTTAAGTCTTTTCATTAATACACTAATCCTAATATTTCTTGACTCAATATGACCGACTTAAAATTAGGTCGTTATTTTATTTATCAAAGTATTACCTTTTGTGTTCTATTAAGTATTGAGACTATGTTTTATTTTTTACTAGGTGAAAAAAGAAGGCATAATAGTTAATACGTCTTTTTACGACTACTACATAGGTACAATACATTTCAATTGGGAGAGAGGTAAAGCCCTAGTGTAGGATGCTACTTGCGTAGACACTTTGGCGGCCTCTCATCTCAGGGGTACCTCGTTTAGAGCCGAGGCGGCATCAGAGGCAGCTGAACTGAGTAAGTGGCGCAAATATGAGTCTCTGAGAGATGACTACATATTTGCGCCATTTGCTGTAGAGACTATCGGTCCGTGGGGTGCACGTGCGGTGAAGTTCCTAAAGGAACTCCATCCGTGGCTGGTCATTGCTGCTGGTGATAAGAGGGCTGGTTCTTTTCTCGCTCAAAGGCTAAGTATAGTCAGTCATCCTGCGGGGAAACGCAGCCAGCGTTCTTGGCACGATACCGCGGGGAGTAGGACTGTATGATAATTAAGTTACTAGTTTTATTTTTTTAATTTTTTTATTATAGTTTTTAATATTGTATATAATAAACATAAACATAACATAACATAAACACTCGCCTGTCACCCAGAGGGGTAGGCAGAGACTACGGACTTCCATTTGGCACGATCCTGACACACTTCTCTCGCCTCCTTTACATCCATATATCTACGCATACACGCTTGTCGGTTAAGGGTACTCCTAATCTAGCCCATTTTCAATATATCGCCAATTTGGTCGATAAACCTTCGTCTAGGGCGTCCCTTCCCGACTCTTCCGTTCACTTCTGCAACATAAATTTACTTTGTCACTCTTTCCTCGTTCATTCTTTCTATATGACCAAACCACCGAAGCATTCCTTTCTTCATCCTGGTCACAACGTCATCTTGCAAACCACACTTTTCTCTTATCACACTATTTCTCACTCTGTCATTCAGATTCAGCCCTAGCATACTCCTTAATGATTGCATTTCTATAGCATTTATTCTACTCTCACGCTTCTTCTGCCAGACCCAACTTTCACTACCATACATTAAAGTAGGGACTAACACAGCATTATGAATTGTCATACGTGCCTTTTTTGACACATTCTGACTTTTCATAATAGCGTGTAGAGCCCCATTCACTCTATTTCCTGCGTTCACTCGTCGTTCTATATCCTTATCATATCTACCATCCCTGCTAAATAAACATCCCAAATATACAAACTCATCCACTTGCTCAATCATCTCCCCTTCTATTCTTATTTCACATAACGTTTTACTTACTTCTCTTTCAAAAACCATCACTTTCGTCTTACTTGCGATTACTTTCATACCCCTTTCTTTTAATGACCAGTTCATTAAAGTAACCATCATTTGCAACTCGGCCGCCGACGATGCAAATATGACTTGATGGTTGGCGTACAAAAGGCATTTGACAGTTAACTCACCCATTCTCAACCCACATTCTTCAACTTTCAAAGTTTGCAAACAACTGTCCATAAATAGGTTAAACAGCCACGGGGAAGCTACACAGCCGTGTCTGACACCTTTTTGAATTCCAAACCAGTCCGAGTAGACCCCATTGATCCTGACACAAGCACTAGAGTCCCTATAAAGAGACCTTAATGCCTGTATCAAACCAGCGCTCAAACCAAATGAGTTAAGTGTTTGCCATAACACATTCCTGTCCACTCTATCATAAGCCTTTTCCAAGTCCATGAACGCACAAAAACTTTCTGGTTTTTGGCCAAAAACTTCTCCGCAATCATGCGCATGGAAAAGACTTGATCCGTACACCCCATCCCCTTTCTAAATCCAGCATGCACATCCCAAATTTTTCCATCAGTTTCTTCCATAACTCTTTCAATTAACACCTTAGCATACAGTTTACCCACAAGGCTAAGCAAGCTAATGCCACGGTAGTTTTTACAGTCCTGCTGTGACCTTTTTCCCTTATATATTGGGACTATAACGGCTTTGCACCAGTCTTCCAGTACCCGCTTAAGTTCCCAACATAAATTAGCATAGCATTAGCATTTCGAGTGATACTCTATCATATCCGGCTGCCTTACCTGTTTTCATGCTTTTCATTACTTTCATTATTTCATCTACACTTATCTCCCTACCTCTCTCCACTTCTTTCGGAGTTTCTATTTAACTTAATTCAGACGACTCTTCACTCATAAACACGCTTTCAAAGTATTCCTTCAAATTCCTTTAAAATTAAGTATTAAGTAATTAAGTATTCCTTTAAATTAGAATTTTCATCATTCAGCATACAGCCATTCTCGTCTCGTATAGCATTCATTCTAGGATGTATTGAATTTCCCCTGGCAGTTCTTACGAGTTTACAGAACATTTTAATATTTGCCTGGAAGTTATCAGATATCCCTCTATCATTCTTATCCGTTCTTTCTTGCTTTTTCCTTTCAACAACTTCTTTTACTCTCTTATTTATACGTCTATAGTCTGCCTTTTTTCTTTTAATCTCATCAATCATACCGCTAGATTTACCAGTTTTGGTTGCTAGTAAATCTAGCCATGCTCTCTTCTTTGCTTCAAATTCCACCCGTACCTCATCATCCCACCACAACGTATTATTTTTCCTTTCATTCGTTCTCTTACTTACACCACATACTTCGGTGGCTGCATCCACCAAACCTTTCTTAACATTATTCCATACAGTCTTCAAGTCTAAATCACTCGTACATAATTCATTGAAACCACTTATATTTTCTCTCAGTCTACATTTGAACTTCCCTTTCACACCTTCATCTTGTAACCTCTCTACTCTTATACGCTGTAACGCAGTGGTAGACACAGATGTCCGATGCCGCCAACGCTTGAATAGACCATTAAGCGGTACACATGCCATGCGGTGGCATCCTTTCCCTCGTTTCGTCTCATTTACACATAACACATCTATTCCTCTATTATTCATCATTTCGCAAACTTCATCCATCTTATCATTCATTGCTCACATACATTCAGTGTAGCCAGACGGGCCTCCGCAATCCACTTTTCGCCCCTCCGGGAGACAGAACGTGACGGTGGCGAACCTCTTCGCCAGTTTTCTCCCGGAAATTCTTCGCACCCTGCCCCATTAAAGGGCGCCGGGAACTCAGGGCCATTTCTTTTATTGCTGGCTCATGGTGCGAACTAAGGGTTGGTAGTTTTACGCCGCTACCATACGGCGAGGCCAGTCTATCCTTTCGGCTTTGTCGCTCGTTTAGCACCACCCGGGGGACACGTGTAGGGTGGGCCTAGGGTTAGGTGGTCAAAGCCTACGGACGCGAGCGACTCATATAAAAAATATTGTATATTATACTCAATATTTTTTTTAAATTAAATTATTGTATATTATGTTATGTAAATAAATGTATAATTAATTTTCAATAATAAGTCGCCTGGAATTCATAAAAATGAAAAGAAGAAGCGATAATATAATGGACATTGCTTTGAGAAAAGATAAAAATTGTAAAAAAGGAGAACTTGAGGTAGTTAAATATTTTCATTGCAAATGATTTTTTTTTGTGCAACAACCTTTATTTTTACCTATTAGTTGTAAAAGGTTAAATTATGGTTTCTGTCACCCAATAGGGATTGCCGAACAACAAAATGAAAGAGAACTTGTCTTCGAATTCTGTGGTAGATGAAGTCGTCAAAAACTCACCAAGTATGATCAATCTTGGTGACAACAACCAAAGCGAACTAGTAAGAAAAAGTTTGAATATTTTTTTTAAATGTACCCAACTACCTTCACATCAAAAATTAAACTTAATTCTTGTTTGTTTCATTTTAGAAATTGACAGTCAGCAATCAGACGGAAGACATGTCGTCAAGTTCCTCAGTCATTGAAAATTCGCCGAATAGAGACATTAGTAGCAACAATATTTTAAATTGCAGTTATAATAATATTATTGAAATGGTAAGTGCTACATTGCTTTTCAGTAGTTTTTGTTTGTTTCAAAATAATTTTGCCTGGGCCTATCACTAATTTCACAATTTTACAATGTTTTTGTTTTTAAACAGTGGAAAAGCAGTTCAGAAAAGTACCGGATTGAATCTTCTCGTGACGATTGTAATAAGTCAAATTCTCTCTACCCAATTGCGAGAAGACCAAGTCATGAAAAAAGAATATCTTCTTCATCTAGCAGTTCCACTTCATCGCGTTCAAGTTCTAGTTCCAATTCCACAAATTCATCAACTTTGTACATCCACAAATTCCCCGTGTAGTGGCGGGTAAGAATACCCACTACCCCATATCTTCCCGTGGGTGTCGTAAGAGGCGACAAAGGGAAACTGATACAGAAGATGGGCAGCAGCATCTTTCTGATAAAAGCCAAAAAACAATAAAAAACTGCGGTTGCCAACCCGCTAGCCAAGCGTGGCAACTATGGCAATATACCGCGAGCGACGATACAAATAAACGGCCCCAGTCCCCGGCGGCCCGCTATTCCTGGCTACGGTGGCGACCATGGTAACGGCGGGGCGGGGTGCTAGAATCTCCGGTGGAGGTTCGGTTGCCACCTACGACGACTCGACCTGGCAACATATAACGCACGCACCCTGAGGACTGACGAAAGGTCCTGGAGCTGGATGAAGAGATAGATAAGTTACGCTGGAATATAATAGGACTATCCGAGGTCCGAAGAGAGGACACGGTAATCCTCGAATCCGGCAACTTATTCTATCACCGGGAGGCGACCATCTGTCCCAAGGAGGTGTCGGATTTATCGTCCAAGTCTCTCGTTAACAACGTTGTAAGATCAGGAGTGTGTCGACGAGGGTTGCGTACCTGTACTCAGAATCACCAAACGGTTGCTTCGCTGAAGGTCATACAGGTTACGCACCAACCTCGGCACACCCCGATGAGGAGGTGGAGGAAATGTACTGATATATGTAATGATATCTCTAGAGCCATGCATTCCTCCAAAACCCATTATACGGTGTTAATGGGAGACTTCAACGCAAAACTAGGCACAAGAGAGGCGGTGAGCTGAAAGTAGGAAATTCGGAATAGGGCAACGGAACCCAGGGGCCAGCAGCTGGCCGACTTTATGGAAAAGAGGGACTCTTTATGATGAACTCTTTCTTTCAAAAGCGGCCCCACAGAAATGGACCTGGTCGAGCCCCGACGGTTCGACAAAAATGAGATTGACTTCATTATGACGACCAGACGACAACTGTTCAGTGATGTCTCAGTGATCGCGGTGAAAACTGGCAGCGATCACCGAATGGTGAGAGGCACACTGAACCTAAACGTTAAGTTGGAGAGGTCACGTCTAATGAAGTCAACGCTCCGTCCCCCTCGTGCTCTAATCCAAAGTCCCGAAAACTTTCAGCTCGAGTTACAAAATCGTTTCCAGTGCCTAGAAGTTTGCAATGAAGTGGACGATATGAATGACAAGTTTGTGAAAACTGTCCATGCGGTCGGAGCTAAGTTCTTTAAGACCCGTCGCAGAAGAACACAAAAATTCTCCGATCACACTCTTAATCTCATGGTTGTTAGACGGGAGATGAAGCTGCAGTCTTCAGCAGATTTGACAGCATACAGGCAACTGAACAGACAGATCTCCAAATGCATGCGGCGGGACTTACGCAACTTCAATACAGCTCGTATTGAAGAAGCGAACGAGCGGAACCAGGGCTCCAAAGTCTTTGTCAGCCAGTTTCTCGTCTGCCAGAAAGAGCCAACTGTCGATGCTGAAGACCAATTGTGGCAGCATCGTTTCCGGGACACCTGAGATTTTGAGTGGGATTGAGAGGTTCTATGGGCAGCTGTACACGCCATCGTTGGAGCCACACGCAAGTGTGAGTAACGATCCAAGAGCAAGTCTTATCCGAAACTATTCCGATGATATCCCGGACGTCAGTCTGAGCGAGTTTAGAATGGCTCTCCAGCACCTTAAAAACGGCAAGGCCCCAGGCGAGGAGTCCTGGTACTTGAAGTCCTTCAGAAGCTCTTTAATTCCGTCCTCAATGGTGGTATTACACCGGAGGCGTGGAGCAGAAGTGCGGTGGTCTTGTTCTTCAAGAAAGACGACAACGCACTCTTGAAGAACTACAGACCGATTTCCCTTCTGAGCCGCGTCACGTGCTGTTTTCGAGTCATTACGAATCGTCTCGCATGCAGACTCGACGATTCAGCCTCCCGAACAAGCCGGTTTCCGAAAAGGCTTTAGCACCATAGACCACATACATACCCTTCGGCAAATTGTACAGAAGATCGACAGTACAATCTGCCACTTTGCCTGCATGTGTATGTGGACTAAGAAAACCTTGATTACGTTGAAATTTGGGCGGTGCTGCAGTCCTTCAGCGGTGCCAAGTGGACTGTCGGTATATCGAGGTAAGCACACTAATGGAAAAAAAATAGACGAAACCATTATTAAGGACATTGAGAGTCACATAAGTACAATCCCTAGGATGGAGTCACACTACCTCAGGGCATCCACATCGAAAGAGTTTATTGACGGCAGTAAAACGGTCAAAGATCTCTGGAGAGACTTCGGCGGAAACAGAGATCCAATTAAACCTAAAGTTGAGTACTGACTATATTATCAAGTATTTAATAACAATTTTAATATCGGCTTCTTTCAGCCAAAGAAAGATCGTTGTGATCTTTGTTTACAATATGAGATGGCATCTGTAGACCAAAAAGCAAACTTGCAAGAGAAGTTTGAAAACCATATAAAAGAAAAAGATCTTTGTCGCATTGAAAAAAAGAATGATCAAGGATGCTTGTTGATGGCTATAATATTTGAACCGTCTATGATTTACAGGCTATCATGCAATGTCCTGTGGGAGACTGCAGTTCTTTTTATTATATATCTAAACTCAACTGTTTGAATTTTACCATGGCTGAGTTGGCTGCTATTAAACACCATAATAAAAATACAACTGCAAAGAACCCAGGAGTGAGTAGAATAACTGAAAGCGAAACAATGGGCGCTTATGGGGATGTTTATATTTTTTTTGGATGAAACACAGGGTAAGAGGGCAGCAAACGAAATAGGATCTTGCATACTTGAGTATTTGAAAACGGTCAGTGAAAAATCTCCTGATAAACAATTAAACATAATTTTTTACTCCGATAATTGCTGCGGGCAAAATAAAAACAAGTTTATTGCTTGTCTGTACTCGTATGCTGTATCTCAATTTCCAAATATTACAAGTATCACTCACAAGTATTTAATACGAGGATACACCCAGAATGAAGGTGATAATGTTCACAGGTGATAATCCTTTCAAAGTATTGGAGTTAAATTATGACTTTTTTATTGATTTGAAATCCTTACACGATCAATGGGGCTATAATTTCAACGAAGATGATGAACGTAACACAGTGCTGGAACGATATAAAAGTGTTACGTTTCTTAAAAAACAAACCCTTCGAGTTTTTCTACAAAACTTCATATGCTCAAGAAGATTTCATACGTATAAATATGAGAAATAAAAGAAAAAAAATGCCAAGCTTGGAAGAGATCTCAATTCCTAAAGCGTTTATGAATAAAATAAAATTAAATGAAAATAAAAAGAAAGGTTTAAGTGAATTACTCAGGAAGAATCTAATACCTGGTTTCTATATAGATTATTATAAATCATTATTAGAGGACTGAGAAGACTGATTACTTTAACTGATTGTTTAGGTTAATTTTAAGTGTTAATTATTTTTTGAGTTCCTATTACGTTACTTTGTAGTAATAACTTATACCAAAAGACACATTTTGGATGAAGAATATATTATAATTTAGCTTTAATTTGAAGGTTGATTGTTGTTTTTATGTGACTCAGACATGACAATGAGATCTATTAATTTTCTGCCCACCAGATGTCGCTAGTTGGCACTGAGGTAAGGTTTTTGGTTACACAATGTCATTTAATTGAGAAGTTAGTTTTAAATAAAAGATTATCAGTTTCTAGAGTATTATATTAATACACAAAACAATGGTTTGCTCTTTAATTTTTTGCACATTATTTACTTTTTTTTAATTTTTCTACTTTTATGAATATCTGTGGCTTTATTTATTTATTTTTAATCTTATTAATACAAAATACAGCTAATAGTACAGAAAGAAACATTAAACTTTACAATTTTCGAACAAATTAACTTCCCCGCTATGAAATCTGTCAAATATTACACCTCACTTTTAAGTGGCGCCGCCCTGGTGGCAGAAAAGTCGTGGATGCCCTCATTATTGTCATAGTGATATTTAGTTAGCATCCAGTTTAGTAATAAAAGTTCCTAATGAAAAATATCTGTTCAATTTTAATTTTTGATTTATGATAACTTGACAGGTTAACTGGACCCATTTACGCAAACAGGAGCCAACCCACAGTTTGAGTGAAATTGAGTTTGGTACATAGATGGCGCTCAAATGACACTTTCTATCTTCCCAATAAAAATTGTAGCTTTCCGACGACTAAAAACAGGGATACAACACTGTCACTTATGGAACCAACACACTTTGGCTAACTTTAAAAAAAAACAGAAAAGAACTATGCTGCATGGTTCACTATACAGTATCGAATTTAAACGCTAAAAAGACCAATGCCACTTGATACCTTTAGGACCTAAGTATTTTCATTATGCAAACAAGAACCAAAGTTGGTTGGTCCTATTTAGTTACTAAAATATTGTAACTTTTTGTGCCAAACGGAACCAACTAACTTTGGTTCTTGTTTGTATAATGGAAATGCTTAGGTCCTGAAGGCACCAAGTGGCATGGTTCTTTTAATCGTTCAAATTCGGCAGTGTTTTATCTCTGTTCTTAGTCGTCGGAAAGCTATAAATGTATAAAAGAGATTTCTTAACTACTTCTTAACTTAGGTAACTTGGTACCTAAACACTAATAATTTGTTTCATACCCTAAAAAAGTAGTCAACTCTGATTCGAACTTAATATTTTGATGATAAATTGAGACACATCCTTGTAATAAAAAAATCCCTGCATCTTAAATTATGAAAGTGTAAACTACAGGTTACAGGTAGGTTGCAACTTAACAATTTTATTATATAATTTGTCAGAAGGTGACATTTAGGTTTCTTCTGCAGCTTTGCATGTTGCTAATGACGAACCGCTTTTGTCTGGGAAAAGGTGCTTATTTCTAGCTTCGACAATTAAAAATGAAAAAGAATCATGTGGAAGAAGCATTAGCCCTCCATCATGTTCCCACTTAACGCCAAGACCTCCTGTGTTACATGCACGGGAATGGGAAGTTAAAGCTTCAAATGAAAATGCTGTTGAGGATATTGGGAAAATGTATAGAGCCGCCTCCCTATTCTCCACTTTCACCTAGAGTGTCGCAATCGCTTCCTAGCATGTTACAAACACAAGTGATGGTAAACAATGCATGAACATTTCTTTATCCAATGACAACGAGCTAACTAAAATCGGCGCGCTGCCTTACGAAAGTTCAAAAAGAAGCATCGAATCACTAGGGTGTCTAGTCGTTCAATCTCCAAAATCACATGATTCAATAGAAAAAAGTATCCCAAACACTGACTGTCCATCTTCCCTATTGCGACCGATGTTGCCAGAGACAATTGAATTATTTAATATTCTAGCTGAATCTCTTGATAATGATATAATAATCATGATAAAAACGCTGCACAAAATTCACCGGTTTCGTCCGACAACAAACATAATGATGAATAGCGATGATTCTGTACAGGATCCAAATTTCGTATGTCATGATGAAAATAGTATGTTTGGTGATAAAAGCTCTGAAAATTCTATGTCATTGATAACAACATTAACAGAAGTCCATTAAACACCGAATTAGACGGTACTTGAAAGTATTAGTACCAATGAAATCTTGCAAGAAAAAGAAACTGAAACTGAATCTTCATACCAAGCAAGACAAACCAGAGGTAGAAAAATATTATACGGTAGAGCGCTAAGAGAAGGAAGAAAGAAGGGATAATACAATAACGAAAACTATGTGAACTCTAAGATATTCCAAGATCGATTCCAAGGTTTTCATCGATTATAGCTGCATTGTGTAAAAAAATGTCAAGAGAAGATATCTACTGAAGAAAAACTTGTAGAATTTAATAAATTCTATTCGTTAGGCTCATATTATGTTGCCCAAAATATGTATCTAATAACATGCGTTAAAAAAAAGAAAACAAAAGAAAAGCGCATACGTCACGACTACAACGAAAAATGAAAATAAAAACAAAACATATTCTCGGGAATATTATTTGAATGACATACTTGTTTGCAAACAAATGGTCTTGAATATACTTCAACATCATCAAAAAGGGTAAATACAGCTCTTTGTAAAATGTAAAAAAAAAATAGCAGCTTGATGCTGCTGTGTTTCGTATAGTGAGTGTAGCAAAGAGTATAGTAACTGTCCTATACAGGAAGAGTGTAGAGAACCCTTTATTTATTTTAACTGGAAAAGAAGCATTCCATCTTAGTCCTCACGGCTGACAACCACAGACCATATGTAACCCTAAAGGGGCTGACAACGCAGCTACATTTTGATTCGCAGGCGAGCATAGATGTAGATGTCTATGGGCCACGGCAACCACTTACCATCAGGTGGACCTTTGTCCAAGTGATATGAACTTGCTTTGGCCCAATGGAAACCCTATTTCCGAGGCAAAATTAAAAAAATTAAAAAGTATTATGCACCTTATACCGAAAGATGTACAGGATTTTTATAAAAAAAATAAAAAGCAGCGATATAGAAGATTGATTTCAACGATTGATGGTCATACTGGTGATTTTGAGGTAGAAGATGATAATGGAGATTGTAGCTTAAATTCTTTGTATTCTTTTTATGATTTTTATATGTCAGATGTAAAAAATGCTAAGATAGATATTTCACAGCAATAAAAATTGTTTAGAGTAAAGAAAACTTTTTATTTTTAAAAATATTATAGAAATTGAAACCCACGTTCAATTTGAAAAGGAACC
Source organism: Parnassius orleans (assembly GCA_029286625.1). NCBI lineage: Eukaryota > Metazoa > Arthropoda > Insecta > Lepidoptera > Papilionidae > Parnassius > Parnassius orleans. Next base: position 2,183,220 of record JAGSMP010000040.1, read on the forward strand.
AAGCCACAAATTTTTTTTTGCCAGATAGAGCCAACCCCTTTTAGTTATTACTTGTAGTAAAATCTTGTAAAAATGTATAAATTATGTTTTTTTATAGGATAAGGGTGACAAAAGAGTACACAGTCCACCTGATGGTAAGTGGTTGTTGCAGCCTATAGACATCTACCCTCGATGAGGACTAAGATGGAATGCCTCATTTCCAGTAAAAAGGCTCTCCGGTTCTCTACACTCACCATACGAAACACAGCAGCGTTAAGCTGCTGTTTTACGCTGGTATTCTGTGAGAGCGTGGTCCTTCCCCGGTCGAGCCGACCCATTCGTGCTACAACTATACTACTAATATAGCTGCAGCATGGCTCTACCACGTGCAAAATGATGTAATGCATGTATTCCTAGAAAGGCTTCGATGTCCCACATAAGTTTTGTAAACATTTATTTTTTAATATGCTTCATATACATTTTGCACACCCTTTTTACAAAAGTCCCATTTTCTCGAAATCAATCTGCTGTGGGTTGGTTCCTGTTTGCGTAAATGGGTCCAACTGAGGTTTTACCCTCTATACGAACAGTTATGCTCTTAAATGATCTCTATAAACATTACTTAATAATAATTTATATTATCTATACAAATAAATAAAATTGAAGTGTCTGTTTGTAATGTCAAAACAACAGCTTTTTGCTTAATGCATATGAAAGTATATACGGTACTTATAACAAAAACACAATCTTTAAATTTTTTGTCTGTCTGACTGTCTGTCTGTTTGTTCCGGTTAATCTTCGAAATGGCTGGACCGATTTTGACGGGACTTTCACTCTCCGATAGCTGATGTTATAAGGAGTAACTTAGGCTACTTTAATTTTAGAAAAAGAGTTAGGGATCCGCGCAAAAAAAATTAAAACCTTAAATTACATACGCGGGCGAAGTCGCGGGGAACAGCTAGTTATTCTATAAAACCGTTGTTTATTATGAATTTGGGTTTGCAATTGTACAAAGAAAAAAGACTTAATAATGAAAACGACAAAATATAACTACATCACATAAATACGAAAAATACTTAATTCTTAAACGGTCAAATTTTAGATGTGTATTTTATTAAAAAAAGGACATATTTCCTATTTGGTCAAATTTTTGGATATTTCTTGGGTATTAAAACGACTCACATATTAAAATATTTGTTTTTAATTTATAGTATTCGTTCCTTTTATTTATGTTTTGAAGCAATTCATAGCTGTATGTAAAGTTCTTTGGGGTTATTACGAAAATGGGGGAATTCCGATATTTACAAATTACGGCTAAACTAGGCAATATTTTTTGCTCTTGTAACATTATTCTAGACGACATTTTATTTGTCTCCCTGGCTTCAGTCGTGTACTGTACGTTAAACATCGATAGTTTGGTAATCCGATAGTTTAAAAAATTGTAGGATTAGCGTAACATCAATAAAATAACAAATGTTATACGAAACGTAGAGTTTTATTTTGATATATATTCGAAATAACAATCAAAAATCAGCATTCATCATTATTATACTTACAAATCAATCATTAAAATAGCAGCTATTTTGTTTTATAAACAACAATTCGTTTAATCTTTTTTCTTTTAACCTATTTCTGCGTTCGATTAAAATTTGTCCGGCCTTCGAAAAGATCCGTTCCGAAGGCACAAAAGATGCTGGAATACAGAGATAGAGCATCGCTAATTCCTTCAATTTATTGTTGGTGTATTTCCAGTATGTTACACTCTTTTCTGTCAATTACTGGCTTCTCGAGATATTGCCTGTTACTCAAAGGGGTCGATATGTCCGGAACTTCTAGGAATCCCAACAGGTCATTAGATGTTCCTGAAGACGTGGATGGTGGTGGTTGCGTTTCTTCTACAGCCAAGCGTTCTTTAGTTAAATGGTTAGCATAGGCCTTTTCCAGCCACTGACCAGCTCGCTTCTCGTCGTCACTTGTTTTGAACCCCTTCTTCTTAAATCGGGGTCCAATATTGTAGAAAGTACAACAGGTGTCCTATTTTCATAGGGACTTAGTGAAAAGTGGCTACTACAGTCCATGGACACCTGCCACTAATTTCAAACGAAGAAAACTACAGATGCGGTGTCACCTTTGACGAGTAAAGGAGAAATGCCTCGCACCGATCGTGTCGCACTGTATTTTTTTTTTATAAAATTAAAATGACCTGCAACCAACAAGAAAGGTTAAAGTTGCGATGTCAACTCTGAGGACTAATATGGAATTTGAATGCCTCAAAGTCCCATAGTCTGTAATTATAATACTATCTCTCGACCCTGAATACCTGTACACGGCATTATATATATATATCCTTCAGACCTGTACACGGCAGTGCACGTATTGCGGCGTAAACGGCGGCAGAAATAGGTAAGAGGGTGGTGGTACCTATCCAGACAGACTTAAGGCAGAAAAGGAGTCTTACCACCTAGTAAGTTCAGTTTATGACCTAGAATAGTTCGGATTTCTATTTTTTTTAATTTAATAGGAGGTAATAGAATAGAATAGAATAGAATATTTTTTTATTCAATATAGATTACACGTGTAATTCTTATTGAAAGTCATTTTTTACTTTACCACTGGTTCGAAAAAAAAACCTCTGTCCTGGGAAGAACCAGCAAGAAACCCAGCGGGACTTTTTTTTCAAAGTAAATTTTACATTAATGGTTGTACAAACTATTTAAGTACAAAATTTATTTTAGAAACTGCTTGGTAGCGACCACCTCAATCACCTAAGTTAGACAACCGAGCACACAATCCTCCTGATGGTTGGTAAATGTTGTGCCCGTTTCGTTTATTTAAAACCTACAAAAATTACACCGCTGAACACAGATCTCTTCCTTATGTTGCCTTGCAGGTGGGTTGGCCAAACCAAAGCTTTTTATTATTTTGATCTGTCAGGAAGGTGCTACAGCCAATTTTCTGTTTCAGTTTCCCTCTTTTACCTCTTACGACACCAATGGGACGATATGGGGCTTAAATTCTCTTACGCCGCAACTACACGGCAAATGTTTCTAACTACCTACTCATATTTATGAATGTAGTTATTCTCACGTTCTTCGTAAATAGAATTACATTTATTAAATTTCGAAGTCTACTCAAACGTAAACAAAATATCGGTATCCATCTTATGGTGCCAATCTAAATTAAACGGAGCGAATGATATGAATCAAAATCGCCAATAAACATAATGGGGTATATAACACTTTTTTTATAGCATAAGAGTGACGAACGAGAATAAGGTCTACATTATGGTATTGTGCTTTCGAGATAAAATAAATGTCGTTTTAAATAACAAACTTCACTGTAATACACAATCAGCGTTGTTTAAACTGATGTATATAACATAGTACTTAGAATTAAAAAACAATGAATTCAAAGACACTAATTATACGCTTATCTCTAATGGTCCTTTGAGTTATCAAGTTCCAATGTAAACATTTTTAAAGAGAGAAATTAAGTAACAAAGTAAAAAGGAATGATAAAAGTAGCCTATACATATTATTATACTGGCGTATAATGTATTGTTTAAGTAAGTATGGTAAGATATTTAACAGTATATTATGTAGGTTATTTGTAGTAATATACCACAGACTAATATGATACTTACGCAATATTTAGAATAGTTTTAAATATATGTTATATATACATTTATATTTACGTATACGCCTCCCGAACAAGCCGGTTTCCGGATCCTTACCTGCCCCATACCATTCGGCAAATTGTACAGAAGACTGAAGAATACAATCTGCCACTTTGCTTTGCGTATGTGGACTATGAGAAAGTTTTTGATTCCTTTGACCCTTCAGCGGGGTCAATTTGACTGTCGGTATATCGAAGTGTGAAGTGAATCAAAGATTATGTGTAGCATCCATGTCACACCTATGCCAGTAGTTATTGGGAGCACTAAGCTCGAAATTGTTGACGAGTATGTTTACATGGGACAAATAGTCCAACTAAGTAAGTCCAACTTCAATGAGACGTCAATCGACGGATTCAACTCGGTTGGGCAGCGTTCGGGAAATTACGACACATCTTCTCGTCAGATATACCACCAGTGCGTGTTTGCCAGTGATGACTTATGGATCTGAGACGTGGTTCTTCAGTAACGGCCATATGAGGAAGCTCAAGGTGGCTCAGCCAGCAATGGATAGGGCTATGCTTGGGGTTTCTCTGCGTGATAAATTTAGAAATTAGGATATACGCAGTAGAACCATAGTGACCGACATAGATCAACGGATGAGTAAGCTGAAGTAGCAATGTGCCGATCATATAGCTCGAAGAACCAACAACCGATGGGGAACAAAGGTTATCGAGTGGCAGCCTCGTAGGCGAAGTGTAAGGCGGGACCACCACCCACTTGATGTAGTTACCACCTGGTAACGCATCCTGGAAGTCGATGGATGCAGGTGACTTAGGACCGTGCTTTGTGGCATTCCTTGGGGGAGGCCTATGTTCAGCAGTGGACTTGTGAAGGGCTGTAATGATGAATGATGATTCTAAGATAAAACGAGGAAGAAATAAAATAAATTATATCTGCTTTTGTCTTTGACATCAAATGGTACCTAACATTTTTTTTCAATTTAGTAATTAATAACATTGACTGTTTGATATGATTTTATTTTTAAAGTGGATTGAAAATTAAAATATATAATTTTATCGGAGAAGGGCATTTTATTAAAAACTTCAAATAGATATTTGAAATGGTAACACGAGATGTATAGTAATCTGGTATTCTGGTAATCAAATCTGGCAATCAAAAATGGCCGAAATAGTGACCGAATATGAATTTCCTGTTTGGGGATTATTACCGAAAAAAGAGACGGGGGTTGTATCATTTTTGAACAAATATCCGAACTACGATGGCAGAGGTACCATAATTGCTATTTGATTCTGGAGTTGACCCTGCAGCCGCAGGGCTTACGGTGAATATTTTTGACTTGTCATGGTTTGTTTGGTGGTTTTTAGTTATGATTTTAATTTATTTTTGTTTTACTTAGGTCACATCGACAGGAGAGACAAAGGTAATAGAAAGATTTAACTGCAGTGGATATGGAGATGTGCAGGTGACTTATGACCGTGCTTTGTGGCATTCCTTGGGGGAGGCCTATGTTCAGCAGTGGACTTGTGAAGGGCTGTAATGATGAATGATGACTCTAAGATAAAACGAGGAAGAAATAAAATAAATTATATCTGCATTTGTCTGTGACATCAAATTGTACCTTACATTTTTTTAACAATTAAGTAATTAATAACATTGAATGTTTGATACGATTTTATTTTTAAAATGGATTGAAAATTAAAATATATAATTTTATCGGAGAAGGGCATTTTATTAAAAACTTCAAATAGATATTTGAAATGGTAACACTAGATGTGTGGTAATCTGGTATTCTGGTTTTGGCGGGAACTTGATCGGCGGCGGTTTGCTGCTCCTGTATTATTGTTTGAATAATGGTTTGAAGTGGATTTTGATATGTAAAAGTGGTGCCATTTTGTGTATTAAGTGTCTGCGCATGTGAACTATTAGTGGAAACGGTGATACAAGTGCTCTGATGGTGATGTGATTCTCAAGATAAGGTGTCTATCTGCTTAGGCGCCTTGAGATACCATCGCCAACTGTCAGCTGTCTGCTGACTCAAGTTGCCGTCAAAATCTCCCAAGGGCTGCACAATGTGACGCATCAACATATTGTGAAGCAGTGTACTATGAAGAAAATTATAATAAACCGAATAAAAATACCTAAGACTTGGCCTAAAGGTCTAGATACCAGGCCATAAACTCCAAAAAAAAAATCTGGTATTCTGGTAATCAAATCTGGCATCTGGCAAGTGGCAATCAAAAATGGCCGAAATACCGACCGAATATGAATTCCCTGTTTGGGGATTATTACCGAAAAAAGAGACGGGGGTTGTATCATTTTTGAACAAATATCCGAACTACGATGGCAGAGGTACCATAATTGCTATTTTAGATTCTGGAGTTGACCCTGCAGCCGCAGGGCTTACGGTGAATATTTTTGACTTGTCATGGTTTGTTTGGTAGTTTTTTAGTTATGATTTTAATTTATTTTTGTTTTACTTAGGTCACCTCGACAGGAGAGACAAAGGTAATAGAAAGATTTGACTGCAGTGGATGTGGAGATGTCGATACAAGTACTATTACTCGAAAAGTTGTAGACGGATACATTACCGGTATCACTGGCAGAAAGCTTAAGGTAAAATAAATATAAACTACTATTATATACTTTGTTATTGTTCTTTGAACCTTTGCTAATAATATATTTATAATTTTTATTATTTATCTCGCGAGAGTTTTACAAGTCGGTAGATAATAATTAGATTATCTATTTCCCTGACAGTCTGCACAGCTGTTTTTGTCACTTTTATGAGGTTATGTGGTACTTTACCTTCTGAGAGTTAGTACAAGCATAGAGGAAATCCTAAAATAACAGCATTCTTATGGTTTAACTCTTTATTGCTATGACATTTTATGTGGTATACAATAAAAAAGCTGTAATATTGTCATCTACTTTCTTTCACAAGGCTGTAGTCTTTATTCCATTCCATAACACTGCAATTAGATATATTAGATAGATAGATGTATAAATTATTCAAAGAGAAGCAGTACACACTACAAAAAAAATAAAAAGTATCTATGATAAGTAATTCTAATTAAGATTAAGATTAAGATTGTGAGATGTATTGCTATAACATTAGTTATAACATTATGTTGTTACTCTGTAAAGTGCATATCAGCCACTCTTTTTACCCGATTGCCTTAGAAGGAGGGTAACGTTTTTCGAGTGTATGTATGTACTTTGTAGCTTAATCTGTCAAGTCTTTGATGTATACATGAGATAGTCCAAGGTCACCTTTGTAGAAAGCTCCAAAGAGTATGTTAATATTTAGAAAGGACCCATCAGAACCAAAGAGTATATAATCACTACGTTTAGTCAGAACTATAGTTACAAGTGCTTAGAACAATACTTTTTTAAATGTTATTTATAACAATTATACAATAACAATTATACAAATATAATTTTATTAGAATTAGTTTCGTTACTAAATTACGCTTCTCTAAATTAAGAGAATTTACTTCAAATGATGAGGTTCCGCTTTTACCTACGCATCACATTTACTTCACATACTTTAGTCTATTTCCTTCGCCACATGAGTGTAAGAGGCAAATATAAATTAAAAAAAAATTAAGTGGGTACAAAAGAAAGTTTGTTGTTAGTTTTTTATATAAAAGGTAAGTATTTTTAATTACACTGTTTTTAAAAGTTATTTGCTTATATTTTGCTTCGTAACAATCTTATACACTTTATAAAATTTCCATTTCAAATACTGTGTCGTTCACGTATCACTTTATATTTAATAGTCAGACTTAACTGAAAATTAAATATAAAGTGTGAGTTATCACTATAAATCATGTAAAAAACACAAATTTTCATATTCCACAAAGTCCAATATGTGAAAATTACTTTTTATGTTATAATTTCGATATATAGTGAACATTATGGCGAAGTTGTTTTCAACAATAATTTAAAATTAATAATTTTGTACGGACTTCAATATAAATTATTAAGAATAACTCAAAAACTATTAGTCAGACCTTGATCAAATTTATATGGGACCACATGTAAAGCACCAGCTTTCAAATAAAAAAAGAATCATCGAAATCGGTTCACCCAGAAAGAAGTTAGGAGGTAACACACATAAAAAAAAACATACAGTCAAATTGAGTACCTCCTCCTGTTTGAAGTTGGTAGAAAAATGGCGTTGGTCAAAGATAGCGTAATAAAGTATATGCAGGATTTAATTATTTTTTTATTTTTTAGAGGCTCCTACTGAGTATATTGATATATGTATTTCTTTTCTTTATGAAAATTGAGTGTTTCTATGTTCTTTTTTCTTTCTTCATAGTTATTTGATTTTAACATATAGATATTGAATTTTAACATAATATGGGGATTCATCAGATTTGCCTTAGTTGTAGAAGTGACATATAATATTTGAATTTTTTTCTTTTCAGTAAACTTTTGGTTTTGTTATTTATTACCATTGAACTTTTGTTTAATAAAGTGTTTGATGTTGATGTTTGATGAGTTTTTTTACACACAAAAATATTTTTTCAAATAATAAAACTACCCCTTCCCTCTCCTTACAGTTTCCTTCCACTGCTGGTCATGGGCCATGGAAATAAAGGGGAACACAAAGTTTTACTGCCACAAATATCAACCACATTTGCAACGCTGCCCTAAACATCGCACGGAGCAACCGCATTCCACTGAGATTAAATTTAGTAAAAATGTTCGTCTGTATTTCCTCCCACATTTTTTTCTTATCACTATTACAATAAACACCTTTAAAGCCTATAAAAACCCCCGCTGAACATAGGCCTCCACTATATGCCTCATAGAGGGTATATTTGTCATAGTTGCCACGCTTGGCAAGCGGGTTGGCAACCACAGTTTTTTATTTTTAGTTGTTATTAGGAAGACGCTGCTGCCCATCTGATTTATTTCCCTCTGTCGCCTCTAGACATGAGTGATAAATAACATCATAAAAAAGTTCCAAAATAACGTTGTTCCTTCGCGCCGCTACCGTACTATTTTCTCCGTTACTCCTGTCACTGATTTAACCAAACAAAATGAACTACGCCACTACACGGTAATTGATAATTTTTCAAAACATTTCATTTATCGACAAATCGTCTTGCAACTGTCGTTACTCTAGCGCTCACTTGACCTTCATACAAATAATTCGATATTTTAATTGTTGATAATTTTTTTATTTTTGGATAAGAACATAGTAATGACTCTTAAGTTATATTTACCATCATTTAAAAAAAAATTCTTTCATTCATTGTCTTTGGCCTGACCTACTATACTCTTTTGGCTTGACCTTGACTTGAGTTCTGACTAACTTTGTCTAATAAAATGTCAAGGTCTGAGAGGTTAAACAGCTTGATGGAACATATGGCGTGTCGTTTGATTAGATCGTGACATAAGGTATAAAATTTTCATTTTTAACCCAGTCACCCTTTTTTCACCCAGTAGGGTTTTTTAAATTACTATTTTAACCATTGGACTTGTTGAGTTATAATATATAAAGACTCATTGGCATATATATTTCAGAAATTTCGTAAAGTAGAACATGTTGTGTTGTTAGTGTTCCATAAGACAAAAAAATAAGAAAAAATTAGTTTAAGTGAGTTGTATTTGTACAAGACAAATATTTAGTTGATTATTAGGTAGTTGATTAACTCTAATGGTGCTTTTCCACCAGAGATGTGCTATGCAACTATGCTGCGAGGATGTGAAAGCTAAGCTATGAAACTATGTGACGTTTCCACTGATGCTAAGCTATGTAGCGGGGCGAGTAAGATGTGCTATGAAGATGTACCGCTGCGTTGTAGTTGTGCGAGGAAGATGCGCAGCTCTAGCTATGCGATGTCTCGACAGTAGGGAAGGCACGGGGCACTCTGCTCTGCACATAGCTACACCACTCGCGACCATCCATAGCACACATCCATAGCACGCATCCATAGCACGCATCCAGACACACATCCATCAATATAAAAAACATAGCTTAGTTGAACCTGTTTCAAGTTATATGGCTAATCCTGTGCTAAGCTATATGGGACCAATGAATATGATTGGTGGATATCAAACGGATCCATAGCAACGTAGCATAGCACATCTCTAGTGGAAAAGCAGCCTAACAGAGGTTGCGCATATGATTATACCATAATAAGTTGCATGGATGATAGACGTCATCCACTTTCAAACGATGATTTGAAATAATAATATCAGTATTTTGTTTTTATTTTTTATTGAAAGTAGTGACCGACCGAAGAATCGGTTTCGGTTTCGCCAAGTTTCGGTTTCGGCAAAAAATCTGCCGAACCTTCGGCGGCGCCGAAACTCAGTGTTCGTGGATTATCGTGCGTCGTTCGGATGAGTTCGTGACTCGTGTATTACTTATAATTATATTAGGTTAATGCTCTCACAATTTTTTCTCTCTCTTACCAATTCATTGGATTGGATCTTTTGAGTACATAAACATAAGCACTCACGCCTGTCACGCAGATGGGTAGGCAGAGACTATGGACTTCCATTTGGCACGATCCTGATATACCTCTCTCGCCTCCTCCACATCCATATACGAGGGGTGATCCAAAAGTAATGATAATCGGTTACTTCAGGTCCGCATAAAACTAAAAAAAAATATATTTTTTGCTTGCTTATATACTCACTACGTCAGCCTAAAAAAATCATATAAATAGATCACGATTTCCGGGAGATACATTCATTTGAATACGAACTGTCAAAGAGATAACATCAACATGGAGAAAAACGAAATTAGAGCTGTCATCAAGTACCTCTGTTTGAAAAAAATGTCTTCAAAAGACATACACAGTGACTTAGTGGAAACATTGGGGGACTCTGCTCCTCCATATTCTACAGTTGCACGCTGGGCCAAGGAGTTTAAACTGGGCAGAACATCCACTGAAGATGAACATCGCGAAGGACGCCCATCCACGTCCCTCACTGAAGACAACGTGAAAAAGTCGAAGATGTTGTGTTGGCAGATCGAAGAGTGACCATCAGGCATGTAGCTGAGGTCACAGGGATCTCATATGGCAGCGTTCAAAGAATCCTTGCGAACGAGTTGCATATGAAAAGGTCTCTGCGCGTTGGGTACCCAGAATGTTAACCGACGAGCAAAAGAAAATCGAGTTGACATTTCGAGGGTCAATCTCGAAAAGTTCCAAGCAGATCAAGAAAATTTTTGTTCCGTTTTGTGACTATGGACGAGACCGGATCCACCATTTTGATCCTGAAACGAAACAACAATCGATGACTTGGAAGCGAGCCTCCTCACCGACGCCAAAGAAATTCAAAGTTTCAAGTTCGGCGGGAAAGGTTATGGCATCTGGTTTTTGGGACGCTCAAGGCATAATTATGGTGGAATATTTGGAAAAGGGAGCCACTATTACGGGCTGTTACTACGCAGACCAAATAAGAAGATTACGGGAGGCCATTAAGGAAAAAAAGACGCGGCAAACTGCGATCTGGAGTGCTGTTTTACCAAGACAACGCACCGGCTCACAAAGCCGCAGTTGCGATGGCTGCCATTCAAGAAACGGGATTCGAACTGCTCGAACACCCTCCCTATTCGCCAGATCTAGCTCCTAGTGATTTCTACCTCTTTCCTCGGCTCAAGGAACGTCTCCGAGGCAAGAAATTCGAAGACGATAGCGAAGTAATGGCCGCTGTTGAAGCGTTTTGGGAGGGTCAAGACAAAGAATTTTTTTTCAAAGAGAATCCTGGGTTTAGAAAAAAGGTGGACTAAATGTATTGATTTGTTAGGAGACTATGTAGAAAAATAAATTATTATTTTAACTTTAATTACCGTGTTTTATTTTCATTATCATTACTTTTGGATCACCCCTCGTAAATTACACAAATGCATATGAATATAAACATATGCATAATAATCCATATATAACAATTATCCTTAATACATATTATATGTACATGCAAATATATTTATACATGCATACATGATAGGATAAAGGTAGCAGTATTAAATTGAAATTATACTGACTGACTTTTGAAGGCTATCTTATTTGGTGCTTTCCTGCACAGTAAAATAATTACCGATAATATTGGTGGTGGTGCCTGTAATACTCAAGGCCTTATTTATATTTTTGTCGAGAGTAAAGAAAAGCAGCAGAACTTTGTCAGGGAAGTGATTGTTAAACTGAATATAGTCTAGCAATTTGAGAATACTGCCAAACCAATTTGTCATACTGATGGCTCGGTTTTTTACATCAAACAATAATCAAGCAAGTTGTAATTAATTGAATCTATTTAAATGGGCAAATAGTCCGACTAGGTAAGTCCAACTTCGACCGAGCGGTCAATCGACGGATTCAACTCGGCTGGGCAGCGTTCGGGAAATTACGACACATCTTCTCGTCAGGTATACCTCAAAACCTGAAAACGAGATTGTACAACCAGTGCGTGTTGCCAGTGATGACTTATAGATCTGAGACGTGGTCCTTCAATGCTGGCCGTATGGGGACGCTCAAGGTCGCTCAGTAAGCTATGGAGAGGGCTATGCTTGGGGTTTCTCTGAATGATAAACTTAGAAATGAGGATATCCGCAGTAGAACCAGAGTGACCGACATAGCCCAACGGATTAGTAAGCCGAAGTGGCAATGGGCCGGCCATATATCTCGAAGAACCGACAACCGATGGGGAAAAAAGATTCTCGAGTGGCAGCCAAGTACCGGCAGGCGAAGTGTATTGTAAGTGTAGTGACGACCTGGTAAGACATGCAGGAAGTCGATGGATGCAGGTGGCTCAGGAACGTGCTTTGTGGCATTCCTTGGGGGAGGCCTATGTTCAGTAGTGGACTTGTGAAGGGCTGTAATGATGATGATGATGATGATTTAAATGGGGTCTTACATGTGTTCTGGTAGAAATTTCAAAATAATGTGCCATTAGCAAAATAAAAGCATTGTCGATAAATTATTCATCTTGTTTGTTATTGACGTGTTAAATTGAAGATTTTGGTTTATCCCATGCATACATCTGTATGTGATCTGATGTGATTCTGTCTGCCTCATTGGCCAATTGGTTGTAAACGTGACTGCTGATCATGAGGTCCAAAGTTCGAATCCTGGGTTGTGTCCAATAAAATCAGTTGTTTGGTTTTTCTGTCAAGAAATCCTCACAGCCCGGAGTCAAGAAGTTGGCAGTTTCACCCTTGTGCCTCAGGAAGCACGTAAAGTCGATGGTTCTTTGCCTCATTTCTTTCTTGGTGTGTCAGATTGCCATTCCGTCAGACTATGAGAGCGAGTGAATAGAGAGTGCACCTGTGCTTCTGGCAAAATGCTTATATATAAGGAATAAACATACCCCGCTATTTATTTGATTGGTATGAAAATTGTGCTGCCTTAATTATGTTTAGTATGTAAATTAGGTAGCTAACAACACAATACTACTTGTTACATTCTCTGTTTTATCACACATCTGATCCACTGTAAATTCTTTATATTCTGTACTTTTATCTATTATAATTGTTAGTGAAACGGCAGTAAAGCCGGTTTTAGTGCTCGACAGACCGTCGGTGCGTACCATCGTTCCTGACGATACGCATAACCGAGTCAGTTTATAACGTTCAGTGCTCTCCTGACCGGTGTAGCACTGGACGCGTTAATATGTCTCCATAGTGCGTCGGTCGACCGACGGCACGCATGCGGACGCGCTTGACCGACGGTCCTCGTACGCAGTGCGTAGCAATATACGCGTGCGTACGGTCGGTCGAGCACTGTCACGATTTGTGAATTTTCATACAAATGACAAGCGCGACCGACGTACGCACCGACGGTCGGTCGAGCACTAAAACCGGCCTAAAGGTTCATATTTGGTTGTATTTATAGTCTGTGTGATTAGCAGTGAGATAATCCGACCTCTGTACTCATTTCCTTCCCACTTCATCTATTATCTTAGGTCTCATGGTACAGGCATCCTGCATCCATTTATAATATATGTATATATAATCACTATGGCTCGGGCGTTGGCTTTAGAATCCTGCGACACAATTTCGTTGGTGATTTTGGTCTTAATTGATAATAATGCTCTTATGCACACCCTAGTGTCTTTTGATGTGGAAATATGTAATGTTATCAGTGATAGTTAAATAATTTCTATTATGAATAATTAAAATAATAATTGTGTAATTATCGTTTTGTTTTATATTATTATTCTTTAAATTACAAATATAATTTAAAGAATAATAATATAAACAATAAATTATCTCAGTGTATTTTAATTTAGAATTTGAGAGATTTGTAAAGAATATTATATAAGTAATTTGATTTTCTAAACAATTGTAATTAATGGACTTATCAGTAATATTTATAACAGTGGTTTACTTATGTTCATATTATAAAAGTATTTGGATTGTATAATTCTTGCACATTCGAACTGTTGCTAGGTTCAGTTTTGATAGGTAGTAGGGATATTGTGTGATATTATTTAAACAATTGCAATAATGATTGAGGTGCTTTTCGTGTTGTAAAATTAGTAAAGGAAACGACTAACAATCAGGCGTATTATTATTCCTTTCTGTGACTCCTGTAATAGTAGTCTGTTCTATTATTACGTGAATTTGAATTTGACTGCTTTCTATTTTTGTACGTAACAAAGTTTTTATGATTAAAGAAGAAATTCATAATCTCTTTTACATTTATCATTGCAATTTCATTTTCAGATACCAGAAACATGGAAGAACCCGACAGGTGCGTGGCGTACGGGTGTTTTATACCCATTCAGTATTTACCCAACCAAGTTAAAGGAGCGTGTTCAAGAGCATCGCAAGGAGCACCTCTGGGATATCGGCTATAAACAAGCATTTGCTGAGGCTAATGCAAAGCTCCATGAATTTGAGACTGATGTTGGTATGTATATTTTTATATGTCGTAAAAAGCAACGGTTGAATATTGAAATAATCACGTTTGGTTATATTCAACAGTAAATCTAAATTTTTTTTAAGTAAGTGTTTCCTGAACTGATTTATCAATACCTCAATAAATAATCAAGATGTAAGTTTGTGCTAGTTCGAAAGAAAAGATTTAAAAGTGAAATACATTGACAGCTCCGTGGCGCAGTGGCTTGGCAATGAGTGCGCTGAGGGCCGCGGGTTCGAATCCCTTATCGAGGGCCTACAAATAATTGTGCCGGGACTGAATGTTTGTCCTTATGTAATTTATGTATGTAAACTGCCTCCACGATACATAATATTGTTATCCCATTGTTCATAGTTTCATATTTGTTCACCAGTTTCAAAAAACTCCAATTTAAGTCCAGATGAGAAAATTTTGAAAGAAGAGTTAGAGGCAAGAGTAGAAACATTACAAGCGGCCGAAAAAAAATTCAATGATGTTGGTCCCACATATGACTGTGTATTATTCCATGATGGAGAAGTATGGAGGTAAACAATGATCTTAGGTTAATTTTAATCTATTTGCTGATTGTTCTATGAATCTTTTTAATATAACTCCATGTATTTCAGAGCGTGCATAGACACATCAGAGAATGGTGATTTGGCCACAGGGTTGTTGTTAGGCGAGTATAGCGTCACTCACGAGCATGCGCACCTCACCGCAATCGATGAGATGACTGTCAGCATTAATGTGCATGATGATGGACAGACTCTTGAAGTGGTCGGAATGTGCTGTGAGTAATATTTGTATTGGCAATCACACTATCACTGTCATTAAAGCCCACCACAAGTCCACTGCTGAATATAGGCCTCACCCATAGGTTCCCACAAAGTATGGTCCTTAAACCACCTGCATCCGTTTAATACCTGCCTCTTAGATCACTCCTGGCATTGCTCTCTATCTGTTCGTCAGGTTTCATTACAATCAGTTCTAGAGTGTAGACAGACAGATAGACAAAAGTGCCAAGTGGACTGTCGGTATATCGAGTGCTGAAGTGTTTGTACAGTAGGGCTACGATGGCTATCCGAGTACAGAACCAGAGTACGAAACCTATCCAACTACAGAGAGGTGTAAGACAGGGTGACGTAATATCCCCTGAAACTCTTCACCGCTGCGTTGGAAGACGTTTTCAAGCTACTGGACTGGAAAGGATACGGTATAAACGTCAATGGCGAGTACATGACTCACCTTCGATTTGCCGACGATATAGTTTTATGGCAGTATCGCTGGAGGACCTAAGCACTATGCTCAATGACCTCAATAGTGTCTACCAACGGATAGGTCTTAAGATGAACATGTACAAAACAAAAATCATGTTTAACGACCATGTCACACTATGCCGGTAGTTGTTGGGAACACTAAGCTCGAAGTTGTTGACGAATATGTTTACCTGGGACAAATAGTCTGACTAGGTAAGTCCAACTACGACTGAGAGGTCAATCGACGGATTCAACTCGGCTGGGCAGCGTTCGGGAGATTATGACCCATTTTCTCGTCAGGTATACCTCAAAACCTTAAAACTAGATTGTACAACTAGTGCGTGTTGCCAGTGATGACCTATGGATCTGAGACGTGGTCCTTCACTACTGGCCGTATGAGGCAGCTCAAGGTCGTTCAACGAGCTATGGAGAGGGCTATGCTCGGGGTTTCTCTGTGTGATAAACTTAGAAATGAGGATATCCGCAGTAGAAGCAGAGTAACTGACATAGCCCAAAGTATTAGTAAGTTGAAGTGGCAATGGGTCGGCCATATAGTTCGAAGAACCGACAAGCGATGGGGAAAAAAGGTTCTCGAGTGGCAGCCTCGTACCGGTGAGCTAAGTGTAGGGCGTCCCCCCACTAGATGGATGTGACGACTTGGTAAGACATGCAGGATGTCAATGGATGCAGGTGAGGCCTATGTTCAGCAGTGGACTTGTGAAGGGCTGTAATGATGATGATGATGAATTTATGTATGTAAACTGCTCCCACGATACATAAGAAAATCGTAGTGTGGAGGTAACGTTTTTTAAAAAAAGAGTAAAAATGAAATATAATTGGTTCCTTGCGGGAGTCCTATGTTAATGTTTTAACTTTTGAAGGACTGTAATGATGATGATTATGATAGTTTTAAATTTTAACTATTTGACGGCTCCGTGGTGTTGTGGCTTAGCAATTGAGTTGCTGCGCTAAGGGCCTCGGGTTCAGATCCGCACGGAACAAGTATTTGTATGGCCTACAAATAATTGTTCGGGTCTGAATGTTTGTCTTTGTGCAATTTATGTTTGGTAAACTGCCCCACGATACAGGAGAAAATCCTAGTTTGGAGGTAACGTTTTAAAATAAGAAAAAAAACTATCGCCACGATCGGTTTTGTAAGATGATGTGAGTTGAGAAGTTGACGAGGTAGACTCGGTGTATGCGACAGCCACGCACGGGACGCACGTGGCGGCGATCGCGGCCGGCTACTTCCCCGAGCAGCCGGAGCGCAGCGGCGTGGCGCCGGGCGCGCGGCTCGTGTCGCTCACCATCGGCGACGGCCGCCTCGGCTCCATGGAGACCGGCGCCGCGCTCGTGCGCGCCTGCCTCAAGCTCATGGCGCTGGCCGCCACCGACCGCTGCGTCCACGTCGTCAACATGAGCTACGGCGAGCACGCGCACTGGGCCAACGCGGGGTGAGCATGTCTTCACTGTCGCTCCTTCACTCACTTACTTAATGCCTCGTTCATTGTTCTCTATATACATATACAAGATGATAAGAGTGGTGGGTGGTGCGTGCAGGCGCGTGGGCGCGGTGATCGCGTCGGTGGTGAACCGGTACGGCGTGTCGTGGGTGGTGTCGGCCGGCAACCACGGGCCCGCGCTCTGCACCGTCGGCGCGCCGCCCGACATCGCGCAGCCCGTGCTCATCGGTATCTACCCTACCACTATACAATTACATTTTAATGTGAAAGTCACTTGCATGTCAATGAGAATATTAATGTTTCTTTGAAATTAAAATTCTTTAAAAAGAAATGGATAAACCCAACTACTACTATATTTCTAAAAGTAAAAGAATTAAAAGAAAAAGGTTAAAAAAATTTCTCAATTATAATAACATTGTATAACAAATAAGCTCACCTCACTTCCGACGACCGACATCTTGTGAGCGTAAAATTATTAGCACCCACTGAAGATCAGCGCCGAAGTACTTTGTCATTACCAAGACTACGCCGAGTTGGGTACCTTTTTGGTAACCATTTACCAAATTTGTAACATGTTATTATTTTTACCGTGTAGTGGCGGTGTAAGAACCACCAAGTCCACTACCCCATATTATCCCGTGGGTATCATAAGAGGCCACAGAGGGAAACAAATCGGGAGATGGGCAGCAGCGTCTTCCTAATAACGACTAAAAAAAAAACCTGCGGTTGCCAACCCGATTGCCAAGCGTGCCATCTATGGCAAATATTCCCCAGGCAATCTATGGGGAGGCCTATGTTCAGCAGTGGACTTAAATAGGCTGTAACAGTAACGATAAGCAAATTATTATAATGTATTAGTACAAGGGTACTGCGAACATAAGCACACTACAAGATTTAACAATATTAAAACATTCATATTGGTTTATATTTAAAACTCTTTTGCAGTACACATGACGTAACTTTGAATGCCTTGCTATGATATTATAAACATTTTGAGTATTGAATGAACTTCGAATCGTGGAAAATTCCTAGATCAAGTACAACAGATTATTTTTGTAACTTCTGACCTTTCACGTGATATAACTTAAATGAACTATGTTTTGCTTGCCTGAATATTTAATAAGAGTGCATTTAGATGGATTTAGATCAAGCTTATTGATTGCACAGTGTTCGTCTAATCTTGATAGGTCATCTTGCAGTAATTGAGCATCTGCTTTATATGAGATGTTTTCAAATCATCAGTAAAATACTATAGGCACGAACAAATGTAAAAAATAGTAACGGTCCCAGCAAGGTGCCTTGTATGCCACTTGGTATTGTTACGACCAATAAGATATATATTTGTTCACAACAGAGTGCGAGCGATTGTGGGGTATAAGAAGAGAACCACTGCGGTAATTTACCATAGAAACCAATATAATGAAAACTGCTTTTTAAAAAGGAGATAATGTTAAATCCAGTCAAAAGCCTCAAGTCAAGAATGAGTTAAATAGTGCTATGTTTCAAACGGTAGATCTACCCTTGAGTTAGTGATGTTGAGACAGGTTGAAGCTATGTTTTAGTAACGGTTACACCTGCTCTTAAACCAACTTTTCAAATATTTTAAAAATAATGTCTGTCTCTTTTGAGAGACACGGAACAAAATAGGATGGTAGATTGTTTTACACACAGTAATTCTGCACACGGTAACTGCACGAAAATGACTTCGTACACTGTGCCACATATTTTAATATTGGTGCCAAACTTGGATCCAAAGTGTGTCTGTAGCACGAGCGTCGCTCACTTGCAGGCGTGGGGGCGTACGTGTCTGCGGAGATGATGTCTGCGGCGTACTCGATGCGCGAGCACGTGGCGCCCGGCGCCTTCAGCTGGAGCTCGCGCGGGCCCTGCGCCGACGGGGCGCCCGGCCTGTCGCTGTGCGCGCCCGGCGGCGCCGTCGCCTCGGTCGCCAGGTACACTGTGCACTGTGCGCCGCGCGCTGCTCTGTCGCACTGTCGCAGGTACACTGTGCAGCATGTGCAGCACGTGCAGCACGTGGCGCCCGGCGCCTTCAGCTGGAGCTCGCGCGGGCCCTGCGCCGACAGGGCGCCCGGCCTGTCGCTGTGCGCGCCCGGCGGCGCCGTCGCCTCGGTCGCCAGGTACACTGTGCACTGTGCGCCGCGCTGCTCTGTCGCACTGTCGCAGGTACACTGTGCACTGTGCGCCGCGCGCTGCTCTGTCGCACTGTCGCAGGTACACTGTGCAGCATGTGCAGCACGTGGCGCCCGGCGCCTTCAGCTGGAGCTCGCGCGGGCCCTGCGCCGACGGGGCGCCCGGCCTGTCGCTGTGCGCGCCCGGCGGCGCCGTCGCCTCGGTCGCCAGGTACACTGTGCACTGTGCGCCGCGCGCTGCTCTGTCGCACTGTCGCAGGTACACTGTGCAGCATGTGCAGCACGTGGCGCCCGGCGCCTTCAGCTGGAGCTCGCGCGGGCCCTGCGCCGACGGGGCGCCCGGCCTGTCGCTGTGCGCGCCCGGCGGCGCCGTCGCCTCGGTCGCCAGGTACACTGTGCACTGTGCGCCGCGCGCTGCTCTGTCGCACTGTCGCAGGTACACTGTGCAGCACGTGCAGCACGTGGCGCCCGGCGCCTTCAGCTGGAGCTCGCGCGGGACCGTCCATTTATGTAATATAATATCTTCCAGACCGAATTTCGGTCACGGCGGCCAGCCTCAACGGAGACTAGCCATCTGCGCTGGACAGGTTTATAGCACTCAAGTGTGTGCGCGAAGACAGGTGTACTCTCGTTTCGCTCACTCTCATAATCCGAAGGGACGGTAATCCGACACGACCGGAGAGATCAGGCGCAGGACCAACGGCTTGACGTGCTTTTCGAGGCACGGGTGTGAGACACCGCCAGCTTCCTGACTCCGGGCAGCTACTAAGAATTTCTTAACAGAGAAACTCAATAACTGATTTTGGACACGGCACCACTAGAGCAACGAGGCAGTCTATATGTAATATGTATACAATATACATAATATATTTGGTTATCAATAAATTTCAGCTCAATTCATAATTGATAACTAATAAAAAAATAAAATATTGACTACTGTTACTTGCCCCTGATAATGACACAGTTTTGAATATTGGAACTAAAATCCGCTTTTCCTTTACAGGTTTACTCTTCGAAATTGTCAACTCATGAACGGTACTTCGATGGCTGCGCCGCACGTTGCTGGCGCCGTCGGTAAGTCAAGGATTTTGAGATCATGAACATTCACAGAAACACCCCCTTCATCATCACCATTACTACAGTTGACTGGCAACCGTAGGTTTTTTTAAAATTATTTTGAGGAAGATGCCGCTGCCCATACTTCAGTTTTGATTTACCTCTGTCGCCTCTTGCGATATACTGTCCTTTGCAACTTCTTGTCAATTTCAATTTTGGGTTGAGGCTAAGTTTTTGCACGAGTGTGTGCGGAAACACAAGTCACACTATTCCCTCACTCTTATTGACAGAGCATTTGCACTTACGACCATAAGTCCAACAAGGCAGAAAAATGCCGTGTATATTTATCCATTAATCAGGGCTCATCTTCCAAACTGAATAAAAGTTGCCTGTTGTTTGCCAAATTTTCACTTATTTAAATTTGTTTTATTCTTTTTATTTTTTATTTAAGTACATCATCATCATCATCATTACAGCCCTTCACAAGTCCACTGCTGAACATAGGCCTCCCCCACGGAATGCCATAAAGCACGGTCCCGAGCCACCTGCATCCATTGACTTCCTGCATATCTTACCAGGTCGTCACTCCATCTAGTGGGGGCACGCCCTACACTTCGCCTGCCGGTACGAGGCTACCACTCGAGAACCTTTCTTCCCCATCGGTTGTCGGTTCTTCGAGCTATATGGCCGGCCCATTGCCACTTCAGCTTACTAATCCTTTGGGCTATGTCGGTTACTCTGGTTCTACTGCGGATATCCTCATTTCTAAGTTTATCACGCAGAGAAACCCCGAGCATAGTCCTCTCCATAGGTCGCTGAGCAACCTTGAGCTTCCTCATACGGCCAGCAGTAAAGGACCACGTCTCAGTTCCATATGTCATCACTGGCAACACGCACTGGTTGTACAATTTAGTTTTGAGGTTTTGAGGTATGCCTGATGAGAAGATGGGTCGTAATCTCCCGAACGCTGCCTAGTCGGACTATTTGTCCCAGGTAAACATATTCGTCAACAACTTCGAGCTTAGTTCTCCCAACAACTACCAGCATAGCTGTGACATGGACATTAAACATGATTTTTGTTTTGTCCATGTTCATCTTGAGACCTATCCGTTGGGAGACACTATTGAGGTCATTGAGAATAGTGCTTAGGTCCTCCAGCGATTCTGCCATAAGGACTATATCGTCGGCAAATCGAAGGTGAGTGATGCACTCGCCATTGACGTTAATACCGTATCCTTTCCAGTCCAGTAGCTTGAAAACGTCTTCCAATGCAGCGGTGAAGAGTTTCGGGGATATAACGTCACCCTGTCTTACACCTCTCTGCAGTTGGATAGGTTTCGTACTCTGGTTCTGTACTCGGATAGCCATCGTAGCCCTACTGTACAAACACTTCAGCACCTTGATATACCGACAGTCCACTTGGCACCGCTGAAGGAACTGCAGCACCGCCCAAATTTCGACGGAATCAAAGGCTTTCTCATAGTCCACATACGCAAGACAAAGTGGCAGAGTGTACTCTTCGGTCTTTTGTACAATTTGCCGAAGGGTATGTATGTGGTCTATGGTGCTAAAGCCTTTTCGGAAACCGGCTTGTTCGGGAGGCTGGAAGTCGTCGAGTCTGCGTGCGAGGCGATTCGTAATGACTCTCGAAAACAGCACGTAGACGCGGCTCAGAAGGGAAATCGGTCTGTAGTTTTTCAAGAGAGCGTTGTCGCCTTTCTTGAAGAACAAGACCACCGCACTTCTGCTCCACGCCTCCAGTGTAGTGCCACCATGGAGGACGGAATTAAAAAGCTTCTGAAGGACTACAAGTACCGGTTTTCCACCCACTTTCAGAAGCTCCGCTGTAATTCCATCCTTTATGTAACCAATCCAAAACCAACCAATATTATTTGAATTGTTTTAAATTGTTTTTTAGAAACAACAAATAGCAATAAAGGTAATAATAACCTGATGGTAAGTGGTTACTGCATGCCATGAACACATGCAGACAACTTCAAATAAAAAAAAACTTTATAAATGCATTGTCACCTCTAAAGACTAAGATGGAATGCCTCACAGCCAGTAATTATGCTGGCTCCCTATACCCTTCAGACCAGAACACTGCAATGCATGCACTGCTGTTTGGCGCTAGAAGTAGGTATGAGGGTGGTACCTGCTTATACACATACACACATAAACCTGGTGTTCCTTACCATAAAGTAGTACTTTTACTTTGAAATAATAATTAAATTTTATTTTCATGCTAGCTGCCCTAATCTCCGGTCTGAAAGAGAAGCAGCTACCTTACTCACCATACTCAATGAAGCGCGCGCTGGAGAACTCGGCCACCTTCCTCAGTCACGTAGAGCCCTGGGCTCAGGGCTGCGGCTTGCTCAACATTGAGAAGGTACTTAATGGGATGGTTTAATTTTTTAATTATTATTAGGTGGCAATATTATGCGGCACCCATCATGTAAAGAAACCTTTTTGTTCCGTTGTCATAAAAGGAACCCATATAATTTTGTTCTGTCTGTCTATCCACATGTGTCATGACACTAACATATCGAGTTTTGGCTGGATTAGATAAGTTTTAACAGTATAATCTTTCGATCAGTTTCAATCCCTTCCACAATTGCTTGCACTATCACCGTCCTCAATACCCCAACACCACAGTTAAGATGCTCTTCTAATTAGGCAATACACACAATTTTATTTTACACGAGCGTCTTAGCTAATCAACTTTCACATCTTTATTGTATTATATTGATAATGAACTATAGCATTTAAACTAGAAAATATTAGAGAATATCTGCACAGCAGAACCCTCGCCTTACGTGTGTCCCAACACGCACTTGGTAATTTTAATTTTTTCATTTCTTCTTTGGCCATTCATTCTATCTGACTTTTGTTGCAGAAGTAAATGCCAAAAAGTGTTATTTATTATAAATTTTGCTTATTAGATGATTCAGTTGGATTTATATATATTATTTATAAATTTATATGTACAATTTGAAATAATTTGCATTTGATTTTATTTCCTTCAATTTGATTTTAATTTTACCTAATGTAATAAAACTGATTGTATTTAATTTAATTCAATTTGACTTATATAATTCGTAATATTTGTTTTATTACTTTTATTCTAGATGTCTTCTATAGTTAACTATTCTATACTCTGATATTTTTGTTTAATTTAATCTTTAATGTGTATGAGAGAATAATGGATCTTTGTAATGTGAAAAATATTAAAAATAAATAAATTAATTGTTTCACTTTATTAGACTATAATTTTAGAACTTCCAAGACGTAATTTTTAAACTTTTCCTTATATCCTTTTGCAGGCTTTTGAGAATTTGACAACATATTACAATCAACCAGAGCGAGACGTCACATTCAACATACAATGTGGACCGTCCAACGCTAAAGGCATTCTGCTGCGGCCTAAACCGGACGATCCGCCTAAGGAAATAGGCGTCACAGTCGAACCACAATTCCTTCAGGATTACAAGGATAAGGAGAGTGAGTAATATTTTTTTCTACTATCTAATTATTTTAGAAATATTAAAAAAAAAATAGGTAAGCAGAATCTTAGGAGTTACTTGCCATTGAATTGAAGAGCCACGCCCAATAACTAAATAAACTTATTTTCTTTCTTTTTATATGAAGCTAATTTATCATATAATTATGTATCTTTTCTCATTTGCTTATAATATAATGAAACTAGTTGCGAATAGTTACAAAATATATTAAGTTTGTGGCAGTGTTATGATAAATTTTAAATTATTATTTGGTTACGTAAATGTTCAGTTCACACTAGAGTGTAATCGTGATCGCAGGGATATAACCGCTCGCTTGCTTCTCACAATGATTGTTTCCAATACGAAAATTTGAACTTTGCTCTTGGCAACAATCGTTTTCAAAAAAATTTTCGGCTTTAAAGACGATAAAGTCCTTTTAAAATATTTTTAAACCATAGTCTAAAAGATTATGTAATATCTGGACGTAAGTTTGCAACTTCATGGGTATGTTTATATTGTTACTAATGTAAAACACCTCGCAAGTACGTGTAACTTCGCTGGCAAATTAGATGGCGGCTGTACACGCTCGTCTCGTTGTCTCGCGTACCTCTCGTCGCGTAGAGGGTTGACACGAGAGCACACCATGACACACTCGTTGTATCACTTGAACTACGGATGTCCGCTGCGATGGACCTAGAAGGAACTGTTGCTGCGTTTTGCCTTTGTGCTATTAGTTATTATAATTTCTACACATTTACCATAAAAAGAAAATGAATAAGCCATGACGAAGAAGAAGATGGTGAATGGTTTTTATTCACCGTAACAGAACCATGTATATACCTATATTTTATTTAACAATATTGAATCCTACAGTACATGTGTACAGGCGCGCTCTCGTTTTCATCACGAGACCCACGAGACCCTTTGACTCGAGACCAAAAACCGACATGCTTCCGAGAGCAAACGAGGACCGTGAGACGCCACGCGACGCGACGGGGGCGCCATGTACACGCTCGTACTTGGCCTGGCTCGTGGTGTCTCGATAAGCGTGTACAGCCGCCAAGAGGAGAATCTAAGAGATGAATTCGTCTCCGGTGTTGCGAGTGACGAAATGAGAAGTCGTCTCTTTGCAGAAAAGGAAGTAGAGTATAAGCGAGCGGCGTAGCGCGGGACCGCGGCAACAACTGCCGGCGGTGTGGACGCCGCACTCGGCTGGCAGGTGTCGGTGCAACCAGTTCAGTTGTGATGAGTGCGGTGTTAAAGGCCATTCGCGGGCCATGTGTAAAACTTTGCGTAGTGATCGCTCGTCGGGGGCAAAGTTTTTACGTGGTAGAGCCATGCCGCAGCTATATTAATAGTATAGTTGTAGAACGAATGGATCGGCTCGACCGGGACCACGCTCTCACAGAATACCAGCGTAAAATAGCAGCTTAACACTGCTGTGTTTCGTATGGTGAGTATAGAGAACCGGAGACCCTTTTTACTGGAAAAGAAGCATTCTATCTTAGTCCTCACGGCTGACAACGCATCTGCATTTAAATTCTCAAATGAAGATAGATGTAGATGTCTATGGGCCACAGCAACCACTTACCATCAGGTGGACTGTGTGCTCGTTTGTCACCCTTATTCTATAAAAAAAGTGCCGAAACGTAATCAATTTTTCTTGGAAACTGATTTCGAATATGAAGACAGTGATTTCTTTAATATGTGTGTCGACGGAGCTAAGGACAAACCGTATGTAATTCAACTCTATGTACAAAATGTGCCACTGGTATTTGAAATCGATACAGGTAATAAATATCAGCAATAAATGAACATCTTTTTAAAAAAAATTGGTTGCCTGTAAAGTCGGTATACGGGCGAAAGTTTTACGTGACAACGACTTTGAGTGGTAAAATAATTTTATTATGTCTGTCTCTCTCGCTCTTAGGCGGGCTAACCATGCCCGAGTGGAAGGACGCGTGCCTCTCACTCGCTCTCATTGTGAGCGCATAACGTGAGCGGAGCGTAACGCAGTTTCTTGAAGTGTCACCCGGCAAACCAATTTATAAGACGTTGTCACGTCAAAATATTTTCATGATTTTGAAATTACAAGTGTAATCTAAAGTTGACATCTTATACCAGTGACTCGATCAAACAGAGTTTTATCACTGTGTCCGCGCATTATTGTAACTCTGATAACAAGATACAGGAGGCGCATACACTGCCATTATACATAATATCGAGTGGTGATCCTCCGCTACTCGGCCGAACATGGCTACGCCGCTTACAACTTAACACTAAACTACTTATAAGATAACACTAAACTACTTATAAGATGAATTCACAGGTGATAAAACCAAACACATAATTAATAATTTAAAAAAAAATTGTTGACATTTTTGCTCCGGGATTTAAGTGCGTGTACAAAGCGATTTACGTTAAAGTTAAAAGATAACGAACCCATTTTTTATAAGGCGCGTAACTTACCATAGTCCTTAAAAAAGCCAGTCGAACAGGAATTGGAGCGACTCGTTAATGAGGGCACAATAGCTACAGTAAAAAATTCGGAATACGGGACACCTATTGTACCGGTCATAAAAAAGTACGGAAGTATTCGAATTTGCGGCGATTATAAAATAGCAATTAATCCCAAATTAAAACGTGAACCCTACCCCCTACCGCGTATTGAGGAACTTTATGTAGTTTTAAGTGGTTGCACTATATTTTCAAAAATAGATTTGTCACACGCGTACGAACGGGTAATATTAAAGGAGGAATCACGAGCATATACAACTATAAGCACGCACGTAGACACGTTCGAATATATCCGCACCTCGTATGATTTAAGCTGTATACCGGAAAAATTCCAAAAATTGACGAAGGAGGTCGTTAGGGGGGTACCTAAACACCATTGTATTTCTGGACGATATTTGTTGTTCGGGGACGGAGGAAACCCATTTGAATATTTTGCGGGAGTTTTTCGTCGCTTACATATCGTAGGTTTAAAAATTAAATTAGAGAAATGTGAGTTTAAAAAAAAAATAGTGTCCGTTATTTGGGACACAAAATTGATAAAAGTGGCTTACACCCAGATGATAAAAAAATTAAAGCTATTACTAACGCACCTCGCCCACAAGATATTCACCAGTTGAAAGCCTTTTTAGGGCTTGTAAACTACTACGGTAAATTTATACCAAATCTAAGTAAAATATTACATCCTTTGTATAGTCTATTACAAAAAAATATGGCATATTTTAATCGTAGAAATAATTTGTTTGTAGAAAACGGATGTATCGTTTATAACTATCGTATAGTCATTCCGCCCAAGTTTCGCCAATACATCTTACGCGAATTACATGACGGTCACCTAGGAGTCGTAAAAATGAAAAACATTGCACGTAGTTACGTGTATTGCCCAGGGCTGGACACAGATATAAAGGACATGTGTGAGCGTTGTGATGCGTGCCCTCAGCAGCGCGACGCCCCGCCGCATGTCTCGCTCACTCCTTGGGAGTTTCCGCGTCGCCCTTGGCAGCGTTTGCATGTCGATTTCGGGGAGTATAAGGGTGAACATTATTTGATTATAATCGACGCGCACAGCAAATGGATAGATGTTTTACATATGTACAGTACTTCTGCCAAAGTTGTTATCTCTAAATTAAGGGAGCTATTTGCACGATTTGGTTTGCCGTCGCAAATAGTAACAGATAACGATCCGCATTTTACATTCTCTCACCAGCCCGTATAGATGAAAAGGCAACGGAGCTGCTGAAAATGCGGTTAAAACAGTTAAAAACTGTATTAAAAAAGCTTATCACGAGGGGGCAAATATCGAACAAGCACTGTGTAAAATGCTGTTCCAATATAGGAATTGTGAACATGCTACGACGGGCGTTGCGGCCGCAGTTGGATCGCTAGGCCGCAGGCTGCGCAACAAACGGCAAGAACAGGTCGAGCGCACTGGTGGCTCGCAACGCAACGTCGGTATAGGCGATCATGTGTACATACGAAATTATTCAAATAAGAGTGATAAATGGGTCGAAAGACAGGTCACTGAGCAACTTGGCCCGAATTCCTACGCTGTTAACCTGCCGGCGGGTGATAGTACCAGAACACATTGACCAAATGTTAATCCCTAAGATACCTCATAAAAAGAGATGTTCATTGACTTGTACTTCGACAGACACAAATAATAATAATTTTTTAATGATAATTCTTTTTGAACACAGAATTAATATACAATTCATTGGTGCCCTGACTCCTAAACTAGGTTACCCTGTATGTTAGGAGGCAGTTTGCCTCCCATTAAGTGATCTTATTTTCCGTGTACAATACAGACTCTAAAATATAAAACAAAAACAAAAAAGTGTGTGTGTGTGTGTGCGCGCGCGCCTTGTGTGTGTGTGTGTGTGTGTGTGTGGTTATGTGCTTGCGTGCGCGCGTGTGTGCGTGTGTGTGCGTGTGCGTGCGTGCATGCGTGCGTGTGTGTGTGCGTTTGCGTGTGTGTGCGTTTGCGTGTGTGTGCGTTTGCGTGTGTGTGTGTGTCGTGTGTGTGTGTGTGTGTGTGTGTGCGTACATGTGTGTGCGTGCGTGCGTGCGTGTGTGCGTACATGTGTGTGCGTGCGTGCGTGTGTGTGTGTGAGTGTGTGTGTGTGTGTGTGTGTGTGCGTGTGTGTGTGTGCATGCGTGCGTGTGTGCGTGTGTGCGTGTGTGTGTGCGTGCGTGTGTGCGTACATGCTTGCGTGTGTGTGCGTTTGCGTGTGTGTGCGTTTGCGTGTGTGCGTGCGTGTGTGCGTGCATGTGTGTGTGTGTGTGTGTGCGTTTGCGTGTGTGTGCGTGCGTGTGTGTGTGTGTGCGTGTGTGCATGCGTGTGTGCGTGTGTATGTGTGTGTGGGTGTGTGTGTGTGTGCGCGTGTGCGCGTCTGTTTTCGTTAAAATATTTGCACATAATTTAAAGTAGGTTTTCACAATTTTCGTAGTCGTATTCTTTTAACCAATTTAAAATAGTTTGTTTAATTTGGTGACTTTTTAAATTATTCAATTATAAATGTAACTAGAGATAGTATAACACCTACGCCAAGTACGGTGCTTACAGTGCCAGAGTCGCTGACCACAACGGACAGTACTATTGCTAGACCAGCCTCTCAGCCGGCCACTAGTTCGGAAAACAGTAAACAGATTTCGAGTGAGACAAAAGAGAAAAATATTAACTAGTCTCCTTCTCCACCAATATCAAAACGTAGTTTACGTCCTCGTCGTGGCCGGCCAAGGTATTATAATATAAACTAATGTAAGTTCTTATTTCAAATTATATATCCATTAAGACGTGGTAAAATATTTATTAGGATTAAACTTATTTTATAACACGTAACTATTTATAAGCATTATTAGGTACGGAGGTGTTGGGTATGTTTATATTGTTACATATGCAAATACCGCCATGGAGGTTAATAAACCAGTTGTTGAAACCACCGCTCGTGTTTCACTACATAATAAATAACTCATACAACTAATTTTTTGTACAATGATGAAGTAAAGTTTGAAGTCGCCATTTTTAGTGGTGAATTGTGCAATGGCGGGTTGTTTTTTTTTTAATGAAGATTTTCTACCACAATTCCTATAGTTTCTTGTTCAATAGTACAAATAACTATTTTAGTTTTATAAAAAATTCGTCTGAAACCGCCAAAATATGCTCGACCTTAACTTTAGTCTCATATAAAATGTTATATTATATTATAATATATACACAACTTTTGTCAAAATAACAAACGTTACATTGTTCCTTCCACAAAACATAAACAAAATTACGCTAGGCCACTCGGATCGATTGTAAATCAAGTTATAATGAAGGCGGCCACGCCGATTGTATAATGTCAAATTTCATGAGCAAAGTTTGACGGTTTTTTTGCAATCGAAAGCAAGCGAGCGGCTAAAGGTTTGGAAAATGCCTAAAGGAAATTATCTTTTTCTTTAAGGTGCGTACATATTATATAACATAACATGTTATAAAACGTTGTTATATAACATGTTTCAGTAATGTGGAGACTGAATGTTATAAAACGTGTTATTTAACGTGACACAAATCTTATATAACTTATGCGTACACGTTTACTTTTTAAAAGGATAAAAATAAGGTTCGCTTTACAAAAGAGGCGGGTATTCCAGAGGTAAAAGAATTTGTTTTTATGATATTTTTATTATTACAAGCTTTATAATAAAAATATCATAAAAACAAATTCACAACACGCAATGCAATTTAACAATGTCATATAACATTGTTATATTGCATTGTTATTCTAATGTGTACAGTATTGTTATATGTTGGAATGTTGTGTGATGATGAATGTGCCTCTCCCATTGTAGGGAGAATTTGGCATAATAATTACGCTTGGCAGACTGATTGGCTGTTTAACGTAAACGAGGTGGTTATTATACCTATCTACCGGAAGCTATCAGATCTTTCTGGCATGTCCCATAGTCACCTCTTCTGACCCTGAAATAAGGTAATGATTTCCACCTACCACACGGTTATGTAATCTAAAATATTAGTAACTACAAAAAAATTACATGTTTGTCGGGATGTCCTTCGAATGAGCCCGACATTGTTTTTTTTTGCAACGGTCATATTCATATTACTTCCATAAAATGTTGTCTAAGATATTTCGGAGATGAAAATGAATTACAGTAGCACTACAAAGTCAAGCTTCGTCAAGCTAGTATATCTGTTAAAGTCACTTTAAAACGGACAAACACATACATATTATTTTAATACATATATAATATGTACATACATAAGTTTGTTTGTAGGTTTATCTGATGTAATCCTGTCATAAGAATTTCTTAAAAACTAAAGTATATATTATACGGTCTACTGTTGTGCGGGGTACTGGACCCTTTGGAGTAGGGTCTGCCATACTTTGCCAATATTTGATGGCGGAGTTACATATACTGTTTATTTTTTATTTTTTAGACAGTAGGTTTTCCTACACTACAGAGTATGCCGATTTAAGCATTATTTGATATTACAATTAGCTATTTATTGCTTGGTCACATACTTAAAATTAAGCCAAGCGCGTGTCTCTTGAGGCTTGTTGGGCTCGTAGAAGTTATAAGTACCAGAAATCTGACGATACAAAGCTCCTATCAATTTTTGCTTAAATCTTAGGCCCCAGGGAGATGTTTTGCAAAGAAGAGTTTCAATTAGTTGCCCATCTATGTTTATGTGGTATGTTTAAATAATTTTAAATAATTATATGCTATTATTTCATATTATAAAATTATATAAATTAAATAAAAGTATTTATAATATGCGGTCGGTGTAGATTTTTCTAAATTATATTTCTATAATTTATTAGTTTTTTAGTTAGTGTACTAAGACGGTATTATGACGGTATAGATTACATAAATGGTAATTTATTTACAAAATATAATAATAAAGTTGATAGTAGTGAAAGAGATAGTGTCTGATATATCACAATTTGAGTCCCAGTTGTTAGTGAAAATGTAATTTGCCCTTACTTTTACATTCCTAATATGTTACAGTGATCACTAATTATTAGGTGGGCTTTTTTAAATCTTTTTTATTTTTGAAATAATATATTGTATTTACAACTGTTATGATAACAGTACATACAATAAATTACGTTTTGTATATAATTATTTAATTAATTACCTATACCCATTGGTTAGTATTTCTTTGAGCTAAATGGCCAGTTAAGAGGAAATGCGGGCCGAGAGACTTAAAAATTGAAGAAACTAACGCTGTCGCTCTGCGAGCGCTCGGCGTCCGATAAGGACAACCGCAGATCAGACTGAATAGCCTATGTAAAAAGGCATAATTCGAGGTTTGCTCTCTACCATTTCCTCCTCCAATATTGGACCAATTTAAAAGATATTTCATAAACTGAATTTGAAGGATATACACTGTGTCCCTATGTTTTTCTTTTTTCAGCATTAGTTATCAAATTTGAACACTAGGCCTCTGTTGACAGCGGTCTAAATAGGCAATTTTGAGCATATTGTAAGGGTTCTAGTGCTTATAAAGATAATGTATAATCAAAAAGGAAAACATAGGTATATAGAAGAGGTTGATATTTATAACCTAGTACCAGCAACACGTCTCCTATTCATTCAACACCTCAGACGTTACACTGTAAAAACTCATTGCTATAAGGTCATAAACCAAAAAGAAAACAGGCGAGACCGTTTGTATGGAGAAAAGACCACCCGCATTTCCTCTTAATTGCTACATCATCAAATTATTCGTTATGCCGGTTATTTTTGTTAGTGCGGATAAAGTAGCATAGTTTAAATCTTGCAAAATGGTGTTACTGTTCAGGTGATGTCAATGCCTTAGGATCATATTCTTAAGGGGTATTTTTCTGTTAGTGACATAAATGATGATTATATTACTTTAACATGTGTTATGTGAGGGACTATTTTTGTTAATAAAATAAGGATGACAAACGAGTACACAGTCCACTTCATGGTAATTGGATGCTTGTAGCTCATAGATACTAACAACTATCTTCAATTAGGAATCAAAATCCAGATGCTTTGTCACATCCAAGTAATGAGGGTTCTCTTCAAAGAGAACCATAGTTCTTTACACTCAACATACGAAACACAGCATTCAGCTGCAATTCTACGCTGGTATTCTGTGAGTGTGGTCCTGCCCCGGTCGAGCCGGCCCATTCATGCTACAACCATAATATAGCTGCAGCGTGGCTCTACGACGTAGTTAACTTAGGTTGATTGTATTAATTCATAGGGCTTTTATAGTTCAGAGCGGTAGAATTTTGGGGTTGATAAAGTTATTTTTTTTATCATATCAGAAGTTAAAAAAATGATATCGTGTATGGATACATTTTGGTTATTTAATTAATTATTTGATAAGTTTGCCAATTTTAATAGCTCGGTTCGTTTTCGAGACCAAATACGCGTTGCTTTAAAATTGAGCGAACAACAGATACAAAAAAAACGCATGTAGCCAAAGACTTCTATGTATACTACAAGACCGCAATTCAGAACAAAAAGTGTGCCACAGTTGTGTATCGCGCGTGAGTAGCGAGGCTGATAAATTAAGATGATGAAGATATTTTCATTTACGACAGTTCATGTTTTTTTTAGGAAAATATAGGCAATTACGAAATATAGTTACACACTTATCTGAAATAAAGTCAAACTCGTGTTAATAAAGTGCGCACATAAATTATGACAGTGTTTTCTTAGTCACATTAAACAAAATCAGTGTTAGGTTGTTGAAAACAACGTTTGCGGTTTACAAAATAATTTAAAATTAAAAATTTTGTTCAACCGACTTCAATATAAATGATTAAGAATAACTCAAAAACTATTGGTCAGACCTTGATCAAATTTATATGGGACCACATGAGAAGCACCAGTTTTATAAAAAGAATCATCTAAATCGGTTCACCCAGAAAAAATCTTTTTGAAGTCTGTAAACAAAGAACTATCCTTCTGGCCCGCTTGCAGTGGACTAAAGAAGTTACGGAGAATTGTGCGTAATGTATTTGTACTGTAGTGGGCGTCTATTAGTATAAGTAGCGGCACGAAAGTCTAGCGGTGACCGTTATTGCGCAAAAGTCGCGCTGATTGGCTCGTGCGTATCGTTCGCCCGCGCTGATTGGCTCTCTAGTCTCATTCGTGCAATTCAATTCGTGCGCGTACCCTCCACATTTCGTTCAGCGCTAGACTTAAGTGCCGCGACTTGTATACATAGAAGTGTTTGTATGTATTCTACTAGACTTCTCGCCCGATCGCAGTCGACTAAAGGAGTTATGTAAGAATTGAACGTAACTTAGAGTACAATGTATTAATACTGTAGTTGGGTCTAGTAGTATAAAACATGTAACAAAAACCCTGTGGTTTCTATTAAGTGCGCTATCAGAATTAGTATTCAAAGGTATAGACATAACTTTAATTCAGACCACTCGACTAAAACAAAATAATAAATTTAATTTAAATAATTTTTTTATTTGCAAATTGTATGTAGTTTTTTTAATCTCTAACTGACACGACTTACGTTTGCGGCAGCTTAGGGAGGGTTGATGTAAAAGGAGAGGAAGACTTTTTCCTATATTACTTTTATTTTCTAACTTACAAGCTAACTTAACTACTGTGACAATGTATGTTCACAAAAATAATGGACGATCTTAACATTTCAACCTTGGTTTTTATACTATGTTGAGTATTCTTAAGTCACGTAAGTGAATTGAGTCACGTTTTAAAGACGTGCTGTTATTTGCTTAGCAGGCAGTGCAGTATGGTAAGTATCTTCGTGATGGTATGCAAGGTCGGTAGACAAACTCCTCCATCCGCGCGGTGACTATTGGGGTTTCTTTGGTTTTCTTCGTGGTATTTATCGTTGAATTAATATTACAACAGTCACTATGATAGTTGTAGGCTACAACTATCATAGTGACAACAACTTGTAGCAGCCATTACTGTATAAAATGGAGGTTTTGTATGATACAGTGGATCCACCCGTGCATTATCTATCTGCACTGGGGCTTGTAATATGACTTTTTTCTGGAGATTATGAAGTCCTTGCAGGTTGCTGGTGGTAAGGTTAAGATAAATTGCCGGGATTCGGTTCTCTCTGAGATCTGGTATCTTTCTTAGCTTGAGGGGATGTCCTTTATTTCATCGTTACTGTTCACAAGTGAAAATTCTTCTGATTTCAATTGATAACCAGCTGGAATGGTAATGAGGTAACTTCCCTGTAGTGAGGTATGGTCCTGTCGGTTGCAGATCAGCTGTATCTTGATCTAGTGGGGAAAGGAGAGTACATAGTGCTTATCATCCAGTTTCTCCATCGCTTCTCTCATCAGGGTGATTGTTGTGAACTGGCATGACTGTTGGAGGGTTTGTTCGATTATCAATCCATGTATGCAGTCGGATTTGGTACGGAATTGATGCGTAACTGCCTTCTCGCATAGATACTCTCGCATAGGGCTTTCTGCCTCTATAATTAAGAATGAGTTCTGTGTGGTTGTAATGAATGGAAATGGAGGTATAAGAGCCTGGGCACTCCTATTGGGCACTATTCGCTAATTTATATAAGTCGAAGTTTTCTTTGGAAATTATAATAATATGCTGGATCGATGATGTCATATTACTCTCTCAATTCTAGGTTTATAATCTAATCCTTAACATAGATAGCAGTGATTTTACTTATCATTCCTCCTAATGTATCTATATCTATCATACTGTGGTGCATTCTAGAAGCACGAATGAAAGCTAGGCTATTTTCTAAACTAAGTATCTCCTGCGTTAAGTCTTCTACGTTCTTGCTAGTTATAAGTAGTAATTGTGCAAATTTGGCATATTTAATTAGACTACCCTCCCTATAAACATTGCTTCTTAATTCTGATTTTCTAATAACTGTTCAAGAATATTACTATGTTTAGACATCCATTCCTTACAAACTAATATGATTGTTGAACTCTGATACCATCTTATCCTGATTGCTTTTGCTCCGGAGTTGGCACCGGTTCTAACGTGTCTTTTCCGGTACAGGAGTACCGCATACTTCCTAGGCGTAGTCCCGAAATCATGGAAGACGGCTTTGTCCACCTGATCCTAAAAAGGCGACCGCTTAGACCCGTCTAACTACAGGCCTATCGCCATCACCTCCTTGTTCTCCAAAATAATGGAATCCATTAAAACTGCCAGCTCATGCGGTACCTTGAGGATCACCAGCTGATTAGTGACCGCCAATACGGTTTCGGGGTCGATCAGCTGGTGATCCTCTGGTCACCTGACTCATAGATGGGCGGAGGCAGTAGAGTCAAGGGAGGCATTGGCCGTTAGTTTGGACATTGCGAAGGCCTCCGATCGGGTTTGGCACAAAGCGCTTCTTTCGAAGCTCCTTTCCTATGAGCTTCCCGAGAAATTGTGCAATTGGATAACCAGCTTTCTTGCAGATCGGACCATCAAGGTCGTTGTAGACGGTGCATGCTCCGACTGCAAGTCTATTAACGCTGGTGTTCCACAAGGCTGCGTGCTATCACCGACGCTGTTTCTTCTGCATATTAATGATATGTTGCAAACCGGTAACATTCATTGCTATGCGGATAACAGCACTGGTGATGCTCTATACATGGCCGTACCAATATTTCTCGGGAAAACGTCGCCAAGTACCGGAACAAACATGTGTCTGAAGTCGAGTCTTTGCTGAACAAAGTCTCGGATTGGGGGCGACTAAATCTAGTCCAGTTTAATCCTCAGAAGACACAAGTTTGCGCGTTTATCGCTAAAAAGAACCCCTTTGTCGTATCTCCTCAGTTTCAAGGCACTCCCCTTGTTGCCTCAGCCAGTATCGGAATCCTCGGCGTCGACATATCGAGTAACGTGCAGTTTCGCCGGCACACCGCCTGCAACTTTACAAGGCGGCAGATTCGGCCTCACATGGAATACTGTTCCCATCTCTGGGCTGGGGCTCCTCAGTGCCAGCTCATTCCACTTGACCGCATCCAGCGCAGAGCGGCTCGAATCGTCGGCGACCGAGTCCTTCCGATCGGCTCGATTCACTAGCGCTGCGAAGAGATGTTGCATCCGTTGCATTTTCTTTCGCATTTACCACGGGGAGTGCTCTGCGGAATTGTTCGTATTAATCCTAGCCGCCAAATTTCACGAACACACATCGCGGCAAAACTCCCGATACCATCCACACCATCTGGATGCTTGGCGGTCCACCACTGTACGTTTCACTAGGAGTTTTCTTCCGCGTACGACCTCTCTTTGGAATAGTTTAACACCGGCGATTTTTCCGGACCGATACTACTTAGGGACCTTCAAGAAATGAGCTTACTCCTTTTTAAAAGGCCGGCAACGCACCTGCAATTCCTTGGTGTTGCAGTTGTTCATGGGCGGCGGTAGTCACTTGCCATCAGGTGAGCCGTATGCTCGTTTGCCCCCTCTCCTATAAAAAAAACTCTGGGATAACCTGTATGGCTTTAAATACCTTGTCAGGGTCCTGAGCCATATCGGAACTAATTGGTTGATCAAAAATAATATCCTTTTGCTATCCACTATCTGTCGGCGGGCCTGTCGCAATTCAGGCCCCCGATCTCTAGAAACTCTATGGTGGAAAATCTTGAATATGGTTAACCTAACCCTAATTAATCACCTAACCTATCACTATAATTATTAAAGGGATCTGGAATGGTATACTAGGATTAATAAAATTAGGTGAAGTGAATAGTGGAATCCAGGAAGCAACACATGAACTATTCTAGTGCACTTACATGAACTCCATCCCGGTACCCCGCTCCTCCAGTCCTGGTCCAATGGTTGGGACCCCATTCCGTTTCTGCCACAGGTCCGTACAATAACCTTCCGACTGCGCTACTTACGTTTGCGGCAACAGCTCCTTTTACATACCCTCAGGGAGGGTTGATGTAAAAGGAGACGAAGACTTTTTCCTATATTTTATTTTCTAACTTACAAGCTAGCTTAACTACTGTGACAATGTATGTTCACAAAAATAATGGACGATCTTAACATTGAAACCTTGGTTTTTATATTATGTTGTATGTTGTGTTGTTGTTGCTATGTTGTGCTATGTTGTGATGTTCTTAAGTCAAGTAAGTAAATTGAGTCACGTTTTAAAGACGTGCTGTTATTTGCTTAGCAGGCGGAGCTGTATGGTAGGTATCTTCGTGATGGTATGCAAGGTCGATAGGCATTGTAACTTGCGTACATTGGAAAAGCGGGGTCTTTGACCATACTCAATGCAGAGGTAATAAAACCACAGACATACAATTTGCGAATAAATTTCTTTTTTTTATGGTCGAGTTTTCTTAACTAAAGTTATTTGTATACATTTGAATACTGATTCCGATAGCATAACGGGAAGCACATGGTTTCTGTTGCATGTTGTAGATAGAAGTGTTTGTATGTAGCGGTGGGTGCGTGGTTGGTGTTGCAGACAAGTCGGTCATTCCCAAGCAGATCTCGTTCAGCTTGCGGCTGGCGCTGGCGTGCAGCAGCAGCTGGGTGTCGGCGCCCGCGCATCTCGAGCTCATGCACGCGCCGCGGACACTCGCCCTGCGGATACACACCGCCGCGCTGCCGCCGGGCCCGCACCACGCCAGGTACCTGCACCTGCACGCTGCAGCTATATAACCTCGAGCTCATGCACGCGCCGCGGACACGCGGACACTCGCCCTGCGGATACACACCGCCGCGCTGCCGCCGGGCCCGCACCACGCCAGGTACCTGCACCTGCTCGCTGCAGCTATATAACCTCGAGCTCATGCACGCGCCGCGGACACGCGGACACTCGCCCTGCGGATACACACCGCCGCGCTGCCGCCGGGCCCGCACCACGCCAGGTACCTGCACTGCACGCTGCAGCTATAACCTCGAGCTCATGCACGCGCCGCGGACGCGGACACTCGCCCTGCGGATACACACCGCCGCGCTGCCGCCGGGCCGCACCACGCCAGGTACCTGCACCTGCACGCTGCAGCTATATAACCTCGAGCTCATGCACGCGCCGCGACACTCGCCCTGCGGATACACACCGCCGCGCTGCCGCCGGGCCCGCACCACGCCAGGTACCTGCACCTGCACTGCAGCTATATAACCTCGAGCTCATGCACGCGCCGCGCGACACGCGGACACTCGCCCTGCGGATACACACGCCGCGCTGCCGCCGGGCCCGCACCACGCAGGTACCTGCACCTGCACGCTGCAGCTATATAACCTCGAGCTCATGCGCGCCGCGACACTCGCCCTGCGGATACACACCGCCGCGCTGCCGCCGGGCCCGCACCACGCCAGGTACCTGCACCTGCTCGCTGCAGCTATATAACCTCGAGCTCATGCACGCGCCGCGGACACGCGGACACTCGCCCTGCGGATACACACCGCCGCGCTGCCGCCGGGCCCGCACCACGCCAGGTACCTGCACCTGCTCGCTGCAGCTATATAACCTCGAGCTCATGCGCGCCGCGACGCAGACACTCGCCCTGCGGATACACACCGCCGCGCTGCCGCCGGGCCGCACCACGCCAGTACCTGCACCTGCACGCTGCAGCTATATAACCTCGAGCTCATGCACGCGCCGCGACACGCGGACACTCGCCCTGCGGATACACACCGCCGCGCTGCCAGGCCCGCACCACGCCAGGTACCTGCACCTGCACTGCAGCTATATAACCTCGAGCTCATGCGCGCCGCGGCACGCGGACTCGCCCTGCGGATACACACGCCGCGCTGCCGCCAGGCCGCACCACGCCAGGTACCTGCACTGCACGCTGCAGCTATATAACCTCGAGCTCATGCACGCGCCGCGGACACGCGGACACTCGCCCTGCGGATACACACCGCCGCGCTGCCGCCGGGCCCGCACCACGCCAGGTACCTGCACCTGCACGCTGCAGCTATATAACCTCGAGCTCATGCACGCGCCGCGGACACGCGGACACTCGCCCTGCGGATACACACCGCCGCGCTGCCGCCGGGCCCGCACCACGCCAGGTACCTGCACCTGCTCGCTGCAGCTATATAACCTCGAGCTCATGCACGCGCCGCGGACACGCGGACACTCGCCCTGCGGATACACACCGCCGCGCTGCCGCCGGGCCCGCACCACGCCAGGTACCTGCACCCTGCTCGTTGACCCCACACTTTGTGGAGCCACGCTGCAGCTATATCAGACAACAATATTATTATAAAATAAAATGGTTAATAGGGAGTATACCGTTGACCTAATGGTAAGTGGATGCTGTGTGTGTGTATCTACATTTATCCTCGATTCAAGCTAAGTCAAGGGATGCCGCCGCTCGCGTAGAGGTATTTACGCGAGCGGCGTGTATTCTCGGGTTAGTCACGAAATTGGGAATAAAATAATTATGAATATTATAATACTCATTATAATTTTTATTAACATTATGTAAATACTTCAGTTAAAAACATTTATTGAACAAAATAATTTTTTGATTACTACTAGATAAAATACATTTACAAGTGTTGCACTGCCAAATATTTTCATGACACATTCTTTTTTAGATGTTTTTAGTTTTCGATTGTTAAATTTAATTATGTAGTGTATTCGCATTCGGATAAACAATTTTATATAAAAAAAATGAGGGAAACATAAGCATGACCGTCATTTGAATTCAATTTTACTTAGTAACTCATATGACTATGACAGTAATTCACCCTTATAGATATTAAATTTTTCGAAAAAGGCACTTAAAATTAGTTAAATAAGTACTATAAAACACGCTCGCGTCAACCTCACTGCAGTACAGTGCGCTGGGACAAAGTCGCCCCTCCCCTGCCCCGCAAGGTCCCAGCCGTTGCTATGCACAAGTACGTTCGTTTCCCAACTGTTAGAGTGTCTTTAAACTGTGACGGCGGTCGACACTTTCCATTAGGTGAACCGCATGCTCGTTTACCCCGACTGCTATAAATAAAACTACCCCGGTTGAACCGACATATTCGTGCTGCAACCATAATGTAGCTCCAGCGTGGCTCTACCACATATAATTTTTCAATATTTTACTTTTATAAGACCCATTATATAATATTGTCACATTTGTCATTTCAGTATCAATGCGTACGACGTTACGTGCGTGGAGAAGGGCCCTGTATACCGCTTGTGGATCACTGTATTTCAGCCGCAGCCACTAGAGATGTCAGGGCCGGCTTATCCATTCTTCTCCGAAAAGGACGTTCTTTTCAAACCCGCCACTATCCGACGACACTTCGTTATGGGTAATTTGGTAATCTATTTTTATGACTAAATGTAGTAGTATATAGTTCGAGTTGCTGATATCAAACAAACTACTGAAATGTTTTTATTTTATAAAACTAAAGTGACAAACGATTTTACAGTCCACCTGATGGCAGCCATGGTAAGTGGCTACTGTAGCTCATGGACACCTGCAGCCAACTTCAAATAAAGAAGGCTACAGATGCGCTGTCACCTCAGAAGACAAAGATGGAATACCTTACAGCCTGTGATTATATTGGCACACTATATCCTTCAGACCGGAACACACCAATTCAAGCATTGCTATTTGGCGGCAGAAATAGGTAAGAGGGTGGTGCCTACCTAGACGGACTTGCGCACGGAATAACATAATCGTATTCGCCAACGACTTCCTCTAACCTATGATGTCCTGGTACCTTTGGCGGCACCTGGGCAGGTTAACACAGTGCGTTTTTTTAGAAGGGTTACCAAAGAGCACACAATCCACCTGATGGTAAGTAAATACTGTGGCCCATATACACCTATATGTATAATCTAAATAAACTTGAATGTATAATATATAAATAAAATTGAAGTGTAAATACATTGAAGTAATATGTACTACGTGAGAGAAGAAATGCTGAGACTTGGTTGTTTGAAACACGTGTTAGAGACCGCGGTCTCAAACATACGTAGTCTTTGGTATAAAAGTTACATTGTGCCTCTTAGGGGCAGTCCATTAATCACGTGATGTTTTCTTAGCATTTTTTTAACCCCCCCCCCCCTCACCCTAAATCACGTGTATCTTTTAGTACCTACAAAGAATCTTAAAATTTTTAGAATATTATCTTTAAATACAGGTATAAAGTATAATCTAATTTTATTCTGAAATTAAGGACCATGATAAAAATGTCGACAGAAAGGTTGCAGGTTGTTTTTGACTGGCATAAAAATAATATTAAAGGAATGGTGTAATCATGCGTAAAACATATATTGTACTAGTACATGATGAATGTCCTCGGACCACGGATTAGCAAGACTTTCTTTCAAGGTCATAGTACGCGTCGCCTTTCGGTTTAGAAATCGCGCGTCTGACGAAAATAAATACACGTGATATCTTACATCTTCCTCCCTTGTGATATTTCGTGATTTTTGCCAACCCCTTTCGAGCCTCACGTGATTAATGGACGGCCCCTTATTACGCGCTCCGTACTTCCGCACATATTTCGTTATCGGTGTCTGTTTTAGTACGTTGTACATATTACGTGGTTGTGTGGAGCGAAGTGTGTAGCGGTGTGGTTTTTTTTATAGAATAAAGGTGACAGTCGAGCACACAGTCCACTTGATGGTAAGTTGGATGCTATTGACCATAGACATCGTACATCTATCTTCGATTAAGAATCAAAATGCAGATGCGTTGTCACCCCTGAGGACTAAGATGGAATGCCTCGTTTCCAGTAAAAAGGGTCTACTGTTGTCTACACTCACCCTACGAAATACAGCATTAAGGTGGTATTTTACGGTGGTATTGTGTGGTGTTGCAGTGCCGGCGGAGGCGACGTGGGCGGTGGTGCGGCTGAGCACGGGCGAGCGCGCGCGGACCGGGCGCTTCCTGCTGCACTGCGTGCAGCTGCTGCCGCAGCGCAGCTGCCGCGCGCACGAGGCGCACCGCATGCTCTCGCTCGCCGCCGACGCGCCCGCGCTCATGCCGCTGCAGCTAGTCGTGAGTCGCAACCTCTACTCTAGCTTCCTGCTGCACTGCGTGCAGCTGCTGCCGCAGCGCAGCTGCCGCGCGCACGAGGCGCACCGCATGCTCTCGCTCGCCGCCGACGCGCCCGCGCTCATGCCGCTGCAGCTAGTCGTGAGTCGCAACCTCTACTCTAGCTTCCTGCTGCACTGCGTGCAGCTGCTGCCGCAGCGCAGCTGCCGCGCGCACGAGGCGCACCGCATGCTCTCGCTCGCCGCCGACGCGCCCGCGCTCATGCCGCTGCAGCTAGTCGTGAGTCGCAACCTCTACTCTAGCTTCCTGCTGCACGCCGTGCAGCTGCTGCCGCAGCGCAGCTGCCGCGCGCACGAGGCGCACCGCATGCTCTCGCTCGCCGCCGACGCGCCCGCGCTCATGCCGCTGCAGCTAGTCGTGAGTCGCAACCTCTACTCTAGCTTCCTGCTGCACTGCGTGCAGCTGCTGCCTGGCGCAGCTGCCGCGCACGAGGCGCACCGCATGCTCGCTCGCCGCCGACGCGCCCGCGCTCATGCCGCTGCAGCTGGTCGTGAGTCGCAACCTCTCTCTAGCTTCCTGCTGCACTGCGCAGCTGCTGCCGCAGCGCAGCTGCCGCGCGCGCACAGGCGCACCGCATGCTCTCGCTCGCCGCCGACGCGCCCGCGCTCATGCCGCTGCAGCTAGTCGTGAGTCGCAACCTCTACTCTAGCTTCCTGCTGCACGCAGTGCAGCTGCTGCCGCAGCGCAGCTGCCGCGCACGAGGCGCACCGCATGCTCTCGCTCGCCGCCGACGCGCCCGCTCATGCCGCTGCAGCTAGTCGTGAGTCGCAACCTCTACTCTGGCTTCCTGCTGCACTGCGTGCAGCTGCTGCCGCAGCAGCTGCCGCGCGCACGAGGCGCACCGCATGCTCTCGCTCGCCGCCGACGCGCCCGCGCTCATGCTGCAGCTAGTCGTGGTCGCAACCTCTACTCTAGCTTCCTGCTGCTGCGTGCAGCTGCTGCCGCAGCAGCTGCCGCGCGCACGAGGCGCACCGCATGCTCTCGCTCGCCGCCGACGCGCCCGCGCTCATGCCGCTGCAGCTAGTCGTGAGTCGCAACCTCACTCTAGCTTCCTGCTGCTGCGTGCAGCTGCTGCCAGCGCAGCTGCCGCGCGCACGAGGCGCACCGCATGCTCTCGCTCGCCGCCGACGCGCCCGCGCTCATGCCGCTGCAGCTAGTCGTGGTCGCAACCTCTACTCTGGCTTCCTGCTGCACTGCGTGCAGCTGCTGCCGCAACGCAGCTGCCGCGCGCACAGGCGCACCGCATGCTCTCGCTCGCCGCCGACGCGCCCGCTCATGCCGCTGCAGCTAGTCGTGAGTCGCAACCTCTGCTCTAGCTTCCTGCTGCACTGCGTGCAGCAGCTGCAGAGAGAGAGAGAAAGAGATAGATAGTTCACACGAAACAGGATATCTCCGCCCCTCTCCACCTCCACTCCTTCTCATATCTCATAGGATATCATACCTAGTACCTTAACACTGTAGTAGCACTTGACCAACTTCAGACAAAAATCATATCCGCTGACAATTTCGCTCTCTACATGATGATTGTTGTCACTCCATCTAGTGGGGGCTGCCGTCCCATGCATCAATTCCCCATCGGTTGAACGATGAATGTTGAAAAAATGCAAAATCAGATTCAGAGCTATGAACAGGTTTATCCTCGGAGTTTCTCTGCTTGATAGAATTCATAATAAAGATATCCGCAGTAGAACGAGAGTAAGCGACATAACACAATGGATCAAGAAGATGAAGTGACAATGAACCGGCCTTATATTCCGAAGAATCGACAACCGATGGGGAGAAACTATAATCTATTTGTTTTAAAATTAAGTAGATTAGTCTTTATAAATGCGGAAGTAAATCATTACTTCTGTCCAACAAAAGATCTGAGTTACCTAATGATTTCTTATATTTACGCGAACACTACACATTGAATAAAACTCTTAATCACTGATGGTAACTCAGATCATTGAATAAAGTTTTATTCAATGATCTGAGTTACCATCAAGTCGCGCCTAAAAAATACACTTCAAAAATAAAATAAAAATACACTTTTATAGGGTGGAGTGATGCTCGAGGTGGTAATAGCAAAGTACTGGGCGAACATAGGCGACATGGTGATAGACTACACGGTGGAGTTCCACGGGCTGAAGCCGGACTTCGGCTCCCAGCTGTGGATGGGCGGCGCTCAGACGCTGGGCAGCGTGATGCTGTCAGCCCTGAGGCTGGAAGAAGTACAGCCCGTCGCACAGCTTAAGCATAGCGAGCCGGTTTACAGGTACTAAGATTTTTAACTCTGCTGAGTGATATAACGGAACGGTATTCATATTAAAATGGTCGCATGGATTGTTTTCTGTAGTTAAGGCTTGACTGGGTAAGCACAACGCTCTCACAAACTACCAATTTTAAGGAGGTAAAAAAACGTTAATGTTAGTATATATTACTAGGATTTTCTCCT
Source organism: Parnassius orleans (assembly GCA_029286625.1). Taxonomy (NCBI): domain Eukaryota; kingdom Metazoa; phylum Arthropoda; class Insecta; order Lepidoptera; family Papilionidae; genus Parnassius; species Parnassius orleans. The sequence continues at coordinate 2,228,054 of JAGSMP010000040.1, forward strand.
GTATCATGGGGGCAGTTTACATACATAAATAATAAGGACAGAAAAATAGTTGACAAAAATTATTGAATCTGGAAATGAATGAATGAATGAATGAATATACTTTTATTGTACACCACGAACAGATATAGAAATAACATAACAAAAAGCAGATTATATGTACAATTTGGCGGCCTTATCGCTACATAGCGATCTCTTCCAGGCAACCAAAGTTGTAAAGGAATAAAACAATGAATACTAGGTAGGTGGTGCAATATAAATGTACAAAATATAATATCAATACATGCGATATATAGACAATACATGCAATAAAATAACATTTAAATAAGTAATACATGAAATAATTTAAATGACTAATACATAATAAAAGATAAAGTAAAACATATACAGGGTATTTTTGAAACGCTCCCGAAAACGAAGACAGATGATAGTACTAAGGAAACCTATGATGATGGGTCACAAAGAAATTCGATACCGAGGAAAAAAAAATCATCTTTTCACAGAGTTTTATTAACTATTCACGCTCCATCATGTTAGTACAGTTAATTGAAACGATATTTCACTAAAAAATCATGAAAATACTGAACATAAAACCAGCAGTGGAATTACTGAATTACAATCAGCTGACTAGGGGTCAATGTACGCGCGAACGCCGAATTCGCGCGGCCCGCAACTAGCGATGGTACCACAATACCTAATAATTTACAACACTTGTCAAAATATCTAACTTATCTACTTAACCTACTATTTTGCCACTGTGCTTGTCTCCACGTAGCCACTTTAATTTGAATTCACAGGTTAAATAAACCAAATAACTGGTTCGATTCCCCGCTAATGAATAAAATACTTAAATAAAATGTTAATAAGGTTAGAGTCATGCCTTTTTATCCATTGTGTAGGTATGTTTATTATTCTGATGTATTCAGTTATATACCTATTCAGATCAGTTCAGTATTAAGTTATTTAAAAAAAATTAGGTATGAAACAGCTTACCGATCCTCCGTGGCCTTATGAGATTCTCCAAGGCACATTAACATGTTGCCGTATTCACGAGCACTATAAACGTACCTACGCGTTAGGCATTATTAAAATAAAACAAAAAACACAAAACGTAACAACAAGAACAATATCATTAATTAATAAATAACAAGTAATAACGACAATAAATTAATAAAGAAAAAAATTGAACTATCGCTCGTGATAGTCAACACGGAACTGTCTCAAAAACTAAAATTATTAATCAATCCCGCCAAAAAAAATGCGCAAAAGGTAACGTCCTTGAAGCAAATTCCACATCGCGAGGCGACACGAGGCAGCGTGTGTGTGAAAGGGAAGGGTAGAGTGAGTAGTATACCTAATGCATTGTTTCGTACCGATCTAGATAAGAGTTCGGCGCCCGCGAGGATATTGACCCTATTGTCAGCTGATTTTCTTTTTTAAGTTTCACTGCTGGTTTTATGTTTAAGTATTTTCATGATTTTTTTAAATTAAATATCGTTTCATTTAACTGTACTAACATGATGGAGCGTGAATAAAGTTAATAAAACGTTGTGAAAAGATGATTTTTTTTCCTCGGGATCGAATTTCTTTGTGACCCATCATCATAGGTATCCTTAGTACTATCATCTGTCTTCGTTTTCGGGAGCGTTTCAAAAATACCCTGTATATCTTTATGAATATAATACATACATGCAATAAACTATCTATAAAAAGGCTAAATATCTCAGAAGGTAGATCTTATTTGAAATCTTGACCGTTATAAATTGTTCGCGTAGAGATGTTTTGTTCCCTTTTTATCAATTGAAACACAAAAATTTACTGTTGTTGTAACTTAAATAATTCAAAAACATTATATCAACAGAAAAAAAAACATACATTTTTGGGAATATCAAATGACTTTAATCATTTTACACTATTCAAGTGTTGTCACTTACTATATTCATACTATTTTCTTATACACTTTGTAAGACTACCAACACAACACACAAACACAAAATATTTTTATGGGAAGTTATTATTAGTAATAACTATACTATCAGTAATAATAAAAATAAAAGTGATATGGTTGAAAATAAGGCTCTTACAAAGAACTTCCTGCATTCTTTACAATAGTACATTATCTCCATCATAGTACTATGTAACAATTCCATTTAATGTTATGGCAACACTAGCTAAAACAAAATGTCATTGTATGGCACAAAGGCCGTGAAGCCATGCCGGAAATATTATTAAAAAAACATTTATAGTATGCACATATATAATAGAGATACAATAATCTAAAAACTCTTAATTATGCAGGTAGGTACATTATGTTGAGAATGTATAAAGCTAACATCAAACAACCACAGGACGCCTGACTTTTTCCAAGTGACATAAGACATAACCTAAAAGGTTCAAATCTGAATATCTTTTTTTGACGCCTCAGGACAAAATTCTTTATTTTAAGATATTTTTGATATAAAGGCGCTAACATTTCTTCTCAACTAATTTTATGTATCAAAGTCTGCCATTGTACTTTCACGAGGACAAACATCCAGACCCAGAAAAATTATTTGTAGGCCATACAAATACTTTTTCCATGCGGGATTTGAACCCGCAACCCTTAGCGCTGCAACTCATTGCTAAGCCACTGCGCCACGGAGTCGTCCAATATAATATAGCAACATAATGCTGCTATCTTATGGTGACTGATGAGAACTTGAGACCCATTTTCTAGTAAGGATTTCATATCCCTCGTTGGTCATCCTATTTCCATTTCGGTTTTTAATAGAGATTCGAAGATAGGTGTGGATATCTATGGGCCACAACACATCAGGATTGTGTGATGTTTTGGATCCCTTAGATACAGGGTTATTTTTCAAAGAGTAGCCAAATTTTATACTGAAGTTCAAATAAATAAATTATTATAATATACCGATATTACATTTTTTGAAAATACGAGTAAATAAGGCTTCTACTTTTATTGGAAATTATCCCAAATTAAATGTGATTTATGGGCAACAACTACTTTTACGCGCGACTCCTGTGTGTCTGATTCAATTCACGTTTCCTTTTCTAAAGTTTTTGCCCACTGTTTACTTTCTTAGTGACACGCTTACTGCTAATGCTTACGATAAAAGCTATATGACGCGAATTATGATTCCAATTTTCCTGTTACACTTTAAACGGAGGAGGATTTAGGATCCTCATAATAAATAAAATTAAAAAATATATTTTTGCCTTGGCGAGGCGAGAAAACCTGAACCTTCGGTTGCTCCCGCGTAGCCGATGGCTTCCGAAGATTGCCGAACGGTCGAACAGGCCGGGCCTTTATGCCACATTCTTTACGCATAGACGAGCATTTTTACTTGTAGCCGTGAAAGGAAGGAGATCTCCCGCCGGGTAAGGTGTATTCTGCTGCGAGGGCGTGCTCCTAGTGGTAGAAGCTATTATATATACTGTTTTAATTCGGAACTTTGATAGCGCGATTTGGCTTCGATGTATTTCGCTTGTGGTGCGACGACAGCGCCGCCACACACAATTACCTGTTCTTGAGCACTTTTAACTTCCGTGAACGCAGCAATAATTTTACTGTGGTGGTCTTCATAACTTTGGGCCTCTTTGACGTAAACACGACTCTTTATACACAGATAAAATACTAACGGTGAAAGTTCCGATAAGTTTGCAGACCATAGTATAAGGTCTCCGTGCGCAATCCACCTATTTTCATATTCACTATTTAAGTTATCGCTTACTGCACTTGAATAGTTTGATTATCTGACAATTGGTTCTTCGATTGGTAGGTACACGTACGTTAATTTCTTGCCGCGGTAAAGACTTACTTTAGTATCTTTGCGCATCACGTAAACTTTTATTGCTTAAAATTGTAATATCGCACCATTTCATAGTATCCGCGATTCGAATATTTTAGTTACGTCATTGGTAATGAAGCGTACGTAATAAGGTCACGGTTAACACTGTCAGCTGTCGGCCGGGCGAGCGGACGTAGGTGAACTTAAAAGATAAAAATGACAGAATGTTTGAGATTTTTTTAATAAATTTTTCTTCACCATTTGCCTATATTACTTATTCTGAACCTTCTCTACAAATTTGGCCGGTTATTGCAAAATAACCCTGTACATTTAAAAAAAACCTGAATTTGACCGGAATCCTTGAGAACTTGTCTAGTTCTGGTATTGCCAACATGGACAATTGATCCACTTATGGCAAACCCTGGAGACATTGAGACTTGAAGTGTCATTCTGTAACTAGTGGGAAATGTTGCCACTGCGAATCATTGCGCAACTGCGTTATTTTTCCATTATGGTAACACTTTGTAATTTAAAATGACATCGACTTATAATTGATATTGATACATATTACAAAATGCAACATAAACAAATGTGAAATGTCCAAAACGAAGCTATACATGATGTCTAACAGAGTTACATAATCATACTAATGGTCTAAACCAGAAATAAAACCCGAGTTCGGCATTGAACTGTTTCCTAACTGACAAGTGTACTGTTGAACATAGGTCTCTAGTATTTCAATAATGGAAGCTGAGCTTGTGGCAATCTGTGAAGCTTTATCCTACACACAATCAAATAATTATAACAATGTCGTTATTTTAACAGATTCAAGGAGTGCGCTTCAACACCTTGCTCGGTGTATTTCGGTTTTCCGAGGCTTACCAGTAGCATATGCGATTTTAAAGCTTCTAGTTAAGTTACAGGCTGATTCCAGAATAGTATGTTTACAGTGGATACCTTCGCATATTGGCTTAGAGGGTAATGAAAAAGCTGATATCTTAGCCAAGCAAGCTATCTCTGATGGCATTGACATTGATATTACCCCTTCATTTCAAAATTACATACCTTTATTAAAAAAATATTGTTATGATCTCTGGAAATAATATTTTGACGAAAGATCAAAAGAGAATGGTATATGGTACCGTACGATCCAGCCGCACCCAATGCGATCAATCTGGATTGATAACAGACTATTGTGTAGACGCGACACTGTAACAGCATTAAAACTCTGATCTGGACACATTCCATGCAATAAATTTTTATACTTGATGCGAAAAACTACCTCACCAAATTGTTCATCTTGTAATATTATCGATGATGTTTATCACATTTTGATAGAATGTGCCCAGAACTCAAGAGAAAGAGCAAATTGTAATTTACATTTGTCCTTAATTGGTAGTAGTAATAGTATTTTATCGGACCCGTTATCACATGATGCCAAAAAAACTCTATTTGTTAGTTGATAAGAGATTAAGTAATTAGTAAGTATAATAAGTTCATTTGTAAGTAATTATTATATTTAAGATTTTTTTGTAACTACCAGGGCGTCATAATCGCATCAGCGTCAAAGCCCATTTTCTATGAATAAAAAAAACATAGGTCTCCATAGATTACCTCATATGTAGGATATTTGACATAGTTGATGTATTGGGCAGGCGGGTTGACATTCGCAGTTTTATATTATTATGACTTGTCCTCATGAAGATGCTACTCTCATCTCCTTTTTCATTTCCCTTTGTCGCCTCTTACGACACCCGCGGCATGATGAGGCAAAAGATTCTCTTACGAACTACATGGCGACCTGATCAGTATTATAACTAAAACATAATAAAGTTGCCTTTAATTGCAGGCCAGCAGAATCAAAAATCGCGCCGTTGACTGCTCGGGATGTGATACCGCCGGGTAGACAGATATATCAATTAATCAACACATATAACTTCCACATAGTGAAGGCGACCGAGGTAAGTTTCATCTTAATTTTAACAAAATTTCAATTAACTAATTAATTGTGCTAATATAAGTATTACAAAACTATCCAAAGCCTATATTTTTTAGATAGACCTGAGGCAGTACTAATTTAATTGATTTTTGCTTTGATCCGCTTGAAAATATCTTACAGATTGAATTATAGATCTTTCCAAACGGGTTCTTTGTTGTATTTTTTTCTTAAACTGATGTGAAAAAGAACTTACAGTCCACCTCATGTTAAGTCCATGGACAGCTACAACCAACTTTAAATACAGATGCGTTGTCAGCTCTGAGGAGTTCCTAGGCAGAATAAAGGTCCTATCACCTAGAATGTATAATATTGTTACGAGCTTGAGGTTCGAGACAATTAAAACCGCCGAGTGAATTACCAAAATTGACACTTTAATTACACAACACTAATTACAACTTTAAACCACACTAATAACAAAACACTATTTTACTACAGATCGCTTTAGTTCGCAGTTGTATCGCTCGAAGTCTTCGCTTGTATCGCCAATTCAATACTGACTCGGTCGCGGTCTATACCGGCCTTATATAGGGCCTCAGATAGTTTCAGAACCTTCTACTGTAAAACATCTAGAATGTTCGAGTAAATATCGGTCCGAAATTTCTAGAAGGATCTTGACTCTCCTAGTTCTGTTACTCGATATTAGAGGGCGCTAGTGGCTAGTGTTGCCATGTACAAGACATTAATAGTGGCGCAACACTGCCTCCTAAGACATGCTCGTCCCGAGCATTATTGGCCATAATAACGCGCCAGTCGATCCACATGAACGATCTTAGGGTACCTCTTGCACCTTTCTGTATCCGTAGGTTACGTCATTGATCCTTGTCACAATCCGGTACGGTCCGTCCCATTGGCTTGAAGCTTAGGAGATTTCCTTTGCTGCGAACTGGATTGTGTAACCACACTATTGAACCTTCGTCAAACCCTTTGTTGTTCATTTTGCGGTCATACCGTGTTTTCATCTTTTCAGACGTATGCTGGCGATTGTCTGACGTGCTCATAAATGTCATTCATTTTGTTCCGCAAGTCATTTGCATAATCGGTTATACTGCGTGGGGAATCAGGTGGTATTCCGGTGATCAGGTTTGCAGGCAGCCGTAATTCTCTCCCAAAGTTTGTGAAAGCTGGTGTCACTGATGTACTTTCGTGAACAGCGCTTAGATATGACAACAAAACGGTTGCAGGTGCCTGTCCCAGTCTCGTTACCGTTTTCCACAACTTTTGCTAGGTACTTCTCCAATGTCTGATTAAATCCTGGTAGAAGCTGTTCTTGTTTTATGAGTACCCATAATTCCTGGAATATTTGAGACTCAAAATTCCTTCCTTGATCGCCGTGAATCTCTAAAGGTACTACAAAACGACAGACTACTTTATGAACTAGTTTATCTGCAACTGTTGAGCTTCACACACAGGACTCCATCCTGAATCACATCCATCCCATTGGGCCCAATAGCTTTTCGTGGTCGAACTCATCGCTGAAACGTCGCTCCACTTGGGTTTAGGAGCACTGGCCTTCATCCATTCTAGAATCGGCTTGATGTCCGAATCTTCCTGCTGTGCATGTCTTAGGCTGTCTTTTCACTCATTGTTGAGCTGCTCTGACATAAGCATCCTCACAGACCACTTCCTTACCCTCTTGCCTAGTACAATGCTTGCAATCTTCAGGACAAGGTCTTGACAATGCATCTGCGTTGCCATGAGATTTCCGCTGCGATGTTCGATCACAAAGTCGTATTCCTGCAGTAGTTCAATCCATCTCGCAACTTGTCCTTCTGGATTTTTGAACTGCAATAGCCATTTCAGTGCAGCATGGTCAGTTCGTAAGTGAAATTTCCGCCCCAGAAGATATTTGCTAAAATGCTGCAACGACTTTACCACAGCAAGCAATTCTCGCCTTGTGACACAATAGTTCCTTTCCGGCTTTGACAACGACTTGCTGAAGTACGCTATCACAACCTCTTGATCACCATTCCGTTGAGACAACACACCGCCAAGTCCTATATCACTTGCGTCTGTGTCAACTATAAATTCCTTGCCCGCATCAGGGTACGCCAAAATAGGTGTTTCGCACAGACGGTCCTTGAGCTCCTGGAATGCGATATCGCAACTTTCATCCCAGCAGAAATGTCGCTTCTCCTCGGTTAACTTGTGCAGAGGTTTGGCTATATCTGCAAAGTTCTTCACAAATCGCCGATAATAGGAGCACAATCCCAAAAATGCTCTAACCTGCGTCTTGTCTTTTGGAACCGGCCAATCCTTGACAGCGGCAATTTTCTCTGGATCCGTGCGGATACCTTCTTCCGACACTACATACCCAAAAAAGCTAACTTGCCTTTTGAATAGTGAACATTTCTTCGGACTTGAGGTTGGCACGATCTTCATGAGCACGCGTTCCAGGTTTTGAAGGTGTTCCTCAAACGTACTGCCTACGATGATGATGTCATCCAAGTAGACCAGACAGGCATCGCCAATTAACCCGGTAAGTACAAGCTCCATCAACCTTTCAAACGTTGCTGGAGCATTACACAATCCAAACGGCATAACTTTAAATTGCCACAGACCCTTTCCTGTCGAGAATGCAGTTTTCTCCTTGTCCTTTTCAATTTTCAAAGGTCAATTTCAACCTGCCAGTAGCCACTTTTCAGGTCCAGTGTGCTAAACCACTTTACGTCTGTAAGCATGTCCAGCGTGTCATCAATTCTGGCTAGGGATAGCTGTCCTTCTTTGTAGAGTCGTTCAGACGGCGGTAGTCAAACAGAAAACCGCATGCTGCCGTCCTTCTTCTTTACCAGCACTACAGGTGAACACCATGGACTAGATGAAGGTTCAATAACACCATCCTTCACCATTCCTCAATCATGGTTTCCACTTTTCACGTGCTACCGGCAATCTTCTTGGGCGAAAAACATTTTAGTTTGACGAGAAAACATCGGCGTACTTGAGTAACAACTTTTCGCCTTGACCACTTCATTCGGGAGAGAACGCTGCGACAGTCTTCTAAAAGTGTGGTCACCCTCGTTTGTGCATCCTTGCTGGGGTTCCAGTCGATGGATATTGGCACCTACGCAACCAATCCACTTCCTCACAAGTACCAACCAGTGTGCCTTTATCATAATCTGTTCCTGATCACAAATGTTTAGCACACGCACTCCTGAGATGTTGGTGGTTCTGACCAAGGTTCGAGCCACTTTCCACGGAAGGTCATTGTCCACCCTTTCCACGAGTACACAACGATGAGCTTGCCCAGGATTCCGAGGAAGACTAACCGGCACAATCGTTTCCGATCTCGGCGGCAGAACAATCTTCTTAAGGCTGTACATTCCCTGGTAACGCCCTTTCCACGAAAAGTTCCTCCTGTGCACATTTCAAAACACCTTGCTTAACGTAGATCTCACAACAATTCTTCCTCATGAAGTCTAGGCCCAGGATGCAGTCGTCCATTATATCAGCCACGATGACATTATGCAGGTAGATCATGTTGACTAGCTTCAACTCGCATCTCCTTCTCTCCACGGACCGGTATGCGCTGACCGGTGGCTGTTACCAAATTAATGCGTTCTCAGGTATGCAGGTCCCCAAGGAACTGACTTATAAGTTGGAAACTGACAACCGTACGAGAGGCTCCAGTGTCTATTGTCAGTTTACACGGCGTTCCGTTGACCTCGCCTTTGATGATTAGGCTGTTCCCATCGGGTTTGTGAGATCGAAATCCTTGGGGCTCTTTTAACATCAGCCAGCACCCGCCCCGCAGTCCTGGCTTTTACTCGTTTCCCTGCTGCTGCTGGACGGTGCTGTTAGCCGCACTACCCTCTCGAGATCGATCACCTCCCCTTTCTACAGTTCGCTTAGGGCAGCTGGATCGAAGATGGCCCCTTTCCCCACAGCCGTAGCACCTAGGGCTGTATCCTTTATTGCGGTCGCGAACTGTAGCTGCTGCAACCTCCCTGACGCGATGAGAACGATGATTCTGCCGCAAGGTTTCCACCTCCAGTGCATGGGCCAACGCGTCCTTAAGCGTCTCGTGGTGCCCGAGCTCACAGCAGCTCTGATTTCAAGGTCGCGGATGCCGTCGATGAATGTCTGCACCAGGTTCCTACAATGAGCGCAGGTACAGACTGGTATGCTTTTCGAACCAGCTTTTCCATCTCAAGGGCCTACTGCTGCAGGTTTTCGTTGCTGCGTTGCACGCGATCTTTGAGCTGCGCACGAAAGACGTGTTCCAGGTGAGCGTCGCCATCTCGCCTCAATGCCTCAAGGAGCTGCTCGTAAGTCACTTCCTTACCGAGAGCTTCCAGAACAGTTAAGGCCTGGTCGCGCAGGCCTAGGTGAGAGCAGTCATGGCCTGTCTTTTATTCTAGCCGTTCGCCTTCACGACAGCCTCGAACTGGATTTTGTAGGAAGACCAGGAAGAAGTCCCGTCGAACGGCGGTACTTTGAATCCACGTAGCGAAGGTATTGTAGCTACCACGGAGCTGTAATTCCATCCCCAAGTTTGAGGTCGTCCAGCGTTTTCATCACGTCAGCCATCGCGTTGTCAACCCGATTGTTCACTTGGTTGATTCGGGTTTCAGCCTGACAGGCGGTTGTCATGTTGAGCATCCCTATCCTTCATCTCCCTTATCTCTTTCCCGAAGGTAGCGTGAAGGTCCTTCATGAGAAGCATCTGCCCTCCTGTCCCCGCTGCAGCTGCTCTTCCAACCGACGGGTCTGTTCCTCCTGTCAGCGGGCCTGCCCTGCAGCATCATCATCAGAGTACCTAAGTCAGGTGCTGCAGATGCAGGAGCTGCTGACGGCCGACCTCTGTGGTCGGCAGCTGGCCCTCCGACGCTTGCGACGTTGTACCACGAAATCGTCTCTGGTCCGTCTCCTGTTGGCGTTGACTTCGGTACGGATACCCTCCGTGTCATCTTTAGGTAAAATCGGCATGATTAAGTCCCACTTCTGACACCAATTGTTACGAGCTTGGGGTTCGAGACAATTAAAATGCCGAGTGAATTTTCAAAATTGACACTTTAATTACACAACACCAATTACAACTTAAACCACACTAATAATAAAACACAATTTTACTACAGATCGCTTTAGTTCGCAGTTGTATCGCTTCGAAGTCTTCGCTGATATCGTTAATTCAATACTGACTCGGTCGCGGTCTATACGGCCTTATATAGGGCCTCAGATAGTTTCCAGAACCTTCTACTGTAGAAACATATAGAATGTCTGAGTACATATCGGTCCCGAAATTTCTAGAAGGATCTTGACTCTCCTAGTTCTGCTACTCGATACTAGAGGGCGCTAGTGGCTAGTGTTGCCATGTACAAGACATTAATAGTGGCAACAATATGTAAAAATAATTAACTTGATTTCGTATATATTTACGAATTTTATCGCCTTAATTTATGACTAATTATACTTAACTTAGATGTAAAGCACCCGAAACTTCTGGAATTGAAAATAAGTCAAAATAAGTAAAAATTTTAAGTGAAAAATCAGTAAAATTAGTTTTTCTTAATAATTATTTTTGAAATTCTTAGAAGCAGTTTGTTAGATTCAATTCATTTGACTAGCTAAAGGTAAGCTAAAGATAAATATAATGTGTGTTTATTTTCCAGGTGTCACCAATAGTATCGTTGTTATGCGACATGCTGTACGAATCGGAGTACGAGTCGCAGATGTGGATGCTGTACAACAGTTGTAAGCAACTCATGGCCGTGGGCGACGCTTATCCCTCTAAGGTACTTTGTTTCCTCTTACTTTTATATACTGAATAATATAAGAATTATACATTACATTTATAATTATTTATACTTACTTGGCTGGTGTGGCGAAGCTAAAGACTGGGCTAATGCCCGGTTTCTTATTTAAAAAATAAAAGCGCTACTTTTTCCTTCACGAGCCATTTCGCAGTAAATTTACAGCATGGAAATCCCCTTTGTAAAACAAAATACCAGTTCAATTATTTATGAATCATTTAAAGTTTTTTTCATTTTCATTCATTCTCAGTTGCTTATATAATAAGACGGATAGTTACGGAGAACGAAATGTTTCATTTCTTATTTTGCCATAATTGGCGGAACTTTGGAGAGATATTTTGTCCAATAGTGGATTGCCGCAGGCGGATAATGATGGTTATGATGATGTATACTTCGGCCATTCATCATATTAAACTAACATGCCACTTAACATCTTATAGTATCCCCTGCCAGTCATCATGAACGAGTTAAAACAAGTTAGAGCTCTTACAAGTTGTAACATTTCAACTAAATATACATTACTATAGATTGATTATAATATGAAGAATTATTAGTAGTCTCAGTGTAATTACTCACTACCAACACGACAAATGTGTCGTAAAATGCATAATATTATATAAAACAAAACAAATATTGTGTTGTGTTTCTAATTATGGATACATATATTTTCTTTCAGTTGTAAAGTATGAACCAGTTTGAAATAAACACTCCTCAGAACAAGACCTTATTTTATTTTCTAGATCTATAGTCAGTGCATAGTGAACCCCCTAAATACTTTAACTTATTAATGTTAATCCCACCAAAATAATTTTTTTTTACTTATTACAAGTCAGTGTTTGACAACGATTCCACCTGGTGGCGAGTGGTGATGAAGCCCGTGATGGTAAATAGCACTGTCTTAGCGTAACAAAAACTTACTAACTCTTGCCTTGAAGACGCCTAGATTATATTCGGACGGAAAGAATTGCCGGCGAATTATTCCACTCCTTTACTGTTCGCTTACGAACTGATTGACGCTTGCCTAGGCGTGTAATGGCCGCTTTACGAAAAACACTGACATCAAACTTAACATTCGAAGAATTCATGACAGTGCTAAACACAAATCGACGCATGTGTGAACTGACGATGGTAATGTTCCTGGACAAGAAATTTTAATCGGTTTCATGTTGCAAGCTTTATCCTTTAAGGAAAATAAACACTTTAAGTGACAGTAGCCTGAATATTATGGTTTAAGTGAATTTGGAATTTGGAGAAAATTCTCCATAATCAACAGTCCGGTAGTGCTGTCGCTGAGCGTACAGTTGCGGTATTGCGGATCGCGGGCTATATTTCCACGCGGGGCCATTTTTATGGTCTACATATTTATAATTATTTCGCATCTGGGTATTTTTCCATATTAAATTTACGTACTATGCGATTCAAATAAGAATATTCTTATTTGAATCGCATTGAAAGGTCACAATAAGGCGTCGTAATATTTTGACGTCGGCTGTTAATAGCTGTCACTTCAAATCATTTAGGAAGGTGACCAAAACAGATATTTTTGAAATAATATTTATTTACTAAATAACCATGAACGAAAAGTATTAATCTGAATCTAGTATTTCAATTTCGCTCATCTCTGCATTAATGTCTGAGTAGTCATTATTGTCATCATTATAATCACTGCTGTTTTCGTTTGTAAAAGAACGGATTTATGTAGGCATTTAAAATATTCCTCCGTCTAGTACCAATATTTTAAATTAATTTACAAAAATAAATTAAATTATTATTATTTTTTATTTAAATTTATTTATAATTATGAGTTCAATAGATTTGATAAAACTAAGACTCAGTTGACAGATCGCGGTCATTCGACGTCATTGACGTAACTATTCTTATTTGAATCGCATTGTATGCACAATGTTTTCACGACAAAAATACAGCGGGGGTAATTTTCTTTTTAAATCTGTTTGTGCGTTTTTTTAATAGAACAAGGGTAACAAACGAGCACACAGTCTACCTGATGGTAAGTGGATGCTGTGGCCCATAGACATCGAATAGAATAGAAGAGAATGGAATAATTTTTTATTCAATATAGATCACATGTGTAATTTTATTGAAAGTCATTTTTTACTTTACCATTGGTTCGAAAAAAAACCTCTGTCCTGCGAAGAACTAGCAAGAAACCCGATTTTTTTTTAAAGTAAATTTTACATCAATGGTTGTACAAACTATTTACGAAATTTATTTTAGACACATTTCTACATTTATCCTCAATTAAGAATCAAAATGCACCTGCGTTGTCACCACTGAGCACTAAGATGGAATGATTCGTCGTATCCAGTAAAAAGGATCTCCTGTTCTCTACACTCACCATACGAAATAGCAGCATTGAGTTGCTATTTTACGCTGGTATTCTGTGGGACCCCGGTCGAGCCGACCCATTCGTGCTACAATCATAACAGCTGCAGCGTGGCTCTACCACGTAAATAAATCGTGTGTTTTGCAGATTGTGAACTGATTACGATGATTTTTTTTCCATAACAATTAATGTCTGCACAGTGTTTTTACGGCAGAAATACATAGGGGTTATGTTTATTTTTAAGAAAAGAAAAACTGTTTGTGCGTTAAGTGGCGCTTTTTGAATGGTCCGGTGCGTTTGTGTGTTTGTCAGTACTCGGTGAAGCTGGAGAAGGGCGAGTACGTGTTACGGTTGAACGTGCGGCACGACAACCGCGCGCTGCTGGAGCGGCTGCAGGAGCTGCCCGTCGCGCTGCAGCAGCGCCTGCCGCAGCCGCTCGCGCTCGACGTGTACTGCGAGCACGCGCAGGTGCACACGCACACGCACACACGCTCACACACACGCACGCACGCACACATGTTGCGACACACAACCGCGCGCTGCTGGAGCGGCTGCAGGAGCTGCCCGTCGCGCTGCAGCAGCGCCTGCCGCAGCCGCTCGCGCTCGACGTGTACTGCGAGCACGCAGGTGCACACGCACGCACACACGCTCACACACACGCACGCACGCACACATGTTGCGACACACAACCGCGCGCTGCTGGAGCGGCTGCAGGAGCTGCCCGTCGCGCTGCAGCAGCGCCTGCCGCAGCCGCTCGCGCTCGACGTGTACTGCGAGCACGCGCAGGTGCACACGCACACGCACACACGCTCACACACACGCACGCACGCACACATGTTGCGACACACAACCGCGCGCTGCTGGAGCGGCTGCAGGAGCTGCCCGTCGCGCTGCAGCAGCGCCTGCCGCAGCCGCTCGCGCTCGACGTGTACTGCGAGCACGCGCAGGTGCACACGCACACGCACACACGCTCACACACACGCACGCACGCACACATGTTGCGACACACAACCGCGCGCTGCTGGAGCGGCTGCAGGAGCTGCCCGTCGCGCTGCAGCAGCGCCTGCCGCAGCCGCTCGCGCTCGACGTGTACTGCGAGCACGCGCAGGTGCACACGCACACGCACACACACACGCACGCACGCACATGTTGCGACACACAACGCGCGCTGCTGGAGCGGCTGCAGGAGCTGCCCGTCGCGCTGCAGCAGCGCCTGCCGCAGCCGCTCGCGCTCGACGTGTACTGCGAGCACGCGCAGGTGCACACGCACACGCACACACGCTCACACACGCATACGCACGTGTACACACATACGCACACACGTATATACACTTACACACACGTACACACACGCTCACGTACACGCATACGCACACATACACACATACGCGTAAACCTACACACTACCATGCACACGCACGCACGAACATGCACACATACAAACACACGCATTCGCTTACGTGCCCTATCTTGTGCATTATACATACCCTACATGCACACATACAAAAATAAAAAAACGTCTTCCTGCTCAAGTACCCTTCTAAAGTAAAATTGAATTATTTTTTAGTTCACCTAATAGTAAGTTACTACACCTGCAACCAAATTCAAATAAAGTAAGCTGCTGATGAGTTGTCACCTCCGTAGACTAAGATGGAATACCTCACTACCTGTAGTTGTAGTGGCACCCTTTAGACCGGAACACAGCAGTGCACGCACTGTTGTTTGGCGACAGAAGTAGGTAAGACGGCGGTACAGAGACATCTTGAAATAAAATAAGTCCTCCTATCACTTAGTAAACACGTACGTATGCACGCATGGAAGTACATATAATATAAATATATTAAATAACATACGCGATATTAGTATAAGCGATAGAACTATATAAATGCACATAAACTTCTGTGTGTGCACTCACACGAAGTTGTAATGTACACCATGCAATCCTCCATTGTCACTAATACATTATTAAACTCAACTAAATTTTACGGCCAGTTCTCCCCCATCCCCTTTCCATGACCATTGGTGCTGCAACGCATCCAAAACGTCTGTACGACCGACGTCTTTAAACACCGAAAAAAAGTTTTTTTCTTCAATGTGTGGTATTCGCATAAACATGAATCATCTATAATAGTTGCTTACGTCAGTCATTGTAATTTCAGGCGTTAACAGGAGGGAAAAAGTTCACGTCAGCGTCGTTGGCCAGCGGCAACCTATTGCCTCTCTACTTCGCGCCCGTGCCGGCTGATAAGTGAGTCTCTATGTACTTAAGATTAATCTGAATCAGTTTGCCCTTTTATATATTAAATATTTGGTTAAAAATAATTTACAATCTAGGAATAATTATACAATGTAATTTTATTTCACCTACGTAAAGACAGCTTATATTTATTGGCTTATAATTGGCGATTTTAGTCTTTTTTTACAAAATGATAAATAAAAAATAATCATAGGGACAAAAATATATAGGGAAAAATAATAAATAGGGAAAAGGGACAAAGGTCACTGACAATAACTCAAAATAATAAACGAGGCATTTAATCCTAGTCTTCAGGAGTCACAACGCATCTGCATTTTCTTAGTTGAGAATAAATATGTGTATAGGCCACAGTATCCACTTATCATCAGGTGGATTGTGTGGTCGTTTGTCACCCTTATTTCTAAAAAAAAGCGCAAAAATGTTTTTTTTTTATACAGGGGCCACACTAACGAGAAATGCCGTTAATTATCGCGTTGATGGACGTTGAATGTAGGTGTGGCCACGACTTAACGTGTTAATTTGACAACGCCATTAATAATGCCGTTTGCCGTTTGCCGATAACTCGAGTGGCGGTACACGAAAGAGATTAACGCACGAAGTAACGCGTTGAAGCGGCCACACTACTCATACTAGTTTGTCTCATTGTGCACGGTGGACGCAACGGGGTCGCACGTATGGCTATGATGGAGTGGAGTAATGAAAATGTTATTACGTTTCTTGAGATTCTGCAATCAGAGCCATGTTTGTGGGATGATAAAATATATTCATATAATAAAAATGTACACTCATCAAATATAGAGTAGCAGCGTCAACGTCCATCTTGCTTGAAATTCAAGGAACATTAACGCCAACTTTAACGCCGTTCAATGGCATTGAAATTTAAATGACGTTGACCGTTCAAGTGTAGCCACTCACTTTATCGCGTTAAAATGAAAGCAATAATTGTTGCGTTTATGGGCATTGACGTTTCCCGTTACTGTGGCCCCAGCATTAGAAATAAGGGTGACAAAATCCTGTACAGGTGCCTTTACGGTACGAAGGTACCAGGACACCATAGGTCGGAGAAAACTATAAAAAATAAAGTGCGCATCGGTGACGTGTTGCAGGGTGGGGCGGTCGGGGCTGACGGTGGGGCAGACGTTGACGGGCACGGTGACGTTCGCGAAGGACGAGCTGGGGCGGCGCGCCGACGTGTACGCGCTGCGCCTGGCGCCCTGCGAGCCGCCGCGCCGCCCGCCCGCGCCGCGCCGCACCGAGGACTACGCCGACGCATACAAGGACCTCGCCGCCGGCTGGCTGCCCAAGCTAGGTAGCTCCCGCGAACTCATGCGTGCCTAGTACCGTATGACTAATACAAGTGAACAAGGACCTCGCCGCCGGCTGGCTGCCCAAGCTAGGTAGCTCCCGCGAACTCATGCGTGCCTAGTACCGTATGACCAATACAAGCGAACAAGGACCTCGCCGCCGGCTGGCTGCCCCAGCTAGGTAGTTCCGCGGGCTCATGCGCGCCTGGTGCCGTATGACTAATACAAGTGAACAAGGGACCTCGCCGCCGGTTGGCTGCCCAAGCTAGGCAGCTCTAAGCTAGATAACTCTCAACGCAACTCTCGTTTCCTTATGTTAGCCTAGTTTCGTATCACTCGAACAAGTGACCTAGGGACCATGATATCTTTTGGTTGTCTAAGTAGTGCTAGGTGACTCGGCTTCTTATGCTCGCATGGTACCATATCACTTACACAAGTGAACAAGTACCTCTCTACCTCCTTGTTGATTAAGTAAGCCTAGTAGTTAAGGTTACTTATACATGCCTGGTACCATATGACTAACAAGGACCCCGCGCTACCTCCTGGTTGTCTAAGCTGAATTGGTAAGTTAGGTATTCTTTAACTCGTACATCGATCTCGCCACCAGCTGGCTGCATAAGGTAGGTAGCGTCCAGTTACTACTGAACAAGGTCTTTTTTGCGACTACAACTTAATGAAGTATAATTAATTAATATTATACTATAAAGATAAAGAAATATTGTATTACTTTATTAATTATAAAATTACTTTGGACAGTTATTATTCTTTCCTCAATATATCCATTTCAATCCGCATTAAATTAATAATTGTCAATTATTGCAAAGTGAAAGAGCCGTGGTAGCTTAGATGCTAAGTGCTCGTTGTAAATTTTACAGTACGCGAGTAACCCGAGTTCGATCCTCACCGGCACCAATGAAATGTTAATTATGATTTTAAGTGCTGATTTATCACGTTCTCGGCGGTGAAGGAAAACATCGTGAGAAAACCTGCATGTCTGAGGAATAAGATAAAAAAATATTTCGATGACATGTGAAGTTCGTCAACACGTGGGGCAGCGCGGCAGAACGGCGCCTCAGAAATGAGAGGAGGCCTGTGCCCAGCTGTGGGACGTATATTTGTTATTTTATTTTTATTGCAAAGTTCCTTCATTTCATACCGTAAAAAAACTTTGTTGAGGTTTGCTAAAATTTCGTGATTTTAATTACAGAAGGAGATAAACTGGAGCAATTGTATGAGGAATTGTTAGAGAAGTTTCCAGGATATCTCGGCGCTCATGTTGCTTACTTGAACAGCGTGGATCCACCTACAGACCCTAAAAAGTGAGATTAATATGTTTAACTCTGCACTAGGTAGATTTACCAATAAATAGAACCTTGAAACCTTGTTGCTGTCGAATAACTACTTTATTACATTTAGACAATGTAGTCTACAATACTTCACGTTTTAATAATAATAGGCTGCTAAATAATAAACCCAGTTGGTAAAAATAGAAACTAAAATTGGCTAAGCTCTCCGTAACCATGACAACACTATCAAAATGAACAGAATCAACTTTAGATTTTCGACAAATATAACATTTAAAAAATATACTTATATACAGTCCGTACCGATAAAGAATGGGATTAGAAATGGCGGCTCATCGAAACCCGTACCGTCAACATGCACAGTACCAATAGCGAAAACCTGCTAATAACGGTGTATCGTTATAACGTTATATTATTCGATTAATTGGAAATTTTCTTTTAATGAGAAAATATTTGAAAAGAATTGTATACGCAACTAGGTACATTAATTTAAAAATAACATTGATGCATACTCTGTCTTTGCCTGGGTGCGATCTATTAATGTGGCTTTATTTAGACTTATATTTCTATTTTAATAAAATCTCTAAATTTTTCGGATAAAATTTAGTCTAGATCATTCCTGGTATTACTCTCTCTTTGTTCGTGAAGTTTTATTACAATCGGTTCAGCCATTCTGAAGATTAGCTTGGAAAGATAGACAGGCAAACAAAACTTTTAAAAATGAAAATATTATATACCTACAAAAATATTAACAAACAAAATCAAAAATTGTATTAAGAAAACTCTCAGAACAAGTCTAGCTCACAAATTAGCGAAAACGGACTGATTTGTTTGTAGTTATCATTAGACTGAAGTTATAGGACGTACGAACAATGCATATCATAACGTATTTTTTTGGAGTCTACCGGCGGGTATCTATACTATGAATATCGTGTAGTAGCGACAGTGTGCGAGCGAGAGATGTATAAAGGCGACGCCATTTTCAATCCCATTCTTTAACCGCACGCGTAGTACTCGTATTATACTGAGTTTTTCAAAGAGTAGCCAAATTTTAAACTTAACTTCAAATATATTAATAATGATATACCGTTATTGCAGTTTTTTAAAATATGAGTAAATAAGGCTTCTACTTTTATTCGAAATTATCTCAAATTGAATGTGATTTATGGGTAACAACGTTTTTGCCTACCGATTGACCCTTAGGAATGTGTGGAACGGATGGAACGTACGCAGTAAAATCAGTTAATACAATGCATTACCACGCATTTTGAATTTAAAAGATAAAAAAAAAACAATGTTTAAATTTATTTTAATCAACTTTTCTTCACCATTTGCCTATATTAATTATTCTGAACCTTCTCTGCAAATTTGGCCGTTTATTTGCAAAATAACCCTGTATAATATGATATTGTGCATATTGACAAAAAAAAACTTGTGAATCTTGTAAAATTGTATATGATTAATTTTTATTTAGGTTTGTGCTTTTACATTTCATTATTTTAAAATATCCTATTATATATTATAATACACTCACGGACACGTCTATCGGCCCACTTAAGTTTTGATGGCCCCTAGCTTAAAATAACTTTAAGGTTGAGCAAAAAAAAAAAATGTACGCACTTTTGAAAGCTGGCTCATTTGGCAACTTTTTTTTGCTTACGAACACAGAATACTGAAAAATAGATACATTGCATTGTGTATTAATGAAGGATAAGATAAGTACTGGATTATTGAAGGAAAAAAAATATATTTTTTATTTCAATAAAAATGCTTTTATTGCCTTTGCGTTGAACAACTTGTATTGCCTCCAAAGGCATCTACGACAGCTCTCATATGTAATTAGGCATAGAATTAATCAGTTTCACTATGAAATTCTGTGGCATTCCTCTTCTATAGCCTCCTCTATTGCCGCGAATAGTTCTTACTCAGACCAGGTACACAATGGATATATTTGTTTAACTGTGGTCTATTTTAGTTACAAAACAAAGATTTTACTTATAAAGAATTCACTTACCGCGGAAATTTGCAGACGTGTGTAGTGGCGGGGTAAGAATATCCACTACCCCATAAAATTCTGCGTGTGTGGTATGAGGTGACAGACGGAAATGAAAGAGAAGATTGGTAGGAGCATATTTCTGATAAAAACTGAAAATAATAAAAACTGAAACGCCAAGTGTGGCATCTATGGCAAAATCATTCGCCATCTGCAATTTATGGGAGGCCTATGTTCAGCGGTAGGTTGACAAGCTGTAATGAATAAATCATCATCATCACCCTGCGGCAGTCCACTGCTGGGCACAGGCCTCCCCTAAGGCGCGCCACATAGCCCGATCTTCGGCTACACGCATCCAGTTTTTACCAGCCACCTTGCGCAGATCGTCGCTCCATCTGGTCAGAGGGCGTCCCACACTATGTTTGCCTAGACGCGGTCTCCACTCCCATAACACATCTACTCCACCGGTTGTCACTTCTGCGACAGACGTGGCCAGCCCATTGCCACTTGAATTAATAATGAATCCTATTCGCCTATGTTGTCATAGAGATTATTATCTTTATTTGCAGGCTACCTCATGCCACAGAAGATCCTGACGTAACGACAGCGTGGTGCGAACAGCTCATTGCAATCGCTGACAAGGTAACATAAGTACATTTTAGATTAAATTTAAATACATTCAGTGTATAAAGCTGTGCAATCAGCAATTATATTTATAAAATTTAGTTACAAAACAATATTTGTGGGGTTACCCATTACCCAGGAAACAAGGTTCTCGAGTAGCAGCTTCGTAGCTGTAGGCGAAAAATGGGGTGGCCCCCCACTAGATGGAGTGATGACCTGGTAAGACATGCAGGAAGTCTACGGATGCAGGCTCAGGACCCCTTTTTTGTGGGATTCTTTGGGGGAGGCCTATGTTCTGCAGTGGACTTGTGAAGGGCTGTAATGATGATGATGATGATACCCATCGTCATTGCTGTCAATCAAAGTCCACTCTTCGACAAAGGCTACCGCTTAAGGATTGATTTAAGCGGAAGCCTTTGATTAGATTTTCTTTCAGATATAGTCCTGATTCTGAGCCATCTGCAATCATTGATTTTCACAGGCAAGCTTGTCATTCCATTTAGAAAGTAAGAAAGAAAGAAAATAAGTTTATTTAGTAATATATTACAGCGATTAGCTTACAAGAATAACATTTTATAAATTTGGTAAATGGTTACTATAAAGGTAATTCAGCATAATCTCGGTACTGACAAAGTACTTCGACGGTGATTTTCCGTGGATGCCATATTTGATGCACAGCGGATTTGTTACCGCTGTGCACACCAGTTCAGAGTTTTCATTAGTTTGTCGTTTAAGGCTAATCTCTCGGAAAAAGCCAGCATTAATGTATTTAAGAAGATGACTGATTATGGTGAAACTTAAACTATAACAAAACAATGTGGCAGGCTTCGTTTGGCCAAATACTTAAACGCTACTCAATTTTAAGACGTCGTTAAGTCTTGTGGTGTCAGTCTCTTTGACTTAAAGTGATAGAGACAGCACGAGACTTACGGCATCTTAAAATTGAGTAGCGTTTGTGAGTTTGGGAATTTGAGTAATATGATATATTTATGCGGTTGACGTTTACTTGCAGGTAATCAAACAAATAGACCAGGATAAATTGCTGGCGTATTTGGGTATGAAGAACGACTTGAGGAGCGACGCCAACAAAATTAAACAGTGAGTGTATATTTTATTTTATATAATTGTTGGTGCGTCGGTAAGTGATTGTGTAAGTTCTGAAGAACTTGACCGATTGAGGCCTTATTGACACAATATATTTGTTTTGTTTGGAAGACGGTTTGCGATATGTGCGGAGCGGGGAGTAATTATAATAAATAAAAACACGTTTAGTAACGTTTGAATACTGCTCTATCTACATTAAAATATTTCATTTTTTCATGCTTTTATCCACTACAGGTTCATAGCCATGTTCGGATCTGTTAGATGGCGCTGTAGTCAAGTTGTTAACAAATTCTGTATTTATGGACCAAGATGACTTATTCACAATATGTTAAGTTGGTTAATTGCTAAAAAAATAAATCTCAAAATGGAAACCGATAGGTGACGTTGATAATAATAAGGGTTATTGTAAATTGTTGACTTGAAAATATTTTCGTCTTCTAAAAGACGTGTGGAATGCTTTTTGGATTTTTACAATATAAAAAAAAATACGTCACGTTCACCTTACACAGTTAAACGCAAAA
This sequence comes from Parnassius orleans, assembly GCA_029286625.1. NCBI lineage: Eukaryota > Metazoa > Arthropoda > Insecta > Lepidoptera > Papilionidae > Parnassius > Parnassius orleans. Next base: position 2,251,039 of record JAGSMP010000040.1, read on the forward strand.
CTGACTGCATTGCGAACTTGCTTTGAGGTGTTGTTGCGGCGCGTGTCTATGTGAGTTTATCGATTTAAATGTTTGTACGGAGATGAGTTACTATTTGAATATTATAATTGAGGTTGATTGGAAATGGCCGTCCTTGAGCGAAGTAGGGTTAGCAACGAAGATTTAAATTTTATATTTTTATATATTATTTTTCTCAGATAAGTCTATGCACACTGGTTTGGAATTGTGTATACTGATCTCAGCTCAGGCGATGTGCTTCTGTTTTGCTTAAACACACGCGCAATCTTTTTTGCAAAATGATTTGCACTCACAGTGACAGTGATCGGCCACAACACTTTGAGTAGAGTGAGCGCTGACAGCCGGTGGAAGCTGTGCCGCCACGCCGCAAATATTACGTGCTCGTATATCGCAGCCTAGCGGTGGACATCATGATAAGAGGCCCTCTCTGCTAGGGGCTCGTTGTTCTTTATTATATCAATCTGTTCCTTGATCATCTGCGGCTGTAGATTATTGCCAATATCATCATTCGTATTTTTTGGTAAATAGCGATCGGGTTGCGATATGTTGATGATGTGATCGATTAGTGATATCTTAGGGGCTCGTATATCAGAACGAATGTTCATCTCGCTGAGTTTTTGTCGGTGCGAATAAACAGTGAAATCAGCTGCTTTAATAATACAACCTTGATCCACATTAAATTGGCCAAAGCGGGTCAATTGCACTGCCGTAACTTGATCGTCACATAGTAACTTCAGTTTGCACTGATCGCTACAAAAATAAAAATATGTATGTAGTTTATTTTGTTTCTATCCAGCGATTGTAGCATGATCTGGTAATCGTTTGACATTTTCTTGAGAAGGGCAGATTCTCGCAGACTCATCATCTTATATGTAGTAAATAGGCCTTTTATGATGGCACAAAATTATTTTGGAATCTCTTCTATTACATAAATCCAGGTCTTTTTCGATCAGTCTGTTGCACTAAGAAGTTTTTCTTCAAGTTGATAGCGATATATCTTGATACTGGTACCACGAACATTTCATGTCTGTTTTCTTATATACTGGTATAACTTCCAGAACTTCAAACATATCCCTGCTAATGACAGGTATCTTGATTTCGAATATGATATAATCACTCCTTATTTGAGCTCGCACCTGCAGTGAATTGTAGATTTCATATAAATTATAGTTGTATATCGGTAATGATGAGTCTTTCGGGAGCTAGCCTGCTACAACGATCAATTCTTGTCTTAACTGATCGGAGATAGCAAGTGGAAATTAAATTTTCCATGGTACATGTTTGTAATAATGTCTAGTAAATTTTGCTGTATATTTCTGAAGCTGAGTATAAGGTTACTTGTCATCATAGCTGTACTGATAAATTCACTCGTGTTTGGCATTATTCTAAAGCTATCTCTTAAAATTGAACTACATAATTTTCGTCCATTATACCGAACAAACTATTAGCAATACCTCCTACACCATTGATCAAGCCGCGCCGGCGACGTGGGCGGGTCTCGAGTGTGTTATCATGGTGAATAGTTAAAATGTTATTATAATATTGCAGTTCCGTGAACTCGTGCCGAAGTTGCAACAAGATCTCTTCACAATGTGATGGTGTCTTCGTAATTACACACATGTTATTTAAGTATTATATATATTATGTTAGCGCTGTATAACCTTCTTGATAAGGGAATGTGTCATAGTAAACAACGAGGCGCCAGTCGTCTCGAATTAAATGCATGTTTATTATGGTATTAAAATAGAGACTGCTGTTTTGTAATGGTGTTATGTTATAGCAGCATTGTATTGTCGGGTAGATTGTAATAAAAAATAATAATAGCGATATAAACATTGATAATAGACAATATTTTTTACCTACGACGGAACAGAGAAGGTATATTCGTTTAGGGTGAGAGGTTGTTTGTGTGTGCAAACGAATGTTCCCATTTATCTCCAAAAGGGTGAACCGATTTAGATACAGTTTTCTGTAAAGAGTTTGTGACTCATCTGCGATGGTTCTTAGATAGGTGTTATGATGTTAACTCGTCAGGGGGCACTACAATACACATTGTGCAAACGAATGTTCCCATTTATCTCCAAAACGGGTGAACCGATTTTGATGCGGTTTTCTTTAAAGGGTTTGTGACACATCGGCGATGGTTCTTAGATAAGTGTTATGATGTTAAATCGCCAGGGGGCGCTGCATTAGACATTTTTGTGTAAACGAATGTTTCCATTTATCTCCAAAACGGTTTGACGAATTTAGATACTGTTTTGTATTCTAAATCCAATATGGCGGACCGCCCAAGATGGCGGACTGGTTATTTTTTATATACTCCCATGAAAGGGTTTGCTGAGAAGAATACGAAAAAAATTCAAGATGGCGGATCTAAGATGGCGATCAAGTGAAATAAACCAAAAATGACGCATTAACCTCTCAGGCCCCGACATTTTATTGGACAAACTTAGTCAGAACTATGACCAAGCCAAAGAGTATAGTAGGTCAGGCCAAAGACAATTTTTTTTAAATGATGGTAAATATAACTTAGAGTCATTACTATGTTCTTATCCAAAAATAAAAATAAATATCAACAATTAAAATATCGAATTATTTCTATGAAGGTCAAGTGAGCGCCGTGTAGTGGCGGTGTATGAATATTCATATCATTCCTTGGGTTTCGTAAGAGGCGACTGATCCACTGTTCCACGGTACACGTACCTTGTTGCACAGTAACAAGGTACGCCTAGTTAATTTTGTTTGGTTAAATCATTGACAGGAGTAACGGAGAAAATAGTACGGTGGCGGCGCGAAGGAACAACATTATTTTGGAACTTTTCACCGTGATGTTATTTATCACTCATGTCTAGAGGCGACAGAGGGAAATAAATCAGGAGATGGGCAGTAGTGTCTCCCTAATAACGACTAAAAATAAAAAACTGCGGTTGCCAACTCGCTTGCCAAGCGTGGCAACTATGACAAATATACGCTCTATGAGGCATATAGTGGAGGCCTATGTTCAGCGGGGGTTTTTATAGGCTGTAACGGTGTTTGTTGTAATAATGATAAGAAAAAAAAATGAGGGAGGAAAAAAAAGACAAATATTTTTTCTAAATTTAATCTCGGTGGAACGCGGATGCTCTGTGCGATGTTTAGGGCATTGTTACAAAGGTAGGTGATATTTGTGGCAGTAAAATTTTGTGCTCCCCTTTATTTCCATGGCCCATGGCCAGCAGTGGAAGGAAACTGTAAAGAGAGGGAGGGGGTAATTTTATTATTTGAAAAAATATTTGTGTGTAAATTCAAAAAGTCATCAAAACATCAACACCAAACAATTTATTAAACAAAATTTGCGTAAACAAGTTCAATGGTTAAAACAGTAATAAATAACAAAACCAAACAAGTTTACTGAAAAGAAAAAAAATTCAAATATTATAAGTCACTTCTACAACTAAGGCAAATCTAACGAATCCCCATATGTTAAAATTCAATATCTATATGTTAAAATCAAATAACTACTATGAACAAAGAAACAACGACATAGAAACACTCGATTTTCATAAAGAAAAGAAATATATAATATAATTATATCGATATTTATGTTACAAAAACTATTATCTATCTTTTGTTCGTTAAACTTATTTTTGTTCCAACTACCATTAAAATAGGCAAATTTTAAACACTGCTATTGTTTTAGAATGACGTGTTCTCCTATAATTGGTAGTACATAGTAATTTGTAGATGTAAGGCATGTGTTAGAAGTAATTTACTATGTACAACTGTTGGAGATCCATACAAATAAATAAATAAATATACTCAGTAGGAGCCTCTAAAAAATAAAAAAAATATTCAATCATAGGCATATATTTTATGCCGCTATCTTTGACCAACGTCATTTTTCTACCGACTTCAAACAGGAGGAGGTACTCAATTCGACTGTATTTTTTTCATGTGTGTTACCTCATAACTTCTTTCTGGGTAAACCAATTTCGATGATTCTTTTTTTATTTGAAAGCTGGTGCTCACATGTGGTCCCATATAAATTTGATCAAGGTCTGACCAATAGTTTTTGGGTTATTCTTAATAATTTATATTGAAGTCGGTAGTACAAATTTTTTAATTTTAAACTATTTTTGAAAACAACTTCGCCATAATGTTCATTTTATATCGAAATTATAACATAAAACGTAATTTTGCACATTGGACTTTGTGGAATATGAAAATTTGTTTTTACATGATTATAGTGATAACCACGGAAAAACGGAACCTAAACGTCATCGTAATAGGATGGTAACCTCAACAAAGAACCCCACGAGTCAATCAGGACAGGACTATTGTATTGTGAAGCTGGTGCTTCTCATGTGGTCCCATATAAATTTGATCAAGGTCTGACCAATAGTTTTAAGTTATTCTTAATAATATATATTGAAGTTGGTTGTACAATATTTTAATTTTAAATTATTATCAAAATATTTACTAAAATAATAACGGAATAGCCTAATTTAAAATAGAAAAGGCCGTTTTAAGTGTTTTTACCATTGTTGACGATTTTTTTCTTGAAAATCAAGACTTTTTATAAATATCACGCGGTGAAAGTAATGACTCATCTATTAACTAATTGAGATTTTTTATGGTGTCTTTCAATGAAGTCAGTTCTTTAATATTTTGAAATCGTAACTGCTTATTTGCGCGTTTCTTAAGAACCGGCCTCTTAAGGACTGATATTACATAACAGGAATATTTAATGGTAAACTGATATGTGACGAAAATATAAGCGTCTTGTTATTAAATCTTTGATTTAAACACACATCGTAGTTGTCTGAGCTAATGTTGAGATGCTGGATCAGTCTCTCGGCTTCTCCTTTCACCTTGGTCTTGAGATACTGCATCTTCTGCGCGTTGGATATAGACGGATTGTTATGGATTGTTTCAGTGAAAAGGTCCTTGAAGGAGGTCCAGGTGTTATAATTTCCACTGAAAGTCAGGATCTCCATCTGCGGCGTAGACTTTCCTGTGAGACACTGACCACATTTTTTGTTAATGGCTTTCTTGATTCTGTTGTATTCCGATTAGTAGCTGTTAAAAGTATCTTCATACTCCTTGTTCGACCCTTCCAGCTCGCTATCTAAGTCCCAGTGCAGTGCGTTCATTGCTGTCCGTAATAAATCACCGGGCTTGAATTGTCATCATCAAATTTCCACTTTTCTGATACGGAATCAAGGTTAATGTTTACTACAGTACGCTGAAAACCTTAAAATTACTTAGCTATTTTTCAATATATCGTCGGTCTTTCCGTCGTACCTGTTGCTTGCACTGATGGTTGAGAGGATTCGCCTTCTCATAACAAAAGTTGGTGGCTTCAGACGAGGATTCTGGGCCTTTCTCCTGTCAGCGGCTGATAGTTCTGTATATGAAGCCTGTATTTTCTGCTACCGGTTCGAATTCCTGATTTGTAAAATGGTTATGAGACTCAATACCAAACTCTGATATTCTTGCATGATTATTCTTAACTTCTAGCCAATATTTATCCAACATATCTAAGCTACGCTATATAAAGGGTTATTTTTCAAAGAGTGGCCAAATTTTATATTTAAGTTCAAATAAATAAATTATTATATACAGTGTGAGTCTTTATAAAGTGCACATATCAAAACCAGGAAACTACATATAATTTCATCGACGTAAAATTATTAAAAAAATATAAAAATTATTTATTTTTTATGAATATTTAAAATTTGAAATTGCAGCTGCTAACCCTATTTAAATAAATTGTTATAACTTTTAAACTGAATGTCCTATCAAAGTGGAATAAATTTTAAATGATTGTTAATAATAAGCCGTGCCAATAAATTAAATAATTCCAAAAAAGAAACGCCATGAAACTAGAATAAAGAGGTATTTGATGAAAATCTGGTATTTTTCGTCTTTTTACAATAACTTTAAAATTTCTCGAAAATCGTCCTCTTAATCCTACTTTTTTAATCTTATGTTGTTCTACATTGTATTAGCTTTCAATGGTAAAAATTCACGTTTATTACTCAAATGCAACCATTTTTATGAGTGTTTAAAAAAGCCCTTGCGTTTGCGCATCGTTCAGCTACGCACCCGCCGTTGTTTATCAGGCAGGTAGAGACCTTTTTTTTTAGATGTCATTCATTGTAGAGGCAGGCGGGCTGTAACTGTAAGACACGTGTCCAGTCGAAGTCGAAGGACAAATAGTAATAAATTTTAGTCGCTCAGAACTATTCGCCGCTGCTATTCGTGTTTCTCCTGCCAAAGTCGTTATCGCGCCACGTGTTCGCTTTTTTGGTCGCGATGCCGCACATAACTGATTTCTCCGGCACACATCGCCGATATCCATTATTACTATGGAATGTACCGGGGGAGTGCTAGAGCTGCTCGCACAGCTTATCTAGCTACGTTTCCAAATCGACGCCCTGTGCCATCAGCCCGAAATTTCCAAGAAGTCCATAGAAGACTGGCTAACACTGGACTTGGTTTTGCTCGAGATCGCCGCGAACCAGGTGTTATTATTGATGCTGCTATTGAGGAAGCCATTTTGAATGATTTGTTTGCTGAACCGACTACTAGTACTAGACGTTTGGCTTTACGTCATGGTGTGTCCCAAAAATCAGTATGGCGCATCTTGAGGAAAGAAGGCTTGCATCCTTACCATTATCAAAGGGTGCAGCACTTACATGAAGATGTGGATTGGCGTCCAAGGTGCGTTATGTCCACATGGATTTTAAGAAAAACAAGGGACAATCCCGAATACTCTAAAACGATTTTGTGGATGGATGAAGCTCATTTCACGAGAGACGGAATCGTAAACTGTCGTAATTACATAAGTGGTGTCCAAAGGTGAAAACCCTAAGCTGAAAAGGGCTTCAACATATCAAGTTAAATTCTTATTAAATGTGGGCCGCACTAATTGACAACATTTTGATTGGTCCAATTATACTCCCGAGGACCCTAACTGGAGAGATTTCTTAAACTTTTAAGGGACGAATTGCCGTTGCTGTTGGAGTATGTGCCGCTGCTAACGCGTCGGAGAATGATGCTGCAAATGGACGGATGCCCTGCCCATTACTCCCGAATTGTCAGGACATTTTGAACGAAAATTATCCGCGCCGCTGGATCGGCCGACAAGGACCTGTTGGGTGGCCGGCGCGTTCCCCTGATCTGACGCCGCTCGACTATTTTTTATGGGGGACAATGAAACAAAGGGTGTATAACAGTCCTATAAACAGCGAAGCGGAACTCGAAGAAAGAGTTTTGCGTGTTGCTAATGAAATTCGAAATGACCCCGAAATGATACGTAGAGCCACAGAGCAAATTTTGCTTCGCGCCACAATGTGTTTGCAACAACGGGGTCTTCATTTTGAACATTTGCTTCACTAGGCTTTTTGTTTTCAAATTTTTTTAATAAATAAATGATTTATGTAGATAAAATCTAGTTTTATTCCTAAAAATGTAGTTCTCTCTACCTGCTACGGTGCTTAACTGAGTTGTGTGCTTTTCTTTAAATGCTGATTAATAAAGTTGTATCTGTGTAATAAACGTGCATTTTTTACCATTGGAAAGCTAATACGATGTAGAACAACATAAGATTAAAAAAAAGTAGGATTAAGAGGACGATTTTTCGAGAAATTTTAAAGTTATTGTAAAAAAGATGAAAAAAATACCAGATTTTCATCAAATACCTCTTTATTCTAATTTTATGGCGTTTCTTTTTTTGGAATTATTTACTTTATTGGCATGACTTATTAATAATAATCATTTAAAATTTATTTCACTTTGATAGGACATTCAGTTTAAAAGTTATAACAATTTATTTAAATAGGGTTAGCAGTTGCAATTTCAAATTTTAAAATATTCATAAAAATAAATAATTTTTATATTTTTTTAATAATTTTTCCGTCGATGAAATTATATGTAGTTTCCTGGTTTTGATATGTGCACTTTATAAAGACTCACACTGTATATCGATATAACATTTTTTTAAATACGAGGAAATAAGGCTTCTACTTTTATTTGAAATTATCCCAAATTGAATGTGATTTATAGGTAACAACTAATATTACGCGCGCTCCTGTGTGTCATTGTCATTCAATTCACATTTCGTTTCTCAAGTTTTGCCTACTGTCTACTTTCTTAGTGACACGCTTACTACTAATGCTTAAGTTAATAACTACATGACGCGAATTATGTTTCCAATTTTCCTGTAACACTTTTAACGGGCTTAGGATCGTCATAATAAATAAAATTAAAAATATATTTTGCTTATCAACGACGTAACCGACAAGTGTCCTTATTATAGCGTATTTAAAAATTGGAATATACTGTTTACGATTAAATTACGCAAGTAGTCCCAATATATAATATTGGTACCTCAAAATGGAATCGTCATATGAAATAATCGTTTATTCACAACGTAAATTCAAAGTAGCGCGAACTCACGGCGTCGGACGGTCGGGTCGACTGGCGAGGCGAGGAAAACCAAGCCGGTTGCTCCCGCGCAGCCGAGGGCTTCTGAAGATTGCCGAACGGTCGAACTGCCGTGCCGCTACATTCTTTATGCATTGACGAGCATGTTTTCTTAAAATAATTTTTACACTTATTACCTGTTCTTGAGCACTTTTTACTTCGGTAAGTGCAGCATTAATTTTACTGTGGCGGTCTTCATAACTTTGGGCCTCTTTGACGTAAACACGACTCTTTATACACAGATAAGAGACTAACGGTGAAAGTTCCGGCGAGTTTGCAGACCATAGTACAAGGCTTCCGTGCGCAATCCACCTATCTTCATATTCACTATTTAAGTTATCGCTCACTGCACTTGAATAGTTTGACTATCTGTCAATTAATTCTTCGATTGGTACGTTAATTTCTTGCCGCGGTAAAGACTCACTTTTGTAGCTTTGCGCACCACGTAAACTTTCATTGCTTAAAATGTAATATCTCATCATTTCACAGTATCCGTGGTTTGAATATTTTCGTTACGTCATTGGTAACGAAGCATACGTAATGAGGTCACGGTCAACACTGTTAGCTGTCGGCCGGGCGAGCGGACGTAGGGTCTTAGCAATGTAACGGTAAATAGAAGGAAGGGCGCGAGACGAGCACGATAAGGTATCTTACCGAGCAACCCTTACGAATATGTGCGTGCGTAAAATAGTAAGCGTTAGATATTTATGAATGACAATCAGTTAAAATAATGCATTACCAAGCATTTTGAATTTAAAAATAAAAATGACAGAATGTTTAAGTTTTTGTTTAATTAGTTTTCTTCACCATTTGCCTATATTACTTATTTTAAACCTTCTCTGCAAATTTGGCCGGTTATTGCAAAATACTTCTCTATAGTTTGCTGTCTTCCTTTCTGAGCTGCCTTTTTGAAATCGGTAAAGACATGCTCTATCGTCTGAGCGATCTGCTGCTGATTAGCAAGGAAGTCGTCCATTTTCGACATGATATAGAAGAAAAAGGACTGATCTTACTTGATATATGCTGAACGGCGAATGTGAGCAGACACGCTCACCGACTGATGATGACCAAAGACTTGATTCTCCAGACGCAGGCGTGCACCTTGATCGTACATCGCCTTGATACTTGCTGCGTCATCGGCTTCTTGATAGCACAGTAACAGTCGCGTAGCTACGTGCTACGTGTTCGAATAAATCTGACAACACTGACACGTCCACACCGCAATGCAAGGCCACATGCGCCAAGATCCCGTTTTTCGGAAAGCTTGAAGGACCATGTTCGGGGTAGTACCGACACTAAGGGATGATAAACTGATAACAATTGATAAGTTTGATAAAAATATATTGTGGATAACTTTACAAAATAAAAGGCTAGAACTACTGATAATGAGTACACGCTCTTGATGGCTATAAGGAACTGATTTAAATATACATTTACTGCGGAAATATTATGCAAAAGAGGTCAAAGTTGTGAAATGATGACTTGACAATTGTACGTTGCATTGCATGCTCGTACAGTATACATAGAAGTCTGGTAAAACCAGTAACTGTCTTTCTTTATTTTATTCGAGTTGCTGGAATGGTAGTATAATATATAGAAGTGTTTGGTGAGTATGTTTTGAAAATTTTATGGCACGTTTAGATTATCGGACGAATAATTCGCCGAATAACTCACCGAGTAATTTGTGGACGAGTTCGACACGTTCAAATATTCGTCTGTATTCATTCAATGTAGATCTTTTGAACCTTTGACCGCCAGACCTAATATCAACATTCTTTCCCCGGATGCCAGGCATTTTTCCTCTATAATTATTATTCGTTTCGCTAGTGACGTGCCACGCTATGCAAAACTTTTATAATAAAACTTTTTAAACTTAAGTTTGGCAACATTACGAAGAAGTACAGAAAACAAACTGATCAAAATAAGCAATAATACATTAATAGGAATGTTATTTCGCCTATCAATAAAGATTTAACAACAAAATGCTTTTAGAATGTAAGATAGGGATCAAGAATTTTAGCGCAACTAGTTGACGCCTTAAAGCGTCAATGGCGACCTCAACGTGTATTTTTAGCAGATATTTGCTACGTTTATAGTGATGTCAGTGACTTTATCGATGTAATAATATACTTTATACATGTTACTACATAAGCAAATCTGATTGTTATTAATAAGATATTAATTATTAATATTACGTAATAAATAAAATGCAAATATTGGTTAATCATATTTTATTCGTATACAAAAACAGTAAAGTTTGTTCACACATTCAGATCTTTTTTTCATGGTAGGTACGAAAACATGTTATACAAAGAGGCACTTTACAAATTTCACACCAAAATCGTGTTTCCGCCTTTTACGGTATAGAGATGACTACATACTTTGCATCGTAATTTTTGGTATCTTGTATAAAGGCTGGCATGTGGCAACGTTTCCGAGTAATCGCATAGGTTGGTCTATAGCTCGCACGGTAACTGGAAGAGTCCTATCCCCGCTGTACTTTATGACAATTTATGTAATAACCGCTAGTTGGAATTTTGCAAAACGTAATGTATCCTTTCTCGTAGTACTTCGCAATAATAGCAGGAATTCAGTAAATGCATGTCAACTATGTGGAAAAAGTTTTTGTACCACTTTGTTACTTTTCTTATGCTGAGAGCTAAGCATCATATCATTTGTATCTACTATACCCATGTTTTTATTGAAATCAAGGACACATTCGGGTTTCATAACCGGTAAACCCGTAGATCGACCCATTTTTCACTTGGTCCCATTTAATCTTCATGAATGGTACTAAGCATGTAAACGTCTTTTTATCATGCCATTTTAAAGCCATCATCTTAGAGGTAAATTTACATCCCTTTCACCTTTTTATTTTTTGAATTTCGGCATTTTCGAGTCTTTTAACAGTTCCACATGCCCTATGCCTTGACAAGTCAAAAATCAAATAATTTCAGATTACTGTACCGGTTGTTCATGTAAATAATACGATTAGTGAAATAATATTTTGCAGGAAGGTAAGAACTGCTGACCCACTTATACCAATGTTACTATCATGTATAATTTCTTTTCAGTACCAGAGTATACAATGAAATGTAATATAATTCTAGTTTCAACGTCGCATAGTACAAACAATTTTACACCAAATTTATTTCTTTTGTTTGGATGATATTGCTTAATAATTAACCTTCCTTTAAATGGAACTATACTTTCGTCTACATAACTTTTGGTACGGAATAAATAAATTTTGAATTTTTTTAGCATCATCTAATACTTCGCTAATCTTTGATAAAATAGTTGGTCCTGGCTCACAAAATGTAACATTCCTAATATTGTGGTGTATCGATTTCTACTCATTAGAGTAGTATAAATTGGCGAGTTCAACAATGGGTTAGTTGACCAATAGACCAATGCTCTTCAATCGTTAAGCGACTATTTCTTGTCATTAACATAGTTATTCCAAGGAATTGATACATTTCTGAAATGGTGACTTCTTTCCAAGTCTGCAGTCTTGAGTGATTCCTTATGTCCGTATTTAGAAGTAAGTGTTGATGATATCGATTAATGTAATAGACAATTTGTTTTAGCAACTCTTCATCTACAAACTTCTCAAAATATCTAACTCAGTTGATGATGATATTAAATTTAATGAAGGTGAAATACCGCTGTAAAATTGTCAAAACCAAGAGTTTCGATTGTATGCGGTTAATTTGTCCATATTTACGTGGTAGAGCCATGCTGCAGCTATATTGGTAGTATAGTAGTAGCACGAATGGATCGGCTCGACCGGGGAAGGACCACTCTCTCACAGAATACCAGCGTAAAATAGCAGCTTGATGCTGCTGTGTTTCTTATGGTGAGTGTAGAGAACCGAGACCCTTTTACTGGAAATGAGGCGTTCTATCTTAGTCCTCACGGCTGACAACGCATCTGCATTTAAGTTCGCAAACGAAGAAAGATGTAGATGTCTATGGGCCCCAGCAACCACTTACCATCAGGTGGACTGTGTGCTCATTTGTCACCCTTATTCTATAAAAAATATATATATATATATATATATATATATATATATATATATATATAAAAGGTATTCCGGAGCTTGACCTGCTACGTTTTCATCCTCAACTGAAGCATTTCGCTTAGTTGGAAATTCAACCTTAAAAGAAACGAGAACAAGAAACTGTATTATGTAGGTAACTATTTACTATTTATATAGTTATAAGAAGCTGCGCCACATGTACAAAAATAAATATGCGCTAGACAAAACACTAATTATCATGATTATAGATCTCGAAGTTACATCCCTGTGTTACGAGGTATAACGACAACGTAAGCCGGGTGTTTTCAGCACATTCAGACCCGAACTAATTTAAGGAAATTTGTTTCCTAAGCTAACCTGTATCAGAATTCAAACCTGGCTCACTTGCGAGCTAAGCGATTCTTTGCCACTACGCCAATCGAGTCATCAAAAATCACCATGGAATGAAAGTGACCTAATACAATATTATAGATTTTTGGTAAATGAGGAAAATGTCAAACTTTAATGAAAATTGAAACTTGCTTTTCCATACAACTTTTATAATTTTGTTATTTTTAAGAATTATGTCAAATTATTTTGTTATAATATGTGTTGTGATTATGATTGAGTCACTTTCATTCTCAGGTGCTATAAATCGTGTCAATATATTGACATAATGCAAGGAAAATGCAGGGTTTAAACGTATTACTTGACCGTCGCAAATAAGTTGTGTAATGGACCGAATATTAAGTACAATAGTTACACCTAGTTTTTATCCCGTAAATATGTACTACCCTAAGAGGTATATTCACGTATATAATAACACTGCAACGTGCAAATAATCTTTAGTATCAAAAGCATTTTCCACGATTGAGGCCATTAAAAGAAATTGAATTGAAAAGCATTTTCCCATTATCAATGATAAATGTAGAAACTTACCCCGATTTCTCCTCCACTTCACTATCAGACGCAGATTCATAAGAAAGGTCACCGTCATCAACTCCTTCTAGAATACGTAACAGTTCTTCGCAATCCATTTTATCAGTATAAATGCACAAACTTTTCGTAAGTGACATTTACTTGGAAGTATCTGCACTTCTAACCAACAGTAAGAATTATGCTAACTGACTGCAATATTCTAAACAGTCATTTACTACAATAAGGAATAAAACTAACACAACAGTAAGGAATTATGCTAACTGACTGCAATATTCCAAACAGTCATTTACTACAATAAGGAATAAAACTAACACAACAGTAAGGAATTATGCTAACTGACTGCAATATTCTAAACAGTCATTTACTACAATAAGGAATAAAACTAACACAACAGTAAGGAATTATGCTAACTGACTGCAATATTCTAAACAGTCATTTACTACAATAAGGAATAAAACTAACACAACAGTAAGAATTATGCTAACTGACTGCAATATTCTAAACAGTCATTTACAATAAGGAATAAAACTAACACAACAGTAAGGAATTATGCTAACTGGTGCAATATTCTAAACAGTCATTTACTAATAAGGAATAAAACTAACACAACAGTTGGATATTAGTTGGAAATTCAACCTAAAAGAAACGAGAACAAGAAACTGTATTATGTAGGTAACTATTTACTATTTATATAGTTATAAGAAGCTGCGCCACATGTACAAAAATAAATATGCGCTAGACAAAACACTAATTATCATGATTATAGATCTCGAAGTTACATCCCTGTGTTACGAGGTATAACGACAACGTAAGCTGGGTGTTTTCAGCACATTCAGACCCGAACTAATTTAAGGAAATTTGTTTCTAAGCTAACCTGTATCAGAATTCAAACCTGGCTCACTTATGAGCTAAGCGATTCTTTGCCACTACGCCAATCGAGTCATCAAAAATCACCATGGGAATGAAAGTGACCTAATACAATATTATAGATTTTTGGTAAATGAGGAAAATGTCAAACTTTAATGAAAATTGAAACTTGCTTTTCCATACAACTTTTATAATTTTGTTATTTTTAAGAATTATGTCAAATTATTTTGTTATAATATGTGTTGTGATTATGATTGAGTCACTTTCATTCTCAGGGTGCTATAAATCGTGTCAATATATTGACATAATGCAAAATGCAGGGTTTAAACGTATTACTTGACCGTCGCAAATAAGTTGTGTAATGGACCGAATATTAAGTACAATAGTTACACCTAGTTTTTATCCTGTAAATATGTACTACCCTAAGAGGTATATTCACGTATATAACACTGCAACGTGCAAATAATCTTTAGTATCAAAAGCATTTTCCACGATTGAGGCCATTAAAAGAAATTGAATTGAAAAGCATTTTCCATTATCAATGATAAATGTAGAAACTTACCCCGATTTCTCCTCCACTTCACTATCAGACGCAGATTCATAAGAAAGGTCACCGTCATCAACTCCTAGAATACGTAACAGTTCTTCGCAATCCATTTTATCAGTATAAATGCACAAACTTTTCGTAAGTGACATTTACTTGAAGTATCTGCACTTCTAACCAACAGTAAGGAATTATGCTAACTGACTGCAATATTCTAAACAGTCATTTACTACAATAAGGAATAAAACTAACACAACAGTAAGGAATTATGCTAACTGACTGCAATATTCTAAACAGTCATTTATTACAATAAGGAATAAAACTAACACAACAGTAAGGAATTATGCTAACTGACTGCAATATTTTAAACAGTCATTTACTACAATAAGGGATAAAACTAACACAACAGTAAGGAATTATGCTAACTGACTGCAATATTCTAAACAGTCATTTACAATAAAGAATAAAACTAACACAACAGTAAAATTATGCTAACTGACTGCAATATTCTAAACAGTCATTTACAATAAGGAATAAAACTAACACAACAGTAAGGAATTATGCTAACTGCTGCAATATTCTAAACAGTCATTTACTACAATAAGGAATAAAACTAACACAACAGTAAGGAATTATGCTAACTGACTGCAATATTCTAAACAGTCATTTACTACAATAAGGAATAAAACTAACACAACAGTAAGAATTATGCTAACTGACTGCAATATTCTAAACAGTCATTTACTACAATAAGGAATAAAACTAACACAACAGTAAGGAATTATGCTAACTGACTGCAATATTCTAAACAGTCATTTACTACAATAAGGAATAAAACTAGCACAACAGTAAGGAATTATGCTAACTGACTGCAATATTCCAAACAGTCATTTACTACAATAGGAATAAAACTAACACAACAGTAAGGAATTATGCTGACTGCAATATTCTAAACAGTCATTTACTACAATAATGAATAAAACTAACACAACAGTAAGGAATTATGCTAACTGACTGCAATATTCTAAACAGTCATTTACTACAATAAGGAATAAAACTAACACAACAGTAAGAATTATGCTAACTGACTGCAATATTCTAAACAGTCATTTACTACAATAAGGAATAAAACTAACACAACAGTAAGGAATTATGCTAACTGGCTGCAATATTCTAAACAGTCATTTACCAATAAGGAATAAAACTAACACAACAGTAAGGAATTATGCTAACTGACTGCAATATTCTAAACAGTCATTTACTACAATAAGAATAAAACTAACACAACAGTAAGGAATTATAACTGACTGCAATATTCTAAACAGTCATTTACTACAATAAGGAATAAAACTAACACAACAGTAAGGAATTATGCTAACTGGTGCAATATTCTAAACAGTCATTTACTACAATAAGGAATAAAACTAACACAACAGTAAAATTATGCTAACTGACTGCAATATTCTAAACAGTCATTTACTACAATAAGGAAAAACTAACACAACAGTAAGGAATTATGCTAACTGACTGCAATATTCTAAACAGTCATTTACTACAATAAGGAATAAAACTAACACAACAGTAAGGAATTATGCTAACTGACTGCAATATTCCAAACAGTCATTTACTACAATAAGGAATAAAACTAACACAACAGTAAGGAATTATGCTGACTGCAATATTCTAA
Organism: Parnassius orleans; assembly: GCA_029286625.1. NCBI lineage: Eukaryota > Metazoa > Arthropoda > Insecta > Lepidoptera > Papilionidae > Parnassius > Parnassius orleans. The sequence continues at coordinate 2,267,581 of JAGSMP010000040.1, forward strand.
ACAGTCATTTACTACAATAAGGAATAAAACTAACACAACAGTAAGGAATTATGCTAACTGACTGCAATATTCTAAACAGTCATTTACTACAATAAGAATAAAACTAACACAACAGTAAGTTATGCTAACTGACTGCAATATTCTAAACAGTCATTTACTACAATAGGAATAAAACTAACACAACAGTAAGGAATTATGCTAACTGACTGCAATATTCTAAACAGTCATTTACTACAATAAGGAATAAAACTAACACAACAGTAAGGAATTATGCTAACTGACTGCAATATTCTAAACAGTCATTTACTACAATAAGGAATAAAACTAACACAACAGTAAGGAATTATGCTAACTGACTGCAATATTCTAAACAGTCATTTACTACAATAAGGAATAAAACTAACACAACAGTGAATTATGCTAACTGACAGCAATATTCTAAACAGTCATTTACTACAATAGAATAAAACTAACACAACAGTGAATTATGCTAACTGACTGCAATATTCTAAACAGTCATTTACTACAATAAGGAATAAAACTAACACAACAGTAAGAATTATGCTAACTGACTGCAATATTCTAAACAGTCATTTACTACAATAAGGAATAAAACTAACACAACAGTAAGGAATTATGCTAACTGACTGCAATATTCTAAACAGTCATTTACTACAATAAGGAATAAAACTAACAACAGTAAGGAATTATGCTAACTGACTGCAATATTCTAAACAGTCATTTACTACAATAAGGAATAAAACTAACACAACAGTAAGGAATGCTAACTGACTGCAATATTCTAAACAGTCATTTACTACAATAAGGAATAAAACTAACACAACAGTAAGGAATTATGCTAACTGACAGCAATATTCTAAACAGTCATTTACTACAATAAGGAATAAAACTAACACAACAGTAAGGAATTATGCTAACTGACTGCAATATTCTAAACAGTCATTTACTACAATAAGGAATAAAACTAACACAACAGTAAGGAATTATGCTAACTGACTGCAATATTCTAAACAGTCATTTACTACAATAAGAATAAAACTAACACAACAGTAAGGAATTATGCTAACTGAGTGCAATATTCTAAACAGTCATTTACACAATAAGGAATAAAACTAACACAACAGTAAGGAATTATGCTAACTGACTGCAATATTCTAAACAGTCATTTACTACAATAAGGAATAAAACTAACACAACAGTAAGGAATTATGCTAACTGACTGCAATATTCCAAACAGTCATTTACTACAATAAGAATAAAACTAACACAACAGTAAGGAATTATGCTGACTGCAATATTCTAAACAGTCATTTACAATAAGGAATAAAACTAACACAACAGTAAGGAATTATGCTAACTGACTGCAATATTCTAAACAGTCATTTACTACAATAAGGAATAAAACTAACACAACAGTAAGGAATTATGCTAACTGACTGCAATATTCTAAACAGTCATTTACTGCAATAATATTATCTGTTTGTAGGGTAAATTATAAAATATATTTCATTCTACCTTCAAATCCCAACATTAGCAATAGAAGCGGAAGCGCTTGTGACGTCATAAGCGGGCGCTTTAAGTCGTCGATGTCGTGCGCGAAACATAAAAATATGTCATAGATAGTGAAGGTCGATTTAGTTATCGATTTTTCTGCTAAATTCAAAAAGTAGGAGTACTCAATTCGAATATATGTTTTTTTGTGTGTTACCTCATAACTTTTTTCTAGGTGAATCGATTTCGATGATTCTTTTTATTTGAAATCTGGTGCTTCTCATGTGGTCCCATATAAATTTGATCAAGGTCTTACCTATAGTTTTTGAGTTATACTTAATAATTTATATTGAAGTCGGTTGTGCAAAATTTTAATTTTACCACTAGTTATTTTACAATTTATACATAAACAAAAAACTGACAAACATTGATAAAATGTTAAAATACATGTCGTGGTTGGTAATACATTGACTAGACGTGACTAAGACACAATATGTTAAGTTTTTGACAGACATGGAATACAATAAATAATAATAGCTTCACGCCGAATTTCAGCTACAGTAGCTAATGTTAACGATCAGCCAACTACGGAGTGTACAGGTGCGTAAACACAAGTGCTTCAGCCGAGCCGGGATCGAACCCGGGAGCTCACGCATATCACTGCCACTGTGCCACAAAACAGTTAGTAAAATAAACTGTGGTTACATAGTATTATATTACAGTTAGTAGTTATCTACGTACAATATTTGCCTGTTATGTATGGTTAAAATAAAGGAAGTGTTATTATTTCTAATAATCTTTATTCATTTTATTTTTCACTTATTGTTTTTCAGTATCTGTTAAATCTACTTTATACCGTGAAGGTTTTAACTTGTTGAAGAAAATTTTAAATTTTAATGAAACAACGTGAACGCATGCAAGGTTTAATATACTGCATTTCTTCATTAATTAGTTGAGAAAATAAAGCTTCTTTTGTCATAATCCTGGAAGTTGCTACAATCTGAACATGTAGGTTTATTCATCGCAGCCGTCTCCATCTGAGGACCCTTCGTTTTCTCAACACCTCACTTTGAGTACGTTGGATATTTTTGCAAACAGTTTCTGTCAGTTTTGGGTCGTAGCTACCTTCTATTTGTGTGAAATCGTTTGGCGATGCTCTTGGGCGCTTCAAATCTGTAAAACGTCATCTTGTAGAAACACATTAGAAGTATACTGACGGTGACTACCGACATATGTGTAAACATAATACTCGATTTTCGGAAATAAAAGGCTATTTATTATAATAATATTGTATGTTTCATTTAGGATATCACGTAGTGTACGTACGTCACAAGTGCCGTACATATCCAACACAAAATCTCCTTTCACATATAATAATGAGTTGGAATTTATTTTATCCATAGTAAAAGAAAAGATAGGATATATGTATACTAACTAATCTAATATAGAGATTTTATATCTCTATATTACATTAGTTAGTATATGTCTTTCTTTTAATGCTAATCAATTTCTTCAAAATACTAATTACCTATACGGTCATGCATTATGTGCGCGCATGGCTTGGTGACACCACCTTCAAAATGAGTTGAATTTTAAAGTTTAAAAATAAATTAAAATGCTTTTATTTAAGATTATTTTATAATTGTGGATGAAAGAATGCGGAGCGCAGTGGTAGATACAAGAGTTTACCGGGGATCCAACGTAGGGACGGATCATTACCTGGTCTTATGCCGAATTAATGGTCTATTCAGGCGTTGGCGGCATCGGACATCTGTGTCTACCACTGCGTTACAACGTATAAGAACAGAGAGGTTACAAGATGAAGGTGTGAAAGAGTATAAATGTAGACTGAGGAGAATATAAATGGTTTGAATGAAATATGTATGAATGATTTAGACCTGAAGACTGTATGGAATAATGTTAAGAAAGTTTTGGTGGATGCAGCCACCGAAGTATGTGGTGTAAAAGAGAGAACGAAAGAAAATAATACGTTGTGGTGGGATGATGAGATTCGGATGGAAGTTGAAGCAAGAAGAGAGCATGGCTAGATTTACTGGCAACCAAAGCTGGTAATTCTGGCGGTATGAATGATGAGATTGAAAGAAAAAGGCAGACTTTAGACTTATAAATAAGAGAGTAAAAGAGTTGTTGAAAGGAAAAGCAAGAAAGAACGGATAAGAATGATAGAAGGATATCTGATAACTTCAGGCAAATATTAAAATGTTCTGGAAACTCGTAAGAACTGCTAGGAAATTCAAAACAGCCTAGAATGAATGCTATACGAGACGAGAATGGCTGTATGCTGAATGATGTAGTTTCAATTTAAAGAGATGGAAGGAATACTTTGAAAGCGTGTTTATGAGTGAAGGGTCGTCTGAATTAAGTGAAAAGAAATTTCGAAAGAAGTGGAGAGGTAGGAGATAAGTGTAGATGAAATAATGAAAGCAATGAAAACATGAAAGCAGGTAAGGCAGCCGGATATGATAGAGTATCACTCAAGCTAAGGGCTGGAGGAGTGGTGCAGGGCCTGCTGTACACCTTGTTTAATTTATGTTGGGGCTGAAGGGTACCGGAAGACTGGTGCAAAGCCGTTATAGTCCCAATATATAAGGGAAAGGGTCACAGCAGGACTGTAAAACTACTGTGGTATCAGCTTGCTTAGCATTGTGGGTAAACTGTATGCTAAGGTGCTAATTGAAAGAGTTATGGAAGAAACTGATGGAAAAATTTGGGATGTGCAAGCTGGATTTAGAAAGGAATGGGGTGTACGGATCAAGTATTTTCCATGCGCATGATTGCGGAGAAGTTTTGGCAAAAACCAGAAAGTTTTTGTGCTTTCATGGACTTGGAAAAGGCTTATGACAGAGTGGACAGGAATGTGTTATGGCAAACACTTAACTCATTTGGTTTGAGCGCTGGTTTGATACAGGCATTGAAGTCTCTTTATAGGACTCTAGTGCTTGTGTCAGGATCAACGGGTCTCTCGGACTGGTTTGGCATCCAAAAGGTGTCAGACAGGGCTGTGTAGCTTCCCCTGGCTGTTTAACCTATTTATGGACAGTTGTTTGCAAACTTTGAAAGTTGAAGAATGTGGGTTGAGAATGGGTGAGTTAACCGTCAAATGCCTTTGTACGCCGATGATCAAGTCATATTTGCATCGTCGGCGGCCGAGTTGCAATGATGGTTACTTTAATGAACCGATCATTAAAAGAAAGAGGTATGAAAGTGAACGCAAGTAAGACGAAAGTGATGGTTTTGAAAGAGAAAAAGTAAAACGTTATGTGAAATAAGAATAGAAGGGAGTTGATTGAGCAAGTGGATGAGTTTGTATATTTGGGATGTTTATTTAGTAGGGATGGTAGATATGATAAGGATATAGAACGACGAGTGAACGCAGGAAATAGAGTGAATGGGGCTCTACACGCAGAGAGTCAGAATGTGTCAAAAGGCACGTTTGGCAATTCACAATGCTGTGTTAGTCTACTTTAATGTATGGTAGTGAAAGTTGGGTCTGGCAGAAGAAGCATGAGAGTAGAATAAATGCTGAAATGCGGTCATTAAGGGTATGCTAGGGATGAATCTGAATGACAGGGTGAAATAGTGTGATAAGAGAAAAGTGTGGTTTGCAAGATGACGTTGTGACCAGGATTAAGAAGGAATGCTTCGGTGGTTTGGTCATGTAGAAAGGATGAACGAAGAAAGAGTGACAAAGCAAATTTATGCTGCAGAAGTGAACGGCAGAGTCGGAAAGGGACGCCCTAGACGAAGGTTTATCGACCAAATTGGCGATATATTGAAATGGGCCAGATTAGGAGTACCCTTAACCGACGAGCGTGTATGCGTAGATATATGGATGTAAAGGAGGCGAGAGTGTGCCAGGATCGTGCCAAGTGGAAGTCCGTAGTCTCTGCCTCTGGGTGACAGGCGTGAGTGTTTATGTATGTATGTATATGTCTTCAGTAAGGCACTGGGTTCTGGAGACGGGTGATAAGAGTCCGTACCCAGAGTATCTACTGAAGATGGACAGGCATACTCATCAGGTTTGTGTAAGCAGCAAAAAGGGTCATCACATTTTGCATGTCTATTGACAGGGGATGGGACTGGCGTATCTTGTACTGCCGTAATTGGCTCAGGCTCTTCAATATTATTATTATGACTAACTGTAGAAGATGTAGGTTGATCTAGTAAATTACTGAAAATGGGAGTCAATGGCATTGGAGACTCTTGATCATGCTGAGAATGCAGTGATTGTGGGCAATTACTGATATTTTCGGGTGTCATTGGGTCTGTAGGCATATAGGCATCTTCAGTAATAACATCGTGTACCTGTACGGAGTCGTTGCAGGGATTTGTCTTGGAGAGCTGTAACCGTGACCGATTCCTCCTGGTAATCATTTCTTGAAAATACGTCAGCCCACACCTTGCATTTCTTCAGACGATAGAATTGCATCAGCTCGTGGTGGTAATGGCGAAAAACGGTGTTTTTCGACTGTAAAATAAAAAAATTATATTTTTAATTAATTATGTTTCAAAAGTGTAAACAGCGTAGATAAAATCAAATAATAAAAATTTGATGGAAATTATAAAATAATAATAAAACAACGACGTATAAGAAAATCTGCCCAAAGAAAAACGGCGTGCACTTATCCGTAAAAAAATGACGGTTTGTATCATGCGTTCATTATAAGTACGTAGAACAATGTTGGATTTTAATTTTCGACACCGAAAAGTCAGCTATATGTTCTTTCACGCGGGTTTTAATGGATCTTTTTGTTTGTCCTATGTAAGAGAGACCGCATTCGCAATCAAGCTTGTACACTCCTGCATCTTGTAGAGGGATATTACACTTGAAGGATGGTAAAAATTGACTAATCTTCTTCGGCGGCTTGAAATATGTTTTAATAGAAGCTCGCTTCAAAATGTAGCCAACCTTGTCTGTGACTCCTCTGACATAGCGTAGTACAGCAGGCACACCCTCGACTGTGGCCGGCTTCACTCGGTCACTGTGACATAGGCGCGGGACCCGAAGCTTGTTGTCTTGCAATACTTGCTCGACGTGCTGAAGCTCGGCGGCCAGATGTTTTCTGTCACAGATCCCTCGTGCTCTCTGAAACAAAGATTTTCCCACGGTAGCTAACTGTGATGGATGATGGTGCGATTCACCATTTAAATATCGGTTGGTATGCGTCTTTTTCCTATACACAGTGTGACCAATAGTGTTATCAGAATTTCGGATGACTAAAAAATAGATGAGTAAAAAATAGTTTTATTCAATGTGTAGTGTTCGCATAAATATAAGAAATCATAATGTGAAAATATTTAAAAAAAATACATTGTTCATTCATTAATTCATTACGATCTATCAAAGTGAACTACTGAACATAAGCCTATCCAACGGATAACCTCATAAGAGGGTATTTTTCATAGTTTCCACTTTTGCGAGGCGGGTTGGCAACCGCAGTTTTTTACTTTGGATCTAGCTGTTGTTAGGAAGATGCCGTTATCCATCTCCTGGTTTCTATCTGCCGGCTTTTACTACACCCACGGGATGATTTGGAGTAGTGAATTTTCTTTCACCGCCAATACACATTGTTATTGAATACTTATGTTATAAACCACGTTATTACTAATTAGACATTTGGGAATAATATTTTAAAAATTTTGTTTCAAGCATAAAATGTCGTGATTAATTTCAAACTTGCAACTATTTGTAGGAGAAATGTATTATGCATTTTTCATGTGAACTTTATTCGATAAAGAATATGTAACAGAAATTATTTTTCAATAGCTCCATATTAAAAGAAAGTAATAAACAAAACAAAATTACTATAAAATAAGCGGCGTTTCGCGCGCTCCTCCAACTCAAACCCGTTACCCGCTCGTCATCGTAGGACTTTAGTATAGGAAAATCCCCAAAATTTACACTCACTTCGAGTGATCGCAAAAGTATCGTCCAGTATATGCCAATTGACTTATTTTGACCCCGTGTTTTTTAGTAGTTATTTAAAAACATGGAAAGTTTAATAAACATAAAATTTTGTCATAATTCAGTTGTCATGAAAATATATAAAAATAAGGGTTGTTTATCAACGACCGATAAAAATGCCTCTGTTAAAGGGTTTTTGTATTTTCTTTACATGCATTTAACGCGTTGAGAATATTCAATAATAATTAGTAGATTTTGCAAAACATTAGAAAAAAAAATACATAAAAAAAATACAAAAATCACAACAAATTCCGCTGATTCAGAAAATATCAAAATTATGTTGCAGACTACTGTCGCTTTGCTACGCACACAACAATAAAGTCGAATGTTCGGAAGCATCAACCACCAATCAGTAATGCACGAGCGTATATAACTGCAAAACGATTTGTCTCTGACGAAATTTATCTACTTCCGGACGGATCTCTTTTTTACATTACGAAATTAAGTAACCGCCGTGAGTTATTTGTATCCGAAGTCTTACTCAAACAACAAACGAGGAATATTTTAATATTATAATTTAAGGAATGTCTTAGAAAATTTGGTGAAAGATGGATTGGCGGTGGTGGACCGGTCAACTGGCCGGCGCGATAACCTGTTCTCACACCTTTAGACTTTTATCTCTGTGGCACGATTAAGCTGTCAGTCCGTATTCCAAAAGAAAACATGTGATACCGAGGCGAAAATGCGTATGCGAATAGTCGCAGCCTTTGTAAAAATAAAGTTTGAAATGTCTGTTCTGCAACGCGTGCGTTCAAACTTTATAATATAATCCGGTGTCGCAAGTGCATAGAGGTACAAGGCGGACGTATTGAACAATATCTTCGTGGTCGTCAAGTAGACATAGTAATGAATTAGTGTTTGTGCATAATTATCACAATAGGTCGAAGTAAAATTTTAAAGTTGTGATAATCGATTACGAAAGTGTTATGTAACGAGTTCACGCCGTGGTTGATGTACGCCGCCGCTGGTCGCCGCGGCTTGCTGTTTCGCTTTGGCTTGCGTCATCATTCCATGCAGGGGTAATCAATCCACATACAATTTACAAATATTATTTTATTTAAATTTAATTTAATTATTTTTATGTTGAGTTTTTTGAAGTAAAGTTATTTCTATACGTTTGAATACTGATTCTGATAACGCACTTAACGGAAACCACAGAGTTCTTGTTACAATATTGTATTTTGTCGGCACTAATGGAAACCCATAACATCAGAAGACAGGATAACTGACTAGATAAATCTAAATTTAACTACTGCAATAATAACCTCTGCATAAGGTATTACTAAAATAACCTAAACGTCATCGTAATAGGATGGTAACCTCAACAATGAACCCGACGAATCAATCAGGACAGGACTATTGTATTGTGTTTTTGATATCACAATGGGTGGACCCCACAGAGGGTACCCCAATGATCAACAATTCACTTAAGGCCCAGATCATAGATCCCCACTGCACCGGTTGAGTCGAGTCCTAAAACAAGACTGCTTGCTTAGCGAGTTTCCGAGTGGTTCATATGCTTACATTATTAATTTGATTTTTTTATCCTAATAACTTTCTTTGCGTTTTCCCATATTATCTACCTGAAATGGATATTAAAATAAATTACTATTTTATTAAGTACATTAATGTCTGATAATTACAAAAAAACAATACATAATAAAACTCACATACCTAGTTAGTCTACTTACTCGAAGAATACAAATAATTTTAGCCGTCGTGTCCGATACTCGCGACCCACCCTTATGCCATGTCAAACAATAGATGTATCGACTCGACTCGTCAAATCGGGCTACGAACGGACGTGCAGTCACATCGAAAATTGAGGCGCCACTGAATTTTATTCACGCGTGTTCTCTAATATAAAGCGAATTACGGAAAGCTAACCACTTCATACTAAAATGTCTGGAAAACGGGGAACGATTTCTACTAAAAACTTAATGATAGACTTAGATTATTGCTTTTTGGTTTGAATTAGTAAAAAAATTAATGGTGAATGTATTATCTATACTTTTATCTCACGTTTTCTACTTCAAAAAGGAGACGGTACTCAATTCGACTGTATGTTTTTTTCTCTTTTTTTTTTAATGTGTGATACCTCATAACTTTTTTCTGGGTGAACCGATTTCGATGATTCTTTTTTTATTTGAAAGCTGGTGCTTTTCATGTGGTACCATATAAATTTGATCTAGGTCTGACCAATAGTTTTTAAGTTATTATTAATAATTTATATTGAAGTCGGTTGTACAAAATTTTTAATTTTAAATTATAATCAAAAATATTTACTAAAATAATAACGGAATAGCCTAGAGATTTAAAATAGAAAAGGCCGTTTGAAGTGTTTTTACCATTGTTGACGATTTTTTTTCTCGAAAATCAAGACTTTTTTTTATAAATATCACGCGGTGAAAGTGAAGACTCATCTATTAACTAATTGAGATATTTTTATGGTGTCTTTCAATGAAGTCAGTTCTTTAATATTTTTGATATCGTAACTGCCTATTTGCGCGTTTCTTAAGGCCTCTTAAGGACTGATATTACATAACAGGAATATTTAATGGTAAACTGATATGTGACGAAAATATAAATGAGTCTCGGCTTCTCCTTTCACCTTGGTCTTGAGATACTGCATCTTCTGCGCGTTGGACATAGACGGATTGTTATGGATTGTTTCAGCGAAAAGCTCCTTGAAGGAGGTCCAGGTGTTATAATTTCCACTGAAAGTCGGGATCATCCGCGGCGTAGACTTTTCCCTGTGAGACACTGACCACATTTTTTTGTTAATGGCTTTCTTGATTCTGTTGTATTCCGATTAGTAGCTGTTAAAAGTATCTTCATACTCCTTGTTCGCCCCTTCCAGCTCGCTATCTAAGTCCCAGTGCAGTGCGTTGATTGCTGTCCGTAATAAATCACCGGGCTTGAATTGTCCGTAATAAATCATCAAATTTCCACTTTTCTGATACGGAATCAAGGTTAATGTTTACTACAGTACGCTGAAAACCTTAAAAATGACTTAGCTGTTTTTTCAGCATATCGTCGGTCTTGCCCGTCGTACCTGTTGCTTGCACTGATGGTTGAGAGGATTCGCCTTCTCTCATAACAAAAGTTGGTGGCTTCAGACGAGGGGTTCTGGGCCTTTCTCCTGGCAGCGGCTGATAGTTCTGTATATGAAGCCTGTATTTTTCTGCTACCGGTTCGAATTCCTGATTTGTAAAATGGCTATGAGACTCAAAACCAAACTCTGATATTCTTGCATGATTATTCTTAACTTCTAGCCAATATTTATCCAACATATCTAAGCTACGCTGTATAAAGGGTTTATTTTTAAAGAGTAGCTAAATTTTATATTTAAGTTCAAATAAATAAATTATTATATATCGATATTACATTTTTTAAATACGAGTAAATAAGGCTTCTACTTTTATTTGAAATTATCCCAAATTGAATGTGATTTATGGGCAACAACTACTCTTACGCGCGCTCCTGTGTGTTATTTTCATTCAATTCACGTTTTCGTTTCTCAAGTTTTTGCCTACTGTCTACTTTCTTAGTGACACGTTTACTACTAATGCTTAAGTTAATAACTACATGACGCGAATTATGTTTCCAATTTTCCTGTAACACTTTTAACGGGCTTAGGATCGTCATAACAAATAAAATTAAAAAATATATTTTTGCTTATCAACGACGTAACCGACAAGTGTCCTTATTATGGCCTATTTAAAAAATTGGAATAAACTGTTTACGATTAAATTACGCAAGTAGTCCCAATATCTAATATTGGTACCTCAAAATGGAATCATCATATTAAATAACCGTTTATTCACAACGTAAATTCAAAGTTCGGGTCGACTGGCGAGGCGAGGAAAACCAAGCCGGTTGCTCCCGCGCAGCCGAGGGCTTCCGAAGATTGCCGAACGGTCGAACTGCCGTGCCGCCACATTCTTTATGCATAGACGAGCACGTTTTCTTAAAACATTTTACACTTATTACCTATTCTTGAGCACTTTTAACTTCCGTGAATGCAGCATTAATTTTACTGTGGCGGTCTCATAACTTTGGGCCTCTTTGACGTAAACACGACTCTTTATACACAGATAAAAGACTAACGGTAGAAGTTCCGGCGAGTTTGTAGACCATAGTACAAGGCCTCCGTGCGCAATCCACCTATCTTCATATTCACTATTTAAGTTATCGCTCACTGCACTTGAATAGTTTGACTATCTGTCAATTAGTTCTTCGATTGGTAGGTTACACGTACGTTAATTTCTTGCCGCGGTAAAGACTCACTTTAGTATCTTTGCGCACCACGTAAACTTTCATTGCTTAAAATGTAATATCGCATCATTTCATAGTATCCGCGGTTTGAATATTTTCGTTACGTTATTGGTAACGAAGCATACGTAATGAGGTCACGGTCAACACTGTCAGCTGTCGGCCGGGCGAGCGGACGTAGGGTCTTAGCAATGTAACGGTAAATAAAAGGGAAGGGCGCGAGACGAAGCACGATAAGGTACCTTACCGAGCAACCCTTACGAATCTGTGCGTGCGTAAAATAGTAAGCGTTAGATATTTATGAATGACAATCAGTTAAAATAATGCATTACCAAGCATTTTGAATTTAAAAAATAAAAATGACAGAATGTTTAAGTTTTTTGTTTAATTAGTTTTTCTTCACCATTTGCCTATATTACTTATTCTAAAACCTTCTCTGCAAATTTGGCCGGTTATTGCAAAATACTTCTCTATAGTCTGCTGTCTTCCTTTCTGAGCTGCCTTTTTTGAAATCGGTAAAGACTTGCTCTATCGCCTGAGCGATCTGCTGCTGATTAGCAAGGAAGTCGTCCATTTTCGACATGATAAAGAAGAGAAAAAGGACTGATCTTACTTGATATTTGCTGAATGGCGAATGTGAGCAGACACGCTCACCGACTGATGATGACCAAAGACTTGATTTTCCAGACGCAGGCGTGCACCTTGATCGTACATCGCCTTGATACTTGCTGCGTCATCGGCTTCTTGATAGCACAGTAACAGTCGCGTAGCTACGTGCTACGTGTTCGAATAAATCTGACAGGTTGCTGAGCGGAAACACTGACACGTCCAAACCGCAATGCAAGGCCACATGCGCCAAGATCCCGTTTTTTCGGAAAGCTTGAAGGACCAATGTTCGGGGTAGTACCGATATTAAGGGGATGATAAACTGATAACGCTTGATAAGTTTGATAAGAATATATTGTGGATAAGTTTACAAAATAAAGGTTAGAACTACTGATTATGAGTATGCGCTCTTGATGGCTATAAGCAAACTGATTTAAATATACATTTACTGCGGAAATATGCAAAAGAGGTCAAAGTTGTGAAATGATGACTTGACAATTGTACGTTGAATTGCATTGTAAAACCAGTAACTGTCTTTCTTTATTTTATTTGAGTTGCTGGACTAGTAGTATAATATATAGAAGTAATGAACATAGTCATAACATTTTTTTTTAAATAGAAACCAAACAGCATTTTAGACGTTTTAAGACGTCATCGGCGTCTCGTACAAGATTTTGAATCACGTTTTAATGCGTCGTTGGCGATCAATGGGTTAAACATGGATGGCGTGCGTCTCGTTGCTACGAATTTCTGTTTACTTAATATTTATAGACTCACAAATATTTATTTTTATTAATATCTATTTAAAATCGATTTCTAGGATCCCATATCATGGGTCCTCCTTGATAAAGTTCTTAGATTCGTAACTCTATTATTATTATTACTTTATTAAATTATTTTATACGCGAAATAATAACCACCTGCGACAAAGTTTACGGGTTAAGTGAATAATGACGAGTATGTAAACACCGATACGGATACACACGAACATTCCTTTGACTCGTGCTAAAAACCGATATCAAGTAGAGAACAGGCGAATACTCGGGTCGAGTAGCGAGCACACTCGAAGAAGTCGTTTACATGTTCATACTGGTGCGTATTCGTCTGTGGTCGGCGAGTATGTAAACGATGTATAATGATGTGTGGTGTGTGGTGTGGTGGCAGGGAGCAGGAGCGACTGCGCGGGTGGGCGGTGGAGGCGCTGTGCCGGCGCGGCGCGGCGCTGTGCCGCCTGCACGCGCTCGCGCAGCCCGGCGCCGCGCGCGACCGCCTGGCGCTAGCGCTGCGCGACAACCTCGCCGACCTGCTGCGCCTCGCCGACCTCAGCGACGCCAAGGTACCCGCGTGCTGCACGTGCTGCACGTGCTGCACGTGCGGCGCTGTGCCGCCTGCACGCTATTGGTTCCTCATTCTTGCCGCGCTTTGAAAAAGCGATGTTTCCCAATATACAGTCGCACACAGCTTTCTATGCACGACGCGCGACGATGTTTTTAAAAGGAAGGAAAGAAAATTATTTATATCTATTGTTTTATGACTGAACTAGTGAACGAAAAGGTAAATAGAAGGTGAATGGGAAAATTGTGCAGTAAAGTTAAATGTATTGAGGAAGAATACCGAAAAAATTACCATGTGGTCAACCTGATGACGGAAACATTTATCATTTGCATTGATGATGATGATTCTGATGAAGTAGCATCCAGTAACACCAACACACCATCGACATCCGGCTTCCATGTTCCATGTTCTAACGGTATAATGGACGGCGTGTCACCCTTAGCTAAGTTTTCTTGTTACAAACTACTTTATTTTACGATTGAAATAAAAATAATGCTCAAGCATACATTATCCATTTTAATTTCAACCTCTTCCAAAGTTCTAAGAAGCTAGTAAAGTAACTATTATGATTCTACAATAAAACCATTAATTACTATTATAATATTATAAAACAACAGCCTAGTACCATGTAGTACTTTAGAACGCGACTGTACCCATGCGCAGACACACCCTCCACTGTCGCTCAGCGTCGTGACGGGACCTGTACGGAGCTAGATAAAGAGTTTGGCTTCGACGCGGATATTGACCCTAGTCAGCTGATTTTATGATTTATTTATTTTAAATTCCACTGCTGGTTTAATATTTAAGTATTTTCATGATTCTTTTAATGAAATTAATGTTTTATTTAACTATATCAACACGATGGAGCGTGAATGAAGCTAATAAAACGTTGTGAAAAGATGATTTTTTTCATCAGGATCGATTTTATATTTCACCCATCATCTAAGATATAGTTAGTACTGTCGTCTGTCTTCGTTTTCGGAGCGTTTCAAAAATACCCTGTATAACGATTCAAAACTTACCTCTATACTTAAACATTAAACGAGCAATGGAATTTAAAATAAATAAACCATAAAATCAGCTGACTAGGTCAATATCCGCGTCGAAGCCAAACTCTTTATCTAGCTCGGTACAGGTCCCGTCACGTAAAAAGAACGCTGAGCGATAGTGGAGGGTGTGTCTGCGCATGGATACAGTCGCGTTCTAAAGTACTACATGGTACTAGGCTGTTGTTTTATAATATTATAATAGTAATTAATGGTTTTATTGTAGAATCATAATAGGTACTTTACTAGCTACTTAGAACTTTGGAAGAGGTTGAAATTCAAAATGGATAATGTTTGCTTGAGCATTATTTTTATTTCTATCGTAAAATAAAGTAGTTTGTAACAAGAAAACTTAAGCTTAAGGGTGACACGCTGTCCATTATACCGTTGGAACATGGAACATGGAAGCCAAATGTCGATGGTGTATTGGTGTTACTGGATGCTACTTCATCATCACTCATCAGAATCATCATCATCAATGCGAATGATAAATGTTTCCGTCATCAGGTTGACCACATGGTAATTTTTCGGTATTCTTCCTCAATACATTTAACTTTACTGCACAATTTTCCCATTCACCTTCTATTTACCTTTTCGTTCACTAGTTCAGTCATAAAATAATAGATGTAAATAATTTTCTTTCCTTCCTTTTAAAACCATCGTCGCGCGTCGTGCAAAGAAAGCTGTGTGTGCGACTGTACATTGGGAAACATCGCTTTTCAAAGCGCGGGAAGAATGAGGATCCAATAGCGTGCGCGCACAGTAATACTGGCGAGCATTTCCCGTCGCGCCCCTTCGTACCACGCGCTGCCGCCGCCCGGCCGACTGTGTGTCACCTCGCGTCAGCGCCAACATATGAAATTCCCAAATTTACCTACTAAGATTTGTTTGCAAGCGACATAAAATTAGAGGCGGCAATTACAATAAAACTTGCAAGTAATTTTAATAGTTTTGACGTACCTCTTTTCAAATCAAAGTATTGGATGGATTAAAACGGAAAGTCAATAAAAGTAAAGTAAAATAATTATTTTTAGATTAATTACCTGTCGATCATAATTGCAATTGATTTTAACTATTAAATTATTCAATACCATTTTATTTCTATTTTCTTGTACAAAATCAAAGATAACCAAACCCAAGTAAGTACGTTTATTAATTTCAATATCATTTTGTAGTAACGAACTGCTTGTTTCGTCAGGTACAATTGATTGTCTAATTGTATTAAAAATTACAACTATAACTTCTAAATTCCATATGAAAGACTAGTCGTAGGGATCATATGGAAACTAAACTTATAAAATAAAAGTTGGCAATGTCATAACATTTGACGGTCTGTGGGAATGTTTAAAGTGTAGGCTTCAGTTTTGGCGGGATTAATTATTGATTTTAGTTTTGAGACAGTTCCGTGTTGACTTTGGACACGCATGCGCGAGCGACAGTTCAATTGTTTTTAATTAAATTCTTATTGTTATTACTTGGTATTACCTACTTCTTATTACGTGTTATTCTTGTTGTTACGTTTTGTGTTTCTTTTGTTTTAATAATGCCTAACGCGTACGTTTATAGTGCTCGTGAATACGGCAACATGTTAATGTGCCTTGGAGAAGCTTGCGGAATGCTTCGCGTGCATTACGAATTTACCGAGAAATTCCCGACCGCTCGACACCCAGCTGACTCTCGTCTGATAACAGCAGCATTTCAGCGAGTGTTGGAAAATCGGCCCATTGCTCCAGTAGCGGCAGGAGGTGGAAGTCAAATGACTGTTCACCCGAGGCGCATTTTAGATGTCGTTCGCCGGTATCCGAACCTAGGTACACAAGTATCGCTAAATTGTTAAGACGTCGGGATGGAACAAGTGTCATACTGTTCAGTTCACAAAGTGTTAAAGCGTAACCGAATGCGGCCATACAAAGTGCACAAAGTGCAAGCTTTAGTTCCGGCGATCACGACCGCCGAAGAGTTTTCTGCCGTTGGTTATTAGACCAACAACAACGTGTGCCTGGTTCCATTGAGCACGTTATCTGGACGGACGAGTCGACATTTACCAGAAACGGCATGTGGAACCGAAGAAATACACGTGTATTCAGAGATTAACCCGTACGCTGTTCGAAAACCGGGCACCAACCCGATGGTCGGTTAACGTATGGGCAGGTTTATTTAGGATCGCATACTGGGACCAGTGTTTCTGCCACAGCGACTTAACGGACAGCGATACCTAAACTTTATAAATGAACAGTTAGTTAACATTTTAGACGACCTATCGTTGGATGAATATCGCCGCACATGGTTCCAGCATGATGGTGCACCTCCACATGTCGTGAGGTTCGTCCGTGAGCGCCTTACCGAATTATTTAATGATCGCTGGATTGGCAGACTAGGACCACACGCTTGGCCACCTCGCTCACCAGATCTGACCCCGTTAGACTTCTTTCTGTGGGGGTATGTGAAAGAAAGGGTTTTTAATCGTGAGTGTGATAGTGCTGACGAAATGCCAAAGGATCGTGGATGTTTTCGACAAACTTCGTGCGGACTGTGTCGAAGACCACACGATAATGCCCGCCTGCATGAGGAGACGCAACACCGAGCCCACATCTGCCTCGAAATGAATGGAGCACAATTTGAGCCGCATCTCATAAGACCACGGAGGATTTAGAGCGGTAAGCTGTTTCATACCTATTTTTTTTAAATAACTTGGTACTGAACTGATCTGAATAGGTACATAACTGAATACATCAGAATAATAAACATACCTACACGATGAATAAAAACGCATAACTCTAACCTTGTTAACTTTTCATTTAAGTATTTTTTCATTAGCGGAAATCGAACCAGTTATTTGGTTTATTTAACCTGTGAATTTGAATTAAAGTGGCTACGTGGAGACAAGCACAGTGGCAAAATAGTAGGTTAAGTAGATAAGTTAGGTATTTAAACAAGTGTTGTAAATTATTAGGTATTGTGGTACCATCGCTAGTTACGGGCCGCGCGAATTCGGCGTTCGCGCGTACATTGACCCTAGTCAGCTGATTGTAATTCAGTAATTCCACTGCTGCTTTTATGTTTAAGTATTTTCATGTTTTATTTTAATGAAATTAACGTTTTATTTAACACGATGATTTATACTAACACGATGGAGCGTGAATAAAGCTAATAAAACGTTGTGAAAAGATGATTTTTTTCATCAGGATCGATTTTATATTTCACCCATCATCTAAGATATAGTTAGTACTGTCGTCTGTCTTCGTTTTCGGGAGCGTTTCAAAATACCCTGTATTTGTCCATTTCAATTACAGTCTTACCATGTTGCTACACGACTGCTATTGGTGCCGAACTATGTCGTTACAATTCTTTTCAATCTATACTTACATCGTTATTTATTTTTAGTGGGTAGACAAACATCACTACGCGACGCTTAAAAACGTCACTGGCGTCCATAGTTAACTAATGCTTCAGTTTTGGGCATTAATTTTGAATGTTTATGCCATTGATTAGATAGTTTTCCTACTTTATCTGGTAAATATATCTTCAGCGCAGTCATGATAAGCTATTGAGTCAAAAGTAAACTCTAATGAACATAGTCATAACATTTTTTTTAATGGAAACAAACAGCATTTTAGACATTTTAAGATGTCATTGGCGTCTCGAACGAGATTTTGAATCATGTTTTAATGCGTCGTTGGCGGTCAATGGGTTAAACATGGATGGCGTGCGTCTCGTTGCTACGAATTTATGTTTACTACATTTATAGACTCACAAATATTTATTTTACTAATATCTATTTAAAATCGATTTCTAGGATCCCATATCATGGGTCCTCCTTGATAAAGTTCTTAGATTCGTAACTCTATTATTATTATTACTTTATTAAATTATTTTATACGCGAAAAAATAACCACCTGCGACAAAGTTTACGGGTTAAGTGAATAATGACGAGTATGTAAACACCGATACGGATACACACGAACATTCCTTTGACTCGTGCTAAAAACCGATATCAAGTAGAGAACAGGCGAATACTCGGGTCGAGTAGCGAGCACACTCGAAGAAGTCGTTTACATGTTCATACTGGTTCCTATTTGTCTGTGGTCGGCGAGTATGTAAACGATGTATAATGGTGTGTGGTGTGTGGTGTGGTGGCAGGGAGCAGGAGCGACTGCGCGGGTGGGCGGTGGAGGCGCTGTGCCGGCGCGGTGCGGCGCTGTGCCGCCTGCACGCGCTCGCGCAGCCCGGCGCCGCGCGCGACCGCCTGGCGCTAGCGCTGCGCGACAACCTCGCCGACCTGCTGCGCCTCGCCGACCTCAGCGACGCCAAGGTACCCGCGTGCTGCACGTGCTGCACGTGCTGCACGTGCTGCACGTGCGGCGCTGTGCCGCTAGTCTATAATAGCAGAAGCACCGTGCGACAATCTCGTGGAGCTACTGCGCCTCGCTGACCTCGGCGACGCCAAGGTCAACGCGACACCCACCTATAATTGCTGATTTACACAGGGTCTAGTAACTTCAAATTCCAGACAAGTCGAACACACAAGCGAATTTTGTATACACTACGTTATGGTAGAACCATGCTGCGATTTAACCATGATAAGCTACATAGACTTGTGGGACATCTGTCTCTTGTGGACGCTATAGGGCTTTAGCTTAAGTCGCTCTTAATTTGGCCCTGGAAAACATCTCATGTTTCATCATATTTATAATTGTCTCTCTGTATAGGTGATGCATTACGGCGTATGGCACTGCTTCACACTGAAGCACTGGGGCCGCGCGATCAAACTGCTCAACAAGATCCAGGAGGAGAGACCCTCCAAAGAGGTCGAGGAGAGATTGGTTGAAGCCTACCGCCAGTTGGGATGGAATTTCCTGGCGGACTTCACCACTTTAGCCTTTCCCATCAAGTATCCGGCCACGTACAGACCTTTCTGAGTAAGAACTACCTTGCTTCTTAATGAATTTGGTATAGACGCGAAGGTACTTCCATATTTAAGTAGTCTAATAAAATACCATTTTCAAGAAATTAACTCTTCTGAATTTCTTTACATTGTCGATTATATTTAAATTGTAATTCTCGTTTTGTATATTTACTTTCATAGGTTATTATTTCGTTTCAATGAAATATGTTAGCGATACAATGTTGTTGTGAAAAAAATGTCTTATTATTAAGTTATATTACAATTAGAATCAGTTAAAATGCAATCTTATTGTTCTATGGTTAAAGTTCTATTTTGTTTCCCCAAAAAAAAATGTCGCAGTAATAGCTGTGATTACATTATACCCATGGATTCACTTTTACTATTGCATAATTTACGCGAGGATAACCTGTATATGATAGTCTGAATAAGCTTGCCGGCTGTTGCTTTCGTGTACAGATACTTTTATATACCATGTTGTTTGTAACCTCATTAAACGAATTTATTTTTGTCACATTTTTGTCAAGTGACATTATGGCCTAGTAACACCTGAAATATTTTCCAAGTAACTACGACTGAGTCCTTCGCGTCTGTAATATGTAACATTTTATGTAAATTTTATATTTGATGACATTTATTACAAATACAGTCTATTAGATCTTATTTTAATATACATTGAATTGCAATTCGCTTGTTGCGTCTATTAAGTACATTTTCTGTGACGATGTAAACTATAAAATAATAAATTTGTTTCCTTTCAATCATTTATTACTAAATTATGAAACACAGCTCTATTGTGCTTATTTAAAAGTTAAAATGATGTCTTTAAATAGGTAGTATTTAATAAATAATTGAAAATAGATACCGTTTATATATTCAAAAAGTCGATCACAAATACAAACAAGAGGACTCAAACACTATATACAGGTTGGTGTCGGGTTATAAACATTAAATGATACGACTAACTTTATACAGCGTGTTTTTATTTTACACAAAAATCAATTAAATATATATTTATTATTTTAAGCAATTAATGTTTTATTAGTATAACATGATGCAGATAAATAACTTATTACTAGGTGAAGGTCAATAAATTGTGTCTATAGCATAAATAGGCGCTCTTGAAGGTTTTAAAATAGGTTTAAAAAGTTATATGCGGTGCTGATTTTATATTTATTTTGTTTTAAAATTTGATAATGTAAAAATATGAAATACATTAGGAAACGACCGAGTCTTCATTTAATGTATGATAAGACTTCTTATTCTGTACATTAATATAGTACTAAGTATAGAGAATTACCAACCTATGCAAAAATATCTCATTATAGACCTTCAACAGTTGGCTGGAAGATTTGTAACAATTATAACTTACTTACCTATTTAGAATATTCTTATCCTTTACAGCCTATCAAAAGTCCACTGCTGAACATAGGCCTCCCCCATAGATTGCCTCATAGGGGGATATTTGCCATAGTTGCCACGCTTGGCAAGCGGTTTATTAAATATCGGATTACGCCAATATAGTGGTTGTCGGTCCTCTTGTTTGTTATCTGTCAGATATCTGACTTTGTAGCTAGTTCAATATTATAAGTAGACCAGGTGAAGGCAATTGTACAGGTGAGTATTAATATAAAATTATCTTGTCTTGTATCTCAAATAGTTTTCTTAACAGTACACATTACGTTCTTGAACACAAGTTTACTAATATGTAAAATAAAATTAAAAATTTAGTTAATTTTTCATTTTCAAAAATGCTGGAATGGAAGCTTAATAAGCTTCCATCTACTTCTGTATTCGATTTATCTGATCCTGTATAATTGTCTTCGTTTAAGGTTGCAGTTTTGGTATTATGTACGAGTATGAAAGCTGTTCCCGAAGCAGCTTTGTAAAGTACACTCTACTGTTGTTGTTTTAGTGATCATTTCTTTTTGCTCTATGTTATTTAAAAAAATTGTACAAAATTTCAATTTTCAAAACAATTGTACAAAATCATACTTAAGCTTGAGAATAGTCTTCAATAAGTGCTTTCTCTAATCTAAGTTAAGAATTGTCAACGTAAAATGTTTTCTATGTATAAAATTATGTTGTTTCATTATCTGCCTTTGCTTATGCGTAGAAGTGTAAAGACTGTGAACAGTTTTCAGAAACAATCTCCAAATAGAGAACCGGAAACCCTTTTTACTGGAAACGAGGCATTCCATTTCAGTCCTCACGGGTGACAACGCATCTGCATTTTGATTCGTAATCGAGGACAGATGTAGATGTCTATGGGTCAAAGCAATCACTTACCATCAGGTGGACTGTCTGCTTGTTTGTCACCCTTATCCTATAAAAATACATTTGAGTTTAGACTATGGTGTCTAGACTCAAAGTTTATGTTACATAGATTATGACATTGTGAAGTTTGAGTTTAAGCTTGAGATTGTCTCTGAATGCCGCACTAAGTGCCTTTACACCGACTTGTATCCAAACGTTTTACCATATTAAAGCAATACTATAATGATGTTCAATAGAAGATTGAATAGATGTTGTAGAAACGTTAGAGGACATCGGGTCTGCAAGAATTTCGATGTTTAGGTCCATTGTTGTCACGCTGTGCTTGAACGACCGCGCTAGATAACCGATATTATATTTACTCTAAATTTGGCGAGAAATACGAAAGTGCAGGTGTTATCTTCAGAATGATTCATCAAATTAGAAGAACAGCCAGTATCTATAGCTCCCTTGGACTAGGAGTAAATTGTTCGTTTCCTTCTTTGCCGCAATAGTAGGACCAAGCTGCAGCTACATTATGGTGGTAACACGAATGGGTCGGCTCGATCGGGGTAGGGCCACGCTTTCACAGAATACCAACGTAAAATAGCAGCTTAATGCTGCTGTGTTTCGTATGGTGAGTGTAGAGAATCGGAGACCCTTTTTACTAGAAACGAGGCATTCCATCTTAGTCCTCAGGGGTGACAACGCATCTGCATTTTGATTCTTAATCCAGGATAAATGTAGATGTCTATGGGTCACAGCATCCAGTTACCACCAGGTGGACTGTATGCTCGTTTGTCACCCTTATACTATTTAAAAAAATCTCCACCTTAAGTATTTGACTCATTTTCCCTTTGAACATTTTATTTTTGATGGTGTTTTTGAAAGTAAGTAACTTAAGGGTACTCGAATTCGATGAAGCACTCGAGTACCTCACCTAGTACTTGAATACTAGATTCGAGTTCTGACTCGATTCTTTTTATAACGAGTACTAAAGTTTTCGAAGACAACACAAGTTGCAACAGGCTAGGACAAATGAGTTTCACCGTTTGCCCCGTACACTTTCTTTCAATGCCTATCAAAAGTCCACTGAACTGAACATATATATATATATTATTTTTAGTAAGTATATTATTTATAATTATGTATTAATTATAAGTTATAATTATGTATTTGTGTATAAGTTATAATTGTATTTGTAAATGCGTAAACAAAAATAAATGAATAGGCTTCCCCCATAGATTGTTCCATATTTCATATTACTAGTATTTATCATAGTTGCCACGTTTGGCAGGCGGTTTGGCATGTTCACTTGAAACACCCAGAGGCACATACTAATAATTTAAAAGAATGTGTTTGTAAATTTTGTTAATTGTCCTCTACGTTTCTAAAAAATCTATTCAATATTTTTCTACTAGAGATATGACAGGGTGCTAACGTATTTGTAGCGTGTGCTCAAGAAACTAGTTGAATGTGTATTTTTTATTTTTTTAATCAACATTGTACAATGAAGTTTGTTCTTTTAGTTAAGCGTTCCGATTGTTAGCGATGACCTCATTAGTGTAATCGATTGCGATGTGTAACGGACGAAGGAATACAGATTAATAATAGGGGATATAGATTAAAATATTTTTCTGCCATGCTTTTTGTCGATTGCTGCGATGTTACTGATATGGGGCCCGTTTTGATGGTTGGTAACGTACGCTTCAATGCCCACTGATCGATGACGTCATGACAGCTGTATTTCTATCTATTTCTAAACGATAGCTACATTAGTAATTTCTCCTGTGTCGGAGCAATTTTACAGACAAAGGACCACGTAAGTTCAACTTGTGCTAGTAGAATTCTTTGTAAAATTATATGAGATGATTAGAACTTAGTAAATTATATGGGACGACCGATATCTGTGGATTCAGGAACAATGCTTGCATAAATTGCCTTTGGGAATTTGAAAATGAATCATGAATTTTCTGGTACTGCTATTTCCAATTCGTCTACCAAGCTTGGCGATTAAGACGAATCCTCCATACTATAGGACGTCCATCTACGGGCTGATAAAGAAGCAGGTTGTTTACATTAAATAGTTACACCTTTAGTTTTAAAATTTAATGTAATTACATTTATTTACTCAGCAAAAGACGTTTTGAAGAACTCCCTCTTAACATTCTATATATATATAAGCGGTAGCAATGGAATTAATAACGGTAAAAAAAGAAAATGAAAGATTTCCATCGGTGGCCATTGTTGCGACAATAGTTTGGTATACACGCAGACACGGACAGGTAGAAAACTTAATATGAAATGCTTACATGAACGCTTTCCAAACCTAATCGTAGGTGTAAGGGAATGGAAATTAAACTGCAACTCTCATATCGAACTACAGAATAGAATATTTGTTATTCAATACTAGCAATCCGCCCCGGCTTCGCACGCGTGATTTGTGAATCTCGACAACAGTGCCCCCTACCGGGTCCAATTGTGAATATAAACCATCTAGGGACCCATTCAAACAAAAAAATTCATCAAAATCTGTCCTGTCTTTCTGAAATGATGATCTTTAATACATGCGGCAATTGATTTTTATTTATATAGATATATTATGACTTACAATAGTAATATTTTTACCACTGGTTCGAAAAAAAAACTTCAAGCCTTGGAAGAACCAGAATGAAACCCAGCGGGTATTTTTATGTATTTGGTATAATGTAACGTAACAGTATATAGGCGAACCAGGTTACGGTCCACTTGATTATGTACTGCAGCCCATGGACATCTGCAACCAAATTATAGGCTACAAATGCGTTGTTACCCCTGAGGACTAAGGTGGAGTGCTTCAAAGCTAGTAATTATACTGGCTCACACAGAAAAACATTGGTTTATCCATTTCTAATGTAGTTATGTGAGATATAACTGATATTTAAGAAAGAAACATTAATCTTTACACTTTTCTAACGAATTAACTTCCCCCACTATGATATCTGTCAAATATTTCACCTCATTCCTAAGTGGCGCCCCCTGGTGGCAGAAAAAGTCATGGTTGCCCTCATTCTACTGCAGTTTGATTCTTAGTCGAGTAGTTTTTGTCTATGGGCTACAGCTTCCCATTACTATCAGATGGACTGTGTACCCGCGTGTCATCCTTTTATATACAATAGTCGAAAAAAAATAGAATCAAAGGCTTTAAAAGGTTTAACGTAACAGTACATTATTATAATAACGATAACTTTATTCTACTCGCAATCAGAAAAAAATTAATTCTAATTCCATCCAACAGAAGTTGTAGTTTAATTTCCCTTCGTATCTAGCAAGTGGGGATGTGTGTGGGCCGAACGTCCGTTCGCATAGTTGTGGTTTGCAGCGCTTCGTGATCATGATTAGATGTTTTAATGGTTGTTAATTAAAATGAATGGAATAAACATAATTTGACAAGAAACAGTCTTTAATTTATAATTCACTTCACAATAACAGAAAAAAATGTGATAGAATTTCATGAAAAAAGCAAATCAAGCATGTCTTGATGTTTCCAAAGTTTATAAAGGACACGATTTCGTACAAAGGTTTACTTAAATAAGTAAATAATGTTGGCGTAAGAGTCCATTTTGTTTCATGGTTGTGATAGACGACTTGGTAAAATGCCAGATAAGTTGTGGTTTTCGATATATGACGGTGTAACCACCTCGTGTTTATATAATATTTAAAAAAAAAAATTTGTTTGTTCGTCCTTTATGCGTTCCTATACCTTTCATCCGACTCAATATCTCCTGAGAATTAGCTTGTGCACTGTGGACTTCGCTAAATGGTGCCCAAGGCCCGGTCCGATATGACGCCCTTATTGTTTGTTACTATTATTTAGTCTGTGTATTTTTTTTAATAATCACCTACCTATAATGATAGGTCATTTTGTATTTCCCCTCTTGCTCATGCACTGTGGACTTCGCTAAATGGTGCCCAAGGCCCGGTCCGATATGACGCCCTTAATGTTTGTTACTATTATTTATTCTGCGTAATTTTTTCAAAAATTACCTACCTAATGATTTCTTATATTTACGCGAACACTACACATTGAATAAAACTAATTTTACGGATTATATCGCGTTTAATCAACTTATTTTTTTATTAATTCCCGACGTTTCGGGTGCTTTGCAGCACCCATGGTCACGGGGGACTGAGGTGATTGACGTCCCGATGTCAGAGTTAATCCGGAGTACCTTCAGCTTTTTAATTATTAATTTTGGTCCGATCTACGCAGAATGAACTAACTGTGTCTGTTTAATTCTATAAACTTTTAGAAACTAAATTTTTAGAACATCTTAATTCCATAAACTCTAAAATTCAATTTACTATGGAGTTAGAGGCAAATAATTCTTTAGCTTTCCTAGATGTGTTAGTCATTCGAAATCCTAACAACACCATAGGTCACAAAGCCGTTGGTTCTGAGTGTGATCTCTCTATATTCGTGTCGGTTTACCGTCTCATCGGACTATGAGAGTGAGGAAATAAAAAGTGAATCAAATATGTTGAAAAATCGAATATGTTGCAAAATTAAATTCAGCTAGGTGGCGCCACCGTGATTCTACAAGACGGACGACGGTACGATAGACGAACACAGAAGGTCAGAATATCTGGATTATGATGTCTTTTTACCAAAATTAAGATAAAAAATGTATGGATCTGTATTTTTCCACGCAGGACCGGGAAGAGAGCGATAAAAAACATAAAATTCACCAGCTGATTTTCTTCAAACGTTTTGGTGCATCGTAATTCACAGAATAGGCGATAACCTCGCAGACGATATTAAGTAATCCGTTGATGCTCTGCCTACCCCGCAAGGGTTACAGGCGTGATTATAAGTATGAATCAGAAATACTATCACCACCTGTCACGCTTTCACCCTTAACTATTACTTAACAATGGTAGAAACAGTTCTTAGTAAGCCTTATTAATAAGCCTTAGTAATATTTATTGAACGGAAATGAATACAGTTCTTATATGTGGTTATGAATGAATCGGTATTACAATAAGAAAAATTGTGCAAAATTATAAGAAAAATATGTTTTGAGAGTTCTTATTAACTAACGTATACATAGTTTAAATTGATTCCGCTAGATGTCGTTACTAGGTTTTAAAACGCGGTAACGAAATGTTTCCTGACATGTACTTAACTCCCACCGTTGAGCCGCGCGTCAACTTATAGTGCATACGGTACCTATACGCTTAAATTGTTTCTATTTCGTAGCTTATTCGACTACCTGCTTTCGATTTCGGTTGTTTGTTATTTGCTTTGTGATTTGGTTAAGGTTGAATGGATTTATATTGGCTTTCATTTTCGGATTTGTGTATTTTCTTGGATCGGTTTTGTTGATTTGGTTGGTATTCCTTTATACATATTTAGACTCTGGCTTTGATTTTGGATTTTGTTTATTTAGAATCGTGAATTGGTTTTCGTTGTTTTAGGTTGTTTAACAATATTTCAAAGGAATATTAATAGTATAGATAGTGTATACGGTACCTATACACTTACTTCTTTTTTCGTTGGTTATATTTATATTGACTACTGCTTTCGATTTCGGTTTTCAGCGATTTGTTTTGTGATTTGGTTTAAGTTGAGCCGATTTTTTTGGCTATCGTTTTCGGATTCGTGTTGTGTCTTGAATTGGTTTTGTTGTTTTGATTTTAAAATATTTAAAAGGAATATTTATTCCTTTTAGATATTTTGATTTGCTTTTAAAAATATTTAAAAGGAAATTTAATTCCTTTTAGGTATTTTAACGTTTTTTTATAAATAGGTTTTTTCTTACTTCATAATGCCTCGCAAACGTAAGTCCAGCCTTTCAAGAGTATCTTCTCAAAGACAAGCGAAAAGATTATCTCGATCGCTAGAATCTTTAGAAGATGCTGAACTGAGAAGGCAAGAACAAGCAGAGCGTCAGGCTGCTTTTAGAGCATCTGAGACATCTTCTCAACGTCAGCAAAGGCGTCTTGAACAGACAGAGCGTCAGGCTGCTTTAAGAGCTTCCGAAACACCTTCTCAAAGTCAGGAAAGGCGTCTTGAACAGGCAGAGCGTCAAGCTACTTTAAGAGCTTCTGAAACACCTTCTCAAAGTCAGCGAAGGCGTCTTGAACAGGCAGAGCGTCAAGCTACTTTAAGAGCTACTGAAACACCTGCTCAAAGTCAGCAAAGGCGTCTTGAACAGGCAGAGCGTCAAGCTACTTTAAGAGCTACTGAAACACCTGATCAAAGTCAGCAAAGGCGTCTTGAACAGGCAGAGCGTCAATCTACTTTAAGAGCTACTGAAACACCTGCTCAAAGTCAGCAAAGGCTATTTGAACAAGCGGAACGTCAGGCCGCCTTAAGAGCCGCGGAAACACCTGATGAAACTCAACACAGACTCATTGAGCAAGCTGAACGTCAATCTACTATAAGGGCATCTGAAACACCAGAACAGACAAAATTTTCAAAGAAACAATTGGTCGGTTTTTAATGACGCAGCATTCAATTATGATCCGTTGATTGATTATAAAAATCACAGGTTAGTCGATATCGGACTGATGGACAAGGCGTGTCGATTTTGCAGCGCTTTAAAATGGAAAGATGAGACCGCAGGCATGTGCTGTTCCAATGGCAAAGTGTCTCTTCCGTTACTTGGGGAACCAGAAGAACCTTTGAAAACTCTCTTTTTATATGATGCTAATGAGTCACGGCGCTTTTTAAACAGGATCCGGAAATATAA
The DNA here is from genome assembly GCA_029286625.1 of Parnassius orleans. Lineage (NCBI taxonomy): Eukaryota > Metazoa > Arthropoda > Insecta > Lepidoptera > Papilionidae > Parnassius > Parnassius orleans. The sequence continues at coordinate 2,296,231 of JAGSMP010000040.1, forward strand.
CTCATGCTTTCAAATGACGTCTTTTGGAGTTGACCGGGAAATAATAATGCCGGGATTTTCGCCTACATTTACGGTGCAAGGGCAAATTTATCATAGAATAGGTTCACTTTTACCAGCTGAAAACGAACAGCATAAATTTTTACAAGTATATTTTATGGGTGACGAAGAAATTGAGGTAGACCGTCGCTGCCAATTTATCCAGGAGTTGAGAGAGACACAGTGTTCAAAATTCAAAGATTCTTGCATGAACGTAACATTTTAGTCAAAACATTTAAAACTGCTTTAGAAAACCTACCTGAAGAGGATTATAAAGTAGTCATTCACGCAGATCGGACCCCTGAAAGGCGCTACAATGCAACTTTGATAAACGAAATAGCAGCCGTAATTAGTGGTGATCAATTTTCTTCACGAGACATTGTCTTGCGAGCACGTAATGATACGTTGCAACGGGTAGCCGATACACACAAGTTTTATGACGCTCTGCAATACCCATTGATTTATTGCAAAGGACAAGAGGGTTATCATTTTCAAATTCCACTTATTAACCCGGTCACAGAGGAGCCTACTCCGAACAAAAAAGTATCATGTATGGATTTTTATGCGTATCATATGATGTTGCGAGAAAATGATTTTAACCTCTTAGCCCGGTGTAGACAATTATTTCATCAATTTTTGGTAGACATGTATGTGAAGGTAGAAAGTGTACGTCTCCGTTATACTCGTATATCTTTAAATCAAAAAAAGCTGCGCGTTGAGAATTATATACATTTACAAGATGCAGTTTCTAGCGACGCCAATGTAAAAACAAATAGAAATACCTAAATCCCCAGAGATAAAAATCTCATGGGGATTTAGGTAAAATGGTAATTCTGCCCTCATCATTCGTTAACAGTCCCCGCTACCTACATGAGTACACACAAGACGCATTCGCCTATGTACGAACTTACGGAAGACCTGATCTTTTTGTTACTTTTACTTGCAATCCCACATGGAAAGAAATAACCGAGGAGCTAATGCCGGGCCAAAAAAGTACTGACAGACACGATTTAGTTGCTAGAGTATTTAGATTAAAAGTACAAAAATTAATGTATGTAATTAACAAAGGAAAATTTTCGGAGAGGTGCAGTGCTTCATGTATTCAATTGAATGGCAAAAAGAGGATTACCGCATGCCCACATTCTAATATGGCTTAAAGAGAAGTTGCGGCCCAGCCAAATAGACGACATAATAAGCGCCGAGATTCCGGATCCTGAGCAAGATAAAGAATTGTATGATACCATCGTGCGAAATATGATTCACGGTCCATGTGGAGCACGAAATTCAATATCGCCATGTATGAAAGAAGGAAAATGTACAAAGAAATTCCCTAAACAGCTATTAAAAGAAACAGTGCACAATGACAATGGCTACCCTTTATACAGACGCAGAGCTCCCGAAGATGGTGGCAGGAAAGTTACAATCAAATCTCGCCCTGGAGCGTTCGAAACCTTAGATAACAGCTGGATTGTCCCGTATTCGCCCATTCTATGTAAAATGTTTAATACCCACATTATTGTAGAAGCATGTAGCTCTGTCCGCGCAATCAAGTATATCTGTAAGTACATAAATAAAGGAAGCGACCAAGCAATATTTAATCTCAGGAGTGAAGGTGAGGCAAATCCCGTTAATGAAGTACAGACCTTTCAAGCAGGGCGTTATGTCAGCAGTAACGAGGCAGCGTGGCGTCTCCTTGGCTTCCCTTTACACGAAAGGCACCCAACAGTTACTCACCTTGCTGTGCACTTAGAAAATGGAGAGCGTGTATATTTCACCGAAAGAAATTTCCAAGAAAGAATTTCACCACCGCCAAAAACTACACTAACAGCCTTCTTTCAACTTTGTCAAACCGACCCCTTTGCAAAAACGTTGTTATATTCTGAAGTCCCCCGCTATTATACTTGGAACACATCTAGGAAGGAGTGGAAACGCCGTATTCAAGGCGCGCCTGTTGCAAATTGGCCCGGTGTAAAGTCATCAGATGCCCTTGGTCGTGTGTATACCGTCCATGTAACTAATTTTGAATGTTTCTGTTTACGATTGCTGCTGCACCATGTTCGGGGTCCTACAGGATATATAAAACTGTCAACGGTCAGGAATGCGCAACTTATAGAGAAGCATGTGAAGCTCTGCATCTTTTAGAAAACGATAATCACTGGGATGAAACCATGGAGGAAGCTGTGCAGTGCCAGTCACCAGCCAAAATTTGGGATCTTTATGCAACTCTCATATCATCTTGCGGGCTATCTAATGCACATAAATTGTGGGACAAATATAAAGAGTACATGGCGAACATGACATACAATGAACACATTTATAATGAAGCACTTGGAAAAATTGAAGATAAAGTAATGGCAATGGTAGGCAAAAAATTAAGCGACTTTGGAATGATAAGCCCTCAGCGAACAACCGAAAATGAACTAAGTGATGAAATTATACGTGAAACAAACTACGATATACCAGCTTTGCAGCAGCAAGTAGCCAATTTGTACCCTTGCTTCCCGAACAAAACGAGTTTTTGACAAAGTATTAGGACAAATTGACTCTGGAAATGGTGCACTTTTCTTTTAGATGCCCCTGGAGGAACTGGGAAGACATATTTGTTAAATTTATTATTAGCGCAAGTACGGAAAGATAAAAACATTGCTGTGGCCGTAGCTTCCTCCGGTATAGCCGCCACGCTGCTAAGCGGGGGCCGCACTGCACATTCTGTTTTAAAACTCCCTCTAAATCTAGCCCAGGAAGAATCGCCGATCTGCAACTTTAGCAAAAATAGTGCACGAGGTATAATGCTACGACAATGCAAACTTTTAGTGTGGGACGAAAGTACAATGTCGCATAAAAAAGCTGTAGAAGCACTAAATCGAACGCTCCAGGATTTGCGCAGCAATACCGATGTAATGGGAGGAATGGTGGTTTTACTGGCTGGTGACTTTCGCCAAACTTTACCTGTAATTCAAAAGGGCACACCTGCAGATGAAATTAAAGCATGCCTCAAGTCGTCTATTTTATGGAACAAGGTGACAAAATTCAGTTTAACTACGAATATGAGAGTGCATTTGTATAATGATATCAATGCTGGAAACTATGCTGACACACTATTAAAAATTGGCGATGGGTGGTTGGAAACGGATGCTGAGGGCTGCGTTAAATTGACGAGAGATTTTTGTAATTTAGTACAGAGTCATTCCGAATTAATTGCGAGCGTTTATTCAGATTTAACGAACAACATGCATGAAGACAAATGGTTATGTGAAAGGGCGATTCTTGCACCAAAAAATGAGAGCGTTAACAAAATAAATTCAGATATATTAAGCGAAGTAGCAGGAGAAATAACAGAGTATTTGTCAGTAGACACAGTTATGGACACAGAACAGAGCACTTCATATCCCGTAGAGTTTCTAAATTCTCTAGAGTTGTCAGGTGTGCCCTCATAAGCTTCAATTAAAATTAGGCGTCCCAATCATGCTAATGCGAAATTTAGATGCTCCTCGGTTATGTAACGGGACAAGGCTGCGTGTGACACATCTTGGACGGAACATAATCGGTGCTACATTTTGACAGGCGTAGGAAAAGGTGAAAATGTTATTATACCACGGATCCCTATAATTCCACAGATCTTCCTTTTCAATTCAAAAGGTTGCAGTTCCCTATTAAGCTCAGTTTTGCAATGACAATTAATAAAGCGCAAGGGCAAACGTTACAGGTAGCGGGGGTCAACTTAGAAAAACCGTGCTTCTCTCATGGTCAGCTGTATGTAGCATGTTCGCGTGTGTCAAATGCTCAGAATCTCCACATTCTTTCCCCGAATGGAAAAACATATAACATTGTGTACAGTAGCGTCTTAAAATAGTGTTCAGTTAGTTTTTTTTCCAAAATTCCCACAATCAATTAATCAGAATTCCCACAGATCTTCCCTTTCAATTCAAAATTTCCTATTTAGCTCAGTTTTTTTTTCAATTCCAAATGCTGCTTCTCTGACGGATCTTTTATTTGGCTCAGTTTCCTTTCAATTCAGAAAACTGCATCTCTGACGAATCAATTTAGCTCAGTTTCTTTTCAAAAGTCTGCATCCCTGACGGATAATTATGCTCAGTTTCTTTTAATTAAAAAAATATCCCATTTCCATTTGGAATAAACAGGCTATTTTCATGCTTTCCTATACGCTGCGTTTCAAAACATTTAAATAGGCTGACGAATCAATTTTGCTCAGTTTCCTTTTAATGGCTGCATCTCTGACAAATCTATAAAACTCAGTTTTCTTTCAATTCAAAAAGCAATGGATAGTTCATTTCCCAGTGACCATGCGGGCGAAGCCGCGGGTAACAGCTAGTCTATAATATATAACTGATAAAGAACAAAAAATGCCGTTCATACCTTATAGTAAGGTAGGTAATGGTGGTCCTGGACCCGACAATTCCCAGAATATTACTGTCATCTACATCCGACCTCAATAAGCTTGCAGCACCTAATTAGCACTTAATTCCTTGCTATTAATATTTATCGTATATCTAATAACTTCATTGCGTTGCTAGCGATACGTTTTGCTAGCAACGCAAATTTTAACAGTTCGTTGCGGTGAAAATTTTAGAGCACCTAATTTTTAAACTTGGCACCTAATTAGTACCTAAAAGCCCCTAGTTTTGGGTTTTTCTAAATGCAAATTCCTGACTTTGTGTTGCTGGCGATACACAACTAATAGTACTACGTACAGAAGTTGCACTCCTTTGATGTTGACTGCTTGCCGACGTTTTAATAGCCTACATAATTATTATTAAGAGTAGTATTATAAAAAAACTCGAAATTACAAGGTGCCCTCGTTGAAATTGTATGTTTTTCGTTCGTTGCTTGATATAACAATTACTTGGTAAAAATAGTTCGTTTTCTCTACTACAATAAGCTCAAAGCGAATTTTAGATTATTTATTTATTTTGTAATAATCATTCTCCCGATGCATGTTTAGGCAAAAACTTTCGGAGACACGATTTGGGAGCTCTAATTTGCAGATTCCATTGAATATCGACTATCAAAAAAAATATTTTTGTCTCCCAAATATCCTATACTTTAATAATCACAGAATACATTTTCGTTATATGCCTTTCACGTAAGGAAAATAAATCGACATAATTCAATTAACGACCGAAAAAGCTTCGATACAAGCCCCAATATCTCCGAAGTTCTACATCATTTTGACGTAAAATTTATACCAAAATAATTATCAACATTTGCTTAAACTATACTATTATTTTTACTTTTTAAATTGTTACTATTATTTTTTAATTAATTAAATAAAAGTACCATATATTTCACTGCGCTGGCCATCTGCGATTCTGCGAACAGTATCGCGCGATCGCTTTTCGAGGTTGGACCTGCGTCAGTTGATTTCGCGCGCTGCGTCGTTTCGATACTATTGTAGTGTGCGTCGATTGCCGTATAGGCGCTGCTATTGTGTGCGTGCTAGAGCATCGTCAACTACGACCGCAGATTTTGATAAATCAAAATCATGACTGGTTTTACCAAATCCAAGGCCAGCTTCATATAGCAAATTATAATGTCTGCATACTTGTCATATGGACTGGTCCAGATTATGCAGTAAAAGTACTAAAAATCTACAAAGACAACCAATTTTGGGTTTTGAATATGTTACCCAAGTTACAAGCTTTTTATGAAAAGTGTGTACTGCCTGAAATTATCGACTCGAGAAAAGCTCGGTCAATGCCGTTGCGGCAAATATTTTTCTAATAAAAAAATATGGTAATTGACTGTAAGTACCGATTAAAAAAATATTAGTTACATTTGGTTGTTTTATTTATTAAAACAGGTTGGAACCGTACTATTTATTTATTTATACCACTATGCTACCGGTAGTACATATAATCGATTACTAACCGACATCGGTTAACAATCGATTACTGCGTAACAATTAAAATATTTATGTGTACTTATTTCAACAGTAAGGTTCATAAATAATGAAAAATATATCAAAATAAATTATAATAAATGAATTAGATAACATTAAAATGACACACCAAAATTTTTTATATCCACTGAATTCCATCCTAAGAAAACTTGTATTATGGAAGATCAAGATCGTTTAGTCGCCATACTCACAGTATCATAGTGCGAGCTAGTGAATAGATATGAAAGAAAGAGTATCGCTCGCGTAGCTCGCCGTCCGCTCGGTGCGTAAATTACCTAAATTTGCGTAACGCCGAAATGTAAGAGGGCTCTTAAGAAATAGTGTGACATGCGAGCACACTTTACACGTTATAGTAAGTGGATGTTTACATCCATAATTAAGTTGAATGTTAAAATAAACTTCTATAATGTATTTAATTATTAATTATCAAATGTTTGTAATTATCACAAGTAATACTTATATGAAAAATAAAGCATCCGTGCCCCCGTTTTTATTTCCCCATCAAAACATTTTATAAAATATATAAAATATAAATGGGTATATAATTAGTTAAGTATCTACTTATTTATATTAACAAATTGTTATTATAAATAGGTAGCTTACAGCTTATTCCTAGGAACATGTTATATGAATATTTTTTAATTATTTTAGAACTATCATGGTAAAATTCAGTTAATTTTTGAAGTTATTTAACTTCATGCACTAAACAATTTTTTATAATCTTTTTACCGCTTCCTTAACAATCATGTTCGATAGTCCTTGTAAGTAAAATATACATCACTAGCTAACGCACACAATGACAAATCAAAATTGTTCACGCGCTTTCGGGCTGTCAGGTGGTCTATACGCCAGTATATTCTAAGTCTATGGTATAAATCGTGTTTTGAACCATAGACTAATCAATAATGTTTATGAAACTACTACATATATTTTTATCCGATCAAAACAAAGAATATTTTTGATTGTTTACCGTTGCATCAAAAAAAAGGTTGATATTAAATATGCTAGTCAGTTAACATTAAGTGACCGAAGAAGCGTATGTTCTTTTTGAATAATAACATTTATGTGAGAAACTTGGTATTTTAATACCTTTGATTGAATGAGTGATGACTATAATTTTAACACGCGTAATATATTTAAAGTTACTGCACCAAATTACAGACTTCGTAAATCTGTCGGCCCATTTTTGGGTAGATATAACTTGTGAGAAGAACCGGCAAGGAACTCACAAATAGACGATTTTTCTCGCGAAAAAGGGGATACTGCCTCGTTGGTCTAGTGGTCGTAAACGCGGTTGCTGATTATGAGTTCCGGGTTCGCGTCCCGTGTCGGGCCAAAATCAGTTATTTGGTTTCTCGGCCAAGAAATTCACAGTAGCAGCCCAGAGTCGTGCCGTGTGGTGGCGGTTAAGAATATCCACTACCCCATATCTTCCCGTGGGTGTCGTAAGAAGCGACAGTGGGGAACAGGCAGGAGATGGGCAGCAGCATCTTCCTGATAACAGCAATATCACAATAAAAAAACTGCGGTTGCCAACCCACTCGTCAAGCGTGGCAACTATGGTAATATACCCCCCCAATGAATAAAGTTACGAAGAGAGTCCCCCAGTACCCGGCGGCCCCGCTATTCCTGGCTACGGTGGCGACCATGGTAACGGCGGGGCAGGGGGTGCTAAGAATCTCCGGTAGAGGTTCGGTTGCCACCTACGACGACTCGACCTGGCAACTTATAACGCACTCACCCTGAGGACTGACGAGAAGATCCTGGAGCTGGAAGAAGAGATAGATAAGTTGCGCTGGAATATTATAGGATTATCCGAGGTCCGAAGAGAGGGGGAGGACACGGTAATCCTCGAATCCGGCAACTAGTTCTATCACCGGGAGGGCGACCATCTGTCCCAAGGAGGTGTCGGATTTATCGTCCACAAGTCTCTCGTTAACAACGTTGTAAAGATTGGGAGTGTGTCGACGAGAGTTGCGTACCTTATACTCAGAATCACCAAACGGTATTCGCTGAAGGTCATACAGGTTTACGCACCAACCTCGGCACACCCGATGAGGAGGTGGAGGAAATGTAGTAGGATATCTCTAGAGACATGCATTCCTCCAAAACCCACTATACGGTGTTAATGGGAGACTCCAACGCAAAACTAGGCACAAGAGAGAACGGTGAGCTGAAAGTAGGGAAATTCGGAATAGGGCAACGGAACCCAAGGGGGCAGCAGCTGACTGACTTCATGGAGAAAGAGGGACTCTTTATGATGAACTCTTTCTTCCAGAAGCGGCCCCACAGGAAGTGGAGGTGTTCGAGCCCCGACGGTTCGACAAAAAATGAGATTGACTTCATTATGACGACCAGACGACAACTGTTCAGTGATGTCTCAGTGATCGCGAGGGTGAAAACCGGCAGCGATCACCGAATGGTTAGAGGCACACTGAACTTAAACGTTAAGTTGGAGAGGTCTCGTCTAATGAAGTCAACGCTCCGTCCCCCGCGTGCTCTAGTCCAAAGTCCCGAAACCTTTCAGCTCGAGTTACAATACCGTTTTCAGTGCCTAGAAGACTGCAATGAAGTGGACGATATAAATGATAAGCTCGTGGAAACTGTCCATGCGGTTGGAGCTAAGTTCTGCAAGACCCGCCGGAGAAGAACACAAAAACTCTCCGATCACACTCTTAATCTCATGGCTGTTAGACGGGAAATGAAGCTGCAGTCTTCAACAGATTTGACAGTATACAGGCAACTGAACAGACAGATCTCCAAATGCATGCGGCGGGACTTACGCAACTTCAATACAGCTTGTATTGAAGAAGCGATCGAGCGGAACCAAGGCTCCAAAGTCTTTGCCAGAGATCTGTCTGCCAGAAAGAGCCAACTGTCAAAGCTGAAGACCGAGTGTGGCAGCATCGTTTTCGGGACACCTGACATTTTGAGTGAGATTGAAAGGTTCTATGGGCAGCTGTACACGTCATCGTTGGAGCCACACGCAAGTGTGAGTAACGATTCAAGAGCGAGTCTTATCCGACACTATTCCGAAGATATCCCGGACGTCAGTCTGAGCGAGATTAGAATGGCTCTCCAACACCTTAAAAACGGCAGGGCCCCAGGTGAGGATGGAATTACAGCAGAGCTTCTGAAAGCGGGTGGAAAATCGGTACTTGAAGTCCTTCAGAAGCTCTTTAATTCCGTCCTCCATGGTGGCACTACTCCGGAGGCGTGGAGCAGAAGTGCGGTGGTCTTGTTCTTCAAGAAAGGCGATAACGCTCTCTTGAAGAACTACAGACCGATTTCCCTTCTGAGCCGCGTCTACGTGCCGTTTTTGAGAGTCATTACGAATCGTCTCGCATGCAGACTCGACGACTTCCAGCCTCCCGAACAAGCCGATTTCCGAAAAGGCTTTAGTACCATAGACCACATACACACCCTTCGGCAAATTGTGCAGAAGACCGAAGAGTACAATCTGCCACTTTGCCTTGCGTATGTGGACTATGAGAAAGCCTTTGATTCCGTCGAAATTTGGGCGGTGCTACAGTCCCTTCAGCGGTGCCAAGTTGACTGTCGGTATATCGCTGAAGTGTTTGTTTGTACATTACAGGGCTACGATGGCTATCCGAGTACAGAATCAGAGTATGAAACCTATCCAACTGCAGAGAGCTGTAAGACAGGGTGACGTTATATCCCCAAACTCTTCACCGCTGCATTGAAAGACGGTTTCAAGCTACTGGACTGGAAAGGATACGGTATTAACATCAATGGCGAGTACATCACTCACCTTCGATTTGCCGACGATATAGTCCTTATGGCAGAATCGCTGGAGGACCTAAGTACTATGCTCAATGATCTCAATAGTGTCTCCCAACGGATAGGTCCCAAGATGAACATGGACATAACAAAGATCATGAGTAATGTCTATGTCACACCTATGCCGGTAGTTTCTGGGAGCATTAAGCTCGAAGTTGTTGACGAATATGTTTACCTGGGACAAATAGTCCGACTAGGTAAGTCCAACTTCGACCGAGAGGTCAATCGACGGATTCAACTCGGTTGGGCAGCGTTCGGGAAATTACTGCACATCTCGTCAGTTATACCTCAAAACTTGAAAACGAGACTGTACAACCAGTGCGTGTTGCCAGTGATGACCTATGAAACTGAGACGTGGTCCTTCACTGTTGGCCGGATGAGGAAGCTCAAGGTCGCTCAGCGAGCTATGTGGAGAGGGCTATGCTCGGAGTTTCCCTGCGTGATAAACTTAGAAATGAGGATATCCGCAGTAGAACCAGAGTGACCGACATAGCCCAACGGATTAGTAAGCTGAAGTGGCAATGGGACGGCCATATAGCTCGAGGAACCGACAACCGATGGGGAAAAAAGGTTCTCGAGTGGCGGCCTCGTACCGGAGGACGAAATGTAGGGCGTCCTCCCACTAGATGGAGTGACGACCTGGTAAGACATGCAGGAAGGCGATGCATGCAGGTGGCTCAGGACCGTGCTTTGTGGCATTCGTTGGGGGAGGCCTATGTTCAGCAGTGGACTTGTGACGGGCTGTAATGATGATGATGATGATGATGCCCAGAGTCAAGAAGTTGGCGGTGGTTGAGGTTGGAAAGTGTTTCACCCCTGCGTCTCGGAAAACACGTAAATCCGTTGGTCCGGCGCCTGATCTCTTTTCGGTCATTGCCGTCCCTTCGGACTATGAGAGTGAAAGAATAGAGCGTTAAAAATCTGTCTACTTGACACAACCTTATGCTGATCCACCCAAATTCAGAATATCAGTTGTTATGTTTTGCTAGGCTCAGTGCTTTGAACCGTCTCAGGAACTTTCTTCCGGTCAAGGTAAAGATAACTCTGGTGCAATCTCTTATTATGCCTATTATTGACTATGGTGATGTATGTTTTCCTGATCTTAATGAGGTTTTCCTTGATAAGCTGGATCGTCTCGTCAATACCTGTATTCGTTTTATTTTTCGTCTTCGCAAGTTTGATCATGTATCCTCATTCCGCACTCAGCTTAAATGGTTTCCATTTCGTCAGCGAAAACAATAGGATACTTAACACAGTTTTTTCTGTTTTATTCGATAACCACTATCCAAATATCTAAAACATAAGTTTCAGTTCCTGCGCGACACTCATAACAGACAGCTTCGTTCATCGGAGACTCTTGCTCCCTTTATAACCCTTCGCCGTTCGAGTTTCATATCTTCATCGTTTGCTGTCCAAGCCGCGCGCCTATGGAATGACCTGCTTGAAAAATTAACACAACCTAACTGCAAACAAACATTTAAGAAGAATTTTCGAGATCATTTTCAACTGCTCTAAGCTCCGTCATTATATCTAATAATTAAATCTAATCTCTGTATATTACTTTCATCAGTATTTTACGAATCTTTATGTATCTTATATTATATTATATTTTCTTATAATATATAAATGTATATATTTGTGTATATGTTTATAAGTATCTGTATATTGATGTATATATGTATGTATGTGTGTGTATATGTATATATATGTATATGAATGTGTGTATGTATATTTCTTTGTAATCGCCTTCGTAGTTCTATCACTGCCCTAAGGTTGACTGGCAGATAATGATTTTAGCATTAAGTCCGCCTTTTGATCGTGTACTTAATATGTAAGGTTCAATAAAGTTTAAATAAAAAAAGAGAGTGTACTTATGCTTGCGCATATACTCGGGCACTATAATACTGTCCTACGCAGATGGCTAGTCTCCGTAGAGACTGGCCGCCGTGACCGAAATTCGGTCTGTAGGACATTATTATTATTAGGTACTAGCTGCACCTCGCGACTTCGGCCGCGTGTAATTTGGTTTTAAGTTTTTTGCGCGGAACCCTAAACCTTTTTCTAAAATAAAGTTACTCCTAAGTTACTCCTTATAGCATAGCTATCTGCCAGTGCATTTAGTAAAAAGCTGTTATTTTGATATTACAAACAGACTATTCAATTTTATTATAAGTACTCAATTGAAGATGATAATATGCTGACTATGAGGTAAGAAGTTTCGGAGATATAGAACGATCCCACTAGCAGTTCTATTAAATCTTATTAAACTAGTTTTGAATTGTAATTTTACCGATAACGTTTCATTTCAACACAAACAAAATAATCAATAAAAGCTTTAATATGAAAACCCTCATCTATATACGACGGGATAATTTCCATTCATTCACCAGCAGTACCTACGTACTTACATGTTTTTGCGAAGTAAATATGTAAATATGAGACACTGTACGCAAAATTCACACTCGATAACTTGAGTGTTATTTGTACAAAACTTGTCGCAATAGCTTGATGTTTTAATACACAATATTTTCGCCTACAGTCTAAATGGCGATCACTTCGCATGCTTGTAGTCTAGTCATAGATATTTTTGAAATGCTTAGAGTCTCTTTATTCCAGATCATTTAACATACAATTTATTTCAACAGTTCCGACGTCTAGACATAACTCTGAATTCTTTTGTGAGTGCATATTTTATGACTTCATCTTTTATTTGACTTCAGTCAACCTACGTTAAAAAAAATTGGAAAAATAGTGTTTATTTGTTTATTATATTTATATTCCCACATTGCATTAAGATCTTGAGCCAAAACTAAGAACCGACAAACGATACTCAAGTATCGTATGTTTATATCGGTTCGATTCCCGCCGGTACCAATGAAATAGTTAATTGAAATTTTGTTGATTTACAAGGTGCTCGGCGGTGATGGAAAACATTGTAAAGTAATCTGCATATCTGTGGAATAAAATGTTTCAGGGACATGTGAAGTCTGCTAACACGCAGTGGAGAAGCGTGAAGGACGAATCGCTCAATAATCCTCTTAGAAAACAGAAATCAGAAACTTTTTTTAATTTTGCACGTGATTCCAGGCAAAGGCCTCATTCCTCAAGGCGTTTAGAGACGTGAACTCTTAAAATGTATTATCCTGCTGGGAATCGGTTTTAAATAGAAATTTTTAAACCGATCGTTTTATTGTTCTTACAATTTCATCCAATGAAATAAACAGAAACATGAAATCCGAAGCAAACGAGGCAGCATCATAAATGCTACAACCTGAAGCTTTATTACAAAATAGGGATTTCGCTCGTTTGGCTATAAACAGGTTAGTCGTAAAATAAAAATAATGGGTTTGGATTACTTTACAGCAGATTAAGCAAAATCGTTTAGGTATGGCGAATTTATTCTTTGGGAACACGAACTCCAGTGTATAAAATGAACATAGTTACATTACAATCGAGGCTGTTACATAATCTTGTGAGAAACAAATAAAAATGAACAGGAATGATATGGAAGAAAGTATATTTAAAATTAAACATTTTGTACAACCGGCTTCAATATAAATTATTAAGAATAACTCAAAAACTATTGGTCAGACCTTGATCAAATTTATATGGGACCACATGAGAAGCACCAGCTTTCAAATAAAAAGAGAATAATCGAAATCGGTTCACCCATAAAAAGTAATGGAACACATAAAAAAACATACAGTCGAATTGAGCTTTTTGAAGTCGGTAGAAAATTAGATCAACCTCAACATAATGACATTCAAAAATCAATAAATAAAAATTGTTTTTCCCTTTTTTTGTGGTTAGCACTGGCTAAAACTAACGCCTAAAATTATTAGGTTACGCGGTCGATTTTTTTTATAATGATTGACATTTAATGAAGACCCACAGTTACTGATCATTGTTACTTACCATTAATTAGGTACATAATTAATTATTTAATGTATCTTTTTAACGCCTATAAGTAAAAAAAAAGAATTTTTTTTCTATCTGTACCTTAGCCTAAGTACTCGCATAACTTTTTAAATCAGTGTATTACAGGAACATTTTTAAAATAGTTAAGTCTTTTTTTATAATTAGTACCTCTCTTATGGGTGATGTCGTAAGTTGCCACGTTTTTCAAGAGGTTTGGATTTTTATATTATTATTAATATTATCAGGGAGATTCTGCTGCTCATCTCCTGGTTCAGTTTTCCTCTGTCGCCTCCTACGTATCAGTAGGTTGAAGTGGACATGGTCCGGCAATATATACTGGCTCATCTTGCATCCATTGACATCTTTGTATTACTAGGTCTCTATTCAAGATTCAGGTGTGCAGCCCTACACTTCGTGTACCGACATGGAGCTGTAATGGTGAAGGTGTCTTTCCTTGATTTTAGTTGGCTGCAGTTCTGCTTAGACTGCAGTAGCCACTTACCGTCAGCTGGTTTTTACGTGGTAGAGCCATGCTGCACCTATATTAGTAGTATAGTTGTAGTACGGATGGGTTGGCTCGACCGGGGAAGGACCACGCTCACAAAATACCAACGTAAAATAGCAGCTTAACACTGCTGTGTTTCGTATGGTGAGTGTAGAGAACCGGAGACCCTTTTACTGGAAAAGAGGCATTCCATCTAAGATGTAGATGCGTTGTCACCCGTGAGGACTAATCCTCACGGGTGACAACACATCTGCATTTTGATTCTTTATTGAAGATAGATGTAGATGTCTATGGGTCACAGCAACCACTTACCATCAGGTGGACTGTGTGCTCGTTCACCTATCCTATAAAAAAAAAAGCTGGACTGAGTGTTTGTCACTTTAGTAATAGAAAAAAAAACTTCAGCTTACCGATCCATAATTACGTCTATCAAACAACTATTCATTTGTATTATGCAGATTTATTTCCGAGAACTGTAGAATCACCTAATAAAGAATAATTTCACAAAGTTCTGACGACGAAGAGGTCATTTAACAAAAATCAATATAAAGCCGAGGCCGACGATTCATGTGAAAATTATGTGGGGCAGTGTTTTACTGTGTATGGAATTCATTCAATTTAACATTTATGAAAAGTACTGAATACAACTGCTGTATTCGTATTTTATAGTATATTTAGAAAAAAACTCGGAAGCCAAGAAATTAGCAGTTACAGCAGACCACTAGAGCAAACGAGGCAGTTAAATAAGAAGATATTATGCAACATCACCATCATCATCATTACATCCCTTCATAAGTCCACTACAGAACATAGGCATAGACGTATTAGGGGAGCCCAAGGAATGCCAAAAAGCACGGTCATGAGCCACCTACATCCATCGACAATATACAAAAGACAAAATATCAGAGCTAATGTTTCTGGCACCAATCTCTTTTTTATATTTTAAGGGATAAAAGTTATCCATCGAATATATTATAACCTAACTGAATTTAAAAGTAAAACAATTGAACTACCTATTTTACATATAAATGTATTTTTTATTCGTTTATGTTATATTTTATTCTATAAATAAATTTTATCTGAGGATTGAAAAATCGGCTCCACTTTTCCGTCACTCCAGATTTATTTCAAATCTAAAATAAAAATTGACGATAAAGCCATGTACTTACATTTAAATATAAAAACCGAAAAACTATAGCAGTAGTTGTAGTTCCGAGCGCGATTGTTAAAATGCAAAAGCGACGAGTGTGAGCGATGTTCAATGCATGGAAATCATAAACGCCTCACTTTTGCCGGTGCCAGTGAAAATATAAGTGTTACAAATGTAGAATTTCCATCCAGAATTTTGGTCAGAAATCTAAGCTAGGATATGCGCAGTAGAACAAGGGTAACTGACGTGAAGAATCAGTAAGCTGAAGTTGTAAACAGGCATCTATACACCTTGAAGAACCGACAATCGATGGTGAAGAATGGTTCTCGTATGGCAGATTCGTACCGGCAAGCGCAGCGTTGCTTTCTCCTTCATAGACAGAATAGCGATCTTATGAGGCGTGCAGGGTTTCAAATTTCAATGGATTAAATCTTAAGGTTCATTCTATTGAAATTTACGTTCAGAAATTGAATTTTTTTTAAATTAAATTGTGGTCCACCTGATGAGCCATGGATACCTGCAAGCAACTTCAAATAAAGAAGGCTACATATGCGTTCACATCTGAGGACCAAGATGTAATGTCTCACAGCCTGTAATCACACTGGCTCTATATACAGACACTGCTCTTAATTCAATGTTTCTTTGCAATGTCTCTTGGTTAATTTTGTTACGGCGTCTTTCTGGATGATTTTGTCGAAAATTAAAACCCTCATCTTTTCCTTTTTAACCACCTCGTAAACGCCATCATATAGGTCTCTTCCGTTATAGAAGGATTTTCCATAATCGCTACGCTTGCCGATTGCAGTACTAGACATCAAGAACCTTTACGCTGTTCCCTGTCACCAGTCGGAGCATTTTGTGTCTGGCGTGAATAAGATGGTTGTACTGCCATCTGTCAGAAGCTACAGGATTTTTTGGCATTTCCGATAGTCGCATCTTAGCACAACCTCTGGACGAAGTGTGGTAACAAGACATCAGGGAAGACACGGTAAGAAACTCTAAGGTCCTTTTTTAGAAGCCTTGTTATTATTTCATCTTATACAACTTTTAATACAATCATCATCATCATTACAGCCCTTCACAAGTCCACTGCTGAACATAGGCCTCCCCAAGGAATGCCACAAAGCACGGTCCTGAGTCACCTGCATCCATCGACTTCCTGCATGTCTTACCAGGTCGTCACTCCATCTAGTGGGGACGCCCTACACTTCGTCCACCGGTACGAGGCCGCCACTGAGAACATTTTTCCCCATCGGTTGTCGGTTCTTCGAGCTATATGGCCGGCCTATTGCCACTTCAGCTTACTGATCCGTTGGGCTATGTCGGTTACTCTGGTTCTACTGCGGATATCCTCATTTCTAAGTTTATCACGCAGAGAAACTCCGAGCATAGCCCTCTCCATAGCTCGCTGAGCGACCTTGAGCTACCTCATCCGGCCAGCAGTGAAGGACCACGTCTCAGTTTCATAAGTCATCACTGGCAACACGCACTGGTTGTACAGTCTCGTTTTCATGTTTTGAGGTATACCTGACGAGAAGATGTGCCGTAATTTCCCGAACGCTGCCCAACCGAGTTGAATCCGTCGATTGACGTCTCGATCGAAGTTGGACTTACGAGTACCTAGTTGGACTATTTGTCCCAGGTAAACATACTCGTCAACAACTTCGAGCTTAGTGCTCCCAGCAACTACCGGCATAGGTGTGACATGGACATTACACATAATCTTTGTTTTGTCCATGTTCATCTTAAGACCTATCCGTTGGGAGACACTATTGAGGTCATTGAGCATAGTGCTTAGGTCTTCCAGCGATTCTGCCATAAGGACTATATCGTCGGCAAATCGAAGGTGAGTGATGTACTCGCCATTGATGTTAATACCGTAGCCTTTCCAGTCCAGTAGCTTGAAAACGTCTACCAATGCAGCGGTGAAGAGTTTCGGGGATATAACATCACCCTGTCTTACACTCTCTGCAGTTGGATAGGTTTCGTACTCTGATTCTGTACTCGGATAGCCATCGTAGCCCTGTACTGTACAAACAAACACTTCAGCACTTCGATATACCGACAATCAACTTGGCACCGCTGAAGGGAATGTAGCACCGCCCAAATTTCAACGGAATCAAAGGCTTTCTCATAGTCCACATACGCAAGACAAAGTGGCAGATTGTACTCTTCGGTCTTCTGTACAATTTGCCGAAGGAAATGTATGTGGTCTATGGTGCTAAGCCTTTTCGGAAACCGGCTTGTTCGGGAGGCTGGAAATTGTCGAGTCTGTGTGCGAGACGATTCGTAATGACTCTCGAAAACAGCACGTAGACGCAGCTCAGTAGGGAAATTGGTCTATAGTTCTTCAAGAGAGCGTTGTTGCCTTTCTTGAAGAACAAAACCACCGCACTTCTGCTCCACGCCTCTGGTGTAGTGCCACCATGGAAGACGGAATTAAGGAGCTTCTGAAGGACTTCAAGTACCGGTTTTCCAACCGCTTTCAGAAGCTCCGCTGTAGTTCCATCCTCGTCTGGGGCCTTGCCGTTTTTAAGGTGCTGGAGAGCCATTCTAATCTCGCTTAGATTGACGTCCGGGATATTATCGCAATAGTGTCGGATAAGACATGCTCTTGGATCGTTACTCACACTTGATGTGGCTCCAACGATGACGTGTATAGCTGCCCATAGAACCTCTCAATCTCACTCAAAATCTCAGGTGTCTCGGAAACGACGCTGCCACATTCGGTCTTCAGCTTTGACAGTTGGCTCTTTCTGGCAGACAGATCTCTGGCAAAGACTTTGGAGCCTTGGTTCCGCTCGATCGCTTCTTTAATGCGAACTGTATTGAAGTTGCGTAAGTCCCGCCGCATGCATTTGGAGATCTGTCTGTTCAGTTGTCTGTATGCTGTCAAATCTGTTGAAGACTGCAGCTTCATTTCCCGTCTAATAGCCATGAGATTAAGAGTGTGATCGGAGAGTTTTTGTGTTCTTCTGCGGCGGGTCTTGCAGAACTTAGCTCTGACCGCATGGACAGTTTCCACGAGCTTGTTATTCATATCGTCTACTGCATTGCAGCCTTCTAGGTACTGAAAACGGTTTTGTAACTCAAGCTGAAAGGTTTCGGGACTTTGGATTAGAGCACGAGGGGGACGGAGCGATTTAATACAATGCCAAAGATTAATAAAAATTCTTAAAATGTCAGTTTTAACAAAATAATGTATTAGTAGCCAAGGCACTTGCAAATGCAGAGTAAATTATCCACACATCATTGTCCCCAATATATTGATTTATTTTATAGTGAGTATTTTAACAAAATTTCCTTAACATTAATCAAGATCGCGTGATTACTTCCATTGGATATACATTGCAGTTGATCGCTTTGTTAGTTTTAAGTTTGTAAGCTTGATGTAATGAACGCTTACTTTCGCAAACAATGCTCGCTTATATGTAGAAAAATATCATGTGATCTACGCCAGACTGCCGAATAACCATCCCCAGTATACTGATTATGGAGAGCAGCCAGCCAGGACAGGAGTAGTGCTGCTAACTTTTATATCAAATATGTCCAATATTAACTGTAATAATATACTCGTAGTAGATAGACAAACAAATAAAAAATATAATACACTCAGTATGTTTTATGTAAGAACTTTTTTTTTACTGCTCTAAGCCCCTATTTCTTCATAGGGCAAACAAAAAGATCGATAAAAACCCGGGTAAAGGAATATATAGCTGATCTGAATCACCGACGCTCCAGGAAGTCTGCAGTCTATGGACATGTTCAAGATTGTCCCCGCCATTACATCAGAAATCCTAGCAACAGAACACCGATTCCTGCCATGGATGATTCGCGAGGCTTTTAAAATAAAAATAAAAATCGAAATTTCAATAGGAAGATGGCTAGATGCTAATCATCTGCTTGTGATCCTATATAATTAATAAAAATAAATCCAAATTCCATACCCAAGCATACCATTGCAAGACTTTAAAATGCTCTTTCTGCGTAGATCGGACTAAAATTAATATTAAAATTCTGACGGTAGATGGGTTAACTGTGACGTCGGGACGTCAAACGCTTTAGTCTCCCCAGTGACCACGGGTCTTGTGGTGCTTTACAGCTAAAGCACTCGAAATTTCGGGAATTAAGTAAAATCAGTTAAATTAAACTCGATAAAATCCGTAGAATTAGTTTTATTCAAAGCCAAAATTTTTATAAAAAATATTCACTGTTACTTTAACACGCGATGACAGCGCCGCCACAGGCTGGACATTCACAGCGCCGCAAGGGTGTTGAGACGTAGTACTTTTATTTATTCTGTGGTTGGGGGTAGTAAGTACTGACCCCAGAACGTGCTTATTAGAAAAGTGATGGAGAGGTTGCTTTCCTATAGGAGATTCCGATCGCCCTCATCTATCTGGTGTTGATTAAGACACCGTTGGTTTAAACATGTAGGAGTGCAGCATAAACTCTCTGTAGCCCTCGAGGCAGATATAATATATCCTCTTGGAATATTATATCTGCCATGCTGCAGCTATATTAATAGTATAGTTGTAGCACGAATGGGTCAGCTCGACCGGGGAAGGACCACGCTCTCACAGAATACCAGCGTAAAATAGCAGCTTAATGCTGCTGTGTTTCGTATGGTGAGTGTAGAGAACCGGAGACCCTTTTTACTGGAAAAGAGGCATTCTATCCTAGTCCTCACGACTGACAACGCATCTGCATTTTAATTCGCAAACGAAGATAGATGTAGATGTCTATAGGCCACAGCAAACACTTACCATCAGGTGGACCGTGTGCTCGTTTGTCACCCTAATTCTATTACAAAAATAGACCCCACGTAAAAAGAGGTCTTGGACTCACACGTCTGTTCAGAAGATACGCATTGAGATTGATCACGTAATCACCTTAACACACTACAAAATATTGCATTTAGATCTGCTCCTACGTTACCTTTCTTTTAGTCGTAACAGGTTGGATAGGATAACTTACGAATAGCTTTGAGCTTGTAGAGAGGTCCTTGTCAAAACACGTACTATCCACTGCTCGCCTTTGCGGTCACGGATTTATTTGATTAAAAAAAAAATATTTCGCTTGTGAAACTAAGCTAATGTAATAAATATAAGTATATATGATACATTTTTTGATAAGGTTGGTGATAATGATACAATTTAAAGTTTTTTTTCTTTGTAAGGGACACGTATTGTTGTAGTTTTACCAGTGTAAGGTAATAAGAATAATTTATAATAAAATGCTTAAAACCTTCTTCACAATATGCTGATGTGTTATATTGCGAAGTTTTTGGGAGATTTTGAGGGCAGCTTGTGTCAGCAGGCAGTTGATGACGATAGTAGTATCTCAAGGCACCGTTGACCTGAGCAGACAAATTATCTGAGGTTCACATGACATCGGAGAATTTGTTTCATCGTTTCCATCAATAGTTCACATGCGTAGACATTTAATACATAATCGCACCACTTTTACGTATCAAAATCCACTTTAAACCGTTATTAATATAATAAAACAAGAACAGCAATCCACCGGCGGCGGAAAAACTACCAATTTAAAGTTATTAAAGTGAAATTACCTATATACACCCTATAATATATGACAGGCCACGCAGAATTTTTTTCGAAAACAAGTAATGTACTATGTAAAGTAGTGTGTGAGACACTGGCCAGTTGTAATTTATTTTGAAAATACGACTATTTATAAGTTAAACTACGAAATACGAATGTTAAAAATTCAATCTTCCCCCCCACATTTTTTACGAACTTAATTGAAATATCATGATTTAATGAAAAATGGGACTGCGTCGGGAACATTTTAGCATTTTAGATAATTGTTTTAAGAGATCTTAAAGTTAAGGTTTAGAATCAAGTCGCCTTAATAGGGGTGTGGGGCAGTGGGAAGGGGTGGGGAGGGGTAGATTCGCCCCACCTTTTCCCCTGCCGGACGTGCCTATTTTTTATATATTAAATGTTGAAGATTAAAATTTTATTGAATGATTTCTGAGAAAATCGCTTTACTAGGGGCGTCCCCCTCACCATCAGTATACCAAAGTGTAGTCGACGGAGCCCGCTACAGGGCCCTATTTCTGGATGGTTTATAAAATAACCACGAAGGGATGGAGGGTCTGTTCGCTCGCTTCGCTCGCTCACTCGACCCCGCCATTCCCTTCTAACCTAGCCTGTCCGAGTCGGGTGCCCCTGTCCCGAGCTCGCTTCGCTCCTCTTGCATCAAATAAAACACCAAAATGTTAACTTTTATAATTACTTTAATAAGTAAACATATTTTATTACTTCCACCATTTCCAAAAACGTCGTAAAATAGCAAGCAATCGGTCTCCAGAGGGGTAGCGAAGTCGTCGAAAAACGTTTTACATTTAATCTTATAGGTGTATAACTTTCGTAACCTTTCATCTTATTTTATTTAATAATTCGTCGAAAGAATTTACAGACATTCATATTTAAAAATATCTCTGGATAGATTGCAAGCTTAGGGTGATAAGGGGATGCACCCAGTAAGAATGATACAGCAACAAGGGAATCGCAATTAGAAAATCATCGTCATTATCCGCTGGCAGAATGTCTAGACTCAATGGCTAACGTCTCTCAACTAACCCTTGTTATTCCGAACGGAAAAAATGTATGTGTGTGATGTATTCACGGAATCCCAATTCGGTATTCCGAAATGGAATCACGAAACGGAATTCCGTATGTATGTGGCCGACCTTAGCGTAACAAAGGCCTATTCACTCTTTGTTGTGTTTATAATTATGCATACATACATTTTCTATGCGCCGTGTAAAATATAACTGTGATGAATCAGTTTGCAATAAACACTCCTCAGAGCAAGACGTTATTTAATTTACAAATCTATGGTCAGTGCAAAGTGAACCCTAAATACAGTAGCATATGGTCGAATCAGAGCCGGATCAATAGTTGCTTACTACATCGAGCGGCCAGCAAATAAGAACAATAGCGACTGCACTGCATTCACAAGGCCCTCGCAAAAGATATTGAATAGCTGCAATTTCTAAAGTGCAATATTGTTAAAATCGTTAACGTTCTAAATTGAATTGTTTTAGTCTATTACAAAACGTGAAAATGAGTCAAAAAATATTAAATTTATTAGAAGAAACGGCAGTTCTTTTACAAAAGACACAAGTAAACTTAAAAAAAGTGTCCGAAGCAACGTTTAACAAAAGGTTATATTGAAAAGAGATTACGGTGCATCGAAGAACATTGGCAAACTTTTAAGTCGACGCACCAGGACTTGGTTAAGTGTGTACAACAAAGGAAAGGTCATTCCATACGTCTGCTGTATCTCCGACGAGAACTTGCATAAGATGTAATGCAGGACACACTATAAGTCACTGTAAAGATTTTGCAAAGTTAACACCTGAGGAGAGGTCTGAGTTTGTAAGAAATAAGAACTTATGTTACCATTGTTTGACTCCAGGACATACTGCGACGAAATGTCGTGTTCAAGTGTCCTGTAAGATTGTTAAAATTAATGAATTTCCTTGATAAATAAAGCGATATTGCAGAAAATACAAAACCTAAAAACAATAAATGCACTACATGATTGTAAAAAAGAAATAATATGCCTTATATACAAATTGGCCAGTTTGACTAGGCAATTTCATAGATAAAGACCTAATAAAACAGTTCAGTATTATTGTATCATATTAGTAAAGTTAAAGTTGTTTACGAGTATGAAAGTTTAATTATAGAAGGAAATCTCTAGAACCGCTGATAAGATAAATATAGAAGAACATTATGTGTACATAGAAATAGACAGTAATAATACTGCAATATTTATGAAACGGTAAATAACGGAGAAGCAAACATGATAAAATTTCAAACTGTACCCTAATTTTGACCTTTGCAGTTCTAAAATCTCTTACATTTATTAGTTACTAGTTTTCAAACGTAAAGACCACGTCCACCGATTTTTCTGGTCAAACGGACGGCAAACGGAACGCGATATGCCATCGCCAACACCATTCATTACTACACCAACTAAAAGATGTTAACAAGCCAATCAATATACAAGCTCACCTTAATTACATGGAACCCCTTGAGGACTACAAGGGTGTAAGGAGGACGAAGTAGCATTATCATCACACTTAGCAACAAGAAGGTCCACATTGTCATTGGCTACTGTATTAGTACCTGTAAGAGATGAGAACGGGCATACGACAATGTTACGCTTTAATTGACCAAGGATCGCAGGCAAACTTCATAACTGAAAGAGCGGTACAATTGCTAAGGTGTAAAAGAACGGCTGCAATTGGTAATGTAGTCATCACAGGAGTTGGTTCTACACAAACAAGGGTTAAACATGAAGTACATCTGGAGCTTCTTTCTAAATATGACCACCAATTCAAGCTTCGTATAAACGCATATGTCATGTCTACGTTTAACCACTCTGCTACCATCAAGTTTTATCACTTATCTCGAGCAAGCCTGGCCGCATCTACAAGGACTTATCTGGCCGATCCTAGTTTTAACCAGCCAGGACGAGTAGACATGCTGCTTGGAGTTGAAGTATACGGCCAAATAATGAAGAATAATATAATCAAAGGACCCCTGGTTCTCCATGTGCACAAGAAACAAACCTAGGTGGATCCTTTTGGGACTGTTCGAGACATTACTTTACGGATGAGATACTAGTAATGCATCAACACGTCAATTTTGATGATATGCAAACATTGTGGAAATAGATCCTGAAATTTCTAAAAACTTACGAAGGATGAAGAAACCTGTGAACGATTATATAAAGAAAGTTACACAAGGAATGAAGACGGGAGGTACATAGTTAAGCTGCCATTTAAAAATGATAACCAAAAGTCACTAGAGGGAAACACTAGAGATATAGCAAAAACTCGACTACTACAATTAGAAAAGCGATTTGTCAGAAACCCAAAATTGAAAGGGGAATATGTTAAGGTTATGGAAGAATATTTAAAACTACATTATATGGAAAAAGTGCCACAAAATCATATAAACAATGCCGCAGTGTGTCTTCCACATCATCCGGTAGACAAAGAAACGAGTGAAATAACCAAGATTCGAATAGTGTTTAACGCCTCATCTCCTGGAGCAAATAATATTTCTCTTAATGATTAACTACTTGTTGGAACTCAACTTCAGGAAGATATAAGATCATTAATGATGTGGTGGCGGCTTAGGAAAATATGTTTTGTAGCAGATATAGAGAAAATGTATCACCAAATCTTAGTAAAAAAAGAGGACGCAGACTACTAGCGTATTTTGTGGCGTAATAATCACATGGACTCTATCAAAGACTACCGCTTACTGAGGGTTACATTTGGCACAGCTTCGGCACCTTACCTTGCCGTAAAAACCCTCCAACAAGTAGCTGACGACGAAGGCAAGGATCACCTAGTTGCTGCTAAAATAATAAAAGAAGATTTTTTTTATGGATGATTTAAAGTCTAGTCAAGATAATATCACTAATGCAATAAGAACTGCAAAAGAAGTTTCCTATATTTTACAAAAGGGTGGTTTTAAATTACAAAAATGGGCGTCTAATAGTTTGGATTTTTTGTAGGAATTCGAACCAAACGAACGAAGCTCTCTCGTTAATATTGATTTAGATGTACACGGGTCGGTGAGAGCACTTGGTTTATCCTGGAACATAGAAAAAGACATACTGGAGTACAATGTTAATTTACCAACGCTCTCTGAAATCATTACTAAAAGAATCATACTTGCAGAAATCCAACGGTTGTTTGATCCACTCGGCTGGTTAACTCCGACACTCCTGCCTACGAAAATAATAATGCAGAAGTTGTGGCTAAAGAAAGTCTCCTGGGATAATGCCGTTGAACCTGAAATAAAAAAAGAACGGTTAGACATAAAAAATGGCTTATATCATCTAAATGAGATTAAAATACCTAGATGGCTTGGTACTACAGAGAAAAATATAAAAAATGTCACGTTACATGGTTTTTGCGACGCATCAACAAGAGCGTATGGAGCAGTTACTTATTTAAGAGTTAAACATACAAACTAATGATTCAGCCGACCCAGCCGACATTGCTTCTCGTGGATTAATATTACCTGAATTAAAGGGGTGTAAGTTGTGGTGGCAAGGCGCAGAGTGGTTAAAACGGGAAGATATTTATTTGATAATGAAAACATCAAGTACCGAAGAAACGGAGATAGAAAGAAAAATTATTATCAACTCCAATCTTAAGAAAGAAAGTAAATTACTATTAAAAGGATGTTCATGGTCTAGACGTTTTGGAGAGTTTAATAATTTAAATGAAGTACACTAAGACACTAAGGACACTAAGTTACTGCAAAAGTTTTTTAAATATTAAGAAGCAAAAAATAAGTGATATAACACAGTCTATTTCTACAGAAGAATTAAATCTTGCCCTAGAAATTGGTGTAAGAATTGCTCAAGAAGAAGATTTAGATTCAGATGAAATTACATGTCTTAAGGGAAGAAACCGCATAAGTAGCAAGAGTTCTATAAATAATTTAAATCCTTTTCTCGATAGTAAGAATATTCTCAGGGCGGTAGACTCAAACATGCGTCAATATCGGAGAACATGAAATATCCAATGATATTAAGTCACCAAAATAACTTGGCTATATTGATTGTACGCGATGCTCATAAAAAAAAACCCTACATGGAGGTGTTCAACTAACCATGAACTATGTAAGGTCTCGCTTCTGGATAGTAAGAGTTAAGTCACTGATAACATCCACTATTCATAAGTGTCTTATTTGTGCCAAACAACGAGCTAACACTAGAACTCAAATTATGGGTGACTTACCAGAAGTAAGAGTTACCGTCGCGGCCATTCTTACATGCGGGAGTCGATTTTGCTGATCCGCTGCAAATTTTACGACAAGATGTCGAGGAATCAAAACAAATAAGGCGTATATCTGCATCTTCATCTGTATGGCTACAAAGCAATTCACTTGGATCTGGTTGGAGATATGAGTACCAACACATTTTAGGGCCTTCAAAAGATTTGTAGCAAGAAGAGGTAAATGTAGTCATATTTGAGTGACCAGGGTCAAATTTTATAGGAGCTAACAGGAGTTAAAGGATTTGTGGCAACAGGCAAGGCTAGAAATTCCTGGATCTTTATCAGATATACTCGCAGAAGATGACACAATGGCACTTCAATCCACCATACAGTCCAAACTTTGGTGGCCTTTAGGAGGCAGGCGTAGAGTCCATTAAATACCACCTAAAGAGGATTTTAAATAGCCACCTTACATTTGAAGAGATGTCCACCACTCTGTGCCAAATAGAAGTCTGTTTGAACTCTAGACCTTTGTGTCTAATAGATACAACAGATATTGAATCTTTGGAGATACTCACTCCAGGACATTTTTTAATTGGTGAGGCTCCAATTAACATTCCAAAATCGGACTTAGGCAAATTTAAGTAAATAGATTATCACATTGGCAGTATATACAGAGATTATTATGGGATTTTTGGCATAGATGGCAGAATGAATATTTGTCTATTCTGCAACAAAGACCTAAATGGTTAAAACATACTCAAGAGTTTAAAATCGGTGACATTGTACTTATTAAGGAAGAAAATCTTCCTCCTGGGAAGTGGTCTTTAGGGCGTATCGTACAAAAGCATCCTGGACCAGATAATATATGTCGTGTTTATAGTTTAAAATGTAGAGATAAAATTGTTAAAAGATCTGTTACTAAGTTATGTTTGCTTCCAATTAATGGTTATGATTAATATCTGTTACAAAGGTTTCTAGTATTTAAGATAATTAATTTTAACGTTTAAAACAAACTATGGTGTTAGTTTATCTGCTTATATCTCATGAGTATAATCAATTCATAATATGATCTGGAAAATTACCGAATTGTATAATTGTTTAATTTACCTTACGTTGTCTATACTGTTATTTGTAATTTAATATTCTTGTTATTTTCTTAGTTGATGAATAATGTTTGTTTAATAAAAAACCGAGGGTTTTTGGTGGGCGGTATGTTGTGTTATAATTATGCATACATTCATTTTCTATGCGCCGTGTAAAATATGACTGTGATGAATCAGTTTGCAATAAACCCTCCTCAGAGCAAGACGTTATTTTATTTACAAATCTATAGTCAGTGCAAAGTGTAAAAAAACCTTAAATACAGTACTACAGAACACTTCATTTTCGTTTGTAGGCGAATGCACAGTCATAATATCGTCGTGAATATACAGTAAAGATTTTTTGTGAGATGTTAACTCTGTATAAGATATTGACTATAAATGAATTCATTATTTCAAAATTTTATGCACGATGTGTGATCATCATCGAAAGTAAGTTAAGTGTTGTGCAAATAAAAAGCACAAAATCATCTGATCACTTTCTGTAGGTTTCCTATAATAGGAAAAGAAAACCTTATGACAATATTGTGGTAAGTCTAAAAACATTTTGAATTTATTGACCGTTATTTGTAGGTATTATTACTATATTGACTCAAATTGTATCTGTTTCAGATCACGTATTTCGGCTGAGTTAAGTTTTCACCATGAGAATTTTGCTGATTTAAATTTACGTTAATGTTCTGTGAAGAATAACTCTCTGACAATAACATGTGTTATATATCAGTAATAAGCGTGGAAATATTATGTGCAAAAGCAATAAAAAACTTCAATAATAATGTATAGTTTACAAAACAATCTGTCTTCCAGAAAATAAAATTACATAACTATACATATTTATAGTTTTATTTTATCTCACATACTAATCTAAAATATATTCGAGTAATTTTGGTGCAACCCCTCCAATGTATGGGAATTTACCCCATAGGTTTGTGAGGCTTGAGCCAAAATTACTCGAATATGCCTTAAATAAAAAGTTCAAAGTACAAAATACAAAGGTTTGAAATTCCCGCAAAAAAGTTTTATATGGGCGCTCACCGTAGCGCTTTTAGTGTATACTCATAAAGACGTGTTTCTGTTTTTTAGTATGAAGTTGGCGTTCTTCTCTTGGTAGAGAGTAATTGTGTTCAGTGTCACGGGGGTTTGAGGTGTTTGACGTCCCAATGTCATAGTTAATCACGGCTTCCTCCAGATTAAAATTATTAATTTTTGCTCCGATCTACGCAGTATGAGCTTACAGTATCTAGAAGTCTTGCAGTTGTATGCTTGGAGGATTTAATTTTATTAATTATAGGATCCCAAGCAGATGGTTTTGATATCAACAGCCTCGCGAATCATCCTTGGAAGGTTATTAATAATTGTTTGTAAATCGCATTTATTTACAGAAAAGGATCTCGCGTTAAATCTGTGTCAAACAAAATCCATACAATTATATACATTTCCTTGAAACGATATTCTAGTTCCACTGAATTATACCAAATTGCTTAACCGCAAGCCACAAACTGTAGCACGTTGTTCGATTCAAACAAAGCAGACTGCAAGCAATTGAAATCGATTCTGGCGTATATATTACCAAGAGAAATTGTTCAAATCTAAGTGTTACAATGCATTAATGATTATGGTTTTCCATTTGATCTACTTCGAGTGTGGTGTTTTGCTATAATTTGCATTTCTGTTACGTTTATGTTTTTTTTTTATAGGAGAAGGGGCAAACGAGCATACGGCTCACCTGATGGTAAGTGATCCGTCGCCTATGAACAACTGCAACACCAGGGGAGTTGCAGGTGCGTTGTCGGCCTTTTAGAAAGGAGTAAGCTCTTTTCTTGAAGGACCCTAAGTCGTATCGGTCCGGAAAAATTGCCGGTGGTAAATTATTCCACAGAGAGGTCGTACGCGGAAGAAAACTTCTAGTGAAACGTACAGTGGTGGACCGCCAAGCATCCAGATGGTATGGATGGTATCGGGAGTTTTGCCGCGATGTGCGATCGTGAAATTTGACGGCTGGGATTAATCCGAACAATTCCTCAGAGCACTCGCCGTGGTAGATGCGAAAGAAAATGCAAAGGGATGCAACATCTTTTCGCAGCGCCAGTGAATCGAGCCGATCGGAAAGGATCAGTCGTTGACGATTCGAGCCGCTCTGCACTGGATGCGGTCAAGTGGAAGGAGCTGGCACTGGGGAGCTCCAGCCCAGAGATGGGAACAGTATTCCATGTGAGGCCGAACCTGTGCCTTGTAAAGTTGTAAGGGGTATGCCGGCATGAAATACTGTCCCGCTCTGCTGAGCACACCAAGCTTTTTAGAGGCCAATTTGGCGTTCCCTTCCAAGTGACCACGAAACAGCACGACAATCGATATGTCGACGCCGAGGATTCCGATACTGGCTGAGGCAACAAGGGGAGTGCTTTGAAACTGAGGAAGTACGACAAAGGGGTTTTTTTTAGCGGTAAACGCGCAAACTTGTGTCTTCCGAGGATTAAACTGGATTAGATTTAGTCGCCCCCAACCCGAGACTTTGTTCAACAAAGACTCGACTTCAGACACAAGTCTGTCCCGGTAATCGGCGACGTTTTTCCGAGAAATATTGACAAGGCCGGTGTATAGAGCATCACCAGTACTGTCATCTGCATAGCAATGAATGTTACCGGTTTGTAACATATTATTGATATGCAGAAGAAGCAGCGTTGGTGATAGCACGCAGCCTTGTGGAGCACCAGCGTTAATAGGCTTGTAATCGGAGTATGCACCGTCTACAACGACCTTGATGCTCCGATCTGCAAGAAAGCTGGTGATGCAATTGCACAATTTCTCGGAAAGCCCATAGGAAGGGAGCTTCGAAAGAAGCGCTTTATGCCAAACCCGATCAAAGGCCTTCGCAATGTCTAAACTAACGGCCAATGCCTTAGGCTCTACTGCCACCGCCCATCTATGAGCCAGGTAGACCAGAAGATCACCAGCTGATCGACTCCGACGAAAACCGTATTGGCGGTCACTAATCAGCTGGTGATCCTACAGGTACCGCATGAGCTGGCAGTTTATAATGGATTCCATTATTTTGGAGAACAAAGAGGTGATGGCGATAGGCCTGATTTCGGGACTACGCCTAGGGAGTAGGAGTACCGGAAAAGACGCTTTAGAACCGTGGCCAACTATGGAGCACACTTCCTCAGCACAATTGGGGGGATTCCGTCAGGCCCACACGACTTGTTGAT
Source organism: Parnassius orleans (assembly GCA_029286625.1). NCBI lineage: Eukaryota > Metazoa > Arthropoda > Insecta > Lepidoptera > Papilionidae > Parnassius > Parnassius orleans. The sequence goes on from JAGSMP010000040.1 coordinate 2,326,656, forward strand.
GTCCAGGGAGAGGAGTGCTTTGCGAACCGAGCGCTGTGTGAATCGCATATCCGGCATGGAGCACTCACACCGCGGGATGGTCGGCGGTGTGTTCCCCCCGTCATCGAGAGTCGAGTTGGACGCAAAGAAAGAGCCTAGCAGATCGGCTTTCTCCTTTGCGGCATGGGCCAGTAAGTTGTCCTCCCTGTGCAGAGATGAAAGAGATGGCTGACAGTTCCCTTGGACAACCTTGGCGAGAGACCAGATTGCACAATTTTTAATTTAGCAAAGCAGATTATTTCTTTTATGCACCTGAAACCAAAAAGTAACTATCTCTTTACATCTATTCCAATCTTAAATTACTTTGGATACCTACTTTGTGAGACCTAGTATGTTAGATGTACTTGAGTGCACGCTTGTGCATCTAATGTTTCCATGTCTTTTGCTTTGACTGTTGTGTACTTAAATTTTTACATTAAAAGTACTTAAGTAGTAATGTATGTACATAAAAACATAAATAGCTTTGATAACAATAAAGATGTTCATTCTTTAAGCACTAGGAACAAACATAAGCTTGTTATACCAGTTACCAGACTCCACAAAATTAGTAATTCATTTATGGGGCAATGTATACGCTTTTACAACAAAGTGCCAGAAAAATTACAAAATATGCCAATAAACAAGTTTAAATGGTTTATTAAAGAAAATTTTCACAAAAAGGGTTATTATAATATCAAAGAATACATAAATTAAAGTAACCACTGGGAATGAGGTGATCGCCACCATGCTGGCTATATTAAAATTCATTTAAAAAATGTACAAAAAAAATTGTAAAGTGAATATGTTTAAAAAAAAAGTTTCGATGGGTTTCTTGCTGGTTCTTTCCAGGACTGAGGTATTTTCCGAACCAGTGTTAAATAAAAAGTGATTTTCAATAAGTATTATGTAATCTATATTGAATAAAAATTATTCTATTCTATTCTATTCTATTCTCCTAGCTTGTATTCGAATTTCGATACTTTTTAACAAATTCATTTTGGATGGTGACGACATTTGGTCTGCCGTATGTATCAACTCTTTTAGTATGGAGATTATAATATCATTTCTTCTCCAGATATGTAACACCAAATAACGTTCACTTACATGCGAACGTGCACACAGAGAGATCCTCAAAATAATGTTTATAGATATTTGGATGTTAAAATATCACATTACACCAATTTCGGAACGGGAAACTTAAACATTATTGATAGATTTGAAATAAGATACGTTTCCATCGTTTTATCTTTTTTATCTTGTGAATTTATCAGATCATTTATGTGACTCTTATCTTATTTAGAAATATTAGATCTTTACCTATGAAATTGCCGTTTTTTATGAAAAAAGTTAACGTAATTTTTTCTATAATTTTTATTTCTATTAATCATAGTAATCACCCATGCAATCGATGCATCTTTGCCAACGCCTTGGCAATTCATTGATGCCATTCTTGAAGAAATCAGCTGGACGTGAGGCATCAAATTCTTCAAAGGTATTTTGTACTACCACTCGGGTGTTGAATTTTTTTTTCTGGAAAAAAGTTATTCAAATCCTGGAAAAAGTAGAAGTCTGTAGGCGCAAGGTCTGGTGAGTACGGTGGATGACGGAGAGCTTCCAACCCCAGCTCTTGTAACTTAGAGACCGTCTGTTGTGCAGTTGTCGTGCAGGAGCAGCGGGGACGAGTAATTGACCAAAGCTGGTTGGAGAAGTGCGAGGTTCTCCATCATTGTGTTCAGTTTTTCACAGTACACATCTTTTTTTTACATGGGAAAATGCCTACGCATACCCGCCTCGCGGGGGGTTATGTCGGACTCGCACCATCTAAAACACTATGATGTTCCACCTTCGTCGCATATTGGCAGGGCCACGGGAACGCTTTCGCACACATCCGCGGGCCCACCAGCGCTGGCCCCTCCTCGGGAGAGGACTACTCCTCCCCCATCTCCTTCTCAGGTAAGGCGCACCAGAACACGTGGCGCGCCCTCCTCCGCGGCCTTCAACTTCACATGCGCAACGGACGCCCCCGTGTCCCATGAGCGAAGGCCATGAGGCCAGGAAAAACTAGCACTCAGAAGCACCAGACTTCCTGACCCCAGCGGAGTTCAAGTTGAATACCAGCACTCCTCTTCCCCCACGACTCCACCTCGGCTGCAGCGGTAGGTGGAGAGGGCACCCCTCTCGCCGCAGCCCACCGACACACATTGGAAGTGGGCTCGCCAAGCCCACTCGAAGTGGCTACCTCGGGCCGGCCCTACACCACGGGCCAGCCAATTGGTTCCTCTTTATTCCCAAAAAGCCCCACCGCCACGACAAGGCGGGAACCCAGGCGGAACCAGGCGGGGTTCTGCAGTAATGCTCATCCCGTTTGGTAAGAAGCTGTGATGAATTACACCGGCGCTAAACCATCAAACAGTGACCATCACTTTTCTAGGGGTAAGTTTTCTTTTAGAACAATGTTTAGGTGCTGAACCAGGAACCAACAAACTTGCTGAGTACTTGCGATTATCAAACAGAATCCATTTTTTATTGCAGGTAGCAATGCGGTTCGAAATTCCTTCGTTTGTGTGCCTATTGAGCAGTGCAAGTCTCGATGCGTACGTTGCGCTTGCGATCATTGAGTTCGTGGGGGACCCATTTGTCAAGCTTTTTTACCTTGCCAATTTGACGCAAATAGACCAATATTAATTTGATGCTAACGTCGAAAGTTGCTGCTAATTCAGCCGTAGATTGGGTATCATCAGCTTTCACAATCGCCTTTAATTCGTTATTGTCGACTAAAGTTTTCGGACAACCACGGGGTTCATTTTTCAGGTCGAAATTTCCAGAATGGAAGCGGGCAAACCAATAACAGGTGGTGCGTTCATTTGAACGTCGTTGATGTTGCGTGCCGCTTGTGCCGCGTTGCTGCCACGACGGTGCTCATATTCCATAATTACTCAAATTTTTTACGTATTCGTGAGTACGAAAAAGAAGATTCAAATGCGATGAAAACATAACGTTAATCAATTAACAAATGACTAATTTTGAAAAAAGAATTGCATGTTTTTAAAATAAAATTGATTTGAAATTAGAATACAGTACTATAAATATAGTATATATACAGTATACTATAAATATACTATAAATAAAGTACAGAATACAACCAGTACTACAGAACGGCAATTTCATAGGTTTATACCTATTATATTATAACCACATTTGTTACATTATTACAGACAATAAGATAGTAATTTAATAACTAGTTTGTAAGGTAGTTCATATATTTTATTTCACTACCTACCCACAAAACAAGACTTAGAACAGTTTAAATAATGTTACTACGTAACTGTTAGTTCTTACGATATATATTAAGCTTGTATCATGTTATCTACTTCCGTTTCTTGGTTCGCTAGCACGAATAATTATGTTAAATAATTACTGTCATTTGTTGGATTTACAATAACATTTGACCTAATATTATATAATGTTATAAAATGTGTATAAACAATTATTATCAGTTACTACTTGTTGAAATATTAATTAACAGTTATTTTATGATTTATGATCCAATATTTATATTATTAAGAATAATTATGTTAAATCTTGGGTTAATGTTTGAAATAATTGAAACGGTATAAAAGGCCGCTGTGATGAATAGATCAGTTAGTTGGCTTATAACCGCCAACAAGTAATCAAGTGAAAAGGGGTAACTCTGCTAGTCTGCTGTAAGTGTCGAAATGCTCTTAAGCTAAGTAACCTATTTTATTGGACCGAAATACTTAAGCTAACTAACCTGTTTATATTGTCATTTTCTATGTTATACTATATATTTTAAATGTTAATGCCATGTTGTAATCTGTGTATTTAATAATTGTATAAAATAATATATTGTAAATTAACTTTGTTTAAAAGAAAAGTCCCGCTGGGTTTCTCGCTGGCTCTTCCCAGGACAGAGTTTTTTCCGAAACAGTGGTAGAAGTACTACGAGTATATTGTGAAATAAAAATTATTCTATTCTATTCTGAAGCCTTTTCCTGTAACCTGTTCCTGTTCCTGTAGTTAGTATTAAAACAATAAATCATTAATTATGTGGTAAAGCTTTTTCTTATGACTCTATACATTTTAATAAATCTAACACATTCCTACTGCTCATCAATGGTATAATACATTTTTTTTATAGGAGAGGGGGCAAACGAGCATGCGGCTCACCTGATGGTAAGTGACTACCGCCGCCCATGAACAACCGCAACACCAGGGGAATTGCAGATGCGTTGCCGGCCTTTTAGAAAGGAGTAGGCTCTTTTCTTGAAGGTCCCTAAGTCGTATCGGTCCGGAAAAATCGCTGGTGGTAATCGATTCCACAAGGAAGTTGTGCGAGGAATAAAACTTCTTCTAAATCGCACAGTGGTGGACTGCCAATCATCCAGGTGGTATGGATGGTATCGCGAGTTTTGTCGCAATGTGCGATGGTGAAATTGAGCGGCTGGAATTAGTCCGAACAATTCCTCAGAGCACTCCCCGTAGTAGATGCGATAAAATACGCAAAGAGATGCAACATCTCTACGCAGTGGCAGTGAGTCAAGCCGATCGGAAAGAACTCGGTCGTCGACGATTCGAACCGCTCTGCGCTGGATGCGGTCAAGTGGAAGGAGCTGGCACTGGGGAGCCCCTGCCCAGAGATGGGAACAGTAATCCATGTGGGGCCGAACCTGCGCCTTGTAAAGTTGCAAGCGGTGTACCGGCATGAAATACTGTCCCGCTCTGCTAAGCACGCCAAGCTTCTTAGAGGCCAATTTGGCCTTCTCTTCCAAATGACCAAGAAACTGCACATCACTCGATATGTCGACACCGAGGATTCCGATACTGGCTGAAGCAACAAGGGGAGTGCCTTGAAACTTGAGATACGACAAAGGGGTTCTTTTTAGCGGTAAACGCGCAAACTTGTGTCTTCTGGGGATTGAACTGGACTAGATTTAGTCGCCCCCAATCCGAGACTTTGTTCAGCAAAGACTCGACTTCAGACACAAGTTTGTTCCGGTACTGGGCGACGTTTTCCCGAGAAATATTTGCACGGTCGGTATATAAGGCATCACCAGTGCTGTCGTCTGCATAACAATGAATGTTACCAGTTTGCAACATATCATTGATATGCAGGAGAAACAGCGTTGGTGATAGCACGCAGCCTTGTGGAACACCAGCGTTGATAGGCTTGTAATCAGAGCATGCACCGTCTAATGCGACCTTGATGCTCCGATCAGCAAGGAAACTTGTGATCCAATTGCACAATTTCTCGGGAAGCCCATAGGAAGGGAGCTTCGAAAGAAGCGCTTTGTGCCAGACCCGATCGAAGGCCTTGGACTCTACTGCCTTCACCCATCTATGAGTCAAGTAGACCAGAAGATCACCAGCTGATCGACCCCGACGAAAATCGTATTGGCGGTCACTAATCAGCTGGTGATCCTCAAGGTAACGCATGAGCTGGCAGTTTATAACGGACTCCATTATTTTGGAGAACAAGGGGGTGATGGCGATAGGCCTGTAGTTGGACGGGTCTGAGCTGTCGTCTTTTTTAGGGATCGGGTGGACCAAAGCTGTCTTCCACGAATTCGGGACTATGTCTTGGGAGTAGGAGTACCGGAAAAGACGCGTTAAAACTGGGGCCAACTCCGGAGCACACGTCTTCAGCACAATGGGGGGGACTCCATCAGGCCCACTCGACTTGCTGACGTCCAGGGAGAGGAGTGCTTTGCGAACCGAGCGCTGTATAAACCGCACTTCCGGCATGGAGCACTCACACCGCGGGATAGTCGGCGGTGTGTTCCCTCCGTCATTCAGAGTCGAGTTGGACGCAAAGAGAGAGCCTAACAGATCGGCTTTCTCCTTTGCGGCATGGGCCAGTGAGTCGTCCTCACTGTGCAGAGATGGTAGAGATGGCTGACAGAAGTTCCCTTGGACAGCCTTGGCGAGAGACCAGAATGCACGGGTTCCCGAAGGAAGGTGAACTAGCTTCTCGCCAATTCTGGCGATGTGCTCAGACCTTGCCTTGGCAATTACTCTTTTGAAGGACCTGGAGGCGGAATTGTACTTCTTTTTAAGAGCGCTGGTGTTTACATCCCGAGACGTTGATACGTCAGCCCAGGCCCGGTAGCACTCCTGCTTATAGCGTGATGCTATTTTACAGGAGCGACCAAACCATGGCTGGGATCTGCCTCCGATAGGCACCACAGAGCACGAAATAAAAAGTTCCATACCCTGAAGTACCACATCAGCGACAGAATCAGCAACAACACTGGGATCTTCCGGCGAGAAGCAAACCCGCCCACAAGGGTAGGATGCAAAAAAAGACCGCATCCTATCCCAATCGGCCGACCTATAGTGCCAAACACGGCGGTAGCCTGCAGAATGCAACCGCGACGTTAGTGTGAGTGGCACCACACTCCGGAGAAGACAATGGTCCGACGAGCCTAAAGGATTGTCGATGGAAATCTGATATCTGTCCGGATGAGAGGTCAGCAGAAGGTCCAACAGGGAAGGTGCATGATCTTCCACATCTGGAATCCGCGTAGGCGAAGTAACCAGATGTAGATATGCCAAAGTCATTAACAGATCTCCCCGCATGATCGGTTGAACGTGAACCGAGCCATTCGACGTGGTGGGCGTTAAAATCGCCAAGGATCACGATCTCTGCGGATGGGATCTGCTGTAACAAGGAATCTGTAGCCATTTGGACGTGGTCGATGAGTCGGTCTGTTTCGGCATTACCGCTATGGTACCTATAGAGGCACCCGTAGACGCGGGCATGGTCGTCGCTGTCTACGCGCAGCCATAGGATGGACAGGTCCGTACCTTCAAGACCGCCGAGGCGTCGAAAACAGATGTCCTCTCTGACGTATACGCAAACTTCAGCCCGGGGCACAAAAGAGTGTTCTAATTTGTACCCCGGGTAGGAGAGATATAATGTATCAGCCGGAGAGGACACCTGAGTCTCGGTTAAAAAGAGCAAGGCCGGCTTCGCCGTCTCTAGATGGAAGTGGACAGCGTTGAGGTTGGAATGAAGTCCCCTGATGTTGCATAAATTCACAGATAGTGTGACAGGGGTCGCCTTGGTCTTATTGCTCCGCTTGTCGCGAGCGGAATTTTGCCCTCCCCCAGAATACGCGGGGCAGCCTGAGCACCCACGCTCAGGAGCGGAGTAGCTTGGTCGTGGATGCTCTGCGAGGGATTCTCCAGGGGTGCTGGTACCCTCCTGAGGTAGTCTTTCGTTTATTTCCGCTACCATGTTGATGGAGGGGGGGGGGGGGAATTGGGCCTCCGGCCACCTGCACTCAACAAACGAAACGCAGAGGTAAACCTATACTACACGCTGGTATTCTGTGAGGTCGTGGTACCAACCCGGTTCGAGCCGGCCCATCCGTGCGACAGCACAAGCTGCCGCGTGGCTCTACCACCATGAAATAAAAATGATTTATATTTAGTTTGATAGGCTTGGGGAGTATCTTTGATTTTAGGTATTCTGGAAATATTCTCAGTTATTAAAGATTTGAAATAAATAAACTTTTTAATATAAACTCAATCACTGTTCAAAGTCTTTACATGGAAATACAATTACTTTTGCGCTAAATTTAGCCCGTCATCAAAACCCACGAATTTTGGTTTAAATTTTTGTAAGACATTATGTGTGCACACGTTAATATAAGTAAAGCTGGCATGTTTCACAATAAATAAAAATGTAAAAATAAATTATAATACTGTTTTATTCGGTCTTATGGGATTTGGAAGGGGGTGGCATTTTCAGTTCGGGTGGCCTATGCTACGCCACTGCTTATGTTACTACTGAGATGTGACAAATGATAAACTTTACGGAAATGCAAGTAACGTACAGATACATACGAATGCTGGCTCGATGCAAATTTCGGGCGTGGGTGCCAACTGCCAACACGCTTATGCTGAGTTCAAACAGGTTCAAACTGCTTTGATAAATGTTACTTTCGACAGAACGAACAGGGTGGAAATTTAAGTGCCATGGATCTACGCTGCCAACGTATAAGACTTTTTAAGCGTACGATTTATGTACTGCACGCAAATTCTCAAGCTTGTTCGTTTACAAGGGCTTCGTCCGTTGATAAAAAAAAACAATTATAATATATCGTAGTCCGATTGCGGAATCGAGTAGATCATGATCTGCCTGGGCATTTCGTGATACGTCACCATTTCATGATTGACCAATAATTTATAATAATGACTTCTGTGAACATTGACAATAATAGCGAAGCACTATCTAATAATATCAGGGATAGTTGATTTAGTTGCAACCAAATCATGAAATGGTGGAGTATCTTTCACATCCGTATATCTCTACATGCTTGCGGTTAAGAGTACTCTTAATATCATTATCATCATTACAGCCGTTCACAAGTCCACTGCTGAACATAGGCCTCCCCCACAAGAGGGACTGCAGGTGGCTCAGGACCACAAAACACGGTCGTGAGCCACCTGCATCCATCGATTTCCTGCATCTCTTACCAGGTCATCACCCTTCTAGTGGAGGGACGCCCTACACTTCGTCCGCCGATACGAGGCCGCTACTCGAGAAACTTTTCCCCCATCGGTTGTCGGTTCTTCGAGCAACATGGCCGGCCCATTGCTACTTCAGCTTACTAATCCGTTGGGCTATGTCGATCGCTCTGGTTCCACTGCGGATATCCTTATTCCATCCTATTTCTAAGTTTATCACGCAAAGAAACACCGAGCATAGCCCTCTCCATAGCTCGCTGAGCGACTCTGAGCTGCCTCATACGGCTAGCAGTGAAGGACCACGACTCAGATCCATGAGTCATCACTGGCAACACGCACTGGTTGTACAATATCGTTTTCAAGTTTTGAGGCATACCTGACGAGAAGATGTTGTAATTTCCCGAACGCTGCCCAGCCGAGTTGAATTCGTCGATTGACCTCTCGGTCGAAGTTGGACTTACCTAGTCGGACTATTTGTCCCAGGTAAACATACTCATCAACAACTTAGAGCTTAGTGCTCCCAACAACTACCGGCATAGGTGTGACATGGACGTTACACATGACTTTTGTTTTGTCCATGTTCATCTTAAGACGTTGAGAGGAACTGTTGAGGTCATTGAGTATAGTGCTTAGTTCCTCCAGTGATTCTGCCATAAGGGCTATATCGTCGGCAAATCGAAGGTGAGTGATCTACTCGTCATTGATGTTAATACCGTATCCTTTACAGTCCAGTACCTTGAAAATGTCTTCCAATGCAGCGGTGAAGAATTTCGGGGTTATAACGTCATCCTGTCTTGCACCTCTCTGCAGTTGGATAGGTTTCGTACTCTGGTTCTGTACTCGGATAGCCATTCTTTTTTTTTTACATGAAATGTCTACGCATACCCGCCTCGCAGGGGCAAGGACGGGTTTTTTCGGACTCGCACCGACTAAAACCCCATGGTGTTCCACCTTCGTCGCATATTGGGAGGGCCACGGGAACGCTTTCGCTCATCCGCGGCCCCACCAGCACTGGCCGCCCCATGGTAGCCCCTCCTCAGGAGAGGACTACTCCTCCCCCATCTTCTTCTCAGGTAAGGCACACCAGAACACATGGCGCGCCCTCCTCCGCGGCCTCCAATTTCACATGCGCAACGGACGCCCCCGTGTCCGATGCGCGAAGGCCATGGGGCCAGGAAAAACTAGCACTCGGAAACACCAGCCTTCCTGACGCCAGCGGCGGATCTGGTCTATGGCTCCGCCGCCAGCCAAGGTACGGCAAGGTGGGAACCCGTTCGGGGGGGGGGGGGGATAGCCGTCCTAGCCCAACTGTACAAACACTTCAGCACTTCGATATACCGACAGTCACCTTGGCACCGCTGAAGGGACTGCAGCACCGCCCAAATTTCGACGGAATCAAAGGCTTTCTCATACTCCACGTACGCAAAACATAGTGGCAAATTGTACTCCTCGGTCTTCTGTACAATTTGCCGAAGGTTATGTAAAAGGTCTATGGTGCTAAAGCCTTTTCGGAAATCGGCTTGTACGGGAGGCTGGAAGTCATCGAGTCAGCGTGCGAGATGATTCGTAATGACTCTCGAAAACAGCACGTAGACGCGGCTCAGAAAGGAAATCGGTCTGTAGTTCTTCAAGAGAGTGTTGTCGTCTTTCTTGAAGAACAAGACCACCGCACTTCTGCTCCACGCCTCCGGTGTAGTGCTACCATGGAGGACGGAATTAAGGAGCTTCTAAAGGACTTCAAGTACCGGTTTTCCACCCGCTTTCAGAAGCTCCACTGTAATTCCATCCTCACCCGGGGACTAGCCTTTTTTAGAGTGCTGGAGAGCCATTCTACTCTCGCTCAGACTGACGTCCGAAATATCATCGGAATAGTGTCGGATAAGACTTGTTCATGGATCGTTACTCACACTCGCGTGTGGCTCCAACGATGATGTGTACAACTGCCCATAGATCCTCTCAATCTCTCTCAAAATCTCAGGTGTCCCGGAAACTATGCTGCCACACTCGGTCTTCAGCTTTGACAGTTGGCTCTTTCTGGCAGATAGATCTCTGGAAAGACTTTAGAACCTTGGTTCCGCTCGATCGCTTCTTCAATACGTGCTTTATTGAAGTTGCGTAAGTCTAGTAGTCCTCTCACCATTCGGTGATCGCTGCTGGTTTTCACCCTTGCGATCACTGAGACATCACTGAACAGTTGACGTCTAGTCGTAATAATGAAGTCAATGTCATTTTTGTCGAACCGTCGGGGCTCGACCAGGTCCACTTCCTGTGGGGCCGCTTCTGGAAGAAAGAGTTCATCATAAAGAGTCCCTCTTTCTCCATGAAGTCAGCCAGATGCTGGCCCCTTTGGGTTCCGCTGCCCTATTCCAAATTTCCCTACCTTCAGCCCACCGTTTTCTCTTGTGCCTAGTTTTGCGTTGAAGTCTACCATTAACACCGTATAGTGGGTTTTACTTGCATAGAGGAATGCATGGCTCTAGATATATCCTCATACATTTCCTCCACCTCATTATCGAGATGTGCCGAGGTTGGTGCCTAAAACTGTATGACCTTCAGCGAATACCGTTTGGTAATTCTGAGTATAAGGTACGCAACCCTCGTCGACACACTCTCAATCTTTACAACGTTGTTAACGAGAGACTTGTGGACGGCAAATGCGACACTTCCTTGGGACAGATGGTCGCCCTCCCAGTGATAGAACAACTTGCCGAATTCGAGGATTACCATGTCCTCGCACTAAAATGAAAACAAAATTGGTTGATAATATTTATGCATTGAAATTAAACACTTTGATGAAGAGAGGATCCGTTTTGATTTTATTTTTTAGGTAGTTTACTTACTTTTTTATTTTTTCTTTTTTATTATTAACGTAATAGAGCTATGCTGCAGCTATATTATGGCTGCAGCATAAATGGGCCGCCTCAACCGGGGAAAGATCACGCTCTCACAGAATACCAGCGTAAAATAGTAGCTCAATGCTGCTGTGTCTCGTATAGTGAGGGTAGAGAACCGGAGACCCTTTTTACTCGAAACGAGAAATTCCATCTTAGTCCTCAGGGGTGACAATGCATTTTGATTATTAATCGAGGGTGGATGTAGATATCTATGCGCCACAGCATCTTCTTACCATCAGGTGGAGCGTGCGCTCGTTTTTCACCCGTATTCTGTAAAAAAAAAATAATTAAACGAACTCTTCATTAGTATGGTATTGATTTATCGCCTCTACAGTCACGAAGCGTTAACCGCCATTTTAATTTATTATAAGCCACTGCTTGACAACTCTCCCATCTGGTGGTATAAGTGGTAATGAAGTCCAATACGTTGTCTAAAACCAATACGTTGTCTTGAAGACACCCAGACTGTAATCGGCCGGAAATACAGACGTTGGTAAATTATTCCACGCCTTTGCTGTACGCATTACTGAAGACGATATCTTTCTACACGTTTGGTTTGGAGGGTTCATTGGAAGGTAGTTCGATCTGTGTCTCTCTGATTATTGCTCCGTGGTCCGTGTAGAGAAGATTTTTTATTACTTTAGCCGATTTAACGATACTATTTGATAATACGGAAATATTATTGTTAGAAGAGGAGGTAAATGAGCATAAGACTCCTGGTATGTGATGGTACCTGATAGTAAGTCGCCCATGAATATCAGCAACATTAGAAAAATTGCGGGTGCGTTGCTGGCCTTTTATACCATTATCTTACCATGAAAAAATGATCAATTTAATTCATAGTATTTATAGCACTGTCCTTTCCGAAGACTCTTTGTCCTATAAAGAAACATTTTTTTAAATTCGCAATGAAATATTGAGGGTCACTTATCGGGATTAAAACAACCCTATCTCTTAATTTGAAGTTAGCAATAAATATTTACCTACAAAATTTTATTAAAATCGGTTGAACGCTTTCGGAGATTAACGTGGACGAACATCGGGACACCGGAGTTTTATATATTAAGATTTCAAATATTTTTGTATGTGGTCACAATGTGCATATAATGAAAAAAAAACCCTAAAAATGTTTTTCCTTCCGTTTGATTTTCTTTCATTCGCACCGGGAACAGTAAATTCAATCTACCCGCGCAACCTTCTGTCTGGAAACAATCAAATTCAATTGTTACTTTTATCTCGCTCCGGCAACACGACTTGTTTATGACAGTTCAGTAAAATACTTTTGTAATAACTACATCAATTCGTTCCACATTTTCTCTTTTTCCGATTAACTTTATAAGTTTATAACGTTGGTACGTGGTAGGACTATGCTGCAGTACGAAAGGAAAGCTCCAGGGAAGAATCACGTTCGCTCAGAATACCAACATGAAATAGCAGTTTAGTGCTGCTGTGTTTTGTATAGAGAGTGTAGAGAACTGCAGACATTTTATATTGGTAGCGAGACATTCTATCTTATACCTCTGTGGTGACAACTCATCTGGATTTTACTTCATATAAAAAATCCAATTATTTTACTATACTGAACTGATTCTATTTGCAATATCAGTAAGCGTGTAAGTACAAGAGTAACCAAAGTAAATGATTAATAGTGTAAGTTTAGCAATTTCGATACTCCGACAACGCGGCGAGAAAATGATTAATGTTTTACAAACTTCAACAAAGGAACTGGTTTTCGGTATGGATCCCTGATCTAATCTTTATTGTTATGTGTAATAGAATAATATATTTCGGGATATTTTTGCAGTATTCTCGTTAGTTGATATATAAAAATATTTTATACTAGCTGCGCTCGCGACTTCGTTCACGTGGAATTAGTACCTTTGTTACGATAAGTGATAATGCTTTATTTGTACTTTAAACTGTTGCGAAGATCTAGAAAGACAATCAATCAGACAAACTATGAATGGAAAACGAACAAAGAAACGAATTGGGCGAACTATACGCTTGTGTTTCACATCTATACATATAAATAAAAATAAAGTGTCTGTCTGTAATATACATATACGAGTACATAGATATACAGACATTACCGCGAATGCATAGTATACGCGCACGCACACACAAGGGAATTGAAAGCGGTGGCGTAGAGGCGGCATCGCGGCGTAATATGAGAGCGTTGTGGAGTGTAATTCCTACACTTGTTGGTAGATGATATAACGTGATATAAAGGTTGGTATGATATGATAATTGATATGATATTAGTATGATAAGAAAACGATATGAATGCCTGCAATGCACTGATCGTTGAGTATTGGCACGTAAAATTGCCTTGTTAATAAGAGTGCTAAGTCAACAAATTTAAATACATACGAATACATATATACGTAGAACCTGAACAATTATGTTTTGGGTGCCTTTTATTAGGCTGTTCTAGTATACAAATGCAATGTTCGTGTGGGGTACCTGTGTTTTCTGGGTGGTAGTGTAGGGAACTTGCAACTCACACATAATGCAACTCACACATAGGGAACTTGCAACTCACAAATAATATGTAACACAAACATAAATTCACACACACACACACACACACACACACACACACACACACACACACACGCATTTAACAAACTACATTTTACACTACTAACACAACACCATACTTACCAGTTGGTCGACGGTCATAGGTTCGATCCTGGTGGTATCATCGCTACATTACCATATAAGGTAATCTCGTTCGGCAGCGGCTGCATGCGGGCGGTGCGAGCGCACCGCCTCCTTGAACCTTGGTCAGTCGGTTACGTACTACAACGGAGAGAGATTGTCGCTTTGGCTTACGGACGCTTGTTATTTAAATATTTACGTGTGTACTAAATTCTGTTACCTATTTTTTCTTAAGCTTCTCTCCGCCTTTCTTTATATTATCTTTATGATTGTTTCTTGTTGTATGTATTGCATTCTCCTTCTGACTATATAGTTATTGGTGTGACTTTATATTTCTGTACAATAAATGTGTTAGTGTAATAAGTGCAGGACTATTATTTATCTGTACGCCCGCTACTGTACACACAACAACAGACTTCACACCCGCTACAGCAGGATTCCTTTGCGGCCTAGGAGTCCGTCTGCCGTCTAGGTAGGTATCACCCTTTAACCTAATTCTGGCACATAACAGCAGTGCTTGCACAGCTGTGGTCCTAGGGGGTATAGAGATCTAGTAGAACTACAGGCAGTGAGGAATTCCATCTTAGTCTTCAAAGGTGACAACGCCTTCTTTGCTAGAAGTTGGCTGTACCATCAAGTGGACTGTGAGTTTGTTTGTCACTTCAGTATTATTTGAAAAAATAGCTTACTGTTCTATAACTACGTCTATCAAACAAGTATTAATTTGTATTATGCACATTTATTCCTATGAATTGTTAAATCGCGTAATAAAGTAGAATTTCACAAAATTCTAACTACGAAGGGGTCATTTAATAAAATCAATACCAAGTCGAGGCCGAGCAAGGATGTGAAAATTATTTGGGGCAGAGTTTTACTGTGTGTGGATGTTAATTATTTATGAAAATTACTGAATAAAACTGCTGCATTCGTATTTTATAGTAGATTTGTAAGAACCCGGCACCACATGATCAGCAGTCATGCTTACGACCACTAGACCAACGAGCCAGTTAAATAAGAAGATAATCATCATCATTACAGCCTCACACAGCCTCGATTCTTCACATCAGCTATGTGTTCTGAAGAATTGACGCTCCGGGAAGTCTGCAGTCTGTGAACACGCACAGGACCGCCCCCGTCACTACATTAGATTTGATAGACCACAAATCTTAGCTAAAGAACACCGATTCCTTCCAAGGATGATTCGCGATGCTATTGAAATCAAAAATCATTTTAATTTCAATAGAGAAGATGGATGGGTGCTATCATCTACTTGGGATCCTATAATTAATAAAATTAAATCCCAACCCAAGCATACAACTGCAAGATTTCAACATACTATAAGTTTATACTTATAGTATCTTGAAATCTTCATTCATTATACGCTATGACATCAGGACGTCGAACACCTCAGTCTCCCCCATGACCATGGGTGCTGTAAAAAGCTCTTAACGTCGGGAATATAAGTTAATATACGCGATAAAATCCGTAAAAACTAGTTTTATTTAAATGTGTAGTGTTCGCGTAAATATAAGAAATCGTTTTGAAACAATTGAAGTGTTATATTCATACAAATGTAATTTTTAATTTGTTTATAAATGTCGAATTTTATTCTATGAATAAACTTTAGCTGAGGATTGAAAAAATGGTACTAAATCTCCAGATTTAGGTCAAATCCGAAACAAAAATTGACGGTAAAGTTATGTACAGTTAAATGAAAAAAACGAAAAATTGGAGCAGTAGTATTTTTAAAGTGCAAAAGTGCCGAGTGTGAGCGATGTTCAATTTGGAAATAATACACGCCACATTTTTGTCAGTACCTATTTATATATATATATTATAAATTTTTTATGTGTTACGAATGTAGAGTTTCTATCAAGAATTTTGTTCAGTAATCCAAGCTAAGATATCCACAGAAGAACAACGGTAACTGACGTGAAGAATCAGTAAATTGTAAACATCTCGAAGAAACGACAATCGATGGTGAAAAAAGTTTCTCGGATGGCAGCTTCGTACCGGCAAGCGCTGCGTTGCTTTTTACTCCCTTAGATGGAATGGTGATCTGATGAGGTGTGCAGTCGATGGATGACTTTGATACAATATTAAGGTTCAATCTATTGAAATTTACGTTTAGAAATTATTTTTTTTGGTGATGGTCCACCTTATGATATGTGGCTATTACAGCTAACTTCAAATAAAGAAGGCTGCAAATGCGTTCTCACATGCGTTCTCACACCTTCAGACCGTAATACAGCAGTGCAGAGACTGCTATTGATACAATGTTTCTTTGGAATTTGGAATTTTGTTAATTTTGTTCATGTGGCTGATTTAGTCCACAAATAGAACCGTTATCTTTTTGTTTTTACACCCTAAATGTCATGACATAGGTCTCTTCCGTTATAGAAGGATTTTCCATAATCGCTACGTTTGGCAGGCGGATTGCCGATTGCAGTACCAGACATCTAGAACCTTTACGCTGTTCCCTGTCACCATTCGGAGTATTTTGAGTCTGGCGTGAATAAGATGATTGTACTGAATCTATAGGATCTTTTGGGCATTTCCCATTGTCACATCTTAGTGTAGCACGAATGGGTCGGCTCGACCGGGGAGGGACCACGCTCTCACAGAATACCAGCGTAAAATAGCAGCTTAATGCTGCTGTGTTTCGTATGGTGAGTGTAGAGAACCGGAGACCCTTTTTACTGGAAAAGAGGCATTCCATCTTAGTCCTCACGGGTGACAACGCATCTGTATTTTGATTCTTTATTGAGGATAGATGTAGATGTCTATGGGTCACAGCAACCACTTACCACCAGATGGACTGTGTGCTCGTTTGTCATCCTATCCTATAAAAAAACTAAGGTGTTTTTAACCAACTTCAAAAAAGGAGGAGGTACTCAATTCGACTGTATTTTTTTATGTGTGTTACCTCAGAACTTTTTTCTAGGTGAACCGATTTTGATGATTTTTAGATCTGACCAGTAGTTTTTGAGTTATCCTTAATAATGCGTATTTTATTGACTTCGACTACATTGATGATGTTTTCAGTTTATTTATATTGAAGTCGGTTGTACAAAATATTTAATTTTACCACTTGTGTAAAAGCCGTGTTACAATTTCATCTTGTACAACTTATAATACAATATCAAAAGCCATTATATTCTTAAAATATCACTTTTAACAAAATAATATAAGTAGCCAGGGCACTTGCAAGTGCAGAAACAGAAACTTTTTTATTCAATATAGATTATAAATAATACTTATTGAAAGTCACTCTTTTGTTTAATTACCACTGGTTCGAAAAAAAACCTCTGTCCTGGGAAGAATCAGCAAGAAACCCAGCGGGACTTTTTTAAAATAACAGCTTACAATCATGTATGTTACACAATTAACCACACAAAACAAATTAGAAAAAGCTTGCTTTATAGTAAGTATTTTAACAAAATTTCCTTAACTTTAATCAAGATCGCGTGATTACTTTAATTGGATAAACATTGCAGTTGATCGTTCTATTAGTTTTAAAGTGTGTAAAGATGATCAGATGAGAAACAATGGTCGCTTATATGTAGGGAAAATATAGGATTTAGGTTTAGGAGACTTACGCCTTAGAGACTTAAGCTATATTGCCGAATTACCATCCCTAGTACACTGGTTATGGGGACCAGACAGCCAGGAGGTCAGGAGTAGGGTGGCAACCCTACTCTGACCTTCAGAGAAGAACCGAGAAAAAATCTCGGTTCTTCTCTGAAGAAGTCTTGTTTTCCGAACCGGTGTAAATATTGACGTTCAGAAGAGCTTTAAACAAGCCTAAATTGAAAAAAATAATAATTTAATTTTAAAATACGATGACAGCGGCGCCACAGGCTAGACTTGCATTCACAGAGACGCAAGGGTGCTGGGGGTAGCAAGTACGGACGAGCTTATTAGAATAGATCCCAATCGATCGGTATCTCCGCGTGTCCGTGATCTCCGTTACGTCCCGGTGTTGGTTAAATCACCGTTGGTTTAAACATGTAGGAAACCAGCATAACCTCTCTGTAGCCCTCGAGGCAGCGATATTTATCTATAGGATAAATCCACGACAGCTCCGTGGTGCGGTGGCTTAGCAATGAGTTACAGCGCTGAGGGCCGCGGGTTCGATCTCGCACGGAACAAGTATTTGTATAACATACAAATGATTGTTTCGGGTCTGGATGTTTGTGCTTGTGCAATAATTTATGTATGTAAACTGCTTCCTCGATACAAGAGAAAATTCTAGCAGGTCAGGGGTAACGTTTTTTGAAAAAAAAAAGGAAAGTGTAAAAAGATCTTGGATTCACATGTCTGTTCAGAAGATACGCATTGGAATTGATCACGTAGTCACCTTAATATCCTACATAACATTGCATTTAGATCTGCTCCTAAGTTACCATTCTTTTAGACGTAACAGTTTGGTAAGGATAATTTACGAGTAGCTGTGGGCTCAAATAGAAGTCCTTGCGAACACACGTACTATCCGCTGCTCGCCTTTACGGTCACGGATTTATTTGATTAAATGAAATTTATATTTCGCTTGTGAAATTAAGCAAGGTTGGTGATAATGATACGATTTGGTGGTGATATTGCGTGCCACGCAGAAAGTTTTGCGAAAAAAAGTTAATTTGTTGTATTAAGTAAATTAGTACTCGTATGTGTGAGACACTGGCCAGTTATAATTAAGATTGTGTACAAGAAAAAAATACGAATGTTAATTTCTTACGAGCTATTTTTAATTATTATATTTGAGTTATTATATGAAAGGTGGTGTTGCACATGTTTTGTTCCAGTTTCCCCTGTCGCCTCTTACGGCACCCACGGGATTATATGGGTTAGTGGCTTCTTTCGTGCCTGCACTACACGGCACTGCAAGTTAATTTGTAGCTATTCTCTTACATTAAAATTGAAATGATATCTTATATGGTAAAAAAGTCTAGAATTTATGATGTGATGACGTATTAGTATAGACCGACGAAACGAAATTATAATAGTTCCATGTCCTTAACAGAGGACCCTAAACGATCCACTTGTTGATTGGATAGTCTTAATTAAGTTACAGATATAAGACCAAAGTGATGGTAGCAAATTGTATAGCTTAGCCTTAGTATAATAGCAATAGAGCCGTAAGGCATATTTCATTTTAGTCCTTAAGGGTGACACATATCGGTGGCTTTCTTTATTTGAAGTTTCTTGCGGGTGTCGATGGCCCACAGTAGCCGCTTACGCGTTAGGTTGATTGACAGGTCATTTTTTATTCATATACTAAAAAAAATCTTTAATTTTCTTTTTAAAAACATTCAGGTATAGTTTATACTTAAAATTTCTATTAGGATTTTCATTGGTGCCGGTGGGGATCGAACCGGGGTTGTGACGCGATGACGCACGCACACATGTACGCATGCACACATTCACGCATGCATGCACGAACGGACCCTCGCACGCGTGAGAGACTAATGCCTGAACTTTATCATGAAAATGAGCACTAAACATTTGTAATAATGACGCCGGCCGCTAATTCACTAAAAAGAGGATCATTTGAACTGTAGCTCGGTTAGTAAATTGTATTTATAGAAAAGGATCTAGCGTGAAATTTGTGTCTAACGAAACCCAATGCAATTATATACATTTCGCAGAAACGATATTCTAGTTCCACTGAATTATAAAAAATTGCTTAACCGCAAGCCGCAAACTATAGCACGTTGTTCAATCGAAACAAAGCAGACTGCAAGCAATTGAAATCGATTCTAGGGCTATGTTACCAAGAGTAATTGTGATATTCGAATTTATGTTAAGTACATCTGTGTATTTAGCAGGGATGGTAAGCATGACAAGGATATAGAACGAAGAGTGAGATAGCAGGATACAGAGTAAATTCCTAACACGTTGTGTGTGTTTATGTTAAATATAAAAAAATGCACTGCTTAACGATATAAAATATAATTCAATATCAATAATAATAGGTGGTGATAAAAATAGGGTGGTTTTTTAGTTAAGAAGTCCGATTGTATTGATAACACTACACCTTTTTCTATAGCGTAGTATTGCTACCAGCTAAGCCAATATAATGATAGGCTGTGAGAATCTCTGTTTTTCGGAATGACAAAGTATGTAATATAATCTGTATCATTCTTTATAATATGGATTTGGCTTACTTTACTCTATGGATTTGGTTGAGAGTTGAGCAGCAGTAAGCACGTACCATGGTTCTAAATTACGAGATTTTTTACCGCTCTAACGCGATAAAATGAATAAAGTAAAACAAAGGTGTGCATACATGATTTCAAAATTTAAATAAAAGTTACCTGATTTTATGAAAACATTTCCTCTGTTGTCAACAAAATTCACCAATCCACGTATGCGATTACCATGTAATTTACATATTTAGATTCTAAATATACGCAGGTTAAAGTCTATATTTTAGACGTTCACTACGTATATCGTTTTCGCTACACTTTTGTGTTTGTGAATTCCCTGGTTTAATATTTCGATTGCAGCTTTTATTGCAACTTTTTACAAAGCGTGACATATATTTTTTTTAGTAGTAAAAACACAGACATTTTGGCTGCCATATGTTGAATAAACAAAATATTTTTTAAATCGTAGTGCTACATTGTAAAAATAAATAGTCGTATCACGTAAATGTCACGTTTGGGGAAAACTACGCGTTATGGGACTAATAATCTTACGCTCTCCCTAGATGTCGCTTGTTGGGATTGAGATGAACTTATTTGTTACGCAGATAGTAACACAGAGACATCATCAATGAAAAGTTGCGATTTAATTATTAATATTTGGGTTTCTAGTGTATGTCCACATTTAATTTAATATTTTGTTTTATAGGATAGGGTGACAAACAAGCACACAGTCCACCTGATGGTAAGTGGTTGCTGTGACCCATAGACATCTACATCTATCTTCAATAAAGAATCAAAATGCAGATGCGTTGTCACCCGTGAGGACTAAGATGGAATGCCTCTTTTCCAGTAAAAAGGGTCTCCGGTTCTCTACACTCACCATACGAAACACAGCAGTGTTAAGCTGCTATTTTACGCTGGTATTCTGTGAGAGCGTGGTCCTTCCCCGGTCGAGCCGACCCATTCGTACTACAACTATACAACTAATATAGCTGCAGCATGGCTCTACCACGTAAAACAATACAAAAATACAAATTAAAAAAAAATTAATACTTCTACTTTTAGGAATACTCGTAGTTTGGTTTATCCACTGCATATATAATTAATAAAAAAATATAACCAATATTTCAGAAAGAAACATTAATAATCTCTACACTTTTCTAACAAATTAACTTCCTCCGCTATGAAACCTGTCAAATATTTCACCTCATTCCTATGCAGCGCCGCCCTGCTGGCAGAAAAAGTCGTGGGTGCCCTCATTATTACCTTTTTTTTCTTTCAGTCTACATCTCCAGTTCTAGTCTACAGTTGAAAAAAGAAATTTTTAAGTAAAGTACGTAAGTCACATCAAGTGACACGAGTTCAAGCCGTCGTAGCAGAACTGTAGTGTCATGAAAATGTAATGTCAAAAAATCTGCAGAGGGACACTATAAAACGCATGAGCCCCCCGCCCCCGGCCTCTTTTTTAATATATTAAAAATAATGGTCAATCAAAGATTTAGATTCTTTGAGTTATGACGGAAGTCTAATAGTCTCGATGGGTAAAGAATCATCATCATCATCATTACAGTGCTTCACTAGTCCATTGCTAAAAAGGCCTCTCCCAAAGAATGTCACAAAACACGCATGTGACTTCCTAGCAACCTGTATAGGCACATCGACTTCCTGCACGTCGCCCTATACTTAACGGTGTAAGACTGCCACTCGAAAACCTTTCGTCCCCATCGATTATCGGTTCTAGAACTATATGACCGGCCTATTGCAATGGAATACACGGATATCCTTAGTAAATATTTATAACTCTAATTTAGAAGAGAGGTTTATAAGATTACTATTAATTATGTATTTTTAAATTTTATACAGTTTGACGTGTCTAGATGTTTGTCTATGTGTATTTTATGTATGTTCATCGTGTTCAAGATACAGCAGAAATTCCTGTGAAGGTAACGTTTTCTTTTTAAATTTATTTTATTTTATTTATTAATAGCGGTCGCTGTAAATTTCACAGAACGCGAGCAAACCGGGTTCGATCCTCGCCGGCACCAATGAAATTGTTAATTGCAATTTTAAGTGCTGATTTACCACGTGCCCGGCGGTGACAGAAAACATCGTGAGGAAACCTGCATGTCTGAGAAATAAGAAAAAAAATATTTCGAAGACATGTGAAGTCCGCCAATACGCATTGGGGCAGCGCGGCAGACACTTCCTTGCCCTAAAACCCTCTCAGAAATAAGGGGAGGCCTGTGCCCAGCAGTGGGACGTATATAGGCCGTAACTTTACTTTTACTTTTTATTTATTAAATGCATATCAGTATCACATATAATGGGAGGAAAGAATGGGATTAGACATGGTGGCTCCTCGAGCCCGTATCTTCAACATGCACAGTTCCAATAACAAAAACCCGCTAAAAACGGTGTATCGTTATAATGTAATATTATTCGGATAATTGGAGATTTTCTTTTAATGGAAAATATTTGTAAAATATTCAATGGAAAATATTTTCTTTAAATGGGAAAATATTTGAAATATACAAATTTTGATATAATTTTAAATTTCAATCACTCCTTACAGTAGCATAGTATGGACGACGGGGCATATCTCCTAGCTTGTATACGAATTTCGATACTTGTTATGTTGGCGACATTTGGTCTACCATATGTATCAATTATACCAAAACCCACTATACGGTGTTAATGGGATACTTCAACGCAAAACTATGCACAAGAGAGGACGGTGAGCTGAAGGTAGGGAAATTCAGAATAGGGCAACGGAACCCAAGGGCCAGCAGCTGGCAGACTTCATGGAAAAAGAGGGACTCTTTATGATGAACTCTTTCTTCCAAAAGCGGCCCCACAGGAAATGCACCTGGTCGAGCTCCGACGGTTCGACAAGAAATGAGATTGACATAATTATGACGACTAGACGCCAACTGTTCAGTGATGTCTCAGTGATCGCGAGGGTGAAAACTGCCGTTACCATGGTCGCCACCATAGCCAGGAATAGCGGGGCCGCCGGGGACTGGGGGCCGTCTCTTCGTAACTTTATTCATTGGGGGGGGGGGTATATTGCCATAGTTGCCACGCTTGGCGAGCGGGTAATTAAACAGTTTGATGAGGAGAGGATCCGTTTTGATTTTATTTTTTTAGATAGTTTACTTACTTTTTTATTTCTTCTTTTTTATTATTGACGTAATGGAGCTATGCTGCAGCTATATTATGGTTGCAGCATAAATGGGTCGCCTCAACCGGGGAAAGATCACGCTCTCACAGAATACCAGCGTAAAATAGTAGCTCAATGCTGCTGTGTCTCGTATAGTGAGTGTAGAGAACCGGAGACCCTTTTTACTCGAAACGAGAAATTCCATCTTAGTCCTCAGGGGTGACAATGCATTTTGATTCTTAATCGAGGGTGGATGTAAATGTCTATGCGCCACAGCATCTTCTTACCATCAGGTGGAGCGTGCGCTCGTTTTTCACCCGTATTCTGTAAAAAAAAAATAATTAAACGAACTCTTCATTAGTATGGTATTGATTTATCGTCTCTACAGTCACGAAGCGTTAACCGCCATTTTAATTTATTATAAGCCACTGCTTGACAACTCTCCCATTTGGTGGTATAAGTGGTAATGAAGTCCAATACGTTGTCTAAAACTAATACGTTGTCTTGAAGACACCCAGACTGTAATCGGTCGGAAATACAGACGTTGGTAAATTATTCCACGCGTTTGCTGTACGCATTACTGAAGACGATATCTTTCTACACGTTTGGTTTGGAGGGTTCATTGGAAGGTAGTTCGATCTGTGTCTCTCTGATTATTGCTCCGTGGTCCGTGTAGAGAAGATTTTTATTACTTTAGCCGTTTTAACGATACTATTTGATAATACGGAAATATTATTGTTAGAAGAGGAGGTAAATGAGCATAAGACTCCTGGTATGTGATGGTACCTGATAGTAAGTCGCCCATGAATATCAGCAACACTAGAAAAATTGCAGGTGCGTTGCTGGCCTTTTATACTGTTATCTTACCATGAAAAAATGATCAATTTAATTCATAGTATTTATAGCACTGTCCTTTCCGAAGACTCTTTGTCCTATAAAGAAAAATAATTTTTTAAATTCGCAATAAAATATTGAGGGTCACTTATCGGGATTAAAACAACCCTATGTCTTAATTTGAAGTTAGCAATAAATATTTACCTATAAAATTTTATTAAAATCGGTTGAACGCTTTCGGAGATTAACGTGAACGAACATCGGGATACTGGAGTTTTATATATTAAAATTTCAAATATTTTTGTATGTGGTCATAATGTGCATATAATGAAAAAAAAACTAAAAATGTTTTTGCTTCCGTTTGATTTTCTTTCATTCGAACCGGGAACAGTAAATTCAATCCACCCGGGCAACCTTCTATCTGGAAACAATCAAATTCAATTGTTACTTTTATCTCGCTCCGGCAACACGACTTGTTTATGACAGTTCAGTAAAATACTTTTGTAATAACTACATCAATTCGTTCCACATTTTCTCTTTTTCCGATTAACTTTATAAGTTTATAACGTTGGTACGTGGTAGGACTATGCTGCAGTACGAAAGGAAAGCTCCAGGGAAGAATCACGTTCGCTCAGAATACCAACATGAAATAGCAGTTTAGTGCTGCTGTGTTTTGTATAGAGAGTGTAGAGAACTGCAGACATTTTATATTGGTAGCGAGACATTCTATCTTATACCTCTGTGGTGACAAGTCATCTGGATTTTACTTCATATAAAAAATCCAATTATTTTACTATACTGAACTGATTCTATTTGCAATATCAGTAAGCGTGTAAGTACAAGAGTAACCAAAGTAAATGATTAATAGTGTAAGTTTAGCAATTTCGATACTCCTACAACGCGGCGAGAAAATGATTAATGTTTTACAAACTTCAACAAAGGAACTGGTTTTGGGTATGGATCCCTGATCTAATCTTTATTGTTATGTGTAATAGAATAATATATTTCGGGATATTTTTGCAGTATTCTCGTTAGTTATAAAATATTTTATACTAGCTGCGCTCGCGACTTCGTTCACGTGGAATTAGTACCTTTGTTAGGATAAGTGATAATGCTTTATTTGTACTTTAAACTGATGCGAAGATCTAGAAAGACAATCAATCAGACAAACTATGAATGGAAAACGAACAAAGAAACGAATTGGGCGAACTATACGCTTGTGTTATTGTTTCACATCTATAAATATAAGTAAAAATGAAGTGTCTGTCTGTAATATACATATACATAGATATACAGACATTAGCGCGAAAATGTATAGTATACGCGCACGCACACACAAGGGAATTGAAAGCGGTGGCGTAGAGGCGGCATCGCGGCGTAATATGAGAGCGTTGTGGAGTGTAATTCCTACACTTGTTGGTAGATGACATAACATGATATAAAGGTTGCTATGATATGATAATTGATATGATATTAGTATGATAAGAAAACGATATGAATGCCTGCAATGCACTAATCGTTGAGTATTGGCACGTAAAATTGCCTTGTTAATAAAAGTGCTAAGTTAACAAATGTAAATACATACGAGTACATATATACGTAGAACCTGATTAATTATGTTTTGGGTGTCTTTTATTAAGCTGTTCTAGTATACAAATGCAATGTTCGTGTGGGGTACCTGTGTTTTTTGGGTGGTAGTGTAGGGAACTTGCAACTCACACATAGGGAACTTGCAACTCACAAATAATATGTAACACAAACATAAATTTACACACACACACACACACACACACACACACACACACACACACACACACACACACACACACGCATTTAACAAACTACATTTTACACTACTAACACAACACCATACTTACCAGTTGGTCGACGGTCATCGGTTCGATCCTGGTGGTATCATCGATACATTACCATATAAGGTAATCTCGTGCGGCAGCGGCTGCATGCGGGCGATGCGAGAGCACCGCCTCCTTGAACCTTGGTCAGTCGGTTACGTACTACAACGGAGAGAGATTGTCGCTTTGGCTTACGGACGCTTGTTATTTAAATATTTAGGTGTGTACTAAATTCTGTTACCTATTTTCTCTTAAGCTTCTCTCCGCCTTTATTTATATCTTTATGCTTGTTTCTTCTTGTAAGTGTTGCATTCTCTTTCTGACTATATAAGTAGTTATTGGTGTGACTTTATATTTCTATACAATAAACGTGTTAGTGTAACAAGTGCAGGATTATTATTTTTCCTGCACTTGTTACACGCGCTACTGTACATACAACAACAGACTTCACACCCACTACAGTAAGATTCCTTTGCGGCCTAGGAGTCCGTCTGCCGTCTGGGTAGGTATCACCCTTTAACCTAATTCTGGCACATAACAGCAGTGATTGCACAGCTGTGGTCCGAGGGGGTATAGAGATCCAGTGACAAAGGTGACAACGCCTTCTTTGTTAGAAGTTGGCTGTACCATCAAGTGGACTGTGAGTTTGTTTGTCACTTCAGTATTATTTGAAAAAATAGCTTACTGTTCTATAACTACGTCTATCAAACAAGTATTAATTTGTATTATGCACATTTATTCCTATGAATTGTTAAATCGCGTAATAAAGTAGAATTTCACAAAATTCTAACTACGAAGGGGTCATTTAATAAAATCAATACCAAGTCGAAGACGAGCAAGGATGTGAAAATTATGTGGGGCAGAGTTTTACTGTGTGTGGATGTTTATTATTTATGAAAATTACTGAATAAAACTGCTGCATTCGTATTTTATAGTAGATTTGCAAGAACCCGGCACCACATGATCAGCAGTCATGCTTACAGCCACTAGACCAACGAGCCAGTCAAATAAGAAGATATACATCATCATCATCATCATTGCAGCCTCATACAGCCTCGATTCTTCACATCAGCTATGTTTTCTGAAGAATTGACGCTCCGGGAAGTCTGCAGTCTGTGAACACGCATAGGACCGCCCCCGTCACTACATTAGATTTGATAGACCACAAATCTTAGCTAAAGAACACCGATTCCTTCCAAGGATGATTCGCGATGCTATTGAAATCAAAAATCATTTTAATTTCAATAGAGAAGATGGATGGGTGCTATCATCTGCTTGGGATCCTATAATTAATAAAATTAAATCCCAACCCAAGCATACAACTGCAAGACTTCAAGATACTATAAGTTTATACTTATAGTATCTTGAAGTCTTGCATTCATTTTATACGCTATGACATCATGACGTCGAACACCTCAGTCTCCCCCATTACCATGGGTGCTGTAAAAAGCTCTTAACGTCGGGAATATAAGTTAATATACGCGATAAAATCCGTAAAAACTAGTTTTATTTAAATGTGTAGTGTTCGCGTAAATATAACAAATCGTTTTGAAACAATTGAACTGTTATATTCATACAAATGTAATTTTTAACTTGTAATAAATGTCGAATTTTATTCTATGAATAAACTTTAGCTGAGGATTGAAAAAATGGTACTAAATCTCCAGATTTACGTCAAATCCGAAACAAAAATTGAGGGTAAAGTTATGTACAGTTAAATGAAAAAAACGAAAAATTGGAGCAGTAGTATTGTTAAAGTGCAAAAGTGCCGAGTGTGAGCGATGTTCAATTTGGAAATAATAAACGCCACATTTTTGTCAGTACCAGTGAAATTTTTTTATGTGTTACGAATGTAGAGTTTCTATCAAGGATTTTGTTCAGTAATCCAAGCTAAGATATCCACAGAAGAACAACGGTAACTGACGTGAAGAATCAGTAAGCTGAAATTGTAAACATCTCGAAGAAACGACAATCGATGGTGAAAAAAGTTTCTCGGATGGCAGCTTCGTACCGGCAAGCGCTGCGTTGCTTTTTACTCCCTTAGATGGAATGGTGATCTGATGAGGTGTGCAGTCGATGGATGACTTTGATACAATATTAAGGTACAATCTATTGAAATTTACGTTTAGAAATTATTTTTTTTGGTAGTGGTCCACCTGATGATATGTGGCTATTGCAGCTAACTTCAAATAAAGAAGGCTGCAAATGCGTTCTCACATGCGTTCTCACACCTTCAGACCGTGATACAGCAGTGCAGAGACTGCTATTGATACAATGTTTCTTTGGAATTTGGAATTTTGTTAATTTTGTTTATGTGGCTGATTTAGTCCACAAATAGAACCGTTATCTTTTTGTTTTTACACCTAAATGTCATGACATAGGTCTCTTCCGTTATAGAAGGATTTTTCATAATCGCTACGTTTGGCAGGCGGATTGCCAATTGCAGTACCAGACATTTAGAACCTTTACGCTGTTCCCTGTCACCATTCGGAGTATTTTGAGTCTGGCGTGAATAAGATGATTGTATTGAATCTATAGGATCTTTTGGGCATTTCCCATTGTCACATCTTAGTGTAGCACGAATGGGTCGGCTCGACCGGGGAGGGACCACGCTCTCACAGAATACCAGCGTAAAATAGCAGCTTAATGCTGCTGTGTTTCGTATGGTGAGTGTAGAGAACCGGAGACCCTTTTTACTGGAAAAGAGGCATTCCATCTTAGTCCTCACGGGTGACAACGCATCTGCATTTTGAGGATAGATGTAGATGTCTATGGGTCACAGCAACCACTTACCATCAGTTGGACTGTGTGCTCGTTTGTCACCCTATCCTATAAAAAAAACTAAGGTGTTTTAACCAACTTCAAAAAAGGAGGAGGTACTCAATTGGACTGTATTTTTTTATGTGTGTTACCTCAGAACTTTTTTCTAGGTGAACCGATTTTGATGATTTTTAGATCTGACCAGTAGTTTTTGAGTTATCCTTAATAATGCGTATTTTATTGACTTCGACTACATTAATGATGTTTTCAGTTTATTTATATTGAAGTCGGTTGTACAAAATATTTAATTTTACCACTTGTGTAAAAGCCGTGTTACAATTTCATCTTGTACAACTTATAATACAATATCAAAAGCCATTATATTCTTAAAATATCACTTTTAACAAAATAATATAAGTAGCCAGGGCACTTGCAAGTGCAGAAACAGAAACTTTTTTATTCAATATAGATTATAAATAATACTTATTGAAAGTCACTCTTTGTTTAATTACCACTGGTTCGAAAAAACCTCTGTCCTGGGAAGAATCAGCAAGAAACCCAGCGGGACTTTTTTTTAAAATAACAGCTTACAATCATGTATGTTACACAATTAACCACACAAAACAAATTAGAAAAAGCTTGCAAGTGCCACGTCATTGTCATCAACCTATTTTATAGTAAGTATTTTAACAAAATTTCCTTAACTTTAATCAAGATCGCGTGATTACTTTAATTGATAAACATTGCAGTTGATCGTTCTATTAGTTTTAAAGTGTGTAAAGATGATCAGATGAGAAACAATGGTCGCTTATAAGTAGGGAAAATATAGGATTTAGGTTTAGGAGACTTACGCCGTAGAGATTTAAGCTATATTGCTGAATTACCATCCCCAGTACACTGGTTATGGGGACCAGACAGCCAGGAGGTCAGGAGTAGGGTTGCCACCCTACTCCTGACCTTCAGAGAAGGACCGAGAAAAAATATCGGTTCTTCTCTGAAGAAGTCTTGTTTTCCGAACCGGTGTAAATATTGACGTTCAGAAGAGCTTTAAACAAGCCTAAATTGAAAAAAATAATAATTTAATTTTAAAATACGATGACAGCGGCGCCACAGGGTAGACTTGCATTCACAGAGACGCAAGGGTGCTGGGGGTAGCAAGTACGGACGAGCTTATTATAATAGATCCCAATCGATCGGTATCTCCGCGTGTCCGTGATCTCCGTTACGTCCCGGTGTTGGTTAAATCACCGTTGGTTTAAACATGTAGGAAACCAGCATAACCTCTCTGTAGCCCTCGAGGTAGCAATATTTATCTATAGGATAAATCCACGACAGCTCCGTGGTGCGGTGGCTTAGCAATGAGTTACAGCGCTGAGGGCCGCGGGTTCGATCTCGCACGGAACAAGTATTTGTATAACATACAAATGATTGTTTCGGGTCTGGATGTTTGTGCTTGTGCAATAATTTATGTATGTAAACTGCTTCCTCGATACAAGAGAAAATTCTAGCAGGTCAGGGGTAACGTTTTTTGAAAAAAAAAAGGAAAGTGTAAAAAAAGATCTTGGATTCACATGTCTGTTCAGAAGATACGCATTGGAATTGATCACGTAGTCACCTTAATATCCTACATAACATTGCATTTAGATCTGCTCCTAAGTTACCATTCTTTTAGACGTAACAGTTTGGTAAGGATAATTTACGAGTAGCTGTGTAATTGTTCAGATCGAAGTGTTCCAATGCATAATGATATTGGTTTTCTATTTGATCTGTTTCGATTGTGATATTAGTTCATCTGTGTATTTAGCAGGGATGGTAAGCATGACAAGGATATAGAACGAAGAGTGAGATAGCAGGATACAGAGTAAATTCCTAACACGTTGTGTGTGTTTATGTTAAATATAAAAAATGCACTGTTTAACAATATAAAATATAATTCAATATCAATAATAATAGGTGGTGATAAAAATAGGATGGCTTTTTTTATAGTATAGGGTGACAAACGAGCACACAGTCCACCTTATGGTAAGTGGTTACTGTGGCCCATAGACATCTACATCTACTCGTATGCTCTTTTGTGAATCAAAATGCAGATGCGTTGTCACCCGTGAGGACTAAGATGGAATGCCTCTTTTCCAGTAAAAAGGGTCTCCGGTTCTCTACACTCACCATACGAAACACAGCAGCACTAAGCTTCTATTTTACGCTGGTATTCTGTGAGAGCGTGGTCCTTCCCCGGTCAAGCCGACCCATTCATGCTACAACTATACTACTAATATAGCTGCAGCATGGCTCTACCACGTATTTTAGTTAAGAAGTCCGATTGGATTGATAACACTACACCTTTTTCTATAGCGTAGTATTGCTACCAGCTAAGCCAATATAATCATAGGCTGTGAGAATCTCTGTTTTTCGGAATGACAAAGTATGTAATATAATCTGTATCATTCTTTATAATATGGATTTGTCTTACTTTACTCTATGGATTTGGTTGAGAGTTGAGCAGCAGTAAGCACGTACCATGGTTCTAAATTACGAGATTTTTTACCGCTCTAACGCGATAAAATGAATAAAGTAAAACACAGGTGTATACATGATTTCAAAATTTAAATAAAAGTTACCTGATTTTATGAAAACATTTCCTTTGTTGTCAACAAAATTCACCAATTCACGTATGTGATTACCATGTAATTTACATATTTAGATTCTAAATATACGCAGGTTAAAGTCTATATTTTAGACGTTCACTACGTATATCGTTTTCGCTACACTTTTGCGTTTGTGAATTCCCTGGTTTAATATTTCGATTGCAGCTTTTATTGCAACTTTTTACAAAGCGTGACATATATTTTTTTAGTTGTAAAAACACAGATATTTTGGCTGCCATATGTTGAATAAACAAAATATTTTTTAAATCGTAGTGCTACATTGTAAAAATAAATAGTCGTATCACGTAAATGTCACGTTTGGGGAAAACTAAGCGTTATGGGGCTAATAATCTTACACTCTCCCTAGATGTCGCTTGTTGGAATTGAGATGAACTTATCTGTTACGCAGATGGTAACACAGAGACATCATCAATGAAAAGTTGCGATTTAATTATAAGTATTTGGGTTTCTAGTGTATGTACACATTTAATTTAATACAAATTAAAATAAATTTAATACTTCTACTTTTAGGAATACTCGTAGTTTGGTTTATCCACTCCATATATAATTAATGAAAAAATATAACCAATATTTCAGAAAGAAACGTTAATAATCTCTACACTTTTCTAACAAATTAACTTCCTCCGCTATGAAACCTGTCAAATATTTCACCTCATTCCTATGCAGCGCCGCCCTGCTGGCAGAAAAAATCGTGGGTGCCCTCATTATTACCTTTTTTTTCTTTCAGTCTACATCTCCAGATCTTTCTTTTTAAAAACATTCAGGTATAGTTTATACCATAGACTTAGGATATACTAGCGTATAGACCAACATAGTGCAAGGAGAAAAATTCCTTATGGCAAAATGCAAGATAGAAAAGGATACCAAATCTCATGACTCTGTAACCGATTTTGAATGACAGGTCGGCACAATTCGGCACGCAAGAAATAGCTCCGAGATATTTTGTAATTTTTAAAGTATAATAGTGGTTATTTTTAGTAAGTAACTTTTTCCAAAATGGTTAATTGTTCCGTGAGTGAATGTGCTGTTAATAATAGAAATAATCCTGATAATTTCACATATCACAGGTAAATTCTCAAGACATCGTCAATGTTATGACGCGTTTATTTTGGTTAAAATTTATGTTACATACTGTTTTAAATATAGAATATATTCAATTATTTTGTTAATTTTGATATTTTGCAAAGAAAAAAAAAAGTCACGTTGTTGATAATTTGCATGAATTTGGTAAATACATTTTATACAAAATATTTTACATATAATGCTAGGGATTGACTCAACTATATTTAAATTAACGTCGATATTTATCTTGAATGTTTATAATGGATCGATAGACTTACTCACACAACAAGAAAATAAATCCTCGGCTTGCGGTCTCAAATGTAATTTTATTTTGCCGTTTGTCAAACAGATTCCCTCCGGATTCTATAATTAGAAAAACTGGTTAAGGTTGGACGGGTTGGTTGGAATCCAAAGAAGAACTCAACAATTTGCAGCAAACATTTTCTTGAGAAGTATAAAAGAAAAAATAGAATAAAATCAATTTTATTAAAAGGAGTCATTTCTACATTATTTGTACCAGTAAGTATAATATTGTTATAATACATAATAAGAAATAGATAAAAATAGAGACAGATTTTTATACATTATAAAACTGTAGTACATTAAAGATCTTGAGATTATCCTCTTTAAGCCATTATGAACCCAACTATGTATCTATTTATTAACCAAAATAAATGTATAACCTTGCTTAACCATCCGCACAGCCTCACGGTCACACTAGTACAATATTCATAGCATCATGCTATTTTCCCCAAGGGGTTGAGCGGAGCTTCGGAACTTCGAATTATATTCCCAAATCATAACGATAAAACTTTTAGCGTAGTTAGGTATAGATATTTAGTAATGCTCAAGCGCTACTAGACGACCACGCATGAGACGTGATAGTACAAATTCCATAGTATTTGATACTCACAACGGTCAATGCCCGATTCATGCTTGATGGCCGACGACATTGTCGCGAGGGCTTAAATAGCGTGGTTTATCCTCTACAGCGTTATTCGTAGAGAAGAGGAACTCGTGGTTAAGTAATAGCTGCGCAGATCAATAGATCGCGAAATTGTTGCACTTGCCGCGGTCAGTCCATGAATGAGTGACCATTTTCTTAACATACCGAGATTGAGAGAATAGAGAGTGCATCTGTATCCTCAGACACTTGGTGCACTTTACTCGGTTAAGATCATTATGTTTTTAAAATTCATGAAGCTAAAATGATAATAAGTTTATTATTACTTTATACTTTTCAGGGACAGATGAAAGAATATAAACATGAAGCATGATGAAGCCTCATAAACATATTG
Source organism: Parnassius orleans (assembly GCA_029286625.1). Lineage (NCBI taxonomy): Eukaryota > Metazoa > Arthropoda > Insecta > Lepidoptera > Papilionidae > Parnassius > Parnassius orleans. The sequence continues at coordinate 2,360,501 of JAGSMP010000040.1, forward strand.
GCCTTTAAACAAAGCAATCTTATTTAACTGATTCCTACAAGTTTCTTCTTAAATTATTAAGTTTACATTCATACTTAAGTAGAATGTAAAATAAACTTCTATAATGTATTTAATTATTCCTAATTATTAAATGTTTGTAATTATCAAAAGTAATACTTATATGAAAAATAAAGCAGCCATTATGTAAACCGTGTCCCCGTTTTTGTTTCCCATCAAAACATTTTATAAAATATATAAATATAAATAGGTATATACTTAGTTAAGTATCTACCTATTTATATTAACAATATGTTAAAAATTAATTCCGGAAACTGCCCATGGCAGTAAATATTTTTCTCCAAAGATCATAGCTCAAAATACAACATTCTGATCTGATTATTGGGGAGTTTTTTAGGTTTTCGGTAAAGTCACCTGGGATTTTATACATTTGAATTAAAATCCAACAAAGGGCAGGTAGGTTCAGCTTATTCCCAGGAACATGTTATATGAATATTTTTTAATTATTTTAGAACTATCATGGTAAAATTCAGTTAATTTTTGAAGATATTCAACTTCATGCACTAAACAATTTTTTATAATCTTTTTACCGCTTCCTTAACAATCATTATCGATAGACCTTTTAAGTAAAATATACATCACTAGCTAACGCACACAATGACAAATCAAAATTGGTCACGCGTTTTCGAGCTGTCAGGTGGTCTATACGCTAGTATATTCTAAGTCTATGGTTTATACTTAAAATTTCTATTAGGATTTTCATTGGTGCCGGTGGGGATCGAACCGGGGTTGTGACGCGATGACGCACGCACACATGTACGCATGCACACATTCACGCATGCATGCACGAACCGACCCTCGCACGCGTGAGAGACTAATGCCTGAACTTTATCATGAAAATGAGCACTAAACATTTGTAATAATGACGCCGGCCGCTAATTCACTAAAAAGAGGATCATTTGAACTGTAGCTCGGTTAGTAAATTGTATTTATAGAAAAGGATCTAGCGTGAAATCTGTGTCTAACGAAACCCAATACAATTATATACATTTCGCAGAAACGATATTCTAGTTCCACTGAATTATAACAAATTGCTTAACCGCAAGCCACAAACTGTAGCACGTTGTTCAATCGAAACAAAGCAGACTGCAAGCAATTGAAATCGATTCTAGGGCTATGATACCAAGAGTAATTGTTCAGATCGAAGTGTTACAATGCATAATGATTTTGGTTTTCTATTTGATCTGTTTCGATTGTGATATTCGAATTTATGTTAAGTTCATCTGTGTATTTAGCAGGGATGGTAAGCATGACAAGGATATAGAACGAAGAGTGAGATAGCAGGATACAGAGTAAATTCCTAACACGTTGTGTGTGTTTATGTTAAATATAAAAAATGCACTGCTTAACAATATAAAATATAATTCAATATCAATAATAATAGGTGGTGATAAAAATAAGATGGCTTTTTATAGTATAGGTGACAAACGAGCACACAGTCCACCTTATGGTAGTGGTTACTGTGGCCCATAGACATCTACATCTACTCGTATGCTCGTTTGTGAATCAAAATGCAGATGCGTTGTCACCCGTGAGGACTAAGATGGAATGCCTCTTTTCCAGTAAAAAGGGTCTCCGGTTCTCTACACTCACCATACGAAACACAGCAGCACTAAGCTTCTATTTTACGCTGGTATTCTGTGAGAGCGTGGTCCTTCCCCGGTCGAGCCGACCCATTCATGCTACAACTATACTACTAATATAGCTGCAGCATGGCTTTACCACGTATTTTAGTTAAGAATTCCGATTGGATTGATAACACTACACCTTTTTCTATAGCGTAGTATTGCTACAAGCTAAGCCAATATAATCATAGGCTGTGAGAATCTCTGTTTTTCGGGATGACAAAGTATGTAATATAATCTGTATCATTCTTTATAATATGGATTTGGCTTACTTTACTCTATGGATTTGGTTGAGAGTTGAGCAGCAGTAAGCACGTACCGTGGTTCTAAATTACGAGATTTTTTACCGCTCTAACGCGATAAAATGAATAAAGTAAAACACAGGTGTGCATACATGATTTCAAAATTTAAATAAAAGTTACCTGATTTTATGAAAACATTTCCTTTGTTGTCAACAAAATTCACCAATCCACGTATGCGATTACCATGTAATTTACATATTTAGATTCTAAATATACGCAGGTTAAAGTCTATATTTTAGACGTTCACTACGTATATCGTTTTCGCTACACTTTTGCGTTTGTGAATTCCCTGGTTTAATATTTCGATTGCAGCTTTTATTGCAACTTTTTACAAAGCGTGACATATATTTTTTTAGTTGTAAAAACACAGATATTTTGGCTGCCATATGTTGAATAAACAAAATATTTTTTAAATCGTAGTGCTACATTGTAAAAATAAATAGTCGTATCACGTAAATGTCACGTTTGGGGAAAACTACGCGTTATGGGGTTAATAATCTTACGCTCTCCCTAGATGTCGCTTGTTGGGATTGAGATGAACTTATTTGTTACGCAGATGGTAACACAGAGACATCATCAATGAAAAGTTGCGATTTAATTATAAGTGTTTGGGTTTCTAGTGTATGTACAAATTTAATTTAATACACATTTAAAAAAAATTTAATGCTTCTACTTTTAGGAATACTCGTAGTTTGGTTTATCCACTCCATATATAATTAATGAAAAAATATAACCAATATTTCAGAAGGAAACATTAATAATCTCTACACTTTTCTAACAAATTAACTTCCTCCGCTATGAAACCTGTCAAATATTTCACCTCATTCCTATGCAGCGCCGCCCTGCTGGCAGAAAAATCGTGGGTGCCCTCATTATTACCTTTTTTTTCTTTCAGTCTACATCTCCAGATCTAGTCTACAGTTGAAAAAATAAATTTTTAAGTAAAGTACGTAAGTCACATCAAGTGACACGAGTTCAAGCCGTCGTAGCAGAACTGTAGTGTCATGAAAATGTCATGTCTAAAAACCTGCAGAGGGACACTATAAAACGCATGAGCCCCCCGCCCCCACCCTCTTTTTTAATGTATTAAAAAGAATGGTCAATCAAAGATTTTGACTCTTTGAGTTGTGACGGAAGTCTAATAGTTTCGATGGTTAAAAAATCATCTTCATCATCATTACAGTGCTTCACTAGTCCATTGCTAAAAAGGCCTCTCCCAATGAATGTCACAAAACAGGCATGTGAGTTCCTTAGCAACTTTACTTAGTAAAGTGTCTAGATGTTTATCCATGTGTATATTAATCGTGCTCAAGATACAGCAGAAATTCCTGTGAAGGTAACGTTTTCTTTTTAAATTTATTTTATTTTATTTATTAATATCCATCTGAGCCGTGGTAGCTCAGATGGATAGCGCTCGCTGTAAATTTCACAGAACGCGAGCAAAGCGGGTTCGATCCTCGCCGGCACCAATGAAATTGTTAATTGCAATTTTAAGTGCTGATTTACTGCATGTCTGAGAAATAAGAAAAAAAAATATTTCGAAGACATGTGAAGTTCGCCAACACGCATTGGGGCAGCGCGGCAGGCACTTCCTTGCCCTAAAACCCTCTCAGAAATAAGGGGAGGCCTGTGCCCACCAGTGGGACGTATATAGGCCGTAACTTTACTTTTACTTTTAATTTATTAAATGCATACCAGTATCACATATAATGGGAGGAAAGAATGGGATTAGACATGGTGGCTCATCGAGCCCGTATCTTCAACATGCACAGTACCAATAGCGAAAACCCGCTAATAACGGTGTATCGTTATAATGTTATATTATTCGGATAATTAGAAATTTTCTTTTAATGGAACAATATTTGTAAAATATTCAATTAGAAATTGTCTTTTAATGGAAAATATTTTCTTTAATTGGGAAAATATTTGAAATATACAAATTTTGATATAATTTTAAATTTCATTCACTCCTTACAGCAGCATAGTATGGACGACGGGGCATATCTCCTAGCTTGTATACGAATTTCGATACTTTCTTACGAATTCAATTTACATGTTGGCGACATTTGGTCTACCATATGTATCAACTATACCAAAACCCACTATACGGTGTTAATGGGATACTTCAACGCAAAACTATGCACAAGAGAGAACGGTGAGCTGAAGGTAGGGAAATTCGAAATAGGGCAACGGAACCCAAGTGCCAGCAGCTGGCAGACTTCATGGAAAAAGAGGGACTCTTTATGATGAACTCTTTCTTCCAAAAGTGGCCCCACAGGAAGTGCACCTGGCCCCGATGGTTCGACAAAAAATGAGATTGACATAATTATGACGACTAGACGCCAACTGTTCAGTGATGTCTCAGTGATCAGTGAACAGTGATCGCGAGGGTGAAAACTGGTAGCGATCACCGAATGGTTAGAGGCACACTGAACCTAAACGTTAAGTTGGAGAGGTCTCGTCTAATGAAGTCAACGATCCGTCCCCCTCGTGCTCTAGTTCAAAGTCCCGAAACCTTTCAGCTCGAGTTACAAAACCGTTTTCAGTGCCTAGAAGATTGCAATGCAGTGGACGATATGAATGACAAGCTCGTGGAAACTGTCCATGCGGTCGGAGCTAGTTCTGCAAGACCCGCCGCAGAAGAACACAAAAACTCTCCGATCACACTCTTAATCTCACGGCTATTAGACGGGAAATGAAGCTGCAGTCTTCAACAGATTTAACAGAATACAGGCAACTGAACAGACAGATCTCGAAATGCATGCGGCGGGACTTACACAACTTCAATACAGCTCGTATTGGAGAAGCGATCGAGCGAAACCAGGGCTCCAAAGTCTTTGCCAGAGATCTGTCTGCCAGAAAGAGCCAACTGCCATAGCTGAAGTCCGAGTGTGGCGGCATCATTTCCGGGTCACCTGATATTTTGAGTGAGATTGAGAGGTTCTATAGGCAGCTGTACACGTCATCATTGGAGCCACATGCAAGTGTGAGTAACAATCAAAGAGCAAGTCTTATCCGACACTATTCCGATGATATCCCGGATATCAGTCTGAGCGAGATTAGAATGGCTAAAAACGGGCTCTTAAAAACGGGAAGGCCACAGGCGAGGATGGAAACCGGATGAAAACTCTTTAATTCCGTCCTCCATGGTGGGACTACTGCGGAGGCGTGGAGCAGAAGTGCGGTAGTATTGTTCTTCAAGAAAGGCGACAACGCTTTCTTGAAGAACTACAGACCATTTCCCTTCTGAGCCGCGTCTTCGTGCTGTTTTCGAGAGTCATTATGAATCGTCTCGCACGCAGACACGACTTCCAGGCTCCATGTGGACTATGAGAAAGCCTTTGATTCCGTCCGAAATTTGGGCGGTGCTACAGTCCCTTCAGCAGTGCCAAGTTGACTGTCGATATATCGAAGTGCTGAAGTGTTTGTACAGTAGGGCTACGATGGCTATCCGAGTACAGAAGCAAAGTACGAAACCTATCCAACTGCAGAAAGGTGTAAGACGGGGTGACGTTATATCCCCGAAACTCTTCACAGCTGCATTGGAAGACGTTTTCAAGCTACTGGAGTGGAAAGGATACGGTATTAACATCAATGGCGAGTATTTCACTCACCTTCGAATTGCCGACGACATAGTCCTTATGGCAGAATCGCTGGAGGATCTAAGCACTATGCTCAATGACCTCAATAGTGTCTCCCAACGGATAGGTCTTAAGATGAATATGAACCAAACAAAGATCATGTGTAATGTCCATGTCACACCTATTCCGGTAGTTATTGGGAGTACTAAGCACGAAGTTGTTGACGAGTATGTTTACCCGGGACAAATAGTCCGACTAGGTAAGTCCAACTTCGACCGAGAGGTCGTACGACGGATTCAACTCGGCTGGGCAGCGTTCAGAAAATTACGACACATCTTCTCGTCATACCTCATAACCTGAAAACGAAATTGTACAACCAGTGCGTGTTGCCAGTGATGACTTATGGATCTGAGACGTAGTCCTTCACTGCTGGTCGTATGAGAACGCTCAAGGTCGCTCGGCGAGCTATGGAGAGGGCTATGCTTGGGGTTTCTTTGCGTGATAAACTTAGGAATGAGGATAGCCGCAGTAGAACCAGAGTGACCGACATAGCCCAACGAATTAGTAAGCTGAAGTGGCAATGGGCCGGCCATAAAGCTCGAAGAAACGCGATAACCGATGGGGAAAAATTTCTTGAATGGCGGCCTCGTACCGGTAGGCGAAGTGTAGGGTTACCCCCCACTAGATGGAGTGACGACCTGGTAAGACATGCTGGCAGTCGATGGATGCAGGTGGCTCAGGACCGTGCTTTGTGGTATAACTTGGTGGAGGCCTATGTTTAACAGTGGACTTGTGAAAGGCTGAAATGATGATGATGATGATGATGATGTATCAACTGTTTTAGTATGGAGATGATAATATAAATTTTTCTCGAGATATGTGATACCAAATAATGTTCACTTACGTGTGAACCTGCACACAGAGAGATCCTCAAAATAATGTTTATAGATATGTAGAATTAGAAATAAGATACGTTTCCTACGTTTTATCTATTTTATCTTGTGAATTTTTCAGATCATTTTTGTGGCTCTTATTTTTTTTAGAAATATATGACCACGTTCCTACTGCTTCGCAATGGTATAATACACTACAGATTAATCGCACTTGTGCTGGAAAAAGTTATTAAGGCTTCTACCTTCCAATGGGAATTCAGTATAAGATTGCTAGTCGAAGAGGCTTATTTCCGAAAGCTAACGCGATGTTAATGAAATCGCCGCGAAGTTCTTTCTTCAGGTTCTTGAGAGTTTTTGTATCTCTCGTTTGATAGGCTTTGGGAGTATCTTTGATTTGAGGTATTCTGGAATTATCCTTAGTTATTAATGATTTGAAATATATTTATAAGTATACTTTTTAATATAAACGCAATCACTGTTCAAAGTCCTTACATAGAAATACATTTACTATTGCGCTAAATTTAGCCCATCTTAAAAACCCACGAATTTTGGTTTAAATTTTTGTAAGACGTTATGTATGCACACGTTAATATAAAAGTTAATTTATGAGAAAAATTGGAGCTTTTCGAAAAAATAAATCCGGGTAAAGGTGGCATATTTTACAATTAATAAAAATATAAAATAAATTAAATTACTATTTTATTCGGTCGTATGGTATTTGGAAAGGGTGGCATTTTCAGTTCTGGTGTCCCATGCTAAGCCACTGCTTATGTTATATAATACAACTTTGATCAAACTGCTTAGTGTCGTGTTTATTAAGTTATTTGTTGGCAATAATATTAAGTCTAAGAATGACGCAGAGATACGGAAGAGATGTGACAAATGATAAACTTTACGGAAATGCCAGCGTACAGATACATACGAATGCTGGCTAGATGCAAATTTCGGGCGTGAGTTAAAACTGCTTCGATAAATGTAACTTGCGACATAACTGGCGAGGTGGGAATTTAAGTGCAATGGATCTATGCTGCCAATGTATAGGACTTTTTTTTAAAGCGTTTGTTTTTTTTAAGCATTTGGGATGAGTCGCTCGCGTCCGTAGGCTTCGACGGCCTAATCCTAGGCCCACCCTACATGCGTCCCACGGGTGGTGCTAAACAAGCGACAAAGCCGAAAGAACAGACTTGGCTCCTCGCCGTGTGGTAGCAGCGTAAAAAATACCACCAACTACTTTCGCACCATGAGGCACAAAATAAAAGAAATGGCCCGAGTTCCCGGCGCCCCTTTAATGGGGCAGGGGTTCGAAGAATCTCCGGGAGGAAAATGGCGACGAGGTTCGCCACTCGTCACGTTCTGTCTCCCGGAGGGGCGAAAAGTGGATTGCGGAAGCCCGTCTGGCTACACTGAATATATGTGGAGCAATGAAGGATAAGATGGATGAAGTATGCGATATGATGTATGATAGAGGAATAGATGTATTATGTGTAAATGAGACGAAACGGAAGGCAAACGATGCCACTACACATGGCATGTATACCGCGTACTGGTCTGGTGTAGACGAGACAGAGCGGGCATGCCAGGGAGTCAGTATCATTCTTTCAGAAAGAATGCGTCATTGTGTGAAAGAGTATGAATGTGTAAGCCTGAGACTGCTATGGATACGAATGAAAGTGGGCTTAAAGAAGTTGTTTGTTCTAGGGGTCTACGCCCCAGACATGTGTAAGCCCACTTATATCCGAGAGATGGTGCTAATGAAATTCAAGGGTAATGAAAATATTGTTACATTAGGAGATTTTAATGGAAGGGTTGGTGTGAAGAGGCTTGGTTATGAAAGGATATTGGGAACGTTTGATGATGAAAGCATAAATGAGAATGGTGAAAGCCTCCTCACCGTATGTGTGGAAAACAATATTTTTGTGACGAACACTTTCTTTAGTCTTAAGAAGATTCACATGTATACATGGGAAAGAGGTGGTGATAGAAGCATTATAGATTTCATAATTATGGATGAAAGAATGAGAAGCGCAGTGGTAGATCAAGGGTTTACCGGGGGTCCAACGTAAGGACGGATCATTACTTGGTCTTTTGCCGAATTAATGGTCTATTCAGACGTTGGCGGCATCGGACATCTGTGTCTACCACTGCGTTACAGCGTATAAGAACAGAGAGGTTACAAGATGAAGGTGTGAAAGAGAAGTTCAAATGTAGACTGAGAGAAAATATAAGTGGTATGGATGAATTGTGTATGAATGATTTAGACTTGGAGACTGTGTGGTATAATGTCAAGAAAGATTTGGTGGATGGAGCTACCGAAGTATGTGGTGTAACTAAGAGAACGAATGAAAGGAAAAATAACACTTTATGGTAGGATGATGAGGTGCGGATAGAAGTTGAAGCAAAGAAGAGAGCATGGCTAGATTTACTAGCAACCAAGTTTTGTCATTCTAGCGGTATGAATGACGATATTGAAAGAAAAACGGCAGTCTTTAGACATCTAAATAAGAGAGTAAAAGATGTAGTTGAAAGGAAAAAGTAAGAAAGAACGGATAAGAGTGATAGAAGAATATCGGATAACTTCCAGGCAAATATTAAAATGTTCTGGAAACTCGTAAGAACTGCCAGGGGCATTCAAAACAGCCAAAAATGAATGCTATACGAGACCAGAATGGCTGTATTCTGAATGACGAAGTTTCGAGTTTAAGGAGATGGAAGGAATACTTTGAAAGCGTGTTTATGAGTGATGAGACGTTTGAATTAAATGAAATAGAAATTCCGAAAGAAGAGGAAAGAGATAGAGATATAGGTATAGATGCAATAATGAAAGCAATGAAAAGTATGAAAGCAGGTAAGGCAGCCGGATATGATAGAGTATCAATCGAAATGCTAAGGGCTGGAGAGGTAGTGGTGGCAGACCTGCTGTACACCTTGTTTAATTTGTGTTGGGAACTTAAGCGGGTACCGGGAGACTGGTGCAAAGCCGTGATAGTCCCAATATATAGGGGAAAAGGATCGCAGAAGGACTGTAAAAACTACCGTGGTATCAGCCTTCTTAGAATTGTGGGAAAACTGTATGCTAAGGTGCTTTTTGTGTTTTGTTTGTTGAGAGAGTTATGAAAGATACTGATGGAAAAATTTGGGATGTGCAAGCGGGATTTAGAAAGGGAATGGGATGTACGGATCAGGTCTTTTCCATGCGCATGATCGCGGATAAGTTTTTGGCCAAAAACCAAAAGGTTTTTTGTGCGATCGTGGACTTGGAAAAGGTTTATGACAGAGTGGACAGGGATGTGTTATGGCAAACACTGAACTCATTTGGGTTGAGCGCTGGGTTGATACAGGCATTGAAGTCTCTGTATAGGGACTCCAGTGCTTGTATCAGGATCAACGGGGCCTACTCAGACTGGTTTGGCATTCATAAAGGTGTCAGACAGGGCTATGTGGCTTCCTCGTGGCTATTCAACCTATTTATGGACAGTTGTTTGGAAAATTTGAAAGTTGAAGAATACGGGTTAAGAATGGGTGAGTTAACCGTCAAATGCCTTTTGTACGCCGATGATCAAGTCATACTTGCGTCGTCGGCGGCCGAGTTGCAAATGATGGTTACATTAATGAACAGGTCATTAAAAGAAAGGGGAATGAAAGTGAACGCAAGTAAGACGAAAGTTATGGTTTTTGAAAGAGAAGAAAGTAAAACGATATGTGAAATAAGAATAGAAGGGGAATTGGTCGAGCAAGTAGATGAGTTTGTGTATTTGGGATGTATATTTAGCAGGGATGGTAGATATGATAAAGATATAGAACGACGAGTGAACGCAGGAAATAGAGTAAATGGGGCTCTACACTCTATTGTGGAAAATCAGAATGTGTCCAAAAAGGCACGTATGGCAATTCACAATGCTGTGTTAGTCTCTACTTTAATGTATGGTAGTGAAAGTTGGGTGTGGCAGAAGAAGCACGAGAGTAGAATAAAAGCTGTAGAAATGCGGTCATTAAGGAGTATGTTAGGGCTAAATCAAAATGACAGAGTGAGAAGTTGAAAATGAAGATGTGATAAGAGAAGAGTGTGGTTTGCAAGATGATGTTGTGACCAGGATTAAGAAAGGAATGCTTCGGTGGTTTGGTCATGTAGAAAAAATGGATGAGGAAAGAGTTACAAAGCAATAGCAAAGCATTTATGTGGCAGAGGTGAACGGCAGAGTTTGGAAGGGACGCCCTAGGCGAAAATTTATCGACCAAATTGGCGATATTTTGAAAATGGGCCAAAATAAGAGTACCCTTAACCGACGAGCGTGTATGCGCAGGTATATGGATGTGGAGGAGGCGAGAGAGGTGTGTCAGGATCGTGGTAAATGGAAGTCCATAGTCTCTGCCTACCCCTCTGGGTGACAGGCATGAGTGTTTATGTATATGTTTATGATTTATATACCGCAGGCAACTTCTCAGGCTCGTTCGTTTACAAAAAGCGTCATGATTCGCAACGATTTCATGATTTGGTTGATAATTTATAATATTGACTTCTGTAAACATTGACGAAAATAGGGAAGCACTATCTAATAATATCAGCGACAGTAGGCTTAGGCTCAATGAAAGCATGAAATGGCGGCGTATCTTTCACACTTTTTAGAGGCATTCTATCTTAGTTCTCACGGCTGACAACGCTTCTGCATTTTAATTCGCTAACGAAGATAGATATAGATGTCTATGGGCCACAGCAACCATTTACCATCAGGTGGACTGTGTGCTCGTTTGTCACCTTATTTTATAAAAACACATATATCTCCGCATGCTTGTGAGGGTACCTTTAATTTGGCCTATCTTCAATATATTGCCAATTATGTAGATATACTTCCATAAAATTCATTGCCCACTCCGCCAATCACTTCTGCAGCATAAATTTACATTATCACTCTTTCCTCATGTAATCTTTCTGCGTGTCCAAGCCCTTAAGTATTCCTTTCTTGATCCTAGTCACAGTGTCCTCTTACGTACTGCAGTAATTACAATTAGAATATAATAAGTATTATAATTTTAGCGTGTAATTTTAACTATGTAGTGGCGGTGTAAGAATATCCACTACCCCATATATCATCCCGTAGGTGCCGTAAGAGGCGACAGAGGTGTAGTGTCCTGTAGCCTCCCCGTCACCCCCGATATAAGAATAAGAGAGTATAATTATAGATCTAGAACAAGCAACACATCTCTATTCATTCAACACCTTCCAACGTTACATGGTCATCGTGGGAATTTATGAAAATAGAAGAATCTTAAGTCCAGCATGATAAGGCGAGAAGATTATGAAAATTGAGCTAAAAAGAAGAAAGAAGAAATTAAGGGGTAACTTCGCACCTGAGTGATTTTTCATTCCAAAACTTTTTTAATTGAGATTTTTATGCTATTTCTGCTATTATATATTTTTTAAAGTTATGTATTAAATGTTATGTATGATTAAGTTGAAAGTATTTATCAGATACTTCAATATTTTTATTACTATTTCTAAAAAAAAGAATCATATTACAATATTACAAATTCCAAGATTTAGAGCAATCGAAAGCCGTTGGTAGTGACTTATAAATAAGAACCACGTTCACGAAGACAGAGCTCAAAAAAAAGTTTAGAACATTAAATCGTCCCTATTCCACTTGTATCAGGTTCACATCAAACAATTCTTTATTAATTAATCCCTTCCCGCTTGGAAAAGGCTCACAATTTTTATATCAAATACCAGATACAATGGCTTCGCTCTCCCACATTTAAAAAAAATGTAGGTGAGGCACACGGCTCCACACACGCCGTGTGCGGTGAGCGCCAACCAACCAACGCGCTCCCCCCGAAGGGGCGTTAAGTTGGGAACTGGACCGTAGTCCACAGCAAAATAACTGGCGTATCAGTAAAAGAGGACTTGGTCCCTTGGTAGTGCGTAAGCACAAACATCGACCGAAGTCGCACGTGTAAACGCCATACAGAATACGATCAAATCCAGCCACAGTGAATGTACGTCACACGGGTTAGGCAACAATAGGCACACTGGTCATAAAAAGCCGTCCGTGAGCGCCACCACCTGCCAGACCGAGGTTCCTGCAGACGTGATGTAAGTGTAAGGCATCACCACCAATTGCATGATTAGCACGACCAATTGGCCGCAGAGCGTGTCATGAGTCTACCGCTCACCTCAAGGGAATGGGGTCCCACGTTGCGCGGCTTTCGGCCGCAGCCTTGAGAGTCTCCTCAGATCCTCCCTCCAGCTACCACCCGCATGAGGTCGACACATATGCTCCACCAACCAATGCAATGGCAGATATAGCCAATAGGCAGTTATAAGATATTAGTAATAATTCACCATCAGAAAGGGTTTGTGTCACTGACGTTGAGTATATGCATTTTTCGATCATGTTTGTCTCACCCATCAACAAGTTGCCTTCAATCATTCAAAGGTAGAAACTTTACAGAGACATATTATTATGTTGTTATATAAAACATCATGGAGGTCAGACAGTCTGCAGCCCCGTAATGAAGGGACCCGACTTGGACAAAACTACTTAGGTTGTGAGTCAAACCAAGACGCAGAGAGTGCCATTGAGAATAGCGACCCGCCAAACAACCATCGCAGAGACGCAATGCCGCAGAACGCAACAAGCATCAATACGACTATCGTGGGCTTACACCATCCCAAGGTCCTCCATACAATCCCAGCAGACATCACCACCTGCATACCTCCATCGACCAGAACCACAAGATGCGTCGAATCAGGCGTAGCACACCCGCAGATCCATCACAAGACGCAATACCGCAAGTAGCAGTAAGCATCAATGCAACTATCATACGGATGGCACCCCCTCACAACACACCCACATGATCCCTATCAACTTTGGAACAATATTGATAATTTTGTTACCTAAAAATACCACCAACGTATTATAGTAGCACGCTACTAAGACGTCAGTAGCCAAAACACCACGTATCATAACGCTACGTGCTAAGATGCCGCCCACAACCGGTAGGGGTGTGCGATGTCCAAGGGCAAGTCGTATTGCTATAACAAACCCGCTTACCACCGGCTCTAAGATGATATGTCTAGGACACATCGTCCGAGTCCAAGTTTACCTCGGTCTCGGACGCTGTGAAGCAATCTACACGCCACTATAATAATCCTTTTCAAGTCCCATTTCTTTCAATATAATGCTTTTATATATTTGAGACCTTCCACATATTTGTTTTATTTCATAGACCTTATTATTATATGTCTAATACATATGGGACTTCAAGTCATAACTTTGCTATCATAATGCTTATGCATCATAGATGCCTTCTATATTAATGCTTTTGTATCATAGACCTTACTATCATAAGTCCCTAATATAGGACTAGTCATTGTGTACCTGTACTTGTAGCAGTCGGTCAGCCGACCACCCCATATATATGTACAGCTGCAGGTATGTATCTCCGGCAACGCCCTTCATATAAGCAAACATTACATGAACACCCTCCAGAAATACAAGAACTCCTTCATTAACTTTGAAAATTTTTGAGTAATGCAAGAACACCTTCATCAACTTATATTACAAATGTTATTTATCTTTATTATTGCAATATAATTGACTTGCACTTGTATAATTTAATATATTTTGAATATTTTAAGTAGAGTTTTTATAAAATTTAGAGTTATTTAAAGACAATTTTATACTTTTACTATACTATAATAGTCAATATTCGAAATGAATATATTTGAACTTTATGCTTATTATTGCATTTTATTTCTTTAAATTATAATTTCTATGACATTTTTAAATGTCTTAATATTGAATTTAATTATTATTTATTAATAATAATTATGAGCCGTCCCAATACGTATCTAGAAATATGATATGATATGCAAGAGCTTATCTTAAAACAATAGAGAGCAACATGCAATACAAAAACAGGTCCATAAAAATAAACCATAACAGTATTCTAATAAAGATGAAATAATGAATAACAGTAGAGTAAGAAATATAATAATTTAGAGAGGTTTTAATAGTAATGTTTCTTAACAGAGTTAAACACGGACGTTAAAGATTGACTGATAAAAATGTTATCTCATTTTGTACAAAGTTAGAAAGTATGTATTTAAAAGGTATGAGGAATGAAAGAAAGAAATGTTCGAAAGCGTGATCGAGTTGCTAAGCTTCGTCAATATTGGACTGATCACCCAAATATTGATGATGCTTAAACTCTTGGTGTGGAATTCATTATGAGCGAGAATAATGCAAGTTAGTATATATGGAAGTGGAGCATGCAAGTGTATAAAAGTAACCGATACAGTCAGATAGATGTTAAAGAATTGTTAGTAAAGAACAAGGTAAATGAATAAAGAAGGAATAAATATTTAAGAAGACAATAATAATAAAATAAAAATGACCTTGACAAATGAATGATGGAGAGATACGGGAACGTCCATCACTGGTATAGCATATAGTCCTGAAGCAGGGTATGTTTCCATGATTGGATGATAAAATCGGAAGTAACGGGTACTAGGGAACAATACCTTCAGTACAAGTGATGTGAACGAATTTACTCATATTAGTACTGTTGGGGACCAGAGAAGTCTTAAATTTGTTACCATTGAGAATGGTACATAGAGGTCACATCCTTCATTGGATCATAGTGTGAACTTAGTTTTTCTCCGTGACAATTGTTGGAGTCCTTTTAAAACAACTTAAACGTAGACCTCAAGGTTGTGCGCACAACCCAAGGTACACTTTTACCTTGATATAGTATGACAAAAAAAAGTTTATGTAGTACCAATAAAATGAAGTGAATATAATGAAAATGTAATATAATGCCCAAAAAAAATAACCCGCGTAAATAGTACCCGCATGATAAATATCATGAAATTAATATAACAAAAATGGCCAATAACGCCCAAAGAGGTGAATAAAAACTCCGATTCCCGATACCTAATTAATAAATAAATATTACGAAAAGAAAGTAACTAAAGGTCAAAAATAAAAAATTATTAAGAAAGAAAAGAAAGTATGTACATTGTACATACAAGAATTAAAAATGAAAAAAAAATATGTGTAATGAAAATATATATATATATTATAAACTAAAGCTTAATAAAGTGAGCTAATGTAGTTATTTTGCATTTCTGTATTTGGGTGCTACCCAAAATGCTACTCACAAGTTAAACATGTAGTAACTATAGACACCAACCACATGTACACAAAAATATAATTAAATATGATAAAAAACATTTTCGCGTATATTTTATAGGAATTTACAAGATTTTTTCATATTTACAATAACTCTTAATTTAACTTTAAATTTCTCTTTCATGTTATGTTTTTTTTTGTTTATGTAAAATTTGTACAATTTTAAACTAAATTTGGTTTATATATTGCTTATTAAAATAAAGTCGAAACAGTATCGATTCGCTATTATTATAAGTTTCATAATGTAATAGTTTTTTTTTCTTTTATTATAGACAATAAAACCAAACATTATGTTATTATATATTTAAAAATGAAATCATTACTTCTCAGGTTGGTGTAGTGTTAACTATACTAACCTTTCGCTCCTCCGGGAGAGGACAACTATGAATGTGAGGAGAAAAACCTTTCTACACGGTTAGTCGGTGTAGGTTAATAAAATTTAAGAGACATTTTATATTTTATTAATTCTAAAAAGTATCAAATCTCAAAGTACTAGTTGACAAAAGAAAACTCTTGGGATATATGCAGCGAAAAGTCATGACATCTTAATTAAGAGAGGGCAACTCCCCTGAAGTAGTAAATTAACCAATTCCGACCACTTGGAACGAAGCCAGCGTTTACAGAGACGAGAGAAATTATCACTTACAGAATATTCATTTTATATAAGTATATAAAAAAATCGTATTTCTTGTTTCGGACTCTTTCGACACTGGTTTTATGACAAATAGTATCACTGATACACACTCACGATAAAGTCTATACGTATAAATAAAATTGAAGTGTCTGTCTGTAATATTGAAATGACTGGCTTCTATTGAGCTGAAAGGTTTTTGCTTGCCATAAGATATGAATAGCATTAAAAAATCTTTCTATCTTTCTGTCTGTCTGTCTTTTTGTTTTAAATATTTATAATAAAAAAAAATAAAAAAAATAGTCTTTGATATTTATCTTAAACTTAAATGGATCAAACAACATTAATAGATCCAATCCAGGTGAAGCCAAGGCGGGTCGCTACTAAATATACAAATTTAGTTTATGTAACAATATGTATTTCAATAAATTAACCAAGTACGGATATCTTTCTCTTTGTCTTTTACAAAAAAAAAAAAAAAAGAAAGGGTTACTTACTAGCGTATATGTCATGTCATGTTAGGAGTATGTAACATTTTTTCTACATCTTAGTAATCAAGTTTTTAAAGCCATAATATTATTCCTTGTTATTACATGATGACATGATATGACACATACGCTAGTAATCAACCATTTCTTTTTGAAGTCTAAAGTCGTCATCAATTAATCAGGACGTTAAACATCTTAGTCCTCCCCATGACCATGGGTAAAGCACCCGAAACGTCGGGAATAAAAAAAATAAAACTAAACACGATAAAATACGTAAAATAGTTTTATTCAATGAAAAATACAGTTTTTTTCCCTTCAAATTCTGAATTTCTGCTTGGAAATTCTGAGTACACGAATTAGCTTTAAAGGGCGTGCGGTTTAACGATTGTAGTACAAAACCTCTCGCGCTTTTAACGCTACTATTTTCGCCGGCCTGGGTAATTTACATACTTTCTAATACTGATCTTACAATGTAAACGAGATAGTTATACCGCCATTTTTCGGAATCCAAAACATTTTTCTGGTATCCCAATGTCGCATCTTACGACATCCACACAACAAAACCAATATGTAAGGGCTCTTGCGCTTAATTTCCATGATGAAAAAATCGACAGAATTGAATAGATTAGCGTTCAATGAAAATTATACAGTTACAATATTGGGTATACGTTAAATGGAATTGAACTGAATTGGAACTACCGCGATTGCCGAAATCGTATATATATCATATTTTTAGACTAATCAGAATTATATGAATAGAATAGAATAGAATAGAATAGAATAATTTTTTATTCAATATAGATTACATGTGTAATTCTTATTGAAAGTCATTTTTTTACTTTACCACTGGTTCGAAAAAAAAACCTCTGTCCTGGGAAGAACCAGCAAGAAACCCAGCGGGACTTTTTTTTTAAAGTAAGTTTTACATTAATGGTTGTACAAACTATTTAAGTACAAAATTTATTTTAGAAACTGCTTGGTAGCGACCACCTCATTCCCAGGGGTTATTATCAATCATATATTCATTTATACTATAATAACCCTTTTTATACAGTTTCAGCTAACAAAACATTTAAACTTGGTAATAGAGAGCCTGTACACTTTCCGGGACCTTGTTGTAATAGCGTATACATTGCCCCAAGAATGAATTACTGACTCTGTGGAATCGAGAAACTGGTATCACTAGCTTGTGTTTGTTCCTAGTGTTTACAGAATGTATATCACTTTTTTACTAAAACTACCTTTGTTTTTGTGAACATACATTAAATTTTCGTAAATATACTGAGAGGCCAAAGTTAATATATTTATTTCTTTAAATTTATCTCTAAGAGACTCTCGGTTTTAGGTTATAAATAGCTCTAATGGCCCTCTTCTGTAAAACAAAAATAGTTTCTGAATCAGTTGCATTTCCCATAGCAAAATCCCATAAGACATTATGCTATGGAAATAACTGAAATAAACTAGTCTAGCTGTCTCGACACTAGTGAGACCTCTAATCTTTTACAGCATAGGCTGCAGAACTTAGTCTGCTTGCTAGTTTGGATATATGGGGCCCCACTGAAGCTTTGCGTCGAGAGTGATGCCAAGAAAACAGTGGATTCAACAGGCTCAGTTCTTCCCCATTTAAAACACATTGGTACCCAGATTTTTAACATTCGTTGTTGTAAATTTAATACATTTAGTTTTATTTCCGTTTAAATGTAGATTATTAACGTTAAACCAATGCACTAATTTTGATATAGCATTATTCAGTTCGTCACATTTAAATGATTGACGTTTAAGTTTAAAAATCAAGGAAGTATCATCAGCAAATAATAATATATCATGATTATCCCCTACAAGGGAAGGTAAGTCATTAATATATACCAGAAATAGGAATGGGCCGAGAATCGAGCCCTGAGGGACACCCATTAGTACAGGTATGTGACATCATATCCAATTATACAGTGATGGATTCTCTTGTGCCGTCACTACACGGTTGTTATGGTTATTCTTATTGATGGGAACGTCTCTAAATAGGCCACTAGCTAATTAATTAAATTAAATTAATTGCGGGATTCGAACGACAAATTTTGTAAGAATCTGCAGCTCGAGAAAAATACCAGGAGTGGTATGCGTGGTGACCAGAAAAACCTAGTATATGCGGGAGGTATGGCCCACGAGGCGCCGACGCGGTGGGAGCTGTTAAACAATTTCCTACGATAGCTCAGGCGCCCAGGTAGAGGTTGATTCAAGTTAATTAGATAAATTCGAAGGACCAGCGGGTAATTGTATGTTCATAAGACCAAATAAGCTCACCTGCGATCTTCGGATGCGGGGCGGCGCGGCGTACTCCTTACTTCAACAACTGCGATGCGGTTATCTTCAGCACGATTGGCTGATTAATACGAATAGATCTTGCAGTATCACACAGTGTTGCTGGCGACAGTTCTATAGGTTTTCGGTGCCGCGACACGTGCACGGCGTGTTCCTTTAGTGAGTGGTAGGCGACGCACGCGTAAACATGCGACTAGCATTGCGCGACGAAAATGACGCGTGTGCGTGCACCCGCATTTGGAACGCGAATACGTCGACAGGGTTTTACCCACAAGGTCATGACATGCAACTCCCGAGGCGAAACAGAATATTAAAGATAATGGCAGGAGGCGACCTCTGGCGCATCCACTTATATTAATGCTGTCTAACTGTAAAGTGAAATTTACTTATCTATTTTACCTGATCCCGGTATCTTATACATGAAGCGTGTAAAATAAGCTCAAAAGGCTATTAACACTACTTTATATGCAAGAAGATAAGTCCTATTTGCATACTTGTTCAAGTTAGCTTTAGTTTCAGTAGAGAATAGAGCGGTGTCTTGCTTAAGTAATATCTTTAGAACGTTAAAGTTGCAACAAAGTTTTAGTGAAAATAACTTTATAATAGATTAAAAAATCCTTTAAAGATATGTTAAAAAATTTACTAGTTCAAATCATTTTCAAAAGACCATTAAAATGTATGGTTTAGTTGTAGTAGTTAACAAGATAAAGACCGTAGTAGAAAAAAATATTAAGATAAAGTTACAACTAGGTACAAATTTAAGTTAGGAGTGATTCTCTTCCTTGATGGTAATGCACTCTTCGTTCGTTATATTTAAAGTATGCTTAACGCGCGCGGTGTAAGTAGTTAGACCTTAGACCATACAGAACTTAAACTTAAATAATGATAATGATATTCTTTTTAATATTTCAGTAGCCTAGAGTTTACCGCCATTGGCAGACTGATTGATTACCAGACATCTTGCATCTTACATGTAGCGTCTTGTATTTTTTTATATAATAAGGGTGACAAACGAGCACACAGTCCATCTGATGATACGCGGATGCTGTGGTGCATACACATCTACATTTATTCTCGATTAAGAATCAAAATGTAGATGCGTTGTTAGCCCTGAGGACTTAGATGGAATGCCTCGTTTCCAGTAAGAAGGGTCTCCGGTTCTCTACACTCACGATACGAAACACAGCAGCATTGAGGTGCTATTTCACGCTGGTATTTTGTGAGAGCGTGGTCCTACTTCGGTTGAACCGACCCATTTGTGTTACAACCATAATAGTTGCAGCGTGGCTCTACCACGTATAATAATAGCTCTGAATATGATGCTCGTACAACGTAATCACTCAACCGTTCAACTCCCAACGTTCGTCTAAACCTAAGGGAACTAGTTCGCAAATAAAAAATGATTTGATTGTTACATAAACTACTCAAAATAAAAAATAAAATGAAAACTAAGTTGGTGGATGATATTTATTAAAATGTCAAGAAATATAAACTAAACAGTTTGATGAGAAGAGGGCCGTTTTGCTTTTTTTTAGTTCGTTAAGTTATTTTTTTCTTCTATTTTATTGTAATTTAACGAACTCTCCATTAGTATGGTGTCGATTAATCGCTATTATCGCCGCGTCGTGTTAACCCCCAACTCTCTCACCTGGTGGTAAGTGGTAATGAAGTCAGTCGTTCTATCTTTCGCTCTTGTCATTAAGATATCCAGATTGTAATCGGCCGGAAAGACGAAAGTCGGTAATTTATTCCACGCCTTTGCTGTACGCATTACTGAAGACGATATCTTTCTACACGTTTGGTTTGGAGGGTTCATTGGAAGGTCGTTCGATCTGTGTCTCTTTGTAGAAAGAATTATTGCTCCGTGACCCGTGTAGAGAAGATTTTTTTTATTACTTTCGACGATTTAACAATACTATTTGATAATACGTAAATAACATTGTTAGAAGAGGAGGTAAATGAGCATAAGTCTCCCGATGGTACCTGATAGTAAGTCGCCAATGAACATCTGCAACACTAGAAGAATTGGGGATGCGTTGCTGGCTTTTTATACAGTTATCTTACCATGAAAACGTAATTAATTTAATTCATACTATTTATAGTTCTTCTAGCTGACCAGGCAGACGTTATTCCGCCTTTTCCGAAGACCCTTCGTTCAATAAAATATCCTTAAGGACTTTAGCCGTGTTGTGGCGGTAAAGAATATCCACTATCCCATATCTTTCCGTGGGTGTCGTAAGAGGCGACAGTGGAAACAGGTATGATATGGGCAGCAGCATCTTCCTGATAACAGCAAGATTATAATAAAAAAACTGTGGTTGCCAACCCGCTCGCCAAGCGTGGCAACTACGGCAATATACCCACCAATGAAGAAAGTTACGAAGAGACGGCCCCAGTCCCCGGCGGCCCCGCTATTCCTGGCTACGGTGGCGACCATGTAACGGCGGGGCAGGGGTGCTAAGAATCTCCGGTGGAGGTTCGGTTGCCACCTACGACGACTCGACCTGACAAATTATAACGCACGCACTCTGAGGACTGACGAGAAGATTCTGGAGCTGGAAGAAGAGATGACAAGTTGCGCTGGAATATTATAGGATTATCCGTGGTCCGAAGAGGTAATCCTCGAATCCGGCAACTTGTTCTATCACCGGGAGGGCGACCATCTGTCCCAAGGAGGTATCGGATTTATCGTCCACAAGTCTCTCGTTAACAACGTTGTAAAGATTGGGAGTGTGTCGGCGAGGTTGCGTACCTTATACTCAGAATCACCAAACGCTATTCATTGAAGCTCATACAGGTTTACGCACCAACCTCGGCACATCCCGATGAATAGGCGGAGGAAATGTATGAGGATATCTCTAAAGCCATGCATTCCTCCAAAACCCACTACACGGTGTTAATGGGAGACTTCAACGCAAAACTAGGCACAAGAGAACGGTGAGTTGAAATTAGGAAATTTGGAATAGGGCAACGGAACCCAAGGGCCAACAGCTGGCCGACTTCATGGAGAAGAGAGACTCTTTCTAATGAACTCTTTCTTCCAGAAGCGACCTCACAGGAAGTGGACTTGGTCGAGCCCCGACGGTGAAAATGAGATTGACTTCATTATGACGACCAGACGACAACTGTTCAGTGATGTCTTAGTGATCGCGAGGGTGAAAACTGGTAGCAATCACCGAATGGTTAGAGGCACACTGAACCTAAACGTTAAGTTGGAGAGGTCTCGTCTAATGAAGTCAACGCTCCGACCACTGATTCTCTAATTCAAAGTCCCGAAACCTTTCAGCTCGAGTTACAAAACCGTTTTCAGTGCCTAGAAGACTGCAATGCAGTGTACGGTATGAATGATAAACTCGTGGAAACTGTCCATGTGGTCGGAGCTAAGTTCTGCAAGACCCGCCGCAGAAGAACACAAAAACTCTCCGATCACACTCTTAATCTCATGGCTGTTAGACGGGAAATGAGGCTGCAGTCTTCAGCAGATCTGACAGCATACAGGCAACTGAACGGACAGATCTCCAAATGCATGCGGCAGGACTTACGCAAATTTAATTCAGCTTGTATTGAGGAAGCAGTCAGGCGAAACCAAGGCTCCAAAGTCTTTGCCAGAGATCTGTCTGCCAGAAAGAGTCAACTGTCAAAGTTGAAGACCGAGTGTGGCAGCATGGTTTCCGGGACACCTGAGATTTTGAGTGAGGTTGAGAGGTTCTGTGGGCAGCTGGAGACATCATCCTTGGAGCCACACACAAGCGTGAGTAATGATCCAAGAACAAGTCTTATTCGACACTATTCCGATGATATCCCGGACGTCAGTCTGAGCGAGATTAGAATGGGTATCCAGCACCATAAAACGGCAAGGCCCCAGGCGAGGATAGAATTACAACGGAGTTTCTGAAAGTGGGTGGAAAACCGGTGCTTGAAGTCCTTTATAAGCTCTTTAATACCGTCCTCCATGGTGGGACTACTTCGGAGGCGTGGAGCAGAAGTGCGGGGTCTTGTTCTTCAAGAAAGGCGACAACGCTCTCTTGAAGAATTACAGACCGATTTCCTTCTGAGCGGCGTCTACGTGCTGTTTTCAAGAGTCACTACCAATCGTATCGCAAGCAGACTTGACGACTTCCAGTCTCCCGAACAAGCTGGTTTCAAAAAGGCTTTAGTACTATGGTACTAAAAACTATGGACCACATACATACTCTTCAGCAAATTGTACAAAAGGCCGAAGAGTACAATCTTCCACTTTGCCTAGCGTATGAGGACTATGAGAAAGCCTTTGATTACATCGAAATTTGGGCGGTGCTACAGTTCCTGCAGCGGTGCCAAGTTGACTGTCGGTATATCGAAGTGCTGAAGTGATTGTACAGTAGGGCTACGATGGCTATCCGAGTACAGAATCGGAGTACGAAAGCTATCCAACTGCAGAGAGCTGTAAGACAAGGTGACGTTATATCCCCGAAACTCTTCACCGTTGCATTAGTAGTCGTTTTCAAGCCACTGGACTGGAAAGGATACGGTATCAACATCAATGGCGAGTATCACTCACCTTCGATTTGCCGACGATATAGTCCTTATGGCAGAATCGCTGGAGAATCTAATCACTATGCTCAATGACCTCAATAGTGTCTCCCAACGGAAAGGTCTTAAGATGAACATGGACAAAACAAAGATCATGTTTAATGTACATGTCACACCTATACCGGTAGTTGTTGGGAGCACTAAGCTCGAAGTTGTTGACGAGTATGTTTACCTGGGACAAATAGTCCGACTAGGTACTCGTAAGTCCTACTTCGACCGAGAGGTCAGTCGACGAATTCAACTCGGCTGGGCAGCGTTCGGGAAATTACGACATATCTTCTCGTCAGGTATATCTCAAAACCTGAAAACGAGATTGTACAACCAGTGCTTGTTGCCTGATGGCTTATGAATCTGAGACCTTCACTGCTAGTCCTTCACTGCTGACCGTATGAGGACGCTCATGGTCGCTCAGCGAGCTATGGAGAGGGCTATGCTCGGGGTTTCTCTGCGTGATAAACTTAGAAAAGAGGATATCCGCAGTAGAACTAGAGTGACCAACATAGCTCAACGGATTGGTAAGCTGAAGTGGCAATGGGCCGGCCATAAAGCCCGAAGAACCGACAACCGGTGAGGAAAAAATGTTCTCGATTGGTAGCCTCGTACCGGTAGGCGAAGTGTAGGGCGTCCCCGCACTAGATGGAGTGACGAACTGGTAAGACATGCAGGAAGTCGATGGATGCAGGTGGCACAGGACCGTGCTTTTTGGCATTCCTTGGGGGAGGCCTATGTTCAGCAGTGGACTTGTGAAGGGCTGTAATGAATGATGAATGAATGAAAGGACTTTTTAAATTCGCAATAAAAATATTGAGGGTCATTTATCGGGATAAAACAACCCTATGTCTTAAGTTGGCGCAAGCAATACACATTTTTTTTATTAAAATCGTTTTTTTATAGAATGAGGATGACAAACAAGCACATAGTACACCTGATGGTAAGTAGACTGTATTCCATAGACATTATTATTATTAATACTCAATTGAAAATCAAAATGCAGATAGAATGCCTTGCTTCCAGTAAAATGGGTCTCCGGTTTTCTGCACTCACCATACGAAACACAACAGCGTTAAGCTGCTATTTTACGATGGTATTGTGCGAGAGCGTGATCCTACCCCGGCCGAACCGACCCATTCATGCTACAACCATAATATAGCTGCAGCTGAGTTGCTGAGTTGCAGCTGCAGTTGAGCGCAGCTTCGGATTATATTCCCAAGTCACAATGATAAAACTTAGCGTAGTTAGGTATAGATACTCGTATTCAGTAATGCTCCCGAAGCGCCGCTAGACGCCAGGATAGTAAAAATCCCAAAGTATTTGATACTCACAACGCTCGATGCCCGATTCATGCTTGATGGCCGATGACTGTGTGCCGAGGGCTTATTAGCGTCGTTCATCACCTGCAGCGTTAGTCGCAGAGAAGAAGAACTCGTGGTTAAGTAATAGCTGTGCGGATCAATAGATCTGCGAGATTAAGCAGTAATTGCCGCGGTTAGTCAATGGATGGGTGACTGTTTTCATAACATACCGAGATTGAGAGAATAGAGAGTGCATATGTATCCTCAGACACTTGGTGCACCTTAATAGCTTCTGCGTATTTGGCTAGTCTCTGTTAAGATCATTATGTTTTGAAATTCATGCAGCTAAAATGATAATAAGTTTATTATTACTTTATATTTTTCAGAGACAGCTGAAAGAGAGAGTAGCCTCATAAACATATTGGCCTTTAAACTGAGCAATCTTATTTAACTGATTTCTACAAGTTTTTTTACTTAAATAATTATTAAGTTTACATTCATATTTAAGTCGAATCTTTAAATAAATTTCTTTAAGTATTTAATTATTAAATATTTGTAATTATTAAAGGTAATACTTGAAATATGAAAATATAGCATCCATCATATAATATATAAAATGATATATACACACACACACACACACACACACACACACACACACACATATATATATATATATATATATATATATATATATATATATATATGATGTAAAATCATCAATAATGTATGATGTAAAATCATCCCAAAATCTCTTCAGAGGTTATTGGGATTTTGTACATTTTGAATTAAAATCCAACAAAATGCAGGTAGGTGGTGCTTATTCTCGGGAACATGTAATACGAATATTTTTTTATTATTTTAGAATATTAACCACTTAAAGTTTTTGAGCCGTTTCGGAGATTAGCGTGAAGGAACATCGTGACACGTGATTTTTATATATTAAGATTTAAAATAATTTTGTATGTGTTAACAATGTACATATAATGAAAAAAAAAACTAAAAATGTTTTTCCTTCCGTTTGATTTTCTTTCATTCACACCGGAAACAATAAATTCAATCCACCCGGGCTACATTCTATCTGGAAACAATCAAATTCAATTGTTACTTTTATCTCGCTCCGGCAACACGACTTGTTTATGACAGTTCAGTAAAATACTTTTGTAATAACCACATCAATTCGTTCCACCTTTTCCCTTTTCAAACAACTTCTAAAAGGAGGAGGTTTACAATTCGTCGGAATCTTTGTTTTTTTTATATATGTTCACCGATTACTCGAAGAAGCCTGAACCGATTTAGAAAATGCTTTTTTAAACAAAAGTGAGTTGTGTTCTGCAGTACGAAACGAAAGCTCCAACTTGTTCGTTATTTATTATTACTTTTTTTTACTATTAGGGATTTTTTTTTATATCGTTACTAAATGTCGTACCATTTGTATCAATTTATAGTTAATTGAAACGACTTTTTCACAACAAGCTATGTAATATCTCGTCAAATTATGCTATTATTTTACGAAAATGTTTAAGTTCGAATTTGTAAACGGTTGATGTTGTTCTATGGAAATTACCACGCGTGTGTAAAAAAAAAACGGTTATTGAGTTCTATTTTCAGACCTGTTTGTGTTGACATTGGAGTCCGTTTGCTTTTTCTGTTCTATGACTTTTGCTAATTTAAATATATGTAATGTCTTCATATTTAATGTCGTCATATTTAAAATATAATTAAATTAGCAAAGATCCAAATATGTCAAAATCCAATGTCATATGAGACAATTTATGTTAAACAGTGAACTTTTATAGGCAGTAATGGAATGGAAATTATATATAAATATATTTTTCCATTCTCTTCCCATCTGCTCCTCACTAAATGAGACAACTTTGAAGACAATGAGAGTAGTTGAGCAATAAAAGTCAATTTTCCTATACAACAACGAAATAAATATCATACGGTTAATTTAATGGAAAAATATTCACTTTGAGCATTCTGTCCTGTTCTTAAATTCCCCCAATTCTAAATAATAACCAACACGGAGCAAATTTGCATATAAAGCCCGAACAGAATGAAAACATTTTTATTGCCGCTAAAAGTTTCAACAAATGGGGAGTACTTCAATGACTTACTAAATTCTTATAAATCGACTCAATTTCTTCCAAATAGTTGTGCGGCGCAAATTGTTCCAAAACCCTATATATAAATAAGCGAAGGCCTGTGCCCAGCAGCGGGATGTAAAAAGGCTGTAACTTTACTTTTACCAACTAACAAATAAAAATATTTAACATGACGAGACTTTGGCAGGTGACACCAGACTGAGCAGAGCTTTAAGACGATCTATAAAGTATAAAAAATAGCCTAGACTGAGTCTCCGTCGCCTCAGATATCTCAAGAGGCTTACCGGGATTAATTCTCGGAGTCGCCTATTGGTAAAATCTCGGTTGTCATAGCGCTTGTGGTTGGCATGTTAACTAAATATAACCACAACTATTCACTTGTGAACTTATAAAAGGTTTCAATGATAACTTTTTCATCATCCTTCACCAGTCCTCTACTGAACATTGCCTACTGTCACCGCCAGTCCGATTTATATCATTACCACGCTTGGCAGGTGGTGTGTCAATTCTTATAAAATGTGTGTTTTGCACCTTTGACATTGTTCCCCTATCGCTGGTATGAGACCTGGAATATACCAGTTTAAATCTATAGGAAGCTGTGATATCTTTCTGAAATTTCGTAAGATTAATTCCTTCAATAAATGTGGTAGAGCCAAGCTGCAACTACATATGTTAAAGTTGCTGCACGAATGGGTCAGCTCGACTGAGGACGGAGCACGCTTACACACAATACCAGCGTGAAATAGCAGATTAATGCTGCTGTGTTTCGTATGGTGAGTGTAAAGAACAGGAGACCCTTTTACTGGTAACGAGGCATTGTTTGAGACCTCAAGGGTAACAATGCATCCACATTTTCTTATTGGAGAATAGGTGTAGGTGTCTATATTTTCGTATTGGAGAATAGGTATGGGCTGCAGCATTCAATACCCAACAGGTGGAATGTGTGCTTGTTCCTCACCCTTATTCTATAAAAAATCAGTGCATGCGTGTGAATGTTCCTTTATGTTCGTTGAACAGTGGACTGTTCATTAAGAATATTGCTTATAATGATGACCATATCATTTGGTTCAGGGGCGACATTGGCGACGTACGATGCTTTGGCAACCAACTGATGGCAAAAAGTCCATGCAAATAACTTCTTCTTTATCGGCTTGTAAAGGTGCACTGCTATACTTGGGCCTCTCCTGGTGTTGGAAAGATTTGCCTTAATTGTCAAGCTTTGCAGGTGAATTAACGCAGCACCAGATGTCTTGCACCTTTAATGCTGCCGCCATTACCAGTCTGTTTATTTTAATTATGGTAAACGAAATTACATGTGTACAGTCTCTATAGGAAGACACCTTTTACGACACCATAAAGCAACACGGGCCGCCGACGTACCGCACTACAACACACACGGCAACCATCTACTGTAATATAAGTCAATTATCGGCTTCTTAAAAGACTTATATCATTCTGGCGTGGTTTCAAAAGACTAGTGAGGTCAGAAGTGAATTATAGTTAAGGAAGAACTTAATTATTGCGCTTATTTTCCAAAACTTGGGAGAGTATAAAAGCACTTTGTTTATTGTTTTTATTTTCTGTAGCTCAGGCCAAGTGACTTCTAAGATATAGTAACATTAGTAAGCGTCTTTTTATTAGTAAGTATCTTTAAGAAAAATATACTAATTGAGAGCAGTGATTTTTTTACACATGCGTGACACATCCAGACCCTGAAAAATTATTTTTAGTCCATACAAGTACTTGTTCCGTGCGGGATTCGAATCCGAAGCCCTCAGTGCCGCAACTCATTGCTAAGCCACTGCGCCACAGAGCCGTTAAGAAATAATGTTAAGAAATATACTAAAAACACTGCGGTTGCCAACCCGCTCGCCAAGTGTGGCAACTATGGCAATATACCCCCATGAGCGACGACACAAATAAACGGCCCCAGTCCCCGGCGGCCCCGCTATTCCTGGCTACGGTGGCGACCATGGTAAAGGCAGGGCAGGGGTGCTAAGAATCTCCGGTGGAGGTTCGGTTGCCACCAAAGACGACTCGACCTGGCAACATATAACGCACGCACCCTGAGGACTGACGAGAAGATCCTGGAGCTGGAAGAAGAGATAGATAAGTTACGCTGGAATATAATAGGACTATCCGAGGTCCGAAGAGAGGGGGAGGACACGGTAATCCTCGAATCCGGCAACTTATTCTATCACCGGGAGGGCGACCATCTGTTCCAAGGAGGTGTCGGATTTATCGTCCACAAGTCTCTCGTTAACAACGTTGTAAAGATCGGGGTGTATCGACGAGGGTTGCGTACCTTACTCAGAATCACCAAACGGTATTCGCTGAAGGTCATACAGGTTTACGCACCAACCTCGGCACACCCGATGAGGAGGTGGAGGAAATGTGAGGATATCTCTAGAGCCATGCATTCCTCCAAAACCCACTATACGGTGTTAATGGGAGACTTCAACGCAAAACTAGGCACAAGAGAGCGGTGAGTTGAAAGTAGAAATTCGGAATAGGGCAACGGAACCCAAGGGGCCAGCAGGTGGCCGACTTTATGGAGAAGAGGGACTCTATGATGAACTCTTTCTTCCAAAAGCGGCCCCACAGAAAGTGGACCTGGTCGAGCCCCGACGGTTCGACAAAAATGAGATTGACTTCATTATGACGACCAGACGACAACTGTTCAGTGATGTCTCAGTGATTGCAAGGTGAAAACTGGCAGCGATCACCGAATGGTGAGAGGCACACTGAACCTAAACGTTAAGTTGGAGGTCACGTCTAATGAAGTCAACGCTCCGTCCCCTCGTGCTCTAATCAAAGTCCCGAAAACTTTCAGCTCGAGTTACAAAATCGTTTTCAGTGCCTAGAAGTTTGCAATGAAGTGGACGATATAAATGACAAGCTTGTGAAACTGTCCAAGCGGTCGGAGCTAAGTTCTGTAAGACCCGTCGCAGAAGAACACAAAAACTCTCCGATCACACTCTTAATCTCATGGCTGATAGACGGGAGATAAAGCTGCAATCTTCAGCAAATTTGACACCACACAGGCAACTGAACAGACAGATCTCCAAATGCATGAGGCGGGACTGACGCCACTTCAATACAGCTTGTATTGAAGAAGCGATCGAGCGGAACCAAGGCTCCAGTCTTTGAGATCCGAGATCAGTCCAGAGATCTGTCTACCAGGAAGAGCCAATTGTCGAAGCTGAAGACTGATTGTGGCAGCATCGTTTCCGGGACACCTGGGATTTTGAGTGAGATTGAGAGGTTCTATGGGCAGCTGTACATGTCATCGTTGGAGCCACACGCAAGTGTGAGTAACGATCCAAGAGCAAGTCTTATCCGACACTATTCCGATGATATCCCGGACGTCAGTCTGAGCGAGATTAGAATGGCTCTCCAGCACCTTAAAAACGGCAAGGCCCCAGGCGAGGATGGAATTACAGCGGAGCTTCTGAAAGCGGGTGGAAAACCGGTACTTGAAGTCCTTCAGAAGCTCTTTAATTCCGTCCTCCATGGTGGCATTACACCGGAGGCGTGGAGCAGAAGTGCAATGGTCTTGTTCTTCAAGAAAGGCGACAACGCTCTCTTGAAGAACTACAGACCGATTTCCCTTCCGAGCTGCGTCTACGTGCTGTTTTGAGAGTCATTACGAATCGTCTCGCATGCAGACTCGACGACTTCCAGCCTCCCGAACAAGCCGGTTTCCGAAAAGGCTTTAGCACCATAGACCACATACATACCCTTCGGCAAATTGTACAGAAGACCGACGAGTACAATCTGCCACTTTGCCTTGCGTATGTGGACTATGAGAAAGCCTTTGATTCCGTCGAAATTTGGGCGGTGCTGCAGTCCCTTCAGCGGTGCCAAGTGGACTGTCGGTATATCGAGGTGCTGAAGTGTTTGTACAGTAGGGCTACGATGGCTATCCGAGTACAGAACCAGAGTACGAAACCTATCC
Source organism: Parnassius orleans (assembly GCA_029286625.1). Lineage (NCBI taxonomy): Eukaryota > Metazoa > Arthropoda > Insecta > Lepidoptera > Papilionidae > Parnassius > Parnassius orleans. The sequence continues at coordinate 2,391,515 of JAGSMP010000040.1, forward strand.
AACTACAGAGAGGTGTAAGACAGGGTGATGTAATATCCCGAAACTCTTCACCGCTGCATTGGAAGACATTTTCAAGCTACTAGACTGGAAAGGATACGGTATTAACATCAATGGCGAGTACATCACTCATCTTCGATTTGCCGACGATATAGTCCTTATGACAGAATTGCTGGAGGACCTAAGCACTATGTTCAATGACCTCATTAGTGTCTCCCAACGGATAGGTCTCAAGATGAACATGGACTAATAGACTAACATTTAAATAGAAAGAGTTTTTATTAAATGTTAGCCATCAAATAAATATTGTTTGTCATTTTGTGATATAACTTATACAATTCAGGTTTATCCTGAGATATAAATATTTTAAGCAAGCTATACCTGAAAACCAATGTACTTAGACTCCAGATACTGGACACGGATGTCCTTAGTTAACGCGGTTAGCTAAATAGACGCTCTGTTACTGATAGAATTAATTAAATGCACCGGCAGCAGAAAGCTGCAGCGTTCATAATTTATATTTGACAAGTACTATATTGTACTAGTCAAGTAGTCTTTCTTGAAACAATTCAGTTAAATGTATTTAATTTTGTAATATACCATATAAATAAAATTGAAGTGTCTGTCTGTAATATCGAAATAACTGGCTTCTATTAAGTTTTTCCATTACAACCTTTTAAAGTCCACTGTTGAACATAGTCTGCAGATTTCCTCATAGGGGGGATATTTGCCATAGTTGGCACGTTTAGCAAGCGGGTTGGCAAGCGCAGTTTTTTATTTTTAGTCGTTAATAGGAAAACGCTGCTACCCATCTCCTGATTTGTTTCCCTCTGTCACTCTGACACCCATGGGATGATACCCATATCACCTCATGGGATGATATGCATGGGATGATACCCATTACCCCAGTAATGGATATTCTTACACCGCCACTGCACGGTAATACGCACATCTTATTTGCATGTAATTAAGAAATAAATAACAATTATTGAATTTTGTCTGTTTGTCTGTCTGTTTGGGCTAATCTTCGAAATGGCTGAACCGATTGTGATAAAACTTCACGAAGAGATAAAGAGTGATGCCAGGAGTGATCTAGGCTATATTTTTGTGAACACAGTGAGTTAGGTTTTAGTAAAGTTTACAATAGGTATCATGTATTCTACTACAGTGAGGTGTACAAATATATTATTATTAGATATTTAGAATTTATGACAGATTATACGGTCAATGTGAGAAAATATATCGAAACTACACGGGAGGAGTGAGAAGTTTTTAATTAGACCATCTCTAAGGTAACTGAATGACTGACTGACAGACAAAGCACAACCTAAACCGGTGTATCTAGATATTTGAAATTTAGATTATACATTCTTTGAGTATCCTAGAAGTGCATAAGGAGGGATTTTGTGAAATTCCCACGGGCATGGATCCCTACAAGTTAGACAGTGGGCCACGGCTAGTATACATAAATTAAACATTTAACAAGTGAGTGATATTGACGCGAAAGCCTTAAATCAATATACAATCTAAACCCACGTCAGGTTGGGATTGGGTATTGGTTTTAGGCTTTCACGGCTTTGTGGGGGTAGAAAATTACTACACGGATGTTGTAGTAGGTCGTTTTGACTCGATTTTTGACATAAAATATTTTAATATTTCTTTAAGAATTAAATAATAATTTTAAGATGTAACATTATCTGGTTTCTTATTTTATTTTTAAGAAAAAACAAGACTTTATAGATGCAAAAGCCTTTTTTTATAGAATAAGGGTGACAAACGAGCACACAGTCCACCTGATGGTAAGTGGTTGCTGTGGCCCATAAACATCTACATCTATCTTCGTTTGCGAATTTAAATGCAGATGCGTTGTCAGCCGTGAGGACTAAGATAAAATGCCTCTTTTCAGTAAAAGGGTCTCCGGTTCTCTACACTCACCATACGAAACACAGCAGCATTAAGCTGCTATTTTACGCTGGTATTCTGTGAGAGCGTGGTCCTCCCCTGGTCGAGCCGACCCATTCGTGCTACAACTATGCTATTAATATAGCTGCAGCATGACTCTACCACGTAAAAAATAATATCGATATCGATAATATCGATAGTGTAGAAGACAAACGTGCTAATTTCAGTAGAATAATTTTAAAAGGTTCTCTACACTCACCATACGAAACACAGCAGTGTTAAGCTGCTATTTTACGCTGGTATTCTGTGAGAGCGTGGTCCTTCTCCGGTCGAGCCGACCCATTTGTGCTACAACTATGCTATTAATATAGCTGCAGCATGGCTCTACCACGTAAAAAAGCCTACTTCAAAGTACTAAAAAAAATATCAAATAATTTTAGTATAACGGCTTCAGAAGTTAGTGCCAAGCCAATAAAGTATAGATTTATTAAAGCCCCTATTTCTGTAAGTAATATGCGGAAATAATTTTATTATATTTGGTTCTTTAAAGTCGGCTTTTACTTTTTACTAAAAGTCCATTCTTTACCATTTTGGATGGACTAAGAAATTTAATAACCTCGAATGTCGTCTAACTAATAAATTACATTAAAAAATTCATCTGCAAATTCTTCATTAAGATCGGTAACCTACGTAGAATAAAACTTAAGATACTTCTCCATTTTTTCAGTCGGCTAATAAAAACTGTGTTATATAATAACATATAATAAGTTATTTTACGTGGTAGAGCCATGCTAATATTACTTGTATAGTTGTAGCACGAATGGGTCACCTGGCAGTTGGTTTATTATATTTCCATTTCTGGTTATCACATTCTGCCAAAGAGGTTCTTATCGCAAGGTTTACAATCTTTACCAACGTAATGAGAAAAGTGTACCTCACGACTTGAAGAACTGTCTGAATCTGGTTGTAGATGATTTTGCTGCGGAAGTGAAAGACTGTCAAAATGTATTTGGATTACAATTGTTGTTTTGTTGTCATCACTATTTAAGATAAGAGACTGAATTGCATTGTTTAGTTTTCAGTTTCCTTCTGTCACCTCTTACGACAACCACGGGACGATATTACAATAGACATTCTTGAAAAATTATTGGAACTACATCATTTTTCACTTTTTTGTTGATAAGCCGGCAGTAAAATAGGATTTATCGAAATGCTTTTAAAAAGCCTTCAATATTTCTTCTTCTTCTTAATTTTTGGCCCTTGAATATTTATTGGGTTCCCAGTTGTCACGTGTGACAGCGTTTATCGACTCACATCTTATTTCTGGGCATTTAGGAAATCTAAAAAATAATGGTTATAATAACAAAAACGGTAACTATATATTATTGGAAAAGCTAAATTAGTTGGTGTAGGTACATCACTAGCGAAATGATAAAAACGTTTAATTAGTTTTACAATAATTAATAGTTTTACACTGAATTTTTATTATTATCACGTAGGATAATAATAAAAATGTAAACGAGATATAACTAATAAAATGTAATTACCACAAGTTTTTATAGGAAAAAACTCATTCCATTAGGATTTAAAGTGATATAAAATGTTGTCGGAGACTTACGTATTAAATAACAATTCCGGATCTTTTACTCTTCTTTTTGTAGTTCTTGATATGCAAGACAAATCTGAACACGACATATTTTCACTTTTCAAATAAATTTTTATTAAAACTGTGATTTATTACGATTTCATGATAGTTGTGTAAACTTTACCGCAATGTTTTAACCGACTAGTCAGTCATGAACTGACATGATTATACAGACATTGCGGCGTTGTCAAACTTATATGAAATATACTTCTTCTCGTAGCTAGGCTCCTTGGAATAAACAAAGATACATGATCACAAGTTAGATATACAAATATAAGAGTGGCAACGTCTTATGACTACGTCCAGTATGATATTTTGCGCAAGGTTTTTAGCGTGTCCGTTTGTTGTCAGTTGTCAGTTGTAGTTGCAGATGTTGTAGGTATGCATTAGTGTGCATGACTAGAGAAGTGACTATGTTATCTAGATTATCGATTAAGTAATGTTGAAATAAATAAAATGCGTTTTTGTTGGAAATCTACTATTTAATATGTTTTTACATGTACAATTAAATACAAATATAAAATAAAACACAATACGATCAAAACACGTAAAATAGGAGAAGTTGTCTAATTAAAAACTGAGCGCGCCTCCTTTGTATTTTTTGTTATTAGGATAAAGGCGAAATTTCCATAATTGGTTTCTTTTTTTGCAGCTACGCAACTTAATTTCCTTTTGTAATCCATTTATGTTTTGTTTTTAAAGAAATTTGACTTTTATTAACGGAAAGCATAAATCATAATATTAAGTTATAAATGTCAAAGAAGTAATGAAAGGTATCATAATTGTCTAAAGAGAATAATTCACTGAATGTTAAAGAGTTTAAGCATTCTACAAACTTTTTAAATTTTCGGCGCAAAGATCGCGTTGGAAAACATACCAATAAGTCATCGCATGATGATTTTAGATTTTGGTGGGTGATTACTTGCTCAAAGATGAGTACTATACTTTATTTTTTGTTTAAGTTCTACGCAGACGAAGTAGCAGGTAAAAGCTAGCTTTTAATACAATAAAACATATTCACTTCTATTTAATAACTAAAAAAGGTGCTGAGTGTGGGCGCGGTTGATGTTTATAAAGTTTAATTTCTTTGTTTAGCATAATATTCTTAGTCTAAGATTTTTTTGAACGTAGCATTCCGTTACGTACCTTTAATGACATTTTTTTTATAGAATAAGGGTAACAAACGAGCACATACTCCACCTGATGGTCAGTGGATGCTGTAGTTGTAGATGCAGATGCGTTGTCACCACTGAGGACTAAGATGGAATGCTTCATTACCAGTACAAAAGGGTATCCGGTTCTCTACACTCACCATACGAAACACATCATTTAGCTGCTATTTCACGCTAGTATTCTGTGGGAGCATGGTCCTATGCTGGTTGAGCCGAGCCATTCAGGCTGTAGCTATATAGCTGCAGCGTGTCTCTACCACGTATATTTGTCGTAGTTCTTCGTTCTTTTACCTCAGCCCGGAATATTTTATTTATTATCCTCAATCATAACATTAACGTTAATAACGTATACAAACGTAACCATTCACTTACTTTTTTTTGTATCCAATATCCATTCGTTATTGATTAGGTATAATGAAATGACATGAAAAGTAAGAAATGAAAATTTCGTACGTGAAACGTCATTTTTACAAATACCGTTTGAAAATGAAGTAAGGAAATGGACCGGAGATCAAACAGTGAAAGAAACTCGGCAGGTATCCTCCTTTTTGCATTTTAATATATTATTTATAATCTTCTTAGTACTTGGCCACGCAGTCTTCCAATACTCTTCACCTTACATGCTATTTGATGTGATCTGAACGGCAGTTTGACCGTAAGCGAATGCATATAGCCTGTGATTTACGGATGTCGTCTAAATAATAATAATAATACAATATGTAAAAAAAACTCTATAGTTTCTGTTAAGTGCGTTATCAGAATGAGTATTCAAACGTATAGAAATAACTTTACTTCAGAAAACTCGACCATAAAAAAATAAATTAAATTAAAATAATTATTTGTTTGGAAATTGTGTGTGGTTTATCATAATTTTTTAATGTTTAATTACTTTATCTTAAAAAATAATTGAAACTCAACTTTTTTTGCGTTTACGCTTTTCTGTTTTCTTTTTATTTATTTTTTTGCCGATTTTAAGCCAGTACTTGATTACATTCCCACCTGCGTGTCTATTCACAATCGTCTCCGAAAGGGCAATCGACTCGGATTCGATAACTTCTCGCACGGAAACCAATAAACGCTATTCACATACGCCGTTTGGATAAATTTGAATTAGTTTTAGGGGGTAGTTTTGATGGTAAGTGGTAATGTAGTGGGGTCGCATTAACATATCTATGTATACGTATATGTCGCAGTATATCGCACTGTCTTAGCTTAACAAGAATTCATTATCACACTTCTGTAATTAATTGTATAACCTGTGTTTTCATTAATGCTACTTAAAAAAGGCCTGTTGGATTTATTGCTAGTTCTTCCCAAGACAGAGATTTTTCCGAACCAATGGTAAAAGAAGAAATAAAAAGTAGAATAATCCAAATTTAATTAAAAAAAAAATTAATACTTTTTTAAATATCGATTTTTGTATGAAATTCCATGTTTGATAGTCTTGGAAATTATAGCAATAACATAAAGTCACTCAAAATTAGTTGCACTTGCTTCGTCACGTTGTCGTCATTAATCACCGCTTCCAATTCGGGTACTAAAATTAATATTAAGATGCGAAACTGGCTGTCTGAAACGGGTGAGTTTGGCATTTAATAAGAGAATTTGTTGCGTTGCATCACACATTTGCTACTGGATTCGACACTGTTCGTTTAAAATGAGTTTAAAAGATGTTAAAATTTATTTAGTTATGATCCGCGTAATAAAATAAAGTGATGTTGAATAAAACTACTTTTACGGATTTTATCGCGTTTAATTATACTTTTTTTAAAATTACCGAAGTTTCGGAAGGTCACGGTGACTGAGGTGATTGACTTCCCGATGTCAGAATTAGCCCGGAGTACCTTCAGCTTTTTAATTATTACTTTTGGTCCGATCTACGCAGAATGAACTTACTATATCTTAAAGTATTGCAGTGGTATGCTTGGGTTTAGTTTTAATTTTATAATTAAAACTAAACCCACTAATTAATACTACTAATAATTAATAATAATTACAGGCTCCCAAACAGGTGGTAGTACCAAGCCTCCCTCTCTATTGAAATTTTTCAACAGCCTCTCGTATCATCCTTGGCAGGAATCGATGTTCTTTCGCGAGAATTTGTGGTCTATCAAATCTAATGTAATGGCGGGGGCCGTCTAGGATATGATCACAAATTGCAGACTTCTCGGAACGTTGGTGTTTCAAGTCAGCTATGTGTTCTTATACGCGGGTTTTAATAGATCCTTTTGTTTGCCCTATATATGAGAGACCACATTCACAATGAAGCTTGTACACTCCTGCATCTTGTAGAGGGATATTACACTTGACGGATGGTAAGAACTGACTAATATTCTTCGGCGGCTTGAAGAATGTTCTAATAGAAGTTCGCTTCAAGATAAAGCCAATCTTGTCTGTGAGACCTCTGACATATGGTAGTACAGCAGGCACACGCTCGACTGTGGCCGGCTTAACTCGGTCACTGTGTCGTAGGCACGGGACCCGAAGCTTGTTATTGTGCAGAACCTGCTTGACGTGCTGAAGCTCGGCGGCCTGGTGTTTGCTGTCACAGATCCCTCGTGCTTTCTGTAACAAAGATTTGCCTACGGTAGCTAACTGTGAAGGATGATGGTGGGATTCACCATTTAAATATCGGTTTGTATGGGTCTTTTTTCTATACACAGTGTGACCTATGGTGTTGTTAGGATTTCGAATGACTAACACATCTAGGAAAGCTAAAGAATTATTTGTCTCTAACTCCTTAGTAAATTGAATTTTAGAGTTTATGGTATTAAGATGTTCTAAAAATGCAATTACTTTGTCTGATGGTAAAATTGTGAAAGTATCGTCTACGTACCGCTTGTAGAACCTTGGAGTTACAGGTGCAGTAAGGAAGGCTTTCTCCTCAAAGTCCTCCATGAATATATCGGCGACAATGGGAGATACCGGTGAGCCCATCGCAATACCATCTACTTGCTTGTAAAACTCTTCCTTCCACAATAGATAGCCAGATGTAAGGCAATGTCTGAGTAATACTGCATATTCTGCTGGCATGTTGTTTTCCTCTAGTTTCCTAGTTACAATTGAGATGCAGTTTTCAACAGGTGGGCATGTAAATAGAGACTGAATATCAAAACTGACCATGGTTTTATTGTCAATAAGACAGGTCTTTTATCTCACTGACAAAATGGTATGAATCCTTAGTGTGTGCTCTTGTGTGTCCTCTGAGTGGTTATAGTATTTTTGCTAAGTGTTTAGCCAATCTGTAAGTTCGCGAATCGATCTGACTCACTATTGGACGTGGTGGAGCTTTCAGTTTGTGTATTTTTGGTAATCCATACAACTTCGGTGGTTTGGCATACGCAGGTATTATCGAATTAACGTCTAGATTCAATTTCTCGGAGTATTTCTTAATTAGATCGCTAGTTGTTTTAAGCGTATTGTTACGAGCTTGGGGTTCGAGACAATTAAAAACTGCCGAGTGAATTACCAAAATTGACACTTTAATTACAGAACACTAATTACAACTAAAAACCACACTAATAACAAAATACAATTGTACTACAGATCACTTTAATTCGCAGTTGTATCGCTTCGAAGTATTCGCTTGTATCGCCAATTCAATACTGACCCGGTCGCGGTCTATACCGGCCTTATATAGGGCCTCAGATAGTTTCCAGAACCTTCTACTGTAGAAACATCTAGAATGTTCGAGTACATATTGGTCCCGAAATTTCTAGAAGGATCTTGACTCTCCTAGTTCTGCTACTCGATACTAGAGGGCGCTAGTGGTAACTAGTGTTGCCATGTATAAACCATTAATAGTGGCGCGCAACACTGCCCCCTCCTAAGACATGCTCGTCCCGAGCATTATTAGCCCCATAATAACGCGCCAGTCGATCCACATGGACGATCTTAGGAGTACCTCTTGCACCTTTCTGTATCCGGTAGGTTACGTCATTGATCCTTGTCACAATCCGGTACGGTCCGTCCCATTTAGCTTGAAGCTTAGGAGATTTCCCTTTGCTGCCAACTGGATTGTGTAACCACACTAGTGAACCTTCGTCAAACCCTTTGTTGTTCATTTTGCGGTCATACCGTGTTTTCATCTTCTCAGACGTTTGCTGCCCCGACTGTCTGACGTGCTCATAAATGTCATTCATTTTGTCCCGCAAGTCATTTGCATAATCGGTTATACTGCGTGGGGCATCAGGTGGTATTCCGGTGATCAGGTCTGCAGGCAGCCGTAATTCTCTCCCAAAATTTGCTAAAGCTGGTGTCACTGATGTACTTTCGTGAACAGCGCTTCGATATGACAACAAAACAGTTGTATGTGCCTGTCCCAGTCTCGTTGCCGTTTTTCCACAACTTTGCTAGGTACCTCTCCAATGTCTGATTAAATCTTTCTACCATTCCATCAGATTGTGGGTGGTAAGAAGTTGTTCTTGTTTTATGAGTACCCATAACTCGGCAAGTTTCCTGGAATATTTGAGACTCAAAATTCCTTCCTTGATCGCTGTGAATCTCTAAAGGTACTCCAAAACGACAGAAGACTTCATGAACTAGTTTATCTGCAACTGTTGAAGCTTCTTGATTTGGAATGGCGAAGACTTCTGGCCACTTAGTGAAGTAATCCATCACAACCATGAAATACTTGTTACCACTTTCACTTTCCGGAAACGGCCCCGCAACGTCAATGGCTATCCTCCATTGTACAATTTCAATGCACCTCTACTACGAGTTTGAGGTCCCTTTACAGCCGCACAACTTGTACATTTGCGACACCAGTCCTCGACATCGTCACGACAGTGGACCCAGTAAAACCGTTCTCGGATCTTCAGTAGAGTTCGTTTAACTCCCAGGTGGCCTCCTGAACAACCATTATGGTACAGCTGTAGAACATCCGGTACTTTAGCTTTAGGGACAACCATTTGCAAATGACAACTGTCTCCCCGACCATTTTCCCATTTACGGCACAAGACTCCATCCTGAATCAGCAAGCTGTCCCATTGGGCCCAATAGCTTTTCGTGGTCGAACTCATCGCTGAAACGTCACTCCACTTGGGCTTAGGAGCACTGGCCTTCATCCATTCTAGAATCGGCTTGATGTCCGAATCTTCCTGCTGTGCATGTCGTAGGCTGTCTTTCCACTCATTGTTGAGCTGGTCTGTCATAAGCATCCTCACAGATACCACTTCCTTACCCTCTTGCCTAGTACAATGCTTGCAATCTTCAGGACAAGGTCTTCTTGACAATGCATCTGCGTTGCCATGAGATTTCCGCTGCGATGTTCGATCACAAAGTCGTATTCCTGTAGTAGCTCAATCCATCTCGCAACTTGTCCTTCTGGATTTTTGAACTGCAATAGCCATTTCAGTGCAGCATGGTCAGTTCGTAAGAGAAATTTCCGCCCCAGAAGATATTTGCTAAAATGCTGCAAGGACTTTACCACAGCAAGCAATTCCGTCTTGTGACACAATAGTTCCTTTCCGGCTTTGACAAAGACTTGCTGAAGTACGCTATCACAACCTCTTGATCACCATTCCTTTGAGACAACACACCGCCAAGTCCTATATCACTTGCGTCTGTGTCAACTATAAATTCCTTGCTCGCATCAGGGTACCCCAAAATAGGTGTTTTGCACAGACGGTCCTTGAGCTCCTGGAATGCGATATCGCAACTTTCATCCCAGCAGAAATGTCGCTTCTCCTCGGTTAGCTTGTGCAGAGGTTTGGCTATATCTGCAAAGTTCTTTACAAATCGCCGATAATAGGAGCACAAACCCAAAAATGCTCTAACCTGTGTCTTGTCTTTTGGAACCGGCCAATCCTTGACAGCGGCAATTTTCTCTGGATCCGTGCGGATACCTTCTTCCGACACTACATAACCCAAAAAGCTAACTTGCCGTTTGAATAGTGAGCATTTCTTCGGAATCAACTTGAGGTTGGCACTCTGGATATTCATGAGCACGCGTTCCAGGTTTTGAAGGTGTTCCTCAAACGTACGGCCTACGATGATGATGTCATCCAAGTAGACCAGACAGGCGTCGCCAATTAGCCCGGTAGTACAAGCTCCATCAACCTTTCAAACGTTGCTGGAGCATTGCACAATCAAACGGCATGACTTTAAATTGCCACAGACCCTTTCCTGTGGAGAATGCAGTTTTCTCCTTGTCCTTAGGGTCTATTTCAACCTGCCAGTAGCCACTTTTCAGGTCCAGCGTACTAAACCACTTTACACCTGTAAGCATGTCCAGCGTGTCATCAATTCTTGGCAAGGATAGCTGTCCTTCTTCGTAACGTCGTTCAGACGGCGGTAGTCAACACAAAACCGCATGCTACCGTCCTTCTTCTTTACCAGCACCACAGGTGAACACCATGGACTAGATGAAGGTTCAATAACACCATCCTTCACCATTCCCTCAATCATGGTTTCCACTTCCTTTTCACGTGCTACCGGCAATCTTCTTGGGCGCTGACGGATAGGCAATTCTTCTCCTGTGTTTATTTTGTGTTGAACTAAGCCAGTCTTTCCTATGTCAGCATCGTTTGACGAGAAAACATCGGCGTACTTGAGTAACAACTTCTTCGCCTTGACCACTTCATTCGGGGAGAGAACGCTGCGACAGTCTTCTAAAAGTGTGGTCACCCTCGTTTGTGCATCCTTGCTGGGGGTCCCAGTCGATGGGTATTGGCACCTACGCAACCAATCCACTTCCTCACAAGTACCAACCAGTGTGCCTTTTTCCATAATCTGTTCCTGATCACAAAGGTTCCTCCTGAGATGTCGGTGGTTCTGACCAAAGTTCGAGCCACTTTCCACGGAAGGTCATTGTCCACCCTTTCCACGAGTACACAACGATGAGCTTGCCCAGGATTCCGAGGAAGACTAACCGGCACAATCGTTTCCGATCTCGGCGGCAGAACAATCTTTTAAGGCTGTACACATTCCCGGTATCGCTCCTTCCACGAAAAGTTCCTCATGTCCACATTTAAAACACCTTGCTTAACATCGATCTCACAACAATTCTTCCTCATGAAGTCTAGGCCCAGGATGCAGTCGTCCATTATATCAGCCACGATGACATTATGCAGGTAGATCATGTTGCCTAGCTTCAACTCCATCTCCTTCTCTCCACGGACGGGTATGCGCTGACCGGTGGCTGTTACCAAATTAATGCGCTCTCGGTTGTATGCGGAGTCCCCAGGAACTGACTTATAAGTTGGGAACTGACAACCGTGCGAGAGGCTCCAGTGTCTATGGTCAGTTTACACGGCGTTCCGTTGACCTCGCCTTTGATGATTAGGCTGTTCCCATCATGGGTTTGTGAGATCGAAATCCTTGGGGCTCTTTTAACATCAGCCAGCACCCGCCCCGCAGTCCTGGCTTTTACTCGTTTCCCTGCTGCTGCTGGGCGGTGCTGTTAGCCGCACTACCCTCTCGAGATCGATCACCTCCCCTTTCTACAGTTCGCTTAGGGCAGCTGGATCGAAGATGGCCCTTTCCCCATAGCCGTAGCACCTAGGGCTGTATCCTTTATTGTAGTCGCGAACTGCAGCTGCTGCAACCTCCTGACGCGATGGGATCGATGATCCTGCCGTACGGCTTCCACCTCCAGTGCATGGGCTAACGCGTCCTTAAGCGTCTCGTGGTGCCCGAGCCTCACAGCAGCTCTGACTTCAAGGTCGCGGATGCCGTCGATGAATGTCTGCACCAGGTTCCTACAATGAGCGCAGGTACAGACTGGTATGCTTTTCGAACCAGCTTTTCCACCTCAAGGGCCCACTGCTGCAGGTTTTCGTTGCTGCGTTGCACGCGATCTTTGAGCTGCGCACGAAAGACGTGTTCCAGGTGAGCGTCGCCATATCTCGCCTCAATGCCTCAAGGAGCTGCTCGTAAGTCACTTCCTTACCGAGAGCTTCCAGAACAGTTAAGGCCTGGTCGCGCAGGCCTAGGGTGAGAGCAGTCATGGCCTGACTTTTATTCCAGCCGTTCGCCTTCATGACAGCCTCGAACTGGATTTTGTAGGCCGACCAGGAAGAAGTCCCGTCGAACGGCGGCACTTTGAATCCACGTAGCGAAGGTGTTGTAGCTACCACGGGAGCTGTAATTCCATCCCCAATTTTAGTTCGTCCAGCGTTTTCTTCACGTCAGCCATCACGTTGTTAACCCGATTGTTCACTTGGTTGATTCGGGTTTCAGCTTCAACAGGCGGTTGTCATGTTGAGCAACCCTATCCTTCACCTCCTTATCTCTTTCCCGAAGGTAGCGTGAAGGTCCTTCATGAGAAGCATCTGCTCCTCCTGTCCCCGCTGCAGCCGCTCTTCCAACCGACGGGCCTGTTCTTCCTGTCGGCGGGCCTGTTCCTCCTGTCGGCGGGCCTGCTCCTGCAGCATCATCATCAGAGCACCTAAGTCAGGTGCTGCAAATGCAGGAGCTGCTGACGGCCGACCTCCGTGGTCGGTAGCTGGCCTCCGACGCTTGCGATGTTGTACCACCAAATCATCTCTGGTCCGTCTCCTGTTGGCGTTGACTTCGGGTACGGATACCCTCCGTGTCATCTTTAGGTAAAATCGGCATGATTAAATCCCACTTCTGACACCAATTGTTACGAGCTTGGGGTTCGAGACAATTAAAAACTGCCGAGTGAATTACCAAAATTGACACTTTAATTACAGAACACTAATTACAACTAAAACCACACTAATAACAAAATACAATTGTACTACAGATCACTTTAATTCGCAGTTGTATCGCTTCGAAGTATTCGCTTGTATCGCCAATTCAATACTGACCCGGTCGCGGTCTATACCGGCCTTATATAGGGCCTCAGATAGTTTCCAGAACCTTCTACTGTAGAAACATCTAGAATGTTCGAGTACATATTGGTCCCGAAATTTCTAGAAGGATCTTGACTCTCCTAGTTCTGCTACTCGATACTAGAGGGCGCTAGTGGTAACTAGTGTTGCCATGTATAAACCATTAATAGTGGCGCGCAACAGTATTAATTGTAGGGTCTGTTTTGACCTTTCTTTGCGTACTTTCATCCGATAAAAGTTGTTATATTTTAAAATTCTAATCTAACGTATCCATTATAACTGAAGCATTACATTTATCTGCGCAGAGAATCGTGAGCTCTGATCTGTTGGGTAAGTTTTTCAATGCATTAAATTCATCTTTGGGAAGATTTAATTTCGACGCTGAGCTTCGACGTAACATAGACCAAATGTCTTGACGTATAGCCTCTAAATCTTCATTACCAATATTATTTTTATACAGGCAATCCTCAACACTACAGATAATGTTTTCATACGGGATTCTTCGCGGTGTTATTGCGAAATTCATATTGTTTTAACAGGTTATAGACCGCGCGTTGTTTATTTTCTTTATTAATTGCGTCTGTTGTCAATGGTTGCGTTCCATTTTTACGTTGACATTGATGTTGGACATTTGATTTAGTTGTTAGTTTTTCGTATTTATCTATATATTTAATTTTGCATTCATTGTATTTAGTTGCCTCGCGTTTATCTAAAGTTTCCATGCAATTCTTATAATCAAATGTCAATAAAACTGTCTTTAAATCACTGGACGATTTGTCTATGGTTTTATTTATGAAACATAGATCGGTACGTTTTTGCTGAATCACCGTTATTAACAATTTTTTACTTGCCTGATTTAAGATCTTAGCGCTTCCTCGAATGTCTGTTTAGTAGATATCTTGTTTAATTAAGATGTTCTAAACATCTTAATTCCATAAACTCTATAATTCAATTTACTATGGAGTTAGAGACAAAAATATAAAAATGTTCGCATAAATATAAGAAATCATTATAAAGTGATGTGTTTTACACTAAATAAAGATCATCTTCCGCCCTCCCTCAATTGCGTCACCACTAATCCCAACGCCACTACTCCCAACTTCGTTGAATTTCGTCGTCAAACCTTCGTTGAATTTAATTAATTTTATCATTATTATTGCAATGATGTCAAATGATCTCTTCACTTTCTCGATGTTCGAAATTCAAATTTCAATTTTCTTACGTCATTTTTACCAAAACGGAACATTTTTGAAATACCCTCGACCCAATTGTATATTACCATCAACCTCGGCAATCGCCTGTCTGTCTTTGTATTTGTTTATCTATAGCATATTTTCTATTATCGTTTTGGTTTTGTTAGTTCTCATGGTGAAAAATTTTAAGATCATCGTGTGGGGTATGAATTAGAAGCTTTTTGACGCATGCATTTGCAAAATGTTTAATTCATTATATTCCGTTTAATTTTATTTATGATTTTCCGAGCGGCTTTGCTTAGGTTTTAAAAGATTTAGTTATTGTAAATCTGCTACAGTTTGAAAATAAATTACAGCTTTTACACCTAGCTAATAAGATATTATACAATTTTATAAGGCTGTTAAATATATAACTTTTGTTTTATCATAAGCGTCTATAACTATATCATATCGATTTTATCCATTATTCTCTCGCAATACCCTTAGCGAACAACATTACGGTTTTGCCCCTTTCCAGTTCTGTCATCGATATCACCGAACAATAAATTCAAACCATTCGGTTCCCACCCTCCAGGGCGAGGCAATCATATTTCATTATTCGTGTTTTATCGTTTCGGTGGTTTGGTTGTTTATGACATTTTGAATGAAATCCTTTACAAACAAATTTGAACTGCCATTCCCTAGATTCAATTGTAAATTTAAGGGATTTTATATTTATATTTTGTTATTATTATAGTGTATTTATAGAGTATTCTCATCTGGTTATGCTGAAATATTATTATAATTACTAAAGGAAATATCAGAATTATATACATATCATCGAGCCTGTAAGAAAAATTATTATTTAAAACTCGCGATACCAATCATACCATCTGGATGATTTGCGGTCCACCACTGTGCCATTTACCAGAAGTTTTCTTTTTCGCACAACTTCCTTGTGGAATCAACTACCATTAGGGTTTTTCCAGGCCGATACGACTTAGGGACCTTCAAGAAAAGAGCCTACTCGTTTTTAAAAGGCCGACAACGTATCTGCAATTCCTCTGGTGTTGCAGTTGTTCATGGGCAGAGGTAGTCATTTACCATCAGGTGAGCCGCATGTTCGTTTGCCCCCTCCCTCCCCTTATATAAAGAAGATGTTGGATGTAATGGAACTTGGTTTCCGATAGATGACGCTGTACCCATCTTGTGTACGCCATACGTAAAACATCTATACTGGAGGCAGTGAGCAGCATTAAAGATGAGACATCTGGATCTGGATTGAATCTGCCTGCCAAGCGTAAAGAGTAAGGCAAAAATATTTTTTTAGAAGTAGAGGTAAAAACTAGTGTTGCCCAAATGCAAGAACAAGACGAGGCTTAGCCAGTCTTGGTGTTGGTCTTGCGCCAATTCACCTAGTCTTGGTCTTAGTCTTGGTATTGCGCTCCCAGTCTTGGTCTTGGTCTTGTTCTTGCAGCAAGAGTCTCGCAA
Source organism: Parnassius orleans (assembly GCA_029286625.1). Taxonomy (NCBI): domain Eukaryota; kingdom Metazoa; phylum Arthropoda; class Insecta; order Lepidoptera; family Papilionidae; genus Parnassius; species Parnassius orleans. The sequence goes on from JAGSMP010000040.1 coordinate 2,407,692, forward strand.
GTCTCGCAATTATAGCTAATAATAGCCTATTGCAATTTATTAAACGTTACTTTAGATCTTAGAACAACTTAACAGAGTAGGTACATTTTGAGCTTGAATTAACATAGCCATAGTAAAGACCAACCATATTAATAAATGTCTAAACATTTAATGAGAAATTCGAAAAATCAAATGACACAGGGTTTGAACCCACGACCTAAGCGATCCGTGCCGATGCTCTAACCAACTGAGCTATCTACCGTGTCCCACGGCCACGGGAGTCAGTCTGTTTCTTAATAAACGTTTACATTTAATAAGCTTACATGTGCTAAAACATGGTTGAAACATATAAAAAACAAATTAATGACATTGTAATGTATTTTAAAGAACATTATCTGTCTAGAAAGAGATTGATAGACCCTCACCTTATATGAAATGGAATAAAAGAGTTATACAATTCATACAATTTACCATTTATTTAAATAAAAAATAAAATACAATACAAATTAAATTACATAACAGTACACAATAGCTTTGACCATCCACCATCCAACCATCTGGCTGACCCATCACTTAACCTATTTCTATGTTTTTTAATTTCTAATGATGCTTTAGAAAATAATCTCTCAGCAGGTACTGAACTTGCAGGTATTGAAAGAAAATCACGAGCCATCTTCGATAAAGTCGGATATTCTGTCTCATGGATCCTCCACCACTCTAAAATGTCTTCAGAGCTGGTGGCTCTGGGTTTACTTAGGTACTCCTCCAACTCGTCAGTAACTAAGTCTTAAAGACAAGATCCAGATCCGAATGACGTTGAGGGACATGCATACAGTTTCTAAAAGTCTATTACGTCTTCATCTTCATCATATTCACATACTTTCTTTTCATTTCTTGGTGATTCTAGAGATTTATTCACTGAGTGTAGACTTTTATATTCTTTATAAAATCAATCAAATGATGTGCGTGCGGCGCGGCAGCGACGATTGTATGCTATATCAATAGAAGCCACCGGCGCGTGTATCTTGACCTTGTACTTCCGGATAGCTGCAAAATTTCTTTGACAGGTCAGTATCCGACCTTTGATAATGCCGACAACAAGACGCCGCACACTATCAAAGTGCCGATGGTCAAAATAGGGATGCACTCTTTGTTCTTTTAATGGATATTTTCATTCGCTATGTATGTTTATGGTATTGTTCGTAATGCGCATAAGTCCAATTTTCCAAATTTTTTAATATATTTTTTTGCATCTCATAGAGTCCCTAAGCGTATACCCGAACTCCCTGAAACGACACTCAGTCCTAACTGCGAGACGCAAGAGTCTCGCAGGCTTAGTCTAGTTCTTGCTCAAATCTTGCACGGTCTGTCATGGTCTTGCATAAATGCAAGAACAAGACCAAGACTGCAAGACCAAGATCAATTTTGGGCAACACTAGTAAAAACGAGCACTTGTTCAGCTGATGACAAGCGGATTCTGTGGTGCCCATAGGTGCCATAAGTCACTGATACTACGCACAAAAGCAAGGAAAGCAGGCAATGCAATACTAGAAATATTTCTCACACCAATATCACCAAATTTTATAGGTAATTTAGAATTTTTTCTATAGCTATTTTAACATTAACATTTCCAGACTGGACGCGAACGGAGTAAGTATGTAAATCTAGGTACAAGAAGACACCATTTTAAAATAGTAAGAGCAATGCGGGGGATTAAAAACCGATAAAATTTTGTTTTTAAAACAGGTTTAATACTATAAAAAAAGGGACCAAATCACCAAACGTAAAATGTATGGAGGAGGCCTACGTCCAGACTTTTGATCGGATGTAAATGTAATGGTAATACCCCTATTAAGACTTAGATTTAATATAAGGAGCCCATGCTGAGAAGGAATTAATTTACAGGACAAGAATGATAATTTCATCATCTTGTCTTCTGAATTAATGTGACATGCGCATTTAAACAACTAATATTAAATTTTCCAATATAGCATACCAACCATATGCCAACCAAAATACCATAGCATAGCAACCAGGTATAACAATTCCGCATTGACAGTTTTTATTCCTGGAGAAATAAGATGGAAATTTTTAAAAATAAAGTGTATCTGTTAAAACTAGATAAATTATTGGAAAAAAACACATTTATTGCTATTTGGTTAAAGACTAATATTTTTAAAATTTTGGAAAATATGAGTAAGATCACTGAGGACGTCATCTGCTCTACGTCCCAGGGTACCGTCGTTCAGGTAGCAGACATTCACCTTGGATTTCAAATTTGAAATAATGGATTGAATCCCCAAACTGAAAAGAGCTGGGTCACCCTGCTGAACACCGACAGCAGAATCGATAATATAGTTTTCGTAAGTTAGTATTTTGATTGTAACATTGCCAAAGGTAATGATACATTTTGGGGTATTGTTAGCCACTTCTTTCAGCAGGGTATCAGTATCGATAGAGTTAAAAGCATTCCTTAGGTCAACCTTCACAAGAACATCTGCATCAAAGTTTGTTAAAAATGTACGCACTGAATGTACCGTCACCTCACAGCCACCTCTAGTGCCAAAGCCTGGTTGAGTAGGCTGACATTTTGTGTTAAGGTTAGAGATTACGTGCCTGCAAGCTAATTTTGAAGTTAAGCGTCGAAATGTGGAACCAACGGCAATACGACGGATACCGTTATTTATTTTTTTGAAGGCACATAATCTTGCCCCATATAAGAATAATCTTACGTGGTAGAGCCACGCTGCAGCTATATTGTGTTTGCAGCACGAATGGGTCGGCTCCGTCGAGGTAGGACTACGCCCTCACAGAATACCAGCGTAAAATAGTGTTTCGTATGGTGAGTGTAGTGAACCGGACACCCTTTTTATTGAAAATGACGCATTCCATTGCAGTCCTCAGGGGTGACAACGCATCTGCACTTTAATTCTTAATTAAGGATAAATGTAGATGTCTATGGGCCACAGCATTCACTTACCATCAGGTGGACTGTGTTCTCGTTTGTCACCCTTATTCTATAAAAAAAGAATGGAATGAAATTAGTATTATCATTACCAGAAAACATAAAATTACATAATTTTTATCTTTACACACACACACACACACACACACACACACACACACACACACAAACACGCGCCCGCGCACGCACTCATAAATTCTTACACTCACATCTATATTTATAATTTTTTACCTTAAAAGCTTAGTGATTATTGGTAACTAAGATGCAGGCCTGGTGACCTGTAACTCAGGTTTTAATTACCTACTTCAGGCACCAGCGATCCACAACCATTCTGTTTAATAGCTATTAATTTTTAGTTTTAACCCTATATTACTAAACTATTGTAAAAAATACGACGGCAAAATCATGATTCCTAGAAAAAACGAAGTTCGCGTCATTGCTCCGTCCCCCGCGTCAGTGTATCTTCCTAACTACGTCCGTCCGTGTGCCACATGCTGTCATAGTAGTCGAGTGTTATTTGTGTGTGGAATTACAGCAAGTGTGTCTTAAATTTATCGAAAGTTTAGTGTTTGCGTGAGTCCTAAACAAAGGTAAGTGTACTTGTTTTTATCACTTTTTACAAAGATTTTGTGTTGATTATGGCTTATTTTGTTTTTATATGTACATATACAATATTATATATTGTGTTGGATGTCTAGAGTTCTTGGAGATGATTAAATTAGTCAGTTATTGGAGACGGCTGTTCATGATGAAGATGACGATAAGAGCGCAAAGCAGCAAGAGACACTGAGTGTGTCAGAAGACAACATAGAAGTGTAAGAACATCAGCTGAACGATCGTGATAATGAAGAATAAACAATTACGCCAGGTATCGTGGAAAATTCTGCTCTTGATGTTCCTATTTCTAGTTACGGAAGCGACAACGGCGCATAGAATCTGATTCTTCACAATCTGAAGATTCTATGCACATTGAAACTGATCAAAGTAGTCAACACAAAACGCAATATGATCCTAGGGTTGTTATACCAAGAAGAAAATTATTCGAGGCAAAAATGAATATAAATGGATCACGAAGCCTAGACAGCTAAGAACGAGAGCTGCTAATAAAGGTGAAGCACGTAATATCTTGAAACCGTGTGAAATGTCCGCTTTAATTCTTAGCGAGGAAAAACTTGAAGAAGTAGTCAAATATATCAATGTGGAAATCTATTCAAGAAAGTCAAACTAGTCCCACATTGCGGCGAGATATCAAAGAGCTCATAAAAGATATCTTAGGTATTGAAACTATTCCTAAATTGGCAATTATACAAGAATCAAATTCTAGAAAAACATGTGCTTTGTGCCCATCTAAGGCTAGAAAAGTGATAACTAACTTTTGTATGAAATGTAAAAGAGCCATATGTAGGACGTACAATATGAATATGTGTCCAAACTGTGTAGATTAAAAAAAATGTGTACTATTTTAATTATTGTGTGATCTCATAAACCCAAAGAAAGTAACTGTAATTTATAAAATAATTAAAGCTTATAATTCGTAAATGTATTCTGTTTTATTTGCATCTCGTATTATTTACGAATGTTTAGTAACAACGCCACTTGCAGGATAGTTTAGTAATTTAGGGTTAATATATTTTTGTGGTGAGAAAATAAATAAATTTTCAATTTTTCAACTCAATCTTTATTATTGTAATATAATCAACATGTATTTCTATTATTTAATACCTTTTGATTATTTTAAGCAGAGTTTTAGCAAGCTTAATGAATTTTTAAGGCCAATACGAAATAAATGTATTTTAACTTTATGCTTATAAATGCATTTGAATTGTTCAAAATAATAATTTTATGATATTTTTAGATGACTTTACATAGAAAATAGTGGGCCGTCACAATAGGTTGTAACCCCGAGGACTAAGATTGAATGCCTCGTTATCAGTAAAAAGGATCTCCGGTTCTACTATCTATTCCGTCCAACTATTTCACACTGGTATTTTGTGCGAGTTACGTCCTTCGAGGGTCAAGCCGACCTATTTCTGCTGCAGCCGTAATACGTTGCAGTGCTACTTTTCTACACACAAAGACAACGCTTGCACGGGAGTTACATTAAAGGCCTGTCTACAACCTAGTTGAAAGTAAAAGGTACTATTTATACCAAAAGTTCCTAAAGCTATAACATAATAATTAACATTTCAACGAAGTTTTGTTTATAAAATTGAAATAACAAACGGAACAAAGAGTTCACCTTATGGTAAGTGGTTACGCCCATGGACACCTGCATCCAACTTCAAACATAGTAGTCTACAGATGCGTTGTCATCTATAAAGAATAAGATGGAATCACATCCTATAATTAAACTGGCTATGTATACCCTTCAGACCGGAACACAGCAATTCACGCACAACATCTTGGTGACAGAAATAGGTATAAGGTTAATTCACGCACAACTGCTTGGGGACAGAAATAGGCATAAGGTTAATTCATGCACAACTGCTTGATGACAGAAATAGGCATAAGGTTGATTCACACACAACTGCTTGGTGACAGAAATAGGCATAAGGTTAATTCACGCACAACTGCTTGGTGACAGAAATAGGCATAAGGTTAATTCACGCATAACTGCTTGGTGACAGAAATAGGTGTAAGTTTAATGCACAACTGCTTGAGGACAGAAATAGGCATAAGGTTAATTCACGCACAACTGCTTGGTGACAGAAATAGGTATAAGGTTAATTCACGCACAACTGCTTGGTGACAGAAATAGGCATAAGGTTAATTCACGCACAACTGCTTGGTGACAGAAATAGGCATAAGGTTAATTCACGCATAACTGCTTGGTGACAGAAATAGGTGTAAGTTTAATGCACGCACAACTGCTTGGGGACAGAAATAGGCATAAGGTAAATTCATGCACAACTGCTTAGTGACAGAAATAGGCATAAGGTAAATTCATGCACAACTGCTTAGTGACAGAAATAGGCATAAGGTTAATTCACACACAACTGCTTGTTGACAGAAATAGGCATAAGGTTAATTCACGCACAACTGCTTGGTGACAGAAATAGGTGTAAGGTTAATGCACGCACAACTGCTTGGGGACAGAAATAGGCATAAGGTTAATTCACACACAACTGCTTGGTGACAGAAATAGGCATAAGGTTAATTCACGCACAACTGCTTGGTGACAGAAATAGGTGTAAGGTTAATGCACGCACAACTGCTTGGGGACAGAAATAGGCATAAGGTTAATTCATACACAACTGCTTGGTGATAGAAATAGGCATAAGGTTAATTCACGCACAACTGCTTGGGGACAGAAATAGGCATAAGGTTAATTCACGCACAACTGCTTGGTGACAGAAATAGGCATAAGGTTAATTCACGCACAACTGCTTGGTGATAGAAATAGGCATAAGGTTAATTCACGCACAACTGCTTGGGGACAGAAATAGGCATAAGGTTAATTCATGCACAACTGCTTGGTGATAGAAATAGGCATAAGGTTAATTCACGCACAACTGCTTGGTGATAGAAATAGGCATAAGGTTAATTCACGCACAACTGCTTGGTGACAGAAATTTTCCAGACAGGCAGACAGATTCCTTTCCAGAAAAGGACTCCTATTACCTACCCAGAAAAGATTTTTTCGAGATGTTTTCTTAACCGTCCACGCGGTAAATCAACACTTAAAATATAAATAACAGGTACGATGGTGCTGGTGGGGATCGAATTCGATTTACTCGCATATTATAACATTTTAAAGCCAGTGTTTATCCCCTGGACTGTTACAGTTTTTTCAGCATTGATTGTAGTGATATATGGAGTACCTACCACTCCATTTCATGTCTTTGATGTCGTAAAACTTTACAAAGTTAATCTTTTGATAAAACAAAAAGCAGCTTTGAAATCTAAAAAGAATAAAAGAATTTCCTCATAAAGGATTCTATAGATAGAAATAAAATATTTTCTATGAAAATTGAATAAGAAATTATTTAACTCTTAAAAGTTTTTGAAGCCGGCATTTACTTTTTGTTAAAGTATAATGATGCTTTAGAATGGCCTAAGAAATATCACAACTTTCACGACTAGATTGTCGTCTATATAGTTATTAAAACCTTCATTCCAATTTTTCCACTCTTAGAGAAGGAATTTTTCCTTAATTTTATATGGGATTACCTTTGATACCTTCAGTGTTATTTAATCGGTTTAACCATTTCCGAGAAATCGGTGAACATACATTGAAAACTACGCGTCGACTCGATAGAACTTTTTCGTTTTTTGAACTTTGTTAAAAATTTATTCAATTAGACAATTTAAAAATTGTTTGCAGGTTGCATGGTGTACTTTGCGAGGTGGCTAATCTTTGGAAGATACTTGCTAGAGGGCAGCATATTATGTCCAGCGACGGATAAAAATTTATCAATGAAAATGATGTACCATTAAATTTATTCATGTCGGAAATAACTATAGGAAAATGTTAAAAGAAATAATTTTAAACATTTCCTTCTCTGTGAAATACCGGAATCGGATTACATTGAATTTATTATTCGGAAATCGATTTACCAAAAGCGGAATAAAACTGTACCGCTCTTTTGCTTTTATCAATTTCCCGTTAATATATTATTCATGTGTATCATGATTTTTCGAATCGAAATTTGATTTATTTCGCCGATTATTAAGTATTTAACGATATGAATGAATGTAATTATATGATAAAGATTGTTTAGTAATTTGTTCCATTGAAATTAACTGTGGATACTGTAGCCTCCGACTACTACTTTTCTAAACAAGAATGACTAATGAACATATTATACATTTCTAAACAAGAGTGACTAATGGACATATATGAAGTGTGATAGAAACAAGATGGATGTAGATGACTCAGGAAAGTACTTTGTCACAATCCATGCGGGAGGCCTATGATCAGCAGTGGACTTGTAATGTGATAGTAGCCCATATGGACACTGGTAAAATGCAGATGTGTTGCCATGCTTGAATTTTGGCTTTTTATATTCTAATTGTTATTAGGAAGATGCTGCTGTTCATCTCTTAGTTTCTTTCTCTCTGTCGCCTCTTACGACACCCACGGGACGTTATGGGATAGTGGATATTACTACGCCGTCACTCCACTACATGATACTAAAAGTGTACAGAAGGGTCAAATAGTTAAACTTGAAAAAAGTTAAAACCAAAATCAAAAAACTTAAAACAATAAAATAATTTCCACATGGAAAATATCTCCCTATGAGGCAATTTATGGGGGAGACATACGATCAGCAGTGGATTTTTGATACACTGTAACTGGCAGTTTACATACATAAATTTCACAAGGACAAACCTATAGACCTGAAACAATTATTTGTAGGTCATACAAATACTTGTTCCGTGCGGGTTTCGAACCTGCTGCGGCCCTCAGCGTGGCAGCTCATTGCTAAGCCACTGCGTCACAGAGCCGCCAATGTGTCGAATAATTAAAGCCTTACCTTTAGAAGGTATTAAATAATGTGGAAGTTATTTCATTATTTTCACATTTATTCAAAGGAGGGTTCAATCGGATGATATTTATTTATAGATAATGTAGGAGTTAGATAACAATCCAGGGCGGGTAGCCTCACGTGCTCAACACTCTGTTCACAACAAGTCACAAATTTATGGCGTCTACGTGTGGAATTGGGAGTACGTTAGAGAACTTACAATCAGATTGAAATTGAAAATTTACTATTTGATCTCTTGGAGTTTAGCAGTCGCCGCATGTCTCTAGGTTCTGTAACTATCGATTCAACTACAGAATTCGTGGAGACATGTTAGTTTCTTAAAATAAAAATTCTTGCTGGTCAAAAATAAAAATTCTTAGTATCGCTGTGATTTAGTATTTGATGGGGGTTTGATTACCTCACGCAAAAAGCATTTGCATGGCCTTCAAATAGTTGTTGGGCTTCTAGTTCTGCCATGTGCAATTTATATACGTAAAATTCCTCAACAATTCAGGAAATTCCTAGAAAAAGTCGAACCCACTGACTTAAAAAAAGAAAACAGAAAACCTTATAAAATAAGTTATTATACTTACAAAGATTCAGCAGTGACCGACTGCTTCATAATCATCATCATTACACCTAATTCATACGTTTACTACCACAGTCTTAAGCTTCCTGTATCCACCGATTACGTGCACGTCTTAAAAGTCAAGTTAAGCCGTTACTCCATTTAGTGGGGGGTTGCTGGTGTCACAAAAACAAAGGTAGTTTTAGTAAAAAAAGTGATATACATTCTGTAAACACTATGAACAAACACAAGCTAGTGATACCAGTTTCTCGACTCCACAGAGTCAGTAATTCATTTTTGGGGCAATGTATACGCTATTACAACAAGGTCCCGGAAAGTGTACAGGCTCTCTCTATTACCAAATTTAAATGTTTTGTTAAGCTGAAACTGTATAAAAAGGGTTATTATAATATAAATGAATACATGGTTGATAATGACCCCTGGGAATGAGGTGGTCGCTTCCAAGCTGTTTCTAAAATAAATTTTGTAAATTGTTTGTAATCATTTATATTGTTAAATTTATTTGAAGAAAAAAATTCCCGCTGTGTTTCTTGCTGGTTCTTCCCAGGACAGAGGATTTTTTGAACCAGTGGTAAAATAAAAAAATTACTTTCAATAAGAATTACTTGTAATCAATATAGAATAAAAATATTCTATTCTATTCTATTCTGTACAAGGCTGCCATTCTAGAACTTTTGGTCCTCATTAGTTGTCGGCTCGTCACGTTATATCAAATAGAATAGAATACAATCATTTTTATTCAATATAGATTACAAGAATACCTATTGAAAGTCATTTAAGTTTCAACGCTAGTTCAGAAGAAAACCTCTATGCTGGGAAGAACCAGGAAGAAAACCAGCTAGACTTTTTTTAAACATTAATTTACAATATAACATATTATACAATTAGGTATAAAACATTTAGAAACAGTAAGGTCAGCCCACTGCCATTTCAATTTACTGAGCCGGTGAGCTATGTTGTTTACTCTGGTCTCGCTGCGAATATTATCATTACTGATTCTATCAGGTAGACTAAGAGTAACTGCTTAGCGATAGAAATAGCTAAGAAAGAACCCACCGAGATGGATTCGGGGCTGTAAACGACCAAGTTTATAATAGGGGTAAGCTTGCTAGCTAGGCGTTATTTTTATTTTATAAGATAAGGGTGACAAGCAAGCACACAGTCCATCTGAATTTAAGTGGTTGCTGTGGCCCATAGACATTTACATGTATCCTCGTTTGCGAATCAAAATGCAGATGCGTTGTCAGCCGTGAGGACTAGGATGGAATGCCTCGTTTCCAGTAAAAAGGGTCTCTGGTTCTCTACACTCACCATACGAAATACAGCAGCATTAAGCTGCTAATTTACGCTGGTATTCTGTGAGCGTGATCCTTCCCCGGTCGAGCCGACCCATTTATGCTACAACTATACAATTAATATAGCTGCAGCATGGCTCCACATTTAAAATTACGTAGTAATTATTTAACGTAGTGATTACATTCTCTTTGGTAATCAAGTTCACGGTGCAAAACAAAAAGCTAGGGAAAATGGCCACTAGGTTGTAGGATACACTCTTACCAATTTCAGCCGTCAAGTAGCAGCCCCTGTCTTGCTATGTTCTGGTCTGATGGATATTGAGAGCCAGTACCTATAATTGCTGTCTGTGAGGCGTTCCATCTTAGTCCTCAGATGTGACGCATCTGTAGCCTTCTTTGTTTGAAGTTGGTACTGGTGTACCTACTGCAGTAGCCACTATACAACAGGGTATCTGTTAAGTTCGTTTGTCACTTCAGCTTTATAAAAAAATAGGAAAACGTTCTTCTTTTTCTTCATTACTCGAGTTAAATTCACTAATTGACATGCACATTCTGTTGTAGGGAGGAATTACTTTAATTGCCACATTTGACAAGTGGATTTGCGATCGCAGATACAGACGTCTCGCACCTTTGATGTTGCCCCTCACATAGGTTTGGGTATTTTACATTTGGCGTAAGCAATTTGGTTATACGGTAGCTATGAGATTTTTCTAGTCCCAGAGTCACTTCTTACTACTACCACGGGAAGAAATTGGGTGATAGGTTCCTTACGCCGCCATTACACGGCAAAAACTGAAATTGAACACTTTTTTGAAATAGTGATAGTTCGTATTAATTCCATGAAAATATAATGTCAAAACTCCACAAACCTTATTTGATAGAAAATCTCAGCGGTGAGTCAAATTGAATTCCAGCATCCTCTCGACTACTTGGAATGTTACCAACTTGTGCAGACGAACTGAATTTACTTGAGATGAAACTTTAATAAATTTATATTGCAGCATTACCGATAGCACTCCTGTCGCAAACGAGTTCACTATTCAAGTACAAAATATGAGTATACTCATAGGGTTCTTAAAACTAGAATTATTTGTAAAACAATACTATAAATATAATTGAAAAGCGATTTTAAATAACTAAAAAGAATAAAATAATTTTCGCGTAGCTTCTAAAGTTGATGCTAAGACATTCTTTCATCATCATCATCATCATAATCATTACATCCCATCACAAGCCCACTGCTGAACATAGGCCTCCCCCTAGAAATGCCACAAAGCACAGTCGCGAGCCACCTGCAACCATCGACCTACATATCTTACCAGGTCGTCACTCCATCTAGTGGGGGGACGCCCTACATTTCGCCTACCGGTACGAGGCTGCCACTATTACTGATTAGTGAGCTGAAGACATTCTTTATAAATAATTAAAGCTCCGTCCCCGCTCAAGCGTTTGAGTGGACTAAGAAATATCAATCACATATAAAACTTCACCTCTATTTTTCTAACTCTTATGGGTGGAATGTTCTCTCTACATATTGTATATGGGACCACGCCTGATCTCTCTCCGATCGTGTCGGATTACTGTCCCATCGGACTTTATGAGTGTGGGAATAGAAAGTATACTGTCTTGTGCTTGCGCGTACACTCAGGCACTATAATCCTGTCCTATGCAGATGTATAGTCTCCATTGAGATCATTTAACTTAATTTTTTTTAATAAAGGGGGAGGGGATAACTCCAAAATCAAACTCTTTCGTAAGGCACAAGTAAGCTTCAAGTTGAAACAAGTGGCGCATTCCTCCAAACACCCAAGTCAAGGTGGGCCCGTGCCTAGGACTGAGTGGCATTAGGGTGTAACATGATGTCAATCCGTCTGGAATTTTGGTGTACTGGGGTTTTTGGAGTCCTCGATTATGATATTGAGGTAAATGGGTACTAATTAACCATAATCATCTCAAATTTCAACGTTGGACAATAACAGCGCATTCGAAAGGTTAGAAATAACCTTAAAATTAATTTAACTTACATACTTACTTTGCTGTGTAGTGGCGTTGTAATGATTTCTTTAATATCAACTAACTCTTAACAACCCCACGGGTGTCGTAAGAGGCGACAGAAGGAAAACAAATCAGGCGAATCAGGAAATTGGCAGCAGCATCTTCAAAATAACAACTAGAAAATACAAAACTACAGTTGCCAACTCGCTTACCAAGCGTGGCAACTATGGCAAATAACCTACGAGTTAATTTATGGGGAAGGCCTATGTTCAGTAGTGAACTTTCGATAGGCAGTAACGGTAGCGGTAACTTTGTGGTCAGTTCACAACACCTGTGTTATATGTACGTTATGGGTAGTTTTATCCAAGACGTCTAATAAGAAACACGTTTCTTTCATTGCCACTAAATACAACATGTGATTTTAATTATTTTCTGTTAGTGTTATTTAATAGTGTTCACGAGGCACAACAGTGTTAGAATTTCGGTATTATGATTTCTTAGTCGTCGTCGCAAATATAAAAACCCTCAGCGCTGCACCTCATTGCTAAGTCACTGCGCCATGGGTCGCCAAATGATGGATTCCTAAACTTTTTACTTCTTAACTTAAGGACCCAACGTCGACTTCACTCATTCAGGCGGGTATACCTTGATCGTAAAATTTCAAATACACATACAACGTAAACGTGATCTGTTTGTACTTACAATTTTTTTAGTGCTCAAGTCGTTTATGTTTAAGGTTTTGATTAAAGACTAGGTATTTTTGATAAGTATGAAGATACGTACCATTATAATAATTTATTATAATATGTTTTTACGCAAATACTACACATTAAATGAAACTAATTTTACGGATTTCATCGCGTTTCACGGATATATTACGGAAACGTTTCATGGTTTCACGTCAAAAATATCGGTCACGGGATGACTGATATTTTTGACGTACCGATGACATAGTAATCCTGGCTGCCTTCAGCTTTTGAATATATATTTTTGGTCCGATCTATGCAGAACGAGCTTACATTATCTTGAAGTCTTGCAGTGATATGCTTGGGTTAGGATTTAATTTGATTAATTACTAGCTGTGCCCCGCAGTTTCACCCGCGTATATCACGTGTCTGAGCCGCGCGACATAACATGACACCTAGTTCAAGCATTTTAGATAGCAATGTATGGAAAAATTGGTAAAATTAATAGAGTAAGTAATGGAGCGAAGTTAAATTTTATCCACTCTCCCTTCCCTTCCCGGGTGAGTGTCACGCCCAGAAGTGTCCCAGAAAGTGTCCCGAAGCGCGGTTTTTTCCAGTTTTAAAGAAAACCGTACACAATACATGAAGAAAAGTGTGTAGGTACGAAATTATCCCTGATAAGTTTGCTATCAACATCTTGTACATATAAAAGCGATATCACTTATAGTTTCCGCATAACCTGCCACGGAATATGTAAATTTTTTTCATTATCGTGTACGTGTCGTGGAGAGATTTGGGATGCGGGTTGGGGGGGGGACGCTCACCTGGGAGGGGGAGACTGAGTGGATAAAAAGTAGCTTTGCTCTATAACGTACGTATACCGATAGATAAAAGTACTCCATTAATTTTGCGAATTTTTCAACCTAAAATGATGGAACTAACCTCGCCCATAGAAGCGTTCACTGCTCGTTTCTCCCGGTTCTCATCGGACGGCTAGGGTTTATGCATCGTTCGCGCGCCGATTCGAGTGTTGAATTATTTAAATTTTTCATTATCTCCAAATAACATGTCATAAAAGCAAAAATTATCTTCATAAAATTGTCTTGATGATGAAGTAACTTTCGTTCGTAAGGATTAATATGCCATGCCTAATAATAACACTCATAAATCACTTTTTAATTTTCAATAATTTTTTGTCACAAAATACCTTTTTGTGGGTTATGTTTAAGAAATAGACATATGGTATTGCGGAATTATTTTAAGATGGAGTAAAAATCAATATTTTTGTACAACATAGTATTTACGTATCACTAACCATTACGTCAGCGCACGCGGATAAATCATTTCGTGAGCGCTTTTTCTTCTGACTTCCTTGACAAAAATCAATATATAAGGCTAGCTGAGAGGTGTAGCCTAATGGCAGCCTACACTATCATATACCTCATGAATTTGGCTATAATTTTCAAAAAGATTTTTTCAAATCGGACTGGTATTTCCAGAGATTACCGTGTTTAAACAAAAAAAAACCTCATCCGCTTTATTATATTAGTATAGATAGGATCCCAATCACCCATCCATCTTCTCTGTTGAAATTAAGATGTTTTTAAATTTTAATAGCTTCGAAAAATATCTTTGGTAGGAAGGTGTTATTTTGCGAGGATTTGTGGTCTATCAAATCTGATGTAATGGCGGGGGCGATATTGAATATGTTCACAGAAGCACCCGAAACGTCGATAATTAAAAAGTTAAATTAGTTTCATTTATAGTACCATTGTACTAGAGTTATAGTGGTAGCTCGAGGCTATAAGCTCGCCGTAAATTTTACAATCCGACAAACCAAGTTCGATTCATTCATTAATTCGATCATTAAGTTGCTGACTAGTGAACCTCCATAGCTTTGCCTGCTAGGATCTATTAATGTGGCATTATTTAGATTTAAGATTATCAAAGACCATTTATATTATCAATTTAAAAATATATATAACCTAGATCACACCTGGTATTGCTTTCTATCTGTTCGTGAAGTTTCATTTCAATCGCTTGAGTCATTTCCAAGATTAGCTCGGACAGACAGACAAACAGACAAATATTAATAAATTAGACAAATAATTGAATTAAACTACTTTTACGGATTATATCGCGTTTAATTAACTTATTTTATTAATTCCCGACGTTTCGGGTGCTTTACAGCACCCATGGTCACGGGGGACTGAGGTGATTGACGTCCCAATGTCAAAGTTAATCCGGAGTACCTTCAGCTTTTTTAATTATTAATTTTGGTCCGATCTACGCAGAAATTAATAATTAAAAGATTAGTGTTGCGCGCCACTATTAATGGTTTATACATGGCAACACTAGTTACCACTAGCGCCCTCTAGTATCGAGTAGCAGAACTAGGAGAGTCAAGATCCTTCTAGAAATTTCGGGACCGATATGTACTGAACATTCTAGATGTTTCTACAATAGAAGGTTCTGGAAAGTATCGGAGGCTATATAAGGCCGGTATAGACCACGACCGAGGCAGTATTGAATTGGCGATACAAGCGAGGACTTCGAAGCGATACAACTACGAACTTAAGCGATCTGTAGTAAAATTGTATTTTGTTATTAGTGGTTTAAAGTTGTAATTAGTGTTGTATAATTAAAGTGTCAATTTTGGTAATTCAATCGGCAGTTTTAATTGTCTCGAACCCCAAGCTCGTAACAATTGGTGTCAAGTGGGATCACATCATGCCGATTTTACCAAAGGACGACACGGAGGTATCCGTACCCGAAGTCAACGCCAGCAAGAGACGGACCAGAGACGATTTGGTAATGCAACGCCGCAAACGTCGGAGGCCAGCTGCCGACCACGGAGGCCGGCCGTCAGCAGCTCCTGCATCTGCAGCACCTGACTTAGGTGCTCTGATGATGATGCTGCAGGAGCAGGCTCGCCGACAGGAGGAACAGGCCCGTCGACAGGAGGAACAGGCCCGCCGACAGGAGGAACAGGCCTGTCGGTTGGAAGAGCAGCTGCAGCGTGGACAGGAGGAACAGGCCCGCCAACGGGAAGAACAGATGCTCTCATGAAGGACCTTCACGCTACCTTCGGGAAAGAGATAAGGGAGGTGAAAGATAGAGTTGCTCAACATGACAACCGCCTGTCGGAAGCTGAAACCCGAATCGACCAAGTGAACAATCGGGTTGACAACGTGATTGCTGACGTGAAGAAAACGCTGGACGACCTCAAACTTGGGGATGGAGTTACAGCCCCGTGGTAGCTTCAATACCTTCGCTACGTGGATTCAAAGTGCCGCCGTTCGACGGGACTTCTTCCTGGTCGGCGTACAGAATCCAGTTCGAGGCTATCATGAAGACGAACGGCTGGAATAAAAGTCAGGCCATGACTGCTTTCACTCTAGGCTTGCGCGACCAGGCCTTAACTGTTCTGGAAGCTCTCGGTAAGGAAGTGACTTACGAGCAGCTCCTTGAGGTGTTGGAGGCGAGATATGGC
Organism: Parnassius orleans; assembly: GCA_029286625.1. Taxonomy (NCBI): domain Eukaryota; kingdom Metazoa; phylum Arthropoda; class Insecta; order Lepidoptera; family Papilionidae; genus Parnassius; species Parnassius orleans. Next base: position 2,424,162 of record JAGSMP010000040.1, read on the forward strand.
GACGCTCACCTGAACACGTCTTTCGTGCGCAGCTCAAAGATCGCGTGCAATGCAGCAACGAAAACCTGCAGCAGTGGGCCCTTGAGGTGGAAAAGCTGGTTCGAAAAGCATACCAGTCTGTACCTGCGCTCATTGTAGGGAACCTGGTGCAGACATTCATCGACGGCATCCGCGACCTTGAAGTCAGAGCTGCTGTGAGGCTCGGGCACCACGAGACGCTTATGGACGCGTTAGCCCATGCACTGGAGGTGGAAGCCGTACGGCAGGATCATCGATCCCATCGCGTCAGGAGGTTGCAGCAGCTGCAGTTCGCGACTGCAATAAAGGATACAGCCCTAGGTGCTACGGCTGTGGGGAAAGGGCCATCTTCGATCCAGCTGCCCTAAGCGAACTGTAGAAAGGGAGGTGATCGATCTCGAGAGGTAGTGCGGCTAACAGCACCGCCCAGCAGCAGCAGGAAACGAGTAAAAGCCAGGACTGTGGGGCGGGTGCTGGCTGATGTTAAAGAGCCCCAAGGATTTCAATCTCACAAACCCATGATGGGAACAGCCTAATCATCAAAGGCGAGGTCAACGGAACGCCGTGTAAACTGACCATAGACACTGGAGCCTCGCACGGTTGTCAGTTCCCAACTTATAAGTCAGTTCCTTGGGGACTCCGCATACAACCGAGAGCGCATTAATTTGGTAACAGCCACCGGTCAGCGCATACCCGTCCGTGGAGAGAAGGAGATGGAGTTGAAGCTAGGCAACATGATCTACCTGCATAATGTCATCGTGGCTGATATAATGGACGACTGCATCCTGGGCCTAGACTTCATGAGGAAGAATTGTTGTGAGATCGATGTTAAGCAAGGTGTTTTGAAATGTGGACATGAGGAACTTTTCGTGGAAGGGGCGATACCGGGGAATGTGTACAGCCTTAAGAAGATTGTTCTGCCGCCGAGATCGGAAACGATTGTGCCGGTTAGTCTTCCTCGGAATCCTGGGCAAGCTCATCGTTGTGTACTCGTGGATGGACAATGACCTTCCGTGGAAAGTGGCTCGAACCTTGGTCAGAACCACCGACATCTCAAGAGTACGTGTGCTGAACCTTTGTGATCAGGAACAGATTATGGAAAAAGGCACACTGGTTGGTACTTGTGAGGAAGTGGATTGGTTGCGTAGGTGCCAATATCCATCGACTGGGACCCCCAGCAAGGATGCACAAACGAGGGTGACCACACTTTTAGAAGACTGTCGCAGCGTTCTCTCCCCGAATGAAGTGGTCAAGGCGAAGAAGTTGTTACTCAAATACGCCGATGTTTTCTCGTCAAACGATGCTGACATAGGAAAGACTGGCTTAGTTCAACACAAAATAAACACAGGAGAAGAATTGCCTATCCGTCAGCGCCCAAGAAGATTGCCGGTAGCACGTGAAAAAGAAGTGGAAACCATGATTGAGGGAATGGTGAAGGATGGTGTTATTGAACCTTCATCTAGTCCATGGTGTTCACCTGTGGTGCTGGTAAAGAAGAAGGATGGCAGCATGCGGTTTTGTGTTGACTACCGCCGTCTGAACGACGTTACAAAGAAGGACAGCTATCCTTGCCAGAATTGATGACACGCTGGACATGCTTACAGGCGTAAAGTGGTTTAGCACACTGGACCTGAAAAGTGGCTACTGGCAGGTTGAAATTGACCCTAAGGACAAGGAGAAAACTGCATTCTCGACAGGAAAGGGTCTGTGGCAATTTAAAGTTATGCCGTTTGGATTGTGCAATGCTCCAGCAACGTTTGAAAGGTTGATGGAGCTTGTACTTACCGGGTTAATTGGCGATGCCTGTCTGGTCTACTTGGATGACATCATCATCGTAGGCCGTACGTTTGAGGAACACCTTCAAAACCTGGAACGCGTGCTCATGAAGATTCAGAGTGCCAACCTCAAGTTGAGTCCGAAGAAATGTTCACTATTCAAACGGCAAGTTAGCTTTTTGGGGTATGTAGTGTCGGAAGAAGGTATCCGCACGGATCCGGAGAAAATTGCCGCTGTCAAGGATTGGCCGGTCCCAAAAGACAAGACGCAGGTTAGAGCATTTTTGGGATTGTGCTCCTATTATCGGCGATTTGTGAAGAACTTTGCAGATATAGCCAAACCTCTGCACAAGCTAACCGAGGAGAAGCGACATTTCTGCTGGGATGAAAGTTGCGATATCGCATTCCAGGAGCTCAAGGACCGTCTGTGCAAAACACCTATTTTAGGGTACCTGATGCGGGCAAGGAATTTATAGTTGACACAGACGCAAGTGATATAGGACTTGGAGGTGTGTTGTCTCAAAGGAATGGTGATCAAGAGGTTGTGATAGCATACTTCAGCTAGTCGTTGTCAAAGCCGGAAAGGAACTATTGTGTCTCAAGACGGGAATTGCTTGCTGTGGTAAAGTCGTTGCAGCATTTTAGCAAATATCTTCTGGGGCGGAAATTTCACTTACGAACTGACCATGCTGCACTGAAATGGCTATTGCAGTTCAAAATCCAGAAGGACAAGTTGCGAGATGGATTGAGCTACTACAGGAATACGACTTTGTGATCGAACACAGCAGCAGAACATAGCAGTGAATAGAACACAGCGAAATCTCATGGCAACGCAGATGCATTGTCAAGAAGACCTTGTCCTGAAGATTGCAAGCATTGTACTAGGCAAGAGGGTAAGGAAGTGGTATCTGTGAGGATGCTTATGACAGACCAGCTCAACAATGAGTGGAAAGACAGCCTACGACATGCACAGCAGGAAGATTCGGACATCAAGCCGATTCTAGAATGGATGAAGGCCAGTGCTCCTAAGCCCAAGTGGAGTGACGTTTCAGCGATGAGTTCGACCACGAAAAGCTATTGGGCCAATGGGACAGCTTGCTGATTCAGGATGGAGTCCTGTGCCGTAAATGGGAAAATGGCCGGGAGACAGTTGTCATTTGCAAATGGTTGTCCTAAAGCTAAAGTACCGAATGTTCTACAGCTGTACCATAATGGTTGTTCAGGAGGCCACCTGGGAGTTAAACGAACTCTACTGAAGATCCGAGAACGGTTTTACTGGGTCCACTGTCGTAACGATGTCGAGGACTGGTGTCGCAAATGTACAAGTTGTGCGGCTGTAAAGGGACCTCAAACTCGTAGTAGAGGTGCATTGAAATTGTACAATGTTGGTGCACCATGGAGAGGATAGCCGTTGACGTTGGGGCCTTTTCCGGAAAGTGAAAGTGGTAACAAGTATTTCATGGTTGTGATTAATTACTTCACTAAGTGGCCAGAAGTCTTCGCCATTCTAAATCAAGAAGCTTCAACAGTTGCAGATAAATTAGTTCATGAAGTTTTCTGTCGTTTTGGAGTACCTTTAGAGATTCACAGCGATCAAGGAAGGAATTTTGAGTCTCAAATATTCCAGGAAACTTGCCAAGTTATGGGTACTCATAGAACAAGTACAACTTCTTACAACCCACAATCTGATGTAATGGCAGAACGATTTAATCAGACATTGGAGAGGTACCTAGCAAAAGTTGTGAAAAATCGGCAACGAGACTGGGACAAGCACATACAACCGTTTTGTTGTCATATCGAAGCGCTGTTCAGGAAAGTACATCAGTGACACCAGCTTTAGCAAATTTTGGGAGAATTACGGCTGCCTGCAGACCTGATCACCGGAATACCACCTGATGCCCCGCAGTATAACCGATTATGCAAATGACTTGCGGGACAAAATGAATGACATTTATGAGCACGTCAGACAGTCGGGCCAGCAAACGTCTGAGAAGATGAAAACACGGTATGACCGCAAAATGAACAACAAAGGGTTTGACGAAGGTTCACTGGTGTGGTTACACAATCCAGTTCGCAGCAAAGGAAATCTCCTAAGCTTCAAGCTAAATGGGACGGACCGTACCGGATTGTGACAGGATCAATGACGTAACCTACCGGATACAGAAAGGTGCAAGAGGTACTCTAAGATCGTCCATGTGGATCGACTGGCGCGTTATTATGGGGCCAATAATGCTCGGGACGAGCATGTCTTAGGAGGGCAGTGTTGCGCGCCACTATTAATGGTTTATACATGGCAACACTAGTTACCACTAGCGCCCTCTAGTATCGAGTAGCAGAACTAGGAGTCAAGATCCTTCTAGAAATTTCGGGACCGATATGTACTCGAACATTCTAGATGTTTCTACAATAGAAGGTTCTGGAAAGTATCGGAGGCGCTATATAAGGCCGGTATAGACCACGACCGAGGCAGTATTGAATTGGCGATACAAGCGAGGACTTCGAAGCGATACAACTACGAACTTAAGCGATCTGTAGTAAAATTGTATTTTGTTATTGGTGTGGTTTAAAGTTGTAATTAGTGTTGTATAATTAAAGTGTCAATTTTGGTAATTCAATCGGCAGTTTTAATTGTCTCGAACCCCAAGCTCGTAACATTATTATTAATTAAGATATTTTAAAAGATATTTTAAAATCTATATTCATGTTATAACGGCATACAAATAACCCCTTCGCTCAATATAAGGCGGTTGTTTCAGTTTTACATTCAGACACTTCAATTTTATGTTTATTTATAGATTTACCACGTGCTCGGCAGTGAAGGAAAACATTGAGAGGAAACCTGCATTTCTGAGGGATAAAAATATTTCGAAGACATGTGAACACAGAGCAGCTGCTCAGTAGACTAATTGCTCCATTGCCTTCTCAGAAGGCCAGAAGAGGAGGCCTGTCTCCAGAAGTGGGACGTATATGGGCTGCTACCGTTACCGCTACAGACTGTCAAAAGTTCACTGCTGGGCATAGGCCTTCCATATTTGCCAAAGTATATCACGCTTAGCAATAGCAGTTTTTTTATTATTATTGTGTTGTTATCGGAAAGATGCTGCGGCCTATCTCCTGTTTCATTTCCCTCTGTCACTTTTCATTACACCCACGAGATGATATGGGGTAGTGGATATTTTATCGTCATCACTACGTACTGCTTGATGGCTCTAGTTTACTTTTAGGGGGGATATTTGTCACATTTTCCACGCTTGGCAGGCGGGTTAGCAAACTCGTTTTTTTTTAGTTATTATTAGGATGATGCTGCTGCCCATCTGGTTTGTTTCCCTCTGTCACCTGTTACAACACCGACGGAGCGATATGGTCTGTAACTTTACTTTTTACTTATTACCGTCATACTACAATATTCAATTTACCGTAGGATTTAATCGTGGGATAACTCATACATAGAAACTGCCTCCTGTAGTATTTACAGGCACAATTCAGTTTTTTTTTCTCAGAAATGCCTTCACATTATTCAGTTAAAACAAACTAAGAAGTGTTTATATGTAATCTATTTTAATACAGTTTACGATACACATAATTTATTATGCTAAAATATATTGTCATTTTATTTCTATAATTATTACTTCCGTAATTTGCACTTAATAGCAACATTTTATTTATTCAATTCTTCCCAGAGTTGACTGGTAGAGAATGCTATAAGGCATTAAGTCTGCACTTTGTAACCTTCCCTTTATAAGAGATAAATAAATAAATAAGTATTAAATAAATAAATTTGCATATATAACCAATACAGATAAATACTAGTAAATGCATCCGTGGTAGATTCTACCCTCTTAACTGTATTTGCAACCAAATAACAAAGCTAGTACTGATGTGTTTCGATTTGAAGGGAATAGAGCAAGTATAATTACACGCTGCAAGGCATTCCATCTTAGTCCTCAGAGGTGACAAAGCACCTGTAGCTTTCTTCATTTGAAGTTGGCTGTAGGTGTCCATAGCTGCAATACTTACCATCAGGTGGATTGCAAGGTTGTCTTTGTCAGTTCAGTTTTATAAAAAAATAGTCGAAGTTTTATCAGACTGGATATACCGGCATTCTTTCACCACTAAACGGCTTCATAAGGAAATCCATCACCCCATCTCATTTTATATGAGGTAGGGCTCCTTTATTGTCTAGGATTCAGTTTGGTTAGGTAACTACCTCTAGCCTATTTCTGCCGCCAAGCAGCAGTGCGTGCGCTATTGTGTTCCAGTTATAACAGTAAGAGAGTCAATATTATATATTTTTCTTCATCATCATACTGTCACTCTATTTATTCCTCTGAGAGCAAGAGACGATTTAAGGAAAGGCCCAGAACATATTGTTGCCTCCGACTGATATATGCCATATTGATGTATGATACAATACAATATAATTGCAGGGGGATTGTTGATGGATGGAAAAGTATCTTTATGGTTGACGCTACTCCCTGTCGCTGATCAGGGTATTTTTAATGAGATGAGATGATAAAATAAGTTGTTTTTAGGTGATGCCACCGCCATCTATATACAGTATGTAATAAAGCTACCCGGTGATCTTTTTTGGATCACATAGATGTACATATTGGTATGGCATTTGTGACAGTGAAATTTTTTTGGTCATTATTATAGACATTTCACAATAGGTAACTTACTGAATTCAATCTTGTGAAAAAATGTTTTTACATCTGTAAAGCGAGCTCTTTGACAATACTCTTACTCAATACTCAATGCAGAGGTAATAAACCAACATACAATTTCCTAATAAAAATATATTTAAATTTAATTTGATTTTTTAATGTTAGCGTTTTCTAAAGTAAAGTTATTTCTATACGTTTGAATACTGAGTTTGATAACGCAATAAGGCTCTGAGTTTTCTAGGATTCCCAATAGTCACCTCTGACGACACCCACGAGACGAAATGAGGTGTTTTCGGACGAAATGGGCTATACTCGAAGAAAGTTTACAAAGGGCATACTCTTAGGCGCATATTTAATGCCTACAAGCATTATACACATCTATATTTATACTGTTCAGAATAATAAATGACTACTATACTCCATGGCTCTGTCTTTTGTAAGGTTCGTAACTCGGCGGGCCGTAGCTGCTGGGTGGTCCGTAATCATAATGATGATGAGGGATATAATGGGCATGATGATCGTGGTGCTCGTGCTTCTTTTCCTTAAGATAGCTGATGAACCAGGTCAGGAAGTAGCCTGCTTTGTGAATAACCACCCAAAATACGAAGGCGTATATCAATTTCAGCACAAATATCTTCTTAATTACAATGTCAGCCCAGTATACTGTAAATGAAAAAAAAAAGTTAGTAAATCTATACATCATATTAATAAAATTGATTTGTATGTCTGTTATATCGAAATAAATGCCTGTCTGTCTGTTCGGGTTATCTTCGGAATAGCTGAACCTGTTGTAATGAAACTTCATGAGCAGATAGAGAGCAATGTCAGGAGTGATATAGGCTATATTTTATCCGAAAAACTTACAGATGTTCTTTTGAAAAAAAAAACGAAAATTCACAAAATAAATGGTTTTTGATTATCTTACATGTAAATATCGCCACATTAATGGATACCTATCCAAGTGAAGCCGGGACGGGTCACTAGTGAAATATAAAATAACTAAAGAGGCCCATTTCAAATCTGTACTTTTTTAAAGACTGAATTGATATGCTGGTATCTGGGGTGTTCACACATAAAGAAGATGATCGGCATTGGCATCAGCCGTGAATCTGCAGCAGTTCCTACATCGACACTTCGATCTCAAGCATTATCCCGAACGCTCATTTGAGAAATATCACTTTCATACGTGGTTGAGCCACGCGGCAGCCATTTTATGGTTGTAATACAGGTGGGTCGGCTTGACCGCGGAAGGAGCGTTCCCACAGAATACCACCGTAAAATATCAGCTTAATACTGCTGTGTTTCGTATTGGGAGTATAGAGAACCGGGTACCCTTATTACTGGAAATGAGGCATTCCATCCTGCATTTTGATTCTTAGTTGAAGATAGATGTGGGTCATGGGTCATATCATCCACTTGTTCTAAAAAAAAAACATAATTTAAAATTTCCCTTTTTTATTCCATTGTACCTACATAGTGACTATACCTGTATTTTAAAGTCCACCTTTTATTTCCACCAAAAAAAGTCCGCAGAAAAAAACCAAATAATTCCAAACGCAATGTCTGCACAAAAACAAATGAGACCTTTCACCTTACAGTTACTTAAATTGCAAAATTAATTTTTTAATTAGTTTGTTTGCTTTATGTAAAAAAAAAGAAACGCTTTCAGAGGTGTAGCGAGAAAACATATTTTTAAAACAAAGTCACTATATTAATTTACAATAAATATATGTACGAAAATACTTATGATCTTAACTAAAATGGATCGTAAGTATAGTAAATCCGTTCCAACTGAGACCTTGGATGTATGATGGTGTGTGTTTGTAGATGCGAGCGAGGTGCTTTCTATACAAAGTTAAATTGGCAAATAAATGAACACACAGTTCAACTGATGGTAAGTGGTTACTGCAGCGCATAGATACCTACAAGCAACTTCAAACAAGGAAGGTTACTAAGGACTAGGTTAATAAGGACTAAAATGTCATGCCTTACAGCCTGTTATTATGCTGGCGATCTATATTATTTAGACCAGAACACAGCATAAGAGTATCACGCACTTGTGACTGGCGGCAAAATACTTTGAAATTATTTAATTTATCAGGAGTACTCTTAGGCAAAAAAAGAGTCCTACTACATTAAAGACTGGGAGAGATTACCCAAAGGCATTAACTCCGCCCTTTGTGACCCTTTAATTCAAGGTGATAGCAATAGGTAAAGCATAAATAAACAAATAAATGATTTAAAATATTTTTTAATTATTTAATTAGGTATATATCGACTTACCAAATAACGCGATTTTTTTCTTCTTCCCTCTGGCTTCATCGACATCACTGTATCCAATTACATTACAATTGCAAGTAACTGTTAAAAACACTAGTACAATCGTTAAAATTGATTTTAAATTCATTTTAGTACTAAAAAAATTTCAAAATTGGTGCTATGGTCTGAATTAAAATGATCAAATGTTATGTTTTAAAAATGAATGTGACACTCAACAGTAGTGACACAAAAGTTTAGAGATCTAGAATATTCTTCAATATAGATAGTTCTCAATGAGTATTAGTTGCAAGTCTACAGATTTCTTAGCTTTTTAAGCTCTCTTCCACAGCGCCCTTCAATGTTAACTCCTCAAAACAACAAATGACAGTGACATTCGAGACCGAGGCGACTATATTTCGAAGGCTACCGCTAAATGATACGCTAATGAACTGAAAGTTTCGCTTTCGGTTTGTACAAATAAATGTAACGATCCTAATTAGATTACTTGTTATTGAACTTGGAAGCGGTTACGATTTCTAAAAGAAAATATACTCGTAAATTCTTATTAATTTCATAATATATTATGATGTTTATTTCTTTATATAACATTTTATTACGTATGCACTTTTTCTTTTATTCTTTTAGTTTTTTTTTAAGTCCAGGGCTGGACGTGAGCGAGGGATAGCTCACTTTTTAATACAATAAAGGTAGCAAACGCGCACACAGTCAATGATAGTAAGTGGATGCTGTGACCCATAGACATCTACGTCTATCTTCGATTAAGAATCAAAATGCAGATGCGTTATTACTCTTGAGTATTAAGATGGAATGCCTCGTTACCAGTAAAACTGGTCTCCGGTTCTCTACACTCACCATACAAAATGGAACAGCATTAAGCTGCTATTTTACGCAGGTATTCTGTGAGAGTGTGGTTCTTCTCCGGTTGATCCGATCCATTCGTGCTATAACCATAAAATAGCTGCAGCATGCCTCTACCATGTATAAAATAATAAATATCTTGTTGTTATTGGGAAGATGATGCAGCCCATCTTCTGGTTTCCCTCTGTCGCTACTTACGACACACACGGTACGATATGCGGTAGTGGTGATGATGCTCTTACTCTTATACCACCACAGTTACCGCCACTACTTGTTTATGCTAAATTTAAAATTTAAAATTTTGTACAATCGACTTCAATATAAATTATTAAGAATAACTCAAAAACTATTATTGGTCAAACCTTGATAAATTTTATATGGGACCACCTGTGAAGCACCAGCTTTCAAACAAAAAAGAATCATCGAAATCGGTTTACCCAAAAAAAAGTTATGAGGTAACACATAAACATAAAAAAAACATATAGTCGAATTGAGTACCTCCTCCTGTTTGAAGTCGGTAGAAAATAACCAGACCCAGATATCATGATTGATTCTTCCTACAAGGTTTGTTTTTAGAGCAGAAAAATAATATGAAGAATTGCCATGTGGTGACGGCGTAACAGAGTCCACTACCCCATATCATCCCATTGGTGTCGTAAAAGGTAACAGAGGGAAATGAAATACGAGATAGGTAACAACATATTCATGAAAAAAACTCGTAATAAATAAAAAAAATGGCGTTGATAACCCGCCTGCCAAGCGTGGAGCTATGGCAAATCACCTCTATGAAGTAATCTATGGGAGAGGCCTATGTTTAACAGTGGAGTTTGGTTGGTTGAAATGACAATGATGATGATGAAATTAGAAAAAGATTGTAGCTTTTTGTTCAATAAAAATAATAACTAATAATAATAATAATAATAATTCTTTATTATCAAAAATAAAAAAAATCCAATCCAATAAAATCCCGGGTCGGGCCAAAAAAATCAGTTATTGAGTTTTTCCGTCAAGAAATTCCCAGTAGCTGTCCAGAGTCAGGAAATTGGCGGTTTCTCACCCCTGTGCCTTGGTAAGCACGTAAAGCCGTTGGTCCTGCACCTGATCTCTCTCCGGTCGTGTCGGTGTACCTTCCCATCGGACTATGAGAATGAGGGAATAGAGAGTGCACCTGGGCTTGCGCATACATTTGGGCACTATAATCCTGTCCTGCGCCGATGGCTAGTCTCCGTTGAGGCTGGCCGCCGTGACTTACTTCTACATGAATAGAATTCATCCATCCATCCATTAGAGCCTATAAAAGTCCACTGCTGAACATAGGCCTTCCCCATACTATCACAGAATACCAACGTAAAATGATGTTTCGGTTTCTTTACTCATGTGATAATGCTGCTATGTTTTATATGAGTGACGAGAAATGGAGACCCTTTTTACTGGTAACGGAGCATTCCATCTAGAGTCCACGAAGAAGTAGATTCAACGAAGTATTCATCAAGGTGACAATGCATTTACATTAGATGTTTGTGTCTATGGGCCCCAGAAACCTCTTATATTAGATTAGATGCTCGTCTGTCACTCTTATTTACATATAAATAAACATACACAAACACTCACGCCTGTCACCCAGAGGGGTAGGCAGAGACTACGGACTTCCATTTGGCACGATCCTGACACACTTCTCTCGCCTCCTTTACATCCATATATCTACGCATACACGCTCGTCGGTTAAGAGTACTCCTAATCTGGCCCATTTTCAATATATCGCCAATTTGGTCGATAAACCTTCGTCTAGGGCGTCCCTTCCCGACTCTTCCGTTCACTTCTGCAACATAAATTTGCTTTGTCACTCTTCCTCGTTCATTCTTTCTACATGACCAAACCACCCAAGCATTCCTTTCTTAATCCTGGTCAAAACGTCATCTTGCAAACCACACTTTTCTCTTATCACTATTTCTCACCCTTCAGATTCATTCAGATTCAGCCTAGCATACTCCTTAATGACCGCATTTCTACAGCATTTATTCTACTCTCATGCTTCTTCTGCCAGACCAACTTTCACTACCATACATTAAAGTAGGGATTAACACAGCATTATGAATTGCCATGCGTGCCTTTTATGACACATTCTGACTTTTCATAATAGCGTATAGAGCCCCATTCACTCTATTTACTGCGTTCACTCGTCGTTCTATATCCTTATCATATCTACCATCCCTGCTAAATAAACATCCAAAATATACAAACTCATCCACTTGCTCAATCATCTCCCTTCTATTCTTATTTCACATAACGTTTTACTTTCTTCTCTTTCAAAACCATCACTTTCGTCTTACTTGCGGTCACTTTCATACCCTTTCTTTTAATTACCAGTTCATTAAACTAACCATCATTTGCAACTCGGCCGCTGACGATGCAAATATGGCGTACAAAAGGCATTTGACGGTTAACACACCCATTCTCAACACACATTCTTCAACTTTCAAAGTTTGCAAACAACTGTCCATAAATAGGTTAAACAGCCACGGGGAAGCTACACAGCCCTGTCTGACACCTTTTTGAATACCAAACCAGTTCGAGTAGATCCCATTGATCCTAACACAAGCACTAGAGTCCCTATAAAGACACCTTAATGCCTGTATCAAACCAGCGCTCAAACCATATGAGGTAAGTATTTGCCATAAAACATTCATAGCATTTCGAGTGATACTCTATCATATCCGGCTGCCTTACCTGCTTTCATGCTTTTCACTGCTTTCATTATTTCATCTACACTTATCTCCCTATCTCTCTCCACTTCTTTCGGAATTTCTATTTCACTTAATTCAGACGACTCTTCACTCATAAACACGCTTTCAAAGTATTCCTTCCATCTCTTTAAATTAGAAACTTCATCATTCAGCATACAGGCATTCTCGTCTCGTATAACTTCATTCTAGGCTGTATTGAATTTCCCCTGGTAGTTCTTACGAGTTACCAGAACATTTTAATATTTGCCTGGAAGTTATCAGATATCCTTCTATCATTATTATCCGTTCTTTCTTGCTTTTTCCTTTCAACAACTTCTTTTACTCTCTTATTTATACGTCTAACGACTGCCTTTTTTCTTTCAATCTCATCAATCATACCGCTAAAATTACCAGCTTTGGTTGCCAGTGAATCTAGCCATGCCCTCTTCTTTGCTTCAACTTCCATCCGTACCTCATCATCCCACCACAACGTATTATTTTTCCTTTCATTCGTTCTCTTACTTACACCACATACTTCGGTGGCTGCATCCACCAAACCTTTCTTGACATTATACCACACAGTCTCCAAGTCTAAATCATTCATACACAATTCATCCATGCCACTTATATTTTCTCTCAGTCTACATTTGAACTTCTCTTTCATACCTTCATCTTGTAACTTCTCTATTCTTATACGCTGTAAAGCAGTGGTAGACACAGATGTCCGATGCCACCAACGCTTGAATAGACCATTAATTCGGCATAAGACCAAGTAATGATCCGTCCCTACGTTGGACCCCGGTAAACCTTGTATCTACCACTGCGCTCCTCATTCTTTCATCCACAATTATGAAATCTATCATGCTTCTATCATCACCTCTTTCCCATGTATACATGTGACTCCTCTTATGGCGAAAGAAAGTGTTCGTCACAAAAAGATTCTTTTCCACACATACGGTGAGGAGGTCTTCACCATTCTCATTTATACTTTCATCGCCAAACGTTCCTAATATTCTTTCATAACCAGACCTCTTCACCCCAACCCTTCCATTAAAATCTCCTAACATAATAATATTTTCATTTACCTTACATTTCATCAACACCATCCTTACCATGTCCCAAAACTGCTCTCGGATATAAGTGGGCTTAGACATATCTGAGGCGTACACCCCTAGCACAAACAACTTCTTTAAGCCCACTTTCATTCGTATCCATAGCAGCCTTGGGCTTACACATTCATACTCTTTCACACATTGACCCATTCTTTCTGAAACAATGACACCGACTCCCTGGCATGCCCGCTCGGTCTCGCCTACACCATACCAGTAAACGGTATACATGCCATGTGCAGTGGCATCCTTTCCCTTTCGTTTCGTCTCATTTACACATAACACATCTATTCCTCTATCATTCATCATTTCGCATACTTCATGCACATACATTCAGCGTAGCCAGACGGGCCTCCGCAATCCACTTTTCGCCCCTCCGGGAGACAGAACGCGACGGGTGGCGAACCTCGTCGCCGACTCTTATTTCTATAAAAAATATCAAATAAAATTCATGATGTGCCACTGACCGATTCTTACCACGACGTTAATAATGCCAAAGTCATGCTGCAGCTATATTATTAGTATAGACCCTTTTACTGGAAAAGAGGCATCCCATCTTAGTCCTCAAGGGTGACAATGCTTCTGCATTTTGATTCTTTATTGAGGATAGATGTAGATGTCTATGGATCACAGCAACCACTTGTCCTCAGGTGGACTGTATGCTCGTTCGTCACTCTATCCTATAAAAAAATAGTTTTGGAAACTATTAGCTGATGCTATATTGTAGTTCCATAAGTGTGTGCGCTATTCCCAAAGGTTCGTGTACAAATGTTGGCTTAAACTGGGATTCTATCTTCCTCTTCGTTCTTATTTCTTTCTAACTTTTTTACGGGTATGTGGCGCAGCAACTTAGCATTGAGTTGTGGCACTAAGAACTGCGAGATTGAATCTAAATAATTATTCCGGTTCTGGATGTTGGTTCATGTGTTATGTTTACTATCTCCACGATGCAGGAGAAAATCGTAATGTCAATTTTCAGAAACAAATTAATTACTAAAAAAAAATAACTTGTCTAATATCATCGAATGAATCAAATCCCAACCCAAGCAACTGCAAAACTTCAAGATACTATAAGCTCGTTCTGCGTGAATCGGAAAATTAATATATTTAAACTGAAGGTAGCCGTGGTTAACTATGATATTGGGATGTCGAACACCTCAGTCATCCCGTGACCATGCGTGCTGCAAAGTACTCGAAACTCGATAAAATAAGTTAATATACGCGATAAAATCCGTAAAAACTAGTTTCATTTAAATGTGTAGTGTTCGCGTACATAAGAAATCAAAACAAAAATTACTGAAACCACCTGTTATCGTGACATCACGTTATTCAAATATTTATTTGTATTTCAGAACACGCGCCCCGTTACAGCGACATCATACAGATACTCGTATTTGCTTTGATATTGGAATTGTATATCAGAATTTTTATGTCTCAGCGACGACCGACTGTAGTAGACAGATATTATTCAACTTGAAATATTTCATTGCATAAATTTCATATGTAATATTTGCGTTCCAATTTTTGTATGTATCCATAAATTATTGAATTGGTTTTGAAATGAAATGAAAATATAATACCAGTGTGAAATAGCAGCTTAATATAGCTGTGTTTTATATAGAATAGAATAGAATAATTTTATTCAATATTGATTACAAGTAATTTTTATTGAAAGTCATTTTTTTACTTTACCACTGGTTCGAAAAAAATCCTCTCTCCTGGGAAAAACCAGTAAGAAACCCAGCGGGACTTTTTTTTGAAAATAAATTTTATAAATTTTACAATATAAATGATTACAAACTTTTTACAAAACTTATTTTAGAAACAGCTTGGAAGCGACCACCTCATTCCCAGGGGTTATTATCAACCATGTATTCATTTATATTATAATAACCCTTTTTATACAGTTTTTGTTTAATTAAATATTTAAACTTGGTAATAGAGATACCTTGTATATTTTCTGGGACTTTGTCCTAATAGCGTATACATTGCCCCAAGAATGAATTACTGACTCTGTATCTATAGACTGGTATCACTAGCTTGTGTTTGTTCCTAGTGTTTACAGAGTGTATATCACTTTTTTTTATTAAAACTATCTTTATTTTTGTGAACATTTAAATGGCCAATGACAAGAACTGAAGACCCTTTTCACTGGAAACGAGATGGAATGCCTGTCATGGATGAATGTGTGATGGAAGGTATGTCGATCTGAAATCGATTAATCGAAAAATCGATTATTTAGAGTAAAGTATTTTTCAGATCGATTTAGATCATTACATCGGTTCGATGAATCGATCCAAAAACCTATCGAATCTGACTGATTCAAGAACTAGCGATATTTCAAACAATTCAAAAAATACTTTTGTATATTTGGAGCATCTGCTTCTTGTTAAAGGCTTTTTTCCGTTGCAGGAAATATTACTACTGACGAAAGGAATCGTCTAGATCCCGAGCAATTAGATAATTATTTTTTTAAAGTCAATCGACTTAAAATACTGGGAAATTTAATTTCTTGTTAAATTTTTATTTAACTTTAATAAAATTTTATAAGCTTAATATTTGATTAATTTAATGACTGACTTATTTCGGCTAGACTTAAATAAATTCACTCGATTCACTCGAGTGAAAACAGAGTTCGATTTGCATCACTAGAGTAAGAATAAAGTCTGTGGTTAATGGTTATTATACTTTTTTGGTAGCAAAATTAAAAAGTGTATACTTGTTTGTTTACATTACAAGACAATAAAATATCGTCTCATCGATGCACAAGTGTATGGATACATGGAATACATGGATATACATTATATTCGTATCATAATATGGATAATATCATGCAGGTTAATTGTTTAAAAAAAATATTAATATTCCAAATTATGTATTTCTCTTCTATATATGTATGTAATACAAGAGTTTAATTTTCCACCTATAATTTTAGAAAATATATGATGTGTTGAATTACCTAAAAGAAATGACAAACACAGGTCTGAGAACCTTATTAGTATGTTAAAAGTGATAATGTATTAGTTTTATGTTATTAGTAAAAACTAAATTAAATATTACATAGAATAAATACACAAACCAAGTTTTTGTGTATGTTGATAGAAAATTAGAATCTATGGGTCGAGGGATTTAAGAAAGCTTCTCTATTGGATGTAGTTTCATGTGCTTTAAAGAGCGATTCATTTAACTGCATTTAGGTACAAATTCACCTGGGTTCGATCGACCAGGGGTCGAGCAAAGTATTATTGGGTTTTTCTAATTTGAAATTCCTAGTAGTAGCACGGAGTTTGGATTTGTGTCCGGTGCATGGCAATAAGCTCACCCCCTATTACATGAGACGTATAACATAACTGGTTACAAATGGGAGTAGTACACACCTCTGCCTACTCCTTCGGGTAAATACAGGCGTGATGTTTATGTTTATTAATTTAATGATATTTCTATCCAATTACTTGTATTTACGGTAAAATATCATCAATAATGTTCTGTGTGTATATTAGGCATGTTTGATAATGTAGCGATTAATCTAAAATCGATCTTTTAATCGAGAATCGATTCTAGTATGTTCGATTTGAATCGAATCGGAGACCGATTTTTTTGAACTGAATCGACATGCCTACTCAGGGGTGATAACGCATCTGTATTTTGATTCTTTAACGAGGATTGATGTACATGGCCACAGCATGTTTCTATATAAATAAATGTTGGGCCGTGGAAGGAAAAGGGGCGATCTCCCGCCGGCCAAGGTGTTCAGACCAAGGAGCGGCCAACGCTCCATATGTTAGTACTTCGGGAATTTGATAGCGTGATTTAGGCTTCTATGCGTTTCTCTTGTGGCGCAACGACAGCTCCGCTACAAATGAAATTATCACATTTCCAAAAAAATTATTATGACCCCAGAGTTTCTAACCAGTCCTCTCTAGAGGTCTTAATATTGTAACCGAGATAATAGATTTTTTAATGGGATTAGGGTGACAAACGAGCACACAGTCGACCTGATGGTAAGTGGTTGCTGCAGCCATAGACATCTACATCTATCCTCGATTACAAATCAAAATGCAGATGCGTTGTCACCCGTGAGGACTAAGATGGAATGCCTCATTTCAGTAAAAGGGTCTCCGGTTCTCTACACTCACCATACGAAACACAGCAGCGTTAAGCTGCTATTTTACGCTGGTATTCTGTGAGGCGTGGTCCTTCCCCGTTCGAGCCGACCCATTCGTGCTACAACTATACTACTAATATAGTTGCAGCATGGCTCTACCACGTAAAAAGTACCACGTAAGTTTTGCCGTTCACAGGAGCTTAAAATAAACCTAAAATGAACAAAATATTTGTGACTTTGATTTCGACAAAACCAATACTCGTGGCAATCAAAACTATCCATCAAAATATTTGAATACCGTATCACAGTTTGTAACCCTGTCATGTTGGGCAGTTCACAGTTGGCTGCATTGATATTTTGACACAACATGCTCCCTATTATTTCGATAGTAATTGGTTTGATATTGAAACTGAGTTACTATAATATTATAGTATAGTTATATGTTGCAGTTATTATTACGAATCAGGTTCAAAGGTCATGTGTAAAAGAGCATTATCCGAACCGTACTCTTATATCTGCTGGCAGCTGAACTAATAAAGTGGCGCAAATATGAGTCTCAGTCATCTCGACTATATATTTGTGCCATTTGCTGTAGAGACTATCGGTCCATAGGAAACGTGCGGTAAAGTTCCTAAAGAAACTGTATTCGCGACTGGTCGTCGCTGCTGGTAATAAGAGGGCTGGTTTTTTCTCGCTAAAGACTAAGTATAGCCGAGGGAACGCAACCAGCGTTCTTGGCACTACACCGCGGAGAGTAGGGCTGCATTTTAAGTTGACTGTAATTTAAGTTTTTAGTTTTACTTTTTTTATGAAAATAAATATTGTATATATTTGAATGATATGTAAATAAATGATTATGCTCTTACGTGATAGTGAAGCCTGGCCGATCTTAGACCGACATGTTCAGGAGTTTCATGTTACGAAAATGAAAATGCTGATTAAAAAATAATGAGGCTGTAATGAAGGCATATAAAACTATTGCATAATGTTTTATGACTTCTGCATTAGTTCATGGGGTGGGGTAGTTAAAACACACCTTATTGAACTCGAACGTGCGTAGCGTGCTTTATTGAAAGTCATTATATGCTTTTTAGACACCCGACTGAGGACTTACACAAAAAATCTAGCGTAATTACTATACGAAAATTATACATTGTCCAGTCTATTAATATCACAAAACTACTCTTAACTCTTAACTCCAAATAAGTGATAAGAGGACCGTACGCAATCCCTTGTCAGCCTGCAAGAACAACTTCGCTGGACTACTTTGCTACAGTACTGTACAACGAATTAAACACCCTTTTTATAATAACACATCTAAGTAACCATAATATTAAGCCAATATTATTAAGATAAATTTTATGAAAAAAAAAATTTTGTTAGCACACACATGCACGTACACGCAAACACGCACGCGCACTCCCAAAAAACACACACACATATATACACTTTTCTCTCTTTTTACTTTGTTAGTTTAAATATTATTTTTGAATTTATTCTTTTTAAATATTATATTGTTTGCTAGTTTTTATTACAACTATATGTCACTGAAAACAAGGAAGACGCTGTAGCCCGTAACACAGTTTTCAACTATCACGGGCTACAGAGCTTCAATATGATTTGTTTGTATAAGTTATGCGAGAAACAACAAATATTATTGTGTGGGTGTAGTAAGCATACGACAGTGAAACAAACCTGGAGATGGTCAGTAGCGTTTTTTGAATAACAACTAAATTAAAAAAAAGTTAGTTTGCCATACTACCTTCCAAACATGGCAACTATGGCAAATATCCCTCCTATGAGGCAGTCTATGGGGAAGGTCTAAGTTCAACAGCGGACTTTTGGACGGTGGTACGTTGGTAGAAAATGACTTGATACCGATGTAGAAGGAACAAGAACACGCGGAAGACTCAGAAAGCGCCAGCGCGACGTGACGTGATATGAGAGTAATTTACTCACTACCGAGGACGCTGATGTAAAATGCTTGAGAAGGTAAAACGTAGAATTTTAAATATAAAAGAAATCAATCAACGCAATCGCAATGAATTGCTACGAATGGAGCCACTCTTACCTTTTTCTGACTCCATGCAGCAGTGCGTTTACCGTGTAGTGGCGGTGTAAGAATGTCCACTACCCCATGTCATCCCGTAGGAGTCGTAAGAGGCAA
Organism: Parnassius orleans; assembly: GCA_029286625.1. Classification (NCBI taxonomy): domain Eukaryota; kingdom Metazoa; phylum Arthropoda; class Insecta; order Lepidoptera; family Papilionidae; genus Parnassius; species Parnassius orleans. The sequence goes on from JAGSMP010000040.1 coordinate 2,443,861, forward strand.
CAGAGGGAAGCATACCAGGAGATGGGCAGGAGCGTCTTCCTAAAAACGACCAAAAAAAACTACGGTTACCAACCTGCTTGCCAAGCGTCGCAACTATGGCAAATATCCCCCCTATGAGGCAGTCTGTTGGGGAGGCCTATGTTCAGCAGTGGACGTTAATAGGCTGTAACGGTAACGGTATTCAGCTTTGTGCTTTGTCGGTCACTTCATATAATAATAAAAATAAATTTTTTTTTTTTTTCACAATTAGAATCATTTTTTTCGTGGATCATTGATATTACATAGATGTTAGCTACATATATAGTCATATTCAACTATGTCCTAACCTGAGGGCATACGAAGTACAATATTAATAAGTAAAATAGCAATTCTATAATATCATAAGTATAAAAAATAAAATAAAAAAATATTCTGTTATAGTATAGGTGCCATACATGCAATAGTAAAAATGCCACACGGAACAAGTGGTTGCTTACCCTACAAATAATTGTTCCAGGTCTGGTTGTTTGTCCTTATGCAGTTTATGTATGTTAACTGCCACCACAATACAGGAGAAAATCCCACTGTTCGTTGGTTGTATGTATAGAAAGGACTTTTCTTTAAAAATATGTTGAGTATTGTACGTATACTACTTTTTGCATTGCATTTCATTTAACTTCCATAGGTTATATAAGAAAACTAGCTATTCCCTGGGACAGATCCGTGTGGATTTCATGGTATTTAATTTTTTTTTGCGCGGAACACTAATTCTTTAAATAAAATAAAAGTAAGCCTAAGTTCTCCGTATAACATCAGATATCAGCCGATAAAGAACCGTCAAAATCGGTCTAGCCATTTCGGAGATTAGACGGAAAAAACAAATAAACATACAAAAATTAATAAAAAAAAAAATTGTTATAAGTACCGTATGTAATAGTTCTTTACCTATGAAATTGCTGTTCTGCAGTACTGGCCATTTCAAATCAAAATAATTTTTGTTTGGCTAAGAGTTTTTATTTCAAATTAATTTTATTTTAAAAACATGAAATTCTTTTTTCAAAATTACTCATTTGTGTATTGATTAGTGTTATGTTTTCATCGCATTTGAATCTTTTTCGTCATCATGGATGCGTTAAAAATTCGAGTAATTATGGAATATGAGTACCGTCGTGGCAGCAACGCGTCACAAGCGGCACGCAACATCAACGACGTTTACGGAGCGAATACTACAAACTTACCCATCACCTGTTATTGGCTTGTCCGCTTCTGTTCTAGATAATTCGATCTAAAAAGAAAACCTAATTTTTTTCCCAAAAATTTCAATACCCGAGAGGCAGCACAAAATGCCTTTGAAGAATTTGTTGCCTCCCGTCCAGCTCATTTCTTCAAAGAGAGCATCAATAAACTGCTACTTTGATTAATAGAAATAAAAAATATAGAAAAACAATTATGTTAACTTATTTAATAAAACACGGCAATTTCATAGGTAAATACCTAATATACCTTATATGCATTTAATAAAAAGCTGTTATTTTAACAGTATAAACAGACACTTTAATTTTATTTATGGATATAGTTCCGTTCTAGGGAGCTCCGATTTGGACTAAATTTCTTTTACATGTTTACCAACATAAATGATGAAAAACCCCAAAGGGATTTTTGGTGCAAATGCCCCTGTAATTTTTACGAGGGTTTGAAGTTTTAAATTTTTAAGGCAGTTTTTCATGATAAATCGACTAAAAATGACAAAATTTTTAAGCTCGACCAGTTCTCATGGATTTTTTTGCATAATCAACTTAATTATAAATGAAAATAACTAAAAAAAATATTAGACAAAGTGATGTCCCCCCCTCCGCCGAAGTAATACCAAAGTCTAGTCGACGGAGCCCCGCTTAGCGGGGCTCCTATTTCTGGACGGTTTATAAAAAAATACTACACGAAAGGGATGGAGGGGTCTGTTCGCTCGCTTCGCTCGCTCACCTAACCTGTCCTAACCTGTCCGAGTCGGAGTGCCCCAAGTCCCGAGCTCGCTTATGATGCGTACCAAAAAAAAAACGGTCCAAAAATCCTGAAAACTTTAAGCCCCTATAAAAATGTTATGGTGTATTTACGCCAAAAATCCTTTAGAGATTTTTTATGTTGCACCAAGACTAACAAATACCCGATGTTCCATCCCAATCGGGGGTCCCTAGAACGGAACTCTACCCTTATTTATTTGTATAGATAAAGTGACAAGTGACGACAAATAAAAACGTAATATAAATCCAACCGTAATAAAGTAGAGTAAGGAACAAGCGCCTATTGAATTCGTGACCTGAAATTTGCTATCTGTAAATGTAATCTTTGAACCCTTCAAAGATTACAGTAAATAATGTCCTGATTCGCGTGTCGTGTGATTACATTCATGTGTTTACTCAGTATCTCGGCGGTATTCATCTCGGCAGTGAGCATTTCGATATCGAACATTAGGAAGTAATACGTGGTAGAGCCACGTTGCAGCAATTTCATGATAATGACGATGATGTAAATTTAATTAACTTTTAGGGTCAATATTAAGCCTTTACTACAATACTTAATGTTCGAAATAAATGTATTTTAACTTTATGCTTATTACTGCATTTTAATTGTTCACAATATTACTTTTATGATCTTTTTATACGACTTTATATAAAAATTAATTATCATTTATGATTAATAATAATGCGTCCTCACAATGGGTTCTGGAAATAGATAAGTGTATGTTATGGGCAATCCGTAACGTTTTCTTTTGTATTTGATTATTGATTATTTTTTCATTATTTTTGGTAAAGTTTATTTGAGAATGTATTTGACACCTGAATTATACGTATTAAGTTGCAAATTTTAAAAACATACAACTGGTTTAAGCTCATTAATTTTGTTTCAGAGTAAATTGGTTTAGTCGGTGCTAGGTATTTATAATGAAATATGACTTAGATAGCATTATTTTGTGAAATTTGAAGACCTTTAAATTTGGATATTGCTGCATCACCCCAAAATAAATATTTCATATATTTTCCCTTTGAATTAGATGCCACGGATAATATTTAAAATTTTGAATACATCAGTTTAGGTTTCTTTCGAACACAATAATTAAAGCGCAGTTTATCGTATAGTGACGGTGATACAAAACTCATCTTCTCATTTCGTCTTGTAGATGTCATAAGAATCTGTGGGTAGTGCCGGAAATTATTTTTTATAGAATTAGGGAGACAAACGAGCTTACATTACATCTGAAGGTAAGTGGATTCTGAGGCCCATAGATATCTACATCTATCCTCGATTAAGAATCACAAGTAAGAGGCGTTGTCACCCATAAGGACTCAGATGGAATACCTCGTTTCCAGTAAAAGGGTCTCCGGTTCTTTACACTCACCATACGAAACACTAGGCATAGGCATAGGCAAACAGCACTAAGCTGCTATTTACGCTGGTATTCGGTGTGAGCGTAGTCCTTCCCTGGTAAAGACGACCCATTCGTGCTGCATAACATAGCTGTGGCATGGCTCTACTACGTAGATCCTGTGACCATAGAGGCTCAAGGTGTCAAAAATAATATTTACAGTTTATAAACAAACTCACTGCGATAAGTTCCAACTGGCAAGTGAACAAATATAATATTAAAACTAATAACGCTTACTTTTCAATTCTTCAAAGAAAAAAGTTATCCCACACTAGGATTTTCACCTGTATCGTGGAGGCAGTTTGCAAACATAAATTGCACAAGGACTAACATCTAGATCCGGAACAATTATTTGTTGGCCATACAAATACTTGTTCCGTGCGGGATTTGAACCCGCTGCCCTCAGCGCCAACTCAATTCTAAGCTACTGCGCCACGGAGCCGTGAAACCTTTACGCAACAAGCGCTTACTTAAATTAAATAATAGTTTAAAAAACGAAATAATCACGCTTTTGTAGATAACCGAACTAAAAAGTAGAAAATAATTTTCAATAAGTTTAAAATAAAAAAATAGTGATTAACATAAAAAAATAATTTTATTGTAAAAAAGCGTGGACGGAAAAAGACGTTTTGAAGGGAATGAAAATTACATTCAAAAATTCCGTTAAATACGAGTAGATACGAGTACAACATAGATACAAACCAATCTAATAAAAGCGTGTTAATATCAAAGCTGAGAAGTTATTTGAAATAGTATTAACAGCAAGATTTACTTTATCTATTAGAGCAGCTGTCTAGGTTCTCGCCTCTCAAACAGGATTAATTAAATCATTTGACTGCCAGCACCGCTTGCAATTTGCATTTGACAAGTGTTTTCTTGCAAGAGATAGTGACATTTACACTAGTTTAGTTGCAAAGTTTTCATCATATTAGTAACAATTACAGGATATGTACAAAACAATGTGGTGACGGTGTAAAAGAACCCATTATCCTGTTTTGTAGCGTAGCTGTCGCGACCCTGCGTTGTATTAGGCAACTAATAATTAACATTATTTTAAATAATTTAATTACGATTTCCGAGATTTGAATAAAATGCATTTGATGACGCATACATTGACGCATTGAAAAAAATCGTATCTACATTTCAAAATAATATTCATAATGTTTGATAAAATAAACTGATTTTAATAAAACAAAACATGCGTGAGTGTCGTGGAACACTCGGTTGGAACGAAGTTCCTTTCGAAGTATATTATTATTGATTAACAAATACAAATAAATGATTTACTAGCTTCTAATAAAATGTAGCGTCATTTCAAATAAAATATTATTTATTTCATGGAAAGATAAGACAAATATCGATGGATGGAATGGAGATGGATATTATTCCATCTCGCTATCTTATAGCCGCCAAAAACGTCTACACTACGTCAGAAAGGCACGTGACGGAAAAATCTTACACTTTTTCTCGACTAGCCCCCATCCGCCAAATTCGTACCGTCCGATAAGGAACTTCGTTCCAAAAAGAATAAATGTTACGCGAAAAAACACTTTATGATCTGCTTAACGACTCTTTTGAAAAATATTAGTACTTCAGGCGTGACACATTCATAAACAAACAGACAGACAGACAATTCTAAAAATAATAGAAATATATTTAATAACTTATTTTTGTTACAAAAATAAACAATTTACATACACCTGAAATTTCAATTTTTATTCTATAAATAGATATGTATGGATAGAAGAAGATAAATCAATTGTATAGTAATATTAATGTAAGTAACTTATGTAAAGGTCTTTTCTAACAATCCGTTGATGGTACTTATATTAAAATTATTATTCATGTTATCTATTCTGCCCCGATAGTAAAAGGACGTATCTAACATTTTTCTAAAATTGAGTTATATATATTGCCTGAATGAGGAAAAAAAGGCGTACCTGCTGATATTTTTTTTAATTTTTTATCTCATTTAGTTTAGGATTTACCACAGTGAAGAAAGACTCTTCTCCATTATCATTTATACTTTAACTAAGATGAAAGGACACATTTTGATCGAAGTAAAATGAAAAGACGTATTCGCGTAGATGAGTCTAATCTTTCAATGAATAACTACTTTGATGGAAGTAAAAGCCGCATCTATTCATTAAGTTCTGCGTATGACTATGAAAAGACGTAACTGGCTATTGCGCCTTTCAATTCGTTTGAAAATCTGGGCTAATACTAGAAGAAAAAGACTTATTTACCACTTGCGTCTTTTCAATTTAGTACACCACTTCTTTTAATAGACGTATGTGGTAGATGCGTTTTATTTTCCCGTGGAACGAAATTATATATCAATCAATACTTAATAAAAAAGACGCAAGTGAGTAGAAATGCCCTTACTATTTCGTTTTGCTGTATGCAAAGGACGCGAGGGAAGGAAATGTTCAGGAACGCTTCAGTTGCGCCTGAGCGGCTGTTAAAGTCTGGCGTGTAGCATCGGTATCGACACCACCACTCCGTGAGCAACATTTGCGAGTGCGGAGGATTTTCACAGGTAATGATACTCGTAATTTAAAACGAAGTTATACTGTATTTCTTTAGGTATTTAACTAAATGTTAACAACCGTTAAATACTTATTTCAGTGGTACATGTATTTATTCCTTCTAAATAGATAATAAATAAATGAATTTATCTAATTTCATTAAATATGTTTGTTTATAGCAAATATTTCGTTTAGTTGCCAAATTATGACTTAAAACGTCGAATTAAAAGTGTTTTGTGACAGTTCTTTGTTTACCTTTAGATAAGCATCTAAAAATAGAGTATAGATTAATTTACACCTACGTTTGCTATAACAAACGTAGCTATAACATACTTAAGTATAGGATTAGGAAGCGGGTAGTTATACGATTTTATTGGGACGGTGAACTTGTTATAATATAACGTATATCTACGTCGTACGCTTTTGGTTTGGTTTGCTTTCACTTCTGATAATGAATTTACATTTTTAGATAAAACTAAAGATGAAGAAGGCGGGTCGTGGTTATGACCTTATTTCAAGAGCATTATCAAACAATTTAGTACGCAAAAGCCCGGCTACTTCGATCGACAATTTTGGTACCGGTGAGCAAACTTGTTGCAGCTCTAACTCCGCCATTGACAGCATCCGTACCAATCCGGTCAATGAAGCTTGTTGTAGCATTAGTACCACCAACGGCAGTATTAGCATTAGTCCCATCGATCAAGCTTGTTGTAGCACTACTACCATTAACGATAACATTGGTGATGACAACAGTCTTAAAGAAAACTGCAGCAATAGTAGCAGCAGCAGTTCAATTTCGGGAACTGAATTTGATTCGGATGATTCAGTTAAAGATAAAGATTATGTTCCACCTCAAAAAAAGAAGGCAGGATATCCGCAATTACTTGATTCAGACTCTGAAAACGATGTTATACAGTCTTCACAGCCGCTGAATAACGTCCGTATATCCGAGTCATCTGAAGATGTTAGCGAGCCGGAGTCAAACATTCAGGAAAACCAAAACGTTGAAGTTCAACTTACTAAGAAAGGGACGATAAGAAAACGGAAATATTATGCAACAAAACTAGCTGTGCGGCAGGAAATTATGAAGAAATTAAAAAATGAATCCAAATACTACGTTAAGCCAGGCTGTGATGAAAATTGTAAAAAGAAATGCTCAACAAAATTTTCGGAAAATCAAAGAATCTCATTGAATAAATTGTTTCGTAACATGACTTGGAAGGAACAAACATACTTCATTAAAGGTAACACATCTCAGAAGAATCCAGATAGACGTACAACTAATAGTTCAGACCCGAGACGTTTAAAGTCTGTTTTTTATTACTTCTCGAACGGAAACGGAGAAAAACTCAGTGTTTGCAAAGTTTTTTTTTTAACTACACTAGGATTTAACAAGTCTAACGATAAAGCCGTTCGAAATGCTATTAAGTCTGTAGACCATGAAGAACCGAAGGACAAGAGAGGTACAAATCCTAATCCTAAAAGATAGATAACACGAATATAATTGAGCATTAATTCATTTCATCCTTCCTATCACATTACAGACGAGAACATGCACCTAACAGAAAATATTTACCTTCCGATATTAATATGCGGGACATGTACAATGACTTTTGTGCAAAATATAATATAACAAATGATTCTACTCAAAATGTATTGTATCCTATGATCACTATCGAAGAGTTGTTAAATCACTGAACATATCTTTTGCAAAATTGGGCAATGAGGAATGCGAGACATGTGAAAATATAAATTTCACAACCCTAATCCTGAAATAAGACATCGTTCCTGCACTGAGTGCTTGAATTACGAAAATCACTACAAACGTTACACTCTGGCAAGAGAAAAGTATAATGAGGATAAGAATCTTCAAATGACCGTTGGCACAGACAGTGACGTTTTGTACTACTCCGTTGACCTGGAAAGGTGATCATGCTTCCACGAATTGACACCTTCAAAACAGTGATATTCTGCCGAGGCTGATAGCTTTCAATGAAAGTTTCGTTCCTCTCGGTGATAAAAAGTAGCAGCTCAAGAGAGACATTTGCATGCATATGGCACGAAGCTATTCAAGGCCGAAAGAAGATGATATTGCCAGCTGTTTTCGGGCTTTCTTTTTGCAAAACCGAGATGTGAAACATATCACTCTGTGGCTTGATAATTGCGCAGCGCAGAACAAAAATTGGAGCTTATTTTCATACCTTCTGTTTTTAATAAACTCCACACGTCAATCTAGAAACAATCACCCTCAGATACTTTGAAGTTGGGCATACCTTCATGTCCGCGGATGAGTTTCACCACCAGGTCGAACTTTCTATGAAGCGAAAGAAAAGAATCTATGACTTCGAAGATTTCCATCGTGCGGTGGCAGATACCCATCGTAAGATCACAGTAAAAGATATGGGTGTTAGTGACTTTTATACATTTGAGGATTGCTCATCTTTATATAAGTTGCAACATGGACATGGATCATCTTCAAGAAGATCGCAACCTGGAGTAGCTCGAGCCTACCTTAGTGACATGTGTGAGGTTGTATTCAAAGACACCGAACTTCAGTTGTCTACAGAACAGTTTTGATGCAGAACCGATGGATCTCGACTTTCTGAGAGTAAAAACATTAAGATTGGGATACCTTCGCCGGTAATCAAAACTACTTCCGAGGAATAAAGCAAGAACGTAAAGATGAGATACTTCAAAGTTAAGTCCTCTAATGCCCGAGAATAGGAGGCATTCTGGAATATTTGCCTGTTAATGATGATGCAGTCAACCTGATCACTGAATATGACGATAGTTAGAGATTTTTAAGTGATTTGTGCAAAAATTTTTTAATAACAATTTTATGTTTTAACTCTTTTAAGTTTTGCTACTTCTAAATTAAGTTGGACTTATTTTGTGTGCCGGAAAGACAGGCCTTTTTTGTTTTGTTTATTGATGGTTGCTGTAACAGAGTACCTATTAATTACGTATAAATCTATTTGTAAACATTTACATATGTTATTTTAGGCGCTAGAAGAGCCTTTTGTTACTTTATATTGTTGTGGAATATTTTGACTGTTTTAAGACTTATGGGTCACAAAGTGACTAAGTTCCTAACGTACAGGGTTCTAATCTATACTAATTAAGATATGTGGTTCCTAAGAGTAACAGAGTGCCTTTAAGTGTACCTATGTATATCTCTTTGTAAATATTTATGTCATTTTGGCGCTAGAAGAGCCGCTTAAGCCACCAAAGATTACATCTTTATATTGTTGTGAAATATTTTGACTGATTAAGACTGTTTATTTTAGTGTAGTTATAAGACATATTTATGGGTCACAAGGTGACAAGCTCCTAATGTCAGGGTTCTAATTGTTACTACTTAAGATATTTGTTTCCTAAGAGGATTAGTTTTAGTTTTGTGATTGTGCCATAACCAATATTTTTATTTTGATATATTTGTACAACTTCCGTCCATAAATAAATGTTGATTATGTACCTGATTAAAGTGACTCTGATTTAATACTTAAATTAACCCCTAATTTGAATGACGTTTATACCTTCAAAAACATTGTTTTCTTGGTCTTTGTAGGGCCACTGTGAAGATAGGTGATAGATACTCTTTATCCTAGTATTTAAATAGCCGCAACAGCTAAGGTACTAAGGATGAAAGTCGTAAATAATAAAATGCGCCTTTTATTCTTAAACTTAATATTATGAAAAAAGCTATTGTAATTGGTGAATTGGTAGTGATGTATTTGTGCTATATTGAAAGGGCGCATATGGTGTTTTACGGCTTTCCTACTTAGTTCTAGGTAATTTTCCGGATTTTTTGCTAAGAAGAAACGCTTTTTGAAAAAAATATATATATATCAATAGTAAAATGTTATAATACTAAGTTATGAAGAGATATGGGCCGAAAAATGGTACATTCACAGAATTTTGATAAATGCAATAAATAAACCACAGCATGGGTTTTACCGTTTTCAACTTAAAATATTTTTTCTCCGTATTTACTTTTTGTTAGATACGTCTTTCTCATTATCGGGGCAGTATTGACATAGGAGGCAACTGATAGATCATCGGCTTACAAAATGCAGTCACTTTGATTTTGAAGGTAAAAACCTTTTGCATGCCTTAAGCGCAAAGCGCGTAGGTATGTTCTACTAGCGCCTAAAAATCAAGATTACAACGTTTTGTCGCATGAAATCGTATCTAACAATCATATTGAACATATAAATGATATAAAAAGTACATTGTCAGAAAGATAAACGATTGCTGAACTTATTTTTTTTTAAATCGATTAATTGCTATTTTTACATAAAAAAGTGGTTTTAGTGGCTTATGATGTAGATAAGTCCGCATGGAGGGGTAAATACGATAACTTTTGAAAATATCAATTGTACAACTCAATCTATTTTTTAATCTCGTCATCTATCATGTGGAGCCATGGAATGTAAATGGCAGTTTAATGTTGTTTTGTTTAGTTATAATTATTTTTTTTCGGCTGAGAAATCCCGAAATTTTCGGTGTTTTGAGCATCCTTGTAATAATTTATTTTACTAAATACACTTTGCTTGTTTGCCTTTGCCTCACCTCACTCTCATTCCGTGCTCGGCCGCCGTCGTGAGTGGATTACTGTATCGTTTGTTTACAGCGGCTCGTGCTGAGTAATATTGATCGCTGTAGAAATAAAAATATTCCGAAAACCAAATTTGATACATACTTTTTTATAATCACAGATTTTTATTACAACATTTTGTTTCGCTAAAAGTACGTAGGATTTAGGCTGATAAGTTCGCGGCCTAAGGTACTTAATGAAAGAAAATATATGGTTTCTATTTTTTAATTTTCCATATATACTCCCTCAAGTGAAATACATTTCTCACATCTCGCATACAATGCCTTTAACCCACCCAAAAATATTCTGTATCTTTCTCTTCAAAATGACGATCAACCGCAGCTTTCATTTCGTTGTCATCTGCAAATCTCCGGCCCCGTAAGTCCTTTTTCAAATTGAAAAACAGGAAAAAATCGCTAGGTGCTAGGTCTGGGCTATACCGAGGGTGCTCAATCTCTGAGAACCCCGTGTCTTTCAGGGCTTGCCTCGCAACATGTGCGGTGTGAAGGGGCGCGTTGTCTTGCAGAAAGAGCACTCCGCGCGTGAGTTTCCCATGTCGTTTCTGTACAATAGCTTCGCGAACCTGAGTCAATAAATTGGCGTCATATTGGCCATTCATCGTAGTTCCCCTGCGTAGATAGTCGATAAACAAAATTCCCTCGCTATCCCAGAAAACAGTCGCCATTAGCTTGGACACCGACTTTTCCAGCTTGAATTTCTTCGGCGGCCTTTCTCCTTTTTTATCCATTGCATGGACTCTTGTTTGGACTCCAGATCATATTGGCGAAACCATGTTTTATCTACGGTAACTATCGTTTGTCAAATGTCTTCCTTGTTATCGCCGACTACAAATCAACAACGACAAAAAATCTTTTCAACTTGCGAGTCGACGTTGCGCGGTGTGATCATTTTCGGTACCCAGCGCGCGCTAATTTTTTTCATATTCAGTTGTTCATATAAAATTTCTCCAATTCATTCTTTGCTAATCTGCAGTTCTTCAGCAACTACCACAATTTAATTCTTCGATCTGCCAGAACAATTTTTTCGACTTTTCGGGCGTTTGCTTCGGTCAGAACCGTGACAGGGTGGCCCGGGCAAGGGTTGTCTTCACAGCTCTCTTCTCCTTGTTGAAATATGCGGGCCCATTTTTTCACCATCGTATTTGAAGGCGCAGAATCCTGAAGAACTCATGACATCTCTTTAAAAATGTCTTTCGGTGTATTTCCTTCTTTACGAGGAATTTTATCACGGCGCGGTGTTCAAACTTCCGAGAATTTCCAGATTCGCCTGACATGGTGATGCTTGTTGTTCAATAAATAATTGAACTGAGTGCAAATTTAATTAGTGATTGCTTTTATAATACTACTGAGTGTTGCAACTAGTGACATGAGTAACAAGCTAATTACTCATCGTTAAGTACCCTAGGCCGCGAACTTTTCAGCCGCGCTGATATACTTATACGTCTTGGACTTTATGGAGTGACTTCAAGGTGTACTTCGGTATCTGCTACTGCAACTCCTCAACGAGTAGAACTAGGTGTGCCGAGTTTGGCCTCTTTTTGTAAGTTATGATGAGAACTAACCTCTGGTCTAGATAGAGTGACCTGGAGGTGTACTTTGGTGAATGCTACTGGCACTCCTCGAGGAGTAGAACTAGGTGTGCCGAGTTTGGCCTCGTTTTGTTAGTTATGATGAGACTTTACCTCCGGACTAGATAGAGTGACCTGGAGGTGTACTTCGGTGAATACTACTGGAACTCCTCGAAGAGTAGAACTAGCTGTGCCGAGTTTGGCCTCGTTTTGTTAGATATGATAAGACCTTACCTCCGGACTTGATAGAGTGACCTGAAGGTGTACTTCCATGAATGCTACTGGAACTCATCGAAGAGTAGAACTAGGTGTGCCGAGTTAGGCCTCGTTTTGTTAGTTATGATTAGAACTAACCTCCGGACTTGATAGAGTGACCTGAAAGTGTACTTCAGTGAATGCTACTGGAGCTCCTCTAAGAGTAGAACTAGGTGTGCCGAGTTTGGCCTCGTTTTGTTAGTTATAATGAGACCTTAGCTCCGGACTTGATAGAGTGACCTGAAGGTGTACTTCAGTGAATGAAATTAAGCTGCAACAACCAGAATTTGCAACAATCCAGCTCAACAACATTTAACTCGACTCTCTTAACTCGGTTAGAGAACAAATAAAAACTCACACAAAATTGCTTGAAGATAATAAACCTACATTCTTAGAAAAACATGTAACAAAATTTTCCATATTAAGTACGATTACTGGCATCATTATGCTAACATATTTTTGTTATAAATGTTATAAACGCTTGCCATGGAATAACATACCTACAAATCACACATTTTTAATATTTGCTTTGACCGTTCTCGTCGCCGACAACACGTCGAGATTCCCATATCATCACTGAACACCACTGCTACAACAACCTGTATATCAGAAGATGAAGACGAAGCTGCTGACTACTCAAAAATCGAGCAAAACCGCTCAATCTTTCTTCTAAGGGGGGAGGTGTTATGTCATAGATACTATTTACTTTACATTATAAGTCCTGTATACTTTATATTGTTTATTTACTAAATTACTTTCTTAGAAGCCAAACTAAGGTTATGTCATAGCATACTATTTACTTTATGTTATAAGACCTGTATACTTTATAAATCATATTGTTTACTTCCTTAGAAGCCACACTAATTCGATTGTAATATTACATGCTAATGTTTATAGTTTACCATAAGTTAACCATAACACCAAGAACAATGTTGTTCCCTTATGTTTACCCCCACCTCCTAGCTTCCTACACTATTTAAACCAAATCTTTCGATCCCTCAACACACTTTCCGCTTGCGTTGTCGCCCCCGTGCGGTCGTGCGCTAGCGGAGTCCGCCGCTGACCGAGCACCCGTCCCCGTACGGGTCTTCTCCCTCAGTCAGCACAGTTTCTTGGAATAGAACGTCATTCCCGTCCCGTCCCCTCAGCTAACGCCGCCGATCCCGTGCGGTTGTGTTAGCTGACCACTCTTCCGTCCCTGTACGGTTGAGTGCCCTCCCACACTCCCGTCCCCACACGGTCGAGTTTTGCCCTCCCGCTCGGCTATCACAGCCGCCCCCGTGCGGTCGTGCTTAGCTGTCTCGTCGTCGCCGTGTTTCCGTGCCCACTAACGTGGGTTCGGGCGACGGTGGGAGCCTTCCCGTCTCCGCCAGCCGCCCCCGTGCGGTTGTGTTGTGCGCCCCGCACTCACCGTTGGACGGTGAGTGCCTTCCCTCCCTGCCTCCGCCCGCTAGTGCCGCCGCCCCCGCGCGGTTGCGCTGGCAGTCAGTGCTCGCCGTCCCCGTACGGTGAGTACATTCTCGCACATGCGACTCCCACTCCATCTCTTCAGCACCGCTGCACTTTGCGGCTTTGTTGGTTGACCCGCGCTTCCGTCCCCGGACGGTTGTGCCTCACGCCTCCCTCTCCCCGAGGGAGGTCGTCTCAGATTCGACGGTAAAGCCTTCGGGCTAGAGTCGTTCCCAAGGTGATGTTTAGTGGGTAGGCACTTCCCACATAACCACGCAGCCAGCTGCGTGGTATGCTAGGAGCATTCACAACCTCCCCCGCTTCCGGAGAGTGTCCTTGCATTGAGCGCAAAAAAAAAGAAAAATCCCTCAACTCATTCCGCTTGCGCAGTCGCCCCCGTGCGGTCGTGCGCTAGCGGAGTCCGCCAGCTGACCGAGCACCCGTCCCCGTACGGGTCTTCTCCCTCAGTCAGTACAGTTTCGAGGAATTGAACGTCAGTTCCGTCCTGTCCCCCTCAGCTAGCGCCGCTGCCCCTGTGCGATTGTGTTAGCTGACCACTCTCCCGTCCCATTACGGTTGAGTGCCCTCCCACGCTCCCGTCCCCACACGGTCGAGTTGCCCTCCCGCCTCGGCTAGCACAGCCGCCCCCGTGCGGTTGTGCTAGCTGTCTCACCGTCGCCGTGTTTTCTTGCCCACTAATGTGGGTTCGGGTGACGGTGGGAGCCTTCCCGTCTCCGCCAGCCGCCCCCGTGCGGTTGTGTTGTGCACCTGAACCACCCACCCACCGTTGAACGGTCCCTTCCCTTCCTCCCCTCCCTTCCCTCCCTCCCTGCCTCCGTTAGTGCCGCCGCCCCCGCGCGGTTGCGCTGGCAGTCAGTGCTCACCGTCCCTGTACGGTAAGTACATTCTCGCACATGCGACTCCCACTCCATCTCTCCAGCATCGCCGCACTTTGCGGCTGTGTTGGTTGACCCGCGCTTCCGTCCCCGGACGGTTGTGCCCCACGCCTCCCTCTCCCCGAGGGAGGCCGTCTCCGATTCGGCGATAAAGCCTTCGGGTTAGAGTCGTTCCCAAGGTGGTGTTTAGTGGGTAAGCACTTCTTCAAAGTGAGTCCCACATAATCACGCAGCCGGCTGCGTGGTATGCTATGAGCATTCACCACCTCCCTCCCCCGCTTCCGGAGGGTGTCCTTACATTGGGCACAAAAAAAAATCCCTCAACATAATTCCATTCTCAAGTTCTCTGTATCAATGTATATTTTAAGTTAGTTTAAAAGTATGAAATAAATTTATTTTTAAAGAGTTTTTGTCTCTGCCACATAACACTCTTTTGTCACCCTTATGAAATAAAAATAATAATAATACAATATGATTGTAAACCGTTCTTTAAAAAATAAGTTGCTGAGTTTCTTGCTGGTTCTTCCCAAGACACAGGTATTTTCCGAAACCTGTGGTATAATAAACATAAGAATTATTTTTGATAAATATTATTTATAATCTATGTTGTATAAAAATTTCTATTCTATTGAGACTTTACTAGATCAGCTTTTTTATTTACATTGAGATGACCAAAATTCAGTGTATTAACGAATAACGAAAAAGAATTGTAGCATGCACATCTCATGTGGATTGTGGACAGCCTTATTAAAAAAATCATACAATTTATCATTGATATATCAAAAGGGGGAAGATATGTTACGCGATAATATCGCAATCACTAAACCTGGGCTCGGCGCACGACTACATGCACCGAAACTTACACATCTGTTATCACAATCGCAAAATTACATTTACCGCTAGACAAGGACAGAGATAGGAACCGTCGTAGTTGTGCGAGCGAAATCGCGTTAGCCGCCGAATGTTTGTGATTATGAATGACATTGTGGTAGCGTTAGCTAATAAATATCGAAAGAAAAACATTAAGTAGTTTAATTATTAATTAGGTACATCAAAAAAGAAATAATAAAAGAATTTACACTATATTTTTATTAAATAAGACACTTAGATGAATTAGAACTTATATATCTTCAAATAAAGATAATTTGTTTCGTTTTTGTCGTTTTGTTGTACTTGATTTTGCCGGATCTATTATGTGAAAATAATGGACTCTGACATCACAATCTTTGTCAACTATTGCCTTCAAAAGTTGTATTCTAATGTTAAATGTAGCTGGTTGATCTAATGAATGAGTTTCTAAAGCAGACAAAATATCTGAATTCACAAAAGATCATATTATACATACATATATAAGTATCATATTTAATTTTAGTGGAAGTATTTGCTTCACACAAAGAAAATGTTAAGTATTGTTTTATCTAAAAAACATTTTATTTGTTGTTTCGGACATAAGGCATATCTTGAATAAATCACAAGATGGATAGCACAAACCCCCTATATCCTTTAAATTAATTAATTTATGAAAACTTAGCTTTTCACTAGTAATCAACTCCGTAACACATATCTCACATTTAATTGTTTTTAATAATGCCCTTGCGACTCACCCAGCTATATATCCTATTATTTGTTCAGCACTTATTGACAGATTATTTTGATTATTTAAAATATTTGATAATATCTCCACATTATTTTCGGCTGTAGTATCACTTACATGAATTTTGCTTCCTTTTATATCTCTCACCCGGATATATGATCCACCACGTAAAACTTTGTGCTTTTTAAATGATTCACCGCTATATGTATCTGCCATAAAAAAATCTTCAACAGCACTTACCAAATTTTGAGCATTTCTACCAACAGTTCTATTTATGTTTTCGACAGCCGAGGAGCACGTAAGTAGTGGGAAATTATCAAGTGGTATAAAATTTCCCGAGAGAGAAGAACGCAGATCTAAGTGTTCTAACAATTTTCTATAAATTCCCTGAAATTGTCGTACATTTGGGTTATTATTATATCCGGCGAATTATTCCAAAAGATAATTCGAGATGGTCTTGGCTTACGTCTGTACGTCGAAATATATTTCAGCGAGCCAGTTTCAACTAACGTTAAGTAAAGGTACTTTATGCTCTCTATACATACAACGTGTTACAAAATACCCCGCAAAAATATAATTAATTATCAAAGCCAAATATTTTGTCTACCCTAGTAAGCTGTCATGTCAGGGAACCAGATTATTTAACAGATAGGCCTACGTACCTATTTTACCTAATAATCGTCTACTTTAATAGTTTTTCTATTTTTCATTCATAAATGTTTGCTACCTCAATACAAGGATGTCATTATACTCAAGTACTGGCTTCAAAAAATGTCAAGTTGGAAAAAAAAAATGTTGTCAATTTCAAATCTTCTAATTGATATCCTACAACTGTTTCGAGTTTTTTTTCCAACATTTTTTGCAAAATAACGATGCTTTCTAACTCGGAATATTACGAAATGATATTATGCGTAGGCCATGAAGATAGCAATTTAAATCGTGCTCGCGAACTGTATCGGTAACGATTTATCGATGGTAGACCCACCATTGAACAGCGACGGCTGCCTTCGTACCAGTGTTTTCTAAACATGTCAAGACGACTACGTTTCACCAGCTCTTTTCATCGGTCTACTGGAAGTGGACGTCCAAGCACAGTCGACGCCAGGCAGGCTGAATTAGTGTTAGAGCATTTTGAAGAAGAGCCGACCACAAGTACGAGGCGAGCCGGAACAAGATTCGGTATAAACCATGTTACAGTTTGGCGAATTCTTCGTGACGACAATCGTCACCCTTATCACTATCGCCGTACACAGGAGCTGATACCCTCCGATTTTGCACCCAGGAGGAACTTCTGCGAATGGTACCTCAGGCAGTTAGAGGAAAACCCTAATTACGTAAGCTATGTTCTTTGGACGGACAAGGCAACATTCACGAGGTCAGGACTCACGGCAGGGCAGACTCTAACACCAGTGGCAGCTGAATGTGTGGGCTGGCCTTTATGACGGGCATATCATCGGTCCCGTCATTATGCTATCACGTCTGAACGGTAGCAACTATCGTAACGTTTTTACAAACGGAATTCGAAGAGGCGATTGACGACTTCCCTGTGGCTGACTGGGATTACTTTGAGAACCAAAGAAACATGGTGTTTCAGCATGATGGAGCTCCGGCACATTTTGCTCGCAACGTCCGAGAACATCTTAACGTTCGCTTTCCGCGAGGATGGATCGGCCGCGGGGGACCGGTGCTATGGCCTGCTTGTTCTCCGGACCTCACACACTTGGACTTCTTTTTGTGGGGTTATGTGAAGGACAGAGTGTATTTCTCCGATTGCCCATCGGTTGCCGAGATGGAACAGCGTGTTAGATCGGTTTTCGCATCAATAACACCGATGATGGTGCGAAATGCCACACAAGCCATATCCCAACGAGCGAGGTTGTGTATTGAGCAAGGCGGAGCACACTTTGAGCCGTTTCTGTAAATTTGACGTTTATTATGAAAAAGTAAGAGTTCGTTTAGGTTGTTTCGTTAGGTTAGGTCTTTTAAAATTTTTGTCGTTCGGCGAATTAGCTAAAAATGTAGGTACATTCTGTGTAGTTTACTCTTTAATTTTACTGAAATAGGGTTTGCACATCAGTGATAATAATAATATTTATTTATTTTTTTGGGGTATGTTATACAGCGTTACTACGGTTCTTAAATATTGTGAATGGACTCATTATAAGGCCCCATTTAACTTCCTTTCCGCTTTACGGTTTGCTGTCAAATAGCCATTTCATCCACGACTAATGTACAATAAATGTTTTTTTTGGGAACCGAATTTTTGATTTTTAAAAACTTCGAAGCTTCAGCAGTAAATCCTGGCTCTGCGTTTAAATTTTCATACCATTTTCCTAGCGTTCGAGGGTGAGGCAACGCGTTTTCAAAAACTTTTCGCACGTATTTGTATCCCGCCGGAGAGTAAAATTTAGAGTCAAGGCAAACTTTCTTAAATGTGGGCTGAATTTCATCGTTATGTTTATTCTGCGCTTTCTTTGCTTACTAATTCTTGAAAACAAATCAGCTGCTTCCGCCTTTACACACAATTCCTGAAATTGATCTTCAGGAACATTGAGGTATTTTTTTATTTAATCATTTTGTCCTTAAGTTCCTCGAGTCTTTTATTTTTTCTCTCCAAATTTTAATTTTCAAAACTTTTGATTTAAGAAATGCTTTACGTGGTGTATCAAAAATTGACTCCATATCAGAAATATTTACGTCATGCAGGGAATTTGGCGAGCCGGGTTTCGAACTATAATGATCATAGTTCATAGCCGCCTAAAACAAAAACAAAAAACAGTGATTTGAACGGATACTTAGTGTGTTATCTACAAATTTTCATACGTTAATAGAACCCCCTTAACAAAATAAATTCACACGTACCTGAAAGTAGGGTTACTGATATCCTTTTTAACCCTTTGCTCGTTGCATATACATCTTCTGATTTGAAATGTGTTGAGCATAATCGACTATGTATTGTAGGTGTCCAATCAGGTTCCTGTCTTTGTTTTCCGATAACAACAAGATACTTTTGTCTCCTTATTTCATCTTTAAGAAACCTGAATAATAAAAATGTCTATTAAATATCACCATTTTATGAATTGGTTGAACGTTTTATAATTTAGAAAATTTTGCGATAGGGCCTACCATAAGAGTTCGCCTTATGTGTGGTGCGGTACATTATGCATATTAGCATAAATAAATAAGTAATATGATGACATGTGCAGTTTAGGAGTTACGAGAAAGCCTTGAAATCGAAACCGTTTCCTTTACCATAGTCGGGTAATAAAAATATAAAATATAATTAACCTGTACTAACAATTACTAAAAACAATAAACTATTTTGTCTTGGTAAATACAAATTTTGGAATAAGTTAATTAAATAACCACGGTTGGTATTTAAATAAATATCAATGTTTAATCAAAGAAATTTGTGTTGCTAACCTTACGTAAGCTCGGTCTAGTAGATCGAGGTACGCAAATCGGGCATCGCGTGCGTATCGTGTCTCTCACGCATGTTTGTATTATCTATCTCGCTCTCACAAACATGGCGAATTCAATAATAAATATTATCATAATTTTCAACAAAATAAAATTTTTAGCTATACTTACGAGTGGTAAGTAATCTTATTTTTCTTTCTTGAATTATTAGAACACTGTTTAGCTGCACAAGAAGTCATTTTAATGCGTATTTAATACCAAAAGAACTGAAATTAAAGAGCTGTATGATCAACGACGTTCCGCGCGCGACTGAGTGTCACTACGAGTCAAGTACGGGCAATCCCGTAGTTTTGTAGGACCGGGCGCTGTGATTTAGTGACGTATCTTCCCCTTTTAATATATCAATACAATTTATGAAACTTTTCACTTCCTATACTGTAAGGGACTTTATACACGACATATTTCTAAAGTTCAAGTCAAATGGGACATTATATTAATGAATAAAATTGGTATTGGTGTAAAAGTCATTATTATTCATGATGGGCTAGGTTTAGGAAAGGTCATTATCGTGATGGTTTCAATCTATGTTCATGAAAAGTTTCTTTGTGAAGAATCTTTAGTTATTTATAGATACATATTCGTACAACACACCTGTAATCCCCGAGGGGATATGCATAGCCTAATGAGCAGCATGCCATTTAGATTCCATTTAGTCAAAAAATAGGTATAGCTAGATAATTATGAAAGAAGTTATAGATGGCTGAACAATCACAATCCCAATATTGGTAAAGATGAACGTAATATGCTATTATACAATACCATATGTTCATCTTTCGATATATTTAGCGGGTCCTTGGTTCACTTTAGAAGTTCACTTTCATAAGTCATTAAAGTAGCTTCTAGTTTATTATTACTTTGTTAATTTCACTTGTTTCTTTAAAATATTGTAATTTAAAGTGCGCGCTTCCTCTATTTAATGTGTGTTCACTTGGTTTAGAATGGGCACTGTAAGTCCAATAAGTTGTCATTAGTTTTTTTTTGGAGTTTATGGCCTGGTATCTAGACCTTTAGGCCAAGTCTTAGGTATTTTTATTCGGTTTATTATTATTTTCTTCATAGTACACTGCTTCACAATATATTGATGCGTCATATTGTGCAGCCCTTGGGAGATTTTAACGGCAACAACAGACAGCTGACAGTTGGCGATGGTATCTCAAGGCGCCTAAGCAGATAGACACCTTATCTTGAGAATCACATCACCATCAGAGCACTTGTATCACCATTTCCACTAATAGTTCACATGCGCAGACACTTAATACACAAAATCGCACCACTTTTACATATCAAAATCCACTTCAAACCATTATTCAAACAATAATACAGGAGCGCCGATCAAGTTCCCGCCAAAACTCTTGTCATTAGTTTGTAAACTATAGTCACAGATTAGATAATAGTTACTACGTACCGATAGTGTTACGAAGGAAGAAAGGTTCTCGAGTGGCAGCCTCGTAAAGGTGGACGAAGTGTGGGGCGGCTCCCCACTAGATGGAGTGACGACGTGGTAAGACATGCAGATAGTTGATGTATGCAGGTGGCTTAAGACCGTGCCTTTAGACATATTTTGGAGGAGGATTGTTATATTCAGCAGTGGACTTGTGAAGGGCTGTAATGATGATGATGATAGTGTTACATTTCAATTTGTAAACCTAGTAAAAAGGTATCTATATTTTGATTTACAATAAATAGTTATTCAAAATGTCCAATTATAAACATATTTTTTTAGTCTACAATTTATAAACTTTGCTTGTCTTAACCTCGGTCTAGCTCCACTGTATTTCTACGCCAAATGTGGGAGTAAGAGGAGACACTACTTTGCAATTGAATATCGCAATAAATACATCATGATGATATATTTACATTATAAGGGTAACAAGCGAGCACACAGTTCACCTGACGTTAAGTGGATACTGCGGCCCATAGACGAATCAAAATGCAGATATGTTGACACCCCTGAAGACTAAGATGAAATGCCTCGTTACCTTTAAAAAGGTCTCCGGTTCTCTACATTCACCATACGAAACACAGCAGTTTCACTCTGGTGTTCTGTGAGAGCGCGGTCCTACCCCGACCGAGCCTATCCATGCGTGCTGCAGCCATAGTATAGCTGCAACGTGGCTCTACCATGTAACAAACGATATGATATTATAATATTTTAAAGTAATTTCACTGAATGATAGCGAAGTAAGAGAACCCATAACCACATTTCGTTCCATAGGTGTCTTAAGAGGTGGCCATGGGAAATGCCAGAAACATTTTAGGACTTTAGATAAATGGCAGTATAAACATCTGGCTTACTCCAGACAATACTACCGGCCGTCGCCAGAAACGCCATCTGTCGGCAGCAGAGTCAGAAGTGGGACACTCTGGTGGTGCGATCAATCCGCTTGCCAAGCGTGACGTTTAAGGGAAATTCATAACGGGAGAGATTCTTATCCAGCAGTTATCGGCTAATGGAAAAAGAATAAGAGCCAATCAAGCTTAATAATATTACCTTGTGAGAGGTACTGTAGATATTTTATGAACAAATTTCCTACTTCATCTATAAAACAAAGACTCAGCTAAGTGCTTTTACATTTTACGGTGAAACTTCGCTTCTACTAATTTTAATATAACAACACACTTTACCGTAAAATGTTCATAGGATATCGATTTTTCCTCCTTAACTCAATTCGACAAAATTTCAATTTATTCGTGAACAAGCTTGTTAGAAACCGGTAGCAAAAACCGTATACTTAATGCTGCGTTGTATTAAAAGAAGTAACAGCACTTTTGAGAAATTTATTCTTAAAGTTATTTAATATCTGTAAGGAAAAAGATTTTTAGTTAGTTCGCCCACGTCATTATTATTATTTCCTATTTTGACAAGTGAACGATTATTATTTATGCATCAAAGTTTTTTTTTTATAGAATAAGAGTGATAAACGAGTACACAGTCCACCTGATGGTAAGTGGATGCAGCGGCTCATAGATATCCACATCTATCCTCCATTATCCAGAATGCAGACTGCGTTGTAATCCCTGCGGGCTAAGATGACATATCTCTTTTCAAGTAAATAGGGTCTATGATTCTCTACACTCACCATACGAAACACAGCAGCATTAAGCAACTATTTTACGGTGGTATTCTGTGAAAGCGTAGTCCTTCTCCGGTCGAGCCGACTCATCCCTGCTACAACCTGTTGTGTATGTATTTCTGAATACGACTTTAATGTTTACTACTCAACTCACTGATCTCGCGCTATAATTTAATTTACACAAAGAATGAGAAAAAGTGCTATCCCGATATTATAAAGAAATATAGGGTTGTGGTGGAAAAAAAGGAGATCGATGGCGCGTCTCAAAAAGACAGTAATTCAAAAGGATTCGAGACATCCCTGATATAAATTTTTAGTAAAACATTTCGTGAAATCATCGTAATAATTTCACTCAAAATATTTTTGAACTACATGATTCGCACTATCACGATATCAAGTCACGGATCGCCTGCACTCAGATTTTAGCATCTCAAGTATATGCACATTTGTACATTGTGTACTTGAGAGTTAAGTTTCGTTTATTAAACAGTACGTCACTCAGCTGATAACGTAAACCTAAGCCGCAACTTGAGGTATGTTTATTAATAAGATCATAACCTCAAGATTGTACTCAAGTGCATGCACTTGAGCTGAGGAACGTTAATACGTGGCTTAACATTTGATTTTATTTCATCAATGATATGTATGCCGCGAGTTGAAATCAAACACGGTTGTTATATCGTACAAGAGGTTTACTTGTAGTTCGTTTCGTTTTAATCTGTTATCTACTCTTACAACATTAAAAGAAATGTATTCAATAATGTCGATTTTATAATTTATTAGCAATATACAGAATGTCCTGTAAATAGTAGTCCAAACGAAATGTGGCGAGAGATGAGACCGTGCCCTATGAGAACAGGCAAAAATTTTTAATAAAACTTACAGTTTTCATGATTTTCTGATTTTCATGATTAATACGTATAATCTATGTCATTCTATTGAAATAGCGAAAACGTATTTTTTTTTGTTGTATATTATTTCTGACTAGCATGTGTAACTGTATGTGTAACTGCATGTTTATTGCAGTTTCACAACATGAACAGTTTCTTTAGAAAAAAGTATTAAAGTTAGTAAAGTTTCTACGAGACAAGATTTTTCATCCAAGTTTAAGATACTGTGGCATTAAAAAGTACTACTTCCTTGATGCCCATTAGCTTGAAAAATAGTGCAATAAATGAAGATTTAAAAACAATAAAAAAAAAAAACAATTTTTAATAAAACAAAAAGTTATTGCTATTTCATTGCTGAAGGGCCTAATTTTTCGATAAAAGTTTTTTGTTTTATTTTGCAGTACATCTCAAAATATTGTAAAAATTAGAGAGGTGGAACCAAAACTAGCAACAAAACAGGTTTTCAAGTTAATCAATTTTATCCACTTGCTATATTAAACAATTTTTATTTTTGTTAATGAACGAGTATTATTTTTCTCTATGAACGACACAGAGGTACTCGTGTTGACCTTGATATTGCTACCTGAGCCCATCCTTGCGCCCATGAATGTCACTTCCTTGTAGAGATAGCAAGTAAGCTTGGAACTTGGTTAGGAGTGAGTAAAAGAGACAGATAATCCGGTCCTTGAAATTTCCAACTTCTGTTGTTGTTTCCTATTTATTATTTTCTAATGCTCAATGCGTGAGATCCAAGAAAACATGTACGCGCGCATGCGACGTAAAATAACAGTGAGCATTAGAAATCTATCCCCTATGAGGTGATCTATGGGGAAACCTATGTTCATCAGTGGACTTTGATAGACTGTAAAGAATGATGAATGAAAAATTTCTTCATAAGGATGAAAAGTCACGAATGTAATAAATAATATCATTACAAACGTTTCAATTTCATACCTCCTTTGAAACTGAATAACGTTGAGGAAAATGTTCCGCTTGTTAGTAGAGAACGTACTCCTAGTAGAATTTGTTGAGTTAAGTGTGCTGAAAATTATTTTATTTTTATTGTCAGTGTGTACTGACGTCTCAGAATAACAAAGAAAGATAGTAGAAAGCGGTCACTAACTTAATACTGGTTTTTTATGTCTTATTTTTTCAACAATTTATTACGGTATTTAAATGGTATACTTATGTTTATAGTTTTGTACGGAGTAGAGCTATGCTGCAGCTATATTTTTGTAGCACAAATGGGTCGGCTCGACCGGGGAAGGACTACGTTCTCACAGAATACCAGCGTAGAATAGCAGCTTAATTCTACTGTGTTTCGTATGGTGAGTGTAGAGAACTGGAGACCCTTTTACTGGAGAGGCATTCCATCTTAGAACTCAGGGGTGGCAACGCATATCTGCATTTTTATTCTTAATCGAGGATAAATGTAGATGTCTATGGGCCACAGCATCCATTTACCATCAGGTGGGTGTGCTCATTTGTCATCCTTATATATTTTTGTAGCACGAATGGGTCGGCTCAACCGGGGAAGGACCACGCTCTCACAGAATACCAGCGTAGAATAGCAGCTTAATGCTGTTGTGTTTCGTGAATCGGAGACCATTTTACTAGATAAAAGGCATTCCATCTCTCTCTTAGTTCTCAAGGGTCAACGCATCTGCATATTGATTCTTAAATGAGGATAAATGTAGATGTTTATGGGCCGCAGTATCCACTTACGTTCGTTATTCTGTAAAGAACACTTGAATTTTTGGTTTTGTTTTGGTTTTGGTCTGAGGCTGGTGTATAGATTAATGATGTGCAGTAAAAATGAGAATAAATTGGAATGAATAATTTTTATTTAATAAATAGATAGAAAAATTAAACATTCTGTATACACGCGAACAGCCACACAAAATCGGTTATATATACCCGTGCTAATAAAAGTTACGGAAAACACACAGCTACTTATTTAGTTCTTCGATTAATAAACACGATTAACTAAACTTCCCTCTAATTTGCGTAATAACATTACACAAGAAAATATTAAGACAAAATTAAAATCTTACTTCCTACTTAACACTGATGTTGACACTTACAAAATAAGCATTTAGTTATTTAATTACCTAAGTCATCAAAATTTTAAAATTAGCTCGATTTGAAAACTTTTTGCAACATAATGTAATATTATGTTTTTGTTTTGTTTATCAAACCCTTCTGAAAACATACAATAGCCTATGTCTACACCAGTCCGCTTTCCTGTTCATCTTGCGTCTTCCTCTAACGCATGCCTGAGCAACCATAGCGCATGTAATAGCGCATGCGCTAAAACTAGTTCCACAACAGCGCATGCCTTTAGTGAACGCTGAGTGGGTTCACCAGTGGGTTCGCATGGAACATTTCGTGCATTTTAGTAAACAAAATGGCGGAAGACAAAGTTAAAAATTAGATAATGAGTGTTATGTTTCGTAATTTTTGGCTCCACTATTTTCAATAGCTTGTAGAAAATGGCTTTAGTCATTCATGTAAAATTTATAAAAAGAATGTCATTGTTTAGCTCTAAATCTTTCAATATTGTATTTTTCCGTTTCTTCAAATAATCTTTCATCCATATTCTCCTTTTCTTGTGTCTTTTCCCTGCATTTAACACAAAATATGCCACACTGATAGCTACTAGTGCCACGTCCACCTGTAACCAAACCTAACCGAGGCGCGTGAGGTATAGACGAGTTGCATGCGACAAGCGCACGGGTATAGACGATAAGCTGCATGCGTCTTATGGCACAGCGCTTGACGCAAAACGAACTGAAAGCTGAAACGCAAAATGAACATGAAAGCGAAATTGAAAGCGCACTGGTGTAGACATAGCTAATAATTATTATATATTAAATATCATTAATAATTTTTTAAATGTTAATTTACAATGTATTTTGCACAATTGAATATGACTTAGATACACGTTAGTGATCAACTATAGATAGATAGCTAAGGCAAACCACTAAATTTGTTACTCCAATATCGGCTCTCAGCTTACTGCATCATTCCACTGACCACACTGACTGATGGAAAATGTGGGAAAACTTTTTGGTGGAAACCACTAATTTTCTAGTAGTTTAGAATTGATTTTCAAGTGAAATATGTTAAGAAAGTTCAAATGAGAGTTAGTTTAAACTTACTACATTCATAAAATTGTGAAACTTCTTTACGACATACCATTCTTCTTTTATTTTATATTTTACATAAGTAGGTTAAATAATATACTCATGCAGCCGCGGCGGTGAAACGTTACCAGAAAACGTGACTTTAAAAAAAAAATATCGTACTAAATTTCTCCACTACGTCAATAAATAAGTTTTATTTTAATAATGATCAAGTGAAAGTGTTAATGTCTTCCAGACAGAATTTCGGTCACGGCGGCAGGTCTCAGTGGAGACTAGCCATCTATGTAGGACAGGATTACAGTGCCCGTGTGTGCGCAAGCACAGGTGCACTTTCTATTCCCTCAGGTCAGTGGGTTGTCTGCAGGAGTTATTCAATCACGCAGGTATCTGGTCTCGAGGCTAATCTCTTTACTCGGAAGTCTTCTCAGGGGTAACGACCCCCGGGTACTCGTGGACTACACGTACACGTGCAGACTACGGTATGTATGTGTTTGGTATCTGGATTCGTATTCTACATACCCTTACTTCTTCTGTTTTAGGCATATTTATTTTGTTGGTATTATTAGTTTCTCTTGTAGGCAGGGGCTAAGTTGTACAAGTGTGTGTATGGCCCGTTGTCAGCTTAGTCATACATTTTCTTGCTAGGCGTTTTACAACCTCTTCGACCAACTCAATCCTCAGGTTACCTGCGATGACGCGTCGACCAGCACCCACGAAGATTAGCTTGCATTCTCTTCCTTTGTGCGGGTGATGTTAACAAGTAACTCGCCGGCGTCGCGTATGTCAGGCGTGATCGGATGTAGGTCTTGTATATTCCGAGTTTTATCTTCCTAGGTTCCTAGGGTTGATGCTAATATGGGGTATAGAATCGCTCGCGCAACTCTAGTTTGTCGAATTGCATGGTAGACTTGACCATAATTTTTTATTAAAAAAAAGTCCCGCTGGGTTTTTTTCTGGTTTTCCAGTACAGAGGGATTTTTTCCGAATCAGTGGTAAATTAAACTTTCAATAAGTATTATATATAATCTATATCGAATAAAAAATCTGTTCTTTTCTCTTCATGAGATTCGGGAACACGCGTAGCGAGCGATCTATTTGGCAGCGCAGGTATGTCACGGTCGACTTCCATTCGATGACTTCTCCTCTTAATTTTAGCGGTGCCGGCGCGTGTACTAGGCGGTTAGTTATTATGGCTATGTTTTTCCCACATTGATGGACATCCGCTATTTATTCAGTCATTCAGGAAGTGTGTTCAGGCCTTTGTCCTCTCGATGACAATGTCTGGCACGAATAGTAACTCATCTATCCTAATGAGATCTCCTTGTGGTTCTTTTGGCATGAAATATGCGTCCCGGTCGTCTTCTGGGCGGTATTGCCCTTACAATTGTCACCGGGAAGCCTTTGTCCTTGATTGCTTCCTAAATGTCCTATGGTTCGGTGTCCGCCGGTAATCCTTTAATGCAGACTTTAGTTGGACGTTCATCTGTGGGTATGTAGCAATACCACACGAATGTGGTATTTTCTTTGCTTTGTTCGACTAGGTATTTTTTCGACTGTTGATGGATCTGGGACTGGTTCGTCTATTGTTTCAGCTTGTGATGTAGAAGGTGGATTAGTCGGTTAGAACGTTACATAGGACGTGCTGTCCCATCCTTGTTCATCTCCTGGGTCCTTCTTGACAGTCCTCTATTTCCAATGGTCTGTATATTTTTTCGTCGGGTGCCTAGCGCGTAGACGATATCGATTTCAGTAGCGTGTTATGTACCATTATTGTGTGTTCACCCTCATCTTGGGGTCTTGATTTGGGTCTTTTATTCTCTTGGAAGTCTTCAATTTTGCGGTCCTTCACGTGTCCTTTTGCGTGCGATATTTCAGCGCAGTTGAGTAGAGGCGGTACGCGAGGCGTAACTGGGTGGTGTTATGGGCTCGCACACAATGAGTGTGGCGCATTGTCTTCTCCTTTCCAATAAAAGTTTGGATAGAGAGCAATCTCGTTGTTCTTCACAAAGCTGTGTACGCGTAAGCTTGTTTTCTGCGATTACTCGGAGATGCTCTTCTATTCTCTCAATCTCTTAGTCCGACAGGACGGTTATCCGGAGATACAACCGGAGAGAGATCAGGCGCAGGACCAACGGCTTTACTTCCTTTCCGAGGCACGGGAGTGAAACACTGCCAATCTCCTGATTCCAGGCTGCTACTTAGAATTTCTTGACAGAAAAAGGCAATAACTTATTATGGTCAGACTCGGGATACTAACGCGGGGCTTCATGACCAGCAATCGCGTATACGATTCCTAGACCAATGTGGAGGTCAAGTGTAGAAAACGTTAATATTGTTTTACGAAATATATGAAAACAAACTTTTTTAAACTGTATAATATATGTTTAGACCTCTCATAGGTTGGGAAAATCTTAGACCTCTCATAAGTAGGGAAAATCCTTGTCCTACGATTTGCCATTTGCCATATTATACATTCTGTGTACTAAATATCGGAAATTTGTCAATAAAACAAAAATACAAATTATTCATCTAAATTTATTTTATCGCCTTCAAAGTAGGCCCCATCGCTTGCAATACAACATCTCCAACGCTTCACCCAGTCTTCCATACATTTTCATAGGCTATTTGCGGTATGGCCTTTAGCTCATTCAGCGAATTTTTGTTATGGCTTCTATCGACTCAAAACGTTTTCCTCGAAGTGGTAATTTTAACTTGGGAAATAAAAAAAGTCAGACGGAGCCATATCAGGTGAATACGGTGCTTGGTCGAGAACTTTTGTTGAATGTTTCGCTAAAACTCTTTCACTATAATGGCTGTGTGTGATGGTGCATTATCATGGTGCAGCATCCATGAGTTGTGTTGCCACAAATCTGGACGTTTTCGGCGGATACTCACGCAAACGCTTCATGACGCCTAAATAATATTCTTTATTCACTGTTTCTCCTTTGGAAGGAATTCGAGTGAACCACACCACGGTAGTCAAAAAACTGTCAGCATCACCTTGATTTTGGAGCGACTTTGCCGCGGTTTTTGAGTTTCGGCTCGTTTTCGAGACGCCATTCTGAACTGTTGGCTTGTTTGCATGTCGTACTCATAAACCCATGTCTCGTCGCCAGTTATTATACGTTTCATAAAGGTCGGATCCGTAGAAGCTCGAAACCATGTCTTCAGCGACATGCTTTCGCTGCGCTCTTTGAACAAAATTGAGCTCTTTTGGAACTAGTCGAGCGGCGACGCGTTTCATGCCTAAAATGTCAATGAGAATGTTGTGGACGGACTTAAAAGATATGTTCACCTCACTAGCCAACTCTCTCAGACTCATACGTCGATTTTCGAGCACTAGCTTCTTGATTTTGTCGATGTTTTCTTTGGTCGTAGCGGTTGAAGGTCTACCAGAACGAGGCAAGTCTACTACTACTTCTCGGCCTTCTTTAAAAGCCTTATACCATTCATAAGCCCTTGTTTTCGATATACACGATTCGCCGTAGGTATTTCGCAACATTTTTAGTGATTCACCACATGAAATATCATTCGAAACACAAAATTTAAGGCACACTCTTTGTTCAACAATATTTTCCATTGTAAAAATCGCCGATAACTCAAAACTATGACCAACAAAAGTGTAGTTTAAAACAAATTAAATGACAGATCCTGCTCAAACTTTGCGCGCTAAATCAGTACAGTGCTACCAACATGCAGTAAAAATTAGAACGACCTCTTTACGCGGGTCTTTTATTGACATATTCCTGATACTTTTACACAGAGTTGTATAGGTGCTTTGGTGATAATAGTATTTGAGATCGCATTTTGAAGATTCTTACTGCTGCTGGTATCTTGTATCTTATCCTCTACTCCAAGGAATGCCACAAATCACGGTCCTAAGCCATCTGCAACCATCGACTTCTTATATCTGGTATTAATATTTTTAAGGTGGTAGTACTTTTTTTCTCTTAGTTCGTTTGTCACTTCAGTTTTATAAGAAAAAAGAGAAATCCTACATTGAGGGTAGTTATTAAAAAAAATTAAAAGAATTAAAGTCTGTTCTGTTCTATGCTATTCTAACATAATATAAATAGGTAAAAAAGAAACTCACCGTGTAGTGGCAGTGTAAGAATATCCACTATCCCATATCGTCCCGTGGGTGTCATAAGAAGCGACAGAGGGAAACTGAAACAGGATATGGGCAGCAGCACCTACCTGATAATAACTTCAAAAATAAAATAAAACTGCGGTTGCTAAACCGCCTACCAAGCGTGGCAAAATCCCCCACGAGGCAATCTATAGGGGAGAACTATGTTCAGCATTGGACTTTTATAGGCTGTAATGGATGGATAGAAAAAAAGAAGAAAAAAGTTACAAAGTCTTTGCCTTCAAGTAGTTATGTCGGAGCTGAATCTTAAAAAATGCTTATGAATAGCATTATCACATTTTGTGGCTTTTTTAAATTCTTTATTTACTAACTAGCGACACTCCCCAGTTTCGCCTTGATTAATGTAACATTATTAAGATTTAAGATAATCAAACATCATTTATTTTAACATTTTTTCGTTTTATTTCAAAGAATCTTTAAGGTTTTCAGATAATATATAGAGTAGATCCCTCCTGCTATTGCTCTCTATCCGTTAATTAAGTATCATCACAATCGGTTCAACCATTTCTAAGATTAGCCCGGACAGACAAACACACGGACAACTGAACTGAAATGGTTGTGTATGCTTGCCCCTGAGCTTAATAGAAGCCAAGCATTATTTTGATAGACACATATTATATATATATATATATATATATATATATATATATATATATATATATATATATATATGTATATACAAAATATTATTAAATATACTAGCAAGTGGTAAAATTAAAAATTTGTTACAACCGACTTCAATACAAATAAAATGAGAGCATCATCAATGTAGTCGAGGTCAATTAAAAACGCATTAGTAAGGATAACTCAAAAATTAGTGGTCAGATCTTGATCAAATTTATATGGGACCACTTGAAAAGTACCAGCTTATAAATAAAAAAAGAATCATCAAAATCGGTTCACTTAGAAAAAAGTTCTGAGGTAACACACATTAAAAAAAATACAGTCGAATTGAGTACCTCTTCCTTTTGAAGTCGGTTAAAAAAAGGTTAAGCTTGCAGATTATAAATTATAAGTACGTATAATAAGGTTTGTAACGTTTTCATAAGTGATCATTCAACATTTGGCTCGTTTCCAAGAGGCACTTGTCATTGACAAGCACCTTCGTAAGCCCTTGGTATACTTTGTATTGCCAGTCGTATGTCGCATAATGTACTGAAACTATTTTTGATGAGAATTCTTCAATTATATTACAATGTTTTTTTTAATTCTTTGATCTCATCAATTCTTTAGTACACTGCTTACGTGAGGCCCTCTCATGTAGGGAGAATTTGCTTTAATCCTTTTACGCTCTACAGACAGTTTTTCTATTTCATATTACGTTCTTTGTCAAAGAATTTTTTATAACATTGCTTAAGGGGATAATATCATATATGAGCGGCAAGACGTTTGAAGAATAGATTTTTAGAGATCTATTGGTGTTGCGTTGTCCCGAACAACCGAGCTAGACAACCGAGAGAGACAAGATTATACTTATCTATACATATAAAATTGTAGTGGCTGTCTGTAATATCAAAATAACTGACTTCTATTAAGCTCGGGTTTTTTTTAAAAAATATTTAAAAAAGTTTCGACCAAAATTGTTTGGTTTGCTCTCTTACAACAAAATAGGTAGGTACAACTGGTACAACACGTTTGTGTTCTTCGACCTATCTTTTCCTGTCTCTGAATTTTTGACGCAAAATCAATTTTAACACTTTTAACACACAAACACTCACTTTTTTTGCTTCAACACCATTTTACAACGAAACTACGAGTGTTAAAGAATAAGGCAATAAGATCTCTTTTACGTATAAAATATAATATTAGATCTTCAATTTTTATTTTAAACATATCACATATCACACGTAGATTTCCAGATAATAGCAAAAAAACAGAGTTTAAGATAGTTGAACTACTTGCACAAAGACCACTATTATAATAATGTATGTATATCTGCAGAATTTTTGCTTAAGTTCTACGCGGACGAAGTCGTCGGTAAAATCTAGTTACATAATATAATATTTAATATGCGGTCTGATTACACCTATGAAATATTTCTAAGTATTCCCTTGTTTCCTATTACAAAACTGATTTTTATTTTTAAAGAACAAGTTATGAAGGATTGAGGCTATGCCTATGATTTTCTTTTATTTTAAATAAATTTGTTTGCTAGATATCTTATAACGGCGGGATAACTAATCAATTTTAGTGATATTAGAAGGTTGGTAATTTTTTAAATAAATAAACAAAACATTAGTGGGATTAAAAGGTACCTAGTTGTTAAAATAATTAATTTATGGAAAAAACGTAGGAACATGGCAGTATTAAATATACATAGTATCGAAAAAAAGTATTTCGTATAGTAAGTTTGTATAGAATAAAACAACCAACTGTACGAAATATACCATTGTAAAAAAACTGTTTCTCTTAGTACTATTATAATATGGAAGTTCTGGAACCCCATTAGTTATGTTTACTTAGTACGAGCATGAACTTTTCGTCTTCGTAATGTAATCGTATCGAGATTTAATTAAGTTATACGTAAGTTATATTATTTTTAAAATAAATTTTAAACCCATTTCATTTTAGCCATCAATTTACCCTGAATCTTGAAGGTGTCTTACATAAATATATTACATAAAGACAAACATTCACACCGCGCGAGATTCGACCCTCGGCCCGAAGCGTCGCGTAGTAGCGAAACGTTAACCCACTGCGCAACGGTACCATCATTTAATGGTACCATTTTTTAGACGTGGTAGGGTATTGTTGAAGAACGAATAGGTATATAGTTTGCTTTAATCAGCTTGATCGGGGAAGGACCACGCTCTCACAGAATACCAGCGTAAATTAGCAGCTCAATGCTGATGTGTTTCGTATGGTGGAGTGTAGAGAACCGGAGACCCTTTTTACTAGCTACGAGGCATTCCATCTTAGTCCTCAGGGGTGACAACGCATCTGCGTTTTAAATTGTAATGGAGGTTAAATGTAGGTGTCTATGGGCCACAGTATCCACTTACCATCGGATGAACTGTGTACTCGAATGTCACCCTTATTCTGTAAAAAAAATTTTTAACAAGCATCTCCTTGAGTATATATAAGAATGTATACTCTAAGAGCATCTCTGTATATTTCTTTTGAATTAGTTTCAAAACCTATTCGTGCCCCCACTTGACACTTCTCTTGAGTCGCAAAAATGTTGAATGCAGTCCTCGCAATGATAATTTATGTATTTATTATTTGTACTATAACTGCTATCAAATTATAAAAGTAACCTAATAAGTGTCATAAAGCCAATTGTTTGAGACCCAGTAACAAAGATACCAACATATCGCAAAAAATATAAAAATAAAACCAAAAACAATAATACTTTAAGTGGATTCAGGTATGAAGTCCGCCTTTTGAATCCTTCTTTATAAGAGGAGTAGTAGTGATACAGACTACAGAATGTACTTAAAAAAAAAAACAACATCTATTACAAAAATATATAGGATAAATTTGCCTTTAGGATTATCTAATGTACAAATGGATATATTATCAACAAAAGTT
The DNA here is from genome assembly GCA_029286625.1 of Parnassius orleans. Taxonomy (NCBI): domain Eukaryota; kingdom Metazoa; phylum Arthropoda; class Insecta; order Lepidoptera; family Papilionidae; genus Parnassius; species Parnassius orleans. Next base: position 2,478,439 of record JAGSMP010000040.1, read on the forward strand.
CTTTTTCACGGTTATGAAAATAATTATTTGCACTGGTGAAGTCTTCGAATTTTTTTTTAAATTCTCAGACATGCAGGCTTCTTCCCTAAAATCCTAAAATCTTCTCAGCATAATGAGAGGAGGCCTGTGCCAAACAGTGGGACGTATATAGGCTATAATCTTAATTTGCTGGTGAATTAGGTTACTAGACGAACGAATATATTAGTGTAACAATATATGGAGAAAATTATTGTGGGAAACATTTGATTGTAGTACGTGATAGAGCCACACTGAAGCGAGGCTACAGCACGTATTGGCTTACTCGACTGAAGGAATTTCTTGAATATTAGCGTGATATAGTGCTATCCTATGTTTCGTATGGTGTGTGACGGGAACCGAAGACCCTTTTCACTGGTAACGAGGAGTGACAACGCATCTGCATTTTGATTATTAATCGTTGATACATGTAGATGTTTTTGAGTCACAGCTACTTATCGTCAGGTGGACTGTGTGTTCATTTGTCACTCCTTATATCTTAATTAGTATACATCAGTTGCTATAAAAATCAAACTAAAAGTTAGGTTAGTATCGCGCTTTAAGACGGGTTTTTTTATGTTGTTTTCAGGATTTGATAAATCCGCTCTGCTTGGCAGATCACTGCTCCATGTGGATACTGAGCGAGATCTGGCTTAATTCTACTAGAAGATTATATCACCATTTATATGAGATTACAAATTGTTCCAGCTGTTTCCTTCAGTCGACTCTCTCGACGTTTAAATGATGAGGCGGGGTGTTACTCGTAGAATCTCTAACGTAGCCACTAATAGATATATTTTTCAACGCTAAAATTATCTAATTAAAATAAGCCATTTTGATTTGTCTGCCTTTGTCGATTTTTTCTGCTTTTGATTTTTTTGGCCTACTTTAAAAAAAAGGTGTTTAATTTGACTGACATTTGACATTTGTATTTTATGCGATATCGACGTCAATTGTGAAATGGTTTTGATCAGGGTGATGCACAGAAAACAATTACTGTCTACCAAGAGAAGAACGCCAACTTCATACTAAAAAACGGAAACACGTGTTTATGAGTGTACACTACAAGCGCTACGGTGGATGCCCATATAAAACTTTTTTAGCGGGAATTTCAAACCTTTGTACCCTGTAACTTTGAACTTTTTATTTAAGGCATATTCGAATAATTTTGGCTCAAGCCTCACAAATATATGGGGTAAATTCCCATACATTTGAGAGGTTGCACCAAAATTACTCGAAAATACTTTAGATTAGTATATGGGATAAAATAAAACTATAAGTAAGTATAGTTATGTAATTTTATTTTCTGAAAAACATTGTTTTATAAATTATACATTATTATTTATGTTTTTATTGCTTTTGCACATAATATTTCCAAGCTTGTTACTGATATATCGTAACTAACAAAACGAGCCCAAAATCGGCACACCTAGTTCTACTCGTCCAAGAGTTCCAGTAGTAGTCACCAAAGTACATCATCAGGTCTCTTCATCAAGTCCGGAGGTAAGGTCTCATCATAACTAACAAAACGAGCCCAAACTCGGCACATCTAGTTCTACACGTCTAGGAGTTCAAGTAGCAGTCATCGATGTACACTTTCAGATCACTCCATAAAGTCCAAGACGAATAGGTATTTATATATATATATATATATATATATATATTCATATATATATATATATATATATATATATATATATATATATATAAATCCCACTTACTTTTAGCGAAACAAAATATTATAATAAAAACTAGCTGTTACCCGCGGCTTCGCCCGCATGGTCACTGGGAAATGAACTATCCATTGCTTTTTGAATTGAAAGAAAACTGAGTTTTATAGATTTGTCAGAGATGCAGCCATTAAAAGGAAACTGAGCAAAATTGATTCGTCACCCTATTTAAATGTTTTGAAACGCAGCGTATAGGAAAGCATGAAAATAGCCTGTTTATTCCAAATGGAAATGGGATATTTTTTTATTTAAAGGAAACTGAGCATAATTATCCGTCAGGGATGCAGACTTTTGAAAAGAAACTGAGCTAAATTGATTCGTCAGAGATGCAGTTTTCTGAATTGAAAGGAAACTGAGCCAAATAAAAGATCCGTCAGAGATGCAGCCTTTTGAGTTGAAAGGAAACTGAGCTTAATAGGTCCATCAGAGGTGCAGCATTTGGAATTGAAAAGAAACTGAGCTAAATAGGAAATTTTGAATTGAAAGGGAAGATCTGTGGGAATTCTGATTAATTGATTGTGGAATTTTGGAAAAAAAACTAACTGAACACTATTTCAAGACGCTACTGTACACAATGTTATATGTTTTTCCATTCGGGGAAAAAAAGTGGAGATTCTGAGCATTTGACACACGCGAACATGCTACATACAGCTGACCATGAGAGAAGCACGGTTTTCTAAGTTGACCCCGCTACCTGTAACGTTTGCCCTTGCGCTTTATTAATTGTCATTGCAAAACTGAGCTTAATAGGAACTGCAACCTTTGAATTGAAAAGGAAGATCTGTGGGAATTATAGGGATCCGTGGTATAATAACATTTTCACCTTTTCCTACGCCTGTCAAAATTGTAGCACCGATTATGTTCCGTCCAAGATATGTCACACGCAGCCTTGTCCCGTTACATAACCGAGGAGCATCTAAATTTCGCATTAGCATGACTGGGACGCCTAATTTTAATTGAAGCTTATGTGAGGGCACACCTGACAACTCTAGAGAATTTAGAAACTCTACGGGATATGAAGTGCTCTGTTCTGTGTCCATAACTGTGTCTACTGACAAATACTGGTTATTTCTCCTGCTACTTCGCTTAATATATCTGAATTTATTTTGTTAACGCTCTCATTTTTGGTGCAAGAATCGCCCTTTCACATAACCATTTGTCTTCATGCATGTTGTTCGTTAAATCTGAATAAACGCTCGCAATTAATTCGGAATGACTCTGTACTAAATTAAAAAAATCTCGTCAATTTAACGCAGCCCTCAGCATCCGTTTCCAACCGCCCATCGCCAATTTTTAATTGTGTGTCAGCATAGTTTCCAGCATTGATATCATTATACAAATGCACTCTCATATTCGTAGTTAAACTGAATTTTGTCACTTTGTTCCATAAAATAGACGACTTGAGGCATGCTTTAATTTCATCTGCAGGTGTGCCCTTTTGAATGACAGGTAAAGTTTGGCGAAAGTCACCAGCCAGTAAAACCACCATTCCTCCCATTACATCGGTATTGCTGCGCAAATCCTGGAGCGTTCGATTTAGTGCTTCTACAGCTTTTTTATGCGACATTGTATTTTCGTCCCACACTAAAAGTTTGCATTGTCGTAGCATTATACCTCGTGCACTATTTTTGCTAAAGTTGCAGATCGGCGATTCTTCCTGGGCTAGATTTAGGGAGTTTTAAAACAGAATGTGCAGTGCGGCCCCGCTTAGCAGCGTGGCGGCTATACCGGAGGAAGCTACAGCCACAGCAATGTTTTATCTTTCCGTACTTGCGCTAATAATAAATTTAACAAAATGTCTTCCCAGTTCCTCCAGGGGCATCTAAAAAGAAAAGTGCACCATTTCCAGACTCAATTTGTCCTAATACTTTGTCAAAAACTCGATTTTGTTCGGGAAGCAAGCGGGGTACAAATTCGGCTACTTGCTGCTGCAAAGCTGGTATATCGTAGTTTGTTTCACGTATAATTTCATCACTTAGTTCATTTTCGGTTCTTCGCTGAGGGCTTATCATTTCAAAGTCGCTTAATTTTTTGCCTACCATTGCCATTACGTTATCTTCAATTTTTCCAAGTGCTTCATTATAAATGTGTTCATTGTATGTCATGTTCGCGTGTGTCTGCTGTAACCTTCGCAAAATATCTTCCGCCATGTACTCTTTTTATTTGTCCCACAATTTATGTGCATTAGATAGCCCGCAAGATGATATGAGAGTTGCATAAAGATCCCTAATTTTGTACGATGGATGAACACAGAAGGTCAGAATATCTGGATTATTATATCTTTTTACCAAAATTAAGATAAAAAATGTATGGATCTGTATTTTTCCACGCAGTACCGGGAAGAGAGCGATAAAAAATTTGGTGCATCGTAATTCACAGAATAGGCGATAACCTCGCAGACGATATTAAGTAATCCGTTGATGCTCTGCCTACCCCGCAAGGGTTACAGGCGTGATTATAAGTATGGATCAGAAATACTATCACCACCTGTCACGCTTTCACCCTTAACTATTACTTAACAATGGTAGAAACAGTTCTTAGTAAGCCTTAGTAATATTTATTGAACGGAAATGAATACAGTTCTTATATGTGGTTATGAATGAATCGGTATTACAATAAGAAAAATTGTGCAAATTTATAAGAAAAATATTTTTTGAGAGTTCTTATTAATTAACGTATACATAGTTTAAATTGATTCCGCTAGATGTCGTTACTAGGTTTTTAAAACGCGGTAACGAAATGTTTCCTGACATGTACTTAACTCCCGCCGTTGAGCCGCGCGTCAACTTATAGTGCATACGGTACCTATACGCTTAAATTGTTTCTATTTCGTAGCTTATTCGACCTACCTGCTTTCGATTTCGGTTGTTTGTTATTTGCTTTGTGATTTGGTTAAGGTTGAATGGATTTATATTGGCTTTCATTTTCGGATTTGTGTATTTTCTTGGATCGGTTTTGTTGATTTGGTTGGTATTCCTTTATACATATTTAGACTCTGGCTTTGATTTTGGATTTTGTTTATTTAGAATCGTGAATTGGTTTTCGTTGTTTTAGGTTGTTTAACAATATTTCAAAGGAATATTAATAGTATAGATAGTGTATACGGTACCTATACACTTACTTCTTTTTTCGTTGGTTATATTTATATTGACTACTGCTTTCGATTTCGGTTTTCTGCGATTTGTTTTGTGATTTGGTTTAAGTTGATTTGATTTTTTTTGGCTATCGTTTTCGGCTTCGTGTTGTGTCTTGAATTGGTTTGTTGTCTTGATTTTAAAAAATATTTAAAAGGAATATTTATTCCTTTTAGATATTTTGGATTTGCTTTTAAAAAAATATTTAAAAGGAAATTTAATTCCTTTTAGGTATTTTCACGTTTTTTTATAAATAGGTTTTTTCTTACTTCATAATGCCTCCCAAACGTAAGTCCAGCCTTTCAAGAGTATCTTCTCAAAGACAAGCGAAAAGATTAGCTCGATCGCTAGAATCTTTAGAAGATGCTGAACTGAGAAGGCAAGAACAAGCAGAGCGTCAGGCTGCTTTTAGAGCATCTGAGACACCTTCTCAACGTCAGCAAAGGCGTCTTGAACAGACAGAGCGTCAGGCTGCTTTAAGAGCTTCCGAAACACCTTCTCAAAGTCAGGAAAGGCGTCTTGAACAGGCAGAGCGTCAAGCTACTTTAAGAGCTTCTGAAACACCTTCTCAAAGTCAGCGAAGGCGTTTTGAACAGGCAGAGCGTCAAGCTACTTTAAGAGCTACTGAAACACCTGCTCAAAGTCAGCAAAGGCGTCTTGAACAGGCAGAGCGTCAAGCTACTTTAAGAGCTACTGAAACACCTGCTCAAAGTCAGCAAAGGCGTCTTGAACAGCCAGAGCGTCAATCTGCTTTAACAACTACTGAAACACCAGCTCAAAGTCAGCAAAGGCTATTCGAACAAGTGGAACGTCAGGCCGGCTTAAGAGCCGCGAAAACACCTGATGAAACTCAACATAGACTCATTGAGCAAGCTGAACGTCAATCTACTATAAGAGCATCTGAAACATCAGAACAGACACAGGCGCGAAGAGATGCAAATGCACAGCTCCAAGCTGAACGTCGACAAAATTTTCAACGAAACAATTGGTCGGTTTTTAATGACGCAGCATTCAATTATGATACGTTGATTGATTATAAAAATCACAGGTTACTTGTTATCGGACTGATGGACAAGGCGTGTCGATTTTGCAGCGCTTTAAAATGGAAAGATGAGACCGCAGGCATGTGCTGTTCCAATGGCAAAGTGTCTCTTCCGTTACTTGGGGAACCAGAAGAACCTTTGAAAACTCTCTTTTTATATGATGCTAATGAGTCACGGCGCTTTTTAAACAGGATCCGGAAATATAACTCATGCTTACAAATGACGTCCTTCGGAGTTGACCGGGAAATAATAATGCCGGGATTTTCGCCTACATTTACGGTGCAAGGGCAAATTTATCATAGAATAGGTTCACTTTTTCCAGCTGAAAACGAACAGCATAAACTTTTACGAGTATATTTTATGGGTGACGAAGAAATTGAGGTAGACCGTCGCTGCCAATTTATCCAGGGAGTTGAGAGAGACACAGTGTTCAAAATTCAAAGATTCTTGCATGAACGTAACATTTTAGTCAAAACATTTAAAACTGCTTTAGAAAACCTACCTGAAGAGGATTATGAAGTCGTCATTCACGCAGATCGGACCCCTCGAGGAGAGCATGAAAGGCGCTACAATGCACCTTTGATAAACGAAATAGCAGCCGTAATTAGTGGTGATCAATTTTCTTCACGAGACATTGTCTTGCGAGCACGTGATGATACGTTGCAACGGGTAGCCGATACACACAAGTTTTATGACGCTCTGCAATACCATTGATTTATTGCAAAGGACAAGAGGGTTATCATTTTCAAATTCCACTCATTAACCCGGTCACAAAGGAGCCTACTCGAACAAAAAGTATCATGTATGGATTTTATGCGTAACATATGATGTTGCGAGAAAATGATTTTAACCTCTTAGCCCGGTGTGAACAATTATTTCATCAATTTTTGGTAGACATGTATGTGAAGGTAGAAAGTGAACGTCTCCGTTATATATCTTTAAATCAAAAAAAGCTGCGCGTTGAGAATTATATACATTTACAAGATGCAGTTTCTAGCGACGCCAATGTAAACCCCAGAGATTTAGGTAAAATGGTAATTCTGCCCTCATCATTCGTTAACAGTCCCCGCTACCTACATGAGTACACACAAGACGCATTCGCCTATGTATGAACTTACGGAAGACCAGATTTTTTTGTTACTTTTACTTGCAATCCCACATGGAAAGAAATAACCGAGGAGCTAATGCCGGGCCAAAAAAGTACTGACAGACACGATTTAGTTGCTAGAGTATTTAGATTAAAAGTACAAAAATTAATGTATGTAATTAACAAAGGGAAAATTTTTGGAGAGGTGCAATGCTTCATGTATTCAATTGAATGGCAAAAAAGAGGATTACCGCATGCCTACATTCTAATATGGCTTAAAGAGAAGTTGCGGCCCAGCCAAATAGACGACATAATAAGCGCCGAGATTCCGGATCCTGAGCAAGATAAAGAATTGTATGATACCATCGTCCGAAATATGATTCACGGTCCATGTGGGGCATGAAATTCAATATCGCCATGTATGAAAGAAGGAAAATGTACAAAGAAATTCCCTAAACAGCTATTAAAAGAAACAGTGCACAATGACAATGGCTACCCTTTATACAGACGCAGAGCTCCCGAAGATGGTGGCAGGAAAGTTACAATCAAATCTCGCTCTGGAGCGTTCGAAACCTTAGATAACAGCTGGATTGTCCCGTATTCGCCCATTCTATGTAAAATGTTTAATGCCCACATTAATGTAGAAGCATGTAGCTCTGTCCGCGCAATCAAGTATATCTGTAAGTACATAAATAAAGGAAGTGACCAAGCAATATTTAATCTCAGGAGTGAAGGTGAGGCAAATCCCGTTAATGAAGTACAGACCTTTCAAGCAGGGCGTTATGTCAGCAGTAACGAGGCAGCGTGGCGTCTCCTTGGCTTCCCTTTACACGAAAGGTACCCAACAGTTACTCACCTTGCTGTGCACTTAGAAAATGGAGAGCGTGTATATTTCACCGAAAGAAATTTCCAAGAAAGAATTGCATCACCGCCAAAAACTACACTAACAGCCTTCTTTCAACTTTGTCAAACCGACTCCTTTGCAAAAACGTTGTTATATTCTGAAGTCCCCTGCTATTATACTTGGAACACATCTAGGAAGGAGTGGAAACGCCGTATTCAAGGCGCGCCTGTTGCAAATTGGCCCGGTGTAAAGTCATCAGATGCCCTTGGTCGTGTGTATACCGTCCATGTAACTAATTTTGAATGTTTCTGTCTACGATTGCTTCTGCACCTGCAAGACCTTAAAACTGTCAACGGTCAGGAATGCGCAACTTATAAAGAAGCATGTGAAGCTCTGCACATTTTAGAAAACGATAATCACTGGGATGAAACCATGGAGGAAGCTGTGCAGTGCCAGTCACCAGCCAAAATTAGGGATCTTTATGCAACTCTCATATCATCTTGCGGGCTATCTAATGCAAATAAATTGTGGGACAAATATAAAGAGTACATGGCGGAAGATATTTTGCGAAGGTTACAGCAGACACACGCGAACATAACATACAATGAACACATTTATAATGAAGCACTTGGAAAAATTGAAGATAAAGTAATGGCAATGGTAGGCAAAAAATTAAGCGACTTTGGAATGATAAGCCCTCAGCGAAGAACCGAAAATGAACTAAGTGATGAAATTATACGTGAAACAAACTACGATATACCAGCTTTGCAGCAGCAAGTAGCCGAATTTGTACCCCGCTTGCTTCCCGAACAAAAACGAGTTTTTGACAAAGTATTAGGACAAATTGAATCTGGAAATGGTGCACTTTTCTTTTTAGATGCCCCTGGAGGAACTGGGAAGACATTTTTGTTAAATTTATTATTAGCGCAAGTACGGAAAGATAAAAACCTTGCTGTGGCCGTAGCTTCCTCCGGTATAGCCGCCACGCTGCTAAGCGGGGGCCGCACTGCACATTCTGTTTTAAAACTCCCCCTAAATCTAGCCCAGGAAGAATCGCCGATCTGCAACTTTAGCAAAAATAGTGCAACAGGTATAATGCTACGACAATGCAAGCTTTTAGTGTGGGACGAAAGTACAATGTCGCATAAAAAAGCTGTAGAAGCACTAAATCGAACGCTCCAGGATTTGCGCAGCAATACCGATGTAATGGGAGGAATTGTGGTTTTACTGGCTGGTGACTTTCGCCAAACTTTACCTGTCATTCAAATGGGCACACCTGCAGATGAAATTAAAGCATGCCTCAAGTCGTCTATTTTATGGAACAAAGTGACAAAATTCAGTTTAACTACGAATATGAGAGTGCATTTGTATAATGATATCAATGCTGGAAACTATGCTGACACACTATTAAAAATTGGCGATGGGCGGTTGGAAACGGATGCTGAGGGCTGCGTTAAATTGACGAGAGATTTTTGTAATTTAGTACAGAGTCATTCCGAATTAATTGCGAGCGTTTATTCAGATTTAACGAACAACATGCATGAAGGTTTCTTATATTTTTACGCGAACACTACACATTGAATAAAACTATTTTTACGGATTTTATCGCGTTTAATTTTACTAATTTTGATTCCCGACGTTTCGGGTGCTTTACAGCACCCATGGTCACGGGGGGGACTGAGGTGTTTGACATCCTAATGTCATAGTTAGCCCGGCTACCTTCAGTTTTTTGAATATTAATTTTTGGTCCGATCTACGCAGATACTGTAAGCTCATTCTGCGTAGATCGGACGCGATAAAATCCGTAAAAATAGTTTTATTCAACATGCATGAAGACAAATGGTTATGTGAAAGGGCGATTCTTGCACCAAAAAATGAGAGCGTTAACAAAATAAATTCAGATATATTAAGCGAAGTAGCAGGAGAAATAACAGAGTATTTGTCAGTAGACACAGTTATGGACACAGAACAGAGCACTTCATATCCCGTAGAGTTTCTAAATTCTCTAGAGTTGTCAGGTGTGCCCTCACATAAGCTCCAATTAAAATTAGGCGTCCCAGTCATGCTAATGCGAAATTTAGATGCTCCTCGGTTATGTAACGGACAAGGCTGCGTGTGACACATCTTGGACGGAACATAATCGGTGCTACAATTTTGACAGGCGTAGGAAAAGGTGAAAATGAAAATGTTATTATACCACGGATTAGGGATCATTCCTACAGATCTTCCTTTTCAATTCAAAAGGTTGCAGTTCCCTATTAAGCTCAGTTTTGCAATGACAATTAATAAAGCGCAAGGGCAAACGTTACAGGTAGCGGGGGTCAACTTAGAAAAACCGTGCTTCTCTCATGGTCAGCTGTATGTAGCTTGTTCGCGTGTGTCAAATGCCCAGAATCTCCACATTCTTTCCCCGAATGGAAAAACATATAACATTGTGTCCAAAATTCCCACAATCAATTAATCAGAATTCCCACAGATCTTACCTTTCAATTTAAAATTTCCTATTTAGCTCAGTTTCTTTTCAATTCCAAATGCTGCACCTCTGACGGACCTATTAAGCTCAGTTTCCTTTCAACTCAAAAGGCTGCATCTCTGACGGATCTTTATTTGGCTCAGTTTCCTTTCAATTCAGAAAACTGCATCTCTGACGAATCAATTTAGCTCAGTTTCTTTTCAAAAGTCTGCATCTCTGACGGATAATTATGCTCAGTTTCCTTTAAATAAAAAAATATCCCATTTCCATTTGGAATAAACAGGCTATTTTCATGCTTTCCTATACGCTGCGTTTCAAAACATTTAAATAGGGTGACGAATCAATTTTGCTCAGTTTCCTTTTAATGGCTGCATCTCTGACAAATCTATAAAACTCAGTTTTCTTTCAATTCAAAAAGCAATGGATAGTTCATTTCCCAGTGACCATGCGGGCGAAGCCGCGGGTAACAGCTAGTATTGAATAAAAATGTTTCTGTTTCTGTTTCTCTGATATTACTTAGTCCACTCAAAAGGGTCAAAATTAAACTTTTATTAATAACTAAAAGCCGACTGCAAAGAAATGACGATAATAAAACAATTTCCACACAATAGCTTCCGAAGTCGGGGCTTTAATTCTTCTATACACCTCGTCTTAGCACTTGCACTTTAATCTTCTATTTATTCTATAAAGAAAAAACAGAAAAAAAGAAAATTTTATAGATGTTTTAAATAATTCTGAAGCCGTTTTATTTCATAAAATTATAATTTTGAGATTTGGATAAACACTTGTGTACGATATTATGAAAAGAAATGATAGCATTTAATAGAGAAACTCCGTTTAATAAACATGTTGCAGTTTAGAATATACGAGTATATCACTATATTTGAAGACGTGCTAACAGTTTGAGAGTCAAAAGGTAAAGGTACAAATTGTATGTAACAGCTATAAATCTTACTAACACTTATTTGCACGTATGTCTCTGAATATTATTATTATATAAACCAAACTTATATTTATAACAAAGTTCAGATGTGTGAACGGCGTGAACAATTAGTTTTAAAATTCAAATCACAAAAAGAGATATTAGAAAGCAATAAAAAGAAGTCGCATTTAGAAGAATTCAAACAAGAAATAATTGCTAAAAATGATTTAATTACTTCATTACAGCTTATCAAAAGTCCACTTCTGAACTTTGGGATTTTGTCATAGTTTCCACACTTGGCAGGGTTGGAAACCGCACTGTTTTTATTATTTTCGGTAGTTATTGGGAAGATGCTGCTGCCCGTCTCCTGCTTCGGTTTCCCTCTGTCACCTCTTACGACACTTACGGGATGATATGGGGACGTGGATATTCTTACGCTGTCACTACACAGCGTAAAAATATTACAAAAAATTAAATTCCCCAATAAGTTAATTTTGCAAATCTCACTGTTTCATTCAGTGACTTAATGTGGATAGTTAAGGCGATTGCGGACCGTCGGGAGCACGCTAGATAGCTTCCGTACCATTATGTTAATTTGCGAACGAACAGTTAACGACGGTCAGTTGGGTTCGTTTAGGCAACAAATAGTTACAACCGTATTAAAAGCAGTTTAGAGGACATAAAACATAGTGTTCATACTTTAAAATAGGGGTTCTGCAATAGAGATTAAAGTAAGAGGCTTCAAAAGGGTTATTGCTAGTCAAAGGTCGCTCAATTTTGAACTTGTAATATATTTATTTTTATCACTAAAACTCAAGAAGGATGTAATAGATTCGTGTTTGCTGCCTTGTCTGTCATGCTAGCGCGCTATGGAACAAAGTATCCTAGGCATTAAGCTTACTGATAAACGTACGAGCAAGGATATTTGCAACTTAAATAATAGACGCAGGACCACACGCACAATAGCTTAAGCTTAAGAGATGGGCGGGGCACATCGCCTGGATTACAGACGGAAGATGGACAAAACGAGTCACCGAATGGACGGGCCGAAGCGGAACAAGGAGTAAAAGGAGATCTAAAGATCGCTGTATCGATAAAATCCAAAGAATAGCCGGTAGAGACTGGATGCTGAAAGCGCAAAACAGGAATAAATAGATACAGATGGAGAAGGTCTACACCCGGATCGGGGCCATGTCTTAAACAACAACTTAAAAAAATTTGTTTTTCTTGTATATGTATATGTAAATTGCATGAAAATATATCTGATTGGGCTGAATAAAGGTATAAAAGAAAATGCAAAACATAATAAATAAACAACACATACATAAATAAAAACTCAACTAGATGGAAGCTCTCGGCGGGGGAGACCAAACGGTCGATAGTTAGAGGGAGAGGAAAAGAAATCGGCGGACGATGCCATTTATTCATTTTTTTTAAATTTATTATTTTAATTTTCTTTTGCCGAGGAGTCCACCTGAGAAGGTACCATCCTCTCATCTATTTATGGCGTGCAAGCAGCGGTGCGTGCACTGCTAGGTTCCGGTCCGAAGGGCACCAGTATAATTACAGACTGTGAGGCGTGCCATCTTAGTCCTCAGAGGTGACAACGCATCTGTAGTTAAAGTTGGTTGCAAGTGTCCACATACTATCAGGTGGACTGTTAGCTTGCTTGTGAGCAGTTTTATAAAAGCATTTCGCATTATGGCCTTAGCACACAAGTGTCGGCTTGTCCGAGGAAGATTATACTATCAGAGAATACCAGTGTGAAGTAGCAGCCTAATACTGCTGTGTTTCGTAGGGTGAACGACCAGAATCAGCCGATCGTTTTTACTCGTAACAAGGCCAAAGGTACTACTAACACTACTACTACTAGTTCTAGGGGCGACAACACATTATGATTTCTTATATTTACGCGAATACTACACATTAAATGATTCAAATTTTACGGATTTTTTGCGTTTAATATTCATCCTTTCTTTTTTTTTTAAACGTCACCCCCACACTAGGATTTTCTCTAATATCATGGAGGCAGTTTACAAACATAAATTGCACAAGGACAAACATCCAGACCTGGAACAATTACTTGCAGGTCATACAAATACTTGTTCCGTGCGGGATTCGAACCCGTGGCCCTCAGCGCATTAACTCATTGCTAAGCCACTGCGCCACGGAGCCGTCAAATTGCGTTTAATATTAACTTTTCAATTCCCAGTTTTATAGGAAAAAGACCCTTACCAACCGATATATATTTGTGAGTCTCACCACCATCCATCACAGTTAGCTACCGAGGGAAAATCTTTGTTTTAGAGAGCACAAGGGATCTGTGACAAAAAACATCTAGCCGCCGAGCTTCAGAACTATAGTAAGAACTACTAAAGTATTTCAAAACCACAAGCTTCTGGTCCCGCACCTATGTCACAGTGAACGTGTGAAGCCGACCATAGTCGAGCGTGTACCTCCTACCGTACTACCGAATGTCAGAGGATTCACAGCCAAAAACATCTTGAAGCGAGCTTTCATTAAAACCCACTACAAGCCGCCGAAGAAGTTTAGTAAAGTTTTACCATCCGTCAAGTGTAATATCCCTCTACAAGATGAGAGAGTTTACAATAATTAATAGAATCAGGCTTTACTTTGCGGAAATCCATTATATTAAAGTTGGTAAAAATTACCTTAATAGAGCGGATGTACGCAAGGTAATTTTTACCAACTTTAAGAGTTTACAATCTTGATAGTGAATTTGGTCTCTCTTACATACACCAAACAAAAAGATCTATAAAAACCCACGTAATAGAACATACAGCTGACCTGAAGCACTGACGCTCCGGGAAGTCTGCAGTCTGTGAACATGTTCAAAATCGTCCCCGCTATCATATCACATTTGATAGACCACAAATGCTCGCAAAACAACACCGATTCCTACCAAGGATGATTCGCGAGGACATTGAAATTAAAAAAAACTACCTAATTTGAATAGAGAAGGTGGATAAGTGCTACCACCTGCGAAATGGTAGATGGGCAGGCGTTTATACATAACAATATTGCTACAGTCAGCTAGAATATTATAAACAGTCATATTTGCATTTAAATTACATATGGGCAAAGACTATGGCAAAGTTTATTAAATATATTCTCAAGCCGGCATTAAGGGAAGTGATTTATTTTTGTTATAACTTTTATTTAATTTCGTATAACTTGTAGAAATCTACAAGTTACAAAAGAGTCCCTAATGTTAAATTACGTTAAACAAATAGGGAAAGCCCTAAGGAGTTGATTTTTATAGGGCTGTGAAAAGCGCAACTAATAGCTATAGCGTGTAATATTCAGGCCTAATTTTTAAATCGTCTGTTATGCATTACAGCCTATTAAAAGTCCACTGCTGAACATACGTCTCCCATATGCGAGAGATATTTGCCAATTTGATTTAGATTTTTGAATTTCATTTTTCAATCGTCAGATAATAATTATCCATGAAATAAATTATAACCTGACTGTATACAACGTGTTACAAAATACCCCGTAAAAATATAATTAATTATCAAAGCCAAAAATTTTGTCAACCCTAGTAAGCTGTCTTGTCAGGGAACCAGATTATTTAACAGAGAGGCCTACGTACCTATTTTACCTAATAATTGTCTACTTTAATAGTTTTTCTATTTTTCATTCATAAATGTTTGCTACCTCAATACAAGGATGTCATTATACTCAAGTACTGGCTTCAAAACATGTCAAGTTGGAAAAAAAAAATGTTGTCAATTTCAAATCTTCTAATCGATATCCTACAACTGTTTCGAGTTTTTTTTCCAACATTTTTTGCAAAATAACGATGCTTTTTAACTCGGAATATTACGATATTATGATGTTATGCGTAGGCCATGAAGATAGCAATTTAAGTCGTGCTCGCGAACTGTATCGGCAACGATTTATCGATGGTAGACCCCCCCCGAACAGCGACGGCTGCCTTCGCACCAGTGTTTTCTGAACATGTCAAGACCACCGGCTCTTTTCATCGGTACTGAAAGTGGACGTTCAAGCACAGTAGACGCCAGGCAGGCTGAATTAGTGTTAGAGCATTTTGAAGAAGAGCCGACCACAAGTACGAGGCGAGCCGGAACAAGATTCGGTATAAACCATGTTGCAGTTTGGCGAATTCTTCGTGACGACAATCGTCACCCTTATCACTATCGTCATACACAGGAGCTGATACCCTCTGATTTTGCACCCAGGAGGAACTTCTGCGAGTGGTAACTCAGGCAGTTGGAGGAAAACCCTAATTACGTAAACTATGTTCTTTGGACGGACGAGGCAACATTCACGAGGTCAAGACTTTCAAATATGCATAACGATAACGTTTGGGCTCGCGTGAATCCACATGGTTCACGGCAGGGCAGATTCCAACATCAGTGGCGGATGAATGTGAGGGCTGGCCTTTATGACGGGCTTGTCTTCGGTCCCGTCATTATGCCATCACGTCTGAACGGTAGCAACTATCTAACGTTTTTACAAACGGAATTCGAAGAGGCGATTGACGACTTTCCTATGGCTGACTGGGATTACTTTGAGAACCAAAGAAACATGGTGTTTCAGCATGATGGTGCTCCGGCACATTTTGCTCGCAACGTACGAGAACATCTTAACGTTCGCTTTCCGCGAGGATGGATCGGCCGCGGGGGACCGGTGCTATGGCCTGCTCGTTCTCCGGATCTCACACCCTTGGATTTCTTTTTGTGGGGTTATGTGAAGGACAGAGTGTATTTCTCCGATTACCCAACGGTTGCCGAGATCGAACAGCGTGTTAGATCGGTTTTCGCATCAATAATACCGACGATGGTGCGAAATGCCACACAAGCCATATCCCGACGAGCGAGGGCACTTTGCGCCGTTTCTGTAAATTTGATTTTTATTATGAAAAAAAAAGTAAGTGTTCGTTTAGGTTGTTTCGTTAGGTTTGGTCTTTTAAAATTTTTGTCGTTCCGCGAATTAGGTAGAAATGTAGGTACATTCTGCGTAGTTTACTCTTTAATTTTACTGAAATAGGGTTTGCATATCAGTGAAAATAATATTTTATTTTTATTTTTTTGGTGTATGTTATACAGCATTACTACGGTTCTTAAATATTGTGAATGGACTCGTTATAAGGCCCCATTTAACCTCCTTTCGGCTTTACGGGTAGTTTTGTAACATCCAATATATAAAAGTGAAACAATTGAACGGTTTTATTTAAACAACTGTAATTTTTTATTTGTTTGTTGTATTTTAACCTATGAATAAATTTTATCTGAGGATTGAAAGCGAACCAGCAGTACGTGCACTGCTGCTTGGCGGTTAAAAGGGAGTGATACTTACCCAGACAGACTGCTAGGCAGGAAACCTAGCATCGTGGACGCGTCCTTTGTACAACCTGGTGTCAAGACTTAGTACCGCAGATGATGCGTAAACAAAATATATTTTTATTTAATACAATCAGGCGTTACTTTGCGAAAATTCATTATATTAAAGATTTAAAAAGTAATTAGCTAAAATGCGCGTATTAAAATAAAACTATATGTCTCACCTAGTAAGAAGATTATTAGTTGTTCTTCTAACTAGATAAGACACATCATTTTATTTTAATACGTGCATCTTAGCTAATTAATTTTTAAAATCTTTAATATTATTTTTTAATTTTTATCTATAATTTTAGAACATATTTTTTTTACCGACCCTGGATAGAGTAAGAATAAAAGAGAATAGAGTAAAGTGTAATTACTTTTTGAGATCCATTCAAATAGTTTATCGGTCCCTGTGGATGTTTTAAACAACAAAGACAATGGAAACGACGTCGTTGTGAAGGAAATTAAGTGTTTAAGAACAATAAACGAAGTAATTTTTAGTTTTTACGTGAAATTTTATTTAAACACCTCATCCCCTCGTCAGTTTATAGCGATCGGTTTGAATTGTGTCTCGCCAGCAACGCAAAGTCAGGAATTTGCATTTAGAAAAAGCCAAAGTTAGGGGCTTTTTAGGTGCTAATTAGGTACCAAGTTTAAAAATTAGGCGCTCTAAAATTTTCACCACAACGAACTGTTGAAATTTGCGTTGCTGGCAAAACGTATCGCTAGCAACGCAGTGACGATAATAGATATACGATAAATTTTAATAGCAATGCAATTTTGATTCTATTCTGATTTTCAGAAGACCTGATTTTTGCATCTGCTTTGTTCTGAATAACGACTTTATTTTTATTAGAGGCACCTTGTCATTGCCTAAACTTGTAGCACTTAATTAGCACTTAATTCCTTGCAATTAATATTTAAATAAAAATAAAGAGTAAATAAATGATTTTTTTCTATATTACGGCTGCAGAAGCTATACTGCAAATATAAAATGGTTACAGCATTAATGGGTCAACTCAACCTGGGTAGGAATATGCTCTCACAGAATACCAGTGTAAAATAGCGACTTCATTCTGTTGTGTTTCGTAGAGAAATGGAGACCCTTTTTATTGGTAATGAGGCATTCTATCTTAGTCCTCAAGGGTGACAACGCATCTACCTTTTGATTCTTCATTGAGGTTATATATATATAGATGTCTAGATGAGATCCAATTATCATCAGGTGTGCTCGTCTGTCACTCTTATAATATAAAAAATAGAGGAAAGCGGCGAACATGAAAGTATTTCTGAATACTATTGCAAACTATCTACTTGACAGGAGACATTATACCTTTCATGGTGCCAAAAGATCGCAGCTAAGCTAGGGTGCAGTGTAATTCGTGATACGGGAACAATCACACCAAAATCAAACCCAAAAAACAATTTGAATTTACACAGATATTATACTAATTTAACCGGGATTCGTTTCCCACCGGCACCAGTTAAATTATTAATTGCAATGTTAAGTGCTAATTTACTGCGTGCTGGAATTGCGAGGGAAACATTGCGAGGAAACCCTAAGCAAAACACTTTTGAGGACATATTAAGTCCGCCAACACGCACTGGAGCAGTGGGATGTGATCTGTGGAACACGCTCGATTCTGTCGATCGTCGGTCATTACTATAATCTTTGGTTGGTGGCGGGTCGCGAGCGCAGGTCATTCGGTTTCGATCGACGACTAATAAGTACTTCATTTTACTGTTTATTTATTTATTGCATGGTGTTCTGTACTTTACTTTACTTTGGTGTTGTGTAAATGATTTAATATTTTGAATAACATTTAATACTTAATAAATGAAATGTTTTTGTTTCTTATATAATATATGCTCGAAAGATAAAATATTATTTTATCTGTCTTTCTTTAAAATGTCTTTCAAGTGCTTTCCATAATTATCTCACACTCAAACTCACACAAAAGCGTTTCTGCCTTAATACTAGTATAGATTGGTCGAAGCGATTTTCACAATTATTTAGAAAATATGTAGCAAAAAACCTATTCGCAAAATAATTTAACATTCATAATTCGTGCAATCAATCAATCATAGGTCACAGGTTATAAAGGTCCTGTCAATCGGTTGTACCGGATCTCTTCTCTGCCATAGAAGCATAAAGCTATAAAATATGAGTTTTTGTAATAAGTCCAAGTAAATTTGAAATATCGCATTTGGTTTTTGACGGATAAGTATATTTTTTGTTTTTAAAAAACGTTATCCCTACACTAGGATTTTCTCCTGTATCGTATAGGCAGTTTACAAACATAAATTGTACAAGGACAAACATCCAGACCCGGAACAATTATTTGTCAGCAATACAAATACTTGTTCCGTGCGGGTTTCGAACCCGTGGCCCCAGCGCTGCATTTCATTGCTAAGCCACTGCGCCACAGAGCCGTCATAAACAATATGGGTATTTTTTTCAATTAAGTCCATCTTAAACCAATATCAAGGTCCAAGGTCAAACGATGTATCCAACTTCGAGTAATTGCGACACATTTCCTCGTCCGACGTACCCCAGAATATTAATCATAAAAAGAAAAGTGTGCCAGCACGTTTTGCCAGTGAATACCAACGGAATACGTGTGAAATGTATGATGAAGTACTTCTGCGAGCATGATAGGGCTCGGGGTTTTTCTGTTCGATAAAATCGTAACTAAAATATCCGCAGCTGAACTAAAAAGAACTGACTGACATAAGTCAACGGAACTGTAACCAAAAAAATGGCAGTCGATTGGAAACAAGACTTTTAGGTAATAACAAGTATGGAGCATAGTATAGTATACATAGTATTTTTTACAGTCCAGACAGTCGGCAGTATCTACATTGTACCACTGACAAATCATATCCAATTTGTTATTATTTATTGCCCTCACGTTAACAATTCATCACTTATGCACCGCGTATATGAAATATTGTGGATAGTTTTCGATTCAGAATAAATTCGTTGAAACCATTTTTCACATCCGCACCGTCGAACTTTAGCGTGACGGGTAATTTGTATTTGTTAAAAAATCCAACGACGGCCATTCATATATCTTTGTTTTGTTTGTCATTTAATGACAAGGAAAGAAATGTTGTTATTATATTTATTTTTCTTTAAGGCTCTTTCCAATTCACTGCGGGACACAGGCCCATTTTAATATACGCCACGATAACCGGTTATGCTATCTTTATCCATGATGCATCTGGTACATTGGTCATATAATGTATGGTAAATACTTATTATAGAATTTCCGCTTCTATCCTTAGTTGTGTTTCCATAGCTCGCTGTTCTATTTAATTTTTTATTGGAAATTTAAATATATTATTTACATAACATTCAAATATATACAATATTAAAAAAAACTATAAGCTTGGTATCATGCCAAGAACGCTGGCTGCGTTTCCTTGCTGAATTCCTTCAGGAACTTCACCGCTACGTGGACCCCATGAACCGATAGTCTCTACGGCAAATGACTCATATTTGCGTTCCATTTAGTCAGTTCAGCTACCTCTGATGCCGCCCCGGCTCTAAACGGGGTACCCCTAAGATGAGAGGCCGCCAAAGTGTCTACGCAAGTAGCATCCCACACTAGACTTTACCTCTCTCCCAAGAGACCAAAGTCATACCTTCGGATCGCTTGCCATCGTCTCTTAATATTCTACAAGGCTCTAAAACCGAGGGAACATGAAAATGAAATTATCAAAATTATTGTGAAATAAAGAGGAGAAAGACTTAAGTCAACTCATATTTCGTTATTTTCCATTTCATGTCCATTCGTTTATTCATACATTACAGTTAATCAAAGTCCACTACCGTATATTATATGGCCCCCACAAACCCTCCTACATTAATTAGATTTGCCCCTGTTGTCAATTGCCTATGATAATCTACAATAATTGAATGATTTATGGACCCTTTAAAAGTCAACTTCAACCATGCTTTTCTTTTTGTTGAAAAATAATTAATTAAAAAAAAATAACCAATTATTACAATTATTATTATTAAAAATTAACCAATTCATAATGATTTCCAATTCATATTCGACCTTTCAAAATATATATTATAATACGAGCTGTACTAAGCGATATCACAATATCCAAGTTACAACTACAATGTCGTCTAAATAGTTATACTAAGAAAGTCTACCCCTATATATGTGTAATGATTTTTTTTATTCAATATTGATAACTTACAATACTTATTAAAGTAATTTTTTATTTACCACTGGTTCGGAAAATACGTCTGTGCTGGGAAGAACTAGCATGAAACCCAGTGGGACTTTTTTTGTAAACATATTTCACTTTACAATAATTTTGTTTATACAATTTTAAGTGAATTTTAATAGACCTTTAATAGAGCCAGCATGTTGGCGATCATCTGATTCCCAGGGGTTATTTTCATTCATGTATTCCTTGATATTATAATAACCCTTTTTGTACAATTTTTCTTTAATAAAACTTTTAAGCTTGTTTATTGACAAACTTTGAACATATTCTGGGATTTTGTTGTATATGTAAAAGCGTATTCATTGCCGCATAAATGAATTACTAATTCTGTGGAGTCTAGTAACTGGCATTACAAGCTTATGTTTGTTCCTAGTGTTCAAAGTATGAAAATCCTTATTCTTATCAAAGCTATTTATGTTTGAAAATCTGTCTGAAAATCTGTGAGTCTTCTAATCTTTCTTACAGCATATGCTGCAGAACTAAGTCTGCTTGTTAATTTAGATATATGTGGGCCCCATAGAAGCTTCGTGTCAATAGTAATACCAAGGAAAACAGTGGTATCCACAAGACTCAAATCTTCCGCATTTAAAAGCACATTGGTGTACGAATGTTTAATATTAGGTATTGTAAATTTAATACATTTTGTATTTTCGCTGTTTAAGAGCAAATTGTTGGCGTTAACCCAATGTTCTAATTTCGATAGAGCATTAAATACATCGTCATAATTTATTGAATGCCGTTTGAGTTTGAAAATTAAAGAGGTATCATCAGCAAATAATACTATATCGTGATTGTCCCCTACAAGATAAGGTAAGTCATTAATATATATTAAAAACAGGAATGGGTCAAGAATCGAGCGAAGAACGACTTTTTGAGTTCGGAAAGATTATATGATCTTTCATGATAAAGTTCATATAACCTTCGTCTGCTCTTATGAATTCCTACTGTCGCCCAGTCATTAAATGCCTTGCTACGGTTTCTGGATAATGTTTTAGAAGTAAATAATTTATTAAATTCATTGCCTATAAGGGTAAATAATACTCCATATAAATAGTCTGCATTGTTCTTATAAGAAAGCGATGGAAGGTTTTTTACATTTATTACTTCTAAATCTCTCCAGGCGTTTTGCATTAATCAGAACAAACACAAATTTCTCAATTTCCTGTTTCTTGTGCATATAAGGTAATGAAACCAGTTGTCCACAGTGACCTGGACTAATTTTCTGAATTATTAATTGGTTGATTTGTTGATTACACAAATAACTTTATGTGTTATACGTGGTAGAGCCAAGCTGCAGCTATATTATGGTTGTAGTATAAATGTGTCGCATCGACCTGGATAGGACCACGCTCTCACAGAATACCAGCGTAAAATAGCAGCTTAAAGCTGCTGTTTCGTATGGTGAGTGTAGAGAACTGGAGACCCTTTTTACTGGAAACGAGGCATTCTATATGAGTCTTCAGAGGTGACAACACATTTTCTATTTTATTTATTTAAACTTTAATGCACAAAAGAAAAATCGTGCATATGGCGAACTTAATGCCTTAAGGCATTCTCACCCAGTCAACCATTAGGCTAAGCAGAGATAAACATATTTTTTTTATAGGTTAGGGTGACAAACGAGCACACAGTCCACCTGATGGTAAGTGGTTGCTGTGACCCATAGACATCTACATCTATCCTTGATTACGAATATATATATATATATATATATATATATATATATATATATATATATATATATATATATATATATATATATATATATATATATATATCTGTGTTTTATTCTTGATCGAGGATGAATGTAGATGATTATGGGCCACAACATCAACTTACCATCAGGTGGACTGTGTGCTTGTTTTTTACCCTTATTCTATAAAAAAATATCATAAAACTTGACCATAAAAATATTTGTAAACTGTATGCGGTTTTATTTTCTCTAACCAACTTCTAACTGCCACGCGTATCGGTAAAGCAGGCCCTTTAACAATACTCTTAATCTCCGGCCGATGCAAAGATAATAATATACAATTTGCAAATAAATATTTATTCAAATTTAATTACAACAGTTTTAATTATATACAATATTCTTTAATAAAACTTTTAAGCTTGTTTATTGACAAACTTTGAACATATTTTGGGATTTTGTTGTATATGTAAAAGCGTATTCATTGCCGCATAAATGAATTACTAATTCTGTGGAGTCTAGTAACTGGCATTACAAGCTTACGTTTGTTCCTAGTGTTTAAAGTATGAAAATCCTTATTCTTATAAAAGCTATTTATGTTTGAAAATCTGTCTGAAAATCTGTGAGTCTTCTAATCTTTCGTACCATATGCTGCAGAACTAAGTCTGCTTGTTAATTTAGATATATGTGGGCCCCATTGAAGCTTCATGTCAATAGTAATACCAAGGAAAACAGTGGTATCCACAAGACTCAAATCTTCCGCATTTAAAAGCACATTGATATACGAATGTTTAACATTAGGTATTGTAAATTTAATACATTTTGTCTTTTCGCTGTTTAAGAGCAAATTGTTGGCGTTAACCCAATGTTCTAATTTCGATAGAGCATTATTTACATCGTCATAATTCATTGAATGCCGTTTGAGTTTGAAAATTAAAGAGGTATCATCAGCAAATAATACTAAATCGTGATTGTCCCCTACAAGATAAGGTAAGACATTAATATATATTAAGAAGAGGAATGGGCCAAGAATCGAGCGACGAACGACTTTTTGAGTTCTGTTGCTTAAACATGAAATAATAAGTCTAAGTGCAATATTTTTGATACCGTAACGTTGTAGTTTCCTGATTAATGTCTCATGATGAACACAATCGAAAGCCTTGGAAAGATCACAAAAAATACGTAAAACATCTTGTGAATTATCCCAGGCATTTAAAAATATATTTCATAAGCTCAACTCCGGCGTCAGTCTTCGAGCTTATAAAACCAAATAGATTTTTATGGGGTAATTTATTTGTATTAAAAATTTAACAATTGATCCACAATTATTTTTTAAAAGTAGTACAGAAATAGTTCTGAAATTAACAGGGTCCAATGTACTACCAGATTTAAACAAAGGTATTACTTTACTATGATTTATTAAATTAGGAAACACACCAGATTCGAAACAAGTATTAAAAATAATAGCAAGATGAGGTGCAATTAAATCTATTATGGACGCAATAGGTGTAATGGAAATCCCCCATAAATCTGCGGTTTTCTTTACATCAAGGGTTTTGAAACACTTTACAATATCTTGCGGTAGTATTTTTTTAAATCTAAATTCTTTTAAATAGGTATTAACATTATGTTTGAGCAATGACTCGGCGACATTTGAAGAAGTATTCAATTACTCTGTTGTCAAGATAGGAATATCCTACTATTAATATTATAAACGTAAAAGTTTGTGAGGATGTATGAATGTATGGGTGTTTGTTACTCTTCCACGCAAAAACTACTGAATGTATTTTAATGAAACTTTACAATAATATAGCTCATACATTAGAACAACACATAGGCTATTATAATTAATAAAGATATTGTTTAAATTGGTGAAAATATAACGATAAGTGTTAAGTCGGAAAAAATCTGTCACCTGCGAGTTATTCTGGCATGCGGTGCAAAAACTGTATGAGTTACACAAATATAATGTATGGTAGAATTATGTTTCCTAAATAGTTCGACAAAAAAGTCCGCGACAGTATATATCTATCTTTATGTGTAAGCCATTATTACCAAAATAGTGAACCATAAATAAAATAAAATTTGATACTTTATTTCCAATGCACATTTTGCAGTAACAAATGGATTTTATCAAAATTAATACTTTAATCGCTTCTGATGTTCAAAGTAGATAAACTTTGTCTTTTAAACAACGTAATTTGATCAAATAATTCAAAAGTAACGACGATATGAAATTGTGCAGTCCGGCGCGGCGCGCGCCGGCGGCCGGGAGTACTATGGGCGAGTTAGAGGAAAACATCGCTCATTGCCGCGTGAGCAAATGTACCTCGTCACGCTTAAACCGCTGAACTGATTTAGATGAAATTTGGTATCGAGATAGTTTAAGTCCCGGGGAATGAAACAGGATAGCTTTTATCACGGAAATCATCCCTAAAGAGAATGATGGAATTTACTATGAAAGTGAGATTATTGATGGATCACCTATGGTTTAAAGTATAATACCTACGCGGACGAAGTCACGGGAAAAAGGTAGTAAGTGAAATATTTCTGAAACACCGCTGCGATTTCTTGATTTGATTTAGTCAATTCATTGTTAATTTTCAATTGAAATTTTGTGTTATGAGGTTTGTCTTTACCGGTTTCGCTGTTAATTATACTCCACGTCATTTTAATTTTATTCTTAGCCGTCTTAATTTTGTTGTTAATGTGTAAAGATTTGGCTGTGGAGCAAATTCTTTTAAAAATTTTAGAATAATTTTTGACATATTCTCTAAAAGTATCGGAAAGATTATATGATCTTTCATGATAAAGTTCATATAACCTTCGTCTGCTCTTATGAATTCCTACTGTCGCCCAGTCATTAAATGCCTTGCTACGGTTTCTGGATAATGTTTTAGAAGTAAATAATTTATTAAATTCATTGCTTATAAGGATAAATAATACTCCATAGAAATAGTCTGCATTGTTCTTATAAGAAAGCGATGGAAGATTTTTTACTATATTACTTCTAAATCTCTCCAGGCGTTTTGCATTAATTAGAACAAACACAAATTTCTCAATTTCCTGTTTCTTGTGCAGCAATGAAGCCAGTTGTCCACAGTGACCTGAACTAATTTTCTGAATTATTAATTGGTTGATTTGTTGATTACACAAATAACTTTATGTGTTATACGTGGTAGAGCCAAGCTATAGCTATATTATGGTTGTAGTATAAATGTGTCGCATCGACCTGGATAGGACCACGCACTAACAGAATACCAGCGTAAAATAGCAGCTTAAAGCTGCTGTTCTGTATGGTGAGTGTAGAGAACTGGAGACCCTTTTACTGGAAACGAGGCATTCTATATGACAACACATTTCTTATTTTATTTATTTAAACTTTAATGCACAAAGAAAAATCGTGCATATGGCGAACTTAATGCCTTAAGGCATTCTCCCAGTCAACCATTAGGCTAAGCAGAGGTAAACATATTTTATTTATAGGATAGGGTGACAAACGAGCACACAGTCCACCTGATGGTAAGTGGTTGCTGTGACCCATAGACATCTATATCTATCCTTGATTACGAATAAAATGCAGATGCGTTGTCACCCGTGAGGACTAAGATGGAATGCCTCGTTTTCAGTAAAAGGGTCTCCGGTTCTCTACACTCACCATACGAAACACAGCAGTGTTAAGCTGCTATTTTACGCTGGTATTCTGCGAGGCGTGGTCCTTCCCGGTCGAGCTGACCCATTCGTGTTACAACTATACTACTAAAATATAGCTGCATATATAATATAACTAATAATAAGAAAAAGGTAACGAAGTTCGAATAAGCCAGAATATATATATCTGTGTTTTTATTCTTGATCGAGGATGAATGTAGATGATTATGGGCCACAACATCAACTTACCATCAGGTGGACTGTGCTTGTTTTTTACCTTATTCTATAAAAAATATCATAAAACTTGACCATAAAATATTTGTAAACTGTATGCGGTTTTATTTCTCTAACCAACTTCTGACACGTGTATCGGTAAAGCAGGGCCTTTAACAATACTCTTAATCTCCGGCCGATGCAAAGATAATAATTCCATATACAATTTGCAAATAAATATTTATTCAAATTTAATTACAACAGTTTTAATTATATACAATATTAAAAACTATAATAAAAAAAACTAAAACTAGTAATTTAATTATCAAACAGTCCTCGCGACAACAGTTATCGTGTTAAGAACGCTGGCTGCGTTTCCCCGCTGAATGGCTATACTTAGCCTTTGAGCGAGAAAAGAGCCAGCCCTCTTATCACCAGTTCCTTTAAGAACTTCACCGCATGTGGACCCCACGGACCGATAGTCTCTACAGCAAATGGCACAAATATGTAGTCATCTCTTAGAGACTCATAAATTTAATTAAACTTTTTTATAGTCAAGTTTTCTGTATTTAAGTTATTTCTATACGTTTGAATACTGATTCTCATAACGTACTTCACGGGAACCACAGGGTTTTGTTACATTTGTTATACTGAGCTAACATAACGGAGAAATACACGTCTTCGTAATAAAGTAACATTAGTTCACTCTGGTAACATGTTGTTATGAGCATTTCTCGATCACACCCGTCAGCTACGTCATGTGCAAGTTGACGGGAAAATCTACTATGAACTGCATATTATAATTTATGGGACATGTTCAGTTCTAAACATTGCAAACCAGCGACACTGTGATCACGTTACCAGAACTCACGGACACCAATTGTTTTGCTGAATAATCTTAGAAATGACGTAAATTAGTGACTGTATTGACGTCAATGAAATTGTATAAATTGTAATGTTTTGTCAATAAAATCCTCTTTCAACGCTGGACGACGTCTTCTTTACTACCGCCGGGACTCCTGGTAAGACCTCCCTCTCACTGCGGCTAAGACACCTTTAGCCGTCAGAACCTCTGATCAGTATTGTGAATCTGCTTGACTGGCAGTGAGAGAACCCCATCACAGAACCCTGAGGTCCTGTCTCTGTCCGTCTGTTACCTTAGGTCTCACGGTGCAGACATCCCGTACTTATCCAATTTATGTATTTTTATTTATATGGTAGGGCTAGGGTATTAGAGACTGCTAGGGACTGCTAGGTATAGAGAGCTTAGGGTCTGTAGGGTCTAATACTCCTTACTACTATATTCATGTGCAGCCAGGTAGTCGAGCTATTGAAGGGTAACTAAGTTAATATTTAAACAAACAACTATCTGACTGTACAGGACATGATATATTATAATATACCATTTTATAAATAAATGTATTTTAAGAATTATTATGTTTTATATCGTATATAAAGTTAGTTACTAACTTAATCAAATTTTGAACGTACTCCTTTTATAATTATTGTTGCTCCTGAGTGCCAGTGAAATAAACGTTTTGTGTCGAATATCACTCAAATTCAATCTAATAATAATACTAAAAAACATCATAATAATGTTTTGGTAGGATATCATTAATTTTTGATAAAATTTACTTTAACGTTTTATGAAAATAAAACGTTAAAGTAAACTTTACTTCACTTTTATCAATTTTGGTCGTCTTAATTATCTGAAATATTAATGAGGTAATAAGAACCGTAATTATGACTATGGCCTAGTATTCTCACTAGGATCATAACAGCTTATGATCAATGTGTGTTGTTTCAATGAAGGCTTCTGCTCACCAGATGTCGCTAGTTAACACTGAGTACGGTTTATTTACTCATGTGCTGAGGAAGTTTTTGGTACGCAATGTCATTTAATTGAGAAGTTAATTTTAAATAAAAGTTTATCAGTTTCTAGAGCATTATATTAATACACAAAACAATTCGTCAGTGATTTGCTCTTTAATTTTTTGCACATTTTAACAATTTTTAATTTTTCTATTTTTATGAATATCTGTGGTTTGGTTTTTCCTAATTTAATTAATATAAAACATAACTAATAGTACAGAAAGAAACATTAACCTTTACTTTTTCGAACATATTAACTGACCCGCTATGAAATCTGCTAAATAATACACCTCATTTTAAGTGGCGTCGCCCTGGTGGCAGAAAAAGTCGTGGATGCGTTCATTCTTTAAAAATTACAGCGTACTACGTCCCACTCCTGGACACAGGCCTCCTCTCATTTCTGACAAGGATTTTAGGGCTAGGCCGCCTACGCTCCTCAATACGTATTGGTGGACTTCACATATATTTTTATTTCTAAGACATGAAGGTTTCCTTGCGATGTTTTTCTTATATATAATATATATAAACATTCACGCCTGTCACCCAGAGGATAGGCAGAGACTATGGACTTCCATTTGGCACAATCCTGACACACCTCTCGCCTCCTACACATCTATTTACCTACGCATACACGCTCGTCGGTTAAGGGTACTCTTAATTTGGCCTATTTTCAATATATCGCCAATTTGGTCGATAAATTTTCGCCTAGGGCGTCCTTCCTGACTCTGCCGTTCACCTCTGCCACATAAATTTGCTTTGTCACTCTTTCCTCATTCGTTCTTTCTACATGACCAAACCACCTTAGCATTCCTTTCTTAATCCTGGTCACAACATCATCCTGCAAACCACACTCTTCTTTTATCACACAATTTCTCACTCTGTCATTCAGATTCAGCCCTAACATATTTCACGATCAGATTTCTACAGTATTTATTCTAAAAGAATAAATACTGTAGAAATACTGTCAAATACTGTCTTGCTTTTTCCTTTCAACTACTTTTACTCTCTTATTTAGATGTCTAAGACTGCCTTTATTCTTTCAATATCATCATTCATATTGCTAGAATAACTAGCCTTGGTTGCTAGTAAATCTAGCCATGCTCTCTTCTTTGCTTCTACTTCCATCCGTACCTCATCATCCCACCATAAAGTGTTATTTTCCTTTCATTCGTTCTACTTACACCACATACTTCGGAAGCTGCATCCACCAAACCTTTCTTGACATTATACCACACAGTCTCCAAGTCTAAATCATTCATACAATTTACAATTCATCCATACCACTTATATTTTCTCTCAGTCTACATTTGAACTTCTTTCGCACCTTCATCTTGTAACCTCTCTCTTCTTATACGTTGTAACGCAGTGGTAGACACAGATGTCCGATGCCGCCAACGTCTGAATAGACCATTAATTCGGCATAAGAACAAGTAATGATCCGTCCTACGTTGGACTCCCGGTAAACCCTTGTATCTACCACTGCGCTCCTCATTCTTTCATCCACAATTGTGAAATCTATCATGCTTCTATCACCACCTCTTTCCCATGTATACATGTGAATCTTCTTATGACGAAGGAAAGTGTTCGTCACAAAATATTCTTTTCACACATACGGTGAGGAGGCTTTCACCATTCTCATTTATACTTTCATCACCAAACGTTCCCAATATCCTTTCATAACCAAGCCTCTTCACGCCAACCTCCATTAAAATCTCCTAATATAACAATATTTTCATTACCCTTGCATTTCATTAGCACCATCCTTACCATCTCCCAAAACTGCTCTCGGATATAAGTGGGCTTAGACATGTCTGGGGCGTAGACCCTAGAACAAACAACTTTAAGCCCACTTTCATTCGTATCCATAGCAGTCTCGGCTTACATTCATACTCTTTCACACAATGTGGGTCATTGTGTGAAAGAGTATGAATATCCATTCATCTTTCTGAAAGCTCTGTCTCGTCTATACCAGACCAGTACGCGGTATACATGCCATGGGTAGTGGCATCCTTTCCTTCCGTTTCGTCTCATTAACACATAACACATCTATTCCTCTATCATACATCATATCGCATACTTCATCCATCTTATCATTCATTGCTCCACAAACATTCAGCTTAGCCAGACGGCTTCCGCAATCCACTTTTCGCCCCTCCGGGAGACAGATCGTGACGGGTGGCGAACCTCGTCGCCGGTTTTCCTCCCGGAGATTCTTCGCACCCCTGCCCCATTAAAGGAGCGCCGGGAACTCGGGGCCACTTCTTTTATTTTGTGTCTCATGGTGCGAAAGTATGGGGTGATATTTTTTACGCCGTTACCAAACGGCGAGGAGCCAAGTCTGTTCTTTCGGCTTTGTCGCTTGTTTAGCACCACCCGGGGGACACGTGTAGGGTGGGCCTAGGATTAGGTGGTCGAAGCCTATGGACGCGAGCGACTCATCCCCCAAATAAATATGTTTTTCTTCACCGTAGGATATGTGGTAAATCAGCACTTAAAATTGTAATTAGCAATTTTATTGGTGCCAGCGGGGTTCAAACCCGGGTTGCTCGCGTACTGTAATATTTACAGCGAGCTCTTAGCCCCTGAGCTACGGCTCTGACATACTATTAAACTCTAATATCGCAAAAATATTACGTTACCATCATTTGGTATTTTTTACTAATTCTTATCCTTGTTAACTAGTGTACGAGTATTATATTGTGTGTATGTTACAACGTACCTACAATTGATACGCCTATAGCTAAAGTTCAGGTCAAATACACGATTTTTATAAAAGTGTTTCTTTATATATTTTGAACTTAAATTAGACCTTGTTACTTCAAAAGTTGGAATATTGCCAACAAACGATAAGGGAGATATTGCCGTGTCTGCAATAAATTGGACCTCGCTAACGATATATAAGATACTAAAATGACGCTTCTCTTGAAGAAGCTTTATCTCAACCGTATTTTTTTAAATAATTTTAAACGCAATATAGAAGTAGCCTAATCTAAATTATTATAAGAAATTAAACATGTTTATAAGATGTTAAAGATAAATTTATATTTAAGTTCTTTTATTTATAAGAAATAGAAGATAAATTTACATTTCAATAAGATATATAAGATAAGAAGATTATAATTATAAGAATTTAAAGATAAATTTACATTTAAATTCTTATAATGGCGATTTCATAAATTTAAATTTATTTATAAAGCGGGTACTGACAAGGAGCATTCGGTTGTTTGCCTTCCCTTCCATGAGCCGCGCGAAGGTTTGCCAATTATCAAGCCCTCACCCCTCCCCTTCCCATGACCACGCTTCAGCTTTGCAATCAGCGGGGTAAGCAAAGTTAACTTTCAACAACCGTTGAAGTTAGTAGAAAAAAAGTCTCAATGTAAAGTAATTTGGGTAAATACCGTTACAGCCATCAAAAGTCCACTGCTGATCTTAGCTGGTTATGTAGCTGATTTATCATAGTTGCTTCGCTTGGCAAACGGATTGGCAACTGCAGTTTTTTTATAATTTTGTGTTGTTATCACGAAGATGCTGCTGCCCATCTTCTGTTTAAGTTTGTCTCTGTCGCCTCTTACGACACTCACGGGACGATATGGGGTAGTGGATATTCTGACGTTGCCACTATACGGTAAATTTTTTATACGTGGTAGAGGCACGCTGCAGTTATATTATGGTTTTTAGCACAAATGGGTCGGATCGACCGGGGATGATCCACACCATCAAAGAATACCAGCGTAAAAAGCAATAGAGAACTTGAGATCCCTGTCACTGGAAACGAGACATTCAATTTTAGTCCTCAGGCGTGAAAACGCATTTGCATTTTAATTTTTAATCGAGGATAGATGTAAATGTCTGTGGGCCACAACATCTACTTACCATCAGGCGGACTGTATGCCCGTTTGTCACAAAAAAGTCAAAAAATAATAATTTAATAAAATAATTTAAGTAACTAACGGCAAGATGATATATACTTTACATTCATTTTCATAGCTTTTTTTATTTTCGATTATAAAAATTAAACTTTGTTAAGCCTATAGAGTACCACGAGCAACACTTCGTACATGGGGTGACGTCATAACGCTCTAGGTAAACCTTCTGCGCGTTGGATGTCCTAATCTTCTGATTCAACAGATACAATAATTTTTAATTCTTAACTCCTTTCAAAGATTTGTTTTTCAGTTCTGAGTCACGTCACTATCAAAATAATATCTTTCTACTCATTCAACAACCAGGTACTTAGTGATTAGAGTAGTACGAATACTACGCGACTGCTAGGTTCGGATTTCAACTGACGTAACTTTGTGCGAAATAAAATTGGTTGGTTTTCTGTTATCCCCATGTCTCTAACACTGTCTCTTCCCCAACTACCTCCTTATTACTTCCTTATTGCATAAGCGGTTGCGCTCTGGCTGCCACGTTGGTCTGGTGGTAGTAAGTGCGACTGCTGATCATCTGGTCCTGGTTTCAAGCTACCAGGTCAGATCAAAATCGAGTTTTGGGTTTTTCATCAAGAAATTCTCAGTGGCAGTCCGGAATCAAGAAGTTGGTGGTGTTGAAATCCGTGCCTAGGAGAGTACGTACAGACGTTGCTCTAGCGCCTGATCTGTCTCCGTCTCCGGTCGCGTCGGATTGCCGTTGCATCAGAGAGATTCACAGATTCTTGAGCTTAAGCTGATCTAATTTAAAAACATGAACCAAAGGAACAAAGAACAAAGAATTAATAATAATATCCTACAGACCGAATTTCAGTCAGGTTCAACGAAGACTAATGATCTGCGAAGGCGCAAGTACAAATGCACTCTCTATTTCCTTACTGAGATTCAGGGATATTATTATTAAAAAATGAAGTTGGGATATATAGATATTTGAATGTTTGAGTAAGCATGCAAAAATGGCTGAACGGATGTGGATGAAATTTTGCATACAGATATATATATATATAATATCTAGTATAATAACTTTCATTATGTTACGTAGGACACTCAATAAGTTTTAAGGTATACAAAAAGTATTCTAGATACTATTAATATTTATTTTACATCTTTTCAAAATATTCTCCATCATACTCTATACAAAGTTCCATTCACCTAAACCAACTCTGAAAACACTTTTGCCAGACTTGATCTGACAGGTCGGTAATCGCTTTTGTTCTAAGGAGGTATGTGAAGAAGCGTTATCGTGATGCAGCATGATTCCCGAAGCCCGGTCTTTGGTCTTCTTTCCGCACAGCTTGAAAAGATTTGGGTAATGCAACTGTAGTATACTATTCAGAGTTGACTGACCTACAATTTTCCAGCATTGACGTCGACAAACGTCCGCTCCGCGAAAAAAACTAGCCACTATTTTTTGCCGACGTTGCGAGGTCTTTGCAGTTTTGTCGGTGACTGTTCTTCTGAGTAGACCCATACCGATGATTGCCTTTTATTTTCCTAATCATAGTGATAGATCCATGTCTCGTCACCAGTAACGATTTCTGAAACACGCATTCTGAAAAGCGGGAAGCGTTGCAGGAAAATTAATAGAACTTTGTTTTTTTTTTAATATTTTTAAATATTGAGCAATTGGCTTATGGAGTTCTATTTTTAAATAAATTTGCTTTTTAGAAACATATAACACGGGTGCGTTCCATTTTAAATTTCGAGCAACTCAAAACTTATTGAGTGACCTACGTATTATCTCCAGAATCGGCATCTACATAATATCTGAGTAAAATCACTAGGTACTGCTAGTACACAGTAAGGTTAAGGAACATGTGAACACTCAAACAACAATTAAATAGTCAAAAGTAGTAAAGGATAGTCTTCTTTCACGTTTCAGATGTCTTTCTGTATATTTTATAAATTAACTAGCGATCCGCCCAGGCTTCGTACAGGTGATTTCTAATTCTCGACAACAGCCCCACTTACCGATCTCCAATTGTGAATTCCAATTGTAAATTCAACTTTGAATTGTCCAATTGTGAATCTAACGCACAAAAAAAATAATCAAAATCGTTCAGGCCGTTATCGAATTTTAGCGAGACTAACGGACAGCAATTATTTTTATATATAGAGATTAGTAGTGAATGTATATAAACAATAACAATTCACAAAGATCCAAGGCAACTTTTTAAATTATTCTACTGAAATTAGCACGTTTGTCTTCTAGACTATCTCTTATATTTTTG
Source organism: Parnassius orleans (assembly GCA_029286625.1). NCBI lineage: Eukaryota > Metazoa > Arthropoda > Insecta > Lepidoptera > Papilionidae > Parnassius > Parnassius orleans. The sequence continues at coordinate 2,512,896 of JAGSMP010000040.1, forward strand.
TGTACAGAATTAAGCCCGCTTTTCACTATAGGATATAATATAATATATATTACATCTCGAGATATAAATTAATATCGCTCACCGTACTTTTAAATGGAACATCTGATGGAAAGTGGATACTGTGGTCCATAGATATCTGCATTTATCCTCAATTAAGAATGAAAATGCAGGTACGTTTAAAGCTGCTATTTTACTTTGGTATTCTGTGAGAGTGTCGAGCCAAACCCATTCGTGTTATAAACATAATATAGCTGCAGCGTGGCTCAATCACGTATAAAATGTTAGATAAATTAATAGGTATTTTCTTCCCTATGTATCAATACGTTCTAATTACGCTAGTTTCACACGTGCGTTTCATAAATTGGAAACTACGATGTCCGGACAAAACGTAGTTCGTGTTGGCAACAGTTCTGAGGTATATAAAGATCTACTGCGCGTACAAATTTACTGGTCGCTCCGAGAAAGGAAATTCAAAGGTGAGTTTGCTCGTGGAAAAGCTTACAATTTGCAGCACAGAAGCAAGTAATTAGAAACACATATAATGGTAAATTATTTACTTCTAACATACGACGAAATTTTATTCGCAGCATGACACAGTTTCGTACGGTAAGAAATAATATAATCTACCTTAGGCCTCAGGGGTGAAATGAATCTGCATGTTCTTTTTTTTATCGGGAATAATGTATGGTGGTAGTGTATGGTAATGTCTAAAGGCAGTATTCATTAACCATCAGATTGACTGTGTGCTCATTTTTGACCTTACTTCTCCTACTTGTATAAAAAACAGAAAGTATTTTTTTTCAGATAAGTTAAAATCACACATAAGAAACAATAAAAATTATTTATTTTATATACTATATTCCGTAGTAAGCGATCTGTATTACGATAATTGCTTCTCTATTTGAATGTCATTGTTGGTTGATGTTGATGGTGATGACAATGACAATGCATCTGCATTTTGTTATTAATCGAGGATGTCCTCCAGACCAACTTTCGGTCACGGAGACTAGTCTCAACGAAAACTAGCCATCAGCGCAGGATAGGATTACAGTGTCGGAGTGTATGCACAAGAACAGGGGCATTCTTCATTCTCTCATTCTCGTAATCTGATGGGACGGAAATCCGACACAACCGGAGAGTGACAGGCGCAGAACCATGACTTAACGTGTTTTCCCGAGACACGTGGGTGAAACACCGCTAACTTCCTGACTCCAGGCTGCTACTGAGAATTTCTTGACAGAAAAGCTCAATAACAAAATTTTGGCTTGACTCGTGCCTATGACGCATCTATGGGAGAGGCCTGTGTTCAGCAGTGGACTTTTATAGGCTGTAATGGATGTAATGGAATAGATAACCTGATTCGGGATTCGAACCCGGGACCTCATGATCAGCAATCAGCTCAACGAGGGAGTCTTAATCAAGAATAAATGTAATATAGACAACAGCGTCCATTTACCATCACATTATCAGGTGGACAGTGTGTGCATTTATTAATCTTATATCTGTAAAAAATCGTTATCATGTCAACAATCTAAACATAAACAGAAACTTTTTATTTTGTAGATTATACATAATACTTAATGAAAGTCACTTTTATGTTTAATTTACCACTGGTTCGGAAAATAACTCTGTCTTGGGACAGACTGGAACAGTTTATAATAATTTAATATATTACACAATAATTAACATCATAAAACAAATTAAAAACAGTTTATAAATTCCTTAATATTATAATAACCCTTTTTATACAGACTTTATTTCATTTTTCGTAAATGTATTGAGAGGCCGAAGTCAATACATTAATTTCCTTACGTATAATGGATTCAGATTCGGCACGAAACTCTCAATTTTCAGGTTGAAGATACGCTGCTAACGTGTTTCTTCGAGTGGCTCATTGCGACACCGGTGCTATGTTCCGTTCCGAATCATACACACATTTACACATCCCACGTGTTTAATTGGAAACATTCTGCAGAAATTGAAATCGATAATACAAATATGATGTTTGTATCTTTTGGTACAGTTTTGGCTAATATACGACAAAAATATGAAAATAATAAAACGTTTATTCTATCAAATAATAAAAAAATATATAACTAAAGACTTATCATAATTACATCCAGCTTCAATTGAGGAAGTAAGTAAAATAATCGATAAATTAAATAGCAATACCAGTACTGGAATTGACGTTATTCCACTTAAACAATAAAATATATTAGTAACTTCATAATTTATAATTTATATGTCATTTAGTTATAAATGCCATCTAATGCCATCAAATTATGCCTTCAAGATGACATACTTCCAGACTCTCTAAAAATCACAAAGATTATACAGGGTTATTTTGCAATAACCGGTCAAATATGCAAAGAAAGTTCAGAATAAGTAATATAGGCAAATAGTAAAGAAAATTAACTAAAAAAATCTCAAACATTCTGTCATTTTTAGGGTTCCGTAGTTACACAACAGACGGACGGACGGACGGACATGGCGAAACTATAAGGGTTCCTTGTTGTGTAACTACGGAACCCTAAAAATCTCTAACATTCTGTCATTTTTAGGGAACCGTAGTTACACAACAAGGAACCTTTATAGTTTCGCCATGTCCGTCCGTCCGTCCGCGGTTTTGCTCAGACACCTTAGGCGCTACAAATCTGTAATTTGGCTTAATAAATAAAATCTTGAAAAACATTTTTATTTTAGGTACTTGCCATACAGGTATAAGTCGCGGCACGTAAGTCTAGCGCTGAACGAAACGTGGAGGGGATAGCTGCGCATCGCGCTGTCGCGCACGTTCACGTATCAGTACGGGGGACGGTATGCAACTGGAGAGCCAATCAGCGCGTGCAAACGATACGCACGCCCACCCCGTGACCCGCTTACTACCCCATGATACCTTATTTTCGACTTATGCGCAATAACGGTCACCGCTAGACTTATATGCCGCAACTTATAAATGTAGGATGATTTTTTTTACCTATCATGTGGGGCATCGTTAGATAACTTTGTAATGATAACCCCTCAAGAGTCATGACGCCCGTGGCGGGTTGACAGCGCATGCATGCCCGTGTGTCAGCCGACTCCGTGTGGCCATTTGGCAATTAAATACGCCTTGTCTTTAATCTATGTTGTTATAAGATTAAAGACTAAGGCCGTAATGTAAACGTATTTGAATTGAACATTTTCGATTATTTTAAGCGGTTTTTGTTTTCCCGCGTAAAAGGAGGTAGATATAAAAAGTTTAAAATGAAAAAATGTAATGAAGGGTGTGATTTTAATCTTTGATATAATGTTGTATTGTTATGCAAATAAAACAAATACATTTTTATATAATGGCTTAATTTCATAATCCTTACATTTTATGTACAAGAAATCGGCAAAATTATGTCTACATAAATTGATAATATTATAAAAATAGAATTTAATATTTATAAAGTAGAATCAAATATCTTAATTCATAACGAATCTATGCGTATAACTTTATACATAACTGGCATACAAAATTAAAAGATATCATTGTTTACATTAGCGCCTACCGGTATCCTGGGCTCTCCCGAACGGCCCCTGATACTTGACGCGTAAAAACATAAAATGGCGTAACACTTGAGGGGTTATTGTGAACTGTTAAAAATAAATATTTTATATGAAGAAAACGACTTATATGCATTACTACTATAGCTTTAGTTTCTCATTTGCAGGATAGGCAGAGAGGATCTTTCTTACTTACTTACTTACTACTTTCACTTATTTTTTAGTTGGTAGTTATTGTAGGCCTCATTCAAAGTATTCATACAATCATATAGCCTCATACAGTTTCATTCGTCACATTCTTGGTTTACGCGGGCAACCTCAGGATAATTTAGGGTAGTGATGGTTTACGTGAAGGTTCGCTACGGTCATATATGTATATCTTATGGTTGCACTGCCGGGAATATATAGAGAGATAGTCAACTATGGTCATCTTTGTACTTAGTTGGCATGTGAATGATTTGATGTAAATTGCATTATTTTCAAAATAGAAGTTTTTTTTAATTTTTTTTTTGAATACCACTCCCTATAAGTCTGATTTGAAAATAAGACCTTCAGTTACGATCTTCTCATTTGGGCCCATTTTTAGTCGTTATAACGTTCAAACCGCGATCTCACTTATTATGCTCATTATCAAGAAAGCTCACGTATTGTCACGGGCAACTACGGAACCCTACTTCTACATTGTGCGTGGCCCGACATGCACTTGACCAGTTTTTATGTTTTAAATTCAAAATGCTTGGTAATTTATTATTTTAACTGATTGTCATTCATAAATATCTGACGTGTACTATTTTACACACGCACACATTCGTAAGGGTCGCTCGGTAAGGTAACATGCCGTGCGTCTTCCCGCGCCCACTCCTTCTATTTGCCGTTACACCGTTAAGTACCTACGTCCGCTCGCACGGCCGACACCTGACATTGTTGACCGTGATCTCATAAGGTACGCTTCGTTACCAATGACGTAACGAAAATGTTCAAACTATGAAATTATGAAATGGTGTGATATTACATTTTAAGCAATGAAAGTTTACGTGGTGCGCAAAGATACTAAAGTGAGTCTTTACCGTGGCAAGAAATTCACGTACGTGTACCTAACAATCAAAGAACAATTGACGGATAATCAAACTATTCAAGTGCAGTGAGCGATAACTTAAATAGTGAATATGAAGATAGATGGATTGCGCACAGAGGCCCTATGTGTGCACACTCGCCGGAACTTTCACCGTTAGTCTTTAATCTGTCTATAAAGAGTCGTGCTTACGTCAAAGAGGCCCAAAGTTATGAAGACCGCCACAGTAAAATAATTGCTGCGTTCATGGAAGTTAAAGGTGCTCAAGAACAGGTAATAAGTGTAAAAATATTTTAAGAAAACATGCTCGACATAAAAAATGTAGCGGCAAGATCCGGCCTGTTTGACCGTTCGGCAATCTTCGGAAGCTCTCGGCTGCGCGGGAGCAACCTGTTCGGTTTTTCTCGTCTCGCCAGTCAATCCGATCGTCCGACGCCGTTAGGCCGCTCGTTCGCACTCCGATCCGCTACTTTGAATTTACGTTGTGAATAAACGGTTGTGAATAAACGGTTATTTAATATGTGGTGTGTTGGTTATTCAAACCCACAAGAGAAACAGATTCCATTTTGAGTCACTAATATTAGATATTGGGACTACTTGCGTAATTTATTCCAATTTTTTAAATACGTCATAATAAGGACAGTCTTCGGTTACGTCGTTGATAAGCAAAAATATATTTTTAATTATATTTATTATGATGATCCTAAGCCCGTTAAAAGTGTAAACGGAAAATTGGAATTATAATTCGCGTCATGTAGTGTGTAAATTATGTATCTTAAGCATTAGTAGTAAGCGTGTCACTAAGAAAGTAAACAGTACACAAAAACTTGAGAAACGCAAATGTGAATTGAATCACACACACAGGAGCGCGCGTAAGAGTAGTTGTTGCCCATAATAAATTTGGGATAATTTCAAATAAAATTAGAAGCCTTATTTACCTGTAAAACTCGTATTACTCGTTTCAAAAAATGTAATATCGGTATATAATAATTTATTTATTTGAACTTCAATATAAAATTTGAGTACTCTTTGAAAAATAACCCTTTATAAAGCGGGTGATAAAACAGATCCTAATAATTATCACCTAATTTCGTTCGCATTTTTTTTGAAAAAGTACTGTTTTTACGTGGTAGAGCCATGCTGCAGCTATATTAATAGTATAGTTGTAGCACGAATGGGTCGGCTCGACCGGGAAGGACCACGCTCACAGAATACCAGCGTAAAATAGCAGCTTAATGCTGCTGTGTTTCGTATGGTGAGTGTAGAGAACCGGAGACCCTTTTACTGGAAAAGAGGCATTCTATCGTAGTTCTCACGGCTGACAACGTATCTGCATTTAAATTCGCAAACGAAGATAGATGTAGATGTCCATGGCCACAGCAACCACTTACCATCAGGTGGACTGTGTGCTCGTTTGTCACCCTAATTCTATAAAAAAAAAAAAAAAAAACAACCGGGTTAATAAGTATTAAACGTCAATAGATTTCCAAACTACAATTTCTTATCGATTTAAAAGCAAAGATTTGACACAATAAGTCACGATTTGGTTTTACAAAAATTACATTGCATTGGTGTAAGAGCTGGCTAAATGCTATATAGCATATTTAAGTAATATCTTACTAACAGAAGTCAAATGGTAATAATGGGGGTTTATCAAAGTTGCCCAAAACCAATTACATGTGGTGTTCCGCAGGAATCCATTTTGGGCCCCTTGCTACTCCTGGTTTACGTTAGTAATTTATTTGAACTCAACTTAAAAGGAGAAACCACTTTATATGCTGATGATACTTGCCTGTTTTATTTCGGTCAATTGATACCATTATTAATGACAAGCAGGATTCAGGACACAGGTGGTTCTAATCAATCTCCTTAACATTAATATCTCTAAGACTAGCTATATCGTATTTAGAGCTAAAATAAAAGAATTCTAATTAACATAACATAAACACTCACGCCTGTCATCCAGAGGGGTAGGCAGAGACTACGGACTTCCATTCGGCACAATCCTGGCACACCTCTCTCGCCTCCTTTACATCCATATATCTACGCATACACGCTCGTTGGTTAAGGGTACTCCTAATCTGGCCTTTTTTCAATATGACGCCAATTTGGTCGATAAACCTTCGTCTAGGGCGTCCGTTTCTGACTCTGCCGTTCACTTCTGCAGCAAAATTTGCTTTGTCACTCTTTCTTCGTTCATTCTTTCTACATGACCAAACCACCGAAGCATTCCTTTCTTAATCCTGGTCACAACGTCATCTTGCAAACCACACTTTCTCTTATCACACTATTTCTCACCCTGTCATTCAGATTCAGCCTAGCATACTCCTTAATGACCGCATTTCTACAAATTTATTCTACTCTCATGCTTCTTCTGCCAGACCCAACTTTCACTACCATACATTAAAGTAGGGACTAACACAGCATTGTGAATTGCCAATCGTGCCTTTTTGACACATTCTGACTCTTCACAATAGCGTGTAGAGCCCCATTCACTCTATTTCCTGCGTTCACTCGTCGTTCTATTCTAATTAATTGCCATTAAACGTAAATAGCCAGACTATAAAATTGATTGCGAAAGGTTAGGTTACATTTACTGTTATTGGTTACTTAGGTAACATTAAATATTTTAAAAACTATTAAACACAATGTCTGCTATAAATACTTAGTAACTACGTTCACGTAACTATTCTAGTACAATTTTCTGTAGATCTGTGTCTTTCCATTACATCAGTTACATTTACACACATTTGATGTATAATATTGTCTAAGCAATAATAATGCCTAATGTACATTGTAAAAGTAATGATGTAATGAATATCAAATATGAAATAAGTTTAAGAACAAAAACCTTTGTATATTAGATTATAGACATAATAAGTTATAATTGTAATACCTTAGTACGTTTTACGATCACTGGATGTTATCACTGGTGTATAAAATTTATAGCAATGTAAGTTTTCATGTATGTGAATATTTTTATTCTTTTGAGAAACAAATTACTTTAGAAACCGTATCGTCGTATATAGGTAGAACCTCAAGAATTCTCTGATATTTTGATAGCACCATCGTAAGGAAAGTGAGCAATTAGAGGTATCAACTTTTCCGAATACCTTAAAGCTCATAGTCGCTTAGTGCGTCAATGTGTAACGAGGATATTTGCTACAGAATTAGACTAACCGACATATTCTAAGGATTCTAAGTGGAATAAATAAGTGATAGAAGAAAAGGTTCTCGAGTGGTAAACTCATATAAACATGTACAGTGGCTCCTTACCATATGGAATGGTAACCATATGAGCCATTCAGAAAGTTGGTAAATGCAGATGAAACAAGGCCCCTCTCGAATGGGTACCCGCCTTATTGTGGAGGGGTGCTTGGTGCTTTATTAGTAGCGGTGGCTTGGTCACCTACAGTGAACAAGAGAAACTCACTTGACTGACCCAAGGTATAAGGCCGACCCTAGGTGGCCGCTCGTGAGTGGGCTTGCCTAGTCCACTCCGGATGCGCGTTGGTGGACTGTGGCTGGAGGGTGTCCACTCCTCCTTCCCACCGCAGACGAGGCGAAGTCGCGGGTAAAAGAAAAGGAAGTCGGGAACGGCGGCGAAAATCCACTGCCGAATGGGTTTCTCCTGTTTTAGTTTTTTGATTATCACATTTCCAACTGTTCTGCACTGTTATTGCTGCTTTCGTCATCGATGTGAGAATTTTACGCTAGGCGTAAACATACCAGCCTTTATCGGAGTCATAAGATCTTAATGATTTATTATATTTATATTTACGCGAATACTACACATGGAATAAAACGAATTTTACGTATGTTATCGCGATTAAGTTTAACTTTTAATTCCCGACGTTTCGGGCACTTTCCAGTACCCATGATCACGGGGGACACTGAGGTGTTTAACGTTTGTATTGTTGTGACGTGTTGATGTTTTTAATTTCATTAGCCTCGCGAATTATAGAAGACCGATTCCTACCAAGAAACATTCTTGGTAGGAATCGTTTTTATAGAGGGGTTGATTTGTGGTCTATCAAATCAGATATCATGGTTGGGACGATCCTGAACATTTTGACATACTGCAGACTTCCCGAAGCGTCTATTCTTCACATCAGAGATATGTTTTATGAATCTTTTGTTTGTCGTATGTCAGAGACCATATTCACAATCAAGTTTGTACCTCCTATATCTTGTAGAGGAATATTATACTTGACGGATGATAAGAACTAACTAATCTTCTTCGGCAGCTTGTAAACAAAAGATCTATGAAAACCCGCGTAGCAGAGCGTATAGCTGAAGTGAAATACCAACGCTTCGGGAAGTCTGGAGTTTGTGATCATATCCTAGACGGCTCCCGCCATTACATCAGATTTGATAGACCACAAATACTCGCGAAAGAACATCGATTCATGCCAAGGATGATACGTGAGGCTATTGAAAATAAAAAAACATCTTAATTTCAATAGAAAAGGAGGCTGGATACTACCACCTGCTTCGGATCATGTAATTAATATAATTAAAACAAAAACCAAGCATACCACTGCTACACTTCATGACACAGTAAGTTCATTCTGCGTAGATCGGGTCAAAAGTAATAATTAAAAAGCTGAAGGTACAATGACAGGTTAAACTGAAGGTTAATTCGGACATCGGGAGTATAAGAGTATAAGTATAATTAAACGCGATAAAATCCATAAAAGTAGTATTATTCAATGTGTAGTTTTCGCGTAAATAAAAGAAATCATTATGGAATAATTTTCTTTGAATGTAGATTCCAAGAATACTTATTGAAAGTCATTCATGCTTTTACCTGGTTCGGAAAAATACTTCTGTGCGAGCTATAGCTTCTCGCTGGTTTTACGCAACGGGAATATTTAATTTTTTCAAAACAAACAATTTATAGAATAGAATAGAATAGAATGATTTTTTATTCAATATTGATTATTAAATAATAATAATTTTAGTTTTGAATTGAAAGTCATTTTTTTATTTACCACTGGTTCGGAAAATACTTCTGTCCTGGGAAGAACCAGCAAGAAACCTAGTGGGACTTTTTTTAAACATATTTGACTTTACAATAATTTTGTTTGCAAATATTTTAAATGAATTTTAATAAAACCAGCATGGTGGCGATCACTTAATTATAATATAGTACGTTGTATAACTACAAGCCCACCGCATTTAATTTTCAAGGCGCAAGTTTGAAAACATGGAATACTGTTGACATCCCTGGGTTGAAGCATCCCAATGTCAGCTCCTTACAATTGACTGCAAAAAATGGAGAGCACCTCAAATCTTCGATGACCAAGCTTTTTCTGATTGGCTTAATCCCCTGGACTTGCGAAGAGACGTTGCATCTCTGAATTTTTTCATTACATATACCATTACTAAAAGCGCTCTGAGTCAACTACTAAGAGCGCATTTGGAATAATTCTAGCCACTTATATTCACTATCTGACACTGCGACAGACTTATTGATTCAATCCTCATCGTCTTAATAGTTAACAATTGACCATCGTGTGTTTCACTATTGGTTTACTACTCCGCACGATCATTTTCTCGATCAATTTTAGAATTTACTATCGCCAGTGGATTTTTCGGACCAATATAAATTAGTTTGCTCTTAAGAAAAAACTCCACTCTTTCCTCAAAAACAGGCAACTTCCCTACAATTCCTCTGGTATTAGAGATGTTCATGAGCGGTGGTAGCCTCTTACAATCAGGTGAGCTATATGCTCTGTGCCTCCTCTTCTAAAAAAATAACATATATTAGGATCATCATCAATATTCAGCATTGAAATACAAAACTGAAACAGAAACGAAAGTTTCGCCAAAAGGGCTAAGTTATTCGATGAAACTAAATTCTCAATATCGGTTCTTAAATTTTCAAAGGCAAAAAAGATCTTCAAAGAAATCGCTAACAAAAACTTTCGTGACTCTTTCATATGTTATCAGGAATGTTATATCTATTCTTTACAGCTTGTAAGTATATAACATTAACGTTACATATAATAATAAAATACATATATTGAAATTGCAAATAATAAAACATCTGAATATATCATCATCATTCTTAACATCGAATATCGCTTCGTTTAAAAAAGTCATATACTAACTTTTAAAACAGTCCTTACTTGGCGCTCTTCTTATGTTTTCGGGCAAGGAGTTCCAGAGTAGTGTTGCCTGAATAGTAAAGAAATTGTTGGTGAATCCAGTGAAATGAGATGGAATACTGATCTTATGATTAAATGAGGGCGAAGAACCTTATCATGAGTTGAAAAGAGATATTGGAATTTGTCCTTGAGATATGTTGGAGAAGTTGGATTATTCAAAATTGAGAAAAGAACAAGAAGAGTTCTAGAGTTTCGTCATTGTCGGATAGTAAGCCATTTCAGGCGTTCACGATAATGAGAGAAGTGATCATACATTGATAATACAGTTATTGAGAAGACGCTCTAGCTTGTTAAGAAGATTTTGGTTCAAATCTGGGTAGCACACATCTGCATAATCAATAATAGGCATTATAAGTGTGTCTTTATTTCAGACCTTTAGTCCTTGATGATTGCTATGGAGCAATATATACACTATTAAGGGAACTTTCTTCTTTAGCGCGTCCAACAACTAATGAGACTCGAGCAAGATATTGAGAAAAAACGGCCGGAATTGATCAACAGAAAAGCAGTGGTCTTTCATCATGATAACGTCAGACCACACATACTTTGGTTCCTTAGCAAAAATTGAGAGAGCTTGGTTGGGAAGTGTTAATGCATCCACCATATAGTCCTAATATTGCAACCTCAGATTTTCACCTTTTTCGGTCTCTTCAGAATTCTTTTGGTAGTGTTAAAGACTGTCAAAACTACTTGTCGCATTTTTTGATTAAAAATCCCAAGATTTCTACAGCAACGGGATTCTGTCACTACCTACAAGATTGCAACAAGTTATCGAATAAAATGGCACATATATATTATTATTAAATATATAAACTACGAAGAAACTTTTTCCGCGACCATTAAGATACCACTGTTATCTAACAACATGTAATAACTTCTATCATATATTTTAGTGATAATGTAAGAATATTTACCACCGTGTGTATCCCATGGGTGTCGTTAGAGGTGACAAAGGAAAACTGAATCAGGAAATTATTTCCGCATGTAACGCCTGATTCCATTAATTTTATTAACTGCAAATAACAAACTGTGACTCTAACGTTTTGTGGCTAATTTATGGAAGCATTGGTAATGTGGAATCGATATAGCATTGTGATGTTCCAAATCCTTCTTTTCATTACTCTTCAATAACGTTTTCTAATTCAGGTCGGTTTATGTGCTCGTAAATTGGCAATAACAACAACGCCTGCACCGGTAAAATTTTATAGCGTCTCCTTGAATACAATATATACGGCTGATTATTTTATTATTACTTCACCAGTTGTATTTTAAATATGACTATAATTTTTATTGATTATTACTTGTGGAAACAGGAATATATTAGTTAGAATAAGGTTATAGATATTGATATATGATTGAGATGAGGGGGGAAACCTGATAGTTACTATTTCATTACTCTGCGTATAGCTGTCTGGTTCTAGCTAGGGGAGAAATTCGCACAAATGCTTAATCGTTTGGTTGCAAATGGCGGAGACGGTAACATCTTAGCTCGTGCGTCTATAAACGAAAATTGAAAACAAAGGTAAGTTATCTAATATTTTGATGGGCGTCCGTATACCCAGCAGGATTTTTTAAATTAGAGTTATATATGTGTCGTGGCGGAAGCCTATTTTTTGGTGAAGCAGCACCACTGTCCCCATTTGACAATGCCTCAGTTGTGCTGCCGCGTATTGGCTCCATTATTACAAAAAGGTCTTATCACACACTTATAATTTTATTCCCACTTCTTATTATAAACTTAATAAAATTCTCACAAAGTTTTATAAGAAAATAGAACCTACACCGACGAGCGCAGAAACTTAAGTGGCCGTATTCCCGCTTTCATTTATTAGGGAAGTCATAACATAATAATAACCTAGAAGCGCTCTGATTGGTCGACGATTTGATTGGTCAATATTTCACCAAAACCAAACAATACCTTTTTATTGAATTAGGTAGGGTACTTAGGTAATTTCAATAGCAACGATTAATAATCAAATTGACAATTATCTATTTTTACAATTTAAAACAATATGTGAGTTAAATTTGATAATTGAATAAACGGTTGTTTTAATGGAGTAACTTGTCAATAAAGAGATTTATAAACCAAAAGAATTTTATAGAACTAACTAGTTACATATTATGTTTCTGATAAATTGCTGTTATTTAATTGTAATATTAATAATTAGACACTATTGATTATTATAATAATTAAATGTCAGCGCAAAATTTAGGCTTCGTCAACAGAAGATGTCCTTGCGGCGACATATGAGTGAATTCTATGTTTTTAAATATATATTAATATTCGTGTAACATGTTATTATACCTACATCTCTGACAATATATTTATTAGAAAACTTTGTTTGTTGTAAAAATATAAGGATGATGGAAAGATGATAGTAAATCCTTATTTTAATCCATACAATCCTCAATTCCTCGGCTATGTCGTAACTACTAAAATGCCGATCTTGCTCCACTTTTTCAAAAATGACATCGACCTTATATCCGTATGAGGGTGATCAGAGCGAGCTGCATTTTTGAAAACGCTTGAATCAATTTTGTGCTACTCTTACTGACACCTGACACTGCATTAGGTTCATAAACGTCACAAATTTTTTTCCCGGCTTGAGTCGCGTATTTCCCTTTTTTGTTATAAAACTTCAGAATGTATCGAATTTCTTCGTTAGATTCACTCTTTTTGGCGGACAGAAAAATAATTGAGAAATGGCGGGAAAGTGTTTTTTACTTTTTAGTTTTCTTTTTCTTAATGTCTAATATCTGTATTGATATTAAAACCAGCCAGATACAAACAGTACAACCAAAGATATTTTTCTTCAATGTTATACATACAAAATACGAAGAACTTTTTACCCGACCTATTATTTATTAATACATGCAGTATTAATAATAATTTCAATTATAAAAATTAAGATAATACCTAAAATTGCATATTATAATAATAAAATGATCGAGACGATCTATAATAAAAATCTAAATATTTTACTGTAAAATATCTTTTAGTTGTAACGTTAAATTTAAATATGCGGTTTGCTGCCAAGATATTAAGATACCAAAAATGACCCCCACTGTAATTGATAACTTGGAGCTATGCCATAGTTAAGTTATATATTTAATCTGATTATGCATTTCATTTTATATTTATAAAATAAATTAAGAATTGAATAAAGTTCTTTTATAATTTTGTATATTCTTGCTTTTTTAAGGTGCTGGAGAGCCTCTCAGACTGACATCCGAGATATCATCGGAATAGTGTTGGATGAGACTCACTCTTGGAAGTGTGAGTAACTATCTAAGAGCAACTCTCATGGAATTGGTTCAGCTATCCGTAGAACCTCTCAATCTCACAAAAATCTCAGGTGTCCCGGAAAAGACGCTGTCACAGTCGGTAACTTCGACAGTTAGTTTTTTCCGGCAGACAGATCTCTAGCTAGGACTTTCGAGCCTTGATTCCCCTCGATCGCTTCTTCTATACGAGATAAGTTGTTGTATTCTGGCCACATGTATTTAGAGATCTGTCAGTTCCCTGTATGCTGCCATATCTGCTGAAGACTGCAGCTTCATTTCCCGTCTTACAACCCTCATGGTATTGAGCGTGTGATCGGAGAGCATTTGGGCTCTTCTGCGACGGATCTTGCAGAATGTAGCTCCGACCGCATGTACAGTTTCCATGAGCTTGTAATGCATATCGTTCATTGTATTGCAATCTTCTAGGCACTGAAAATCTTGTCGTTCGAGTTAAATTTTTTGGAGCCTTGGATCAAAGCACGAGAGTGACGGTGCGTTGACTTCATTAGCCGTGACTTCCTCAACGTTAAGATTCAGGTCAGAAGCAGAAAGGGGTGAAGAAAAGTTGTGACGTAAGAAAATAATTAATGGCTCGCCTGCCTTCATGGGATGAAACATCTATACTTACCCGTAAGGTCTTAGCGTAAAAGGAACCCAACCAGGTTGTAAAAATATAAACGACCAAATAACTGTTTACTATCGCCTGCAGTTGAATATTGACAAAATGTGTATTCGACTGTAGATAAATGTAAGAAATAACGTGAAGTATTTGTTTGCATAACTTTTTTATAATATTTTCTCGTGCCAAGAGCGAAGGCAAAAAGTTAAAAAATCTTAATCTATTTAGCTCATAACAATCCACTGCTGCATCCAATGTCGTGAAATGGCGATATAAGAATATCCACTATCCCATATCATCCCGTGGATGTCATAAGAGGCAACATAGTTACCCTGTGATCCCCAGGGAAACTAAAACAAAAAATGGGCAATAGCATCTTCTTCATAACAGCTGAATAAGAAGAACAAAACGCGGTGGTCAACCCACCTGCCAGGCGTGGCTATAGCAGCCAGAATCCCTCTTATGTGACAATCTATAAACAGAGGGAAACAAATTAGGAGATCAGCAGCAGTGTCTCCCTAATAAAGACTAAACATAAATACTGCGCTTACCAACCCGCTTGCCAAACGTGGCAACCATGGCAAATATGACCCTATGAGGCAGTCTACGGGGATGGGGTCTATGTTCAGCAGTGGACTTTAATAGGCTGTAACGATAATGCGCTGCTGTACATGGGTCTCAATAGACACGATTGACTTATTGCCGATCGCAGTACCAGTTGTCACCAGCTTTTACTATTGCTACCTTTGACACTGATTTCCGTCGTTGGTTCGTGTACATTTTGCTTATATAGTGTACATGAGCTTAATTTCGTCATCCGGTTAATATGGTCACTTTCTTATAACTCAAGAACTACAGCCTTGTTTGCATAGATGGCTTTGCGATAGCTCTTCATCAGTCAACCAAAAAATAGAGTTTTTTTAAAGTTTCTTTTTCAAAGTGTTCCTAATTAATGCCTTTATGAATAACCTCACGCCATAGTTGGCCTTTATTAAAATATAGTAGTTCCGCCTAGTTTTTAGTAAATGTACTTTTTAGTAATTATACTTTGCAGATCCCTATAGTAGCATACTATATTATATAGCAGAGTTGCCAACCATATTTATGGCACAATATCTCTTAAACGTGGGAGTCGTAAGAGGCGATAGAGGGATACAAGCCAGGAGACGGGTAGCTGATCTTCACAATAATAATTAGAAAACAACCCGCCTGCTAAGCGAGGCAAATATGGCAATTATCCTCTCTTGTGAGACAGTCTTTCTTCTTATTCGTGTGCTTCATTACTGAAGGTCGTGCTTGTCCTGAAATGCTTTCACCGATGTGTCGACTAGCTTCCTCCATACCACTCTGTCCTCGACTCGGGCAGTCGGAATATTAAGTCCCATTATATTTTGAATCTGGTCGTATCAGCGGGTAGGTAATCGCCCACGTGATCTTTTTCCTTCGATCTTCCCTACTACAACCAACTTATCCAGATTATCTGGTTGTCTCCGGGCAATATGACCAAAATAACTTAGGACTCGTTGGTAGCATATAGTGGATAGTCTGGTAGTAATCTTTAGTTGGTCGAGAATAGACTTGTTGGTTCTTTTTGCTGTCCACGGTATACGCAACATTCTTCTATAACACCACATTTCGAAAGTATCGATCTTCTTTCGGTCAGCTGCTCGGATTGACCATGATTCGGCACCGTACATAAATATTGAGAATACCAAAGCTCGCACGAGTCTGTTCTTGGTGGTATTCGACACTTTCCTGTTTTGCCAGATTCTGGTTAACCTCATAGCTGCTTTGGCCATCTGTATACGTCTCCGAATTTCTTTGTCACAGCCTCCTGATTGGTTATAAGTGATCCCAGGTACACAAATTCATTTACGAACTCCAGGTCTGCGAGTTCTCCGGTTCGTGCAAAAGTTCCAGCTCGATCTACTACCATGACTTTAGTCTTCTTCCTATTAATGGAAAGACCTACCATCTCACTTGCGCGCTCGACTCTTCTAAGCAGTTCAGCCATTTCTTGTTCTGAGGAAGCCAATAGCGTAGTGTCATCGGCGTATCGGAGGTTACTGATTTTGTTGCCTCCAACGGAAATGCCTCCATCCCACTCTTCTAGCGCTGTCCTCATGATATACTCGCCGTAGATGTTAAAAAGAAGAGGGAATATGATGCATCCTGTCGTACTCCTTTTGTGGTTTGAAAGGAGCTGATAACACGTCATTCACTCTTACCATTGACTTCCCATTCTCATATAGGGTTGCGATCAGTGCTATTAAATGGCAAGGAACACCCATTTCTATGAGGATTTTCCATAGACAATCCCACCTTACACAGTCAAACGCCTTGGAGTAATCAACAAAACACATCACTATCGGAACATTAAATTCCGGCTCTTCTCTATGAGTTGTCTAATGTTAACAATTTGCTCCCGAGTCCCATGGCCCTTGACGAAGCCAGCCTGTTCATTAGGTATTTGCCGCTGTATAAGGTTGTAAGCGTCCCTAATTATGTGAGCATGATCTTACTACCATGTGATATGAGGCCACTGTTCGGTAGTTTTCGCATATCTTTGTCGAGCCTTTCTTGTGCAGTGGTATCAAAGAGACTCCGTCCAGTCCTTAGGCCATTTTCCCGAGGTCCAGATCTGATTACACAGGTCCTTCAAGATCTTGACACCTGTTTCTCCAAGGCTTTTCAGTTCTTCAGCGAATATACTGTCTCTTCCGGCTGATTTATTTGTTTTAATATTTCTAAGAGCTTCCCTGACTTCAGATTCCAGTATTTCAGGCTCTAGGATTTCACTCAGGCTCAATGGCCCAGAAGATCTCCTGTCGTCCTTGTACAGGCTTTGGCAATATAACCGCCATCTTTCTGTGACCTGGTCAATCTCCGTCAGTAATGTACCCTTACCATCTTGGATCGCCCAGGTTTTGGGTCTAAACTCTCTTGTGATGCTTTTCACTCGTAGAAACAGATCTTTGGTGTGCATCGTCTTAGCATGGTCCTCAACATCTTCACATATCGAGTTCAGATATTGGTTGTAGTCTCTACGGCATAAGTGTTGAACCTTCGCTGACATGGTGTTATACTGAGCTTTCTCAGAGTCCCTTCTGGACAGTCAGGACAGGTGAGACAGTCTAAGAGGATGTATATCTTCAGCAGTGGACCTCTATAGGTTGGGATGATTTCTTAAATTAAATAAGTTTCATTATCCCTCTTTTAAAATAAATACTAAAATAGGTACTACAATTTTCGATGTTCACATTTAAATATATTGATGCTCATTTAAGCGTTGTAAATTTCTTATATTGGTAAATATATCCAATTGAAGTATTAAGAATTAAGCTCAGAGATTAAATCTCATCAAAGATCTCTACACGCTTATAACCGAATTCGTAATACGCCAAAATGGATTATTATTCCGTATTAGTACAGTCTGTATGTGTGTGTATGTTATCTGTATTATTATGGCATCTCGTATAGAATTTGGGATTTAATACATCATTAATTTTTAAAATTCCACTCAGGCTTTGACTTGATTTAAGATTCTTAGTAGAAGTTGGAAAACCGATCTATCAAATACGAAGTCGTGCTATATTATGATGAATGATTTTATACGTGCAGTTATATTATGATTGTACCACAAATGGGTCAACTCGACCGGGAAGGACCACGCTCTCACAGTATACCAGCTTAAAATAGCAGCTTAATGCTGCTGTGTTTCTCACGGTGAGGGTAGAGATCCGGAGACCCTTTTGACTAGAAACGACGAATTCCATCATTGTCCTCAGGAGTGCAACGCATCTGAATTTCGATACTTAATCGAGGATAGATGCAGACGTCTATGGGCCACAGCATCCACTTAACATCAGGTGAACTGTGTGCTCCTTCATCACACCTTTATTCTGGAGTTATATGGTTAGGGTAGCATACCATATTATAGCCTTAGGTGTAGTGACAGTGTAAGAAAATGCACCCCATATCGTCCCGTGGGTGTCGCAAGACGCAACATAGTTTCCCTATGATTCCCAGGGATACTAAAACAAGAAATGGACAATAGCATCTTCTTCATAACAACTGAATAAAATAACAAACCGCGGTTGACCACCGCCGGCCAGGCGTGGCTGCTATGGCAGAATCCCTCTTATGTGACAATCTATGGAGGGGGGGGATCTACGTTTCAGCAGTGGACTTATATAGGCTGTAATGGAATGAATGGATGAATGGTTTGAAATTTATTATTATAATATCAAGTAATACGTGAATGGTAATAGTTTATTTTTTAGAAGATTAGGGATTTGGATATCTCTACTAACCTGAAAACTGAATGCTGTTTTGTATTTCACATTTACTTTATCTCATAAGCTTTATGCTTTGACCCATAGACCCATAGGCATCTATCCTCGATTAAGAATCAAAATGAAAATGCGTTGCTACCTCCGAGCACTAAGATGAAATGCCTCGTTTCCAGTTAGAAGGGTCTCCGGTTCTCTACACCCACTATAGGATACGCAGCAGCATTAAGCTGCTATTTTAAGCTGATATTCTGTGAGATCGTGGTCCATTCCAGGTAAATTTTGATTCTTAATCAAGAATAGATGCAGGTGAAAGTGGTACATTAGAAAGAAATCCTTACTATATAAAACTTTAAAACTTAAGATCCTTATTTTGCAGCTCGCAATTTCTTTATAATTTTGCATTGTTTGCGAGGAATTGAAAGTTTCAGTTTAATCCAAAGCATTTGAGAAATTTTGATAAAGCACAAAAACTATGCGCAACAAATGTTTTTGTTTTATGTTGATGTCTTCAGTGCTAATATAGTAGTAGTGGGCAAGGTATTCAGCCCGAGGAGCTCTATGTGGTAGTTGAGAGCTATTCTATATAGAGGTTTATTTTTCAAAGTGTAGTCAAATTTTAAACTTAAATTCAAATATATAAATAATGATATACCGTTATTGCAGTTTTTGAAAATTCGAGTAAATAAGGCTTCTACTTTTATTTGAAATTATCTCAAATTGAATGTGATTTATGGGCAACAACTACGCGTACGCGCTCCTCTGTGTGCGATTCAATTCACAAAGTTTTTGCCGACCAATCGACCCTTACGAATGTGTGCGTACGTAGTAAAATAGTAGGCGTTGGATATTTATGAATGACAATCAGTTAAAATAATGCATTACCACGCATGTTGAATTTAAAAGATGAAAAGGACAGAATGTTTAAGTAATTTTTTTAATTAATTTTTCTTAACCATTTGCGAATGTTACTTACTCTGAACCGTCTTTACAAATTTGCCCGGTTATTACAAAATAACCCTGTATATCGCAGTACCTAAGGGAATGCTAGAGGTACTTGAGGGCGATGACGACGATGAAGAAAGCTTGAAGTTGAGGCTTGAAGTACACGTCTTCAGCACAATAAGAATATACTCCATCAGGCTGCACATCCGGCCTGGAGCACTTACATCAAAGTATGGTTGGCGGTGTGTACCCCCGTCATCGAGAGACGAGTTGAACAAAAATAGAGCCTAAAAGATCGGCATTCTCTTTTGCGGCATGGGCCAGTGAGTTTCCCTCCCTGTGCAGAGATGGAAGAGATGGCTGACAAAAGGTCCTATGGACAGCCTTGACAAGATACCATAATTAAATTAGAAGTAGAGAAGAGAGCTTGAGTAATTTAAAATCATTGAATCAAAGACAGTTAGTCAACGAAAGACGAAAGGCACCAAATATTAGCAATTCTTTCTTTTGCATTCTACTTATTTGTTTTGTATCAAAAATAAAGAAAATTTAAAAAGTAAAATGATTATGGCACTTACACTATTAGGCATTTATTGAGAATATTATACTAAATTTTATTATGTAAATTAGAGGTGTACGTAAGTGGTGTGGCGTACTTTAAATTGCTCTAACATTTCATTCATTTTGTTTTCTTTCTAAGCGAGTTCCAAGAACCAGAAGGTTCTAAATTCGTATATTTTCATGTATATTCATCGTTTCTATGAAATGACTAAACCGATTTTATAAGTAACAAAGATATTTTAAATATCATTGGGTAGTAACTAGTTAAGCACAAAATTATCTTTTACTAGTGTAGTGAAGCAAATATAAGTTCTTCATAATATGAAACCCGAAGAGTGCAATGAATCTCCTTTAACAATTCTCGTAGTATTAGTTTCGGTGAAATTGGGCTTTAATAAATTAAAACAAACACGTTTAATATTCACTGGTGTGGAACGTTTCTGCTTCGGTAACTACCCGATGTAGGAATATTACACGACGGTGAATATTCATCGTTATTTATGGCATCACTTGCTAATATCATATGTGAGAAGCAATTGGTTTAAGCCTTTACCGATTACACTTGTAAAGCTACACTCGTGAATATAGAAAACAGTCAGTAACTTAATTCTAAATATTGCCGATAATATTATAAATGCTATACAAATTAGTTAAATAAAAAGAACTATATTAAATATATTTAAAACCGTGTAGTGGCGGTGTAAGAATATCCACTACCCCATATCGTCCCGTGGGTGTCGTAAGAGGCGACGGAGGAAATTAAAACAGGAGATGGGCTGAGGATGCTGCTCCTCTAATAACAATTAAAATGTGCATTGAATAAAACTATATTTACGGATATATATATACGCGTTTAATTTACTTATTTTAATTACGACGTTTCGGGTGCTTTACATCACCCATGGTCACAGGGGACTGAGGTGTTGAATTTCAATAGAAAGATGGATGGGTGCCATCTGCGGGATCCTATAATTAATAAAGTTTAATCCAAACTCAAGCATACCACTGCAAGACTTCAAGATACTGTTAGCTCGTTAGTGAAAAGATATCAAGTATATGAGTAATCCGACGACGACGGATTGGGAGCCACGAGAGTAGTGCGGTATTCTGAGTCTTGTTCATATTTATGAACACCAAATATGAACTGTTTACAGATATTTTGGCTTCAGTGTTAAGTTGCTCTTCTGTGATATCAAGGTAACAAATGTCAGCATAGTCGAGGATAGGGATTTGTAAAGATTGGGCAAGCACTTTACGACTCACTGCATTATATGAAGAGTCCAAGTAGGCTGGAATCCAAAAGGATACCTTACCACATCACATAATTATAAGTGATAGAAATTCCATTAATTGTAACAGGTTTTAATCGACATTTTTTAACTTAGAAATTATTCTTATACTCCCAATAATTATGGCTTGGGATTTTAAAGGGTAGTAGTTACTGACCCATACAAATTATCTTACAAACTTTATTCTGATATACTTACAAACTTTATTCTGATATACTTACAAACTTTACGTCCTTATAATATTAGTGTAGAAAAACAATTACAAAATAACTAATGGAGCTCTCAAGCACAAGCACTCTACTGTTTCAACAATATTAGATAGTCCATTTGGATTTTATAGTAAATTCACAGAGAGAAGTAACTCGATATTTCTACATTCAAGAAGTGCATTAAAGGTGAGTACATATTACAAATAGAGCTGTATTTCAGTAGTATTTTATTTCAAGGTGTAAACATAAGGGTCGAGAACTAATATTAAAATTAAAATCTTCATGATCATGCTGTTTTTAATTTTGATATTTGTAAGTAAAAAAACCTATGGTTGCCAACCCGCTTGCCAAGCGTGGCAACTACGGCAAATTTTCCCCTTATGAGGTAATCTATGGGGAAGCCTATGTACAGCAGTGAACTTTGATAGGCTGTAATGGTATGGTAATGGTGTAGTAAAAGGCGACTATGGGATATGTCAGAAAGATCTCATGACTTCTGATATATGGAGGTATAAACATTTTGTGTAAAATATCCAAACCGGCGACCTGATCCGTGTGGCTATTAAGGCAAGTCCACCCTACAAAAGGAGAGACCCACGCCCTGCAGTGAACTTCTATGGGTTGAAGTTGGGATGGGTGAAGGAATGCCAATATTTTGCTTGTTATAGGAAGTAAGCTATATTACACATTAATACTTGTAAGCTTTACGTGGTAGAGCCTTGCTGCAGCTGTAGGTTATGGAATACCAGCGTAAAATATCAACATAATGCTATTGTGATTTGTATGGTGAGTGATGAAATCTGGAGAACGTTTTTGTTGGTAGCGAGGCATTCTATCTTAGACTTTAATTTCGTTTGTTGTGTAGTGACATCTTAAGAAAACCCACTACCCCATCACTCCCAGAGTGTTGTAAGAGGCGATAGATAGAAACTGAACCAGATGATGGACAACAGCATGCTTTTTTTAGTAATAACAATATTTTAGTAAAAACGTTACTCAGGATTTTTCACCTGTATCGTGGAGGCAGTTTACAAACATACATTTCACAAAGACAATCTGCGCTTGCCAACCCGCCTGCCAAGCGTGGCAACTACGGCAAATGTCCCCTTTATGAGGTGACCTATGGAGTAACCTATGTTCAGCAGTAGACTTTGGTAGGGTGTAATGGTATGGTAATGGTGTAGTAAGAGGCGACTATGGGATATGTCTGAAAGATCTCATGACTTCTGATATATGGAGGTATAACATAAGGAGGTTATATAATAACAATTATTTTTAATATACCATGTCTGTTTCATTTTCTTACATTGTCATTCGATTCTGAGCTATTATGATCAAAAGCTCAAGTCTCTAGCTCATCGGGAAGTTAGTTTAAAACCAATTATTTAATTCGATCCAAGCAAACACACACAAAAGCGATTTAATGAAAACGTGGTAATAAAAAGCAGAATTAAGATGTCCCATCTCTAGGAAGATCTCGTTATTTCCAAACGTTGGAGAACAAAGATTTAAAGTTATTCAACTACCATTGAAGGTATTCACTATTGAATAGCTTGATATCTCCGATCCGACCGAGGATTCCCGCCGCAGACTAAGCCATGCTTTATGCTCTAAGAATTACGACTACGATGTCGGTTTGCTTTGTATTTATTGAATCCGTATTACCGAGGCTATATAATAAATATATTCATGAAATCGCCGTTTTGTATAGGAAATTTGAAATGTTCTTTAAGAAAATTTTCTTACAAAAAACACTTCAGTTTTTCAAAATAATTGCCCAAAATCAAATGTCAAATCAATGAAATCTTTAAAGACGTTCTTTGCTGCTTTTTGGAGTGCTCTGAGGATTATCACAATTTCAAGGTAATTCGTTTTTTAAGATTCAAAGACATTACACATCACGAGTAGAAAGATTCCTTAACAATAGGCTTTATAAGGCAAAAACCGTGATAGATCCCTTAACGATAACATCTGCAGTAGAACCAGAGTAACCGATCTTGCTCAAATGATCAGTAATCAGAGGTAACAATGCGCCGGCCATAAAGCCCGAAGAAACAACAATCGTGAGGATAAAATGAAATAATGAAGAAAGCCCACCCACGAGATGGAGCGACCAACTCGTAAGACTTGCAAGGAGTCAATGGATACAGGTGGTTCAAGTCTGTGTCCGAAAACCAACTGTAAGAGCTCTGGTACAGTCGCACCCTACGACGTAAGTACGAATCTACGAGCAGCGTGTACAGTCGCATCCAGCCCGATGTTAATGTACTGTACGAGGAGCGTGTACAGACGCAGTCAGCGCGATGAATATCTACTGTACAAGCAGCGTGTACAGTTGCAGCCAGCCAGATGAATATCTACGGTATATGCAGCGTGTACAGTCGTAGCTAGATAGATGAATATCTACTATACGAGCTGTGGTATATTCGGAGAACAGACCTGCGTCGGAAAAACCATGTTCGAAAATGACTGTATTTGATAGCTTTTTTTTATAATAAGGGTGACAAGCGAGCACACAGTCCACCTGATGGTAAGTGGATGCTGTGGTCCATCTACATCTATCCTCGTTTGCGAATCAAAATGCAGATGCGTTGTCAGCCGTGAGAACTAAGATGGAATGCCTCTTTTCCAGTAAAAAGGGTCTCCGGTTCTCTACACTCACCATACGAAACACAGCAGCATTAAGCTGCTATTTTACGCTGGTATTCCGTGAGAGCGTGGTCCTTCCCC
This sequence comes from Parnassius orleans, assembly GCA_029286625.1. Classification (NCBI taxonomy): domain Eukaryota; kingdom Metazoa; phylum Arthropoda; class Insecta; order Lepidoptera; family Papilionidae; genus Parnassius; species Parnassius orleans. Next base: position 2,537,602 of record JAGSMP010000040.1, read on the forward strand.
GGTCCAGCCGACTCATTCGTGCTACAACTATACAATTAATATAGCTGCAGCATGGCTCTACCACGTTTAAAATATCGATTTCTTAGGAGAGGCCTATATTCAGTAATCTGTAAGCACATTGAGCTGTTATAATGATCCTGAAGAGTTATAATGATGATGTAAAACATTATCATAGAAATTCATAACATTCGTACTGTAAATATTATTCTGTAGAGCGAGGCTTCTAGTTAATTTAAAATATCTCCGAAACGCAATCAGAGTTACGCAGCTATTTGATTAGCAGGCAGCTTAGGGAAATAAGGTTTTGCGAACTGCATTTCTACGATTTCAGATTTTAAATAGCTTTATCATCTAGAAAAATGTCACGGAAGGTTAATTGTAAGTCGGATTTATCATGATTATATCATCATGATTTTGTTACATGTGTCAGAACATAGAATTTATTTACGTGGAAAAGCCACGTTACAGCATAATGGCTGCAAGCAAGAATGGGTCGTTTCAACCAGGGAAGGACCACGCCCTCATATTTCTATGTAAAAATGTTCAATTTATATTATAACTTGTGGTACATTTATGCACGGTCAGCAGAGGACTTTACAAGCTGTTATAGAAATATAGAATTACACGCATTCGTTTGCGAGCACGCAAGAATTTAAGCATGGTTTCGGCGTCACTTGAAATGTAGACCATGTTGGACCGCGTCCCATAGAATGGCAGCGTAAGAAAGCAGCATGACTGCTGTGTTTGGTATAAAGAATTCTTGACGATATTTACACTTAGTGGTAAGCCGTGATGAAGTTCTTGGTGAATCGCACTATTTTTTTTAAATATAAAATAGAAGTTACAAACGAACTTACAGTCCACCTGATGGTAAGTGGCTACTGTAGTTCATGAACACCTGCAGCCAACTTCTAAAAAAAGAGACAGATGCGTTGTCACCTCTGAATACTTTTTTTTATAGGATAGGGTGACAAACGAGCACACAGTCCACATGATGGTAAGCGATTGCTGTGGCCCATAGACATCTACATCTATCCTCGTTTGCAAATCAAAATGCAGATGCGTTGTCACCCGTGAGGACTAAGATGGAATGCCTCTTTTCCAGTAAAAAGGGTCTCCGGTTATCTACACTCGTCATACGAAACACAGCAGTGTTAAACTGCTATTTTACGCTGGTATTCTGTGAGAGCGTGGTCCTTCCCCGGTCGAGCCGACCCATTCGTGCTACAACTATACTACTAATATAGCTGCAGCATGGCTTTACCACGTTATAGAAATCTAAATCTAAACTGAAATGGTATTCCTCACAGTCTGTAATTCTATTGTACTCCCTCATGTACTTCAGACCAGAACACAACAGTGTAAGCACTGTTATTTGGCAGCAGGAATAGGTGAGATGGTGGTTCTTACCCAGACGTGCTTCTAGAAAAGGAAGAAAAGGAGTCCTACTATCTAGTAAAAAATCGCTCACTATCTTAGCGTATATAGCGTATTCATTCTTGTGGGCAAGCACTGGTCTGTAATGGTGAATAGTAAGTAAAAAAGTAACGCGCGCATATACGTCTTTCTTGTTTTATTAGCTAATAAAACTCTACTACTGGACGCACATATGAGCACCTTAAACCATGTAGTTGGTGCAAATAATTCTACCTAACACGAAGTATTGCACTGTCTCATAAACACGTGACCGCAAAGGCGTTCGAAATGCAGCTCGTGTGCTGGCACCGGTCTTGTAGGAACATAAGCCCTTGGCCCCTCGTAAATTACAATCCCAAGTGGCCTGCTATAGACAGGACGTGGTCGCTGTGCCAAAGAAGAAAATTTATTTTCTCAATGTGTGCTGTAAAGTGGAGGAAAATAATAATAGGTATGATACTCTCCTTATTTGGTCTGAAGAGATCATATTATTTTGAATAAAATATAATTATAGTATGCGGGTTTATATAGTTTTTATTTATGTAATATTGGGACTTATTTTTAAACACATATGGTAATTCACAATTCTGTGTTAGTCCCTATCTTAGTATTAGGTCCTTACATTTGAAATTGGCGTTTTGTAAGGGAGGAATATAAAGTCAATTTTTTTTTGTAAAATATATTTAATTAATCAAAGTATGCACCGTTGTTATCTATGCATTTTTGCCATCTCATAAGTAGTTCATTGATTCCTTTACTAAAAACCATAAGGGCGAGAATCAATAAAATTTTTGAAGGCGCTTTGGACTGCCGCATCGGGTTGAATTTTTTCCTTGTAAGAAGTTGTACAAATTCCGGAAAAATGGTAATCTGTTGGAGCAAGGTCCGGGAGAACGGTGGATGTCGCGACATTCCAATTGTAGCTCATCTAACTTAGTGGTTGTTTGTTGTGCAGTGTGTCTTGCGTTATCGTGAAGCAGCAGTGGCCTAGAGCGATTGACCAATCTCGGTTGTATAGTAGCTAGTTCTTCCTTCATGGTTTGCAGTTGCTGACAATAGATATCTGCCGTAATCGTTTGGCCAGATTTTAGAAAGCTGTAGTGAACGACACCGGCGCTAGTTCACCAAACATTCACAAGTAACTTTTTCTGAGTCAATTTTCGTTTAGGGCAGGATATCGCTGGGGAGACCAGCCAGTGCGACGAGCGCTTCCGATTATCCAAGTAATTTCGATTTAAAATCCCTTCATTATTGTGTCGGTTGATCAAAGTAACACAGCAGTCGAATTGTCAAATTTTCAAAACTCAAATGTACCAGATAAATGAATTTATAAATTTGAATTTGGACTTCTTAACCAAAGAGGAAATATTTCAGATCAAAGTGGTCAGTACGACAAAACGCTAATTTCATATATAAGGACCTAATATATGGTAGTGAAAGTTGGGTGCGGCAGGAAAAGAATGCGAAGTGCTGTAGAAATGCGGTCTTTAAGAAGTAGGTTAAGATAGAGCTGACTCTGAATGATAGGGTATGGAATTGTGTGATAAGAGAAAAGTGTGGCTCGCAAGATGATGTTGTGACCAGGATTAACAAAGGAATATTTCGGTGGTTTTCTCATGTAGAAATAATGGATGAGCAAAGAGTGAGAAAGCAAATTTATGTTGCAGAAGTAACTTGACGGAAGTTTATCGACTATATTGAAGATGGGTCAAATTAAGACTACCCTTAAACCGACGAGCACGTATGCGTAGGTATATGGACGTAAAGGAGGCGGGAGAGATATGTCAGGATCATGCCAAATGGAAGTCCGTATCTGTACCTAACCCTCTGGGTGACAGGCGTGAGTATTTATGTACTATTTTTAATAAGGGACCATTTTAAATACTACTAGTCCAGAGACTACAAAACTAGCCGTATGGTGGTGACGTTAGAGAAACCCATGTTAGCAATAGACTTTTGAGATCTGATAAAGAAAAGACTCATTCATTCATTATTGCCTATCAAATCACGCACGTATCTTAAACTGCTCCAGCACTCGATGAGCTTCCACCTTCGATTCAGAGGTATAAGTAAGGGATCACACGCATAGAAATTGAGATGTTTTCACCACAACGATAAGATGCGCAACCGGACTAAGGTTTCGTTTCTCATGTAATTTTGACAAGTACAGCGCGCTTGACATCCGGAATGTGACTGCGTTTTGTCACAGCTTCTTAAGCGTTTAACATCGATATGAATAAGAAAATGCTTTTTTTTAGATTAATAACGATGACGATAAATGATGGTTGAAGTGGTACCAATCTTGGTTCTTGGCATTAAAGAAGGTCTATCGCCTCATGCAGCCATAATAAACAAGTGAAACTTCATTTTCATTCAAAATAAGTACATAAGTGAAAGAAATATGTGAAATATGTACATACATAAATTTCATAAAATATTATCTGTAATTTTATGGTATTAATCTAATTTGAAATAATTGAAATTACACATGGAATGGATGCATTCAAAAGTGCGAATGTGATTATACCATTAAATATTTGCATTTAATGAACCGTTACTGTATTAATTGGGTAATTAAAAACGATTACGTGCTTTTGTTGGCGGTATTAAATAAATAAGTAGCCCATTATCGCAATAATTGAAACAATAACCTTTAATCGAGTTAGTTCAGGCTTGAACAGCCAGTAGATTCGAAAACGCTTTTCAAGGCCATAAATAAAATCTATTTAAAAACAAGCTTTATAAGCGTTGCTAAGGATCATTTGACAGCTCCGTGGCGCAGTGGCTTAGCAATGAGTTGCAGCGCTAAGGGCCGCAAGTTCGAATTCCGCACGGAACGAGTATTAATATGACCTACAAATAATTGTTCCGGGTCTGGATGTTTATCCTTATGAAAGTTATGTATGTGAACTGGCACGACGCAGGAGAAAATCTTAGTGTGGAAATAACGTTTTTAAAAAACAAACAAGATAGAAGAAATTCAGTTCCATCATCAGGTCAGCTCCGTAATACCATATTATTCCATTATCATCGAAGTTACATAAATATGCCAAATTACGGCATGTCAGCAAGTGCTTCAAAAATTGATTACAAATTTTGAACTCATTTCATACGTGGTAGATCCACGCTGCAGCTATATTATGGTTGTAGCACGATTGGGTCTGTTCGATCGGGGAAAGGCCACGCTTTCACACAATTCCAGCGTAAAATAGCAGCTAAATTCTGCTATGCGGGGACCCTTTTTACTGGAAACGAGGCATTCCAACTTAGTCCTCAGAAGTGACAACGCATCTGCATTTTGATTCTTAATCGAGGGTAATTGTAGATGTCTTTGGGCCACAGCAACCACTTTTACTGTCAGGTGAACTGTGATTCTCGTTTGTCACCCTTATTTATAAAAAAAAACTGTAAAAACTTACGAAGAAAGCAAGTTAAAATCTTGTAAAATTAATTCGCGAATTGTGAACAAAAATTATCTTCACTCTCTTTTAGTTTTATTCGATGTAAATAGAAGAAATCGTTGGCCAAATTACATAAAAATCATAGATTTCGTAGTTCATAATTATATAATACGAAATATTATAAGAAAATATTGCATTTATTTTCAAAGTAACGTAAGTAAGACACACACAACGCACGCACACATATACACTGACATGAATCATAATATGAAAAGATGGCACACAATTAAGTTCAGTTTCCGATACTGAAACCAAGTTAATATATAAACAAATATACGTTCAGACTTGGTGTAAAATAGGATTAATTAAACGAAGTGACGGTCGGCGATGTCTGCAATTTGCAAGCGCCAGCTGTGTCTCTAAAGAGAACTGTTCATTCGAGCTCACCGTTCTCGTAAAGCAATACAATAGATTCTCGAGCCTCGAGCCTCGTAATGGCAAGGGCAGAGTTGGGCAAACCTCCTTTATCATGAGTAGAGTGACGATTTGATCAAACGTGTTGAGAGGCAATTAGTTCAGAACCGTGCTCTGAAAACATTGAATCAGCAGTCGACTCGTGACAGGCTGTAATGATGATTTATGATGAATTTATTTCGATCATTACGCTAAGGTTACTAAATGTTTGCGTTTACTACATACTGCACCTAACACTACCCTATGGTATCTACCAATATATCGGTGTAAATCGAAATCGATAAATATTTAATACAAAACAAATACTATGCTAAAATACTACAACATGTTTTAAAAATGTTTTGTAGTATTTTTAAAAAAATATTTTTTTTTTAAATACAGATGTTTTCTTCCTCGCACAACTTCCTTGTGGAATAGTTTACCACCAGCGATTTTTCCGGACCGATACGACTTAGGGACCTTCAAGAAAAGAGCTTACTCCTTTTTAAAAGGCCGGCAACGCATCTGCAATTCCTCTGGTTCCCCTGGTGTTGCAGTTGTTCATGGGCGGCGGTAGTCACTTACCATCAGGTGAGCCGCATGCTCGTTTGCCCCCTCTCCTATAAAAAAAAAAAACTATAAACAGTTTAAAGTCGGCCACCAGATGGCCTACGAGGGAACTTTATAAGCTTCAATTATAGTCTAAAGAGTAAATTAACAATGCACTTTAATTTTACTCACCTATCAAAGTTTGGAACCGTTCCAAAGACCGAAATGGTTACAGGAATTCACTTTGACTTACATTCCTCGGGAGCCTATGTAAATTGAGCTCTCGTAACGAGTGAGGCAATCTATGTGGGAGGCCTATGTTCAGCAGTGGACTTTTACGGTTGTAACTGTAACGGTAATGTAATTCATACAGAAGTTTTCACAAAAGCTTGCCGTAAAAGGCGTAGTAGCGAGCGTAGCTACAGTAAATTATCAATTCGGGTTCGATTCCAGCGAACGTAAAATGAAATTGTTACTTGCAAATTTTAATTGCTCATTTATTATTTTCTCGACGGTGAAGCAAAACACCGCAACGATCGCAGTGCTGTTGTGTCTTCTCGTCCCTGATACGTTTCAATTTGTAGCAAAAAGTACCCATGTAATTCTGTGCAACATTTATTAAGAAACAAACATCAGGCACGGTGAAATCAATGGTGGGAATCATAAAAAAACAGCATGTTTCAACCAGGACGTATGAAGACCGCTATGCACTAGAGCAGCGTCGACATTTTGCCTCATAACCTTCACAGAAATCTGAAGAGGCCTGAGCCCAACTAAGGGTAACATAACTTTATATTTTTTATATTTAGCTATTAGCTATTAGCGAAAAATATAACGTCCTCCAGACCGAATATCGGTCACGGCGGTCAGTCTCAACGGGGACTAGCCACCTGTGCAGGGCAGGATTATAGTGCCCAAGTGTATGCATAAGCACATGTGCAATCTCTATTCCCTCACTCTCATAGTCCAATTACACGGCTATCCGAGACGATCGGAATATAGTGCCTGTGCTTGCAGCTCGTGCTTACTTATATTCTTCTTCACCAAAGGTTGAAGGACAGTTTGACAACTGACAAAATACAGACTTGTGATGAGTATCAGCAACATCAGGGCGAGTATAGGCTCGCACTTGCGTCAATAGACTCATCAACACGTCAAGCGTAGTAAGTGTGTGTAAAGAAAGGCTTATGTAATACATATTTACAATCAGATAGACTAGTCAAGTCATTATTTTTCTGTTATTACCCGCAGATCAGATCTGCGCAAGATATTTTATAGTTATGTAAAGTTCCAACATTTATATTATGTTCCACTTCTAGATACAGGTCTCCTCCCATTTCCAAGAGGGTTATGGAACAATTAGAGCAGCGCGCCACTTCAATGCGTGTATTGGCAATCTAAAAATCCTCGTGCTGAAAACCTGTGCTCTGGAATTGGTACCGGCTCACACACTTTTTTATTTTCCAGCACTCCTACTGCGTGGTACGAAAGAAGACAATTTCTTTTTGTATTGAGAACGGGCCCACCACCGTAACCCGGCGTAACTTAATGAAACACATGTCGATTTATTCCTTATAACCAATAGATTATAATTGTAATATTAGTTTAACCGTATCTAACGGGAATACTGAGAAATTAACAATTAAAATATGAATATCATAACCTAATACAACCTAAAAACAAACTAAAAGCGATTGTCTAGTAGTTTTCACCGTTATTATGAGTTAAAATAGTGCTCTGGTCAATAATTAATAGTATAAAAGAAAGTTGTAGGCACATTCAGTATTTATAGGTACTTTAAGATTGATGGAAATCTTTTTTAGTAGTTCGTACTTCTTTATGCGCATTTTTTCATATTACATTAGCCAATTCACGAATGATTTCTTATATTTTCACTACACATTGAATTAAACTACTTTTGGATTATATCGCGTTTAATTAACTTTAGAGTTTATGGAATTAAGATGTTCTAAAAATGCAGTTACTTTGTCTGATGGTAAAATTGTGAAAGTATCGTATCGTCTACGTACCGCTATACTTTCACAATTTTACCATCAGACAAAGTAACTGCATTTTAGAACATCTTAATTCCATAAACTCTAAAATTCAATTACTATGGAGTTAGAGGCAAATAATTCTTTAGCTTTCCTAGATGTATTAGTCATTCGAAATCCTAACAACACCATAGGTCACACCGTGTATAGAAAAAGACCCATACAAACAGATATTTAAATGGTGAATCCCACCATCATCCTTCACATTGGCTACCGTGGGCAAATCTTTGTTACAGAGAGCACGAGAGATCTGTGACAGCAAACACCTGGCCGCCGAGCTTCAGCGTCAAGCAGGTTCTGCGACAACAAGCTTCGGGTCCCGCGCCTACGTCACAGTGACCGAGTGAAGCCGGCCACAGTCGGGCGTGTGCCTGCTGTACTACCATATGTCAGAGGTGTCACAGACAAGATTGGCTACATCTTGAAGCGAGCTTCTATAAGAACATTCTTCAAGCCGCCGAAGAAGATTAGTCAGTTCTTACCATCCGTCAAGTGCAATATTCCTCTATAAGATGCAGGGTGTACAAGCTAGATTGTGAGTGTGGTCTCTCATATATAGGGCAGACAAAACGATCTATTAAAACCGCGTAAAGAACACATAGCTGACGTGAAGCACCAACGTTCCGGGAAGTCTGCAGTTTGTGATCATATCCTAGACGGCCCCGCCATTACATTAGATTTGATAAACCACAGATTCTCGCGAAAGAACATCGATTCCTGCCAAGGATGATACGTGAGGCTATTGAAATTAAAAACATCCTAATTTCAATAGAGAGGAGGCTGGTACTACCACCTGCTTGGGATCCTGTAATTAATAAAATTAAAACTAAGCCCAAGCATACCACTGCAAGACTTCAAGACACAGTTAGTTCATTCTGCGTAGATCGGAACAAAATTTAAAATTTAAAAGCTGAAGGTACTCCGGATTAACTTTGACATTGGGACGTCAATCACCTCAGTCCCCGTGACCATGGGTGCTGTAAAGCACCCGAAACGTCGGGAATTAATAAAATAATCAGTTAATTAAACGCGATATAATCCGTAAAAGTAGTTTAATTCAATTCACGAATATCAAAAGAACTTTTTTTTTCAGATTTTATGATTCCGGTTACATTTTCATAAAATCTTTAGGCCGTTCACTATAACAAATTGGTTTCTTTTTTAATGTGTAATAAAATTAAGTTACGTTAAAGTTTCTAGTGGGCCCAAAAACGATGGTCGAAGGAATTTAATACCATCCTCTTGACTATTTCCGCTGTCTAGGAATAGCACGTACACTGCTGTGTTCCAGTTTTAGGAGGATAGCCAGTATAATTACAGGCTGTGAGGCATTCTGAGGTGACAACGCATCTGTAACCCTCCATGTTTGAAGTTGGTTGCAGGTGTTCATGGAATGCATTAGCCATTTACAATCAGTATCCACTTATCTATTTATGCCACCAAATAGCAGTGCTTGCACTGCTGTATTCCGGTCTATAGGCTATAGGGAGCAAATATAATTACAGGGTGTAAGGCATTCCATCGAAGTCCTCAGAAGTGACAACGCGTCTTTAGCCTTTTTATTTGAAATTGCATACGTGTGTAGACTGTGGTAGCCGCTTACCATCAGGTTTTTTTATAGGATAGGGTGACAAATAAGCACACAGTCCACCTGATGGTAAGTGGTTGCTGTGACCCATAGACATCTACATCTATCTTCAATAAAGAATCAAAATGCAGATGCGTTGTCACCCGTGAGGACTAAGATGGAATGCCTTGTTTCAGTAAAAGGGTCTCCGGTTCTCTACACTCACCATACGAAACACAGCAGTGCTAAGCTGCTATTTTACGCTGGTATTCTGTGAGAGCGTGGTCCTTCCTCGGTCGAGCCGACCCGTTCGTACTATAAATATACTAATAATATAGCTGCAGCATGGCTCTACCACCTGAAAAAGGTGACAGACTGTAAGTTATCACTTCTGTCTGTCCACTCAGACCCGTCTAACTATCGGCCTATCAGCATCAGCTCCTCATTCTACAAATTATGAAGTCCATTATAAATTGCCAGCTCTTCAGGTACCTTAGGAAATTCAGCTGAATTGTGACCGACCGTGAAGCGACTAGGATGGAAACTGTACGGGCGGTTTTCGTCGTAGTCGCTCAGCTGGTGATATTTTCGTCTATCTGACTCCATCAGCATGTCAGGTAAACATAATAATAAGCTGGCAAGTTTTAATAAACACCAGCTTATCAACTCGACTGTCTGTGCACTATCCAGTGCTGAACTTAGGCCTTCCATACATTGCCTCTATGGGCAATATTTGCTGTAGTTGCCACGTATGGCATGTGGTTTGACAACCACTGTTTTTTATTTTAAAGTTGTTCAGTTGTTATTCGGAAGACACTGCTGCCCATTTCCTGGTTTGTTCTCTGTCGCCTCTACGACACCCCTGGACGATATGGGGTAGTGGATATTCTTACACCGCCACCACACGGTGAAATGTTTTTATTCTAATATTAACAAGTAAAGTTACAGCCATTATACGTCTCACTCGTGGGCACAGGCCTCTTCTGATCTCTGAGATCAGAGTTTAAGGCAAGGAATGTTCCATCGCGCGGCTCCAATGCGTGTTGGTGGATTTCACATGTCTTCGAATCTTTCTTTAATTTCTCAGACATGCAGATTTCCTTACAATGTTTTCCTTTACCTATAAGCACGTGGTAAATCAGCAGTTATAATTGCAATGAACAATTTTATTGGTGCCGGCGGCGTTGGTGAAATTTATAGCAAGCTTTTAGACCCTCAGCTACCATCGCTCTTACTTACTGACTACGGGCTGCTACTGAGAATTTATTGAAAGAAAAACTATACCTGATTTTGGAATGACCGGGATCCGAACCCGGAACCACATGATCAGTAGTCACGCTTACGACCACTAGACCAACAATTCATTCCACTTACCCGTATATGAGCTTGGAGTTTGCGTTGAAAGTATTTTACTGAAAAGAAAAACTAAAAATGTGCGGTAAAGCACTGTTCAATATGACATAATAAATATTTGTAAGAGTACTTGACTCACGTTTGAATCGTTCAGGAATTGCGATAAAAGAAATAGAATGCACGCGGTTTAAAAGCGCGCCAGTCACATATGGCTGCATTGCGAAGCGTGTGTTTGACACCTATTTTACCGCCGTTCATAAACTTTCCAATAAACATCAGAATTGATGAAAATAATGCTATTCACATTGAGGTTTCTATTTTTCCCAATATTTTCCAAACCATTGATACATACATGCATAAACTGTCACTTTTGTTATACAGAGTGGTAGGCAGAGACTGCGGACTTCGTTTGGCACGATCCTGATGCACCATTTCGCTTCTTTCACACACACACACACACACACACACACACACACAAACGTGGTAGAGCCACGCTGCAGCTATATTATGGTTGTAGCACGAATAGGTAGGCTCCATCGGGCTGGACCACGCTAACACAGAATATCAGCGTAAAATAGCTGCTTAGAGACCCTTTCACTGGAAACGAGGCATTCCATCGTAGTCTTTAGGGTGACAACGCATCTGCATTTTGATTCTTAATCGAGGATAAATGTAGATGTCTATAGGCCAGCATGCACTTACCAACAGGTGGTCGTTTGTCACTTTTTCTATAAAAACACACACCCACACACACACACACACACACACACACACACATATATATATATATATATATATATATATATATGTGTGTGTGTTTTTATAGATACGAGCACATATATATATGTATATATATGTGCTCGTCGTAAGGTAAGTAAAGATTTAATTGAAATTGGCCGATAATTAACTGTCTTTTTGGAACAGGCTGCACGTTGGGCAGCATCCAAGATTTGAGCACTATTCCAGTCCTAAATTAGAGGCAGAACAAGCGTGTCTGCACAGAAGACAACTCAGATGCACAAGCCTTTAGAACTATAACTAGTATACCATCTGGTTCAATAGCTTTATTCACGTCTAGACTCCACAAGGTTTTAAGAACCTCCTTGTTTGTACAACCCTATTGTTCAGACTCATTCTCCGTATGGCTTCATCAAACATCATGCCAGAACACTACAACGCGACACGACTTTGCATTGGTGGTGGTAACTGGAAAGTCAACGGCCAAAATCTAACACCGGAATTGGTCCTGCTTGTTTAGCACTACCCTCGTGTCACGTGGAGTCAGAGTTCAAGTTATTTCGTACGGACGCCAGCAGCCTCATCCCCAAAAGAATGAATGAGAAAAGAGTGACAAAGCAAATTTATAGTGCAGAATTAAGTGGCAGAGTCGACAAAGTACGCTTTAGACAGAAATTTATCGACCAAATTGGCGATATTTTTAAGATGGCCAAATTAAGAGTAAACTAACAACCGACGAGCACATATATATACATATATATATATGTGCTCGTCGTATTCTATAAAAACACACACACACATATATATATATATATATATATATATATATATATATATATATGTGTGTGTGTGTGTGTGTGTGTGTGTGTGTGTGTGTGTGTGTGTGTGTGTGTGTGGGTGTGTGTTTTTATAGAAAAAGTGACAAACGACCACCTGTTGGTAAGTGCATGCTGTGGCCTATAGACATCTACATTTATCCTCGGTTAAGAATCAAAATGCAGATGCGTTGTCACCCTTAAAGACTACGATGGAATGCCTCGTTTCCAGTGAAAGGGTCTCTAAGCAGCTATTTTACGCTGATATTCTGTGTTAGCGTGGTCCTAGCCCGATGGAGCCTACCTATTCGTGCTACAACCATAATATAGCTGCAGCGTGGCTCTACCACGTTTGTGTGTGTGTGTGTGTGTGTGTTTGTGTGTGAAAGAAGCGAAATGGTGCATCAGGATCGTGCCAAACGGAAGTCCGCAGTCTCTGCCTACCACTCTGTATAACAAAAGTGACAGTTTATGCATGTATGTATCAATGGTTTGGAAAATATTGGGAAAAATAGAAACCTCAATGTGAATAGCATTATTTTCATCAATTCTGATGTTTATTGGAAAGTTTATGAACGGCGGTAAAATAGGTGTCAAACACACGCTCCGCAATGCAGCCATATGTGACTGGCGCGCTTTTAAACCGCGTGCATTCTATACTGTTCTATACTTCGTACGTGTTAAATTTATTTTGGTTTTCTGATTTGTGACACTTCTGAAAATCCTCATCATTAGTCAGGTGAAACTATAATAATAATAATAAAATATCTGGACCTGGCTCACGAGGTGACCGACATGTGGGGTGGACTGCCGGTCGAAATTATACCTGTAGTCGTTTCTGCGAATGGGTTAATCCCAGTCAGCCTCTCAGTCATCTGAAGCGACTGGGACTCCGTGACGGACCGCTCCAGCTCAAATGCAGAAGGCGGTGCTCCTCGATACCGCCGCATCGTCCGCGGTTTCTTTCCCTTTCCCCTAACCCTCAGCCGTTTGGTCTCCCCTGCCGAGGGCTTCCATCTGGTTGGGTTTTATTTATTTATGTAATTTGTTATGTATTTATTTTATTTTATTGATATTTATGTATGTTTATCATTTTCATTTACAATTATATATTTATACAGCCCAACCAGATGAAAACTATATTGATACCCACATAATAATAATAATAATAATAAATAAATTTATTTATTTACCAGAAAACACTTAGCCAAAATACAAAAAAATCTGTGACTCCACACTAGGCATCGCCTGTCTCGTGGGGTCCAACAAAAGATTTTACAATAGAACAAAGTGGCTGTTGTCAAATTACGTAACACAATTATGCGTAGCAAAGCAAAAACTAGGATCTACTTCCTCCACGACGGGAGCTTCCGCGTGGTTATACAGTTGCTCGTAGCTATAGTAAGGATATGGTTCGTAGGTATAGTACTCTTGATTATAATTATAGTCAGGACAGTCATATTCATAGTACGCGTCGGTGCCATAGTCGTAGTCAAAACCTGTCTCGATGGTAGTACTAATTGTTTCATGTAGGGTGACATACGTCATTATTGAACTAAAATAAACTTTGAACTCGCTTGTAAAATTCTTGCGGAGTACTGGACCCTTGGGTTTGTAATGATAAATTTCTGTATAATGCAGTTTCGTCGCGCTGGTCGGCAAATTTATTTATAAGGACGCTTTTGATTCCGGCCCAGGTTTCGGGTATACCATTTGATTATTAACCTAGCCGCTGGCCCAGTTATTTTATTTAAAATTCTGTTAATAAGAGATAGATTGGCTAATTCGTATCCGGGCTCATTTCTTACGTGAACTAGGACCAGTTGGTCGCACAGATTAATAAAGCGCGTAAGAATGTTCGGGTTACCGTCAAATTCGGGCAAAACTCTAAGCGACTTCTAAATTAAATCAATTTCATTTCATTGAGCCATACTATCAATTTCTCTATTCTCTTCCATAATACTAAGCTTAGAAGACATATTACTATCTAACCTATCGTTTCGTGTTCCCGTTGGATGTAAAATTTTGGAAGATTTAAAATAACACAATTACATCAAAAACACAGTTAAAACGCAATATAATAAATAAGTATATATAAAATTAGGATAGAGTAAAATTAATTATGGAACTAGGAAAGGTAAGGATTACTTCTTCTTGCGGAATCAATGCCTGAATTCGCCTCTGGACTGATGCTCCCGTAAATTCTGTATCTTCTTTGTCAATCTTGATTCACTGACTTTACGTTAGAAGCACATGAGTAAAAAACCGTACCGTACAGAGGCAAAGCTTCATACAACCGCTATGATAGGTACACTACTACAAGCTTGAGGCGCGTGTGTGCGTGAGCACTGGTGGCTCGTCACGTACAGAGAAACTGCTTTAAACCGGCTCGGCCAGTGCTCAAACTCAGGGTTGTGTAAAAATAATAAGTGTCAAATTTTGTTTTTAAAGAATAATTCGTATCAAATGAAATATAAAAAGTGTCAATATGGTTTACTAATACCTACGTAGATTTAATTCTTATCAAGGTTGCTGCAAGAGATACCGCTGATTTTGTAAATAAAATTAATAACTTTTGATCTATTAAACTCATATACACTGTGATCTCCTTATAAATATAAAAGAGCTTTCGATGCGATAGTTATCAAATTGAGTTTTATAAAAATGCTAACATTTTTCAGAAACTTAAAATTAATAAGAGTGATAGGCAGAAAGACGTTACAAATGGCATGAATGCCATTTGTAACGTCTTCTAAATCATAATAAAACTTCATGGAATTAAAATCAGAAGAAATTAATTTATATTTACGAGACGTCCCAATCAAGATTTTCTCGAAAATTTCTTTGTCAAAGTCAGACAGGTAGGTGGTAACTGCCAGGAACCAACATGTCAACAAGTTAGTATTACCTTCAATAAGATGTTCATAACAAATATCTTAAGGAAACCTGAAAATACTAATTGCGAATACGATTTCAATATGTTACTTATGCAACCAGACGATTGTCATATTTTAATACACTATCACCGCAACCTGATGATGTTACTGCCCTGTGTTAACAGTAGGAATAAATGATTATGGATTTGATTTACCAGAAAAAATGACTTAGTCTGTGTCGGGATATATTGTATAGAAAATATTATCTCGAACACCACCAAATGTAAGAAAATAAATTGTACTAAGCGGAATTTTGATAGGCTATAATCTATTAAGCATAAATTATAGCCTATCAAAATTCCACTATAACTATGATTCCCATAAATTGCCTTATATGGGTCACCACGCTTGGCAGGCGGGTTAGTAACCACTTTTTATCATATTAAATAGTTATCAGGAAGATGCTGCCTACCTTTGGTTTTATTTTCCTCAGTCGCCTCTTGCGAAACTCATGGGGTTATGATATGGGGTAGTGAATTCTTTTACGCCGTCGATACACATAACAGTTCCCATCAAATATTTTTGTATACTTAGAATTTAAATTTTCATAAATATATCTATTATAGTTCTTGAGCTAGGAAGGTCTGAAAAGTATCATTTTATCACTCACTGATTCATTCATCAAAAACCTAGGCAACTTCTATGTTACTTAGAAACTTAAAATTTGGAATCTGAAAACTACAAATTATCCATATTCGGTGTCAACCTTTGACTATAATAGTTTAAATAAAAATAAAAAAACAGTGAAGAGTAAACGCAAGAAAACGTTGAAAGTGATGTATTTATTTAGAGTAACAGAGGATGAAACTTTTCAAAATATGTTTTTTGTTTTGCCGTTAAAAATTCAGATCTGAACGGACACAAGCTGCATAGCAGTTAAAACAATATTGTACATTTCTATGGATCCTAATAACCGTGTAGATGCGGTTTAGAATATCCACTAACCCATTCCATCCCATGGGTCATAAGAGGTGACAGAAGTAAATTAAAACAGAAGATAGGCAGCAGCATCTTCCAGGTGATAACCACTCAAATTAATAAAAAACTACGGTTGCCAACACGCCTGCCAACGTGGCAACTATGGTAAAATCCTCGCGATGAGGCAATCTATGTGAGAGGCCTTTGTTTGGCAGTGGACTTTTATAGGTTGTAATGGATGAATGGATGGATGGATAGATAGATCGTACGAATTAAGCAACTGCTATGGAGTTTGGCACTCGTTCAGATCTGAACTCTTTTATCGGCAAAGCCGACAACTACAACTGATGTCATTTGTAACGAACATGGCTCCAATTTTAAATTTATACTATTGATGGGATTAGTCTTTCTAAATTTTAGAAGATTTGTTCACATTTGCCTATCTGACGAATTTGCAATTTCATTGATATATTTTTTCTTGTTTTCCTTCGTCGAATTTACACAAGTGGAATGAAGTGTAGATTTTTCTCACGCTATTATCGCTCAAGTGTTACATTTGAAATGTCTTAGTATTTTATTACTTTGATCCGCTTCACTGGCTTGGTACATATAATGTGGATATCAGAAAAGGTTTCCAGTAGAGTATTATTAAGAGATATTATGAATAGAATATTATTATATTTTTTTCTTTTTTACTAGATATTGATACTACTGTTATAAAGATAAAAGTAAATTTATAGAATAAATGGGTCTTTATTCTATCACTACTACATTCCATCACAAATCTACTGCTGAACATAGGCCTCCCCATCAACAGAACTCGGACTTTACGTGTACTATTACTTTAACGAGTGTGTTACGCAGCCCTAATCTATGCAATCTGCTGCTTTGCATCAGCTTACGACAATCACGAGGCACCGCGTCAGCATAACGTGTTTCCTGTCTTATTTTATTGTGTGAATTCATTTTACATTCTGACATCGAGTTAGAGTTACATTACTTAGCTTGTATTAATTTAAATTAAGTAAGTAAAAAATTAAGTAAAATTGCTTTTTGCAACCTCTGGCTGGAGCCACAGTCAGTAAGATCTCCTAACCACATGAGTAAAGAAACTGTACAGAGGCAAAGCGTCTAAGGAGCTGTCAAAATTGTTACCTATTTTGGTAGGGTTGGCACAGGAGGATAAAATTAAGTAAACAAAACGTTTATCAGCTTTTTAATAGATACTTAAGATAGAATATTTTTTTACAAACTACGTATTCTAAATATTTTACTTTTATAATTATTGTTCTTCAACAAATTGTTGTGGCTTTTTAATTAAATGGTAAATTCTAAATCTGATGTAAAGTTTTTATTAATAATCTATTGGAAAGCACTCACATGGCGTAACAAATAAACAATCTTGCAAACGTTTTAATATTTCACTACCAATATTTACAATGTTTCTTTTGAGGTCAAAATAATCGCGAAATTTTTGCTCAAGCAATTCAACAAATGCTATAAAATTATCACAGTATTATTAAAACAACTCGATTGAACACTATCTTTATTAAAATCCTTGTAATAGCTAAAAATAATATTTTCCCATATTTATAGGTTGTTCAGATCTATTAACGTACAATTTTATTTTCTTACATTTGGTGGTGTTCGAGATAATATTTTCTATACAATATATCCCGACACAGACTAAGTCATTTTTTTTCTGGTAAATCAAATCCATAATCATTTATTCCTACTGTTAACACAGGGCAGTAACATCATCAGGTTGCGGTGATAGTGTATTAAAAATATGACAATCATCTGGTTGCATAAGTAACATATTGAAATCGTATTCGCAATTAGTATTTTCAGGTTTCCTTAAGATATTTGTTATGAACATCTTATTGAAGGTAATACTAACTTGTTGACATGTTGGTTCCTGGCAGTTACCACCTACCTGTCTGACTTTGACAAAGAAATTTTCGAGAAAATCTTGATTGGGACGTCTCGTAAATATAAATTAATTTCTTCTGATTTTAATCTCCATGAAGTTTTATTAAGGATTTTATAGAAAGACGTTACAAATGGCATTCATGCCATTTGTAACGTCTTTCTGCCTATCACTTCTTATTAATTTTAAGTTCCTGAAAAATTTTAGCATTTCTTATAAAAACTCAATTTGATAACTATCGCATCGAAAAGCTCTTTATATTTATAAGGAGATGACAGTGTATATGAGTTTAATAGATCAAACAAGTTATTAATTTTATTTACAAAATCAGCGGTATCTCTTGCAGCAACCTTGATAAGAATTAAATTTACGTAGGTATTAGTAAACCATATTTACACTTTTTTATATTTCATTTGATACAAATTATTCTTTAAAAACAAAATTTGACACTTATTATTTTTACACAACCCTGAGTTTGAGCACTGGTCGAGCCGGTTTAAAGCAGTTTCTCTGTACGTGACGAGCCGCTAGTGCTCACGCACACATGCGCCTCAAGCTTGTAGTAGTGTACCTATCATAGCGCGGTTGTATGAAGCTTTGCCTCTGTACGGTACGGTTTCTTTACTCATGTGCTTCTAACGTAAAGTCAGTGAATCAAGATTGACAAAGAAGATACAGAATTTACGGGAGCATCAGTCCAGAGGCGAATTCAGGCATTGATTCCGCAAGAAGAAGTAATCCTTACCTTTCCTAGTTCCATAATTAATTTTACTCTATCCTAATTTTATATATACTTATTTATTATATTGCGTTTTAACTGTGTTTTTGATGTAATTGTGTTATTTTAAATCTTCCAAAATTTTACATCCAACGGGAACACGAAACGCTAGGTTAGATAGTAATATGTCTTCTAATCTTAGTATTATGGAAGAGAATAGAGAAATTGATAGTATGGCTCAATGAAATGAAATTGATTTAATTTAGAAGTCGCTTAGAGTTTTGCCCGAATTTGACGGTAACCCGAACATTCTTACGCGCTTTATTAATCTGTGCGACCAACTGGTCCTAGTTCACGTAAGAAATGAGCCCGGATACGAATTAGCCAATCTATCTCTTATTAACAGAATTTTAAATAAAATAACTGGGCCAGCGGCTAGGTTAATAATCAAATGGTATACCCGAAACCTGGGCCGGAATCAAAAGCGTCCTTATAAATAAATTTGCCGACCAGCGCGACGAAACTGTATTATACAGAAATTTATCATTACAAACCCAAGGGTCCAGTACTCCGCAAGAATTTAAAGTTTAAAGTTTATTTAGTACAATAATGACGTGTGTCACCCTACATGAATCAATTAGTACTACCATCGAGACAGGTTTTGACTACGACTATGGCACCGACGCGTACTATGAATATGACTGTCCTGACTATAATTATAATCAAAGTACTATACCTGAACCATATCCTTACTATAGCTACGAGCAACCGTATAACCACGCGGAAGCTCCCGTCGTGGAGGAAGTAGATCCTAGTTTTTTTGCTTTGCTACGCATAATTGTTTTACGTAATTTCGACAAATAGCCACTTTGTTCTATTGTAAAATCTTTTGTTTGACCCCCACGAGACAGGCGATGCCTAGTCTTTTGTATTTTCGCTAAGTGTTTTCTGTTAAATAAATAAATTTATTTATTTATTATTTATTATTATTATGTGGGTATCAATATAGTTTTCTCATCTGGTTGGGCTGTATAAATATATAATTGTAAATGAAAATAAACATACATAAATATCAATAAAATAAATAAATACATAACAAATTACATAAATAAATAAAAACCAACCAGATGGAAGCCCTCGGCAGAAGAGACCAAACGGCTGAGGGTTAGGGGAAAGAAACCGGCGGACGATGCGGGCGGTATCGAGGAGCACCGCCTTCTGCATTTGAGCTTGGAGCGGTCCGTCACGGAGTCCCAGTCGCTTCAGATGACTCGAGAGGCTGGGATTAACCCATTCGCAGAAACGACTACAGGTATAATTTCGACCGGCAGTCCACCCACATGTCGGTCACCTCGTGAGCCAGGTCCAGATATTTTTATTATTATTCTTATTATAGTTTCACTCCGAATAATGATGAGGATTTTCAGAAGTGTCACAAATCAGAAAAACCAAAATAAATTTAACACGTAAATTTCCACATACAAAGGCAACTCGGTTACATTCACAAAAGTTATCCCCCGTTGAAATCCTTACTAGATACTGGCGCTAATCAATCATGTATTAGTCCCGAAGCCGTAAGAAAATATTTTAGCCATATTCCACTAAATTACGACCAATTCGAAGTCACCAATGTTCATGCGACGAGTAACAATGATTATTCTATGCCCTTTAGAGTTTAATGTACAAGATAATATAAACTTGTTCATTTATAAATTTCATAATTACTTCGTTGGACTAATAGGTTTTGAGTTGCTTAACATAATTATGGGGTTCTAATATTCATATTAGAAATAATTTACTTATAACTCACACACTCACTTACATAAATGTATAATTCCGTAACGCTAATTTATATGAGGAAATTATCCCCGCGCAGTCATCAATTCCTGTAAATTCAAAGAACGATGACGTAGTAGTTGAAAATCAAATAATTTGTAACTGCATAATTTCTGGTTGCTTAACAAAAGTAAATAATAATCGTGGTTGGATAGAAATTACTAATAACAGTTTAAATGATGTGATTTTTGCAATGGACTGTCCGGTAGAAGCCGAAATATTTAATATCAAGGGCCGGCCATATAGCTCGAAGAACCGACAACCGTTGGGGAAGAAAGGTTCTCGAGTGGCAGCCTCATACTGGCAGGCGAAGTGTAGGGCGTCCCCCCACTAGATGGAGTGACGACCTGGTAAGACATGCAGGAAGTCAATGGATGCAGGTGGCTCGAAACCGTGCTTTGTGGCATTCCATGGGGAGGCCTATGTTCAGCAGTGGAATTGTGAAGGGCTGTAATGATGAATGATGAAGTGCCAGTTTACCGAAAAGCTATCGGATCGCGCTAAACACGTTTTATCTTGTCTTCGCACCGATTACCTAAATTCCGAGGAGCTAGCAAACCTACAACGGCTATGTACCTCATATGCCGACGTGTTTTACCTTGATGGGGAACCTTTAACATTCACCAACAAGACCAAACATAGGATTAGAAGACATGATCAAATTCCCATACATACCAAGAGTTACAGATACCCATATGTCCACGGACAAGAAGTCATGGATCAAATCAATAAGATGCTTGAGCAAAATATAATTAGACCATCTGATTCTGCCTGGAGCTCTCCTATTTGGATTTTACCCAAAAAGGGGGACGCTTCCGGCAAAGTAAAATGGCGACTTGTCGTGGACTTTAGGAAGGTGAACGAATAAACCGTCGATGATAAATATCCTATCCCCTACATAACCGGTGTGTTAGATAAACTTGGTAAATGTCAGTATTTCACCACGCTCCATTTGGCCAGTGGGTTTTATCAGGTGGGGATGGACTATGCGGATATTCACAAAACTGCTTTTAATGTAGAGAATGGGAATTATGAGTTTCTTAGGATGCCAATGGGCCTGAAAAATAGTCCATCAACCTTCCATAGGATGATGGACAACGTTTTAAAGAACCTACAGAACGAAATTTGTTTAGTGTATCTGGATGACATTATTGTCTTCAGTATATCCTTGCAAGAACATATGACGAAGTTGGAAAAAGTATTTATAAGGCTGCGGGAATCCAACTTCAATATTCAGATGGACTAATGAGAGCTTTTAAGCTGGAAACAGAGTTTCTAGGTCACGTTATTTGTAAAGACTGCGTTAAACCCAACCCAGACAAAATTATAGCCATCGAAAAATACCCACCGCCGGAAACTACAACAGAAATTAAGCGTTTAATCGGACTTCTAGGGTACTATAGAAATTTTATACCTAATTTCGCACGTCTCACAAAACCACTCACTCAATGTCTTAAGAAGGGATCAAAGTTAACATTAGACCAAAACTATATTAACTGCTTTGAACAATGCAATTCTACAGTATACAGATTTCAATAAAGATTTTATTTTGACAACCAATGCTTCAAACATAGCAATTGGTGCAATTTTATCACAGAGGACTGTCGGTTCAGACAAACCCATTGCATATGCTTCTCGTACACTTAACCCCAGCGAAAGTAACTATAGTATGGGCGACTAAGTATTTCTGGCCTTATTTATTCGGCTGTAAATTCAAAATTA
This sequence comes from Parnassius orleans, assembly GCA_029286625.1. NCBI lineage: Eukaryota > Metazoa > Arthropoda > Insecta > Lepidoptera > Papilionidae > Parnassius > Parnassius orleans. The sequence continues at coordinate 2,560,008 of JAGSMP010000040.1, forward strand.
TTACAGATCATAACCCTTTAAAATGGATTATGAACTTAAAAGCTCCCTATTCGCGTCTCACAAGATGGCGTCTTAAATTGAGCGAATATGACTTTAGTGTCGTAAGTAAGCAGGGCAAGTATAACACAAATGCCGGCGCACTATCGCGCATTGAACTTCATAATGACGAGCTAAGACCCATAATAGATGAATTGCTTTCCATTCTATCTAATCCTTCCGAAAGGGTACACACTTTAGATGACCCTAGGCCTATAACGGCTACCGAAATCGCAGACGATTCTAGAACCATTACAGTTCATAAAAATAACGAAAACCCCATCCTTGAGGTACCCATTTCAGACTAACCACTAAATAAATTCACCAAGCAGATAATCTTAAATATAGTAGATGACATAAAAGCCAGACCAGTTGTCACAAAAGCATTCGAAACACACACGTATTACGGTTTAAATAGCTCAATTAAAGATAAAAGAGGATGTCGTTAACGCTATAAAAGAATACGTCTATCCGAAAATTAGTACAAGATTACTCATTAATCCAAATTCAGCAATGTACACTGTCATATAAATTATTCAAAAGACTTCATCAAGTTCATCACTCAACCTTATTCTAACAAAAAGCGAATGTGAAAACGTTAGGGAATACCTAAGACAGCAACAAATCTTTCATAAATATCACGTTGGAAAAACGAACCATCGAGGCATTATTGAGTGTTTCTTAGCTTTGTCCCACAAATATTACTGGCCGAAAACGAGAGAGCATATTACTAAATTTATTAATGACTGTACAGTATGCGGACAAGACAAGTACGACCACAACCCTGTTAAAGAGAAGTTCAAAATTGTACCACCAGCTTCTAAGCCTTTTGAATTAGTTGACGTAGATCTACTAACAATTCAAGGGGAAAAGTATTTAACAATAGTAGATTATTTTTCTAAATATGCGCTCAGGCTTACTATTTGCGAGACGGTACTGCTATCAGTGTATTTATTTATTGTATTTCCGATTACCATAGTTTCCGATAACGGCCCTGAGTTCACCAACCAACTTACTGAAGAATTCGTTAGACTTCACAAAATTCAGCATCATAGAGTAGTCCCACACGCACCTAACGAAAATGAAATTGTTGAACGGTTTCACGCCACTATATTAGAATATCTCCGTATTTGAAAGATAAATTTAAAAAAAAAACCTAAAATGTAGCACCTAAAACGAACCAACTGTTACAGGACTCTCCTAGTAATTCATCTTCTTGTGGGACCAGCTCTAATGCAGGAGATAAGACTTGAAAGTCTCAGTGATGGACCTGGTATATTACCTTTTAAATTAGGGCCCACTACCATGCATTTCTGTAATATGTAAGCCTTCAAGAAATACAAGATAAAGTAAATTCTGTTAAAATACAATTAAATAGTATTAGCCCTAATCTTAACAACATAACTAATTCCTTATTTCAGTCTCACCATAGCACCACCATATATCATCTGAAAAGCTTTAAGACGAACCGTGAGAAAAGAGGAATCGTAAATGGTTTTTTTTATAGGAATAAGGTGACCCATTCGTGCCCATTTTGGACAAGTACTTATGATTCTTAGTGATAAAATTGATTCAATGTCACAGGAATTAATAAAATAACAGGATAACTTAGTATTTATAAAAGTTAATGCTATGTACAACTCTATAATTAATTTAGAATCTATTCATATTATGATTAATAGGGCGACCGATCTTTATGGCAGTAAAAAGGTAGAAGATTTACATATTAGAGAATACTACGACGTTATTAGATTAGGTTCATATTATGTAGGAAAGGAAATAGTAATAGTATATAATATAAGTTCCCCATTCTATTTTTTTTATAGGATAGGATGACAAACGAGCACACAGTCCACCTGATGGTAAGTGGTTGCTGTGACCCATAGACATCTACACTATCTATCTATATATCTATCCCCAATAAAGAATCAAAATGCAGATGCGTTGTCACCCGTGAGGACTAAGATGGAATGCCTCGTTTCCAGTAAAAAGGGTCTCCGGTTCTCTACACTCACCATACGAAACACAGCCGCGTTAAGCTGCTATTTTACGCTGGTATTCTGTGAGAGCGTGGTGCTTCTCCGGTCGAGCCGACCCATTCGTACTACAACTATAGCTGCAGCATGGCTCTACCACGTAAAAATACTATTGACATGTATAATTTATCCATTGTTCCTAATAATAAACACAAAATCCTTACACCACCTTTTCCATTTCTAGCCATTTATCCGAAAGATTTTCAGTACATAGAGGCAGAATGCCCGAAGACCAGTAAATGGTACATCTGTGAGGAAAAGCTGAGCCTGAGAGGTCAAACATCTCATGATTGCATCCCACATCTCATCACTAAGCAACAGACGAATGAAGTATGTAACCCGTTCACAGTCACTCTACATAAACCAGCTTAGGAAGAACTGGACCACAAGCATTACACCATCACGTTCCCTACACCAACGAAAGTATATCTATCTTGTGGGCAAGACCGCTACAAAATACTTCAGGTAGTTATCTCGTTATTATCCCTCTGAAATGCTACGTGGAAACACTGCTTTGGGAGAGCGCTCAGCAACGACGACCGCGCAGGTTGCGTACACTGTCCCATAGTTGTATTTAATTCGTTTCACTCGATTAAAGTGAATTATAAAGTGATAAATATACATCAAATTATCAATACAAGTGTTTTCAATAGAATGTGATATAAGTGTCTTCTATAACTCATATCGTTCTCGTAAAAATCAGCAAATTAAATCAACTAATTTCTTACAACGGACAAAGTAAGTGTTAATTGCTACTGCTTTATGAATCATCTCAGCAAGTCTTGTAACATCACTCCTACCTACGACGACGGAGTGTAGCTTCGGCCCACAACCAATAGCGGGCGTTCTCCCATAAAACATCGGACGCATTGACCATTGACATTGTTGTAAGGCTGAGAGTTCGCTTGCTTAAACACAACCGTAATATTTTTTAAATAGGCCCAGCGCGGTCACCCACTGTCGCCGAAGTGAATTAAATATTTTCTTGTGCGACTTTGTTGATATTGCTTACCTTACGCTTGCGCTTTTTTATTATAAGTATTATAATGGCGAGTGTAAACTGCGGCGCTTGTTTAGCTAATATGGATACCACATCTTTGTTTATGAAATGTTACAGATGCGAAACAGGTTATTATATATTGTGCGTTAATGTATCGACACAGCACACAACTCTTATTCTGATGAATATTTAGCGAGCTGGCTTTGCCCTAACTGTCAATGTAAGGAGCCAAAACTTGGCAATTCAAACACTCCAATTTGTGCATCCCCAACGGATTTTTGTAATACGTCACAGCTCGCCCAACAAAGCGGAAGGCCACCTTATCACCAAACGTTGAGATTAACCAGGCTCCCACAGTAACTTCCATTAATAATAACCTTGTTTCGCTTACCTCGGAAATAAGATTATTGCGAGAGGAATCTAACAGCATTAAGGAAATTATGGAAAATCTATCGGCCTGCCTTCTCAAGTGTACTACAAAACTTGAATCACTTGAAACTCGCATGGTTAATGCTGAAAAAACTATTAAAGTGGTTAAAACATATGGATTAAAAGTGGCCGAGCTTACTGCGACTATATCCTCCCTCCAGGAACAGATCAACTCTCATTCTCAATCCGCCATACGAAATGAGTCAGAGATTACAGGACTCAACGAAAATCAAAATGAAATTCTTGAGCATGTAATACTAGTTACCGCCAGTAAAATCGGGGTGAGTTTGGTAGCAGAGGATATCGATTGCATTACCCGAGCAGGATTAAGACAGCAGAAACTTCTAACGTCAGAAAATAAGCCCCCGCGCCCACTAATTATACGTTTCCTACGCAAAAACAAACGAGACGAATTCCTTAGAGCCTCTAGGACCAGGCGTAACCTTACCACTTCTGAGATCGAAGTACAGGGCCCCATCAGAAAACTATATTTCAATGAACATCTTCACAACATCATCAAACATAACCGGTGGTTATTTCGAGAGACAAAAATACGAGTTAAAGAGGCCGGTTACAAGTATTGTTGGGTTAAGTAGGGTTACATCCACATTTGTAGGCGGGAAGGAAGTCCTGCAATTACGATACGGAACGTCTCTGACTTGGAGCGTCATCTCGGTCCTGAGGAGTTGGCTGCCGCAGCTCCAGTCGGTAGCACCAATCAACAAATGCTGCATTAGCTTTCTTAATGTTATTTTTTATTTCTCATTTTTTTGTGTATATTGTGTATTTTAATTCTAATAATAGCTTAATATTAGATCTACATTCCAATTTTACAAATTGTACAAAATTTACTTTCTATGGTATTTATCACGTAATTGTATATTAATTAGCCTACCTTTTAACATACATAAATACAAAAACACAATACATACACTCATATTACACCATAACATTTATAAACTACTACATCAAATTAAATATGTAACTATCTTCTATATTACACCTCTAACACTTTGTTACAAAAATACAAAACAAAACAAACAAACACAAAAATTGTCACACGAAAAACAAGCTCTTCTTTCTCAGGCAATCCTAATTGTTGACAGATATTACTGTTTACTCACATCTTTTATCATGAGTGACTTTAAACATGGAAATAATAATATTTATATTTCCCCTTTTTACAATTTATGGCCCAAGCGGCCACCATAGACATAGAAGAGGATATTAGTAAAACATTCTCTATAACATGTCACTCAATTCCTGATCTGGAACTCTGTGCAAACACATTACAGTCTTACTCTAACTTCACATTACTAGGCTGTAACATAAGAAGTATACATCACAATTTTACTGACTTCCTAGTGGTTCTCTCGAGACTTAATGTACAATTTGACGCTATTATTTTATCTGAGTGTTTTTTGAATGAAGGTACAATCATAACACAAATTCCAGACTATAAATTGTATCGTAGTAATAAATTTATAAATAAAAATGGCGGTGTTGTTACGTACATAAAAGATGCATATAATGCTTTAGTATCGGAACCTACATTAGATGACGCAAATTGTCTGCAAATAACAATAGGAAATACACTTACATTTCTTGGGATTTATCGATCTCCTTCTTTCAATAATCCGGACCGTTTCATAAAATCACTTGATTCTACGATTCATTCAAACACTAAAGTTCCTATTATTATAGCCGGTGACATTAATATAAACCTGCTATCTGACGAATTAAACTCTCACCTATCTGATTATCTGTGTCTAATGGCTAGCCATGGACTTATGCCAGCTATAACCATACCCACGAGAAACAACGCTTGTTTGGATCACATCTTTACTAATTCTACAAAACCAGCAATTGGTATAGTCTGTGATTCTGCATTAACTGATCACAAATTAACAATAATAGGTTTAGGGTTGCCTAACAGAAAACCGATTCAGATTAGCAGAGTGAGATCTATAACTGATTTTGCTGGGGTTCTTACGGATTTGAAAAACAAAGACTGGTCATTACTTACTGGTGCAAGCGACGTTAACGAAGCGGTGTTTAACCTTCTTAACTTGATTGAAACGTCGGTGCGCGTACATACTCGTCGGGTAAGGATTAGTCGCTCAAAATTTAATCTCAGGCCTTGGATTACTCCTGGCCTAATGAGGTGCATGCGTCATCGCGACAGGCTACCGTAATTTCTGCAATGATTTATTACATAGAGTCAAAGCGAACTATGAAAATTCAGAACTACATAAACATATTAAGAACCCAAAAAAACTCTGGCAATGTATAAAAAACATTTGTGAGATACGCAAAGGTAATACCGATGCCAGTGAACTCATAAAAATTATGGGAGACCCGCGAGACTCATTGAACGCATGTAACCAACACTTCGCCACAATAGGTAAAAAAATAGCTGACAAAATTCTAAATAGTTTACATATTACAGAGGAAACGTTGGCCTCTGAATTTAATAATCAACTTTGTCATCAGGGTTTAATGTATCTCTTTCCAACGGATACAACCAAAGTCTTCACAGTGATTGAGTCACTTAAGAACGATAGTGCTCCCGGTTTTGAAAGTAGTACCCCTTTATTAATAAAAACTATTAAAAATTTTATTCTAGAACCGTTGACGCACATTATTAATTTAAGTTTAGCAAGTGGCACCTTTACTGAAAAATGGAAATTAGCTATTGTCAGCCCAATTCACAAAACTGGCCCAAAAGACACCCGGATAACTTTAGACCAATATCTCTTTTGTGCGTTTTCTCAAAAATACTAGAAAAAGTGGTTAACAAACGTCTTGTTAATTACATTGAGAAACACAATATTCTTTCTCAAAGACAGTTCGGATTTAAGCGAGGTAAATCTACGGAGGGTGCTGTAGTTTTGCTAACAGAGTTGATCAGATATTATTTAGATAAAGGTGAAGCATGTATCGGCGTCTTCTTGGACCTCGCCAAAGCCTTTGATACCGTGTCTGTGCCTATCCTATTGAAGAAATTGGAGGCCATGGGGATCAGGAGTACGGTTCGGAATTGGTTCCATAGTTACTTAGCGAACAGGAAACAATGCGTCCAAGTTCAAAATCTCAGAAGTGACAATCTTCCTGTTCTGTATGGCGTCCCACAGGGAAGTATTTTGGGACCGATCCTGTTCGCTATCTACATGGATGATATCATAAATTTAAATATCAATAATGCGGAACTGATTTGTTACGCAGATGACACAGTAGTGCTTTTTTATGATCACAGGTGGAAAGAAGTATATAAATTGTCTGAACACGGTCTTGCTAGCTCAATGGCTAGACAAAAACCTCCTCACTAGACTCGGGCTTCTAGACCTTCTTCTTTCGTCAATTTAAAAGTTCATACATGCACAACACCAAATTCTCCTTGTGGTGTCCTATCTTATACATTCCCAACGTGCAATTGCCAAACGATAGGTGCAGCGGACGCAATAAAATATTTGGGGGTAGTGGTTGACCATAACCTATCGTTCAGTCCCCATATTACCAATTTGGCTGCTCAAGTTCGAAAACTAATTTATGTTTTCAAACTAATACGTAACAGTGCTGAAATAAATATTCTCAAAATGTTATACTATGCAATGTGCCAGTCCATTGTGCAATACTGTATTACGGCATGGAGAGGTGCTGCAAAAACTCACATGTTAAAAATAGAAAGATCGCAACGAGCTTTGCTTAAGGTCATGCTTAAAAAACCAGTGTGATTCCCCACCAGAGAGGTCTTTAATTTGTCTCGTGTACTATCTGTTCGCCAATTGTTCATCCTAAAAGTAATAAGGAGATGTCATAAAAACGCTCCAAACCTGCCTAACTACCAACATCTTTTAAAAAAAAGGGTATACAAAATCCCCGTCCCTAACTAGTCACCTACCACGTTTTCTACTTCCACGCACTTATAACAAAATATCTCGATACCATAACATCAGAGAACTCAACACCTCACAGGTTTTTTTTTTTTTATAGAATAAGGGTGACAAGCGAGCACACAGTCCACCTGATGGTAAGTGATTGCTGTGACCCATAGACGTCTACATCTATCTATCAGGTCTGTCACCATATTAGAAACTGGCTAATGACGTTAACATATGAGAAAACTGAAGATCTAGTCAAACGCCACTAGAAGCGCACACACAAACACACAAACAAACATACATACACACACGCACACACACACACACACATTCAAGTAAAATTACACTACACTATTTTATTTACACTAGGAAAATTTGTTATTCTTTTTCGTTAGACTGTGTACAATTATTTAGATAACTTGCGCTCCCGGACCCCAAGATACAGGATTATCCTAGTTTGTGGTCCAACGGAAAATATTGTTTATCTTATCTTGAACATTGTTTAGATGTATAACTCACTGTTCTTGCTTACATTTGTTAAATCTATATGTCAATAAATACATTTATTTATTTATTTGCTATTCTCGATCTCAAACACTAAAGATCGATTGAAGGGACACGCTTTAAAGTTAATGGATATACCTGAGGAAAACACGAGTATCCCATCTCCTGTTTCGGCATATAAACTAAATTCAATAAACTTTCAACATCTTCATGCAACGAACACCAAAGTATCCCAGCAATCGCCAGTAAATCTAAGAAGGAATGACGACTTCAGGCTATATCATACTACAATAATAAGTGCAGGTGCACTAATTCTAGGCATACTATATAGAAAATACAAGCTGAAGCCAAACGGAAGTACGCAAAGGAACACAGAGGATGACTACCGAAAATCATGAAGGGTTTATGCTATGCTACACTGAGAAAGTTAATCCCAATCAACTCCCAGCTCAATTCACGACCAAGGTCTTCCATAGTCGTTCTTCTTCGGGGGGAGTTGTTACGCAGCCATGATCTATGCAATCTGCTGCGTTGCATCGGCTTACGACAATCACGAGGCACCGCGTCAGCATAACGTGTTTCCTATCTTATATTACTTAGTTATAATATTTTGTTGTGTGAATTCATTCTACATTCTGACGTCCAATTAGAGTCACCTTACTTAGCTTATAATAATTCAAAATATTTCCCGATAGATTTTGGTACAATTGGTATAAATTATGTAAGTTGCTTCAACGTTTATATGTCGCCACAGTGTTGAACGCCAGGGACATTTTATGGAATAACGTGCAATGCAAATTAGGGTATAATTAATCAGTTTTGTAATAGTGACGGTATTCGAACTAACTCGTTCGCAGCGCAATTAGTAAGCGATGTCTAATGCAGCTCAATTTGCGTCAGTCAATAATTTATATTGCAGTCGGTTGTACAAAATTTTTAATTTTTAATTATTGGAGCTAGAAATGCTTCCATGTTTTTATATGCATTCACTGGTTGGTGGAGTCATTTACCAAACGGAAATCGAACATGAACGATAATTCACACGCGGATAAATATTTTTTAGGGTATTTATATATATGTCAGAATTTTCGTTATACGTTAATAACGTGCTTCCATACGCTTGATCTGTAAGTTATGTAGTATACATAAAAGACTTTAGTGCAAGCATGTATAAGTGATCATTCTACGTATTTTTTTAATATTATAAGCCAGTGCTTGACCACAATCCCACCTTTTTTTTTTTTTTATAGGATAGGGTGACAAACGAGCACACAGTCCACCTGATGGTAAGTGGTTGCTGTGACCCATAGACATCTACATCTATCTTCAATAAAGAATCAAAATGCAGATGCGTTGTCACCCGTGAGGACTAAGATGGAATGCCTCTTTTCCAGTAAAAAGGGTCTCCGGTTCTCTACACTCACCATACGAAACACAGCAGTGTTAAGCTGCTATTTTACGCTGGTATTCTGTGAGAGCGTGGTCCTTCCCCGGTCGAACCGACCCATTCGTACTACAACTATACTACTAATATAGCTGCAGCATGGCTCTACCACGTACCATCTGGTGATAAGTGGTAATGTAGCCCTAGATGGTAAATCGCACTGTCTCAGCGTATCAAAAAGCGAAGTCAACCGTTTGGTTTTAATGCGTTGAATATCGACAATAAAGTGGTGAAGAGCTACCGACCGCCTGGTTGTCCGATGGTGAAAAGGAGAGGGAGGAATTAAAGCATGTAATTCCTGCGCACATTTACCGAAATGCATCCTATAGAATACTGAGAGGCTGGCTACTCTGCGCCTCTGCTCGAGGCTGACAAGATTGGTTTCAACCAAATCAAGGTTACCAATGAGCCTCTTAGCACGTCTCTCTACTGAGTCCAACGCTGCAATGTGGCATTTTGCAGCGACAGCCCATATGTGACAGCAGTACTCCGTGCACGACGCGCTTTATATTAGGTAAAAAGCTGCCCCGGTGTGAAGTGTCGCCGCACCCTTGCTAGAACATTTAGTTTCCTTGCGGCTGCTTTGGCCCTGGACCCAATGAACCGCCCATAGTTGAGGTTCAGAGAAAATTCAACCCCTAACAACTGAAGGCGGTCAGTGTACTCCAAGGATACATTCCGGATAGTAGGAGCCAGGGTGAGCGGGCTCCTTTTAACGGTTAAAAGGCACGCTTGGGTTTTGGAGGCGATGAATCTCACGAGATTGGCATCGCTCCATTCGGAGACTACCTGCAGTGAGAGATTCGCACGCACAACCATAGCTTCTCTTTCGGACAGGATTTGATCTTTACTGGCCCGAGCATTCGGCTGGTACCTCCCCACGACTGTGCTCTTATCTGTATACCCATAGATACTTGGGATGAGCAGATCATTAATATGCAGCAGGAAGAGAAAGGACCTCTGAGGAACTCCGGCGTTTGTCGCGATAGGACTGGACGAGCAGCCATCGATGACGACTTGGAGAGATTGTTCACTCAGAAAGTCATTCACCCAGTCAATTAGGCTAGGGGATAAGCCGTGCGCTGAAAGCTTGCCCAATAGGCTAGCGTGCCTAACCCTGTTAAAGGCCTTCCAGACATCAAGGAAACAGCAAGTGCTTCCCCACTGTTCTCGAGGGATTCGCCCCATATGTGAATGACATACGCTAGAAGGTCCCCAGTTGATCGATTTCGGCGAAACCCGTACTGGCGGTCACTGAGGAGATCTTTCTGCTCTAGGTATGCCATGAGGTGAACGTTCCATATACGTTCCATAATCTTGCAGAGTATGGAGGTAATTGAAATTGGCCGATAGTTGGCAGGGTCGGCACGGCTGCCTTTTTAGGCACAGGCTGCACATTGGCTAGCTTCCAAGATTTGGGCACTATTCCAGTCCTGAATGAGAGGCGGAACAAGCGCTTCAATACTTCTATGTAGTACATAGCATTCTTTGCTGTAAGCATGATGAGTATACACATATTTGCTCACATAAACGCATACGCGTTATACGTTGAGGAGTATATTTTCATGCGTATCTGTAACACTTTTGCACGCCTCATAACGCAAAGCGTTATTAGGTTACTCCCGTTACTAGGCATTACTCTCGACACGTCAAGGTCAAGCAAATTTGTGTTTTTAAAATGCTGCTATCATTACCATATTACACTTATACAATAATATGAGTAGCCGTATATCAAGAAAACATTAGAATTAATCCATTTTATATTTTCTATAAAATCTTTTAATATTGCTACTTTGAAACAAAAACGATTTGAAAAAAAATTTACGCGGACGTCCGGATGTTGATTTTGTATGTGGTCACGATAACTCCCGAAAAAATTGACGTATCGAGACCGGTTTTTTTCATTAGCTTCAGAATTACATCAACTGGTTCCCTACTCGTATTTCATATAAATAGCCTAGTACGCGTAGTTTGTTAATAACATGATCTTCAACTTTTATAAGTTTTATTACTATTAAAAATTTAAAGGCGCTTTCATATTTTTTTAGCCCCTTGAAAGACAAAGGACAAATGTACCATACAGCCTATATCGATTAAATACTTTGTGTAATCAATTTATTTTGGTGAACATTTTTTTTCTTCCTGTAGGTGACACTACCTGTTAAAATAATAGAGCGCTAAATTTAAAACACGTAAATAACATATTTTAAAAGTCAGGAGTACATATTTTTTTCACCAAATTAAATGAAACACTCATGAGGCGTGCACTTTTGGATTTTCCAAACTATATTTTAATGCGAAGCATGTAGGTATGAATGTATGCATGCATGAATGTTATAAACTTTTGTAATTTTGCTTGAGTCTAAACAATCTGAAAGCTTGCACACTTATTAAGAACCGATAACAAAACTATAATTTTATGCGACATCATGACAAATGCTTGTTTTTTAATTTTTTTTTTCATTATAGTAAAATCTAATAATATTACTTTTATTTAAATTCTAAGCCCAGATGTAAAAATTCAGTCATTGAAAGCCGGTATGTAGACTGTAATTTTACTAACTGTAAAGGACAGACATTTTCTTTAGAAAGCTGAAGTGACGATCGGACTTACAGTCCACCTGATAGTGGTTACTGCAGTCCATGGATCCCTGCAGCCAACTCCAAGCAAAGAGGCTACATTTGCTTTGGCACCTCTGAGGCCTAAGCTGGAATGCCTCACAGTCTAAGGAGACCTATGTTCAGCAGTGGGCTTTAGATAAGCTGTAACATTAACAGTAACAGAGTAAACTGAGTTTGGTTCCCGCCGGCAACGTGAAGCTCAACGGTGAAGGAAAACATCGTGAGAAAACCTGCATGTTTCATCTTCTGCCTGCTAACATGCATTAGGTAGCACTGAGACAGTAGCCCACCTCAATTACTTCTCATAATGAGCCTAGTCATATTAATATGTGACGTATAATTTAATAGATTCTTCTCAAAACAAACTCTGTATCGAAATATGTAATCTAAACAAAGCTAGCATTTGAAAACAATTTCATATATTATTACAGTTACGATGCTGAGGAAAACTATTGGAAACACTATTTTGTCTGCAGAATTGCATCACATATCTTTCAGCCGAGGCCATTTAAAGGAAACAAAGGAGATATACGTGAATAAAATCCTGGCACTGAAATGTTTGCACGCTTTTCTCTTTTTTATTTTTTTAGGAAATAGTTTTAAAATAAGTAAATTTTAACCATCATAAGGTTTTTCCATGTAGATTAAAAAATAAAAGGGCGGAATCGCATACCAAGGAAGAGCAAACAATTCCCTTTTAACTAATATTGAATAATTTAAGCATCCTCGTAACTATTAAAAAACTCTACTACCAAAATTTATTAACATTATTATTAATAAAATATCGAATTCGGTGCTATCACTCAAACAAATTAAAACGTCTGCAAATGTTAACAAGCTATGCCTTTTATTGATATTTTATACACCAATGGAACGTATAATCTAATCTACGCTTGCTTCTGATATTAGTTTTGTGCAGAACGGCGACATTAAAGTGTTTTAAAAGTTCATGCGATGTACTAGAACCGTTTGCTATTTTAGATAAGTATATTATGCCGGAAACGTTTCTACGAATTTGTAACGGAATTAATTGATGTTCTATACATCGTCCTTAAATCTGCTATCATAAACTTGTGTTTTATACTCTATTTTAGGAAATTTCTTTTGAATTGACTCCTGACGTCTTATATATACTGAGTACTGCGGATTTCACACATGTGAACTATAATCTTCTATTATGCTCTACATTTGAGAATAAATAATTCTTAAGGACTTTGCATTTTTAAAATTTGAGCATGATCTTATAAGAAAGCTCTAGAAACCTTATTCGAAATATAACTAATATGTTTATCAAATAAAAGTTTAGAATCCTGAATGATATCTTTTAAATTTTTGACGTTCGTTTGCGTCTGATTATTTAGATGATGATCATGTACCATAGGACTTTTTTTCCCCGCAAAGACTAAGAGAAAATTTCACTATTCCATAACCATTCAGTGCTACAGATTGTGATCTATTTGAAATATATAGGCAATACCATCTAAATAAGTCGCCATGCATACCTGCGGCGTAAAGCCTTTACAATAAAATAGAATAATCTATGCGATCGGAACATTTGTGGTGTTGTGCCTATTTGTGCACCCGCATACATATTAGAGGTGGGATAACCATTAAATATAAATAGATCAGTTTTTATAAATTCATGTTGAAATGTCATGAATTGTGGGCTAAGAACGGTGTAAATTGTAATTGAAAAATTCTTTCGAAAATCTTAGCATAGTTACAAAATTTGGAGATGGGTCTGTAATTGTTTCTTTTACAATTTTTAAAAACTGTTACAAAAGCATATAGTGGGCACATGGAGGGCTATGCTATCAAGAAATGTTTTAAAAGCTAACCTAACGGGAAGTGCTAGGCTTTAATAAGCACAGTCAAAAATGAAAATCTGCGGTATTTCATCTAAGTCTGCACCTTTTACAACCACGTGCTCGGCGGTGAAGGAAAACATCGTGAGGAAACCTGCATGCCAGAGAAATAAAAAAAAATATTTCGAAAAGATGTGAAGTTCGCCAACAAGCATTGGGGCAGCACGACGGACATTTTCTTGCCCTAAACCCTCTCAGAAATGAGAGGAGGCCTGTGCCCAGCAGTGGGACGTATATAGGCTGTAACTTTAACATTTTTAAATGCACCTTTTATAGTATCTTATTTTTAAATGTTGTAAGACAGTATGTTGATCAATTCGTATATACATAATTAATGATCGTGGGATGGTCGTTACATTCTTTGTACAAATAACTGTTTCTGATCTCTTCTGTGTATTGGTCTGTGTAGTGTCGTGAAATGTGGTTTGAAAATAGTCAGCAAAAAAATTACATACGTCTTGCCTCTTATTGGCTGTTATGTCATTGTAATGCATAACTGGTGGAAAGGTACCACTACTACTTTTTCAATTTAAAATTAAATATACTGCCACTAATTTCATGATTTATGTAATAAAACATTTAAATTACTACTGGCTATGTTTAATGGAGTTGTTATTAAGAACTCAGACCAACAAACAAACAAAACAAAGCCAAAATCGTGCTAAAATAAATTTAAGAAACGCATCTAAAATAATTTGTAATCAACAACATGGTTCTATGTGTATGTTTATGCGTACAGCAAGGGGCTATACGGTTGTTAAAGAAATATGAAAGCTTGTCCGTGAGTGGCAAGAAGTAAGGCATGGTTTCTGCATCACTTTAAATGTACACAGCGCTCCATTTATCTTTCTTTGTTGGTTTGAGATGGTGAAATAGAAAAATAAACTTTGTCCTTGGTAAATTCTGGTTCTTGGTAAATTTTGTCCTTGGTAAATTCTACGTTTCATGTAATTACTGCACCAAATAATGTTCCAACGTTTAGTGATTCCATAACTATAAGAAGTTTCAGATAGAAGTATTGGTGCCCCACTAGTAGTGTTATACCACGATTGCGATCGCAACTATAGAGGATTCGCTCTTTTCTCTTAAATCTTATGCTTTCTTATAAAGTCTTCTAGACCGTCTCAACGGAGACTAGTCATCTTCCATTATCGGAAGACAGGATTATAGTGTCCTGCACAGGTGCACTCTCTATTCTTTCATTCTTATAGTCCGATGGGACGGCAATCCGACAGGAACAGAGAGAAATCAGGCGCAGATTTATACGTGGCAGGACCACGTTGCAGCTATGTTATGGTTGTAGCATGAATGGGTCTGCTCGACGGGGGAAAAATACCAACGTAAAATAGCAGCTTAATGTTGCTGTGTTTCGTCTGGTGAGTGTGGAGACCCGGAGACCCTTTTTTACTGAAAATGAGACATTCCATCTTAGTTCTCAGGGGTGACAACGCATCTGCATTATGATTCCTAGCTGAGGATAGACGTAGATGTCTATGGGCCACTGTTCATCAGGTGGACTGTGTGTTACTCGTAGTTTGTTACCCTTATTCTATAAAAAACGGAACAATGGCTTTACGTGCTTTCCGAGGTACGGTGGTAAAACACCGCCAACTTCCTGGCTCCGAGCCGCTACTGAAAATTATTTGACAGAAAAACACAATAACTGTTGTGCCCCGACTCGGTATTTGAACCCGGACCTTATGATCAGTAATCGCGTTTACTACTACTAGACCAACGAGGCAGTCAAATATAATTTAAAAAAAATACTAGCAAATTAATATTACTTACATATTAGATTGGAGGACGACTACTAACCAACGACTTTTCGATTTCCAGGTCCGCACCCCACCATTAGGCTACTTTCGTTTTTTAAGTATTCTAAGCCAATGCTTGAGTACTATCCCTCCTGACTTGCTTATCAAAAGCCTATTCACTCTTGTTCTAAAGACACCATGTCATAATCGGATGGAAAAACAGATGCTGGCAACTTATTCCACTCTTTTTCTGTACGCATGATGAAAGATGAATCAAACCGTTTGGTTCGAATGCGTTTTAAGTCGACACGAAGGAAAATTTTATAAATGTGTTATTCTACTACCCTTAGTACAGAAGATAATCACCACGCCTTGACAGGGGGATTGATCTTAGTACTGATGTCTCGCTTTTTTGGCTTTACATCCATCGCCGATCTGGATAGTTTACAATATCATCAATCTTTTGCTTATTATGGAGGATTTGTAGTCATCGACACATTTCTCATCGTGTGTGTTCATGATTAGAATAATAACCAGAGACAGAACGTGTGGCCCAAATATCGATAATATAATATATTCTACTGACATATCGCTTGTTGTGGTTGACCGAAGGTCGCAATTGGACGATATTATATCACGTATGAAGATTTATGCGACTACTGAATGCTAGCAATTACAAGTGATTTATGTATACGCATAAGTAGTATACCAATGCCTTTCTTTACAGCTAGGTGATTCGTAATTTTATTAGAGAATATTTTGGTAATGAATTTATGTGTAATTTGTAATTAAGAATGTAATTTAAATAACAGTTAAAAAGGTCGAAAACTTTAGAAAAAAAAAAATGATTAATTTATTGGACGAGTGAAGTAAAATTAATTATTTTTAACTTTAAAATTTCTTATTTTTAAATATCAAACTCAGCATATTGTGTTATTTTTTTTAAATCTGAAGTGACAAATGAACGTACAGTCTACCTAATATTTTTTTAATTTTCTCAATTTCACCATCGCACATCGCGGTCCACTACTGTGCGATTTACAAGGAAGTTGTGCGAGGAAGAACTTCGCACAACTTTCTTGTGGAATCGACTACAGCCAGTGATTTTTCAGGACCGATACGACTTAGGGTTAGGCACCTTCAAGAAAAGAGCCTACTCTTTTTTTAAAGGCCGGAAATGCACCTGCGATTTCCCTGGTGTTGCAGTTGTTCTTGGGCGGCGGTCGACACTTACCATCAGGTGAGCCGCATGCTCATTTGCCCCCTCTTCTATAAAAAAGTGGCTACTGCAGCCGACTTCAAACAAACAAGGCTACAGATACGTTGTCACCTTAGAGTCTTAGAGGACTAAGGCCCGTATTAATAAACGTTACTCAACGACGAACTCAAGTGCGTAATCATTTGATACGCCCTCATTACGAAATCAGCATCTCAAGATCGTTGCTAATTAATAAACACATAAAAACAGTATCTCAAAACGCTGTACTTAGGAATACTGTTCTGTGACTTGCACTCAAGTATACACACTCGAGAGTCGAGTTTCGTTTGTTAATCAGTGTAGGACTCAGCTGATATCGTAAACCTAAACCGCATCTTGAGATATGTTTATTAATAAGATCATAACCTCAAGATTGTACTCAAGTGCGTGTACTTGAGCTGAGTAACGTTTATTAATACGAGCCTAAGATGGAATGACTCACAGCCTGTAATTGTACTGGATCTCTATACCCTCTATACCCTTCAGACCAGTACACGGCAGCACAAACACTGCTAATTGGCGGCATAAATAGGAAAGCGGGTGATACCAACCTAGGCAGACTTTAGGCAGAAAGTGTTTCCTACTAATTAGTATTTCACATATTGCGTGTGACTATTGGAATTAAATAACTTCCTAATAGAGAAGAGGGCTGGGTGCTACAATCTGCTTGGGTCTTGAAGATCGTCCCCGCCATTATAGCAGATTTGATAGACCACAAATCCTCGCAAAAGAAAATCGATTCCTATCAGAAATGATTCGTGAGTCTTTTTTTATATGATAAGGGTGACAAAGGAGTACACAGTCCACCTGATGGTAAGTGCTTGCTGTGGCTCATAGACATCTACATCTATCCTCGATTAAGAATCAAAATGCAGATGCGTTGTCACCCGTGAGGACTAATATGGAATACCTCATTTCCAGTCAAAAGGGTCTCCGGTTCTCTTCACTCATCATACAAAACACAGCAGCATAAAATAGCAGATTAACGCTGGTATTCTGTGAGGTGTGAGCGTGGTCCTTCCCCGGTCGAGCCGACCCATTCGTGCTACAACTATACTACTAATATACAGGCTGGCCCAAAAGTCACAACACCATTTTAGAATGGAGTAACTTTTTCATTTCTTAATAATTTACATTTATTCTTTCATAAACTAAAACACACTTCTTGGTAATAAAATTATACATAGTTTTGAAAATAACATCCTTTAAATAACTACCACTTTGCTCTGCACACAGACGCGCTCTTTCTAAGGCGTGATTCATCATCGTAATGTTTCTTGACTTATCCCTCCAATTTCTTGACGGATGTTGACCTTCAATTGCTGAATGATTCAAGGATTATTATCTTTCAAATACCCCCACAGAAAGAAATCTGGAGCAGTTAATTCAGGTGAGCGTAGCGACCAGTTTAGGCTCGTCGCCCATAATGACATTTTGAATGAAATCAGCTTCTTGCCTTGCCACTTCATGAATCTGGACCGCATACAACTAGCTGTATTTTACACGGATAAACATGCGAAATCCGTTGAATCTTCTGGAGCGAGGTGGGACATTCCGACTGCTGGGACCGCCTTCGAGTTGACATTAAGCGCCTCCCAGCACGTTGTAAATCACTCACAGAGCTCTGAATTTGAAACCGTCGAAAAATGAGTTGTTGTTCTTACGCTACCATCACACGATAAAGCCCATTAACAGCTTGTGAAACAAACAAATATAATAAAATATTATACTCGAGCATTAGGAATATAAACACATACATAACACAAGGCTGTGTAGTGGCGGTGTAAGAATATCCACTACCCCATATCATTCCGTGTGTGTCATAAGAGGCGGCAGAGAAAAACTGCAACAGGAGATGGGCAACGGCATCTTCTTGATAACTGCTCAAAATTTTAAAGAAACTGCGATTATCAACCTGCTTGCCAAGGTCAGTACAGCAGTGGATTTTTGCAGGCTGTAATGGATGGATGAACGGATATAACACAAGCTCTAATTTGTCAAATTTATTTATTGTGCCACATGATCCAGTCGTATTTAATTTTTCTTTCTTTCGTGTTCTTAACTGACCATCAACATATTCATTTTACACATCTAACGACAATTTCAATATAGCAGTCCGCTTACTTTGTGCACATAATTATTGACATCAAATTATTACGTCATAAATCATACATTTTAATGAAATAAAATAAATTTTACGGATTTTATCGCGTTTAATTTCAACTTTTTTAATATCCGACGTTTCATGGTCATGCGTAGATCAGACCAAAAATTAATAATTAAAAGTTGAAGGTAGCTTTCGTTAACTATAACATCAGGACGTCAAACACCTCAATAAATCGTCGTCAAAACGACGAAAATTAAATAAGTTAAAATTAAACGTCAAATCCGTAAAATTAGTTTTATTCCATGTGTAGTATTCGCGTAAATATAAGAAATCATCATATAGTTTTTTTTTTATAGCATAGGGTGACAAACGAGCACACAGTCCACCTGATGGTAAGTGGGTACTGTGGCCCATAGACATCTATATTTATCTTCAATTAAGAATCAAAATGCAGATGCGTTGTCACCCCTGAGGACACCTGTTTCGTATGGTGAGTGTAGAGAACCGGAGACCCTTTTTACTGGAAAAGAGGCATTCCATCTTAGTCCTCACGGCTGACAACGCATCTGCATTTTGATTAGCAAACGAGGATAGATATAAATGTCTATGGGCCACAGCAACCACTTACTTGCATCAGGTGAACTGTGTGCTCGCTTGTCACCCTTATCCTATTAAAAAAATTGGAGCATTAATGCCCATTAACTTAATACTACTTTAGTAGGTATTAGATTTCTCTTTCGCCGCGGGTCCTTCTGAGTAGGTACCATCCTCTTACCTACATCTGCCGCCAAGTAAGTGCGTGCATTGCTTGTATTGAAGGATTGTGAACAGATATAGAGAGGCAGTATAATTACAGATTGAGGCATTGCATCTTAGTCCTCAGAGGTGATAACCGATCCTTCCTAGTTTGAAGAAGGTTGTAAGTGCCTATAGAGCTATAGACTGTAGTAGCTAGTAACTTGTGCTGTGAGTTGATTGTTATTTGATATATGAAACGAAAAATAACAGGTAAAGTGAAGTAACAGCTTATATACTTGTGCTTGTACAATTGTATAGTAGCTTATATACTTCTTTACTTTTTAAAGAGTTATGGAACAGTTATTCTGCTGTGTTCCGACTTTAAATATCTTAGAAATATTTTAATTTCTCAGGCTTTTGCAGGTTTCCTTACGATTTTTACCTTCAATGAAGAGCCAGTGACAACACAGCACTTAAAATTGCAATTAGCAATTCCATTAATGCCCTCGGAGTTCGGACCTTGGGTTGCTCGAGTGCTATGAAATTGGCGACCAATAATAATGTCCTCGAATTACTAAATTATTACTAAATTTCGATCTCTGCGGCCCGTCTCAACAGAGACTAGCCATCTGCGCGGGACACAATTAAAGTGCCCAGTGTATGCGCAAGCACAAGTGCACTCTCATAGTCCGATGGGACGGTTATTCGACACGACCAGAGAGAGATCAAGCGTAGGACCAACGGCTTTACGTGCTTTCCGAGGTAAGAGGTGAAACCGCCAACTTGCTGACTTTGGACTGCTACTGAGAATTTCTTGATAGAAAAACCCAACAAATGGTTTTCGGACCGACCTGGGATTCAAACCCGGGACCTCATGATCAGCAATTGCATTTACGACCACCAAATCTGTGAGACGTAAAGAGGCGAGCGTTTAGCTACTGAGCTATCGAGGCCTTGAGCTACTACGATTTTTGTGTTAAATTTACACTAGTTAAGCACTCCCGCTTCTAAAAATTCTTTGTGATGTTTGATCTGTTTTCACAAAGAATTATTTTATAACTCTTTTTGTATTTTGTTAAAATTCTTACATTAAACTATGGAAATTTTGCTTTTAAAACGTTTTTAACGCTCATTTCATATTAACTGAAAAATTCTAAGACAGTTTCAACGTCTAGACGACAACAATTTGTCTTATCACTTCTCCACAGATAAAAAATCAAATAACAAAATAGAAGTGATTATGTAATAAAAACATTTGAATTACTACTGTCTATGTTTCATGGAGTTGTCGTAAAGAACTCAGACCAACAAACAAACAAAACAAAGACAAAATCGTGCTTAAATAATTTTACGGAAACGCATCTAAAATAATTTGTAATCAACAACATGGTTCTATGTGTATATTTATGCGTACAGCAAGGGGCTATACGGGCTGTTAAAGAAATATAAAAAAGTTTGTCCGTGAGTGCCAAGAAGTTAGGCATGGTTTCTGCATCACTTTAAATGTACACAACACTCCATTTATCTTTCTTTGTTGGTTTGAGATGGTGGAATAGAAAAATAAACTTTGTCCTTGTTAAATTCTGCTTCTTGGTAAACTTTGTCCTTGGTAAATTCTACGTTTCATGTAATTACTGCACTAAATAATGTTCCAATGTTTAGTGATTCCATAACTATTATAAGAAGTTTCAGATAGAATTATTGGGTGCCCCACTGGTAGTGTTATACCACGATTATGATCGCAACTATAGAGGATTCGCTCTTTTCTCTTAAATCTTATGCTTTCTTATAAAGTCTTCTAGACCGTCTCAACGGAGACTAGTCATCTTCCATTATCGGAAGACAGGATTATAGTGTCCTGCAGGTGCACTCTCTATTCTTTCATTCTTATAGTCCGATGGGACGGCAATCCGACAGGAACAGAGAGAAATTAGGCGCAGATTTATACGTGGCAAGGCCACGTTGCAGCTATGTTATGGTTGTAGCATGAATGGGTCTGCTCGACGAGGGAAGAATACCAACGTAAAATAGCAGCTTAATGTTGCTGTGTTTCGTCTGGTGAGTGTGGAGACCCGGAGACCCTTTTTACTGAAAATGAGACATTCCATCTTAGTTCTCAGGGGTGACAACGCATCTGCATTTTGATTCCTAGCTGAGGATAGACGTAGATGTCTATGGGCCACTGTTCATCAGGTGGACTGTGTGCTACTCGTAGTTTGTTACCCTTATTCTATAAAAAACGGAACAATGGCTTTACGTGCTTTCCGAGGTACGGTGGTAAAACACCGCCAACTTCCTGGCTCCGAGCCGCTACTGAAAATTTTTTGACAGAAAAACACAATAACTGTTGTGCCCCGACTCGGTATTTGAACCCGGGACCTCATGATCAGTAATCGCGTTTACGACTACTAGACCAACGAGGCAGTCAAATATAATTTTAAAAAATACTAGCAAATTAACATTACTTACATATTAGATTGGAGGACGACTATTAACCAACGACTTTTCGATTTCCAGGTCCGCATTAGGCTACTTTCGTTTTTTAAGTATTCTAAGCCAATGCTTGAGTACTATCCCTCCTGACTTAGCTTATCAAAAGCCTATTCACTCTTGTTCTAAAGACACCATGTCATAATCGGATGGAAAAACAGATGCTGGCAACTTATTCCACTCTTTTTCTGTACGCATGATGAAAGATGAATCAAACCGTTTGGTTCGAATGCGTTTTAAGTCGACACGAAGGAAAATTTTATAAATGTGTTATTCTACTACCCTTAGTACAGAAGATAATCACCACGCCTTGACAGGGGGATTGATCTTAGTACTGATGTCTCGCTGTTTTGGCTTTACATCCATCGATCTGGATAGTTTACAATATCATCAATCTTTTGCTTATTATGGAGGATTTGTAGTGTGTGTTCATGATTAGAATAATAACCAGAGACAGAACGTGTGGCCCAAATATCGATAATATAATATATTCTACTGACATATCGCTTGTTGTGGTTGACCGAAGGTCACAATTGGACGATATTATGTCACGTACGAAGATTTATGCGACTACTGAATGCTAGCAATTACAAGTGATTTATGTATACGCATAAGTAGTATACCAATGCCTTTCTTTACAGCTAGGTGATTCGTAATTTTATTAGAGAATATTTTGGTAATGAATTTATGTGTAATTTGTAATTAAGAATGTAATTTAAATAACAGTTAAAAAGGTCGAAAACTTTAGAAAAAAAATTAATGATTAATTTGTTGGACGAGTGAAGTAAAATTAATTATTTTTAACTTTAAAATTTCTTATTTTTAAATATCAAACTCAGCATATTGTGTTATTTTTAGTCTACATGATATTCTTTTTAATTTTCTCAATTTCACCATCGCACATCGCGGTCCACCACTGTGCGATTTACAAGGAGTTGTGCGAGGACGAACTTCGCACAACTTCCTTGTGGAATCGATTACAGCCAGTGATTTTTCAGGACCGATACGACTTAGGGTTAGGCACCTTCAAGAAAAGAGCCTACTCTTTTCTTAAAGGCCGGAAATGCACCTGCGATTTCCCTGGTGTTGCAGTTGTTCTTGGGCGGCGGTCGACACTTACCATCAGGTGAGCCGCATACTCATTTGCCTCCTCTTCTATAAAAAAGTGGCTACTGCAGCCAACTTCAAACAAACAAGGCTACAGATACGCTGTCGCCTTAGAAGATTAAGATGGAATGACTCACAGCTTGTAATTGTACTGGATCTCTATACCCTCTACACCCTTCAGACCGGTACATGGCAGTACAAACACTTGAATAAAACTATTTTTACGGCTTTTATCGCGTTTAATTTACTAATTTTAATTCCCGACGTTTCGGGTGCTTTACAGCACCCATGGTCACGAGGGGGACTGAGGTGTTTGACGTCCCAATGTCATAGTTAGCCCGGCTACCTTCAGTTTTTTTTTTATATTCAAAAAACTAAACACTACACATTGAATAAAACCAAAAATAGGTTTATTCAATGTGTAGTGTTCGCGTAAATATAAGAAATCAGTACAAACACTGCTAATTGGCGGCATAAATAGGAAAGCGCGTGATACCAACCTAGGCGGACTTTAAGCAGAAAGTGTTTCCTACTAATTAGTATTTCACATATTGCGTGTGACTATTGGAATTAAATAACATCCTAATAGAGAAGAGGGCTGGGTGCTACAATCTGTTTGGGTCTTGAAGATCGTCCCCGCCATTATAGCAGATTTGATAGACCACAAATCCTCGCAAAAGAAAATCGATTCTATCAGAATCAGAAATCCTATGATTCGTGAGTCTTTTTTTATAGGATAAGGGTGACAAAGGAGTACACAGTCCACCTGATGGTAAGTGGTTGCTGTGGCCCATAGACATCTACATCTATCCTCGATTAAGAATCAAAATGCAGATGCGTTGTCACCCGTGAGGACTAAAATGGAATGCCTCATTTCCAGTCAAAACGGTCTCCAGTTCTCTTCACTCACCATACGAAACACAGCAGCATAAAATAGCAGATTAACGCTGGTATTCTGTGGTGAGCGTGGTCCTTCCCGGTCGAGCCGACCCATTCGTGCTACAACTATACTACTAATATACAGGCTGGCCCAATTTCACAACACCATTTTAGAATGGAGTAACTTTTTCATTTCTTAATAATTTACATTTATTCTTTCATAAACTAAAACACACTTCTTGGTAATAAAATTTATATAGTTTTGAAAATAACATCCTTTAAATAACTACCACTTTGCTCTGCACACAGACGCGCTCTTTCTAAGGCGTGATTCATCATCGTAATGTTTCTTGACTTATCCCTCCAATTTCTTGATGGATGTTGACCTTCAATTGCTGAATGATTCGAGGATTATTATCTTTCAAACACCCCCACAGAAAGAAATCTGGAGCAGTTAAGTCAGATGAGCGTAGCGACCAGTTTAGGCTCGTCGCCCATAATGACATTTTGAATGAAATCAGCTTCTTGCCTTGCCACTTCATGAATCTGGACCGCATATACAACTAGCTGTATTTTACACGGATAAACATGCGATCCGTTGAATCTTCTGGAGCAGGTGGGACATTCCGACTGCTGGGACCGTCGAGTTGACATTAAGCGCCTCCCAGCACGTTGTAAATCCTCCACAGAGCTCTGAATTTGAAACCGTCGAAAAATGAGTTGTTGTTCTTACGCTACCATCACACGATAAAACATTAACAGTATGTGAAACAAACAAATATAATAAAATATTATATGGGGCATTAGGAATATAAACACATATAACACAAGGCTGTGTAGTGGCGGTGTAAGAATATCCACTACCATATCATTCCGTGTGTGTCATGTAGAGGCGGCAGAGAAAAACCACAATAGAGGAGATGGGCAGCAGCATCTTCTTGATAACTGCTCAAAATTTTAAAAGAACTGCGATTATCAACCTGCTTGCACAAGGTCAGTACAGTGATGGATTTGCAGGCTGTAATGGATGGATGAACGGATATAACACAAGCTCTAATTTGTCAAATTTATTGATATGATACATGTCCAGTCGTATTTTGAATTTTCCATAAACATATTCATTTTACACATCTAACGACAATTTCAATATAGCAGTTCGCTTACTTTGTACACATAATTGTTGACATCAAATTAACGTCATAAATCATAAATTTTAATGAAATAAAATAAATTTTACCATTTTTAACGCGTTTAATTTCAACTTTTTTAATATCCGACGTTTCATGGTCATGCGTAGATCAGACCAAAAATTAATAATTAAAAGTTGAAGGTAGCTTTCGTTAACTATAACATCAGGACGTCAAACACCTCAATAAATCGTCGTCAAAACGACGAAAATTAAATAAGTTAAAATTAAACGTCAAATCCGTAAAATTAGTTTTATTCCATGTGCAGTATTCGCGTAAATATAAGAAATCATCATATAGTAAAAATTTTAAGTTAACCTGGATGATTCCGATAAATTACGCTCTCACAGAATACCAGCGTAAAATAGCAGCTTAATGCTGCTGTGTTTCGTATGGTGAGTGTAGAGAACCGGAGACCCTTTTTACTGGAAAAGAGGCATTCCATCTTAGTCCTCACGGCTGACAACGCATCTGCATTTTGATTAGCAAACGAGGATAGATGTAGATGTCTATGGGCCACAGCGACCACTTACTTGCATCAGGTGGACTGTGTGCTCGCTTGTCACCCTTATCCTATTAAAAAAACGGAGCATTAATGCCCATTAACTTAATACTACTTTAGTAGGTATTAGATTTCTCTTTCCGCCGCGGATTCCTTCTGAGTAGGTACCGTCCTCTTACCTACATCTGCCGCCAAGCATAAGTGCGTGCATTGCTTGTATTGTGAAGGATTGTGAACAGATATAGAGAGGCAGTATAATTACAGATTGAGGCATTCCATCTTAGTCCTCAGAGGTGATAACCGATCCTTCCTAGTTTGAAGAAGGTTGTAAGTGCCTATAGAGCTATAGACTGTAGTAGCTAGTAACTTGTGCTGTGAGTTGATTGTTATTTGATATATGAAACGAAAAATAACAGGTAAAGTGAAGTAACAGCTTATATACTTGTGCTTGTACAATTGTATAGTAGCTTATATACTTCTTTACTTTTTAAAGAGTTATGGAACAGTTATTCTGCTGTGTTCCGACTTTAAATATCTTAGAAATATTTTAATTTCTCAGGCTTATGCAGCTTTCCTCACGATTTTTACCTTCAATGAAGAGTCAGTGACAACACAGCACTTAAAATTGCAATTAGCAATTCCATTAATGCCCTCGGAGTTCGGACCTTGGGTTGCTAGAGTGCTATGAAATTGGCGACCAATAATAATGTCCTCCAGACTAAATTTCGATCTCTGCGGCCCGTCTCAACAGAGACTAGCCATCTGCATGGGACAGGATTAAAGTGCCCGAGTGTATGCGCAAGCACAAGTGCACTCTCATAGTCAAATGGGACGGTTATTCGACACGACCAGAGAGAGATCAAGCGTAGGACCAACGGCTTTACGTGCTTTCCGAGGTAAGAGGTGAAACCGCGAACTTGCTGACTTTGGACTGCTACTGAGAATTTCTTGATAGAAAAACCCAACAAATGGTTTTGGGATCGACCTGGGATTCAAACCCGGGACCTCATGATCAGCAATTGCATTTACCACCACCAGATCTGTGAGACGTAAAGAAGCGAGCGTTTAGCTACTGAGCTATCGAGGCCTTGAGCTACTACGATTTTTGTGTTAAATTTACACTAGTTAAACACTCCCTTCTACAAATTCTTTATGTTGATCTATTTTCACAAAGAATTATTTCTTAATTCTTTTTGTATTTTCTTAAAATTCTTACATTAAACTATGCAAATTTCGCTTTTAAAACGTTTTTCACATCTCATTTCATCATATTAACTGAAAAATTCTAAGACAGTTTCAACGTCTAGACCAACAATTTGTTGTCGTCTAGCGCCTTATCACTTCTCCACAGATGATAAATCAAATTACAAAACAGAAGTGACGTTGATAGCGTTGCTGTGTATTCTACAAAAGTTATAAAAAGTAAAATAAATAAAGCATCCATGTTTTTCTAAGGAGACATTCCTCTTTATAAAATACTATAATATAATACTATAAAAACTCGTAATAATTTCCAGTCTTTGTAACGTCGGATGAGTTGTTACTCAATTTTGTGGGAGGTTCATATTTGTTTACTATTGCACGCCTCATAACGTGAGAGAGTACTCTACTCTCGATATGTGGCCATACCTCAATTTCGCTACATAAAATAGTTTTAGTTAGACATCATATCCATATTATCATTGATGTTGCAATAACAATAGACATTGAATTATAAGATTAGTTTATTTTCTAATTGACTTACTTTAGATTACATAACAAAAAATGTAACTGAAAAAATATATGGACTGCCGTCCTTTGGTCTGTGCGTCTGTAAGTTTTCTCGCTTATTAGAAATGTAAGAAATATATTGAGATACATCTATTAAATAAGATTCCATATATTCTGGCGCGCACTTTTGGATTTTCCAAATATTTCAAAATTTTATGAACAAACGAGTATACAGTCTTTATGGATGATTGGACGCCGTTGCCCATAAACACCTACATCTATCCTCGAGTAAGAATCAAAATGTAGCTGAGTTGTTACCTCCGAGGACTAAAATAGAATGCCTCGTTACCAGTAAAAAAGGATCTCCGGTTCTTTACACTCAACACACAAAACATAGCAGCTGTTAATTCTGTAACAGCGTGATCCCTTTCCAGTCGAATCGATCCATTCGTGTCGCAGCCATAATATAACTGCAACATGGCTCTACCACTTAGAAAATTAAAATTAAAATGCATAGAGTATTATATTATATACTCTATAAACTACTGTACGCGAAGGCGCGAGTTACTTGAGATTACTTTTTGTTTGAAGTTCACATTCCACTCACTTCAGATGAAGATTTTCGGGTCTACAAAATGATTCCACTGCCTGTTAAAACTGAGAAAGGAATGACTAATATTATAAGCCTACAATCTGAATACATTGCAGTTAACTTTCCAAAAGAACAAATATATATCTATGACAGAAACTGACATGAAGCTATGCACTCAACTGAAACAAGATAGTTTTCTCTGTCACAAAAACTTACCGGTGTTTAACTTACATAACAACAATGCTCCGTGTGAAGCTAAGTTATTGAGTCACAGTTCGGGGACCTCCTGTGACGTCAAGCCGGCATCATGCAATGACGCGTGGATCGCATTACACACGCCGAACAGCTGTCTGGCCGTTTGCTGCGAAGCTTGCACTTTACGCACGATATGCAACTTTGACGTGACGTCGCACCGTATGACGTAGTCTGGCATAATAAAACTCGCGCAAGGGTGTGTAATACAATCCAAAGACTTCACTATTCACTCACACAATGAGTACAATACCAAAATGAAAATCGACAACTACTACTTCGATATCCCAACTCTGAAAACTACAGCGAACATCATTATCGGGTTATCTCGCCATAATCGTCTTTTATACCATTCGTAGAAAAGAGCACACATTCACGTCAAGCGCGCTATTCTCCGATTAATAGATTGGTGTTGAGTTATAATGCTATATATAAATTATCACATAAGAATTGTATTAGTGCCATAACGACTACTGATAATAAACATAAAGATAGAAAAGTTGATATTGACATATTTTCAGATAATCTTTGGAAATTTAGACGTGATTTATTACATTTACATTCCTCAAATAATTGTAATTCACAGTAAAGATGTATTTACTTTTTTCTTAATAGTAATTTAAAAGCTAAATTGTGATTAACTAATGATTGTATATTATAATTTATTAAGGTTTTTTATTTTTGTTATGTTTAACAAAAATAAAAAAAAATAAAAAAATAACAGTAGTAGATTATGCATGATTTAAATTATTATATATACATACATACATACATAAACACTCACGCCTGTCACCCAGAGGGGTAGGCAGAGACTACGGACTTCCATTTGGCACGATCCTGACACACTTCTCTCGCCTCCCTTACATCCATATATATACGCATACACTCTCGTCGGTTAAGGGTACTCCTAATCTGACCCATTTTCACCCAAATTATTATATAATACTAAATTCTGATTTTATTTATTGATCTCTTAATTTTTGTATTCAATTTAATTCACTGCATATGTATACTTGTGTCTATTTTTTATGAAATGTGTGTAACACCTGTAATTAAGTCAACACTTAGTTTTATGATTTTTTGTAAAAATATTATGCTTTTGTTGGTGTATGTCTTGTTGGTGTTAAATAAATAAATAAATAAATAATGTATCATGGAAAGTAATCCAAGAAACAAATGATATGGAACTTCAAGAAATTGACAGGCGATTACATTCACTACATGAAAACGAAGTCTTACCCTCGTCAATTACGAGTCACGACTTACACCAATACCTGATCTGCTACATACTTCTCAGCGCTGCAATTTTTGGAACGACTGTATGGATCGCAAAAAAGCTTTTCAACGGTTATTGCACTAAACACAAAGACATGACATCACATACAAATGAAGTTTGCAACCTACTTTCGGGGCGTATGTTTAATTAGTAATAATTTTATTATATTTAACTTGAAATTTGTACGTCAACAACCATCCTACTAAACACTAAATACTCAAAGAAAGATTTACCACAATATCTTTGTAACTACTTTACTTTTTTTAATGAACTTTTTTAAACTTTGGTAATCTTTTCCTTTCGACGTGCTCATCAATTAACTTCAACTCTACTTTCTTGAAAGTGTATGGCCCTGCAAACCATACAATTCCAATGCTCTTAGCTCTTAGAGGTGACAACAAATCTGTAACCTTCTTTGTTTGAAGTTGGTTGCAGGTGTTCATGGACTGTATTTCATTTAATAATTTTCCTTAAAAAATAACGAAAATGTGTAATGACTAACCTATAAATACAATTTGATAAGCATTACTTTTCTGATAACAGCAAATCACAATAAAAAAAACTACGGTTGCTAACCCGCTCGCCAAGCGTGGCAATTATGGCAAAATACCCCCCATGACAAAAGTTACAAAAAGACGGCCCCCAATCCCCGGCGGCCCCGCTATTCCTGGCTACGGTGGCGACCATGGAACGGCGGGGCAGGGGGTGCTACGAATCTCCGGTGGAGGTTCGGTTGCCACCTAAGACGACTCGACCTGGCAACATACGATGCACGCACCCTGAGGACTGACGAGAAGATCCTGGAGCTGGAAGAAGAGATAGACAAATTGTGCTGGGATATTATAGGATTATCTAAGGTCCGAAGAGAGGGGGAGGACACGGTAATCCTCGAATCCGGCAACTTGTTCTATTACCGGAAGGGCGACCATCTGTCTCAAGGAGGTGTCGGATTTATCGTCCACAAGTCTCTCGTTAATAACGTAGTAAAGATTATGAGTGTGTCGACGAGGGTTACATACCTTATACTCAGAATCACCAAACGGCATTCGTTGAAGGTAATACAGGTTTACGCACCAACATCGGCACATCCCGATGAGAAGGTGGAGGAAATGTATGAGGATATCTCTAAAGCCATGCATTCCTCCAAAACCCTCTATACGGTGTTAATGGGAGACTTCAACGCAAAACTAGGCACAAGAGAGAACGGCGAGCTGAGGGTAGTGAAATTCGGAATAGGGCAACGGAACCCAAGGGGTCAGCAGCTGACCGACTTCATGGAGAAAACGGGACTATTTATGATGAACTCTTACGCGGCCCCACAGGAAGTGAACCTGGTCGAGTCCCGACGGTTCGACAAAAAATGAGATTGGCTTCATTATGACGACTAGACGGCAACTGTTCAGTGATTTCTCAGTAATCGTGAGGGTGAAAACTGGTAGCGATCACCGAATGGTTAGAGACACACTGAACTTAAACGTTAAGTTGGAGAGGTGTCGTCTAATAAAGTCAACGCTCCGTCCCCCTCGTGCTCTAATCCAAAGTCCCGAAACCTTTCAGCTTAAAGTTACAACACCGTTTTCAGTGCCTAGAATATTGCAATGTAGTGGACGATATGAATGACAAGCTCGTGGAAACTGTCCATGCGGTCGGAGCTAAGTTTTGCAAAACCCGCCGCAGAAGAACACAAAAACTCTCCGATCACACTCTTAATCTCATGGCTGTTAGACGAGAGGCTGTTAGGGATGAGTCGCTCGCGTCCGTAGGCTTCGACCACCTAACCCTAGGCCCACCCTACACGTGTCCCCCGGGTGGTGCTAAACGAGCGACAAAGCCGAAAGGATAGACTCGGCTCCTCGCCGTATGGTAGCGGCGTAAAATCTACCACCCCCTTAGATCGCACCATGAGCCAACACAGTAAAGAAATGGCCCTGAGTTCCGGCGCCCTTTAATGGGGCAGGGGTGCGAAGAATCTCCGGAGTAAAACCGGCGACGAGATTCGCCACCCGTCACGTTCTGTCTCCCGGAGGGCGAAAAGTGGATTGCGGAGGCCCGTCTGGCTACGCTGAATGTATGTGAGCAATGAATGATAAGATGGATGAAATATGCGAAATGATGAATGATAGAGGAATAGATGTGTTATGTGTAAATGAGACGAAACGAAAGGAAAGGATGCCACTGCACATGGCATGTATACCGCTTACTGGTCTGGTGTAGACGAGACCGAGCGGGCATGCCAGGAGTCGGTGTCATCCTCTCAGAAAGAATGGGTCAATGTGTGAAAGAGTATGAATGTGTAAGCCCAAGGCTGCTGTGGATACGAATGAAAGTAGGCTTAAAGAAGTTGTTTGTGCTAGGGGTGTACGCCCCAGACATGTCTAAGCCCACTTATATCCGAGAGCAGTTTTGGGACATGGTAAGGATGGTGTTGATGAAATGTAAGGGAAATGAAAATATCATTATGTTAGGAGATTTTAATGGAAGGGTTGGGGTGAAGAGGTCTGGTTATGAAAGGATATTAGGAATGTTTGGCGATGAAAGTGTAAATGAGAATGGTGAAGACCTCCTCGCCGTATGTGAGGAAAAGAATCTTTTTGTGACGAATACTTTCTTTCGCCATAAGAGGATTCACATGTATACATGGGAAAGAGGTAACGATAGAAGCATGATAGATTTCATAATTGTAGATGAAAGAATGCGGGCGCAGTGGTAGATACAAGAGTTTACAGGGATCCAACGTAGGGACGGATCATTACTTGGTCTTATGCCGAATTAATGGTCTATTCAGGCGTTGGCGGCATCGGACATCTGTGTCTACCACTGCGTTACAGCGTATAAGAACAGAGAGGTTACAAGATGAAGGTGTGAAGAAGTATAAATGTAGACTGAGAGAGAATATAAATGGTTTGAATGAAATATGTATGAATGATTTAGACCTGAAGACTATATGGAATAATGTTAAGAAAGTTTTGGTGGATGCAGCCACCGAAGTATGGTGTAAGTAAGAGAACGAATGAAAGGAAAAATAATACGTGGTGGTGGGATGATGAGATTCGGATGGAAGTTGAAGCAAAGAGAGCATGGCTAGATTTACTGGCAACCAAAGCTGGTAATTCTGGCGGTATGAATGATGAGATTGAAAGAAAAAGGCAGACTTTAGACTTATAAATAAGAGAGTAAAAGAAGTTGTTGAAAGGAAAAGCAAGAAAGAACGGATAAGAATGATAGAAGGATATCTGATAACTTCAGGCAAATATTAAAATGTTCTGGAAACTCGTAAGAACTGCTAGGGAAATTCAAAACAGCCTAGAATGAATGCTATACGAGACGAGAATGGCTGTATGCTGAATGATGAAGTTTCAATTTAAAGAGATGGAAGGAATACTTTGAAAGCGTGTTTATGAGTGAAGGGTCGTCTGAATTAAGTGAAAAGAAATTCCGAAAGAAGTGGAGAGGTAGGAGATAAGTGTAGATGAAATAATAAAAGCAATGAAAGGCATGAAAGCAGGTAAGGCAGCCGGATATGATAAAGTATCACCTGAAATGCTAAGGGCTGGAGAGGAGTGGTGGCAGGTCTGCTGTACACCTTGTTTAATTTATGTTGGGAACTGAAGCGGGTACCGGAAGACTGGTGCAAAGCCGTTATAGTCCCAATATATAAAGGAAAAGGTCACAGCAGGACTGTAAAACTACCGTGGTATCAGCTTGCTTAGCATTGTGGGTAAACTGTATGCTAAGGTGTTAATTGAAAGAGTTATGGAAGAAACTGATGGAAAAATTTGGGATGTGCAAGCTGGATTTAGAAAGGAATGGGGTGTACGGATCAAGTATTTTCCATGCGCATGATTGCGGAGAAGTTTTGGCCAAAACCAGAAAGTTTTTGTGCTTTCATGGACTTGGAAAAGGCTTATGATAGAGTGGACAGGAATGAGTTATGGCAAACACTTAACTCATTTGGTTTGAGCGCTGGTTTGATACAGGCATTGAAGTCTCTTTATAGGGACTCTAGTGCTTGTGTCAGGATCAACGGGGTCTACTCGGACTGGTTTGGCATCCAAAAAGGTGTCAGACAGGGCTGTGTAGCTTCCCCCTGGCTGTTTAACCTATTCATGGACAGTTGTTTGCAAACTTTGAAAGTTGAAGAATGTGGGTTGAGAATGGGTGAGTTAACCGTTAAATGCCTTTTGTACGCCGATGATCAAGTCATATTTGCTTCGTCGGCGGCCGAGTTGCAAATGATGGTTACTCTAATGAACCGATCATTAAAAGAAAGAGGTATGAAAGTGAACGCAAGTAAGACGAAAGTGATGGTTTTTGGCAGAATTACTAGAGGACCTAAGCACTATGCTTAATGACCTCAATAATGCCTCCCAACGGGCAGGTCTTAAGATGAACATGGACAAAACAAAGATCATGTATAACGTCCATATGCTGCTACCTATGCCGGTAGTTGTTGGGAGCACTAAGCGCGAAGTTGTTGACGAGTATGTTTACCTGGGACAAATAGTCCGACTAAGTAAGTCCGACTTCCACCGAGAGGTCAATCGACGGATTCAACTTGGTTGGGCAGCTTTCGGGAAATTACGACACATCTTCTCGTCAGCTATACCTCAAAACTTGAAAACGAGACCGTACAACCAGTACGTGTTGCCAGTGATGACTTATGGAACTGAGACGTGGTCCTTCACTGCTGGCCGTATGAGGAAGCTCAAGGTCGCTCAGCGAGTTATGGAGAGGGCTATGCTCGGGGTTTCTCTGCGTGATAAACTTAGAAATTAGGATATCCGCAGTAAAACCAGAGTGACCGACATAGCCCAACGGATTAGTAAGCTGAAATTGCAACGGGCCGGCCATATAGCTCGAAGAACTGACAACCGATGGGGAAAAAAGGTTCTGGAGTGGCAGCCTCGTACCGGTAGACGAAGTGTAGGGCAACCCCCCACTAGATGGAATGACTACCTGGTAAGACATGCAGGAAGTCGATGGATGCAGGTGGCTCAGGACCATGCTTTGTGGCATTCCTTGGGGGAGGCCTATGTTCAGCAGTGGACTTGCGAAGGGCTGTAATTGTGATGATGATGATGAAGCATTACCTTTAGCGATCACTAATTCGATTGTATTGACTAATAATATATACAGGTTTAAAATAGGAAAACATGATAACAGAAATAAGTTCACTTATTTTACAATTGCAATGTCGTGTCGGTAAAACTTTATGTAAGTTATGTCGTAAGTTTTAAACTTAATGCGCTACTTTTTAGTGCCCTGGAATCACACTATGTCCAGGTTATGCAAAGAATTTCATTTAAATTAAATTAATGGCAATAAAAGAAGGAAGTTATAACGTGAATTATATCCTCGGAAAATTAAACTGCATTTTAAATAGCTAATTTCAAGGGTTGAAGAAAGGGTAATGAGAGAGTACATACTTACTTTATCCCAAGTATCGCAGATCACCAAAGAAACATAGGCAGAGCGAGGCATTCATTTCAAGTGATGCCAAAACTATGCTCCACCTCTTGAGCATAGTTTTTCGCGCACACATCTTTCTTCGTTATTTATTTAACAGCCAGATTTTAATGCCACGCTGATGATGGTAGAGCCACGCTGCGGTTTTTGTTATGGCTGCAGCACAAATAGTTCGGCTTCATCGAGGTAGGACCACGCTCTCATAGATTACCAGCGTAAAATAGCAGTTTAATGCTGTGTTTGGTATGGTGCGTGTAGAGAACCGGTGACCTTTTTTTACTGGTAACGAGGCATTTCATCTAAGTCCTTAGTGGTGACAACGCATGTGCATTTTGATTCTTAATCTAGGATAGATGTAGATACTCTGGGTCACAATATCCACTTACCATCAGGTGGACTGTGTGCTCGCTTATCACCCTAATTCTTTAATAAAATGCTTATGTGTACGTAAGTATATCCTCTTACAATAAGTTAAACATGGTTTGAGATTGGTTTCGGTGTCTTTTAAATTGTAAGGAGTGTTTAGTCTATCTCTCTTTGTTGTTTTGAGGTGCAATCCTCACAAGCACGCGATGTATTCAACAGTGCGATTTAGAAACTCTGGTCAAAGTGCTTGGATTTGTTTTGACGTTTTGCGTTTGTTTTCGTTGAATTGTGTAAATATATCTGTATCATTCATAAGTCTGTTTATACATGTTATTTGTTTTTTTGTTTTGTTTTTATAAAACGTTACCTCCACACTAGGATTTTCTCCTGTATCGTGGAGGCAGTTTACAAACATAAATTGCACGAGGACAAACATCCAGACCCGGAACAATTATTTGTAGGCCATACAAATACTTGTTCCGTGCGGAATTCGAACCCGCGGCCCCCAGCGCAACAACTCATTGCTAAGCCACTGCGCCACGGAGCCGTCTATTATATTAGCCGTTATTCTTTCATACATCTTACTACAGTACTTTATAACTATTTTTGGTAACAAATATTATGAAAAAACATAACATAGCTGCGGAGCGATTCCCATCCACAAACAAAGATCTCAATCGCACTGCTATAAAACATATAACTATAGTATCTCCAGTAATGAAATCTAAAGAAGAAGAATTGGTACGACGTGTTTAAATGGAGGAATATTAGAAGAACTTTTTGCATCTATCTGCTGTAACGCCTATACGATAAAATTCGGAGCTACCTTGGACGTATTGCCACTTCAAAAAACACCCGCACATATATTGTTCTTCTCCTAATTATTGTTTAATTATTGGCAACATCTGAAAGCCACTAGGCATAATTTATAAGAAGTGGGTACTAACCCACTTCTTAGAAATTAACTGCTCTGATTCTAGTTTATCCCCGTATTATGGCGGCATAAGAGAATGCACTACCTCGTATCGTCCCCTGGGTGTCTTCAAAGGTGACAGAGGGAAACAATTTTTTATAAAACCGATGTGGCATACGAAGTTATAGTCTACCTGAGTTAAGTGGCTACTGCAGCCCTTAGACAAATGCAACCATACTTAAGCAAAGAAGGCTACAAACGCATTATTAACTCTGACTTGTACTAGTAAAAATATAAGGAAATAGTCCTAAAAAGTTATTAAATAACATAAAAGAGACTAATGAAATAAAAATAAAAGTTGATCCATTAAATCTATTAATCCCTCATAATATTTTAAATTCATTATGAAGTTTATTAGTAATAAAATTTCAAAGAATATAATGTCGATTAGGGATAAATCAAAAAGAATAAGGAATAAATATTAATCCAATAAAAGTTCTAATTCAATTTAATGGTAAATTAAATAAATTTGTTGTAGGATCAAAAATTGAAAATAAATTACTTATCATTTTCAGTTTATATTTTTAAAGTTTTTTTTTTATTAAAATAAGATAATTTTTTAAAGTTAATAATGTTAAAAAGGACAAAGATAGCCTCACAGCCTGTAATTATACTGGATCTCTATACCCTTCAGACTGGAACACAGGCAGTGGAAGTACTGGTATTTGGTGGCAGAAATAGGTAAGAGAGTGGTACATTTTCAGATAGAAACATAGGCGGAAAAGGAGTCCTAAGGAGTTACGTGGTAGAGCCATGCCGCAGCTATATTAGTAGTATAGTTGTATCACGAATGGGTCGGCTCGACCGGGGTAGGACCACGCTCTCACAGAATACCAGCGTAAAGTAGCAGCTTAAAGCTGCTCCTTTTTACAGGAAATGAGGCATTCCATCTTAGTCCTCAAGGGTGACAACGTATCTGCATTTTGATTTGTAATCGACCATAGATGTAGATGTCTATGGGCCGCAGCAACCACTTACCATCAGGTGGACTGTGTGCTCGTTTGTCACCCTTATCCAATAAAAAAAATATCACCAAACTTATACATACAATGGGCAACAGCATCTTCCTGATAACAGTTGAAGATAATGAAAAACTGTGGTGGCCAATCCGCCTACCAAGCGCGGCAACAATGGCAAATATCCCCCTTATCAGGCAATATATGTGGAAGGTCTAATTTCAGCAGTAGAGTTTTGATAGGCTGTAAGGATGATGATAATGATTCTGGCTTATCTGTGGTCGACAGAACTCTTTTTTATAGTTGAATGTAGATTTATAATTTCTACCTTAAAAAATTTAAACAGGGTCTCATAATGTTCCATCCGCTCTTTATATCTAACTTTAATCAGATACGTTGTCACCCCTTAAGATTATGTATGTATGCTGGCAGAATGCCCAAATCTGTGTAGAAAAAGTCGTAAAAACTAACAGTTTTACTTGAAATATTGTCAGAATATATAATAGAACATTAAGTTACTGTTATTAAAGATATTTATTAGAATCGTTTTTAGTTTAAAGCTGTATTACCTTATACCCTTTATAAAATAAATTTTATATACTTTCCTGTAAATTTTTTTGTACTCAAAAAAAAAGATATGTTACAGTCAAATTTCTAGTGTAGACGAAATTACCATTGAAAACACGACGTACCGCATCCGCGCGATATACAAACAATCTGAAGCTAAGCAAAAAAGTTTTCAGAATTCAGAAATATTCTTTTTTAGTTATATTATAAATTAAACTAAAAAATAAAAATATACAGTATGTTAAAATTTTCTTTTCGTCTGGCCTTCTTTTCTAGGGTTTGGTCTTATTCTCTAAGTCTGATTTTGCCATTACTTTCATAAATAAATGCGTTCTCATTTCACACATTATGATAAAACAGCATTTACAAGCCGCGACCGGCATGTTCCCGACATGTATGTACTACGTGTGAGCTAGGATGCGCCAAATGGCCTCTGTGACATTATAAGAGAGCCTTAATTGGAAAATTCGAACCCAGATTTCACTGATACTGGACACACATTGAGCAGTAATACCAGCGAGAGGATGTTTTCTCTACACTCAGTGGCCAATTCTCAGACAGGCCTATTCTATATCAGTCCACTTAAAATACCGTTGAAACATATAACCGCTCCTTAAAGGGTGGCTACGAGATATTTCTGGGCTTTTCCTTTTAATATATCCTCAAAATATCAAGAGTTGGCTCCTCTCACCGCCACCACAAGTTCATTTAGTTTACTATAGGAAGGAATATTGCAATCGCATAATATATTATAGTCAACC
Source organism: Parnassius orleans (assembly GCA_029286625.1). Taxonomy (NCBI): domain Eukaryota; kingdom Metazoa; phylum Arthropoda; class Insecta; order Lepidoptera; family Papilionidae; genus Parnassius; species Parnassius orleans. The sequence continues at coordinate 2,598,766 of JAGSMP010000040.1, forward strand.
AACATGAAAGGTTGCACTAAAGATTTAAATATTTTTTTTGTATTAAATCAGGAGGAAATAAAAACAATAGATGTTAGAAACATTAATGTCGTAAGTAAAATCAACTTCATCTCAGAAAGGTTTTCTTGCCACCAAACAATATCATAAATCAGATTTATTTCGAACAATAACCATATTTTCGCGCACATTGGTTGCCACAAATAAGTCAGAATTTACTGATTGTTTTGTGTTTTGGTTTTATTTCTCTAATTTTTTTGTTGACTCGACCGGGGACAGACCACGCTCTCACTGAATACTAACGTAACATAGCAGCTTAACGCTGCTGTGTTTCATATGGCACGCAACTGCATTTTGATTCGAAGTCGAGTATAGATGTAGATGTCTATGGGCCACAGCAACCACTTACCCTCAGGTGGACTGTGTGCTCGTTTGTCACCCTTACCCTATAAAAAAAGACCTGCAAGTATGATTTTGTCAAGGCCATCGTTTTTGTCAAGGAATAGTATATTTTATATTATTGTATTAGTAGTAAGGCAAGGTTAACCGTGAAGTGGCGGTGTAGGAATGTCCACTATCCCGTATCACTCGTTGAGTGTAGTAAGTCATCGTCCTTAAAACAACTCAAAGTAATAAAAAACAGCAGTTGCTAACCCGTCTCCCAAGCGTGGCAACTATTTAAAAAAATCATATATATTATTTTGGGGAGGTCTATGTTCAGCAGTGAAGTTTTATACGTAGGTCACTCAATAAGTTTTGCGATGCTCGAAATTTAAAAATGGAACGCACCCGTGTTATATGTTTCTAAAAAGCAAATGTATTTAAAAATAAAACTCCATAAGCCAATTGCTCAATATTAAAAAAAAAAACAAAGTTCTATTAATTTTCCTGCAACGCTTCCCGCACTTTTCATTTAAAACGATGGATCTTAACCGTAAACTTTTGCGCGCTATGATATATTATGATTTTAAATTTGGTTTTACCGAACAATTAAGTTTACAACGGTTACAATCAGCATTAGGGACTCAGCTCCATCACGCGCAACAATTTTTAGGTGGTTTGCTGAATTCAAAAGGGTAAAATTAATCTTAAAGATGACCAAAGAACAGGGGCCCCGCAAACAGCAGTAACGGCAGAAAATGTATGGACTACTGAAATGTTGGTGCGAGAAGTCCCACGAATCACATATACGGACATCGAAAAGATTGTAGACATTAGTTCGGGGAGCATTCATACCATCCTACATCAACATCTTGGAGTGAGGAAGCTTTATTGTCGATGGTTCCCTCGTTTGCTCTCCGAAAGCGAAAAACAGACTCGTGTGGATTGGTGCCATGAAATGCGTTTACGTTTTGAAAACGGGACATCTAGACGTGTTTCAGAAATTGTCACTGGTGACGAGACATGGATCTATCAATATGATCCGGAAAATAAAAGGCAATCATCGGTATGGGTCTACTCAGAAAGACAGTTACCGACAAAACTGCAAAGACCTCGCAACGTCGGCAAAAAAATGGTAGTTAGTTTTTTTTCGCGGAGCGGACATTTGTCGACGTCAATGCTGGAAAATTGTAGGTCAGTCAACTCTGAATTGTATACTACAGTTGCATTACCCAAAGCATTTCGAGCTGTGCGGGAGAGAAGACCAAAGACCGGGCTTCAGGGAATCATGCTGCATCACGATAACTGGAATCTGGCGCTGAAACTCTAAGTCACCCACCTTACAGCCCTGACTTAGCTCCTTGTGATTTATTTTTGTTCCCAAGAGTCAAATAAAAAATAAAAAGCAAGCTTTTTTCAAGCGCCGAAGAAGCCGTGGCTGCCTACGAAGAAGCGATTTCCGACCTGTCAGATCAAGACTGGCAAAAGTGTTTTCAGAGTTGGTTTAGGCGAATGGAACTTTGTATAGAGCATGATGGAGAATATTTTGAAAAGATGTAAAATTAATATTAATAGTATCTAGAATACTTTTTGTATATCTCAAAACTTATTGAGTGACCTACGTACCAATAGATAGCGGTATAAATATATCGTTTATGCTAGCCGTAAAATTTCCAGACCGGGGACAATGCACAGCGTCAAAGGTGCCAAACGTTTGATGTAATGACTGATATAATGACAAATCCTCCCTACAACGGGAAAAGTCCAAGTCCACATGTGATCTTTTAAGGGCTCATGACGTGAAAGAAGGCATATATAATATATTATAAAATACCCGTAATAATAAAATATTATTAAGTAAAAGCTTTTGAAATTTCCTGAATTATTTCCAGTTAGATATAACGCACATTATGCTTATTTTTTTAACTGTAAAACAAAAATTATAACATAGTTACGTTGTCCCTTAAGTTTTCAGACTTGGCACTATTTTACTGTGATCTTGGCTTTCAATATTTTGACCATACTAAATGTCAATAAACTTGATAAAGCAAAAGGTATGATTCCAAAGATATTCAGGTTCTTTGAATTTTGGAAACATAGAAAGAAGAAATAAAGATAGTTATATACTTCTAAATACAGTTCAGTGGAATAGTGAAAGAATTACAGCGGTTTGTTTATATTTTAAAACTTGAATAATTTACTGTCGCTTAAAAACACTAAATCAACAAAAATAAGTATGCAAGCAAATAAGTATGTATGTTGTCAGGCGGGTAAGCCAGCCTGACTCCAAAGCCAGTATTCAGAGAATATTTCGAATTCAAACTTAAATTGTATAATGTTAAAATTTGTGTAACATAGTATGGTCTAGACTCAAACTTTTACATTGTGGAGTTTGTGTTTAAATTCAAAATTGTTTCTTCGACAACTATTCAGAGCACTTAAAATTGCAAATAACATTACACTGTGACTCAGATTTTGAAGAGACAACTTTTAGTTTAAACACAAACTCTAAAATGTCAAAATTTAAGTCAAGACTACACTATGTTACACAAATTTTGTCGTTATGTAGTTTGAAGTTTGACACAAGCAACCGCTCCCGCCGTCACTTGGCCTCAGACGTCCTGTTAATTTTGACTTGGATGACTCATCAGCATGGTTCGTGGTGAAACTTCTACAAAAGCCAATGCCACATATACGTAGCGCATCCAGGTTATTACAAAGAAGGCTGTGGATGGGGGAATAAATGAAGGCATATGCATCCGAAAAGTGTCGACTCAACTGGTGAACTGGTGAACTGGAAAAACCGGTGATAATAAGCACTATTAACAGTACGAGGGAATCGGTTCTGCGATTACTAAACCGCCTGACCTTTGTAATTATAATCAAACCTTTCAAGGTTTAATGCCTTATTGTTGTAGCTGATAAGGATATATATTCACCATTATTATCATCATCATTAAAATTAACAAAAAGAAAATTAAATAATTAATATGAATACCACTAAAAAGACGTGCTTTGTACATATATATATATATATATATATATATATATATATATATATAGAAATTAGTACTGTATTTGCACCTGCAACAAAATCTTATCACTCCACGGGTTGACTGGCAGAGAATGTCGTAAGGCATTAAGTTCGGCCTTTGTTGCCCTCGTTATTAAAGTGTCAACAAACAAGATTAAATAAATAAATATTTAAAAGCATACTCGTACTAGGTGCCATATCTCAGGTGATTTTAAGTCAAAATGACAGTGACACCACACGAGACTTAATGGCGTCTAAAAATTGAGCAGCGTTTGAGTATTTGGGCACAAGTCTTTCATCGCTTGATCGGATATACAGGGTTATTTTGCAACAACCGGCCAAATTTGCAGTGAAGGTTCAGAATAAGTATAGGCAAATGGTGATTAATTAAAAATATCTCAAACATTCTGTCCTTTTTATCTTTTAAATTCAAAATGCGTGGTAATGCATTATTTCAACTGATTTTACTGCGCATGCACACATTCGTAAGGGTCGATCGGTAGGCAAAAACGTTGTTGCCCATAAATCACATTCAATTTGGGATAATTTCAAATAAAAATAGAAGCATTATTTACTCGTATTTTCAAAAACTGCAATAACGGTATATCATTATTTATATATATGAACTTAAGTTTGAAATTTGGCTACTCTTTGAAAAATAACCCTGTATAATGAAATTACTCCTTAATAGTATAAAAATAGCCATACTGTTCAGTTGAACGTAACGGTTGAGAACAGTAGTGTAGTAAAACATTTTAATTTTAAATTTTTATATAACATATAATAAAGATATATATAACAAAAATTACTTACTATGATTCTATGCGAATGAAATCGCGGGCACACCTAGTTATACAATAAAACACAGGTTGTACCAACTAAGTATTTACAAAATTTGTTTAAGAAAAAGCTTGAAATCAACCATCTCATTCCCAGGGGTTATCATCAACCATGCCTTCATTCATGTTATAATAACTCTTTTTAATACAGTTTTCGTTTAATAAAATATTTCAACCTGGTAATAGAGAGCATTTTTAAGGTAAAGGCACCTAAGTCCGAAGGGTTTTAAAATTGGAACCATATTCCGCGGTATTTAGAAAATGTATCTTTTTTCAAGATCTCTTATTTAATTGATAATATAACATTGCATAGCCATATAATCAAAGGCCTGTAGTAATATCTATACGTTTTAAAACAATTGGTTAGTCTTGCTTCAGCAGCTGATCCGAACCCACGCTTCATACATTTTGGACCTTATGCACGTGAGTACCATGTTTTTTTAAATAGTGTGTGTAATTCTTTGGGGTAAATTATTTCAAAAATATATATTTTTAATCGAAACACTGAACTTTTGTATGTTTTTCTGAATAAATCAAGGTGAAAATACGCCTTGAAAATACAGCGGCATTAGGTGCCAAATATTTGGGCCGGTTCTTTAATCCGATGTATACCGCGGAATAGCGATTTCAGATACTTGTTTTTTTTTAATTTTCAGGGTTGTTTTTATGATCAGGCCCTTGTTGCGTTGGGTTCGACAAACGACTTAAAAAGACAATGAATATTAAAATCTATTTCCGAGGTATACTTTTGCGTTTCATTCACTAATTATGGTATGATAAAAGTGATATATTCAGGTATTTTGTTAATTCATTGTAAGGGAAAACTAGGAAGGAAAATTTAAGTTCATACACAATTCGATGTTATTTTTAGGAAGTATTGCATGCCGTAAGCGCTAAACGCGCCGGTATGTTCTACTAGGGCCTAAAAATTAAGATTCCTACGTTTTGTCGCATGAAATCGTATCTAGCAATCTATTGTACATATAAGTGATATAAAAAGCACATTGTTAGAAAGATAAATGATTGTTGAACTTATTAATATTTTTTTTTAAATCGATTAATTGCTATTTTTACATAAAAAAAGGGGTTTTAGTGGCTTATGGTGTGGATTTATCAAGTCCGTGTGGCTTCGTAAACACGATAACTTTTGAAAATATCAATTGTTCAACTCAATCTATTTTTAAAACTCTTCATCTATCATGTGGGAAGCCATTGAATGTAAATGGCAGCTTATTTTTGTTTTGTTTAGTTATAATAAATTTTTTTTGGCTGCGAAATGTCGAAATTTTCGGTGTTTTAGCAGCCTTATAAGAATTTATTTTTGACTAAATAGAGCCGTCGTGAGTGGACACTGTATCGGTTGTTTACAGCGGCTCAAAAAGATCGCTGTACAAATACACAATATTCGAAAAACAAAATTTCTTACATACTTGATTATAATAATAATCAGGGATTTTTATTACAATATTTTAAAAGCACAGAATAAATAATAGTAGTACGTACTAAAAATAAGTAGGATGTAATATTTATACTTAAATACGTCTTGGACTTTATGGAGTGACCTGAATGATGATATGATGATCATATGAGCATTATGAGTCGTGCACTTTTGGATTTTCCATTTTTTTTTAAATTGAAGTTTGACATAAAGTTATCGGAAAATTGGAAGTATAATAAGGTTATTAGTGAAAACTTGTGTGTATTTAAACTATTTTAAAAAATTCCGTATAATCATGTTATAAGTAATTTTTTTAATGCGCTTAGGGCATGCCCTAATTAGATTTACCAATATTATATTTACGAAGATTTTGTAATTAAGTATTAATCTATATATAAATTTTGTAACAATTTTGCATTTTTTAATACTCGGAATTAGGAAACGAGATTTTTGGTATGACACGCTCGTTCGATGTATAGCAAGTCGAGATAAGGTTATATAGGCAACTTATTCCGCGGCATATACACACGCAAAGTACAGTGTTCACAATTTTACGCAGCATTCTAAGTACTTTCCTTTAGTTTCACCACCGCGTAGATTCCTATTTCGTTCATAATAACTTTCGCAAAGTTGGGTACGTAGTCGTAAACATTTATGGATAATAATTCTCTACTCCAATAATTTAATAATATCATTTTATAACAATATCTCGCTTTAGAGAGAACCACATATTGTTTGTTCTATTAATGTAATATTACGAGAAGTATTGAAATAAATAAAATTGATTAGCTATGTATATTACGTAATAACAGGAATTGTTCACAAGTATTAAATATTTGTGTTGATTAACAGGTGCTTTTTAGGCAATCAAACCATCTATCCCACAAATTTTCACATACCTACAAAATAATGTAAAGATTATACTTCTGTAAAATTTTCTCTCGCTGTAGGTTGGGCGATTTGTGAAGGAAAATCAAAATTGGTCAAGAACACTTTGTAAATTATTTAATTGCATTATTAAAAATAAAATAAACTAATCAGGTCCACGGGGATAATAATAAATATTTTTAAATTATAATAATTTTTGGGGGATGAGTCGCTCGCGTCCGTAGGCTTCGACCACCTAACCCTAGGCCCACCCTACACGTGTCCCCCAGGTGGTGCTAAACGAGCGACAAAGCAGAAAGGATAGACTCGGCTCCTCGCCGTATGGTAGCGGCGTAAAATCTACCACCCCCTTAGATCGCACCATGAGCCAACACAGTAAAAAAATGGCCCCGAGTTCCCGGCGCCCCTTTAATGGGGCAGGGGTGCGAAGAATCTCCGGGAGTAAAACCGGCGACGAGGTTCGCCACCCGTCACGTTCTGTCTCCCGGAGGGGCGAAAAGTGGATTGCGGAGGCCCGTTTGGCTACGCTGAATGTATGTGGAGCAATGAATGATAAGATGGATGAAATATGCGAAATGATGAATGATAGAGGAATAGATGTGTTATGTGTAAATGAGACGAAACGAAAGGGAAAGGGTGCCACTGCACATGGCATGTATACCGCTTACTGGTCTGGTGTAGACGAGACCGAGCGGGCATGCCAGGGAGTCGGTGTCATCCTTTCAGAAAGAATGGGTCAATGTGTGAAAGAGTATGAATGTGTAAGCCCAAGACTGCTGTGGATACGAATGAAAGTGGGCAAGAAGTTGTTTGTGCTAGGGTGTACGCCCCAGACATGTCTAAGCCCACTTATATCCGAGAGCAGTTTTGGGACATGGTAAGGATGGTGTTGATGAAATGTAAGGGAAATGAAAATATCATTATGTTAGGAGATTTTAATGGAAGGGTTGGGGTGAAGAGGTCTGGTTATGAAAAGATATTAGGAATGTTTGGCGATGAAAGTGTAAATGAGAATGGTGAAGACCTCCTCGCCGTATGTGAGGAAAAGAATCTTTTTGTGACGAATACTTTCTTTCGCCATAAGAGGATTCACATGTATACATGGGAAAGAGGTAATGATAGAAGCATGATAGATTTCATAATTGTGGATGAAAGAATGCGGAGCGCAGTGGTAGATACAAGAGTTTACCGGGGATCTAACGTAGGGACGGATCATTACTTGGTCTTATGCCGAATTAATGGTCTATTCAGGCGTTGGCGGCATCGGACATCTGTGTCTACCACTGCGTTACAGCGTATAAGAACAGAGAGGTTACAAGATGAAGGTGTGAAAGAGAAGTATAAATGTAGACTGAGAGAGAATATAAATGGTTTGAATGAAATATGTATGAATGATTTAGACCTGAAGACTATATGGAATAATGTTAAGAAAGTTTTGGTGGATGCAGCCACCGAAGTATGTGGTGTAAGTAAGAGAACGAAAGAAAGGAAAAATAATACGTGGTGGTGGGGTGATGAGATTCGGATAGAAGTTGAGGCAAAGAAGAGAGCATGGCTAGATTTACTGGCAACCAAAGCTGGTAATTCTGGCGGTATGAATGATGATATTGAAAGAAAAAAGGCACACTTTAGACTTATAAATAAGAGAGTAAAAGAAGTTGTTGAAAGGAAAAAGCAAGAAAGAACGGATAAGAATGATAGAAGGATATCTGATAACTTCCAGGCAAATATTAAAATGTTCTGGAAACTCGTAAGAACTGCTAGGGGAAATTCAAAACAGCCCAGAATGAATGCTATAAGAGACGAGAATGGCTGTATGCTGAATGATGAAGTTTCGAATTTAAAGAGATGGAAGGAATACTTTGAAAGCGTGTTTATGAGTGAAGGGTCGTCTGAATTAAGTGAAAAGAAATTCGAAAGAAGTGGAGAGAGGTAGGAGATAAGTGTAGATGAAATAATAAAAGCAATGAAAGGCATGAAAGCCGGATATGATGAGTATCATTCGAAATGCTAAGGGCTGGAGAGGGTGGTGGCAGGCCTGCTGTACACCTTGTTTAATTTATGTTGGGAACTGAAGCGGGTACCGGAAGACTGGTGCAAAGCCGTTATAGTCCCAATATATAAAGGAAAAGGTCACAGCAGGACTGTAAAACTACTGTGGTATCAGCTTGCAGCATTGTGGGTAAACTGTATGCTAAGGTGTTAATTGAAAGAGTTATGGAAGAAACTGATGGAAAAATTTGGGATGTGCAAGCTGGATTTAGAAAGGAATGGGGTGCACGGATCAAGTATTTTCCATGCATGATGCGGAGAAGTTTTGGCCAAAACCAGAAAGTTTTTGTGCTTTCATGGACTTGGAAAGGCTTATGACAGAGTGGACAGGAATGTGTTATGGCAAACACTTAACTCATTTGGTTTGAGCGCTGGCTTGATACAGGCATTGAAGTCTCTTTATAGGGACTCTAGTGCTTGTGTCAGGATCAACGGGGTCCACTCGGACTGGTTTGGCATCCAAAAAGGTGTCAGACAGGGCTGTGTAGCTTCCCCCTGGCTGTTTAACCTATTTATGGACAGTTGTTTGCAAACTTTGAAAGTTGAAGAATGTGGGTTGAGAATGGGTGAGTTATCCGTCAAATGCCTTTTGTACGCCGATGATCAAGTCATATTTGCATCGTCGGCGGCCGAGTTGCAAATGATGGTTACTTTAATGAACCTATCATTAATAGAAAGAGGTATGAAAGTGAACGCAAGTAAGACGAAAGTGATGGTTTTTGAAAGAGAAGAAAGTAAAACGTTATGTGAAATAAGAATAGAAGGGGAGTTGATTGAGCAAGTGGATGAGTTTGTATATTTGGGATGTTTATTTAGTAGGGATAGTAGATATGATAAGGATATAGAACGACGAGTGAACGCAGGAAATAGAGTGAATGGGGCTCTACACGCTATTGTGAAGAGTCAGAATGTGTCAAAAAAGGCACGTTTGGCAATTCACAATGCTGTGTTAGTCCCTACTTTAATGTATGGTAGTGAAAGTTGGGTCTGGCAGAAGAAGCATGAGAGTAGAATAAATGCTGTAGAAATGCGGTCATTAAGGAGTATGCTAGGGCTGAATCTGAATGACAGGGTGAGAAATAGTGTGATAAGAGAAAAGTGTGGTTTGCAAGATGACGTTGTGACCAGTACTAAGAAAGGAATGCTTGGGTGGTTTGGTCATGTAGAAAGAATGAACGAAGAAAGAGTGACAAAGCAAATTTATGCTGCAGAAGTGAACGGCAGAGTCGGAAAGGGACGCCCTAGACGAAGGTTTATCGACCAAATTGGCGATATATTGAAAATGGGCCAGATTAGGAGTACTCTTAACCGACGAGCGTGTATGCGTAGATATATGGATGTAAAGGAGGCGAGAGAGGTATGCCAGGATCGTGCCAAGTGGAAGTCCGTAGTCTCTGCCTACCCCTCTGGGTGACAGGCGTGAGTGTTTATGTATTATGTATGTATGTATAATAATTTTGGTTGTAGGATAATGAATATCATATGTTATTCTTCCAACCTTTTTCATTTACAGTTTGTACACTTGGAATGAGGAACCAAATACATCGGAATAAGAATTTTTACATCGGATTAAAGTGTCGCTGACTTCTTTTTATATTTAATTAATTAAAAATACAAATCAAGATCTAATAGCCAAACCTATTGTCTATTTCAAAACTAAAAACAATACTAGTTCTGATAAAAATAGCCAAACCTTCAAAAGGGTACAATAAGTGCTTAAATTTCTATCTTCCTTCGAGTTTTAGTAAAAATACCACGAAATTAGATGCCTTATATTTTTTGGGATTTTGTTGAAGTAGCGTATACATTGCTCTTAGAATAAATTATTGACTTTGTGGAGTCGAGAAATGGGTATCATTAGTTTGTGTTTGTTACTCGTGTTTACAGAATGTACATCACTATTTAATTAAACCTATATTTCTTTTTCTGAATATGTACATTAAATATTCGTAAATAATATACTGAGAGTCCAAAGCTAACATTTTAGTTTCTTTACATTTCCTCTGGACTCTCTCAGCTTTAGTTTGTAAATAGCTCTTCGTGCTTTGTGCCAACTGGTGCACTTAAAGGCATTAACTGGGTATAGTTTTATTTAAAGAACATACTTTAACAGCCGGTGGATCTTTTCCTTTTTGTTTTTTATAAACTAAATTTGTAAAACCGTAAAATTGGATCATTATATAATCGGTTTATACGTTATGATTTCTTATATTTACGCGAACACTACACATGAATAAAACTATTTTTACGGATTTTATCGCGTTTAATTTATAAAATCCGTAAAAATAGTATTATTCAATGATTTATACGTGGTAGAGCCACGCTGCAGCTATATTATGGTTGTGGCACAAATGGGTCGGCTCTACCGGGGAAGAACCACGTTCTCATAGAATACCAGCGTAAAATAGCAGCTCAATGCTGGTGTGTTTCTTGTGGTTAGTGTAGAGAACTGGAGACCCTTTATATTGGAAACGAGGCATTCCATCTTAGTCCTCAGTGGTGACCACACATCTGAATTTTGGTTTTTAACTAAGGAAAGATGAAGATGTCTATGGGCCACAGTAACCACTTACCGTCAAGTAGACTGTGAGCTCGTTTCTTATCATTATTCTATAAAAAAAGTAAAGTAAATGTAAAGATACAGCCTATTTACGTTCCACGGCTGGGCACAGGCCTGCTCTGAGCCAAGAAATGTCCGCCGCACTGCCCCAATGATAGATGGCATTTTTCAAATTATTTTTTTTAAATTACTTAGACACTCAGGTTTCTTCACGATGTTTTCCTTCACCGCACGTGTTAAATCGTCACTTAAAATTGCAATTAACAATTTCATTGGAGCCGCCAGGAATCGAACCCGTGCATAGAGCTACTACGGCTTATAAAAAACAAAATCATATTATCATGTTTATATAATAATGTCACGGCGGCCAGTCTTATAGGACAGTGCTCGAGTGTATGCGCAAACTCAAGTGCACAGTAAAACTCAAGAACAGTGCACTTATATATAAATTCACAAAAATAAATTAATAAATATATTAAATATATAATCTATTATATCCTTATATGTATATGTAAATAAGTATGATCTATCCTTATATGTAGATGCGTGTGTGTGCGTTCGTGCGTGTGTGTGTGTTGGGGGGGGGGTGTGAGTGTGGGTGTGTGTGGATGTGTGGGTGTGTGTATGTGGGTGTGTGGGTGTGTGGGTATGTTAGTGAGTGAATTTTATCAATTTTAGGTTTTTCACCCTAGCCCACTGCGTTACACACTCCTCCCACCAACTTTCCAGTTGGCTGGTAGAAAATGCCATATAGCATTAAGTCCGCCGTTTGTACGTTTAGTACAATAAAGTGTAGATATAAATAAATAAATAGTCCGACGGAAAGGTTATTCGACAACCGGAGAGAGATCAGGCGCAGGACCCACGGTTTTAAGTGCTTTGCGAGGCACGGCGGTGGAACACCGCCAACTTCCTAATTCCGAGCTTCTACTGAGAATTAGAAAAAAAACCGAACAACTGATTTTGGCCCCACCGGATTCGAACCCGGGACCTCATGATCAGTAACGGCGTTTACGACCTCTAAGACCAACGAGGCATCATATACTATATTAGATATTTTTGAATAACAATCAATTAAAATAATACATTACCACGCATTTTGAATTTAAAAGATAAAAAGGACAGAATATTTGAGATATTTTTTAATTAATTTTTCTTCTCCATTTGCCTATATTACGTGTTCTGAACCTTCTTTGCAAATTTGGCCGGTTATTGCAAAATAACCTAATAGAATATAATAAAATAGAATATTTTTTATTCAATATAGATAACTTGTGTAATTCTTATTGAAAGTCATGTTTTACTTTACCACTGGTTCGAAAAAAAACCTCTGTCCTGGGAAGAACAAGCAAGAAACCCAGCGGGACTTTTTTTTAAAGTAAATTTTACATGAATGTACAACCATTTATAAAATTTATTTTAGAAACAGCTTGGAAGCAACCACTCCATTCCCAGGGGTTATTATCAATATTCACTTATATTATAATAACCCTTATACACAGTTTTTGTTTAATAAAATATTTAAACTTGGTAATACAGAGAACTTGTATATTTTCTGGCACTTTGTTCTAATAACGTATACATTGCCCCAGGAATAAATTACTGACTCTGTGGAGTCGAGAAACTGTTCAATAATGTATTATATATATATATATAATTCTTCTGTGTGTGTGTTTGTTACTGAACTCCTAAGCGATTGGACCGATATAGATGAAATTTTTCGTGTGTGTTCCAGTGTACAGTAGTTAAATTCACAATTGGCCCTATAGGTGGTGCTATTGTCTAGATCCTCAACTCACTCAAGCGAAGCCGAGGCGGATTGCTAGTTGTATAAACAAAACAAAACGAATATTACATACGTTCAAGTGGAAATTCAGACGAAACACCACTTGCAACGCCACTTAATGTTACTGGATTACGCTCCACTTGAAGCCGAACACTGTAGTGCCACTAATTTGATCCTTCACTCTTCCAGTGTAATAACCTCGGTACTTAGAGCACTTAACAAAACCACCGTAGCACAATCTCGGCAGTAACTTGCACCATTACGCTCCAAGTAATCTACAGTACATTTATTCCCAGCATCAAACGTATGAAACGTTTTCTATAAAAGTTAAAATTCGAGTTGATTTAATTTATTTATTTTAAAATTTCTTTTCAACTTTTTTTTTATTTACGCCACATAGCTAGACTGGGTTTTTGGTTCCAGCAGTTTGCGGGTGCGAGTTTGAATCCCGCACGAAACAAATATTTTGTATGACCTAAAAATACAAATACAAATTGTTCCGGGTGCGGGATGCTTGTTCTTGTGCAATTTTTTTTTGTATAGGATAAGGGTGACAAACGAGCACACAGTCCACGTGATGGTAAGTGGTTGCTGCGGGCCATAGACATCTACATCTATCCTCGATTACAAATCAAAATGCAGATGCGTTGTCACCCGTGAGGACTAAGATGGAATGCCTCATTTCCAGTAAAAAGGGTCTCTGGTTCTCTACACTCACCATATAAAACACAGCAGCGTTAAGCTGCTATTTTACGCTAGTATTCTGTATTATGTATGTGTAGGAGAAAGGTCGTTATTAAAATGTAGAACTTTAAATGGAAAGCTTTAATCCCACTTCTGATGTAGGAGAAAGGGGTCGGCCATGCTGAATAATAAGTCAGGGATTACAAGATAATATTTAATATTATTAATTATAAATTGCACCAGGGCACTTTTATAATTAATGATAATAATTAATTTCAAATTAATTATCCGTGAGCGTCTAGGATAAGCTAGCTTGGACAACCAGTGCACCGAGTCACGCCAGAGCCAAGACTGTTCACTCCGTCGTTTTTTTTGCGCCCAATGCAAGGACACCCTCCGGAAGCGGGGGAGGGTGGTGGTGAATGCTCATAGCATACCACGCTCCCGGCTGCGTGGTTATGTGGGACTCGCTTTGAAAAAGTGCCTTACCCACTAAACACCACCTGTGGGAACGGCTTTAGCCTGTATGGCCTTTCCGCCGAATCGGAAGCGACCCCCCTCAGGGCCTTCCGTCGCTTCGCGGTCGTTTTATATCCATTGCAATTCAAGTCGAGTAGTGGGGCGGTGGGGGAAATCGAGTGGCGCGCCAGGTGGCGTGATCGGTGCACGTGTTGTTTACAATTTTTGCTGTACCGGCGTACGACGACGCCGCCATCATGCCGTCATATGTAAACTCCGCGATAAAGGACGAAATGCAAAGGTTGTGTATGTAAACATCTTAAGGAAATATATTATTTTTAATGCAGGCGTAAAAGAGTATAGACAACCCCTTAAAATCATGCCGTCAGTGTACGACAGAGACGACAGAGAGAAATGAAACAGGAGACGAGTAGCAGCATCTTTCTGATAGTATCTCAAAATTATAAAAACTACGGCTGTCAACCCGCATGCTAAGCGTGACAACTATGGTAAATATCCCGTCTATCAGGCAACTAAAGGGAAGGCCTATGTTCAGCAGTAGACTTTGAAAGGAATATACATATATTAATGAATGAAAGCGGTTACATAGAGATCGAACCGTTTGAATAATTACAAATCATAACGCTATCTATCATAGGAGCTGGGCAGTACGCATATATCTCCCTTTTGCAGTTACAAAAAGGTTTAAAATTTACATTGTCCTGAGATTGAGTTGTTTTTATATTATTCCTATCTGTTATTATCTAAATATCGCAGTTCTTACTTTAGTGTAATAATCAACTAATTACTTTAATTTTACCTACATGACGCTATAGGTATTTTAAAGCAAGGTATAGTTTTATTATACGCGGGTTATGATATATGACACATGTGTAATAGATAGTGCTTTCCACGCAATGTTATCAGTAGACCAGTAATTGTAATCTTCTTACTTTTATCGGACAAAGGTGATGCAAAGAAGCGGGTTGTTTCTTGCTCCTCATGTTTATATTACTCTTAGTCTTAGGCGAAATAGTTCATATACAAATGTTAACTTTCTTAGGATATATTTTTTTGATTTTGATTTCTGATAAAGAGTTTATTCAATAGCGCATATCTGTTAAAAATGCAGACAGAGTAAAGAGTTCAATTGAAAAGTAAAGTAACAGCCCAAATATGGCCCACGGCTAAGTATATGCATTCTGAGTTTAACGCGATGTCTTTGACGTGCTGTCCTGACGCATTTGTTCTCTTTACTTATTTTTATTAATTTACTTAATTTTAATGCATGTTATTAATTTATATGATTATTTGTTAAAGAAATTCTTAAAATTAGACAAAATCCTTACTTTATAACAGAAAATCTTTTTATTTAGTTTGTAAATAGCGTTTATTCATTTTTAATGGACTCGATGACAAATTAAATCGAATAAAATAGAATTTAATTAGCCGTAGATTTAGTTTTGCCATTTAATGACAAGTGTCACAGTTCACTGTTTCACTACTATATCCTCTTTTTAACATAAAAGATGTGCTGAGTGAATGACTCATCTATCAACGCACAATCCAAACCGCTTGGCAAAGAAATCTGAAATTTGGACAGTAGCTATATTTTATGACGTAGACATCCACTGAGAAAGGATTTAGGAAAATTTGGCCCCCTAAGAAATTTCAGAGGTTGTTCAATTTTGTATGGAGAAAACATATTTAATGATTTAAAACAATATTATTTACCCTTACAGGTTTAAAACAAAAGTGCAAATTGTGTATAAAAATGTTGTGTTTAGACGCACTGTTCAATCCGCTGGACGTAGAAGCGTGAAAATAGGACAGTGACTTCCTTTTATTACGTAGGCATCCACTTATAGGATGAAAAATTATTAACGATTTTTGTAACACGAAAATTTGTACTCATACATTTGGATTAATGAATTATATCCTTTTTTATTTTTCGAAATCTAAACTTATAGTGATAAGACAAGAGCGCAAAGTTTGCCATTGCGCAGGAGGATGTTTGCGCAAGCATAGGTGCACTTTCTATTCCCACACTCTCATAGTCCGATGGGATGGTAATCCGACACAAATATAAAGAGATCAGATGCAGAACGAACGGATTTAAGTGTTTTCTGAGGCAAATAAATGAAACACCGCTAAAATCACCGCTCCGGGCTTCTACTAAGAATTTCTCGACAGAGAACCCTGATTTTGGGACTCATCACACCTATTGTATATTTAAAGGTCAAAAACTTTCCTCGATTGAATTTAGTTTTGTGTTTCATTTGTTTGCAGGACGAGACATAATATAGATACGTATTTTAATTTTGATTTTGTTAATGTAATTAGGTACTTAACTTTAGATAGGCATAGGGGATTGTAGCTTTCATTTCAAATATTTTTGATATTAATGGCAACATGGTGCTTCATACCATAGTACAGATAATTGGTGATAGAGCTCGCCACAAACTAATAAGAAGTTAGAGTTAAGCTTGCTTATTCAGCAATCTCTAATCTGTTGTATAGAAATCAAGTATTGGCTAGAAAAATTCGGAAGCAAATTATGCTGCACTGCTACTCCTAAGTAAAGTTTTATTATATACGCATTAAGTTTTCAGGTCAAATATTTACGACATCGTGGAAGAGCAAAGTTGTAAAAATTTCAAAGACGGTATATCTCCGAAAAGAACATCCTCTTAAAATTTTAATATTTGTTTTCAGTCAACAAAATAAAACTATAAAATCGCTTCTAGTTTACAGTTTTCGAATTATTTCATTGATTTTAATTTATTAACTTTCATTTAACATTAACACGTTTTTATAACTGTAGCTAACTATGTAGTTAATGAATAAAACTAATTTAATTTAATTTTATCATCATAAAAATTACATCCTATTAAACGACCACTCTGTATTGCAGTCTCCTAGGCACTGAAAATTATTTTGTAACTCGAGCTGAAAGTTTTGCGGGGCTTAGAGCATGAGGGGTACGGAGCGTTGACTTTGTTCCTCTCCAATTTAACGCTTAGGTTCAGTTTGCCTCTAACCATTCGGTGATCATAAACCATTATTTGTATAGGAAAAAGACCCATACCAACCGATATTTAAATGGTGAATCGCACCATCATCCATCACAGTTAGCTACCGTGGGAAAATCTTTGTTTCAGAGAGCACGAGGGATCTGTGACAGAAAACATCTGGCCGCCGAGCTTCAGCACGTCGAGCAAGTATTGCAAGACAACAAGCTTCGGGTCCCGCGCCTACTTCACAGTGACCGAGTGAAGCTGGCCACAGTCGAGCGTGTGCCTGCTGTACTACCCTATGTCAGAGGAGTCACAGACAAGGTTGGCTACATTTTGAAGCGAGCTTCTATTAAAACATACTTCAAGCCGCCGAAGAAGATTAGTCAATTTTTACCATCTGTCAAGTGTAATATCCCTCTACAAGATGCAGGAGTGTACAAGCTTGATTGCGAATGTGGTCTCTCTTACATAGGACAAACAAAACGATCCATTAAAACCCGCGTGAAAGAACATATAGCTGACGTGAGGCACCGACGCTCTGGGAAGTCTGCAGTCTGTAAACATGTTCAAGATCGTCCCCCGCCATTACATCAGATTTGATAGACCACAAATCCTCGCAAAAGAACACCGATTCCTACCAAGGATGATACGCGAGGCTATTGAAATTAAAAAACATCCTAATTTCAATAGAGAAGATGGATGGGTGCTGCCATCTGCTTGGGATCCTATAATTAACAAAATTAAATCCAAACCCAAGCATACCACTGCAAGACTTCAAGATACTGTAAGCTCATTCTGCGTAGATCGGACCAAAAATTAATATTCAAAAAACTGAAGGTAGCCGGGCTAACTATGACATTGGGACGTCAAACACCTCAGTCCCCCCCGTGACCATGGGTGCTGTAAAGCACCCGAAACGTCGGGAATCAAAATTAGTAAAATTAAACGCAATAAAATCCGTAAAAATAGTTTTATTCAATGTGTAGTGTTCGCGTAAATATAAGAAACCAACTGTCATAGCTAAAGACCGAATGTGGTAGCATGTTTTCCGGGACACCTGAGATTTTGAGTGAGATTGAGAGGTTCTATTGGCAGCTGTACACGTCATTGTTGGAACCTCACACAAGAGTGAGTAACGATCCAAGAACAAGTCTTATCCGATGTAATTCCGATGATATTCCGGGCAACAGTCTGAGTGTGATTAGAATGGCTCTCCATCACCTTAAAAATGTCAAGGCCCCGGGCGGGGATGGAGTTACAGCGGAATTTATGAAAGCGGGTGGGTACTGGTTGTATTTGAAGTCCTTAAGAAGCTCTTTAATCCACATGGTGACCAGACATTACATGGTGACCACATATATACCCTTCGGCAAATTGTGCAGACGACGAAGCCTTTGATTCCGTCGAAATTTAGGCGTTGCTACACCGCTGAAGGGACGGTGCCAAGTTA
This sequence comes from Parnassius orleans, assembly GCA_029286625.1. Taxonomy (NCBI): domain Eukaryota; kingdom Metazoa; phylum Arthropoda; class Insecta; order Lepidoptera; family Papilionidae; genus Parnassius; species Parnassius orleans. The sequence goes on from JAGSMP010000040.1 coordinate 2,617,351, forward strand.
ACTGTCAGTATATCGAAGTACTGAACTGTTTTTACAGTAGGGGTACGATGACTGTCTGAGTACAGAACCAAAATATGAAACCTATCCAACTGCAGAGAGGTGTAAAACAGGGTGACGTAATATCCCCGAAACTCTTCACCGTTTTATTGGAAGACGTTTTTAGCTCCTGGGCTGGAAAGTATACGGTATTAACGACAATGATGAGTACATCACTCATCTTCAATTTGCCGACGATATAGTTCTTATGACAGAATCGCTGGAGGACCTAAGCACTATGCTCAATAACCTCAATAGTGCCACCCAACGGATAGGTCTTAAGATGATCATGGACAAAACAAAGTCATGTGTAACGTCCATGTCACACTTGTGCCAGTAGTTGTTGGGAGCACTAAGCTCGAAGTTGTTGACGAGTATGTTTACCTGGGATAAATAGTCCTAATAGGTAAGTCCAACTTCGACCTTGAGGTCAATCGACGGATTCAACTCTGCTGGGCATCATTCGGGAGGTTACGACACATCTTCTCGTCAGGCGTACCTCAAAACTTCAAAACAAAATTTTACAACCAGTGCGTGTTGCCAGTGATGACCTATAAATCGGAGACGTGGTCCTTTACTGCTGGCCGTATGAGAAAGCTCAAGGTCGCTCAGCGAGCAATGGGGAGGACTATGTTCGGGGTTTTCTGCATGATAGACTTAAAACGAGGATTTCCGCAGTACAACTAGAGTAACCGACATAGCCCAACGTAAGCTGAAGTGGCAATGGGCCGGCAACCGTTCACCGATGGGGAAGAAAGGTTCTCGAGTGGCAGCCTAGTACCGGCAGGCGAAGTATAGGGCGTCCCCCTACTAAATGAGTGACGATCTGGTAAGAACGTGCAGGAAGTCGATGAATGCAGGTGGCTTAGGTCCGTGCATTGTGACATTCCTTGGGGAAGGCCTATGTTCAGCAGAACTTATGAACTTGTGAAGGGCTGTAATGATGATGACAATGATGAAACGTCGCTCCCGATTAATCTACTTGCCTTGACAATTGTAGTTTTTTTATTTTGGGTTATTATCTGCCCATCTTCAGTTTCATTTCTCTGTGTCGTCTCTTACAACACCCATGGAATGATATGAGGACATATATCTTGAAGTGACGATGTAAGAGAACCCACAACCTCCATAACGGTTAACACATGCATTTATTTAATTATTTATTGCATTACTTAAGAAAATCAACCGCGTATAAATATGAGAAATAACACTCAAGATATAACCAAATGCATTTCCAATAACAAATTTTCCTATCAAACCACAAGTAAGTTGTGGAATGCCTCATTACCAGACAAATGTGTCTCCAGTTCTCGTTTCTCGCCATACAAAACAGAGTACTTTGGTATTCTGTGAAAGAGTGGTTCTTCCTGGGTCGAGCTGATCCATTATGCTGCAGCCACAATACAGCAGCGGTAGTGTGGCCTCACGTGAAAATTAATTTTAACATCAAGTCTTGAAATAAAAAAAACGTATCATGCGCTTTTTAATTAAAACAATCTGTTAAACAATTTGTTATTACGCATATTTCTTTATTTGAGTGCCTACACAGTAAACGTAATAATCACAAAATATGTTTTCCATCAAACAAAACAGCCCAATTTAACAACAGTATATTTTGTATGGCCCCTCGAATTTATAACCATTTACCATTACACATTTTGAGATGCTCCAACATAGATAAGTTTAAAATAAGATTGAAGCAATTTCTTGTTAATAGGGCATACTACAGTGTGAAAGAATATCTCGAAGACAAATATGAAATTCAATAATTGACTGTTACATGACTCAGAATAACTAAATTGACTTGACTTATATAATTTTTTTTTATTCATTACAGCCCTTCACAAGTCCACTGCTGAACATAGGCCTCCCCCACGGAATGCCACAAAGCACGGTCTCGAGCCACCTGCATCCATTGACTTCCTGCATGTCTTACCAGGTCGTCACTCCATCTATATAATATTATCTAAATTGACTTATCGCTATTATTTTTGATTAAGTATTGTGTGAACTCAAATTGTAACTAGAGCATGTTTAAGTAATTTAATATAAAAATAATAAAATGTGATGGATATTGCATGCCAAATGGCGGAATATAGCTGTACTAAAAGTTTGTTCTTTAAGTGATAAACTACGTAAACACCAACTGTATCAACCTATATTCGCAATAAACGATTTGAATTTGAATTTGTTTTAATTAAAAAAATACGAGCTAGTTACTACCCATTATATCCATCCATTACAATTATATTTACCATAGATATTCGAGCTGTTTGGCAACCGCTATTTTTTATTATGTTGAGTTTTACCAGGAAGATGCTGTTGCCCATCTCCTGTTTTATTTCCCTTTGTCGCCTCTTGTGACACCTACTGGATGTTATGAAGTGGATTCTCGCACACCATCATCACACAGTGCTTTTAAATGGTGAAATAGGTAATATTAATTATCGGCGTAACAAATTAGTTTCTTATTTCTACACTAAAAGTTTTTGTATTTAAAAAAGAATTTCCGCAGTGAAGAAAAAACCGAACCTGGAAATGGTTATGTTTTAATACTTCCTTTGTTCTGAATATTTAATTTTTTTTTTGTATTTTTTAAACTTCTGTACATTTTACTGCAAACGTCATGGGAAATAAATTTTCTTAGCTACCCGATATTATTCAACTTTAAACTTTACCGCAAGTTGTAAAACGAAACCTTCGGAGTCTAGTGAAATAAAATATATAACCTATTTCATTTCATTTCATTTTATATATTATGTAAAAATTATTTTGCTACGATCCGCGTGCAAAATAAAATGCTGTGTATTAGTTACAAGTGGTGAAATTAAAACATTTTTACAACCGACTTCAATGTAAATGATTAAGGATAACTCAAAAACTACTGGTCAGACCTTAATCAAATTTATATGGAACTATATGAGAAGCACCCGCTTCCAGAATCATCGAAATCGATTCACCGAGAAAAAAGTCATGAGGTATAACACATAAAAAAAAACATACATTTGAATTGAGTAACTCCTCCTTTTTAAAGTCGGTTAAAAATAGAACCTCTCCTCCCTACACACACAATTGTGTGTGATATCACTGCTATCACTAAGCTTAACACCACTACTCTAGGTAACACCATTGTCTATAATATTACACGAGTTTCGCCTTGAAATAAGACATCATAAGAAGACTCTTCGATGACTAACCGCTAAACAAATTTATTTTTGCGGTCACATGTTTATTCAGCTACGGTAGCCAGTAACAATGATTTACGAATTATTCTGCCACCAGAGCGCCACTTAGGAATGCGGTGAACTATTGACAGATTTCATGAGAGAATTTAATTCGTTCGGAAAATGTAGAGTTATTTTTTATTTTCTGAAATGTTAATTATATTTTATACTAGCTATGCCCGCGACTTCGTTCGCATGGAATCTTTGTTAGCAATATATTTGTTTCCAATATTTGTAATATTTTTAACGGCACTACGGATTACTTAACCACCGAGGGCGGCGTATTCGTTTAATATTTAATTTAAAATAAAACTAAGCAACTTACATATTATTGCACTTAGAAAATATGAAAAATAACCTAAAGAAAAGGGGAGCAATTACGGTAATTTATAAATAAACTAGCTTTTTAAAAGCAGCTTCGCTCGCGTCAGCTTGAATTTAGGAACATCATTAAATGCTGTTCTGTGCCAAATTTAGCAAAATTCGATCACTTTTAGAGTCACCTCGGAGTCTCTATGTCAGTCAAAGATTTTTTTTGAATTCTAAAGACTATTAGACGTAGATTATTGGTATTTGGCATAGATATATGCTACAGGAACACGTGAATATAACGGATGTTTGTAAAATGCTCCCGAAAACGAAGACAGACGATAGTAATAACGATACCTTTGAGGATGGGTCAGAAAGAAAATCGATCCCGAGGAAAAAAATATCATCTTTTCACAACGTTTTATTAGCTTTATTCACGCTCCATCATGTTAGTACAGCTAAATGAAACGATAATTTCCATATTATATATATATAATAACCAGCAGTGGAATTTAAATCAGCTGACTAGGGTCAATATTCGCGCGGACGCCGAACTCTTTTATATAGCTCGGCACGAAATAATGCATTAGGTATTACTACTCACTTTAACCTTCTCTTTCACACACGCGCTGCCGCCGCCCGGCCGACTCGTGTCGCCTCATTTTACACATAGCATGTTGCATCGAAATTTACCTTCTAAGATTTGTTTGCAGGCGACATAAGAATTAGAGGCGGCAATCATAAAAACACTTGCAAGTAATTTTTAATAGTTTTGACGTACCTCTTTTTAAATTTGGACGGAATAAAAACGGAAAGCAATTAAAATAAAGTAAAATAATTATTTTTTAGATTAATTCTGATAGATTAATTAACTGTCGACCATAATTGCAATTGATATTAACTATTAAATTATTCAGTACCATTTCATTTCTATTTTGTTGTACAAAATCAAAGATAACGATGAAATAGTGTTTATAATTGTATAAGTGAGTACGCAATTAGGTACGTTTATAAATTTTTGTAATAATTTTTGTTTTTGTATTAACGAACTGCTTGTTGCGTCAGGGTACAATTGATTGTCTAATTGTATTAAAAAATGAGAACTATAACTTCTAAAGTCCATATGAAGACTAGTCGTAGGGATAACTAAACTTATAAAATTAAAGTTGGCAATGTCGCAACTGTTTAACGATCTGTGGAAATGATCAAAGAGCTTACCACAAGGACGTTAGGACGCACGCACTTAGTGGTAGGCGTTTGTTTTGGCGGGATTGGTTATTAATTTTAGTTTTTGAGACAATTTCGTGTTGACAATCACGTGCGCGTGAGCGACAGTTCAATCGTTTTGTTTATTAAATTCTTGTTGTTATTACTTGTTGTTATTATTCTTGTTGTTACGTTTTGTGTTTCTTGTTTTGTTTTAATAATGCCTAACGCGTACGTTTATAGTGCTCGTAAATACGGCAACATGTTAATGTGCCTTGGAGAATCTCATAAGGCCACGGAGGATTTAGATCGGTAAGCTGTTTCATACTTAATTTTTTTTAAATAACTTGGTACTGAACTGATCTGAATAGGTACATAACTGAATACATCAGAATAATAAACATACCTACGCGATGGATAAAAAAGCATGACTCTATCCTTGTTAACATTTCATTTACGTAAATTTTTCATTAGCAGGGAATCGAACCAGGTATTTGGTTTAATTAACATGTGAATTCGAATTAAAGTGGCAAGCACTGTGGCAAAATAATAGGTTAAGTAGATAAGTTAGGTATTTAGACAAGTGTTGTAAATTATTAGGTATTGGTACGATCGCTAGCTGCGGGCCGCGCAAATCTGGCGTCCGCGCGAGTATTGACCCTAGTCAGCTGATTTAAATTCCAATACTGGTTTTATGTTTAAGTATTTTTATGATTTTTTTAAAGAAATTATAGTTTCATGTAGCTGTAATAACACGATGGAGCGTGAATAAAGCTAATAAAACGTTGTGAAAAGATGATTTTTTTCCTCGGGATCGATTTTCTTTCTGATCCCATCGTCAAAGGTATCGTTAGAACTATCGTCTGTCTTCGTTTTCGGGAGCGTTTCACAAACAACCTGTATATATCTAGAAACACTATTTTTTATATCGGGCATGTCTTCCGATGTATCCATAAGAAAAGTAAATTGTCTTGGTATCAAAATTTATTATTATTATTCACATTTTACTCTTGACATTCATTCATAATTAAAGTTAATTTAGTTTAAACAAAATAATGATTTCATGGTCTTCTATTAATTTACGGTATAATGTTTATTTGAGATATTTTATTTACATCATTGGTCCTATTTAATATTGATTGGCACCATAAAATAGATGTAGATATTTTTTTACGTTCGAGTAGACTTCAAACTTTCATAAATGCAGTTCTATAATGATGTATACTACACATGGAATAAAACTAATGTTACGGATTTTATCACGTTTAATTTTAACTTTTTTTACGTGGTTTTTTTTTACGCATCTTTGGATGAAAGTTCTATAAAAACCCGCGTAAAAGAACATATCGTTGATATAAAGCACCGACGCTCCGGGAAGTCTAAAGTAGACATGGGACGAGTACTCGGTTTAGATTCGGTACTCGGCGGATTCGGCCTTTTTTTAGGGTTCGGCCGAGTACCGAGCATTAACGGCCGAGTACCGAGTACTCGGCCTTAATTATATCCTAGAGTATCCTAAAATAAAGACAAAAAGCCAATTTTTATCATCATTATTATTATATTAGACACATTAAAACATCAGGAACATGAGAAACAGCAGAAATATTGAGAACGTACATAAGAAACTATAATTGAAATTATTATTACTAATATTTAAAATTTAAGAGAAGAAGATTTAGATGCTCGTACTCGTACAAAGGTGACAAATGAGTTGATAAATTATGAAATTAGGGTCTTTCCCGCGCAAAGGGTGCACAGATTCGTCGTGCTGCAATATCGCGCTGTTACTCTGTGTAGGGATGAAACAATACCATCAAAGTATCGATACTTTATACTATACCGTATCCGTACCGTGAAAAGTGTTAGTTAGTGAGGTATTCATTACATAAAATTTAAAAAAAAACTATGAAATAAGGTCATTTTTTGTGTTTTGTTTCCTAAGATCAATAATTTTTCTAAATGTTTTCCGATAAAATGATTTCTATAAGCAGTCATTTTCGCGCCAGATAACGAAAACAATCTCTCGAATATGAGTTATTTGACAAGTAATCAGTAATCACTCATCAACAGAGTCTGTGTGTGTGACTGATCGAGTACCGATACAAGTACTTTTTTTTTCGATACTACTTGGCACTGAGTTTTAAAGTATCGATACCTATAGAGTAAGTACTTATATTTACTCGTATCGTTTCATCCCTAACTCTGTGTAAGGGAAATAACCTCCCTAAATTTTTTAAGGCCGTGTATTCAGCCGAGTACTCGGCCCAATCTAGACCGAGTACTCGGTGGCCGAGTACTCGGCGAATCACTACTCGTTCCATGTCCAGTCTAAAGTATGTCAACATGTTTAATTGTCCCAACCATTATATCGGATCTGATAGACAACAAATCCTTGCAATAGAACACCGATTCCTACCAATGATGATTCGCGAGGCTATTGAAGTTAAAAAACATCCTAATTTTAAAGAAGATGGCCGAGTGCTACCTACCATCTGCTAAGGACCCTATAATTAATAAAATTAGATTCAAACCCAAGTATACTACTGAATTTATTCTATTCTATTCTATTCTATTCTATTCTTATTCTATTCTATTCTATTCTAACTATGGCTATATGCTGATTGGTCTTTAGGAACCAAATGAGTGATCTCAGTAGTTAAGAGGCTCAGGAGCGACTTCTGTTCGAGAGCCTCTTGAAACTGTCGGGCGAGCACAGCGTGACACACCACGAACCCCTTCAGCCAGTAGTGATGCAGTCCGTCGAGCCCCGAACTTTTCCAGTTCGGGGCCCTTCGGACCGCCTCAGCCACGTCGTCCGGCGTTATAATGACGGGGTCCATGGGCGTAACATTCGCACACTGACTCGCCACAACTTCCGTCCAAGGGCCCTCGCTGTGGTTTACGGGCTATGACCACAGGCCGTGCCAGAATACGACAGTGTCGGCCTGATTCGGTGCTGGGCCCGCTCCACGTAACATTGGCCGCTCCAATGATTTATAGAGCCTCTTCTGATCACTCTGGAAGAGACGATTCTGGTTGAACCGTGTTAACCTCTCGGTATATCGCCAAATCCCCCAAGCGGGGATTCTCTGCTTCAGGTCGTCTATGCGCTCCGTCAGTTTTTGCATTATATCCGGCTGGGACAAACTGATATTTGTCCCAGCAAACGCCATCCAGACGGTGCGCACAATTCTCGGCTTATTATTGCCCGACCTGAAGCTTATCAGTCTGCCGATGGGGGCCCTTGCCTTTGCGATACAGTCCTCAATCCTTCTTCTCCAGGCTGGAATAGCGATACTTTGCACAGTAGCACGTCCAGACGTGGGAAGTTTGGCACCAACAATGCGGCAAACTGCCAAAGCGGCGCCAAAAAGTATTGAGTCCGTGAGGTGAGGTCCCGGCTGGTTTCCAAGTAGGTTGCCAGCAATGGGTTCAGGGACGTCACGACATCCCGATTCAGCTTGCTTAGGGTTATGCACGGGAGTCGCGGTCGATTTTCGAGAGGCGTACAGCGCATTTCCACAATCGCCTCCTCCAATTTACTCCTCATCTGCTCTAGTTCGTGGGTGACCATTCCATCATCGCCTGAATCAACCAGAGCGGGAGGATCCATGGCGGCCTCCACATGTGGCTGCTGGTTTGTGGCCTGAGGAGCCGCATCCCTAGCTATGGCCGGTTCATTCGATGAGAGAATAGCCTCACGCCGTAGTCGTTCGAGTTCGGCATCATCAAATATTTTCGAGCGCAAGATGTACCGAACTCGGTCTGCCAGGTTTTGCTCCGTGACAGTAACAGACGGCTCCAGCTCAGCAAAAAAGCGATGCATCTGAGCTCGATACGCTATCCCCCAGTTTCTTCCCCTTTCGCCCTATAGTACGCCCACAATGTGTTTGTGTTTATATATTTATTCCAACGCATGCGGAGTTCTCCACCAGCGGGGGGTGCCGCTTGCGGAGTCCGAGAGGACCCAGCCGACACCAAGCCATCTGGTGGGGATGATGGATGTGAGGGGCTGCTAGGTGGTCGTGCAGCACCTCGCGCTCGCCTGGCGGTCTGCATTCTGTCGCGTCCAGCGCCAGCTCCAGACGCACCCCGGGGGCCCCCAGGCAGCGGGCCTATGCACGTTCTATTTTTTTATTATTATTATTATTATTGGTGTAGTTTCAAATTATTTTACCAAAGCTATACCTATATTTTAAACTTTATTTATAAATATGGTATTTATTTGAAAAACACCCGTCATCCCGCCTATAACTAAGATATAATAGAAAATTAATATCTAAGCGAAGGAAAATACTTAACCTTCTTTATTCGAAGTTCCGTAATCGGATAAAAAGTAACCTATAAGTTGCCCCGGGTTACTAACTACCTACATACAAAATTTCATGTAAATCGGTCCATTAGTATTTGCGTGAATCTGGAATACACAGACAGACAGACAGACAAAAATTCTAAAAACCACTATTTTGGCTTCATTTAGTCCCCTGGACTTGTTTTTTTCAAGAATATATTAGAATTACAGACACTTTTCTACAGATTTATTATATGTATAGATAAGGTTTCTTGCATTGCAAACTTCAATTATAAAGAGGGAACGATAATTACACGTAAATTAATCCATCACACCGTTACGTCCTGGGGATGTAGCAAGACGTGATTATGGAAAACGCTAGAAAAATCTCATGGCTTTCGATATTTGGCGATATAATCGTATCGGCTACGTCACAGCTGACATTAAACACCCAGACTGGCTACGGGCAGCAACGTCCAAGTTGCGAGAAGTCTTTTATGCGATCGCCATGACAATTATGAAAAATCACCGCTACATTGGGAGAGCCCCTGAGTGTTCGCTGCTTGCTCAGGCGGAGCCGGCGGTAACCGTGCTGCTATCGCACCTTCCTCTTCATACGTCTTCCGCTCCCGCTGATGCGTTGACACCGTGTCTTGCAGTAGACTTTCGCAGGCTGATGATAATGAAGAAGAAGATTAGATAATTCTTTTGACATTTTTGGGTGATAAAATAATACGACAAAAGTCCTCAGTCATCCCTCCAAACTATAAATACGCTCCTGCAAGGTGTGTATTTATTGTCCTTCTTGCAAAATTGTAGTGTTTCCATCCATTACAGCCTATCAAAGCCTATTGCTGAATATAGATCTACCCATAGATTATTTCATATGGGAGATTTTGCCATAGTTGCCACGCTTGGCAAGTGGGCGGGCAACCGCAGTTTTTTTATAATTTTCAGTTGTTATCAGGTAGATGCTGCTGCCTGTTTCCTGTTTCAGTTTCACCCTAACGCCCCTTACGAAACTCACGGGAAGATATGGGGTAGTGGATATTCTTAGGTGGTTCGTTTTATACGCATTCGTGCCATAAAACACCCTCTTAAGATTATAATCATTGGCAGTATATGTATGTGCCAGGTTCTTTTAAGAAAAAACTAATTTGAGCTCAGTATCATTACAAAGATTTGAAGTATATTTATTAAAAGTGGACAGTGGACACCTGTCGATAAATGATAAAAGAATATTAATATAAACAAACTAAATCTACAGCTCACTAAATTGAATACAGCGATAGCAATGCCTTTCTACAATAATCGACGTTTTTTCTGAAGTCTGTCCGAAATATTTACATGAAATTCCTTATGCGTTTTTTTAAAGATAAATATAAGATTTGTGTTAAAAATGTGGTTTTTATCGGCTTTGAAGATTTCCCTGAGCAAATAACAATATACATTAATAAATTACAACATCGTAACAATTTCCTTATAACTAAGTAACGTTCGGAAAGTGTAAGTCAATGTAATTTATGCATATACAATATAAAAGTATCATTTAAAACTGGAGTTTAGTTCAGTCAGTTTGTTATAGTCAGGAACAGGAAATTTATAAAAAAAATCTACAACCATAATAAAAAAATTAGTAATGAGGGTTAATAATCTTCTACTCACCAGATGTCGCTAGTTGGGACTGAGATGAAGTTTTTTGTTAGGTACGCATTTTCATTTAATTGAGACGTTAATTTTACTCGCAAATAAAAGTTTATCAGTTTCTAGAGTATATTATAATAATACACAAAACAATGCTTGTAGAGACGGTGGTTTGCTCTTTAATTATTTGCCAATATTTAACTCTTTTTTCTACTTTTAAAAATATCCGTAGTTTGGTTTATTCATATCTAATCTAATTAGTATATAATATAACTAATCTATCAGAGAGAAACATTAACCCTCACATTTTTCGAACATATTGACTTCCCCGCTATGAAATCTGTCAAATATATTCACTTCATTCCAAAGTGCCGCCGTCCTGGTGGCAGAAAAAGTTATGGATGCCAGTGAGATGGCCCTATTACCACCAGTTCTAAAAAATAAAAGACAAAGATTTCGACGCGATCGATACATTATAAAGAAGAACCTTTGAATCAGAAGGATAATAATCGAGAGCTTAGAGATTACACGTACTTATTTAAATTTATAGGTAGACTAGCTGATCCCCGCGACTTCGCCCACGTGCAATTTAGGGTTTTAATTTTTTTTGCGAGGAACCCTAATTTTTTTCTAAAATAAAAGTAGCCTATGTTACTCCTTATGACATCAGCTATCTGCCAGTGAAAATCCCGTCAAAATCGGTCCAGCCGTTTCGGTGATTAGCTGGAACAAACAGACAGACAGACAGACATACAGATAGACAGACAGACAAAAATTTTAAAAAGTGTATTTTTGTTATAATTACCGTTTATACTGTCATATGCATTTAGTACAACGCTGTTATTTTGACATTACAAACAGACACTTCAATTTTATTTATTTGTATAGATTAATAACAAAAGGAGTACCATCAAGAAATAAGTGTCCACGCATAGTACGCGAAAAATCTAGGTTCGATCCTCGCCAAAACCAACGAAATCATTGATATCACTTTTTTCGCTATTCGGTGGTGTAGGAAAACATTGTGATCAAACCTAAATTTTAAAAAATGTAAGAAAATAAATGAATTCGTTAACACGCAGTAGAGCAGCACGATGAACTCTTCCCTTATCCGAAAAATCTCTCTCAGAAATATGAAGGTGCTTATGCCCAGCTGTGTGTTTAATTGTAGAAGAACACCTTACTATTGCCCATGTAATAGATAGGCGCCTTTTAAAAAAATTACAACTTTGATTATTGATTTCATTGGCATCCTAGTTCTACATCATGAAGTCTTTACCGTTAATTTATTTGAGAATTATATAATAAAGTTTACATATTATAATTTAGTATCCTGTAATTATATTAGTGGTCAAAGTACTATTATTCCAAAAAAGTTTAAAGTAGGCGAAACTACTGTATTTTATTAGAGGCTGACTATATTGTGAGTGTTAATAAAGGCTCAAAGCCGTAAAAAATATTTCTTTATAAATGAAACAGTAGTTTTGAAACAACTATTTTTTTTTATTACTTATCATTATTTACCTGCTATATTTTTACAGGTAATAGCAACGAAAATACTCGACATGTTTGATATACAAATGTTGGCAACCCTATTGTGACCTACTTGCTGGCTGCTCACCACAACCGATGTACTGGGGATGGTTATTCGGCAATCTGGCTTAGAACACATGATTTTCCCTACATATAAGCGAGCATTGTTTGCGAAAGGTAGCGTTCATGACACTTTAAAACTAACAAAGTGATCAACTTCAATATTAATCCAATTAAAGTAAACACGCGATCTTGATTAATGTAGTGTTCTGTTTACTTAATGATTAACCTAACATCATTTTATAGGTGTAGTATACACCGTGGCGGGGTAAGAATATCCCCTACCCATATCGTCTCGAGGGTGAAAGAGGCGACAGAGGGAAAATGAAACAACAGCATCTTCCTGATAACAATTCTAAATTATAAAAAACTGCTGTTGCCAACCCGCTTGCCAGGCGTGGTAACTATGAAAAAATCCCCCCATGACGCAATCTATGAGGGAGACCTATGTTCAGCAGTGGACTTTTATAGGCTGTGATGTGATGGATAAAAAAATAATTTTACCTCCTCCCTATAGCAAGAGAGGCTTATGCACAGTTGTGGACTTTAACGGGCTGCTTAAGAAAAAGGAAGTGGTAAGGCTCTTTTTCTGTCCAGGTGTCTCTCCGAGTAGATATCGCCCTTTCACCTATTTCTGTCGCTACACAATATTTCACTCGTTGTCGTAATTCTATTTGAAGGTAAGAGAGCCAGTATAATTAGACCGTGAGGCGTTCCACCGAAATCCTCAGGAATAAAAACACAATTGTAGCCTTTGTTGCAAGTTGGTAGCCACTTACTCTTAGTTGGAAAATTAATTCCATTCTCATCCTAAAATTAGATAAAATTTTAATGGAACATTATTTAATTTTGACGTAAAATCGCATTAAAAGTAGATTTAAGAATAAAGTAAGACATAATGCAATTCCATCACGAACTTTTCTGTAATGCCTTAAATTTGATTTTTCAAGTCGTCTAGTCCAATAACACTTAGCTATGACCTTAGCGATAACATAATATGCCATAATTAAGTTGACAAAATTCATTATTGACACCTCTGTTTTAAGGAATGAAAATGAAAAGCGAGCATAGAATCCACCTGATGGCAAGTTAATGCAGTGGCCTATAGACATCTAGATTTATCCTCAATTAAGAATCATTATGCAGATGTATTGTTTTTTTATTAAAATACAAAAACATAAAAAACAGAAAGCTAGGCAGAGTGTACGGATTTCCATTTGGGATACATGCTAGTAAGTTTACAAAAATATAACACCATCATATTAAACTATCCTGGCTAGAAATTCTAGCTATTCTAACTTTAAAATAAACCTCGTTCTATTTACATCGTTACATCGAAAATATGTCTTAAAAATATTTTAAAACTTTTGCATAAACATCTCATATCGTCTTGTAGGTTTCGCAAGACACCCACAGTGACAGAGGCAAACAAACCAGGAGATGGACAGCAGCGTCTTCCCAATAACAATAGAAACCCGTCTGCCAAGCGTGGCAAACATGAGGCAATCTATGGGGAGGCCTCTATTCAGCAGTGAACTTAGACAGACGGTTATGAAAAAATACGTATAGACATTGTATCTCTTTCCATTTTTTATTGTCTTTACGTGGAAATTAATTCGAAATTCTTAAATACGTAGTGAAATAGTATTCTGAACCTATGAGAATTTAAATCCTTAGGCTCTTAGGAATAGCAATGAGTAAGTTTCTATCGATACTTTACGTGAAACGTTGCAAAAAGTTGGAGATTTAATATATCCTTTTTCAATAGGCAGTAAAAGTTTTAAGCCTCAGCGGCAACTGGCAACAAATTATTGAACCCTTGCTGCGAGCCCGTTCTTGTTTCAGTTGTTTCTTCAGAAAATTTATTTTATGCATGTGTTTTTATGAACACTATTAAATTTGTCTTGAGCTTTGTTTGTTGTCATTCCGAAGTTTAAATAAACAATATTTATAATCAAAAACTAAAACTAAAAACTTTAATTATCAAATATTATCAATTCGGAAAAAAGCTTTATCAATATTTATAAAGACAAACCCCGATTCCCTCACTCACTCTCTATTTGTAATCACTTACTCTCTCATCAACGACCAGCCTAAAATTTGGACCTAGAAAACTGACATTTTCCACAGAAGTTCCCTTTTTAATGAAGACAAAGAATGAGGAAAGATTTTTCGAATTCCCTAAGAGATAGGGAAGAGAGGATTTATATTTTGGTTGTTGTGTTTTCATATAGTATCGTTATCATCAATCAATTCAATGATCAGATTCATATGAAGTAATATAATCAGTTTAGCACACAACAGTTTTAGCACAGACTGGATATATTACTATACTAAAAATTAAAGTGCCTTAGACAGCAACTATAAACAAATCTGCTGTGATTTCCAATTCCATGCGAGCTATTATACGGGTTCCCTCGGTAGGGTTTTTAAAAAAGACTTTTAAATGAGCTGCACAAATAAACGTTTAATTACGAAATATGAATTAGATTTATGAACTAGAATTACGAACTGGCAGACACGAAAGCAAGAGATGGTAACGATTCGGCGTTTGAAATAGGACTGGCGCTCCCGAGGAGCGCTGGGCAATAGTGTCCTTAATGCTGACACCGCGGTTTTGATGAGACACTTACCTAATCACTTTAAGATGATTATTAAGCATTTTACTTAACATTGACAATCTATACAGCCCCCGATTTAGTGTAAACTACACCTTTTCTTAAGTGAAGTTTACCTATTTTAAAATAAATGAATTATATTCTAGCCAATTCTAAGAGGGTCCCGTATTGATATTTGAAGTGCTAATTTCATCTAATTCGTGGTTATCATTTTCAGGAGTATTATTTTCTTTAGATTTCCTTAGTCTTTTGTGTATGCCAGTTTTATACAACTTATAGGTAATAAACAATACGATAAAGATTACAGTTACAATCATAATGCTAGAATAATACTTTGACAGAACAATATGTGGTTTTCAATAATATTATTAAGGCTTTTCAGAATTTCAGGATTATCATAAGCTAACGAATCTAAATTTACATTCTTAAGGTTAACAACAGGTAAGTTTGATACAATATTATTATATGCTATTACATTACAACAAGAGTCGTTTAAAATATTAAAATTAGAGACAATAGTTTTCATTTGGATTTCACGGTTTCATGAGGTATTAAACGGGTATCTTTACAATAGACATTCATGGTAAGTAATGTTATTTCCATTAATTTCTAATTCGTTAGATTGAGTTATTACATTCAATGCTTATTTTAGTTTTTCAGATATTACAAATAACCATCTATTATGGCGTAGTGGCTGCCAAATGCTGACGTGGCGTGAATGAATTTAGTTTTACAAATCGGCGGTATCAGGTAAGTACCTTTGTAATAATTTCCGTTTCACAGGAAGGTGTAGCAGAGGAGGAGTACAATATTGATGTTTCACAAAGGTAATGATTATTATTAATTATTCTACAGTAATCTAGCTTATCTAATTTACAATACATTGACTTATCTTTACTTATACCTATGTACTTAGAAGATGGGATGATGGTCGAATACGACCTTGGATTATTTTTATCATGAGGGACCAGAGAGGGTAAGTTATGATATACATTTAATTGTAAAGGATTAATTAGAATTTTACTATAAACACTACTTTTCTTTATTGAGTAACTAGATATTTCAGATATATTCAAAATAGTATGAATGTTATCAAGATTTAAAGGAACCGAAGTTGTTTGGATTCAGGTAAGAATCTGTAATTATCTACCAGTTCGGTGTAGAGTTCTTTAGGTGTTAAGATAGTGGGATATAGGATGTTAGACTTACTAAACATGATAGAGTTAATTATGTCTTCAACCTTGAAAGATAAGGCTAGTAGGCTATTTTCTATCATAGACGTTAATTCTAGCATGCGAGACCTAATACCTAATTCTCTTGAGACGTATGTCAGATTTAGAATATCTTGAGATATCGCGTCAATTGCATTTTTCAGGTGTTTTCATTTTCTTTGATTGTGGATAGAGTTTCATTAACCGATTTAAGTAAAGAGGTGGTGACCAATATATTTTCCTTCATTAAAAGGCTAGATTCTTTTGGTCTGTTTCTACCTCATTAATGGCATTGTCATATCGAATGGCATCGTCTTCATCCATAGTGCCAAATAGTTTTTAGATAGAGTGCCTACGAAACCTAGAAGTGCAGATCTTCTCGACTGGCGAGATGTAAGGTGAAAAATAGCTTCGTTATCGTGAGCTATATCATTGAAACGCGTATTTAATGGTTCAAAAGATTTGTACATTCTAAATAGTCGAAAATTTTATCATTATCACATACTTGTTTAGATTTATCAAGAATTTGACGGAGATTTATAATATGGGTTAATAAAGGAAATATCATATGGGATAACTATACTAAGGTGACTATCAACTAAACTTAAGGAACCTATAGGGTCGAAGTAGATGCCAGAACTAGAAGGAAGTGACTTGATAAAGTCCTGGTGTGCGTTGTTCAATGTGCTGAAATAGAATGAACGAGTTAGATAAATATGTTACTGATTGATACTTTCTATAACTAGTATTACTGCGATACAAGATCTCTGACTTCCGCTGGTTTCATTTCATCGAAGTGGTGCGTCACGTGACGTCTATTAATTAAAGTGTGGCTGTATTATTATTATTTACCTTTATAATTTTATATGGCCCTTTCCAAACAGGTGATAAGGCCTTTTGAGTCTCAGATGATTTTAAGTGACGTAGTCACCATCCTTATATCGTGGTGGTGATCTGGTGTGAGAATCATAATAGGATTTAGAAGATTCTTTGGATTTTAGTATGTTTTCTAGAGCTTGTTCTCTAGTATATTTGAGTTTATGTTGTAACATTCTTATGTAGTCCAGTATGTTGCGCTAGGTTCGTTTCGTATATAGAGTTGGGAATAAAGGTTTGTGACCGAAGACTAGTTCGTAAGTGAATTTCGTAGTAGAATGCGTTGTTGTGTTATATGTTAGCATAGCTGTATATACATAGGTAGGCCAGTTATCTTGGTTTTGATTAACAAATGATTTTAAATATTCCTTGAGAGTTGAATGACTTCGTTCAAGGGCTCCTTGTGTCTGAGGATGATAAGGCGATGACCAAGTTGTTTAATCTTGAGAAACCGACACGTTGTTTTGAATAAGTCGGATGTGAAGTTGGTACCTTGATCGGTAAGAATAGACTTAGGAATTCAAAGAGAAATAAAGTGGATAAGACAGTCACAAGATTCTTCAGCAGTTGTACTGCGTATAGGATAAACAGTTGAATATTTCGTTAGGTCATCTTGTAAGGTTAGAATATATTTGAGTTTGGCGGTGCCGGATTCAGGTAAGGGTCCTACTATATCTAGTGCTACCCTTTGAAATGGTGATGTGGATGTAGTTGTGATTTCCATAGGGCTTTGTTTAATTTTCTTAGTGCTTTATTTTCTTGACAAAGTTTACATTTCTTGACATAGTCGTCTATGTCGCTTCTCATGCCTTTCAATAAAATTGTTCTCAATTCTGTTATACATCCGTACACATCCCAAATGTCCAGATGCAGGGATATCGTGGTTTTCACGCAATATTTTAGGTCTTTCATTAAGGTAGGATATATTATTTTATTTAGGTAAATATGAATTTGAATTTTTGTATTATTAAAAATATGAGTAAGAATATTGTAAATTTTAGTATATGAATGATGATCAAATGGATTTCTGAAGTCGGAAATGGCAATCTCAGTTGTTTGTTCTGATTTCAAGATTTCGTCTCTTACTTGTTTGAGAGTATCGAAAATAGCAGGATAGGATGATTCATCAAAATGATGAACTTTAGTGAAGATGAGGTAAACCGTCTTATTTTCGTAATTAGTTTTAGAAATCGGTGTAATTCTTTTTCAGAGTTATAAATTTCATCAACGTTTTCGGAGAAGGGATTATATCAAAATATAGGATTGGATTCGTCTAAGTCTATAGATGTAGGAATTAATATGATTTTGCAATGTGTTTTCAAAAGGTTTTCGTTATGTTCCTTTAGGATTGTATTGTGCTTCCTTTATTCGGATTGTTTTCAGAAATTGCGAGTAGTTGTCGTTGTTTAGATTTGGTTGCGTTTCTGGCGAAGGGATCTGGGTGAGTCAAAGTCAAGGTTGAGGTCTGCGCTGTCAGGACTGAGGTCAAGATAAGGTAAGTTGGGTTCTAGGTCAAGCAGTTCTGGAGATAATGTCAGTTGTGCAGGATTCGGTGGATTAGTAGGTATAGTATTAGAATCAGTGTTAAGATCCTGGTTGAGCAGGTCTTCGTTTTCAAAGGAGAATGGAATAGGAGAAGGTAAGTCTAACAGAGGGTCTTGTAAGAGATTTTCAAGTTCAGGTCGATGTTTTGTTGGGGAGAGTCAGGGTTGTGGAGGTTCATCTTGAATAGGATTAACTGGAAATCGAGACAGAGCATCTGCATTCGTATTATTTTTCCTTTCTTATGTATGATTTCATAGTCGAACTCTTCTAATTTGAGTCGCCAGAATTAGTCTGGATCCAGGGTCTTTACAGTTGAAAAGCCATTGTAAGGGCTTGTGGTCTGTAACTATTGTGAATCGATTCCCATAAAGGTAGGGACGAAAGCTTTAGTTCCAAGACGATAGCTAAGCATTCTTTCTCAGTAACGCTGTAGTTACATTCGGCTTTATTAAGGGTTCGTGACGCATATGCAATTGGGCGGTCTTTTCCTATAGGACCTTGTGATAGAATAGCAGAAACAGCGAAGTTTGAGGCGTCACAAGTGAGGATGAAGGGTTTGGTAAAATCAGGGTAAGCAAGGACAGGTGACGTTACTAGTTTTTTCTGTAACGTTTCGAAAGCAAGTTGCTGTTCGTTTTTCCAATTAAAAGGTGTATCCTTTTCAGGAGAGAGTTAGTGGTATCGCTAGTTTGGAAAAGTCTGGAATAAAGCGTCTATAGTAGGATGTGAGTCCGAGAAAAGATTTAATGTCTTTGGGACATTTTGGTACGGGAAATTCCGTGATGGCTACGATCTTTTTTGGATCTGCTTGTACACCGTCTTTGTTAATGACGTGACCAAGATAAGCGACTTCTTTGCACAGAAATTCACACTTATCTGGTTGGAGTTTAAGGTTATAATCTCTGAGTCTATTGAACACACAGGATAGATTTTGGATGTGACTTGGAAGGTCAGGTGAGTACACAACGATATCGTCTAAGTATACGAAGCAGCGTGAGCCTTGTAGTCCACATAGGCATGTATTCATGAGTTTCTGAAAAGTTGACGGGGCATTTTTTAGCCCAAACGGCATTCTCGTGAATTGGAAATGCCCTTGAGGTACGGAGAAAGCAGTTTTAGGGGCGTCTTGCTCAGATACTGGAATTTGATGGAAGCCTGAGGCTAAATCTAAAGTTGTGAAATATTGACTTTTCCCCAATTGATCTAGAATTTCTGTAATTTGTGGGATAGGATAAGTTTCTCCGATGGTAATGTCGTTGAGTTTTCTGTAATCTATAACGACTCCCCATTTCCTTTCCTGAAGCATCTAATTTTTAGGCACGACCCAAATGGGTGATGACCAGGGTGAATTTGAAGGTATCACTATTTTTTGTTCCAACATCTTATTTAATTGATTTTCTACTTCCTTTTTGTGGCATTCAGGGAATCTATAGGATTTGGTTTGAATAGGAATGTCTGTGGTCGTTCTTATTTTATGTTCAGTGGCTTTAGTATAGGTAAGTTGTTCGTCTGGAAGGTGGAAGATGTCGGAAAAGTCTTTACAAATTTGTAGTAAGGCATTGGATTCCTCTTCATTGAGGTGAGATATTCTAAGTTGTTCGAGGACCTTTTAGTTCGCGTAGTAGCGTTAGGTTGAGGCTTTGGTTCATCGTAATTAGGATAATTTTGACTATTTAAAGGTTCTATCGCTAGGTTAAGGTTAGATTGAAGGACGACAGGATTTTCGGAAATGTTTACAACTGTAATGTTGACACGATTATTATCTTTTACTTTAACAATGCAATTTGCGATTAGTAACGAGGCAGAGATGTGTTGGTCTAGTATAACACCTTCTTTTATATTAGGATTATTTACAGTGCACTCAATAACGGTTTCCGAACGAGGCGGGATATTGTATAAGGTTCAGTGAATTTTAATTTAATACAGTTCTCGTCTGTTTGCAGCACTCCTTGGTGATAGTCTATTTGACAACCTAGGTTCTTTAACAGATCGGTACCTATAATACCGTCATAACTGAGGCTAATATTTTTACAACATGGAATTTGTGACTGTAAGGTTTGTTAGATTTTGAAATATTTGTAGTTTAAAACTCCTAATGTTGAGGTTGTTTCACTTCCAGGGTCGATTCCTTTAAGGAGTATTATTTCATCACTTAATTCCGGGATAGTGGTCATGGAATCTAATTTTAGGAGGCTTACGCAAGAACCAGTGTCAACTAGGAAGGACAGAGGTCTGTCGGCTACTGAAGTTTGGATAATGACATAAGGTAAGTACTTTTTTTCAGTATTCTTATTAATTTTATATAATTTCATATTATTTTTATTTTTCAGGTTTTGTAAGGAGTTGGGAAGAATCGTCTGGATTTGGAACTGGGATGGAAGCAGTGGATTTAGAAGATTTAGTATAAGATTTTGCGATAGATTGGATTTGGTAGATTTAGTAATTAGATCTGTGGATTTAGTAGATTTGGTATGTGATGCAGAGGATTCAGTGGGTTTTTTAATTGATTTAGGAGATTCAGTGGAAACAGTGGATTTAGTAATTGATTTAGGAGATTCAGTGGAAACAGTGGATTTAGTAATTGATTTAGGAGATTCAGTGGAAACAGTGGATTTAGTAATTGATTTAGGAGATTCAGTGGAAACAGTGGATTTAGTAATTGATTTAGGAGATTCGGTGGAAACAGTGGGTTTGGTAAGTTTAGTAGTAATAGAGGCATCGTCTTTGAAATAGTAGGAATAATTTCGTGCGACGCATATCAGGAAATTTTACTCGTTAAATCGTTGCGATCAACTTCGTCAACGCCCTCTTCGTTATCTAGGTTTACGTTAAGGACCCTGCGCGTTGGGTTTGAATTAGGATTTTGGGCAAGGTTTGGTTGGCGACCGTAGGAGTTGGAAGCAGAGGGCTGATTTCTGCTATTGTTATATTGTCTTTTGCGACAATTTTCAATACTGTGTCCTATATTTTTACAATAACGACAGATCATGTCGTTGGTATTGATGGTTTGGAATAGTCAGGACGGTAATTTCGCGAAATTGGTTGAGATTCGCGGCGAGTTTGTATTTTTGTTTTATCATTGTAAAAGTTCACGTTCGGTTTGACCTTCTTTGTATGCTGGAAATAATTTTTCTTCTTCTACCGCGAAACTTACAGCAGAGTTCAGTGAGTCAGGGTTACGACATCTGACTACTTGTGAGATGCGAGTTGAGTCCTGTTATAAAGTGTGGAGAGAGAGATCCTGTATGGCAGCGACACGTCCTGCTAGTTCTGTTTTCTTTTGGTTGGTATAGAAATATTTATTTCCGTTAGTAATTTCGCTAGGCACGTTTCAATTTTAGTGCAAACTGATTAACTGTCTCGGTCGGGCTCTGTTTACAGTCTTGGAGCTCCGTGAGTAGGTGAGCATAATGTTTCCTCTCACCAAATTGTTGTTTAATGAAATCAATGAACTGTTCGAAAGAATCGAAGTCTTTAATACTACACGTGCTCTCGGCTTTGTCAACTAATTGACTTAATATAAATTTGAACAGAATGGGTTTTGCGATTTTGTAGCAATTTCGAAAGCGCTTTGACAGTTAGTAATGAACGGTTTAATTTTTCTCGCGATCCGTCGAAGGGTTTGATGAACTTAAAAGAATACTGAGTTCGATTTTTCGTCGATTTCTAATTTGGGGCCTTTAGAGCCGCTAGCGCCATCTTCAGATTTAGAAGTCATGGTTTAGTAACACAGAAAACAAAAACAACAAAACAAAAACAACAAAACAAAAAAGAAAAAAAGAATAAGAGTGATATACAAAAGGTCAGGTCCTCCTTATGCTAGCTTACTTATACACTATAGACGTTTGTAGGTGAGTCATGCAGCGCATGGTCAAAACAAAGTCGAGCGCGAGTCTTATCAGCTCTAAGTTGGACGCGCAATGAGATAGTTTGGTATTCGCACAAGGGAATAGTAGGTTGTTTTAATCACTCACAGGAACGTAGCTGCTATGATGATGATCAGCATCGTTTCCACAGATCACTGTGGACTGCGGACCGTGGAACAGTGGCTGCTGGAGACCTCCGTTTCAACGGAGGATGGAGAATGATAATTAATGATTTTGTACAAACACTTTAGCACTTTGGCACTTTAGCACTTTGGCACTTCACTTTAGGAACGCTATTATGACGTAGTAAGTTCTTCGGAGCGTAGTCGGGTGAGGGTTTTCGTATCCACCGCTGCCACCAAATATTATACGGGTTCCCTCGGTAGGGTTTTTAAAAAGACTTTTAAATGAGCTGCACAAATAAACGTTTAATTACGAAATATGAATTAGATTTATGAACTAGAATTACGAACTGGCAGACACGAAAGCAAGAGATGGTAACGATTCGGCGTTTGAAATAGGACTGGCGCTCCCGAGGAGCGCTGGGCAATAGTGTCATAATGCTGACACCGCGGTTTTGATGAGACACTTACCTAATCACTTTAAGATGATTATTAAGCATTTTAACATTGACAATCTATAACAGAGCGAAGCCAAAGCTGGACGCTAGTAATTATAAAAAATAACAAATGATTATTGTGTCAAAGCATTTTCATTTAACGTTTTCTTTAAACTTTAATAGTTTACTACTATATTTAACGGGACATATCTATTTAATCTGGTGTTCAATTATATTGAAATTAATCTTTCTAAATCTTTAAACAAAATCTTGCTATTTGTGAAGTTCATCTACTGGTAAACGTAGTTTAAAGACTTTCTAAGCTATCCAGTACAAATGTTTTCTTTCTTTTGCGTCAGCATCTAAGAGTACACAGTGTCATTGCACTAGACGGTTGTAAAACTGCATAATTTATGCGTCTCCCAAGTTTGCAATGTTTGCTTCCCAAAGAAGTTCGGTTATTCTGCTTTACTAATTAGTAAAACAGAATGACGAAACATTTACGATTATTTTTACAGTTTAAACTTTCTCTGATTTGATGTTAACGCTTGATTGATAACGATAGGTTAAAATAATTTTTATGAAAGAATAGCATACGGTTCACTCGATGGTAAATAATTATCGTCGCCAATGAACACCTGCAATACCAGAGGAATTGCAAGTATGTAACCAGCCTTTTAGAGAGGAAGAATTTTTTCTTAAAGATCCCTAAATCGTATCGATGCGGTTAAATCGCTGGCGACAGTAAATTCCCCAATTATCATTGCAACAAAATGTCTTTTAAACGTTTTGTGTGAAACACACGTGTGGACCGCCAACCATCGAGATTACGTGGATGGAATTTCAAGTTTTGTCACGGTGTGTGATGGTGATATTCAGCTGCTAGAAGTAATCCGAAAAAATCCTCTGAGCACTCCCTGTGGTAAATTATTAAATTTGTATTTAGGTTCGTTTGTTATAATTTGGAAATTCGGAGGTACCGTATTTAGCCGTGGTAGCTCAGGGGTGTAGCGCTCACTGTAAATTTTACAGTACGCGTGAAACCCGGGTTAGATCCCCGCCGGCACCAATGAAATTGTTAATTGCAATTTTAACTTGTTGTGTTGATTTTCCACGTGCTCGACGGTGAAGGAAAATATCGTGAGGAAAAAATATTTCGAAGACATGTGAAATCCGCCAACACGCATTGAGGCAGCGTGGCGGACACTTCCTTGCCCTAAAACCTTTTCAGAAGCGAAAGGAGGCCAGTACCCAGCAGTAGGACGTATATAGGCTGTAAATAACTCACCGTGGCATATGCGATAGAAGATACACAGAAATGCAAAATCTATTCTCAGTGGATTAAGCCGATTGGTGGACTGGCGTTAAATACCGTCTCAATATACACCCAGCTTTTTGACGCCAGTTTAGCCTTCCCTTCGAAGTAACTGCGGAACTATATGTCTCTCGAAATGTCAACGCCAAGTATTCCAATGTTGGCTGAGGCAGCAAAAGGAGTGCCCCGAAGTTTAGGAAATACGACACAGGGGTTCTTTTTTGCGATAAGTGCGCAAACCTGTGTCTTTTGGGGGCTAAGCCGATGAGTCGGTCTGTCTCGTTATTATCGCTGTAGGAACTATTATGGCACCCAGAGGCGTGCCCATAGAGATAAACAGATCCCTAATCCCTGCCTTCAATTGCTCCTCGAGAAGCTTTTATGCACGTCAGAGAGGATATTGAGGAATTTGTATATACGTCAGAAATTATATCTGTGAGGAGTTTGTGTGTACTGGCCTTGCGTATTTTGACTATGAGAAAGCCTTTGATTCCGTCGAAATTTGGGCGGTGCTGCATTCCCTTCAGCGGTGCCAAGTTGACTTTCGGTATAGCGAAGTGCAGAAGTGTTTGTGCAGTAGGGCTACGATGGCTATCCGAGTACAGGAACAGAGTACGAAACACATCTTACTGCAGAGAGGTGTAAAACAGGGTGACTTTATATCCCCTAGACACCATATAACATTTGGACTGGCTGTAAACCAGATGTTAGTCATATCAGAATCTTCGGTAGCATTACGATGGTTCATATACCTAAAGAAAAACGTAAGATGTCCTACAAGCAATCAGAGAGATGTATTCTCATTGGATATCCAGAAAACATAATATTGAAAACCTATAGTACACAATCGCTACGTCATTGCTGTGAACATAGATTATATAACTTAACTTTTGCTGTTTCAATTTACATTTCTGAAGATTGTTATAAAGTATTGTTCAGTTTAGGTAATAGTAGCTTATTTTTAATTTGATGCTTAATTTGTTTTTGTGTTTTTCTTTCTATTTATGTGGTTACTGATTTGTTCTTGTTTTAATGAATGTTATTACTTTTTTTTCTTCTGATATGCTTGTTATAAAATTGTAAACAGTTGGCCGGAGGGTGATGTATGTAGATATACGTATTTTTTTTAAATATTTATATATTTAATTATTATAATTTATATTTTTATCTAATGTCAGATGATGAATCTTCTTATTCTACTTGCAACAGTTCTTCTTCCATTTCGCTTGTGGATGCCTTGGATGAGCCTGTAACTTTGCATTCATTAATTAGTGATGAACTTCAAAATTCCTCGAATTATTTTCATATTTGTCACATAAATGCACAAAGTATTCCTCAACATTACACGGAGCCCCTGGATACATTCTCTTTAACAACATGTCACGTTATTTTCGTATCTGAAAGCTGGCTTAAACCAGAACTTTCTTCTACATCCTACAGTTTCCCGGGATTTATTTTAATCCGTAATGATCGTACCGGCAAAAGAGGCGGGGGTGTCGCTATTTATTTACGTAACGTATTACCTTTCAAAATTTTAGATACTTCTCCTTCCTTTTATTCTAGGTCAATGGAATACATCTTTATTGAAGTTAATGTCAAGAGTGTTAAAGTGTTCCTTGGAGTGATCTACTGTCCACCTTAAATGGACTACTTCTCCGTTTTGGAAGAAAATTTGTCGCCATTCTGTTCTGCTTACACACATCATATTGTCATGGGAGACTTTAACACCGACCTCTTAGTGGCTTCTCTCAAATCAAACAAACTGAAGTCGATCATGGCGTCACATAATCTCACTATTCTGCCATTAAATGCTACACATCATAATACTGACTCTGCAGATACATGGATCGACCATATATCCGTCTCTTCTTTTGAGCATGTTGCTAACTACGGCCAATTTTCTGCTTCTTATTTTTCACGGCATGATTTGCTCTTTCTTTCGTACAAATTAAGGTCTCCCAAGCCTACATCAGTGTCTGTCTCTATTCGTAGTTTTGCTAGACTGGATGTTGAAAAGCGTAAGCGCGATGCTGATGAAATTGACTGGTCTTCTGTGTTTGCTTCATCTACAGTTGATGATGATTTTTACGTGGTAGAGCCATGCTTCAGCTATATTACTGGTATAGTTGTAGCACGAATATTACTGGTATAGTTGTAGCACGAATGGGTCGGCTCGACCGGGGAAGGACCACGCTCTCACAGAATACCAGCGTAAAAGAGCAGCTTAACGCTGCTGTGTTTCGTATGGTGAGTGTAGAGAACCGGAGACCCTTTTTACTGGAAAAGAGGCATTCCATCTTAGTCCTCACGGGTGACAACGCATCTGCATTTTGATTCTTTATTGAAGATAGATGTAGATGTCTATGGGTCACAGCAACCACTTACCATCAGGTGGACTGTGTGCTCGTTTGTCACCCGATCCTATAAAAAAATAAATAAAAAAAAATAAAGTCAATATCCTGAACGGCAATATGCTAAAACTCTTTGATAAACATGCTCCCAAGCGTGTTGTCATACTTAAGCGCCCTCCACTTCCATGGATAACAGCAGGGTAAGAATGGCCATGGCAAAGCGTGACAGAGCATTCCGCGCCTTTAAGATGAAGCGCACAGATGAAAAGTGGAAAGCATATAAAGTTGCGAGAAATCAATGCAATCAAATGGTGGGAGCTGCTAAACGCCGTTATATCCATGAACAAGTGCTTTATTCATCTTCAGCCGATATATGGAAGTTTCTTAATACTCATGGATTTGGGAAAACACACCTTGCCCCTAATAGCGTCTTTTTTTCTCCAGACGATTACAACAGTCATTTTTTGTCTGTACAAACTATTTCTAATAGTGCTAGAGCAAATGCTATTTCTTCCATATCTTCCATGCCTCCTTATTTTCATGACTCTTTCACTTTTTCTCCTGACAATGAAGACGAGATACGCAAAACACGCCTGTCTATCAAATCTAAAGCTGTTGGTTGTGATAATGTGAGTAGAACAATGGTTATATACGTAATTGATTCGGTTTTGTCGTTGTTAACTCATATTAACTTTTCGTTGAAGTATGGTGTAGGTGGTAAGGTACGTTACACATGACTTTTGTTTTGCCCATGTTCATCTTAAGACCTATCCGTTGGGAGACGCTATTGAGGTCATTGAGCATAGTGCTTAGGTCCCCCAGCGATTCTGCCATAAGGACTATACCGTCGGCAAATCGAAGGTGAGTGATGTACTTCACCATTGATGTTAATACCGTATCCTTTCCAGTCCAGAAGCTTGAAAACGTCTTCCAATACAGCGGTGAAGAGTTTCGGGGATATCACGTCACCCTGTCTTACACTTCTCTGCAGTTGGATAGGTTTCGTACTCTGGTTCTGTACTCGGCTAGCCATCGTAGCCCTGCTGTACAAGCACTTCAGCACCACCTCGATCATCATCATATCATATCAACTTGGCACCGCTGAAGGGACTGCAGCACCGCCCAAATTTCGACGGAAGCAAAGGTTTTCTCATAGTCTACATACGCTAGACATAGTGGCAAATTGTACTCCTTAGACTTCTGTACAATTTGCCTTTTTTTTTATATATTTGTACAACTTGGTTGAGAGTAAACATGTTAGAAGAGAGGCTGACAGGTTTAGCTCTTCTAAATATTCATCCAGAGATAGCCCCAGACGTCTCAAATATTAACATCCGATTTGCCAACAAAAATAGAAGACTTCTATTTGTTTTATAATGTGTGCAATAAAATTGTGTATTGTGCAATAAAGTCTAATTTACTTGACATATTTTATTATTAGTGACCGCCTCCAAAATTTCAGGCTGCGACCGCGCTCGAATGGGGCATTCCATCTTAGTCCTTAGGGTTGGCAACGTATCTACATTTTGACTCATAGTCGATAATAGATGTGGATGTCTATGGGCCACAGCACTCGCTTACCATCAGGTGGACTGTGTGTTCGTTTGTCGCTCCAATTCTATAAAAAAAAAATAGTTCATTGAATTTTACATTTTGTTAAAAGTTTAACTTTTTGACACGTTTAAATGAACTAAAGAATAAGCACGAGCTTAATGTAACAACTAGAATGTTTTTTAAATAGTTATACTAAAAACTACATAATAAAATTTTAAAGGCGCTTTAATTTTTTTCTTTAGCCCTTTATAGACAAAGGACAAATGTAACATACTCGTACAGCCTATATCGATTGTACACTTTGTGTAATCGATTTATTTTGGTAATTTATTTTTTTCATCAGTACTAAATGAAACGCTCATGAGGCGTACACTTTTGGATTTTCCAAACTATTTTTCAATAATATCATTTCATAACATTCCAAGCATCTTCGTCGCGGGGACATCTTCGAGCAGATGTTCTAACAATGCGATGTCTGACAATTATCATGCAAATCACTTTCATTCTAATAGGTGAAATTTTTAAAAAGCATAACATGTGAATACTGGGAACACGCTCGGAACGTGCCTTACAAACAGCTTGTAATTGACTCCGTACAAGTTCATTAGTTACAGTGAGAGAAAAGGCGACGCGATTTGTTTAACTTGACGAAAACAAAGGGTAGCTTTCCTCCGTACAACAAATATGTACTGTATTAAAAACACCAAGGTATTTACTGGCTCGCACTGGCACTGCGAACATCTGTAGAACAGAAATTTTCAATATATGATAAAACTTTTATATTCAAGTATAACCAGCTATAAGTTAAAAAGTATTTAGTATTCATTATTTTTAAATTAATTATTGTGAAAAAAAATGTCAAGAGCTCTGCTAATATTATTTGTGTTAATAGAGTGTTGTTACTGCTTAGATAGTAATGGTTTGCTTGTAGAACAAACGAGAGCAAAAAAGAAAAAAGATAGGACTAAATTGATAGGCAAGTATAAACGTTATTTAATAATTACCTTAATAATTTAAAGTTCACCTGGTTGATTGATTATAAAGTTACTGATGTACGTGCAAAACAAAGGTATTCCTAGAAGCGGTAACGCAGTAAGGCTGGAGGATAGCTTTGAATGCACTACTCAAAAACCCACGTAAAATTCCAAACATAGAACCCTTCATAAGCCCATAAAAGCCATGGGTACTTTGGACCTAGCATATACAAGCATAGCTACTATCTTTCGGAAGCCAAGATCTTTCTAACATATCACAAAGTCGCCTCTTATGGCACCCACGGATAGAAACAGAGTAGTGGATTAAGCTTATATACAGCATATAATAAATAAAAAATAACTTTCATCATTAACAGTTATATTTACAACAATATTTTAAACATTAATTTTAGTATTATACATTAATAATAATTATCTCCAAGTGAGCAAAATAAAATAATTTTTAAAAGTAACATAATTTTCTCCAAGTGAGCAAAATTTTGTGTTATAATTCGGCGTTGTAATTTCTGTGCAATTAAGGGTAAATTAAAAGTCGTGTCGGCTCGGCTAAAGTAAACAAAATACATTTGAGTGAAAACATTAGTCTCGCAGCAAAACTAGCGAGCCCTGTTCTCTGAAGTAATTTAACGCAGTTGCGGCATTTGTGTAATCGCAGGCACTCTGCTGCGCCTGAGAGATAAATAAATTATGCTAATCACACGCGGCTTAGTTATGCTCGTAATGAATATAATACAAAGGTTAGTTAAGTCGATATTTTAAGTGATGAATTTCACATTAATCACTTAAATAGTAAAGTACAGTAAAGCGTACGTACATCTCTTTTTTGGGTTAAGGCCTCTACTCAATGTGTGTTGGCGGACTTTACTTATACCTACTAATATTTTTACATGCCGGTTTCTTCCCGAAGTTTTCTTTTACCGCCGTTTTTGGTTCCTAAAAAATGTTTCTAAACATTCATGTCAAAAATTTTCGAATGTTGCGGTTTTATCGTTTTCGTAGAAGACAATATAAAGCCACAAGTTTATTGTCCTCGCTAAACACAGATGCATTCACCCGTTCTAACCTACTAGTGTTCAATGTAACGCTTAAAACAAGCAGGGAGTCGATGGAGACAAGTGGCTTAGGAAGTTATTTTCTATGAGGAAGACTTATGTCCAGCTGTGGTCTAGCGACGGATTGTAATGATGATGCTGTGATTACATAAGTGATACCATGCCGTCATGTATCGAATGCTATGGGATCTTTCTGGCTTATTACAAAGTCACTCACGGTCCAAAATAGGGTAACGGTGTGAGATAATCTTTCACGATCACCACTCAGTATCATCTATACATATAAATAAAATTAAAGTGTGTCTTGAATGTAAGGGTTAAGGGTCTTTTTTGAATGTTACTAAGACATAAATAACCATTTTTAAAATTTTGCCTGTCTGACTGTCTGTGCGGGCTGAAACATTACAACAGATAGAGAGCAATGCCCGGAGAGATCTCGGCTATATTTTATCCGAAACAATTGACATTAATAGATCCTATCCAGGTGAAGCCAGGCGGATCGCTAGTCATAAATAAATCGTTTGAATAACATTTGTTGATAATTAAAATATATTTCAGGTATGATACTCCTGTTCATCTTCTCCAAAGTGGCGATATTTAAAGCGGCTTCCGCATTCTTCATGATGGCGTTCTTCCAAAAGCTGTTCTATTTGTTTGATCTATTCCTGAACTATTTTCTAAAGAGCAAGTCACCAAAACCCACACCATCATCTGTCTATGGAGCGCCTTCAGACTACAACACCATCGGCTACAGTTACGGACCACCAGAACACGAGTCGTTACATTCTCAAGATAATAGCTATCCAGGCATTTCTGAACTTGGAGGTGCCTTTGACTGGCTTGTGAATAAGAACGTCAAGTGATACTATTAAATTAACATCTTTTTAATTTTGTATTATTTTGTTATGTTTCTTTTTTAAGGTAAAATTAAAGACTTTTTTATATATAAATTGCACAATGGGACATATATCCTGGTTCAAAACAATTATTTAAAATAGATCGTGTATATTGCAGTGAATGCGAAATTATAATTGCTTCTTACAATTATTTCGCCACGCCCATTGACCAATACGTGCTTGCCTTTGTTTGTGTACTGAGTAATATAAAATCAACTGCCGACGGCTTTATTTAGGCCTACAGCTTTGAATATCAACAGAATAAGCCTACGTATAACCCCTCATTAAATCATTATGTTACTTCAGCGTACCCAATCAAATTTTAGTGAACCCAAACTAGCTAAAGAGCGAATTTTAACCCAAGATTCATATACAGCATACGGAAAAATGTATTCTGATGATTCAGAAAACGTTGAGTATATTGGCAAGAGGTATAAGCGAAGAAACAGCGATATATCCTATATATCCTATTTTTAAAAAACTTTAGCCCCACACTAGAATTTTCTTCTGTATCGTGGAGGCAGCTTACAAACATAAATAGAACAAGGATAAACATCCAGACCCGGAACAAATACTTGCAGGTCATACAAATACTTGTTCTGTGCGGGATTCGAACCCGCGGCCCTCAGTGCAGTAATGAGTTACTAAGCTAAGCTACTGCGCCACGGAGTCGGATATGGTTAGCTATGAAATTAAAAAACTGGTAAATGATTTGAAACAACAACAATTTAATAGATTAGAATCGGATATGTCAACATTAAAATAAATAAACTTAGAAACCCAAGTTGATTGATTTTATGGCCCAAAAATACGATGATTTGTTATTAAAAATTAATAAAGTGCAGCAAGAAAACTCAGAATATCAAGGCAGAATTAAAATATTGGAAAATAAAATAGAATATCTAGAGCGAAATGCCAAAAAGCCAGTCTTCCTTGTGTAAATTTGTAAAAAATATTAGTGAGGTTTTAAATGTGCCCCTACAAGATAATGAGATACGTGACCATCTATCGTATCAAATCGCCATTAAAATCGAACTCTACAAGTCCTATCGTAATCCATTTCACCACTACTCTAATAGAAGATAATTTTATTAGATCTGTCAGTGCATTTAACAAAGAGAAAAGGATAAAAAATTCAATACTTCTCATCTTAATATAGATGGACCACCAAAACCGATATATACTCGTATATCCGAATGCCTATTAACTAAAACGCGGCGACTTCACTACCTTGTCAGATAATATACAAAGAAGAATAAATATACCAACTGCTGGACTGCTCATGTGAAAGTATTTGTGGGACAAAAGGATAGTATGCCGGCTATTAGAATCGACAGTGAAGAAGATTTTTGTAAACTAAATTCTATTTGACTATTAATTTTATTTATTGCTTATTTGCTAATACCTTTTGCAATAACGTATTTCCTTTCTAGTTATAGTCAATATCACACAGATATACTCAATCACTATTACACAATAAACACACCTAGCATTACAAGTCAAGCAAAATATCATAATTACTTAATGTTGATATCCTTATCTATTTTATTTAACGAAGCGTATAACGAATTTCTCCAAAAATCTATTATAACATACAATAATTCCATACAAACAAAGTACATAAATACAAACAATTTCTTATTATATCATATTCCTGAAAAATTTATTTAACTTCTGCAACAATTGCACAACTTAAAAATAATAATGTGTTTCTATATAAATGGCCTACCTACATTAAAAATACAAAACAAGCTTATACTTACTTCCATAAAAATATTAATAGTTATTTTTCAAAGAGTAGCCCAATTTTAAACTTAACTTCAAATATATAAATATTGATATACTGTTATTGCACTTTTTGAAAATACGAGTAAATAAGGCTTATACTTTTATTTGAAATTATCCCAAATTGAATGTGATTTATGGGCAACATCGTTTTTTCTACCGATCGACCCTAAGTGCTTGTTCACGTAGAATACGCGGCCGCGAGGACGGCAGTCGGCGCGGTGGTTTTGGCGACAGGCGTTTGCGCGAGTGTTACGTGTTACCGGAGGTTGTGAACATGGTACGACGACGGCGACGACGACGACGAACTTTTATCTTTAATCGAAAATTCTTACCTAAAGTCCCACTTTAGGTAAGAATTTGACAAAAAATAGAATTGGTGTGCACTAAAATAATTAAGAAAGAGAACTGGCAGAGGGGAATAATCATGCGAGGCGAGTCCATTGTTTGTTGCGACGAGTTCAAAATTTTTGATCTTACCTGAAGTCACGAGTCAATCGCGCGCTCCGCCGCTAGTTGGACGTGAAGACACACAAACGACTTCGTATGTTTGATATTGCCGCGAGCGCGCCGTGAGCGATAGTCGCCAGCTTGCCCGCTACTTCCACCGCACTTGCGTTTTGCACGTGAACACTTGCATATAAAGCTACGTGTTTGATATTTCGTGACCACCCCCGCCACCGCGCCCGCGAGTTAACGTGAACAAGCACTTACGAATGTGTGCGTGCGCATTAAAATCAGTTAAAACAATGCATTACCACGCATTTTGAATTTAAAATATAAAACGGCAGATTGTTCGAGATTTTTTTTGATTAATTTTTCTTCACCTTATTACTGATATTACTTATTCTGAACCTTCTCTGCAAATTTGGCCGATTATTGCAAAATAACCCTGAATAATGTATAGATAAGATAGGTCGAATCTGTACTAAAACCGAATCAGCACGCCCCGACTCCACGTAGTCTTGTCTGCCCTACCCTAGAGTGTTTTTGTAAAGCCGAAGGCGCAAAGGGAGAGCAGTCCCCGCCCGCCGTAGCAAATCACAGGCACCTGTGCGAGCCATAGCGGCTGAGACTGGTCGCTGAAGGTGAACAATAAGCCAAAGCTGCGGAGGTGAGCAATCTTAGATACGATCTCTAAGATTTATTTGAGATACCAAAATTATTACGATGACCTTGGAATTTTAAGCTCTCTGTAGTTAGTGTCAAAGTATTGACCAATTATTAAAAATTACTGACCAATTATGACCATTTTGTGACCAATTCTGACCACTTTTTGTAAGGCCAAATTTCATGATTTGGGCCGCTAATTAGATAGAGCCCAGTTCTGTATCAGGGATTAACGCTATGGCTACTCCCCTCCCGTTCGCCGCGCCGGTGGCCCGTGTTGCTTCTATGGTATAGTTGCCATTATATTGCTTAATGCTTTGTAATAATAACTTCGGTTATTTTTGCAATATGTTGACAAGAAGTATATATATCTTAAAGGAGATGAACTTCATACAAGCTTGGGCCCGGCGTGAACAATGTTCAAATAAATCTTATTTTGAAGACTTAACCACTTGCTATTTATGTCAAACAATCATATTTATGTAGGACCTAGGGTTTTGTTTTTATTTTATGTTTTATTATTTGTAGGTTATGTAATAAAATCACTCGTTGCTGTAATAAGTTGTTTAAATAAATTGAAAAGTATACCAAATAATGCAGTTTTGTAGTTATTATGAAAATAATGTATTATAAATCTTAACCTTTTTAATTATTTTCTGCAATTATTAATAAAATATCATCTACAAAAGCAGCCGGAGAACCCAAGTACCACATTATTGTCATTGTGTGCGCGCAACAATCTACTGTCCTGTAATGCGAGAGAAACGCCAAGGGTCAAGTTAAATTAATCCACGAAAGTAAAAACACGAAATATATTCACAAATACAACCGCAATATCAAATGCGCATGAAAAGTTGAAACTCGAAGTTGAACAGTTAAGTCTCCTTCGGAACAGGCAATGATCAACGACCATACAGTCTATTCAATCGTATCAGATATTATTCAAATGTTTTTTTAGTTAAATAAAATGGTCTATTCAATTGATTTTCTAAATTGATTTCCTTAATTCAGTATTAATCTCTACAGATTCGCATCAATATTTTAAAATTATGATTTCCTTAATAATGAAGGCTTATTTTTTTTACGAAAAATAGCCTTCATTATTAAATGCCATAGACATTAAATACAGAAAAATATTTAAAGACGTTTTGTTTTTGCTATGGTAAAAGCGTTAGTTTTCGTTTTTCAGTTTAAAAAAATATTTTTATGAACGTCCCATGGATTACAGTATTAAAAACCTTTTAATTATGCTTATAATTTATCGTTTTATTACCTTCATATTTCTTTATAACTGTTACGAACGATGTCAAGCACCCAATTTCATACATCTCCTTTCTCTAACGTTTTATTTTTTGGTTGGCATAATTTTATTCAATTTTTACTATTACTAACTTGATAAGAAAATTATTGTATTGTACCAAAAATGTTCATTTGATTACTTATTTTAATTATATTTAAGTTTTTTTTTTTCATCTTCCCTATATTTAAAAATATTTCCAATAAAAAATATTATAACTAGGATCATCACAGCTCATGATCAAAACGTGTTGTTGATGTGTATTGAATTTACATCATAGTCTATTGCACATTACATTTCAACTAGATCCAATGTCAATTAATATTATTTCATATTTTTTTAAATATTCAATTTATTGGGATATTTTAAAAATAAAAATATTCTTAATATTATCTTTCGACAACTGAAGTTAACCCGAGTGGAAGTCTCGTAACGGTAAGTGGAGTGTAGCGGCCCCACCGACGACCTGGTAGGACATACGCGGGAAGTCGACGGATGCAGGAGGATCTAAACCGTGTTTTGAGGCATCCCTTGGGGAGGTCTATGTTCAGCAGTAGACTTGTAAATGGCTTTAACGATAAAAAATAGAAAATAGGATAGGGGTGATAGTAAGGGATAGGGAGTGCATTTATGTTTGTACAGCTAACCAAAACAATAACGTTTTACCTATGCACTTCGATATTTTTTCAAAAAAAATTCTTCAAATAAACATTTTACGTATCATTATGAACTCCATGATCATCATCATTCATCATTATCATTACAGCCCTTCACAAGTCCACTGCTGAACATAGGCCTCCCCCACGGAATGCCACAAAGCACGGTCCCGAGCCACCTGCATCCATCGACTTCCTGCATGTCTTACTAGGTCGTCACTCCATCTAGTGGGGGGACGCCCTACACTTCGCCTGCCGGTACGAGGCTGCCACTCGAGAACCTTTCTTCCCCAACGGTTGTCGGTTCTTCGAGCTATATGGCCGGCCCATTGCCACTTCAGCTTACTAATCCTTTGGGCTATGTCGGTTACTCTGGTTCTACTGCGGATATCCTCATTCCTAAGTTTATCACGCAGAGAAACCCCGAGCATAGCCCTCTCCATAGCTCTCTGAGCGACCTTGAGTTTTCTCATACGGCCAGTAGTGAAGGACCACGTCTCAGATCCATATGTCATCACTGGCAACACGCACTGGTTGTACAATTTAGTTTTGAGGTTTTGAGGTATGCCTGACGAGAAGATGGGTCGTAATCTCCTGAACGCTGCCCAGCCGAGTTGAATCCGTCGATTGACCTCTCGGTCGAAGTTGGACTTACCTAGTCGGACTATTTGTCCCAGGTAAACATATTCGTCAACAACTTCGAGCTTAGTGCTCCCAACAACTACCGGCATAG
The DNA here is from genome assembly GCA_029286625.1 of Parnassius orleans. NCBI lineage: Eukaryota > Metazoa > Arthropoda > Insecta > Lepidoptera > Papilionidae > Parnassius > Parnassius orleans. The sequence goes on from JAGSMP010000040.1 coordinate 2,654,073, forward strand.
GTGTGACATGGACATTAAACATGATTTTTGTTTTGTCCATGTTCATCTTGAGACCTATCCGTTGGGAGACACTATTGAGGTCATTGAGCATAGTGCTTAGGTCCTCCAGCAATTCTGCCATAAGGACTATATCGTCGGCAAATCGAAGGTGAGTGATGTACTCGCCATTGATGTTAATACCGTATCCTTTCCAGTCCAGTAGCTTGAAAACGTCTTCCAATGCAGCGGTGAAGAGTTTCGGGATATTACGTCACCCTGTCTTACACCTCTCTGCAGTTGGATAGGTTTCGTACTCTGGTTCTGTACTCGGATAGCCATCGTAGCCCTACTGTACAAACACTTCAGCACCTCGATATACCGACAGTCCACTTGGTACCGCTGAAGGGACTGCAGCACCGCCCAAATTTCGACGGAATCAAAGGCTTTCTCATAGTCCACATACGCCAGATATATTGGCAAATTGTACTCTTCGGACTTCTGTACAATTTGCCGAAGGGTATGTATGTGGTCTATGGTGCTAAAGCCTTTTCGGAAACCGGCTTGTTCGGGAGGCTGGAAGTTGTCGAGTCTGCATGCGAGACGATTCGTAATGATTCTCGAAAACAGCACGTAGACGCGGCTCAGAAGGGAAATCGGACTGTAGTTTTTCAAGAGAGCGTTGTCGCCTTTCTTAAAGAATAAGACCACCGCACTTCTGCTCCACGCCTCCGGTGTAGTGCCACCATGGAGGACGGAATTAAAGAGCTTCTGAAGGACTACAAGTACCGGTTTTCCACCCGCTTTCAGAAGCTCCGCTGTAATTCCATCCTCGCCTGGGGCCTTGCCGTTTTAAGGTGATGGAGAGCCATTCTAATCTCGCTCAGACTGACGTCCGTTATATCATCGGAATAGTGTCGGATAAGACTTGCTCTTGGATCGTTACTCACACTTGCGTGTGGCTCCAACGATGATGTGTACAGCTGCCCATAGAACCTCTCAATCTCACTCAAAATCTCAGGTGTCTCGGAAACGACGCTGCCACACTCGGTCTTCAGCTTCGACAGTTGGCTCTTTCTGGCAGACAGATCTCTAGCAAAGACTTTAGAGCCCTGGTTCCACTCGATCGCTTCTTCAATACGAGCAGTATTAAAGTTGCGTAAGTCTCGCCGCATGCATTTGGAGATCTGTCTGTTCAGTTGCCTGTATGCTATCAAATCTACTGAAGATTGCAGCTTCATTTCCCGTCTAACAGCCATGAGATTAAGAGTGTGATCGGAGAGTTTTTGTGTTCTTCTGCGGCGGGTCTTACAAAACTTAGCTCCGACCGCATGGACAGTTTCCACGAGCTTGTCATTCATATCGTCCACTGCATTGCAATCTTCTAGGCACTAAAAACGGTTTTGTAACTCGAGCTGAAAGGTTTCGGGACTTTGGATTAGAACACGAGGGGGACGGAGCGTTGACTTCATTAGACGACACCTCTCCAACTTAACGTTTAGGTTCAGTGTGCCTCTAACCATTCGATCACTGAGACATCACTGAACAGTTGGCGTCTAGTCGTCATAATGAAGTCAATCTCATTTTTTGTCGAACCGTCGGGGCTCGACCAGGTCCACTTCCTGGGGGATTCGAGGATTACCTTGTCTTCTCCTTCTCTTCGGACCTCGGATAGTCCTATAATATGCCAGCGTAACTTGTCTATCTCTTCTTCCAGCTCCAGGGCCTTCTCGTCAGTCCTCAGGGTGCGTGCGTTGTATGTTGTCAGGTCGAGTCGTCTTAGGTGGCAAACGAACCTCCAGCGGAGATTCTTAACACCCCCTGCCCCGCCGTTACCATGGTCGCCACCGTAGCCAGGAATAGCGGGGCCGCGGGGGACTGGGGGCCGTATCTTCGTAACTTTCATCATGTGGGGATATTTGCCATAGTTGCCACGTTTGGCGAGCGGGTTGGCAACCGCAGTTTTTATTGTTATATTGCTGTTATCAGGAAGATGCTACTGCCCATCTCCTGCGTGTTTCCCACTGTCGCCTCTTACGACACCCACGGGAAGATATGGGGTAATGGATATTCTTAACCGCCACAACACGCCGCACTCCATGTCTTATTGTAATAGCACTATGATACGTGGGTGCTATTTTTAGTTGACAACAGTACCAATTTTGTTACCAAAGTTTATAGGGATCATGTGGGTTTGTTGTGAAGGGGTGCCATCCGTATGATAGTTGAATTGATGCTTACTGCTACTTGCGGTATTGCGTCATGTGATGGATCTGCAGGTATCCTGCGCCTGATTCTACGCCTGATTCTACCCACCTATTGTTCTGGTCGATGGAGATATGCGGGTGGTGATGTCTGCTAGGATTGTATGAGGGACCTTGGGATGGTTTAAGCCCGACGATAGTCGTATTGATGGTTGTTGCGTTTTGCAGCATTGCATCTCTGCGATGGTTGTTTAGCGAGTCGCTATTCTCAATGGCGCTCTCTCCTTCTTTGTTTTGACGCACAACCTAAGTAGCTTTGCCCAAGTCGGGTCCCTTCATTACAGGGCTGCAAACTGTCTGACCTCCAGGGTGTTTTATATAACAACATAATAATATAATATCTCTATATATTTCCCACCTTTGAATGATTGAAGGCAACTTGTTGGTGGGTGAGACATGATCGAAAAATGCATAAACTCAACGTCAGTGACACAAACCTTTTCTGATGGCGAATTATTACTATTATCTTATAGGTACCTTTTGGCTATATCTGCCGTTATATGGGTTGGTGCAGCACATGTGTCAACCTCATGCGGGTGGTAGCTGGAGGGAGAATCTGAGGAGGCTCTCAAGGCTGCTGCCGAAAGCCGTTCAATGTCTGACCCCATTTCCTTGAGGAGAGCAGTAGTCTCATAACACGCTATGCGGCTAGTAGATGTGCTGATCATGCAATTGGTGGTGATGCCTTACAATTACATCAGGTAGTCTGGTAGGTGGTGGCGCTCACGGAATGCTTTTTATGGCCAGTGTGACTATTATTTGACGTATTGTCTAAACCGTCTGACGTACATCCACTGTGGCTGGACTTGATCGTATTCTGTATGGGGTTTACACGCATTGACATGCGCGACTTCGGTTGATGTTTGCGCTTACACACTACCAAGAGGCCAAGCCCTGTTTTACTAGTTCGCCAGTTATTTTGCTGTGAACGGTGGTAGAGCCACGCAGCAGCTTTTGCTGTTGCACGTATGGGCCGGCTCGAGTCGGATTAGTACCACGACCTCACAGAATACCGGCGTGAAGTGGAAGCTCTGCTTTTGCGTTTCGTCTGGTGAGTGCAGGTGACCGGAGGCCCAATTCTCCCCCCCCCCCCATCAACATGGTAGTGGAATTAAATTTTAGACTACCCCAGGAGGTACGACCATGCTACTCCACTCCTGAGCGTGGGTGCTCAGGCTGCCCCGCGTATTCTGGGGGGGGCAAAATTCCGCTCGAAACAATAACTGCTCGGGGCAAACTGAGCAACAAGACCAAGGCGACCCCTGCCACGCTATCCGTGGATTTCTGCAACATCAGGGGACTTCACTCGAACCTAAACGCCGTCCACTACTATCTCGAGACGGCGAAGCCGGCCTTGCTCTTTCTGACCGAGACGCAGGTGTCCTCTCCGGCTGATACTTCGTATCTCTCCTACCCGGGGTACAAATTGGAACACTCCTTTGTGCCTCGGGCTGGAGTTTGCGTATACATCATTGCGTGGACATCTGTTCTCGACGCCTCGGCAGTCTTGAAGGTTCGGACCTGTCCATCCTTTGGCTACGCGTAGATAGCGACGACCATCCGCGCGTCTACGGGTGCCTCTATAGGTCCCATAGCGGTAATGCCGAAACAGACCGACTCATCGACCACGTCCAAATGGCTACAGATTCCTTGCTACAACAGGTCCCATCCGCAGAGATCGTGATCCTTGGCGATTTTAACGCCCACCACGCCGAATGGCTTGGTTCACGTTTAACCGATCATGCGGGGAGATCTGTTTATGACTTTGCCTTGGCATATGGTCTGACACAGCTGGTTACTTCGCCTACGCGGATTCCAGATGTGAAGGATCACACCTTCCTGTTGAACCTTCTGCTGACCTCTCATCCGGACGGATATCAGGTTTCCGTCGATGCCCTCTCGGCTCTTCGGACCATTGTCTGATCCGGAGTGGTGCCACCACGCCCCTCGCGGTTGCGTTCTGCAGGTTGCCGCCGTGTTTGGTATTACAGGTCGGCGGATTGGGACGGAATGCGGTCTTTCTTTGCATCCTACCCATGGGGGCGGGTTTGCTTCTCGCCGGATGATCCCAGCGCTGTTGCTGACTCTGTCACTGATGTGGTGTTACAGGGAATGGAACTATTTATTCCATCATCTGTGGTACCCATCGGAGGCAGATCGCAGCCTTGGTTTGGTCGCTCCTGTAAGACTGCATTACGCAGTAAGCAGGAGTGCTATCAGGCCGGGGCTGAGGCTTCGGCGGCTCGGGATGTAAATACCAGCATGCTTAAAAAGAAGTATAACTTCGCCTCCAGGTCCTTCAAAAGTGTTATTGCCAAGGCAAAGTCAGAGTACATAGGCAGAATTGGTGAGAAACTAGTTCGCCTTCCTTCGGGAACCCGTGCATTCTGGTCTCTCGCCAAGGCTGTCCAAGGGAATTTCTGTAAGCCATCACTACCATCTCTGCACAGGGAGGACGACTCACTGGCCCATGCTGCAAAAGAGAAAACCTACCTTTTAGGCTCACTTTTTGCGTCCAACTCGACTCTTGATGACGGGGAGAACACACCGCCGGCCATCCCGCGGTGTGAGTGCTCCATGCCGGCTGTTCGGTTCTCACAGCGCTCGGTTCGCAAAGCACTCCTCTCCCTGGACATCCACAAGTTGTGCTGAGGACGTGTGCTCCGGAGTTGGCACCGGTTCTAACGCGTCTTTTCCGGTACTCCTACTCCCTAGGCGTAGTCCCGAAATCATGGAAGACAGCTTTTGTCCAACCGATCCCTAAAAAAGGCGACCGCTCAGACCCGTCCAACTACAGGCCTATCGCCATCACCCCCTTGTTCTCCAAAATAATGGAATCCATTATAAACTGTCAGCTCATGCGGTACCTTGAGGATCACCAGCTGATTAGTGACCGCCAATACGGTTTTCGTCGGGGTCGATCAGCTGGTGATCTTCTGGTCTACCTGACTCATAGATGGGCGGAGGCAGTAGAGTCCAAGGGGGAGGCATTGGCCGTTAGTTTGGACATTGCGAAGGCTTTCGATCGGGTTTGGCACAAAGCGCTTCTTACGAAGCTCCCTTCCTATGGGCTTCCCGAGAAATTGTGCAATTGGATCACCAGCTTTCTTGCAGATCGGAGCATCAAGGTCGTTGTAGACGGTGCATGCTCCGACTACAAGCCTATTAACGCTGGTGTTCCACAAGGCTGCGTGCTATCACCAACGCTGTTTCTTCTGCATATCAATGATATGTTGCAAACCGGTAGCATTCATTGCTATGCGGATGATAGCACTGGTGATGCTCTATACGCCGGCCGTGCAAATATTTCTCGGGAAAACGTCGCCGAGTATCGGAACAAACTTGTGTCTGAAGTCGAGTCTTTGCTGAACAAAGTCTCGGATTGGGGGCGACTAAATCTAGTCCAGTTTAATCCTCAGAAGACACAAGTTTGCGCGTTTACCGCTAATGAGAACCCCTTTGTCGTATCTCCTCAGTTTCAAGGCACTCCCCTTGTTGCCTCAGCCAGTATCGGAATCCTCGGCGTCGACATATCGAGTGACGTGCAGTTTCGCGGTCACTTGGAAGAGAAGGCCAAATTGGCCTCTAAAACGCTTGGCGTGCTCAGCAGAGCGGGACAGTATTTCATGCCGGCACAACGCCTGCAACTTTACAAGGCGCAGGTTCGGCCTCACATGGAATACTGTTCCCATCTCTGGGCTGGGGCTCCCCAGTGCCAGCTCCTTCCACTTGACCGCATCCAGCGCAGAGCGGCTCGAATCGTCGACGACCGAGTCCTTTCCGATCGGCTCGATTCATTGGCGCTGCGAAGAGATGTTGCATCTCTTTGCATTTTCTTTCGCATTTACTACGGGGAGTGCTCTGAGGAATTGTTCGGATTAATCCCAGCCGCCACATTTCACGAACGCACATCGCGGCAGAACTCCCGATACCATCCACACCATCTGGATGATTGGCGGTCCACCACTGTGCGATTTAGAAGATGTTTTCTTCCTCGCACAACTTCCTTGTGGAATAGTTTACCACCAACGATTTTTCCGGACCGATACGACTTAGGGACCTTCAAGAAAAAGAGCCTACTCCTTTTTAAAAGGCCGGCAACGCATCTGCAATTCCTCTGGTTCCCCTGGTGTTGCAGTTGTTCATGGGCGGCGGTAGTCACTTACCATCAGGTGAGCCGCATGCTCGTTTGCCCCCTCTCTATATAAAAAAAATATATAAAAAACTACGGTCCAGCCCCCAAGTTAACGTCCCTCTTCGGGGGGAGCGCGTTGGTTGGTTGGCGCTCACCGCACACGGCGTGTGTGGAGTCGTCTATGTCCCCCACATTTTTTTTAATGTGGGAGAGTGAATCCCTTGTATCTGATATTTTTACATAAATATTGTGAGCATTTTCCAAACGAGAAGGGATTAATTAATAAGGAGTTGACTGATGTGAACCTGATACAAGTGGAATAGGGTCGATTTTTTGTTCTTAACTTTTTTGAGTTCTGTCTTCGTGAACGGGGTTATTTAGATTAAAATAATTATAAGGCACTACCAACAGCTTTCGATTACTCTTGTGAATATTCATTCTTCCAAGAGACGCCTAAAAGAACTAACTACTAAACAAACACAACTAAGACGATCAAGCCATAAATTTATTAAACGGCCTATAACTAAACCTTTACAAAGATTCTTGAGAAAGATCAATATATGGTTATTATACCGGTCACGTTAATTAATATATTTTACAGACGGCCTCTTTCTTCTATATCTATATTTAGATGAAGTGTAAGGGGAGCGTTACAACATGAATGATTATTTATCTTATGGAGTGTTTTTTTAATGTTTATTTCCAGTACCGTAACTATTATGAATGTGACTGAGTTCAGGCTTCTTCGGGGCTTTAAAAGCGGTTAAAATAGCAGTCTATAATTAGTAGTTAACTATTTACGCCCTTTTAATGCACCCTTTAACTTCAAATAAACTTTTTATGGTTACTTCATGTTTTTCAAACACATCTGAGAAGAATAACATGCCCTACATCATTTTAATATGTTCATAATTTTATATTCTGGATAAGATAGGGGACTTTTACATTAACGGTTGACGCAAACTTGGAAAAATTATTATAATAAGATCTAGAGTTGTGTGCACGCTAACAGCAAGCGCAGTGAGGCCGTGCTATCCATTTTCTTGCATTTAAAATTTATAGCCAACTTTCTGGGCTTTCGAGCACGTGAATAAGTTATGCATAATTCCCATAAAACGAAGAAATTCATGGTGCTTCCATATATTGGAAGCAGAATATACGCTGTACGATAAAAAAGTGCGTGATTTTTAAATTGGGCTTTAGCTTGAAAAAATTAATATGCCATTTCCGTTCTTGTAATTGCTTATATTATAATAATAAATTATGGTATTAACATCATAATCATCGTCATTATTATTATATCAGTACCCTCACAAGTTCTCTGCTGAATATTGACCTCCCGTAAGTAATACCACAAAACATGGCCCGGAACTACCTTTATCCCTCTTAACTTAACCTCGTAAATTACCGGTACAAGGCTGTCATTTGAGAACCTCTCTTCCCCATCGGTTGTCAGTTTCATAAAAAACAATCTATAAATAGTAAATGCTTGACATAATTCATTCTGATAGTTGAAAGTGTTATATCATATTCATGGCGCATGGTTGGGAGATAAATGACTGCGTTACTTAATGGTTTCGCACATATAAAGCTGCTAGTTGATTTGTACGATTAATTTTGCTTTTGGCGATTGCTTGTATTACGGTTGTCTCCCGACGCAGTCGATGCTTTGCATCCCATATGGTCACTGGGGACCGAGGTGGTTGACATTTGACGCTCTGGAAATTCTATCACATTGGATGTATCTATATATATATATTCTGGTTTATTCGAACTTCGTTACATTTTTTTCTCATTATTAGTTTACTTTTGCTGAACTACCTCCCATATGTTTATCTCTGCTTAGCCTAATGGTTGACTGGGAGAGAATGCTTTAAAGCATTAAGTCCGCCATATGTACGATTTTTCTTTTGTGCATTAAAGTTTAAATAAATAAAAAAAATTATTATGTTTACGTGCCACAACACTCAGTCGCTATCAGCTGGACTACTTCCTTCTTTGTCTATCACTTTTGTATAACAGAAATATGTCAATCAGTGCGTGAAGGCGGTGCATAACTGTGAATTATGTTAGTATATACATAATGATGATCGACGGCGATTAACGTAATAATAATATCCTCCAGACCAAATTTCAGTTGCAGCGGCAAGTCTCAATGGAGATTAGCCATCTGCGCAAGACAGCACTATAACGCCCAAGTATATGCGCAAGCACAGGTGCACTCTTCGTACGTGGAAGAGCTACGCTGCAGCTATATTATGGTTGTTGCACGAATGGGTCGGTTCGACCGGGGAAGGACCAAGCTCTCGCAGAATACCAGGATAAAATAGCAGCCTAATGTGCATTTCGTATGGTGATTGTAGAGAACCGGAGACCCCTTTTTCCTGGAAACGAGGCATTTGATTCTTAGTTAAGAATAGATATCTAAAGATAGAATGTCTAATGATATGTATAATATGTATAATAGAATAGATAAATGTCTATGGGCCGCAGCAACCACATACCAGCAGGTGGACTGTGTGCTCGTTTGTCACCCTTATTCTATAGAAGAAACTCTCTATTCCCTCACTCTCATAGTCCGATGGGACGGTAATTAGATACGCCGGGAGAGAGATCGGGTACAGCATCAACAGCTTTACGTGCTTTCCGAGGCATGGGAGTGAAACGACCAACTTCCTGACTCCGGTCTGTAACTGAGAATTCCTTGACAGAAAACCCCAATAACTTTTTTTGATAACTTTTTGATAACTTTTTGACCCGACCCAGGATTCGAAATCGGGACTTCATGATCAGCAGCAGTAAATTAACGTAATAGGTGAAAAAAACAACAGTTCTCTAATAATCAATAAATTTATTTCAGTATGTACATTTTTAAATATTAGAATAAATACTAAAATTACGTTCTTAGTCACTTAAAACTATACACATAAACATACAGTGTACATATATAAATATACATATACAGTGTCAAGTGGAAATTATTTCATTCGTCCTAGTTTGAGATATCAGTAGTTCTTTTCTTTTAATGTTTAAATCTTTTACCACTAGAGTTACTATAAATTTCCGTCGCATTTTTAATTCCAAGTAAACGAGGTAATACTTTAATCTAATTTGAAGGAATCAACATAAAAACAGTACGTAAGTAATTTAATTAAAACTGTGTAAGCAATAAAAAAATCAATTGCTTTTCAAAGCGGTTGACCAAGTATTTATGCTTCAAAATAACCGTTTATCATTAGATGGACTGTACAAGAATTTCACATTTTTTTCTTTTTTTATTGAAGTAAACGACCATGCGGGTAACGTGATGGTAAGTCGTAATATCGACCGCCGCCTTTGAATAACTGTAAGGCCAGGAAATTATAGGTACGTTGCCGGCCTTTTAAAAAGGAGTAAGCGAGTAAAGAGTTTATAGACTAAGGGTGACAAACACAGTGACACAGACCACCTGATGGTAATTGGATTCTCGAACCGAATCGAATCAAAATGGAGATACTTTGTCACCCTTGAGGACTAAGGCCCGTATTAATAAACGTTACTCAACGACAAACTCAAATGCGTAATCATTTGATACGCCCTCATTGCGAAATCGGCATCTCAAGATCGTTGCTAATTAATAAACACATAAAAGCAGTATCTCAAAACGCTGTACTTAGGAATACTGTTCTGTGACTTGCACTCAAGTATACACACTTGAGAGTCGAGTTTCGTTTATTAATCAGTGTGGCACTCAGCTGATATCGTAAACCTAAACCGCATCTTGTGATATGTTTATTAATAATATCATAACCTCAAGATTGTACTCAAGTGCGTGTACTTGAGTTGAGTAACGTTTATTAATACGGGCCTAAGATTGTATGCCTTGTTTCTAGTGAAAATGGTGTCTGGTTCTCTACACTCACCATACTAAACACAGATTTACGCTGCTATTTTACGGTCGACTGACTCATTCGTGATACAACCATGATTTAGCTGCAGTGTTGCTCTACCGCGTATTATTTACGCGACTGTATCAAGCTACAGCCGCATTATGGATGCAACAGTAGTGGGTTGGCTCGCCCGGGAACGACGTCGCTCTTCTGGTTCGTGGTCTATCTTAGTCCTCAGGGGTGATAGTAAAAAAAGTAAAGTAAAGTTACAGCCTATATACGTCCCACTGCTGGGCACAGGCCTCCTCTCATCTCTGAGAGGGTTTTAGGGCAAGGAAGTGTCCGCCGCGCAGCCCCAATGCGTGTTGGCGAACTTCACATGTCTTCGAGATATTTTTTTATTTTGATTTCTCAGACATGCAGGTTTCCTCACGATATTTTCCTTCACCGCCGAGCACGTGGTAAATCAGCACTTAAAATTGCAATTAACAATTCCATTGGTGCCGGTGGGGATCGAACCCGGGTTGCTCGCGTACTGTGAAATTTACAGCGAGCGCTAACTTAACCACGCTATAAATAATATATAACGCTACCACGGCTAACCATCTGAATTACCACGTGATAGTGCATCTACATTTTGAATCTTAATCAAGGATAGATTTAGGATAGATATTTTCCACGTGGTAGAGCCATGCTGCAGCTATATTAGTAGTATAGTTGTAGCACGAATGGGTCGGCTCGACCGGGGAAGGACCACGCTCTCACAGAATACCAGCGTATAATGGCAGCTTGACACTGCTGTGTTTCGTATGGTGAGTGTAGAGAACCGGAGACCCATTTTACTGGAAAAGGCATTCCATCTTAGTCCTCACGGGTGACAACGCTTCTGCATTTTGATTCTTTATTGAGGATAAATGTAGATGTCTATGGGTCACAGCAACCACTTACCATCAGGTGGACTGTGTGCTCGTTTGTCACCCTATCCTATAAAAAACAAAAAAGGTATCTATGAGTCATAGCATGCCACTTACCATGAGGTTAACTCATTTGTCATCCTAAATAATAAATACGAGAACGATGAAGAACTAAGTATGTATGCGTCTGTCAGTGGACGTGTCGAGCTTTCTAACCAACTAGTTATTTTCTAAATTATTATATTTATATTTCTACGATTTTTTGACTGAATACGAGCCATCAGCGTCATAAACGCCGTGCTTTTTGAATTTATTGTAACTATCACTAACACCATAACTGGGCTTAGTGTATTCGTAACCGCTGTACGGTTGGTGATCGTAATACCCGTGGTGATCATGATGATCGTAATTATCAAATTCCACGTAATGCTCGTGCGATTTCTTCTCCTTCAAGTAATGGATGAACCAAATTACAAAGTGCCATGCTTTAGTCAGCATCACGTAGAAAATAACGCCGTACACGATCTTCAGAACGAACAGCTTTGTTGCGACAACGTAGAAGAAATGCACTGCAAAGACAAAAACAATTAATTGAAAAAAAAACAGAACTAAAAAAATAAATGAAAGAAATGTAAAATTAAACTTTAATAAATGAAATAAAGTAAACATTTGTTTAGGTGTAGCATTAAAGAATTCGTTCATTTATTTCAATATTGCGATGTCGGCGGAGTTAACTAAAAAAGTACAAAAAAATTGATCAAGCAGGTGCAATTAATTTTTGTTCATAGCGATTGTTGACGGTAACTTTAACCACTGCTTGAAACATTATTTATAATACGAGTATACGCATCAAAATAACGTTATTCTGATAGTTTTCCTTGCAAGTATGGAATAAGTAATTGTAGAGAACGTTCTCATAGTTTTACATAACATCTACACTAATATTTAAATACTTGCGTAAAATTGTTGCATGTATATCGTCGAGTGAGTTACGAGAACCGGAAAACTGTTTACAGGTACAGAAGCTATCACAGTCATCAGAGGTAACAACGCAACCACAATCTGCATTTTGATTCTTAATATAGGATAGATGTAGATGATTATAGACCACAACAGTGGATGCTGTACCATCAAGTGGACTGAGTGCTTGTTTGTTACCCTTACTTGTATAAAAATGAGTAATAAAAAATGTAATACCCTTAATGATGCGTGTAACTGTGTAGTAAAATATCCAAGAAAGAGCTACTGGGCGGGCGATAGTATTTGTCATAGTTTCCATCATTGTAAGGGTTTATCACGACATCGTTTTTGTAATATGGCCAGGCGTCGGGGACGTATTTGAACGCGGCCAGCACCCACGCCATCACCACCATCGCCTTGATGCTGACTATCACAAGAGCTATGCCTAAGATTATCTTGTACAATCCCACTTTCGCAGCAAACATTATACCTAGGTGGGCTGCAAAAAGAAATTGATTTTAACTATTGCATCTCGATTTATATATCCGTATCCATCCATGCGGTACAGACTATCAAAGACAAATGCTGAACATGGGCTAACCCATAGATTGCCTCAGTCAGTCAGGCAGTCAGGTTGGCAATCGATTTATTTTATTTACTAGTTGTTATTCGGAAGACGCTGCTGCCCACCTCCAGACTTGATTCCCTCTGTCGCCTCCTACGTCACTCACGGGACGATATGCTGTATTGGATATTCCTACTCCGCCACTACAAAGTGACATAATATCCGTCAAATCTCACGAAAGCACATCGCAACAAAACTCACGATACCATCCACACTATCTGGACGTTTGGCGGTCCACCACTGTGCGTTTTACTAGGAGTTTTTTCAGTTTCATTTTACCTTCAAGGAAAGAGCTTACTCCTTTCTAAAAGACCAGCAATGCTTCTGCAATTACCCTGATGGTGGGTGCAGTTTTTCATGGGCAGCGGTAGTCACTTACCATCAATAAGCCGCTTGCCCCCTCTTCCATAAAAAAAATCGTCCTTACATTGGGAGAGGCCCATGTCCAGCAGTGGACTCTTAAGCCAAATAAGAAGAAAGAAAAAGATTGCTTCTTATTCTATAAATGGTAAAATGTTTTACGTTATGGAGTATAGCTACGAAATATGAAGTACGAAAGGGTCGACTCGGCCGGGGAAGGACCACACTCGCACATAGACGGAGCCATACGTGCATTTCAAGGGACGTCAAAACCAATCAAAACTATTCTCAACTTATTCTAAGAACACGTACTCACGCACACATATGCATCTTAAATCCTTTGCTACTAACAACATGGCTTTAGGTGCGTCCAACAATAGACTTTTATGGGCTGTTAAAAAAGAAAGAAGAAAGATCTGTGCCAAACGTAATAGACTTTTATGGGCTGTTAAAAAAGAAAGAAAAAAGATCTGTGCCAAACGTGGCAGCTAAAGAAAATATTCCCTTTTTTGAGGCATTTAATGGGTAGGCCTATGTTAGGCTGTAATGTATAAATGAACCTTAATTAGGTCTAAGTAGGGTTAGTAACCCAACTTAAATATTTGTTGATGACAAAAAGACTGCAAAAGTTACTTTTTTTAGACTACTATCCCACCTGATGATAAGTGGTGATGCAGCAGAAGATGGTAAAGCGCACTGACTTAGCTTAACAAAATCCTATTCACTCTTGCCTTGAAGACACCTACGTTATAATCGTATGGAAAAACATTTTGTTCATTAATCATTATAATCATTACATAGGAATCCCCCAAGGAAGGTCACAAAGCACGATCCTGAGCCATCTGCATCCATCGACTTCCAACATCTCGTAACAGGTCGTCAACCATCTAGTGGGGGGCCACCCTACACTTCGCTTACCGGTACGAGGCTGCTACTCGAGAAACTTTCTTCCCCATCGATTATCGATTCTTTGAGCTATATGCCCGGCCCATTGCAACTTCAGCTTACTGATCCGTTGTTTTGTTTGCTAGTTAATAAATCAACTAATCATCATCATCATCATCGTTATAACCCATCACAAGTCCACTGCTGAACAAAGGCCTCCTCCAAGGTGTGTTATAAATCACGGTCCAGAGCCACCTGCATCCATCGACTTCAACTGCATCCTTCAACTATTTTACGGTAGATATAATGAAAGATTTTATACGTGGCAGAGCCATGCTGCGGCTGTATTGTGGTTATAGCACAAATGGGTCGGCTTGACCGGGTTGGGAACACCCCCTCACAGAATACTAGCGCGAAATAGCGGGTCAATGCTGCTGTGTTTCGTATGGTGAGTGTAGAGAACCGGAGACCCTTTTTACTGGACACGAGGCATTCTATCTTAGTTCTCAGATCTGACAGAGCATCTGCATTTCTATTTTTAACTGAAGGTAAATGTAGATGTCAATGGGCCACAACACCCACTTACCATCAATTGGGCTGTGTGCTTGTTTGTTACTTATATTCAATAAAAATAAAGCTTAAGGGACGCAGTTTACATATATTTCAGTTTTTATTCATGACACATATTACATTTCCTAACATTACAGCAATTCGATTACTCCATACTATCATTTTCCAGTAAAAGCCGACGTACAATGCCTACCAACGGAAACACGAACATAAACCGCATCGTGTATCCGGTACGAGCCATTAAAGTCCCTATTTCTGCTACGTTTGGCGTGAAATCGCTTGTAAGAGGGTCGTTCTCCGCCCTATACTATACCAAAGCAGGTAGTAATATTGAATTGGAAGTAAGTACCGGCATTTAAGGTAACGATTGAAAATCAAAATTCTTCGAAACTTTTTCTGGATCCTTGAAAACAACATTAGCATAGTATATTCAGTTACGTTGTCACTCCCGAATACTGTTACGGAAAGCCTCGTTACCAGTAAATGAGATTTTCGGTTCACTATATGCGAATTACAGCAATATTCTGATAAAATTTAATGCTACTATTCTGTTCTGTGTCCGTATAAACCCATGTTCAATTTTTTTTTCGGTTAATTTAATGAAAAATTTGGGGGCGTAAAAAATCCGCTACCCTACATCACAGTCTAACTATTACCACATGCTGTAGGTGTCGTAATAGTGGAGAATGTTAATCAAAACTGAAATAGGCGAATATACATGTTCAAAGTTTGTCAGTAAACAAGTTTAAAAGTTTTATTAAACAAAAACTGTAAAAAAGGGTTATTATAATATCAAAGAATACATGCATGAAAATAACCCCTGGGAATAGGGTGATCGCCACCATGCTGGTTCTATGAAAATTCATTTAAAAATTGTATAAACAAAATTATTGTTAAGTGAAATATGTTTAAAAAAAATCTCGCTGGGTTTCTTGCTGGTTCTTCCCAGGACAGAGGTATTTTTCGAACCAGTGGTAAATAAAAAATGACTTTCAATAAGTATTATTATGTGATCAATATTGAATAAAAAATCATTCATTCATTCATTCATATGCCCTTGCCATCTTCCTAATTGGAACTCAATAGTAAGAATGAACTGCGAATACCAACTTGACTGCCAAACGTGAGAATTATAGCGAATCCCCCCTAAAAGACAATTTAAGGGAGATGCCTAGTTAAGCAGGTGTATGTGTCCAATCATAGACTTAGTACGCCAGTATATTATAAGTATATGGTGTCCAATATATTGCATATTATACTATTGCACTGAATTGTCTCCAGCTCAGTTGACAGATTCAAATAGTATGTGTTAGATGGTTAAACAGGACATTTTATTATTAATCTTATGTAAAATATGTATTTTATAATAAAAAATTAAATTCAGTGAGGAATAATATGTAAGCTTTTCCTCTATGAGGTAAATTTGATTTTCTATAATGCGCGAAAAACCTTGAACATGAAAATTAATATTAAAACCGTAGTAGCTCATGGACAGCGCTCACCGTAAATTTTATAGTACCCGAGCAACCTGAAGTCGATCCCCGCCAGCAAAAATATTTTTTATTTACAATTTAAAAAAATATTGTTTCATAGTCATGGCATAATGACATGGCGAACGCTCTGTCCCGGCAAAAATGTTCCACTGCAAGTTAACTAACAAAAACGTAACGTATCCCACTGATATTCCGTTGGTACAGAGCGAGTAGAAAGATTTGTTTCATAATTTCCATAGTGACCAAGATCAGACACGCCTTCTAGCTGTTTCGACTAAGGCATCTAGTCACTGGTTACACCGCTTTACCATCAATTAATCTCGGCACATTACTTGATGGGGAAAGCATGCGCATCGCCGTAAGGATCCGACTAGGAGCGGCGTGTTGTCAACCCCATCAGTACCCCTGTGGTAGCAGCGTCGACAAGTTTGGACTCCATGGAATTTCATGTAAGAAAAGTGCGGTTCTTTGAACGATGTCATCCGCAGGGCTCTTGTCTAGACGATGGCAAGAAACCCGACGGTATGACATTGGTCCCTTGGGAGAGAGGTAAAGCCCTAGTGTGCGTAGACACTTTGGCGGCCTCTCATCTCAGGGGTACTTCGTTTAGAACCGGGGCGGCATCAGAGGCAGCTGAACTGAGTAAGTGGCGCAAATATGAGTCTCTGAGAGATGACTACATATTTGTGCCATTTGCTGTAGAGACTATCGGTTCGTGGGATCCACATGCGGTGAAGTTTCTAAAGGAACTCTGTCCGCAATGGTCGTTGCTGCTAGTGATAAGAGGGCTGGTTCTTTTCCCGCTCAAAAGCTAAGTATAGCCATTCAGCGGGGAAACGCAGCCAGCGTTCTTGGCATGATACCGCGGGGAGTAGGACTGTATGATATTTAAGTTCCAATTTTAGTTTTTTTAATTATAATTACAATTATGAATAAAGAAAGTTAAACTCATAATAAAAAGTAAAAGCCAACTTTAAAGAGCCAAAAATAATAAAATAATTTGCACATAATAGCTACCGAAGTCTGTGCTATAGAATATAGTGTAAAGAAGAATTATAACCCCGATTTTTTTTAGTTCTTTAAAGTTAGCTTTTGCTTTATATTGAACCCATTTAATAAAAACTAATTATCAAAATTGGTTCACAATTGACGAAGATATCGCGTAACGTGCATACAAAAAATCATGTAGGCGAATGGTAAAACCTTTCATATTTTTAAGTCTGCTAAAAAAGAAATGTGATTTGAAAAATTGACCCATAAATCCTAAGCTTTAGATGGCTTAAAGGTAAAAGATTGTGTTGTCGATATCAAGGTCTCCAAATATTATATTTCTTGGTAACCATTCATTTTTTTAAATTCAAAACATAATATACAACATTTAAAATAAAGTTGAAGTTTTTGCGGCACTTGACCGCCGTATTGTATAAATAATGGTTCAAAGTGGAATTTGACACGTAAAACAATACGATTTTGTATTATATGTAAACTATTAGTGAAAATCATGAAACAAGTGCTCCGCTCGTGATGTGAACCTCAAGATAATTTGTTTGCTTGGGCGCCTTAAGTCATCAACTCTCTGCTGGCTCTAGGTTCCGTCAAAATCTCCTAACATATTGTAAAGAAGTTTTTAAATAAATTATTATAACAGATATTTTTTTTATTACTTGACACTGGCAAAAGTACTCCAGTATGAGTCCATTAAAAAGAAAAAATAAATAAACTTACTCAGTAACGCGTATTTTGCTTTATCTCTGCCTTTCTCAATATCCCTTGATTCAGTTTTATCGCTCTTCACCAAATTTGCTAATATTATCAATAAAAATAAGGTAAAACGTTTCATTGTTCAGTATTACCGTGTATTCACTTAAATTTCTTATAAGTATTTCGAAGACGCTAATATATATATTAGATTGATTATTTGCTGCTTCCACAAATTAAAAAAACATCAAGTAACACTGTTACTGCCAGAAGAGCCCCCGTTTTATTACTTTTTACAATTACAAGTGCACTGAACCATGTACGAAAGTGTAATGCTGTATCATTTACATATAAGAGCCTTAGTCCTTAAGTGATAATGAAGCGATAAATAGTAAAGTCAACGTGAAAGTCTTACGTAGAGTATGTATATTGTTACGTAGGCGTAAATTTTTGCGTTATGTAAATAGAGAGGATATGGATTTCACGAGAGCTCCATGCTAGAAGAAAAAAAGAAATGTATTTGTTTATATTTGGGTGTTGTTATATATACGATACGTAGTGAGTATAGATACTCAATATAACAGAAAACGAAAGAATAAAATAAAATAATTTTTATTCAATAGATCGCTAGGTCCGCCCCAGCTACGCACGGGTGACTTCTGGATCCCCATAACAACGCCACCTACCGAGTCCAATTGTAAATGTAAACCATCCAAGGACCCACTAACACAAACAATTTCATCGAAATCGGTCCAGCTGTTATGGAGGAGTTCAGTGACAAAAACACATACAAAAAAATTATATATATATATATAAAGATAGGTCACAAGAATAATTATTGAAAGTCATTGATGCTTTTACCACTGGTCCCAAAAACAACCTCTGCCCTGGGAACTCTCTCTCTCTGTCCAGAATCAGCAAGAAACCCGAGGGGCCGTTTTTAACATGCTTTTATTAGCTTCGCTTGTATCTGATCTATGTAACGGAATGTTTTAATGTAATTTTCACCAACTTTTAGACGGCCAATTGACTTGAAAATTTGCACTCGTATCAAGGACTAATGACAATATAATAATTAAGTACCTTTATCTTAGTATCTTGATCAGGATAAAATAAAAAAATTATCAGGATCTCGGGCTCATGATCAATGCGTGTTGATTAAGTTTTTTTTTTTTTAAACTCTTATATTATTTTAAATATTAATTCTCTATATTATAATATGTTGTACAGTTAAATATGAAAATATTTCGAAAAATCATGGCAGTGATCACCTCATTTCCGTTCATTACGTTTTTGTAGGCATTGGTTAGGATATGAATACTAATATAATGGGTATGGTAAGAGGTGGCAGAGGGAAATGAAATAGGAGATCAGGAGAGCAGGATCCTTCAATAACAACATAAAATAATAAAAAAAAACATGTGCAGTACACACGCGGTAGAAGTGAAACGTTCAGAAAACTAAATTTCGAGAGAATGAGACGAATGCGGGGTATCAGGACTAGGATAATTGTAGGGTTTATGTAATTCAAATATAAATAAATTTATAATAAACATTGTATAAATTTATAATACACTGCAGACTTCCCGGAACGGTTGTGATCTTATCTTAGACGGCCCCCGCCATTACATTAGATTTGATAGACCACAAATTCTCGCGAAAGAACATCGATTCCTGCCATATCATACTTGGCACGAATCGATGTTCTTTCGCGAGAATTTGTAAGGCTATTGAAATTAAAACCATCCTAATTTCAATAGAGAGGGAGGCTGGGTACTACCACCTGCTTGGGATCCTGTAATTAATAAAATTAAAAATAAACCCGAGCATACCACTGCAAGACTTCAAGACACAGTAAGTTAATTCTGCGTTAAAAATAAGTATAATTAAACGCGATAGAATCCTTAAAAGTAGTTTTATTCAATATTTAGTGTTCGCGTAAATATAAGAAATCACTATGAAATGGATTATTAATTATATTCATTCATTTCTTACAGCTCATTAAAGTCATTACTGAACATAGGCCTCCCTTTTATATTGCCTCATAGGGTTATTTGTCATAGTTGCCAAGCTTGGCATGTGGGTCGGCAACCACAGTTTTTATTATTTTGCGGTGTTAATAGAAAGAC
The DNA here is from genome assembly GCA_029286625.1 of Parnassius orleans. NCBI lineage: Eukaryota > Metazoa > Arthropoda > Insecta > Lepidoptera > Papilionidae > Parnassius > Parnassius orleans. The sequence goes on from JAGSMP010000040.1 coordinate 2,673,951, forward strand.
GCCGCTGCCCATGTCCTGTTTCAATTTTCCTGTGTCGCCTCCTACGAACCCCACGGGACGACATGGGGTAGTTGATATTTTTACACCGCTACTACTCTGTTTATTATAATATTATAATTAACGATATGGAAATGGCATTGCCAACGTAGTGCCCTTTAAAATTAAACATATAAACTGTCAAATTTTAAATGCAAACTTTCATAAGATTTTTATTATTACTTCTTTTGTCCGTCTAAATGTAATGTTGTCTGGATTTGTCGATAAAATCGTATCAATTTTTTCACAGATGCTCGTTTGCCCTCAAACTAATATCACGATATTGCCCAAAAGGCGTCGTGTAATCATCGTAAAATTTAGAAATAATGAACAGTTCGCGTTTACGAGATAAGCGATGCAGCTATATTAGTAATGATATCGATATTCGATTGGCTAAAGTTTAGCTTTTCACTGAATACTTTCTTTTAGAACCATAGCATCTCAGGGCACGAAGTTTGACGGCTCCATTTTGCAGTGGCTTAGCAATGAGTTGCAGCGCTAAAGGCCGCGAGTTCGAATCCCGCACGGAACAAGTATTTGTATGGCCTACAGATAATTGTTCCGGGTCTGAATGTTTGTCCTTGTGAAGTTTATGTATGCAAACTGTCCCAACTGCACACTGTCAGTGTAACGTATTTTTTTATTTCTTTTAGAGCCATATCTTGGTATCTCCGGGCACAACATAAAGAGACCGAAGTAAAGCTTCATAATAGGTCGGGGAAAAAGTTTCTTCGTATTTTGTTTGTACAAAATTGAAGAAAAATCTCTTTGGTTGTACTGTTTGTATCTGGCTGGTTTTAATATCAATACATATTGGACATTAATAAAAAGAAAACTAAAAAGTAAAAAAAACACTTTCCCGCCATTTTTCAATTGTTTTTCTGTCCGTCAAAATGAGTGAATATAATAATAATATAATAATAATAATAATAATGTTTATTTCAGATATACATATCCATACACATTTGTTAGTAACTAACATAAACGAGGTTAGTAAAAAATATAATAATAATAATATTGTTAACTTTGCAAGACAAAATTAACAATATAGCCTTTATAATCGACATAGCAATACCAATTACGTATAATATTAAAAAAAATACAAAATACAATAGCCGAAAAGATTAGTAAATATATTGAACTAAGCGAAGAAATTAAAAGAATATGGAAATTAAATAAAGTTTTCATCGTTCCAATTGTACTTTCAGCTACAAGATTAATACCAAAATATTTGCATCACTGTCTTAAGCTATTAGATTTACCCTCAAATTTATATATTAAAATGCAAAAAGCAGCTATTTTAAAACATGTCGCTTAGTGAGAAAATTTTACAAATACCAGAAAATGCTCTGGATAATACATCAATTGATACATAAAATCAGCAAATGATGACTACTTGACTTAAAGCCCGTATCATCATAATGCCCTACATGGAGAAAAAAAAATATGAATAAATAAATTATATCAATAGGACGAGAGCAATCAGTTAAGAAACTTGAATGTCCCACCGACATGCATTAGGATCCAATGCCTCTGAATGGGACAGTCAAGCTTATCTTGAAATATCCTCAAGACACCATTTGAGCTCTTCCGTAGTCTGCATAACATTGACGCAGTTCGCTTCCTTATGATGCTATAAAAATCATCAACACCTGCTTCAGCAAACATGCTTGAAGCACTACAGTATCTAGGAAGGTCCATTAGCATCCTGAAGGCATTATTATATTGAATTCGAAGCGCATTGTAGGTCCTCTGCGTATAGTCACACCACAGGCTGCAGGTGTAAAATGTTTGACAGTATGCCTTGAAGAGGGTAATTTTGACATCATTTGTACACCTAGAAAACCTGCGGGCAAGCATATTGCATCGAACCGCCAATGCGCGTCGCTCTCTCTCTATATCATTGTTGTCTGTCAGATATTCGTTAACAATGTGTCCCAAATATTTAAACTGACAAACTCTTCTTAATGGCACACCAAGAAGCTTTACTGGCGGCACAATCAAGGGCTTCTTACTATTAACACGAAACACCACTAACTCACTTTTTTTGACGTTATAGAGGAGTCCATGTTCAACAGCGTATGTTTCACACACAGTTAACAGTCTACGCAACGCACTCACCGATGGACTCAGCAACACCATGTCATCGGCATAACTTATATTATTGATCATATGACCATCAACCGAACATCCTACCCTTGTTTCACTGAGTGCACCAATGAGCCCGTTTACGTAGAGACCGAATAGCACAGGCGAAGACAACCCCCCCTGCCTCACCCCGCATTCCAACACATATTCGTCTGATAGCGCGCCAGACCATCTGACCTGGTTAACTTGATGACGATACCAATATTTTAAAGTGGTGATAAGTTCGGCTGGAACGGACATTTCACGCAGTTTTGTCCACAGTATGTCATAATTAACCAGGTCAAATGCCTTGGAGAGATCCAGAAATGTAGCATACACTGGCGTTTGTCTCTGGGTGTAATATTTGACAGTATGCTTCAGCGACATTATAGCACTCTCTGTCGACAGGCCTGATCTAAAACCAAATTGAGCATCGTTTAGATGTATATAGTTATTAAGTCGTCGCTCCAGCAAACCGTCAAGAACCTTTGCCAATACAGTTGCCAAGGATATAGGTCTGTAATTAGCCTTGTCAGATATATCCCCAGTCTTGTTTTTCACTATAGGAACAACAATAGTTCTCATAAGTTCGGCAGGTAAATAGGAGTGCCTAATACAAAAAGTATACAACATTGCTAAGACCCTTGGGAGATGCGGCCCTGCATTGTGAAGGTGCTCGACACTGAGGCCATCGTGCCCTGGTGATTTTCCTCTGGCCATCTTCTTCAGGACCAACCTAAGATCCTTAGCTGCAATACGGACAGGCTCACCAGTCACAACCATCCCACCATCGTCTGCCCCCACTTCTGCTCTTCGCTGCAATATAGATTCAACTTTAAAGTGTCTTTTTAAAAGGTTCGCTATCTCCCTCGGTTCACTACTCCCGCTCACGCTTACGGAGACAGCTTTGAATCCAACGAAGAAATTCGATACATTCTGAAGTTTTATTACAAAAAAGAGAAAAATGCGACTCAAGCAGCAAAATAAAATAAGTGTCAGTTAGACATTGTCATGTTTATGCTGCCATAACATTGACGTGTTATGGCAGTGTCAGTAAGAGTAGCATAAAGTTGGTTGAAACGTTTTCAGTCCGGGAATTTTGATGTCAAAGATGCAGTTCGCTCTGGTCGCCCTCATACGGATAAAGTTAATGCCATTTTTTAAAAAGTAGAGTAAGATCAGCCTATTGGTAACTACGACGTAGCAGAGGAATTAAGGAATGACAACAAAACAGTTTTGACCCATTATTTGGGTACCACACGAGCTCACTGAAAGAAACCTAATGAATCGTGTACTCATTTGCGATTCTCTATTGAAACGTAAAGAAACCGAACTATTTTTGAAAAGATTGACCACTCGTGACGAAAAGTGGATCACCTACGATAAGAACGTGCGAAGAAGATTATGATGAAAGGGTAGTCAAGCTCCACAGACTGTAGCGAAACCCGGATTAACACGCAATAAGGTGATGCTGTGTGTATGGTGGGATTGGATGGGCATCGTTTATTATGAGCTCTTACCGCCGGGCAAAACCATCCATTCAGATATCTACTGCCAACAACTAATAAGACTCAAGCAAGAAATTGAGAAAAAACGGTCGGAATTGTTATACAGACGAGGAGTAGTCTTTCATCATGATAACGCCAGACCACACACATATTTGGTCATTTAGCAAAAATTCAGAGAGATTGGTTGTGTAGTGTTAATGTTAATGCATCCACCATATATAGTCCAGACCTTACACCCTCAGATTTTCACCAGATTCGGTCTCTTCAGAATTCTTTGGGTAGTGTTAGGTTAACATCAATAGAGGACTGTCAAAACTACTTGTCGCACTTTTTTCATCAAAAATCTAAATTTTTCTTTTCTTTTTGGCAGACTTCACTTTCTTTCTTTTTGTTTTTTGGTAGATTTCACGTGTTCTCTAAATATTTTCAATTGCTCAGACATACAGGTTACGATGTTTTTTAAAGCCGAGCACAATGTAGTACCAAATTCCACAAAAATTTGAGAGGCAATTTCTGAGAAAGTTTTAGAGCAAGAAAGTGTCCGCTGCGCTGCCCCAGCACGTGTTAGCGGATTATACGTCTTCTACGTTTCCTCGAGTGTTTTCCTTCACCGCCGGATACGTTTTAAATTAGCACTTCAAATTGCGGCAACAATTTCAGTGGTTTTGCTGGAATCGAATTGACTTCGAATCCGACAAGAAAGTGTATTTATGATTCATTTTCTCATTAATATCGATAGTATTTTAAATTTTCGACGTAAGACCTCACTAAATAAACCTAAAAGCAATATTGTGAGTTCTATTTAAGTGGCAAGCGTACACTTCCATTGAGCCTTTAATTGCCTCACTACTGAGGTAATTAAGGATATTAATTTCTAGTTCTAGCACTAATAGCATAATATAAGACTTTTATATCGCTTTCCTATAAAGATTATTTGTGTCATGTTATATTACATTATGTATATAACATGACACAAAGTTAAAATTATAAAAATATAATTTTACGACGTTTTCAGCCATAGATGATCTCTATTAGCGTAAACATAACATGAAAGGTTTTCATAATGATTTAAGATTTGCCAAATAATCAGAACACTGCTCAGACGCAGCCGAGATAGAGTCACGGAGGTGCGGGAGTGTTGGTATTGCGATGCGCCACTCACCCTATCCCCCATGACTCTTTTTATTTATAGAAGTGTGGGCAAACGGGCATGCGGCGCATCTGATGGAAAGTGTTGATCGCCTCCCACGAACGATTGCAACACCAGGGGCATTTCAGGTGCGTTGCCGGTCTTGTCGAGGCCGCACCGTTGATGTGGCTGTGATGGGGCTGCGGGGGAGAGGAATGTTGCTATTGCGAGGCGCCTTTATCTCCATCCTCCGCGACGAAAACTTGGTTGCTGGAAGAGCCACAGACCAGATCCTCTGCTAAGTTTAGAAAGAATGGTGTTTCCGAGTGCTCGTTCTTCCTGGCCCCATACCCTCCTCGTGTCAGATTAATCGGACAAGAAAAGTTTGTATACCGCGGAAGAGTTGTCCTTTTCCGAGTAGAGGCTGCATGGAGTAGTTTTTACATGTGGAGCCGTGGATGTGTGCGATAGCAATCCTACGGCCCTGCTAATATGCAGTGAAAGTGCAATACAATGGGATCTTAGTCAGTGCGAGTGAGATATAACCCGTCATTGTCCCCGCGAGGCGGTTATGCGTAGGCATTTGCTCAAGTAAAAAAAAACAAAGGCCATACATTTTTAAGGGTAAAACCCAAAGCTCACATAAGAGAGCAAGCCTGTGAAATTTAGATTCCAATTTTTTTATTGAATATACCAACTGGTTACGGTGTAAGGCAATCTTTCGCCTCATTTCGTCTCGTGGGTATCTTAAGAGGTGACTGACGGGGATGTAAAGCTGAAAAATCTTATGGCTTCTAATAGCTGGAAATTTAACCATCCTGTTTACGCCTGACGTAATGTATCTAGACTGGCTTTGGGGGAGTGGCGTCAAATGTACAAGACCGCATAGTATACAGATGGTACTATGATTGTCAACACAGTCAAGAGTAAAGATTAAGGCAATCCTCTCTACAGCAGCAGAGGCCCATGTCCATCTCCATCATTTTGAACGATGTAGAGTCACGCTGCAGCCATGTTATGGTTGCAGCACGAGTGGGTCGGCTCGACGGTGTAGGAATACGCTCTCACAGAATACCAGCGTGAAATAAGAAAAGAAAAGTTGATATTGCTTCGTATAGTTAGTGTAGAGATCCGGTGAACCTATTTACTGGAAACAAGCCATTTTATCTTGGTCTTCAGGGCTGTCAATGCATCTGCATTTTTATTCTTAATGGAAGGTAGATGTAGATGTCTACTAGCCGCAGCATTTACCATCAGGTGGACTTGTTCACCCTTATTCAATGACAAAAAAAACGTGTGCAGTTTACACGCGGTAGAAGCGAAACCTTTAAATGAAATGCAATATGAAATAAAAATATTTCATATCAAATGACTTAATATGATCACTTTTAACCACAAGTGTGGCATAAAATATATATAAGATAAAAGTTTAATTTTATAGCAAATAAATGTTACAATCCTTATTTTTAGGCTTAATTTTAGTGTAATAAATCAAAAAAATATATTCTTAGGAGTAAAATTGCTTTGTAATAGCGCCATCTACTTCATTCTATAGGTAAAGTTATTTTATCGACCAAAAATTGATTGACTATCAAGGCGGTAGGTCCTGTAAAATAGATCAATGGCCTGAAGTTAGGAAATTGTGGATTGGTATAAAAGGATTAAGATAGTTTTTTTCAATATTGTTAATTTTATTTATTTAATGAATTAGTTAATTTATTAAATAAAATAAAAATTTTTAAAAGACAAAAAAAGTAGTCGAATGGCGGATTCGAAACCACAACCTTTTGACTTCACGGTCTACGCTGTATTCTATCTCATTCTCTCGCAAGCTAAAAAGCTTTTTCGCTTCATCTAGTTTCAAATCACAGCAATTCTAAAGAAGTTTGACTTCAAAAAGTCCAGCGGCGGACTTTTATATGCTAGTGTTGATGAAGAAGAAGACACCACTATTTTTTATCAATTAATTAGTTGTGTCGTGACAAAACTCACACGTTTTTGGAATTTAGATAAAATGTTACGTTCCCTTTACGTACCATGAACCCATAATTTTATCTTCAACTTATGTCAATCCACTTTAAATTGTTTGAGAAGGGGACACTGTAACGAACAATTTACTAGTGTAATTTATCATTTTAAATGGCCGTAACAAACTCCGAGTACTGTGGACCTATGACTGCCAAGTTATTACATTATAACAATGTCCCCTGCCTCGTTGGTCTAGTAGTCATGCACGAGTAGTCATGCATGCTAAACATTAGGTTCGAGTTCCAACTCGAGCCAAAATTAGTAGTTGGTTTTTCCTGTCAAGGAATTCTATTCCCGAAGTCATTGGCATTTCTCCTCCGTGCCTCGGAAGGCACATAAAGCCGTAGGTCTTGCGCCTGATCTCTCTCCGGCCGTGTTAGGTTATCAACCCACGAGAGTAAGCGGATAGAAAGTGCACTTGTGTTTGCTTTACACTTGGGCACTATGGCCGCCGTCGAAAGACGTCTGCTGTATGACGAGCCCTGATAAAAAGGGACGATTAATTAATTTATTACCACAGTCAGTTTTCATATCAATTTCAAATACATTTATATATATCGTCGGCAGATCGTGTCGTGTCATTGGCATGTACCTTGGCAGATCATGTTATGTCTAACTTATTCGTGGTGGAGCCACGCGGCAGCTATAATATACTTTGTATAATATGTTGTGTGGGTCGACTCAACCGGGGAAGGACCACGCTCACAGCGAATACCAGCGTAAAATAGCTGCTTAATGATGCTGCGTTTTGTATAGTGTGTGTAGAGAACTGGTGACCAGTTTTACTGGAAACGAGGCATTCCATCTTAGTCCTCATGGGTGACAACGCATCTGCATTTTCATTCTTAATTGAGGATATATTATGTAGATGTATATGGGCCACAGCATTATACTTACCGTCAGGTGGTCGGTGGGCGCGTTTGTCACTCTTATTCTATATAAAAAACTTAATCTTGTTATTAGCTATTTCGGCTAAAAACGTAAAGCATATCAGTCTGTGTAGAATTTCAGATGGTTCGCCGAACCACGCTTAGATTATTTTATGTAGTTAAATCAAGGTAAGGATTATTAAAAATTAATTGAAATCATAATAGGAGAATATTTAGAACAATTATTTGTGGAGCTTCCTTGGCCGCTGCAGCGACACGCTTGCTACGTTCACAGAAGTGTTTACAGAAAACCTAAGCATTAGAGGTTTGTGAACCTAAAGTAGTATTTACTAACCTAGTAAAAGTTTAAGTTTCATTAAATATCATAAAAAACTACATTGTGATTCCCCATACCTATAACGGTAGTGGTTGAGAATGCTACGCTCGAAGTTGTTAAAGAGTATGAGTACCTGGGACTTAAGGTCAGATTAGGTAATTCCAACTTCAACCAAGAGGTCAACCGACGAATCCAACTCGGTGTACGTTCCTTAAACTGTGACAAATCTTCTTGTCCATATGTTCTTCAGAATCTTAAGTCTGAATGAATCTGAATGTTTACAACCAGTGCATGTTGCGAGTGATAACATTTAAGACTGAAACGTGTTCCTTAAGTGCTGGCCATATTAGAGAAAGCTCAAAGTCAAAAAACTCATGTGCGTTGAAAGGGCTATGCTCGGAATTTCTTTGCGGAATAAAATCCGTAATAGGTAACACCCTCTTACCTATTTAGTCCGACAAGCAGCAGGGTGTAAACTGCTGTGTTCCGAACTAAAGGACATAGAGAGCCAGTCTATTACAGCCTGTGAGGCTTTCCATCTTAGTACTCAGAAGTGGCAACGCATCTGTAGCCTTCTTTGTATGTTTTAAATTAGTACGATTTTTCTAGTGTAGATGGCGTTAAGTGATATATGGATTGCGCTATAAAGATGTCATGTCATTTATCTCTCATGAACATTGCATCTGAGTACGCACATCATATAATTATGGGCGACTTCAAGACTGACCTTTTACAGAACTCCTCTAGATCGCGAGAACTACGAATGATTATGAATTCAGTAAATTTCTCTATTCTCCCGCTTGGACCCACGCATTCTAATATTAACACTGCTGATTCACGGTTAAATTTGATAATCGTTTCGTCTACTGAACATGTTGTAAATCATGGGCAGCGCTGATTTGCTGCTTCTGTATTATTGTTTAAATAATGATTTGACGTGGATTTTGAAACGTCAAAGTGATGCAATTTTGTGTATTAAATCTGTGCAGGTGAACTATTAATGTAAACAAAAATTAGACATGAATTTAGAAAAAAAATTAGGTCGGTAAAAGGTCAATACTTAAATAATATGCAATAGGCACAACTTAAACATTTAATTTGTATTCGTTACAAAAACAGAAAAAATATTTTGGCTTTAACCGCAATCGCTTTTGACTGTAAAAGCATTCTAAATTGCCTAGTACCCAGAACAATTTCCACTATATTCGCCGTTAAGCTTCCGTAACCAATTTTCCTCGCCGCTGATACATAAATAAGTTGCAACATTACCAGATATATATACATCTATATTATATATTAGATAACATTTTTCTGAAGTCTCCATCAAAAAGGGATCATCACGTTTCGTTTTCTCAGTGGTTCCATCGGATGCAGCGATGTATTGATGTAAATGGACCTTATTTTGAAAACATATAATAAAACTAATAACTTTCTAGTTTGTTCAGTTTTTGATTTTCTAAGAACTTTCAGTGTCACCCTCGTACTCGTCACTCAATATACGACCAGTCCCCATTTGAACTTTGACTATCTCGGACGACTTATTATCCAATATAAAGGCTGATTTACACGGGGTCAGTAACAGGCGCCAGTGCTGGCGCCGAGGACTGACTTGCATCGTTTACACGCAGTCAATAGTCGCGCTGACAGTACTGTACTGACTTCAAATCGATTTACATTATGCAAGTAGCGGGTCAGCACTGACTTTTTTCGAATTTGAAGCCAGTTACTGTCCCTGTGTAAATCAGCCATAATAATAATAATAATAAAAGTATCTTAACCTAATTTTGGCCTTGCCGTGAACAACATAAAGAATTTTCTGAAATATATAGTCTAATGTGCTATGTAAATTTCGGTAAATTTATATATAATAAACATTTTGGAGACAATTTTTCACATAAATAATGAGGAGATTGCGAATTATTTAATGAGTGTACGAAACAAGCATATGTTACTTTAAATATTTTTTGAGGAGATAAGGAGTTATGTGGTTGGTCTTAGGTATGTCAAAACAATAACACATACATGCATTTTAAGCCCTTTGTGTTCTGTCTAGTTTTCTATGAGAGGCAAAGGCCATAATATATAAAGTTGCAATAATGCAAATATGACAAGATTAAACTGTTGCTATGGCGGAGTGAAGTACATCTTCACTTGTTGTTTCAGTACATTAACCTTTGTTTCCTGATTAATTTAACAAAGTCATTAACTTTTTAAGTTACAGACATTATATAATTTCGCCGTCAAAAGCGGTTTTCAAACAATCGAATAATATAAACCAGGTGGTAGGACTTCCGTTCAGCTAAGGATTACGTCTCTAAAGGCACCCTTTTAGTTATTTCTATCTCTTAATAGCAATGCGTGCAGTACTGTTTTCCTGTCGGAAGTGTATAGAAAGCTAGTATAATTACAGGCTTTGAGGTATTTCATCTTAGTCATACGCACGCATCTGTTTTGTTTGAAGTTAGCTGCAGGTGTGTCTATAGACTGCAGCGGCCGCTTGTCATACACTGTAAGTTCGTTCGTCTTTTCATTTTTATAAAAAATAATAATTAAGATTGTAAGAGCATAAAAATAGGTGTGCATCAAAAATTTAAATATTAGTTTTTATATTTGTTATTAAATGAATATACGGTCTGGAAGACATCATTATTTTTTAAAAAAACATTTATTTTATTTTTTCGAAATAACCTCATCAATACTAATTTCGCAAAAAAGGCCCGATGTGAAGTAATCATTTTTTACTCCATCATCGTTCATTTCATATGGTGAGTGTAGAGAACCGGAGACCCTTTTTACTGGAAACGAGAGATTCTATCTTAGTTCTCAGGGGTGACAACGCATCTGCAAATTTTCAACGTGGTAGAGCCATGCTGCAGCAATATTATGGTTGTAGCACAAATTCGTCGGCTCGACTAAGGTAGGACCACACTCTCAAAAAATACCAGCGTAAAATAACAGCTTAATACTGCTGTGTATCGTATGGTGAGCGTAGAGTACCGGAGATCTTTTTTACTGGAAACGAGGCATTTCATCTTAATCCTTAGGGGTGACAACGCAACTTCATTATATTGACGTACAACATCCTCCGGTGTATTGCAGCGTGACGATGGGCACTGCCAGGGAGCCGCAGGCGCAAAGCCTCAATTCAATTTCAAGATTGATAAATCTTGTAATAAACGGAGATGGAATTTCTATAAAGCCAATTTTCATATGTTGTACGATAGCTTTCAACAAATTGATTGGGGTCATTTGTATCAAATTGACACCCCAGAGTAGCCATATCGTACCTATATTCGGTTGTAACTTCATTATATTGACGTACAACATCCTCCGGTGTTTTGCATCGTGACGATGGGCACTGCCAGGGAGCCGCAGGCGCAAAGCCTCAATTCAATTTCAAGATTGATAAATCTTGTAATAAACGGAGATGGAATTTCTATAAAGCCAATTTTCATATGTTGTACGATAGCTTTCAACAAATTGATTGGGGTCATTTGTATCAAATTGACACCCCAGAGTAGCCATATCGTACCTATATTCGGTTGTAAATGAGGTAGTAGACCGTTGTATTTCAAGAGCCCGTAGAGCCAAACTTAATGGGATAATTCCAGGTATGTTTACCCGGAATGGTACTCATTCGATTAACTACGCGATATAAAGCGAAAGTGGAAGTATCATAAACGGTATTAAATGACGGGTGCACAATGTGATTACGAAGCGTTTTCTCGGTATCGATCTCAGATAAAATATAAGTTAAAAGTCAATTATGAAGTCTACCAGGAGAAATTACAGCTGAATTTTAAGAACGATCCGAATTTTTTTTGGAATTACGTAAGATATAAGCAGTCTAGACATAACAAAACTCGAGTAACAAAACACGGTCTAGAGTTAAGTGATCAGTCGTGTGTTATTTTCAATCTGTGTATAGCGAAACGCAGTCGGTACTGGACCCGGAGGCGGCGGAGCGTGCGGCGGGCGCGCGTGCTGGCGCAGCTAGTGTGCACGTCGGCCAGCTGAGCGCGCGCGACATCCGTACCGCTCTCGCACGCCTCAAGCCTAAACGCTCTGTAGGCCCTGACGGTATACCACTTTACATAGTCAAAGACTGTCGCTCTGTTTTTGAAAAGCCTCTGCTTCACGATTTTAACCTGTGTCTCCGAGAAGGCTACTATCCCGAAGAATGGAAAACAACAAAAATGATACCGTTGCCTAAAGGAGGTTCGGCTTCAGATGTGAACGGATACCGACCTGTGGCGGTGCTGTCTGCGTTCGCCAAGGTATTTGAATCCGCATTACAAAAATGTATTTATACTCAGATCAGTCCGCAGAGGTAACACACAGAAAAAAGACATTCAATCGAATTGAGTACCTCCTCCTGTTTGAAGTCGGTAGAAAAGAGAAGTAATTTGCGATATTTTCGTTTTGATCAGAATTTCAAAGGAAATTCTTTCTGATATTTCAATCACCATATAAAAGTTATTCATAGTATAAAAAAACAATATAAAAAATACAAGTGTTTTTTACTGGAAATAAAGTTAAAAAACACTCCATAAAATAAATAATCATTAATATGTAGAACCAGTAAATAAAGAGGATATTACCGGCTTAAATTGGATTATAGTAGCACTTAATACTCAAATAAATTTCTATTTCCTATAAATATATATATATATATATATATATATATATATATATATATATATATATATATATATTTATTTTGCGTATTTCCGATGATTTTAAATGCTTATAGTACTTAATTTCATCCCATCAGCTTAGGATCTCTATGTAAATAATTGTTAAAGAATCTCAAGTTTCTTAGTCTATATCTGAACCTGCCTTTATTTTTGAGGCGACCCATGCGCTGCAGTGTCTTCACTAATGGTATAAATCGATACATAGTATTTAATTCATAGCCCATACAAAATATGAAACTCGATTCTAGGTACGTGGAACTGGCGGCTGTAGGGCTCTTATTTTCCCAGCGCATTTTACATTGCGCTATATCCATAAAGCAGTGGTTTTGAAATATAAGAGACGGTTCTAGAGCATCGTAACCTGCATTTCCACATACTGGCGCGTACGTATCTGGACATTTTTTAGGACATTTATGGTAGCAAGATCTCAAAGTGGGACTGTGCATGTAATCGTCACTGATGTTAGTCGGGATAATTACCCAAGGTACGAAAACCTTAACTGGTCCTGCGACGTTTATTAATCTTCTTCGCGTTATTTCATTCACTAAGTTTGGATCAAGTTCTCTCATTGGTAAATCTAAAACGTGCGTCGCCGCGAAAAATGTTTCAATTGTATCATTAATATCATTTTTGTAATCTAGCATGTTAGTGTTTACAATCACAAGGTTCTTAATTGTATTAGAAACCATGTCTTTAGGCTCTATTTCATTTTTTTTATTGTTAATAGATGAATTTGTAAAAACCGATTCACAAATATATAAATCAGTTTCAACAAATTTTATATTCTCTTCGCAGTTGTGTTTCATAAGCTCGCATTTATTATTAAACAGCCTTACTTTATATCCTGCTCCATCTTGTTTAAGACCACAGATATTATGTGTATCATTTGTTAATTTACAATTAATGTTCATGCAATGTTTAGTTTTGTTTACTTCAATAACTTCCTCATACAAACTTCCGATACGTTCGTTATTAATTTGATGCTTTTCATATGCATCGTTTGAAAAAGCTTTGTCGCAGTACTCTAAATTTATTATACCATAAGATTCGTCATCTTCTACATTACAGCCATATCTTAATAATTGGCATTCGTTTTCAAATAATTTCAGTCGAAAACCTTCTGCTTCTTCTCTTATACCACAAACGTTAACTTTGGATAAATCATCACAACGTAGATTTTGCAGAAATTTGATTTTGAATATCAATTTTCTTTGATTCGATTAAAGAGGTGTGAAGAGAGTGAAACATTAGAAAAATAAAGCGTAAATGCATGTTGTGTATTTGCATTAAAAATTAAAAATAAAAATATTTTATGCAGACGCGATAAGTAATTAACAACCACTATTTTAATTAAGATTTCAAAATTGATGGATTTTAATCACAACTACACACAGTTGTGATTAAAATATTGAATATACGGTTGACTGATTGAATTGATTATCAAATAAACAATTATCCTATCAACCTGATTATTCCCATAGGTTTCTTTGATTCTGTTATTAACTTAGGTTCACTCTGGGGGATTCAATATTTAATAACTGATATCACCAATATACCACAATATCGCAATAAACATATATGTACTCGTAGTGCACCTATTCAAAGTTCTGCATTATATGTGTTGATTCCTATATTATGTGTTTCGGACGTATATTACACGGTTTTTGACTCTGTATAGTAGACATTTATCTTGTTTACAGTAATATTTGAAAAAAATATTCACGTTCAATGGCGGCCATTCATTTATTCATTACAGCTTATCAAAAGTCCACCGCTGAACTTAAACGATATATAGATTGCCTCATAGAGCGAATATTTACCATTGTTGCCATGTCGACAGGCGGGTTGACAATTATAGTTTTATATTTTCTATTACATATGCGTCGGCTCGACTAAGGTAGGGCCACACTCTCACAAAATACCAGTGTAAAATACTAATACTAAAATACTAGCTTAATACTGCTGTGTATCGTATGGTGAGCGTAGAGTACCGGAGATCTTTTTTACTGGAAACGAGGCATTTCATCTTAATCCTTAGGGGTGACAACGCATCTTCATTATATTGACGTACAACATCCTCAGGTGTATTGCAGCGTGACGATGGGCACTGCCAGGGAGCCGCAGGCGCAAAGCCTCAATTCAATTTCAAGATTGATAAATCTTGTAATAAACGGAGATGGAATTTCTATAAAGCCAATTTTCATATGTTGTACGATAGCTTTCAACAAATTGATTGGGGTCATTTGTATCAAATTGACACCCCAGAGTAGCCATATCGTACCTATATTCGGTTGTAAATGAGGTAGTAGACCGTTGTATTTCAAGAGCCCGTAGAGCCAAACTTAATAGGAATAATTCCAGGTATGTTTACCCGGAATTGTACTCATTCAATTAACTACGCGATATAAAGCGAAAGTGGAAGTATCATAAACGGTATAAAATGACGAGTGCACAATGTGATTACGAAGCGTTTTCTCGGTATCGATCTCAGATAAAATATAAGTTAAAAGTCAATTATGAAGTCTACCAGGAGAAATTACAGCTGAATTTTAAGAACGATCCGAATTTTTTTTTGGAATTATGTAAGATATAAGCAGTCTAGACATAACAAAACTCGAGTAACAAAAAACGATCTAGAGTTAAGTGATCAGTCGTGTGCGCAATGTTTCGCGTCTTATTTTCAATCTGTGTATAGCGAGACGCAGCCGGTACTGGACCCGGAGGCGGCGCAGCGTGCGGCGGGCGCGCGTGCTGGCGCAGCAAGTGTGCACGTCGGCCACCTGAGCGCGCGCGACATTCGCACCGCTCTCGCACGCCTCAAGCCTAAGCGCTCTGTAGGCCCTGACGGTATACCACCTTACATAGTCAAAGACTGTCGCTCTGTTTTTGAGAAGCCTCTGCTTCACGTTTTTAACCTGTGTCTCCGAGAAGGCTACTATCCCGAAGAATGGAAAGGTAGTACGACTGACATTGAAGCCATATTTGATTTGCAAAAGAGAGCCGTATGAGCGATTTATAACTTAAATTGTAAAGAGGCCCTTAGAGAAAAATTTAAACGAAATAAACATTTTAACTTTGACATCGTAATATATATATATGTATATAAACATAAATAGGTTTGGTTAGAACAAAGATGTTATTTTATAAACACTACGTACAAACATAAGCTTGTAATACCATTTACTAGACTCCATAGAATTAGTAATTCATTTATGGGGCAATGTATACGCTTTTACATTAAAATCCCATAAAATGTACAAAATTTTTCACTAAACAAGTTGAATTGTTTTATTAAATAAAAATTGTACAAAAAGGGTTAAAATTATATCAAAGAATACATAAATGAAAATAACCCCTGGGAATGAGGTGATCGACACCATGTTGGTTCTATTGAAATGCTTAAAAATTATATTAAAAAAAATATATTGTAAAGTTAAATATGTTTAAAAAAAGTCCCGCTGGGTTTTTTGCTGGTTCTTCCCAGGATAGAGGTATTTTCCGAACTAGTGGTAAATAAAAAAATGACTTTAAATAAGTATTATGTAATAATCTATAATAAATAAAAAATATTCTATTCTATTCTTTTCTACCGATGGAGAAAAGTTCTCGTGTGGGGGCCGCCCATTAGATGGAGTGATTACTTCTTGTCAGAGATGCAGGAAGTCGATGGATGCAGTTGGCTCAGGAGTGCTTTGTGGCATTACTTGGGGGAGGCCTTTTTTCAGCCTTGGACTTATGATGGGCTGTAATGATGATGATGATGAGGATAATTTAGTTTATATTGCTGTCTTAAATTAACGCGATTTACTTTATATGATTTTTTTATACATTTCATTTACCTGATTTTATATATATATATCTAGTTCATTTTATAATGAAGTCTTACAATTCTATGACTGATTATATCGAAGAAAACCGTCCTTATTTCTATAGAAAAATGGCTGGAGATCTATAACTAATCAATTTAATTACAAGTTATGGATCTACAGCCATTATCAAGTAATTAGGAAACTAAACTTTACTGAACTTAAGGACGGCTTTCTTCGATATCCTCAAAATTATTCTAAGCAGTTAGCGGTATTTCGTGGTGAGAATTTGTTGTACATCAAATGTGATGGAATTTTTAGAGCGCCGAAGGTCAACTATCACGGTCTCCAGTGACCATGGGGGACACACAAAGCAACGACTATGTCGGGAGACAACCGTAATACAAGCAATCGCCAATATGAAATGAATCAGTACGAATCAATTACCAGCTTTATATGTGCAAAACCATATATTAACGCAGTATTTTATCTACCAGCCATGCGTGATTAATATGACAAAACCTTCCCAACTATTAGAATGGCGTATGTCGATCAATTATTTTCTATTGGTTGTTCTTGCTATTACTGACAACCGATGGAGAAGAGTGTTTTTTACTGGAAATAAAGTTAAAAAACACTCCATAAAATAAATAATCATTATTATGTAGAACCAGTAAATAAAGAGGATATTACCGGCTTAAATTGGATTATAGTGGCACTTAATACTCAAATAAATTTCTATTTCCTATAAATATATATATATATTTATTTTGCGTATTTTCGATGATTTTAAATGCTTATAGTACTTAATTTCATCCCATCAGCTTAGGATCTCTATGTAAATAATTGTTAAAGAATCTCAAGTTTCTTAGTCTATATCTGAACCTGCCTTTATTTTTGAGGCGACCATGCTGCAGTGTCTTCACTAATGGTATAAATCGATACATAGTATTTAATTCATAGCCCATACAAAATATGAAACTCGATTCTAGGTACGTGGAACTGGCGGCTGTAGGGTCTTATTTTCCAGCGCATTTTACATTGCGCTATATCCATAAAGCAGTGGTTTTGAAATATAAGAGACGGTTCTAGAGCATCGTAACCTGCATTTCCATACTGGCGCGTACGTATCTGGACATTTTTAGGACATTTATGGTAGCAAGATCTCAAAGTGGGACTGTGCATGTAATCGTCACTGATGTTAGTCAGGATAATTACAGGTACGAAAACCTTAACTGGTCCTGCGACGTTTATTAATCTTCTTCGTTATTTCATTCACTAAGTTTGGATCAAGTTCTCTCATTGGTAAATCTAAAACGTGCGTCGCCGCGAAAATGTTTCAATTGTATCATTAATATCATTTTGTAATCTAGCATGTTAGTGTTTACAATCACAAGGTTCTTAATTGTATTAGAAACCATGTCTTTAGGCTCTATTTCATTTTTTTATTGTTAATAGATGAATTTGTAAAAACCGATTCACAAATATATAAATCAGTTTCAACAAATTTTATATTCTCTTCGCAGTTGTGTTTCATAAGCTCGCATTTATTATTAAACAGCCTTACTTTATATCCTGCTCCATCTTGTTTAAGACCACAGATATTATGTGTATCATTTGTTAATTTACAATTAATGTTCATGCAATGTTTAGTTTTGTTTACTTCAATAACTTCCTCATACAAACTTCCGATACGTTCGTTATTAATTTGATGCTTTTCATATGCATCGTTTGAAAAAGCTTTGTCGCAGTACTCTAAATTTATTATACCATAAGATTCGTCATCTTCTACATTACAGCCATATCTTAATAATTGGCATTCGTTTTCAAATAATTTCAGTCGAAAACCTTCTGCTTCTTCTCTTATACCACAAACGTTAACTTTGGATAAATCATCACAACGTAGATTTTTGCAGAAATTTGATTTTTGAATATCAATTTTCTTTGATTCGATTAAAGAGGTGTGAAGAGAGTGAAACATTAGAAAAATAAAGCGTAAATGCATGTTGTGTATTTGCATTAAAAATTAAAAATAAAAATATTTTATGCAGACGCGATAAGTAATTAACAACCACTATTTTAATTAAGATTTCAAAATTGATGGATTTTAATCACAACTACACACAGTTGTGATTAAAATATTGAATATACGGTTGACTGATTGAATTGATTATCAAATAAACAATTATCCTATCAACCTGATTATTCCCATAGGTTTCTTTGATTCTGTTATTAACTTAGGTTCACTCTGGGGGATTCAATATTTAATAACTGATATCACCAATATACCACAATATCGCAATAAACATATATGTACTCGTAGTGCACCTATTCAAAGTTCTGCATTATATGTGTTGATTCCTATATTATGTGTTTCGGACGTATATTACACGGTTTTTGACTCTGTATAGTAGACATTTATCTTGTTTACAGTAATATTTGAAAAAAATATTCACGTTCAATGGCGGCCATTCATTTATTCATTACAGCTTATCAAAAGTCCACCGCTGAACTTAAACGATATATAGATTGCCTCATAGAGCGAATATTTACCATTGTTGCCATGTCGACAGGCGGGTTGACAATTATAGTTTTATATTTTCTATTACATATGCGTCGGCTCGACTAAGGTAGGGCCACACTCTCACAAAATACCAGCGTAAAATACTAATACTAAAATACTAGCTTAATACTGCTGTGTATCGTATGGTGAGCGTAGAGTACCGGAGATCTTTTTTACTGGAAACGAGGCATTTCATCTTAATCCTTAGGGGTGACAACGCATCTTCATTATATTGACGTACAACATCCTCCGGTGTATTGCAGCGTGACGATGGGCACTGCCAGGGAGCCGCAGGCGCAAAGCCTCAATTCAATTTCAAGATTGATAAATCTTGTAATAAACGGAGATGGAATTTCTATGAAGCCAATTTTCATATGTTGTACGATAGTTTTCAACAAATTGATTGGGGTCATTTGTATCAAATTGACACCCCAGAGTAGCCATATCGTACCTATATTCGGTTGTAAATGAGGTAGTAGACCGTTGTATTTCAAGAGCCCGTAGAGCCAAACTTAATAGAAATAATTCCAGGTATGTTTACCCGGAATGGTACTCATTCGATTAACTACGCGATATAAAGCGAAAGTGGAAGTATCATAAACGGTATAAAATGACGGGTGCACAATGTGATTACGAAGCGTTTTCTCGGTATCGATCTCAGATAAAATATAAGTTAAAAGTCAATTATGAAGCCTACCAGGAGAAATTACAGCTGAATTTTAAGAACGATCCGAAATTTTTTTGGAATTACGTAAGTTATAAGCAGTCTAGACATAACAAAACTCGAGTAACAAAAAACGGTCTAGAGTTAAGTGATCAGTCGTGTGCGCAATGTTTCGCGTCTTATTTTCAATCTGTGTATAGCGAGACGCAGCCGGTACTGGACCCGGAGGCGGCGGAGCGTGCGGCGGGCGCGCGTGCTGGCGCAGCTAGTGTGCACGTCGGCCAGCTGAGCGCGCGCGACATCCGCACCGCTCACGCTTCAAGCCTAAGCGCTCTGTAGGCCCGACGTATACCCATAGTCAAAGACTGTCGCTCTGTTTTGAAAAGCCTCTGCTTCACGATTTTAACCTGTGTCTCCGAGAAGGCTACTATCCCGAAGAATGGAAAACAACAAAAGTGATACCGTTGCCTAAAGGAGGTTCGGCTTCAGATGTGAGCGGATACCGACCTGTGGCGGTGCTGTCTGTTCGCCAAGGTATTTGAATCCGCATTACAAAAACGTATTTATACTCAGGTCAGTCCGCAGCTGACCGACGTTCAGCATGGGTTTCGGCCGGGTCGAAGTACAGCGAGTAACTTGCTGTCATTTATGACATACCTCACGCCAGCTAACGACGCTGGGGGGCGGGTGGATGTCGCATACTTTGACTTTCGGAAAGCTTTTGATACCGTGGATAACGATATCCTTTTAGAAAAACTTGCGGAGGTGGGTTTCACACCGCATCTTTAAAAAAAATTCGCGAGTTACTACTATATGAATCGAACCTTACATCACGTATTCGGGTGTGAGCCAGGGGAGTAATTTGGGTCCCTTGGAGTTCATATTATTGATAAATGATCTCCCGGAGGTTGTTAAGGTCTCGAAATGTCTCCTGTTTGCAGACGTACGTACTAAGTCATGTACATGACTTAGGTGTGCAGATGGTAGCGGAGTGAACATTCCGGAAGCACAGATTGCAGATATCTGCGGTAAGGCCTTCCGAAACTTGGGTTTTATCCTAAGGAATTGTAGGGATTTTCTAAGTAGCCGGCTGGAAACGAGTGCAATTACTTGGAATCCCCGTGAAGATAAATATATCAACATGGTGGAAGAAATTCAAAATAAATTCATGAGCTTCCTTTATTTTAAGGAGTACGGCGTCTATCCTTTACACTCGCTGATGTACCCGAGCTTGTTCGTGATTGGCATGGTCGGGTACAGCCAGCATGGTGTGAGGTGTGACGTCGCGCTCTGCAAGTACGTGTGGCGAGTCCTGCGTGGCCAGCTACACCATTCTGATATACTGGAGGTGTTGCAGCTGTTTGTGCCTGATAAGGCGGTGGTTAGGCGTCGCCCACATCCCACCTTTAAGGTGCCGCACGCGAGGACAAATCTGCTCCGGTTTGCACCTATGTCACGGGCTTTAAAAATTATTTAATACTATTTTCGAAGAAACGGACATTCACCACTGCAGCCTGGCAAAGTTTACAGAAGCGGCACACAGGGTCTGTGAGATTTCTTTATAATTTTTTTTCTTTTTATAATTTTTTTTTCTTAAATATAATAGCATAAGTATATTTTTTATGTCAGTAGTTATATTTATCAGTTCTTGTTTCGTTTTTGTACAGCATTGTCTTGGTTTTGTACTGTTGTGATGCTGTTACCGTCTTTGTAATAAATAATAATAACAAACAATAATAATAAATAATAATTTTGCTTCTTTATCGAGGATAAATGTAGATGTTTATGGGCTACAGCATCTACTTACCATCAGGTGGACTGAAAAAAAAATTATGATTGTTAATCGAGGATAAAAATCGAAGATGTCCATTGGGCACAGCATTAACTTATCATCAGGTGGACTGTGTGCTCGTTTGTCACCCTAATTTTGATACAGACAAATTGACGTACAACAGTATACTAATTTATGACAAAAAAAATTTCACTTGCATGGAAAATAAGCCAAAGTCGAAATTAGTGATAAAAGAAGCTGGCTTTTCCGTTGATTAGTTCGCACTTTGAATAATTTAAAATTAAAAATTTTGTACAACCGACTTCAATACAAACTAATAAGAATAAATCAAAAACTATTACTTTTCATGCAGTCCCATATAACAAATTTATATGGGACCACATGAGAAGCACCAGCTTTCAAACAAAAAAAAAAATCATCGAAATCGATTCATCCTGAAAAAAGTTATGAGGTAACACACAGAAAAAAGACATTCAATCGAATTGAGTACCTCCTCCTGTTTGAAGTCGGTAGAAAAGAGAAGTAATTTGCGATATTTTCGTTTTGATCAGAATTTCAAAGGAAATTCTTTCTGATATTTCAATCACCATATAAAAGTTATTCATAGTATAAAAAAAAACAATATAAAAAATACAGTTGTATGAATAAGATAGTTTAATTGTTTGAATTGTATAATTAATCAGGTAATTTTTTTAGTAGAACCAGAGTAACCGTCACAGCGCAACGGATCAGTAAGATGAAATGACAATGGGCCGGCCATATAGCTCGAAGAACTGACAACTAATAATACCTTTATTTAAATCTGGTAATACATTGGACCCCGCTAATTATAGACCTATTTCTGTACTACCAAAATTCAGTAAAATTTTTGAAAAAATAATTATAATATAATATTGTAATTTTTATTAATAAAAATAAATTACTGCATAAAAATCAATTTGGTTTCACAAGGGGTCGCTTGACGACTGACGCAGGTGTTGAGCTTATCAATGCCTGGGAGTATTCACAAGATGCCTTACGTATTTTTTGTGATCTTTCCAAGGCTTTGAATTGTGTTTATCATGAGATATTAATCAGCGAACTACAACATTACGGTGTCAAAAATATTGCACTTATTACTTCATATTTAAATAACAGAACTCAGAAAGTCGTTATCAATGGTAAAGGTTCCTCCGTATCGGGATTATCAATGGGCGTTCCTCAGGGCTCCATTCTTGGGCCATTCCTGTTCTTAATCTATATTAATGACTTGCCTTATCTTGTAGGGGACAAATTAATTAAAAAGAAATAATTTTGACAATGTAAACAATACTCTATCGCAATTAGTACATTGGTTTAACGCCAACAATTTGCTCTTAAACGGCAATAAGACAAAATGTGTTACATTTAGAATACCTTATATTAAACATTCAAATACCAATATGCTCTTAAATAGGGAGGAGTTGAGTCTTGTGGATAGCACTGTTTTTCCTGGTATTAGTATTGATGCGAAGCTTCAATGGGGCCCCCAAATATATAAATTAGCAGGAAGACTTAGTTCTGCAGCATATGCTGTAATATGCTGTAAGAAAGATTAGAAGTCTCACCAATGTTAAGACAGCTAGATTAGTTTATTTTAGTTACTTTCATTGCGTGATGTCTTATGGAATTTTGCTATAGGGTAGTGCGACTGACATTGAAGCCATATTTGATTTGCAAAAAAGAGCCGTATGAGCGATTTATAACTTAAATTGTAAAGAAGCCCTTAGAAAAAATTTAAAGAAATAAACATTTTAACTTTGACATTGTAATATATATATACATATATATATATATATATATATATATATATATATATATATATATATATATATATATATATATAATATGAAAATAACCCTGGGAATGAGGTGATCGACACCATGTTGGTTCTATTGAAATGCTTAAAAATTATACAAAAAAAAAAATATTGTAAAGTTAAATATGTTTAAAAAAAGTCCCGCTGGGTTTTTTGCTGGTTCTTCCCAGGATACTTATTAGTTACTAGTATACTTATAAGTACTTATGGGAAGCCTTTTTTCAGCGGTGGACTTATGATGGGCTGTAATGATGATGATGATGAGGATAATTTAGTTTATATTGCTGTCTTATGTTAACGCGATTTACTTTATATGATTTTTTTATACTTTTCATTACCTGATTTTATATATATATACAGGGTATTTTTGAAACGCTCCCGAAAACGAAGACAGACGACAGTACTAACTATATCTTAGATGATGGGTGAAATATAAAATCGATCCTGATGAAAAAAAAATCATCTTTTCACAACGTTTTATTAGCTTTATTCACGCTCCATCGTGTTAGTATAAATCATCGTGTTAAATAAAACGTTAATTTCATTAAAATAAAACATGAAAATTCTTAAACATAAAAGCAGCAGTGGAATTACTGAATTACAATCAGCTGACTAGGGGTCAATGTACGCGCGAACGCCGAATTCGCGGCCCGTAACTAGCGATGGTACCACAATACCTAATAATTTACAACACTTGTCTAAATACCTAACTTATCTACTTAACCTACTAATTTGCCACTGTGCTTGTCTCCACGTAGCCACTTTAATTCAATTCACAGGTTAAATAAACCAAATAACTGGTTCGATTCCCCGCTAATGAAAAAATACTTAAATAAAATGTTAACAAGGTTAGAGTCATGCTTTTTATCCATTGTGTAGGTATATTTTTATTCTGATGTATTCAGTTATGTACCTATTCAGATCAGTTCAGTACTAAGTTATTTAAAAAAATAGGTTAAATAAACCAAATAACTGGTTCGATTCCCCTAATGAAAAAATACTTAAATAAAATGTTAAAAGGTTAGAGTCATGCTTTTTATCCATTATGTAGGTATGTTTATTATTCTGATGTATTCAGTTATGTACCTTTTCAGATCAGTTCAGTACTAAGTAATTCAAAAATTAGGTATGAAACGGCTTACGATCCTCCGTGGCCTTATGAGATTCTCAAGGCACATTAATATGTTGCCGTATTCACGAGCACTATAAACGTACGCGTTAGGCATTATTAAAACAAAAAGAAACACAAAACGTAACAACAAGAATAACACGTAATAACAAGTACGTAATACCAAGTAATAACAATAAGAATTTAATAAACAAAACCAATGAACTGTCGCTCCTTTGTGCGTGTCCAAAGTCAGCGCGGAACTGTCTCAAAAACTAAAATTAATAGTGAATCCCGCCAAAACTGAAGCCTACTGCGTCCTAACTAACGTCCTTGCGGTAAACACTTTGAACATTCCACAGACCGTCAAATGTTATGACATTGCCAACTTTTATTTTATAAGTTTAGTTTCCATATGATCCCTACGACTAGTCTTTCATATGGAATTTAGAAGTTATAGTTGTAATTTTTAATACAATTAGACAATCAATTGTACCCTGACGAAACAAGCAGTTCGTTACTACAAAATGATATTGAAATTAATAAACGTACTTACTTGGGTTTGGTTATCTTTGATTTTGTACAAGAAAATACAAATAAAATGGTATTGAATAATTTAATAGTTAAAATCAATTGCAATTATGATCGACAGTTAATTAATCTAAAAATAATTATTTTACTTTACTTTTATTGACTTTCCGTTTTAATCCTTCCAATATTTTGATTTGAAAACAGGTACGTCAAAACTATTACAAATTACTTGCAGTTTTATTATAATTGCCGCCTCTAATTCTTATGTCGCTTGCAAACAAATCTTAGTAGGTAAATTTGGGAATTCCCCATATGTTGGCGCTGACGCGAGGTGACACACAGTCGGCCGGGTGGCGGCAGCGCGTGGTACGAAGGGGCGCGACGGGGAATGCTCGCCAGTATTGTTGTGCGCGCACGCTATTGGTTCCTCATTCTTGCCGCGCTTTGAAAAAGCGATGTTTCCCAATATACAGTCACACACAGCTTTCTATGCACGACGCGCGACGATGTTTTTAAAGGAAGGAAAAAATTATTTATATCTATTGTTTTATGACTGAACTAGTGAACGAAAAGGTAAATAGAAGGTGAATGGGAAAATTGTGCAGTAAAGTTAAATGTATTGAGGAAGAATACCGAAAAATTATCATGTGGTCAACCTGATGACGGAAACATTTATCATTCGCATTGATGATGATGATTCTGATGAAGTAGCATCCAGTAACACCAACACACCATCGACATCCGGCTTCCATGTTCCATGTTCTAACGGTATAATGGACGGCGTGTCACCTTAGCTTAAGTTTTCTTGTTACAAACTACTGTATTTTGATTGAAATAAAAATAATGCTCAAGCATACATTATCCATTTTTAATTTCAACCTCTTCCAAAGTTCTAAGAAGCTAGTAAAGTAACTATTATGATTCTACAATAAAACCATTAATTACTATTATAATATTATAAAACAACAGCCTAGTACCATGTAGTACTTTAGAACGACTGTACCCATGCGCAGACACACCCCTCCACTGTCGCTCAGCGTCGTGACGGGACCTGTACGGAGCTAGATAAAGAGTTTGGCTTCGACGCGGATATTGACCCTAGTCAGCTGATTTTATGATTTATTTATTTTAAATTCCACTGCTGGTTTAATATTTAAGTATTTTCATGATTCTTTTTAATGAAATTAATGTTTTATTTAACTATATCAACACGATGGAGCGTGAATGAAGCTAATAAAACGTTGTGAAAAGATGATTTTTTTTTCATCAGGATCGATTTTATATTTCACCCATCATCTAAGATATAGTTAGTACTGTCGTCTGTCTCGTTTTCGGGAGCGTTTCAAAATACCCTGTATATATATATATATATATATATATATATATATATATATATATATATATATATATATATATATACAGGTACGGCAAAACTATTACAAATTACTTGCAAGTTTTATTATAATTGCCGCCTCTAATTTTATGTCGCTTGCAAACAAATCTTAGTAGGTAAATTTGGGGAATTTATATGTTGGCGCTGACGCGAGGTGACACACAGTCGGCCGGGTGGCGGCAGCGCGTGGTACGAAGGGGCGCGACGGGGAATGCTCGCCAGTATTGTTGTGCGCGCACGCTATTGGTTCCTCATTCTTGCCGCGCTTTGAAAAAGCGATGTTTCCTAATATACAGTCACACACACAGCTTTCTATGCACGACGCGCGACGATGTTTTTAAAAAGGAAGGAAAAAATTATTTATATCTATTGTTTTATGACTGAACTAGTGAACGAAAAGGTAAATAGAAGGTGAATGGGAAAATTGTGCAGTAAAGTTAAATGTATTGAGGAAGAATACCGAAAAATTATCATGTGGTCAACCTGATGACGGAAACATTTATCATTCGCATTGATGATGATGATTCTGATGAAGTAGCATCCAGTAACACCAACACACCATCGACATCCGGCTTCCATGTTCCATGTTCTAACGGTATAATGGACGGCGTGTCACCTTAGCTTAAGTTTTCTTGTTACAAACTACTGTATTTTACGATTGAAATAAAAATAATGCTCAAGCATACATTATCCATTTTAATTTCAACCTCTTCCAAAGTTCTAAGAAGCTAGTAAAGTAACTATTATGATTCTACAATAAAACCATTAATTACTATTATAATATTATAAAACAACAGCCTAGTACCATGTAGTACTTTAGAACGCGACTGTACCCATGCGCACACACCCCTCCACTGTCGCTCAGCGTCGTGACGGGACCTGTACGGGCTAGATAAAAGAGTTTGGCTTCGACGCGGATATTGACCTAGTCAGCTGATTTTATGATTTATTTATTTTAAATTCCACTGCTGGTTTAATATTTAAGTATTTTCATGATTCTTTTAATGAAATTAATGTTTTATTTAACTATATCAACACGATGGAGCGTGAATGAAGCTAATAAAACGTTGTGAAAAGATGATTTTTTTTCATCAGGATCGATTTTATATTTCACCCATCATCTAAGATATAGTTAGTACTGTCGTCTGTCTTCGTTTTCGGGAGCGTTTCAAAATATATATATATATATATATATATATATATATATATATATATATATATATATATATATATATATATATATATATCTAGTTCATTTTATAATGAAGTCTTACAATTCTATGATTGATTATATCGAAGAAAACCGTCCTTATTTCTATAGAAAAATGGCTGGAGATCTATAGGATCTATAGGAAACTAAACTTTACTGAACTTAAGGACGGCTTTCTTCGATATCCTCAAAATTATTCTAAGCAGTTAGCGGTATTTCGTGGTGAGAATTTGTTGTACATCAAATGTGATGGAATTTTTAGAGCGTCGAAGGTCAACCACCTCGGTCTCCTGGGGGTCAGTGACCATGGGGGACACAAAGCAACGACTACGTCGGGAGACAACCGAAATACAAGCAATCGCCAATATGAAATGAATCAGTACGAATCAATTACCAGCTTTATATGTGCGAAACCATAAATTAACGCAGTATTTTATCTACCAGCCATGCGTGATTAATATGACAAAACCTTCCCAACTATTAGAATGGCGTATGTCGATCAATTATTTTTTACTGGAAATAAAGTTAAAAAATACTCCATAAAATAAATAATCATTAATATGTAGAACCAGTAAATAAAGAGGATATTACCGGCTTAAATTGGATTATAGTGGCACTTAATACTCAAATAAATTTCTATTTCCTATAAATATATATATATATTTATTTTGCGTATTTTCGATGATTTTAAATGCTTATAGTACTTAATTTCATCCCATCAGCTTAGGATCTCTATGTAAATAATTGTTAAAGAATCTCAAGTTTCTTAGTCTATATCTGAACCTGCCTTTATTTTTGAGGCGACCCATGCACTGCAGTGTCTTCACTAATGGTATAAATCGATACATAGTATTTAATTCATAGCCCAAACAAAATATGAAAGTCGATTCTAGGTACGTGGAACTGGCTGCTGTAGGGCTCTTATTTTCCCAGCGCATTTTACATTGCGCTATATCCATAAAACAGTGGTTTTGAAATATAAGAGACGGTTCTAGAGCATCGTAACCTGCATTTCCACATACTGGCGCGTACGTATCTGGACATTTTTTAGGACATTTATGGTAGCAAGATCTCAAAGTGGGACTGTGCATGTAATCGTCACTGATGTTAGTCGGGATAATTACCCGAGGTACGAAAACCTTAACTGGTCCTGCGACGTTTATTAATCTTCTTCGCGTTATTTCATTCACTAAGTTTGGATCAAGTTCTCTCATTGGTAAATCTAAAACGTGCGTCGCCGCGAAAAATGTTTCAATTGTATCATTAATATCATTTTTGTAATCTAGCATGTTAGTGTTTACAATCACAAGGTTCTTAATTGTATTAGAAACCATGTCTTTAGGCTCTATTTCATTTTTTTTATTGTTAATAGATGAATTTGTAAAAACCGATTCACAAATATATAATTCAGTTTCAACAAACTTTATATTCTCTTCACAGTTGTGTTTCATAAGCTCGCATTTATTATTAAACAGCCTTACTTTATATCCTGCTCCATCTTGTTTAAGACCACAGATATTATGTGTATCATTTGTTAATTTACAATTAATGTTCATGCAATGTTTAGTTTTGTTTACTTCAATAACTTCCTCATACAAACTTCCGATACGTTCGTTATTAATTTGATGCTTTTCATATGCATCGTTTGAAAAAGCTTTGTCGCAGTACTCTAAATTTATTATACCATAAGATTCGTCATCTTCTACATTACAGCCATATCTTAATAATTGGCATTCGTTTTCAAATAATTTCAGTCGAAAACCTTCTGCTTCTTCTCTTATACCACAAACGTTAACTTTGGATAAATCATCACAACGTAGATTTTTGCAGAAATTTGATTTTTGAATATCAATTTTCTTTGATTCGATTAAAGAGGTGTGAAGAGAGTGGAACAATAGAAAAATAAAGCGTAAATGTATGTTGTGTATTTGCATTAAAAATTAAAAATAAAAATATTTTATGCAGACGCGATAAGTAATTAACAACCACTATTTTAATTAAGTTTTCAAAATTGATGGATTTTAATCACAACTACACACAGTTGTGATTAAAATATTGAATATACGGTTGACTGATTGAATTGATTATCAAATAAACAATTAATCCTATCAACCTGATTATTCCCATAGGTTTCTTTGATTCTGTTATTAACTTAGGTTCACACTGGGGAATTCAATATTTAATAACTGATATCACCAATATACCACAATATCGCAATAAACATATATGTACTCGTAGTGCACCTATTCAAAGTTCTGCATTATATGTGTTGATTCCTATATTATGTGTTTCGGACGTATATTACACGGTTTTTGACTCTGTATAGTAGACATTTATCTTGTTTACAGTAATATTTGAAAAAAATATTCACGTTCAATGGCGGCCATTCATTTATTCATTACAGCTTATCAAAAGTCCACCGCTGAACTTAAACGATATATAGATTGCCTCATAGAGCGAATATTTACCATTGTTGCCATGTCGACAGGCGGGTTGACAATTATAGTTTTATATTTTCTATTATATATTCTATCCTATCTCCCCATCTACTGTTTCAGTTTCCCTTTGTCGCCTCTTACGATATCCATGCGATAATATAGTGGATATCCTCACACAACCATTACATGGTATATGGCTTTCACTTGCTTTATAGGTTGTAGATAAGCTGCAGCTATAATATGTTATAGTTTTACAAATGGGTTGGTTCAACCGGGAAAGTACCACACATTCACAGAATACGAGCGTGAAATCTTACTCCTTAGCGGTAATAACGCATTCTGCATTTTGGTTCAATCGAGGATAAATGTAGTTGTCTTTGAACCACAGCATCCACTTACAATTGGTAGACTGTGTGTGCGTTTGTCACCCTTGTTCTTTAAAATATGTACGTACAATTTATCTAATTTATCAATAAGACACATCATTTTATTTTATTGACCGGATATTGGCAAAGTAAATTTTTCCAACTTTAATTAAATATATTTACTTATTTACAAATCAGAGTAACAAGTAGACATTAATTAACTGAAACATTCCACGCTAGTAAATTATAATGTTAAATTACCAAGAAATATGATGAAATAAAATCAAGGAAGAGTTACGTGGTCGAGCCCCCACTAGTCGTGCCATGCTGCCCACATGGCCTCATTCGATGCTGTCGTGCACAGATAGATTGTTCTGGTTCTGACTATTTGTCTATGTGCAATATATGTGTGCAAAATAGCGTATATTTAAGAAAAATTCTGGAGTAGGGGTAACATTCCTCTAAAAAATGAGCACGCCTATTTGCATCTATAGTCTATCAGATCATCAAATAGTTCTGTAACCTATTTTTGGCAATACACCACCGTGCTACTGGTAATAACGCATTCTGCATTACTAGTGAAACAAACGATAATTTCGTAGAATTTAATGTCACCAGCGGTTTTTAGCCGACTTCAAAAAAGAGGAGATTCTATGTTCGACTGTATGTATTTTTGATGTATGTTCATCCATTTCTCCGTCAATTGTGGACCGATTTAGATTTTTTTTGTATTATAGGTTATACTTCACGAGTGGTCCCATATAAATTCGGAGAATAAATCCATCCCTATGGCTGGAAAAACAGGGGATGAAGTTTTTAATGTATAACGTCCATTTCACACCAATGCCGGTTGTTGTTGAGAGCACTAAGCTCGATGTTGTTGACGAGTATGTTTACCTTGGACAAATAGTCCGACTAGGTAAGTTCAACTCGGCTGGGCAGCGTTCGGAAAACTACGGCACATCTTCTCGTCAGGTATACCTCAAAACTTGAAAACGAGACTGTACAACCAATGCGTGTTGCCAGTGATGACCTATGGAACTGAGACGTGGTCCTTCACTGCTGGCCGTATGAGGAAGCTCAAGGTCGCTCAGCGAGCTATGGAGAGAGCTATGCTCAGCGCTTCTCTGCGTGATAAACTTAGAAATGAGGATATCCGCAGTAGAACCAGAGTGACCGACATAGCCCAACGGATTAGTAAACTGAAGTGGCAATGGGCCGGCTGTATAGCTCGAAGAACTGACAACCGATGGGGAAAAAAGGTTTTCGAGTGGCGGCCTCGTACCGGCGCGGCAGACGAAGTGTAAGGCGTCCCCCCACTAGATGAAGTGACGACTTGGTAAGACATTCAGGAAGTCGATGGATGCAGGTGGCTCAGGACCGTGCTTTGTGGCATTCCTTGGGGGAGGCTTATGTTCATCAGTGGACTTGTGAAGGGCTGTAACGATGATGATTATGAATGAAGTTTTTAATGTAATGTTTAGGTGACATTGATTTTGTGATACTCCTTAGACTACTCAAAAGGGTAAAAAAATAATTTTTAACAGTCTAGAGAGAGACTGTAGTGGCCGCTTGTTATAATGTAACTGTAAGTTCATTCGTCATTTCAGTTTTATAAAAAAGAAATCTTTGTACATCGAATAAAACTAATTTTACGGATTTAATCGCGTTTAATTTGAACTTTTTTAATTCCGGGCGTAATAAATAAGCCGTTTCTGGCACTTTACAGCACCCATGGTCACGGGGGGGATTTGGGACTTAAAAAAGTTTAAATTAAATGCGATACAATCCGTAAAATTAGTTTTATTCAATGTGTAGTATTCGCGTGAATTTAAGAAATCGTTAAATCTTTGTACGATTAAGATTGCAAGAGCAAAAAATAGGCGTGGTTTAAAATATTTATTTATATTCGGGCCCGATATGAAGTAATAATTTGTTAAACCCGTCATCGTTCATCATACCCTTTCCTATTAAATAATTTTTCAAATTTCAGGAAAAACAATAAGTAAATATGAACACAATAGCAGCATAAGGATATACCAGTTTTAAATTTAAATTTAAATACGTTTTTAACTACACTCACTATATAACCAAAGGAGTCAGTCGTTTTTGGGCCCACTAGAAATTTTAATGACCCTTAATGGTATTACATACAAAAAAAAGTTACCAATTTATTATAATAAATGGCCTATAGATTTTATGAATATCTAAACGGAATCAAGAAATCTAAAAAAAAATGAGTGGTTTTGATATTCCGTGTTCTGGTTAATGTAATATGGGAAAAAATGCGTGTAATGAATCATTTTTGCAGTTTCTATTAAAAGAAAAATGTTTTTTTTTACAAAGATAACTTATTATATACATATTTATACTTATTCGTATATTATATATTTATTACTAAAAAGGGATACCACTGAAATTTTTATCCTATTTCTAAAAGTGTTAGCTTATATCATATAACATGGTTCAAAGACACCGTGGAACGAAACGCTATTTTGTCATTGACTTCCATGCTGGGTAATAACCGACGGCCATATTATCATAATATAAGCATCATATCTATGTCTGTGCCGGCGGCCGGGTATTACTTTACGGCATTGACATTCGTCACGCTGCTGTTTTTTGTACTTATTTGTGGATTTCGTCGCACTGTGCGAAGACAATAACTAGCCGAGACAGGAGCAGATGTGCGCCAACTTTTATATTTGTGGATTTCTCAAGAGGTGAGTATCTTATCTTATGGAATGCGAAGAATTCAACTGTTTAAAAGCTACAATTGATTTAAAGTTTCAAACTTTTATGTGAAATATATCTTATTTTTGTCACTCGAAGTTCTAGTTCAAAAATATTATACTACGGAAACGAAAACTACTAATTTTCGTTTATAATGTATTACATTTTATTTTATTTTTACTGAATATTGAGATATGGTACGATTTTTTAGAAATAATAATAAACAACCCACACCCACAGACACAACGATCTATACATGTTTTAGTACTTAATTATTTTAAGTTTGTAAATATACTAATAAATATCCCTTCATATTACTAACAAATTCATATGTCAATGTCTAGTCAATGCAACAAGTGTTGGATTATATTATACAGGTTAGCCAAATATTCCACATTATGTATTTAATTCGCCAATGACATTCGAAAATGAAAACTGACGAATTAAATTAAAAGTATATGTGAGTGTATAATACAAGTTTACTTTTGCTCCTAGAATTTTGGAAAATCTATAATTTATGTTGAATTACTTAAAACAAATGACAAACACAATTCTTATTAGTATGTTAAAAGGTTAAAAGTGTCAAAGTATTGAAGTGTTATGTTATTGGTAAAATCTAATTTAATTAATAGATAAAATAAAATCACACAAAATATACACAAATCTATGTTAAAAGTGTCTGTCAGAGTAACTATATCCACAACCGTTACATCCTATCAAAAGCCCATTGCTGAACATAGACCTTCCCTCAGATTTCCTCAAAGGAGGATACTTGCTATAGTTGCCATGCTTAGTAGACGAGTCGACAACCACAGTTTTTTTATTGGTAGTTGTTAATAGGAAGACGCTGCTTAAATTCAGAAGGAATGTACACACATTAATTACGTTAACTGCAGCCGAAGGACCCAAAAAAAACCGAAACTAATTTAAAATACTTTATTATAATATAAAAATTACAATATAATTACTACAACTAAAATAAAAGTGAATCAGATCGATGCTAGATCTAGAATGAATTTTAATTATTACATTAAAAATAAAGTAAAGGTATATTGCAGAGCTCCGATTGCATCCGTTGACGTCAATGCTCACGTTCTGCTGAGTTGCGCCTTGTGCCGCTGCAATGTATCGGGGTCGCTGCTGTGTAGGCTCTTTACCTATGAGGCTATGTTATAACTCCTCCACCCTCAGATCAGCAACTATTTTAGAACTTTGAGAGAAAAAGTTGCTGGTAATCCTCGACTTCGGGATAATGATTCTTAGGAGATTCTTCGGGCTTTTCGTAGCTATGTTGGGTGTTATTCTGGATCTGTTCTTGCTTCTTAGTCTTGTAGTAGTAACGAACTGAGATTATGATAGAGAATACTACTACGCTTGATAACACGGCGTAAAGGAATAGTAGTGTGATATAAAGTTAGGAGATCCATCTCTCAGATGAAGTGGTGGTTGCATCATGAGTTGGTCCTGGGCTGCATGGGTCCTTTCAGGTTGATTGTATTAAGGCTGATTCGTGGTACTGCTGGGGTGCCTTTTCCGTTTACATCCATTGGTATTTTCATTAGTTTCAAGGGATGGCCTTCTACTTGATCGTTAATATTGGTTATGGTAAATTCTTGTGTTCGCAGGAAGCAATTAATTGGTATTGTGGCTAAGTAACTACCCTGTAATGTAGTAATGTCTTCACGCCCGCATACTGTATGGACCTTAGTTGGTTGAGGGAAGGAGATGGTGTAGTGCTTGTCGTCAAGACGCTCCATGGCTTCTTTTGATAGTGCAATGTCGGTTATCTTACAGGATTTCGCTATAGACTGATTGATAATGAGGTTCTGGATACAGTCGGATTGTGTTCGAATTTGGGTGTTCGTTTCCTTTTCGCATAGGTACCGATTACTCAACTTCGGACATTCTGTCTCCATGTACACGAATTTTTCTCTATTAGTTGCTATTAAAGGATAGGGTGGAATAATAGATTGGTGGTTTTTGTTAGGTACAATGGATAAGCGGAAGAGGTCGAAGGTGTCTTTGGAAATAACAGGGAATTTTAGAACAATTACTATTTGATTTTCTGTGAAATAATAACCTGACTTAATGATATCGTAATATTCTCTAGTCTCTAAATTTAATACATGTTCCTTATCATAAATTTGCCTTAATCTTACTAACATAGACTTAATTACCTTAATACTTAACGTAGAATGGTGGGTGCTCGATGCACGACTAAATGCTAATATATTTTCTATCCTATTAAGCTCATTGAGCATATCATCGATATTTTCTGTTAAAATTGTTAGGAGTTGGGCAAACTTGGCATACTTGATGAGGCTACTATCTCTATAAGCGGCTCTATCTAATAATTGGATAAGTGTTGAGTTAATTTTGTTTTCATTTTCAATTATCTGGGATATTACACTATTATGTTGCAACATCCATTCCTTACTAATGCTAATGTGACTATTGAATTCTGATTCGATCCTATCTTGGTTATCCTTCAAAACTTTTATGGCATTATTATATTTCGCGCATCTAAATAATCTAGATTACCGGTTACGCTTTTGATCACTGAGCCTAATCCGTCTACTAGACCTCTCTTAGTGCGACTAGGCTCTAAGCTATTTAGTTGTATTAATACTTTATCTAATTTGCTAGAAAGATAGTCCATTTGCAATTCGTACAGTAAGTTGGTGTCGTTATCAAGTCTGTTCTTGTAGTTCTGTAGCTGTACCTGTAATAGGGTTACTTTGTCTCTGATGTCGTCAAGTTTTACATATTGAAGAAATGTATGATAGTGAGTTATGAGAGTCGTTGGTCCAAGTCTAAATGGTAGTAGGCCTGGTCCGTCTTCAAGATATTCAAGTTTTATCTCTTGGGCTTCGATCGTCAGCACGGTCAGTACAGTCAGTAATTTTAGAGTCCTGTAACAATTCGGCAGTTTTAGGTACACGTTTAAGTCTAGACTTCCCTATCGGACCGCGTTTCCTAGACGTGTAAATGTGAATTGGTAGGTCAGCTAGAACATGGTCATGGGTGTAACGTGGGGCCAATTTTGTCAGTTAGCTAGGGGGTTGGAAATGAAAACTTGTTGATTTGGTTGGTATTCAACCTCTGGTTCCCGCGATTTATTCCGATTATTTATTAATGCTGAACGTTCGGATAAAGAATGTTCGTTAATTATTTCATACACTGTTTTCATTTGCTCTCGGTGTGTTAGTATGTATTGCTGCAGTAAGTGTTTTGTCAAGTCGATGTCGATTGGGTCTCTTGGGTTGAAATGTCCATTAACAATATCGTAAGGCCTACATTTAGTGAAACTGTACAGAACTATTGTATCCTAGGATAGCATAGGGCATTAGGTTTACTACATGCTCGTCTTTCCTTTGTAGTTTTAGGATTCGCAGATGTTCCAGTATAGTCGAGTGGAACCGCTCTATGTTACCGTTGTCATTAGGACAGTGGGCTAACGTTTTATGATGGTTAATTTTGTGTAATTGTACGAACTCAGTGAATAGCTGGTTCGTAAATTCGGTCCCATTGTCGGTGACAATAGTAAGAGGAAGACCATGATGCGTACAGAAGGTAAGTAGATTTAAAATGCTCAATGCTGTTCCGTCTCTTAGAAGATACGCTTGAGCATATTTGGAGAATACATCTATAAATGTGAGATACTTTTCATTATGTACTATGAACATGTCCATATGGATAATCTCGAAAGGTTTGGTAGCAGGGGAACGATATTCAGTTGAGGTTTTATAGGTTTCCTATCGTACTAGCCTGACCACATATGGTGCATTCATTAATATATTTTGTAATGTGTTCTCTCATCTTAGGCCAATAGTATCGTTTGGAAAGGGCCAGGAAACTCTCGTTGATACCGCGATGGTTGGTTTTACCTTCGTGGTAGTTCTTTATTATTTCTTGTTGTTGCAAATATTCTTTTACATTTTCGACTTCCACTAGTTAAGACAAGATTCATAGATGAGCTTCTAAATTTATCTTGTAAGATTGGAATGACGTCATACATGCAAAGAGGGGGGTTAATTAGTAATCCGGTTTTGACTTTTGGGTTTACGTATTCTTTTATGGCGTTGACAAGGTCTACTTCCATTTCCGGTTGTCTTATCTGTACAGCTGTTCGAGTATGTGTATCAAAAGGTTTGGTCACTATTGGTCGTCTTTTATCGCCTACAATTGTTAATATTAGCTGTCTGTGGAATTTATTAAGAGGTTCGTCGGTGATGGAATTTCAAGGATCGGATTTTCTTGGCTTGTGTGGGCCGTTAGAGTTGTCGAGCCAGTGCTAGGGCTGTTTTACTGATGGGTTAGCTAACATAGAACATGATTCTTCGTTATGTATTTCCACCCGTGACAGCGCATCGGCATTGGTGTTATTTTTTCCTTTTTTGTAAATGACAGAAAAATCGTATTCGCTTAATTTTAACTTCCACCTAGTAAGTCGCGAGTTCGGTTCCTTAAGATTCATTACCCACTGAAGGGGCTTATGATCAGTTAAGATTTTAAAAGTACGGCCAAACAGGTAGGGTCTAAAGTACTTGGTTGCCCACACATGGCAAGGAGTTCTTTTCTATAGTGCTGTAGTTCACTTCGCTCTCATTTAGAGTTCTAGAAGCGTAACATACAGGTTTGTCTGATCCTATGGGTCCCTGAGATAGGATGGCTCCTATCGCTACATTGGATGCGTCAGTGGTTAGGATGAATTCTTTGTTGAAGTCAGGATATTGGAGGATTGGGTCGTTGGTCAAGAGAGTCTTACACTTTTCGAAGCAGTTAATATAGTCTGTGTCAAGAGTTATTTTTCGTCCCTTTTTTAGACATTGTGTCAGAGGTTTAGTAATTCGAGCAAAGTCTGGGATGAATTTGCGATAATAACCTATAAGGCCTAAAAACTGTTTAATTTCTTTTGCGGTTTTGGGTAATGGATACTTCTCTGTGATATTTTGCTAGGATTTGGCTTAATGCCATCTTTGCTAATTATATGTCCTAAATAAGCGGTTTCCAATTTAAGAAACTCGGATTTATCCATTTGTATTTTAAAATTGGATTCCCGTAGTTTCTGAAATACTTTCTCAAGATTTACCATGTGCTCTTGCAAAGAAGTGCTGAACACAATAATATCATCTAAGTACACTAGACAAACTGTATTTTGGAGGTCGCGGAGCACGTTATCCATGACACGCTGAAACGTAGATGGTGAGTTCTTTAATCCCATGGGCATCCGTAAGAACTCAAATGCCCATGTTCAACGTTGAATGCTGTTTTCGGGATGTCACTAGGGTTCATTTCGACCTGGTAAAATCCACTGGCTAAATCCAAGGTTGTGAAGTATTGGCAATTTCCTAACTTATCTAGTACATCCGATATATTCGGGATTGGGTATTTATCATTAATGGTTTTTTCATTTAGCTTCCTAAAGTCGACTACGAGTCGCCATTTAGTCTTCCCAGAAGCATCAACTTTTTTAGGAACTATCCAGATGGGAGAGCTCCATGCAGATTCGGATGGACGAATTATACCTTGCTCTAACATTTTACTAATTTGTTGTTTAACTTCGTCTCTATGAACGTATGGGTACCGATAGCTTTTAGTATATATCGGTATCTCATCAGTGGTCCGGATGCTATGCTTTATTTTATTAGTAAATGTTAGTTGTTCGCCTTCTATATAAAAACGTCAGCGTATTTGGCACATAATCTTTCTAAATTAGCGCGTTCTTCGGCATTTAGATGGTCAGTGCGTAAACGTGATAATACTTCTTTGTAACGTGGGAGTGGTTGAACGTTGTGAGATGACTCGATGTTATACGTCTCGGCACATATTGGGCGATCTAGGGAAAATTATATCGTGCGGAGTCGGGTTAAATACTCTATAATACCGCGGTTATTCGACACTAATGTAAGACATTCGCTTATGACGCAATTAGAGATATACTGTTCGCTAACTAACGCATCTCCGTCATGGACATTAATAGGTAGTTTTATCAGTTTTGAAGATTGGGATGGTATCACGTCCTCGTAATAATTAACATTCCTAGAGTTATACATTAAGATAGGGTTGTTAGCTAATCGTGTTACAAGTAATCTATCCTTTAAATCTATTCTAGCTTCCCATTTCTCTAATAGGTCGAGACCAATAAGGCCATCAAGTAATCGTGAAATTTATAAATATATAATTTAATACTATCAGGCTCTTGGAATTCGGAAAGCATGGAATAGTTATCGAATAATTATTCCTAGTTGTAGCATGCATTGGTTACCTCGAACGGGTCATAATTTAAAGGTATATGTGAAAAATATTTTTGTATGGCTTCTGGATTTATGAAGGACTGATTCGCCCGGTATCGATTAGAAATTTTAACGGAGGTTAGAAATACATATATATGGAAGCTGTCTCTGCGTATGTAAGTTTACTTCTATTTTGGCTTTTTGAAGAACGAGTCTTTGAAAATCGGTCGAACTGCTTGTAGAAGGTTGACAGTCTACGTCATCTTGCTCGTTTAACTCAGTTGCGTCATGATATTGGTAGTGCTGTGTGTCGTCATAGTCATAGGTCACAGTATTGGTATAGTCGTCATTATCATTATAGTCGTAATAGTCGTATTGGTGTTCAGGATAATAGTAACTATTGTAATCTGTAAATTCGTTAAAATTCATTTCCCTACTTTTGAAGTAATTTGAAGGTGGCGGGTTACCGTATTTGCGCCAATCGTGACCGGTCAGTCCTGTCGGAGGCATTGGTTTAGGTACGTAATGGCTAACGCCACTCATAGGCTTCGGGCCTGAGTCATGGGGTGGATTCCTATTTGGTAATCTAAACGTATTATTATGGGGTGTATAATTAGGTGGCAAAGCGCGGAACATTTGTTGAGTTCGCGTAGGCATATTATACTGTGGTGGCATGTTAGGCCTGAAAGCTTGTTGTTGTGGTACATGTAAAGGTCGCTGTAAATTAGGCATTGGCATCGGTGCAGGAAAACTGAATGGTTTTTGCAAAGGTAAGGTCATATGGCTAGGTTGGAGAGGCTTAGGTGCTTGAGGTTTCCTCTCAGCGAAAGATTCACCGCGTTGTTGCAAGTACATAACGTTCAGTTCTTCCTGTACAAACTCCAAGGCTTTTGCAACGGTATCAGGACGCATGCAACGTATTCGTGAGCCAAGTGGCTCCTTTAAACCGCGTACAGCTTGCTTCGTTAGATTTTATATAATATACGTTTGGCTTCTATTGTAGTATGCAAGGTTTCATGAAGCGTAACATACGTCATGATAGTGCTGAACAGTGTCTGACATCGTGCATAAAATTCTTGGGGAGAGCTGTTTCCCTGAGTAGCTAACGAGAGGTCATTGTAGAGCGCCGTTTCGTCTCTTTGATCCGAAAAGTTATTGATTAATGCTGTACGAATGCTATGCCAGCTTTCAGAATACCATTTGAATTTAAAGTGGTCGCGGCGGGTCCAGTTATTTTATTTAATATCCCGTTAAGCAGGCATAAGTTCGATAGTTCACTGCCAGGATCATTACTTAGGTATGCAGCACATATTTGGTCACATAATTTTATAAATCTAGTTAGTACATTAGGGTTGCCGTCGAACTCTGGCACTGGGCGTAAAACTTTAAAAATAGTGTCAGGGTCGTGGGCCATTTCGATTCCTCGGTAATTATATCTAACTCTAAATAACAACTTAAATCTCTATTATAATCTAAACTCTGTCTACGTGGCTGCCTACGCGATGTAGGGTCACAGTGGGATGATTTCCTTGGATGGAAAATTTTGACAGGAAAGATTTACACTAGGAAAAAGGAAGCAACACTAGATAAAATTCTGGTGTACTCATAAATTTCATCTCGGTTTTCTCGGGATCGATGTCTTGATGTATCCTCTTGGCTCGCAGTTGGTCCGTAGTAGATTCGAATACTCGTTTAAAGCTTGAAAGCTACGATAGCCCTAACTTTGAGTATCCTACCGACTGCGCCAATTACGTTAACTGCAGCCGAAGGACCCAAAAAACCGAAACTAATTTAAAATACTTTATTATAATATAAAAATTACAATATAATTACTACAACTAAAATAAAAGTGAATCAGATCGATGCTAGATCTAGAATGAATTTTAATTATTACATTAAAAATAAAGTAAAGGTATATTGCAGAGCCCGATTGCATCCGTTGACGTCAATGCTCACGTTCTGCTGAGTTGCGCCTTGTGCCGCTGCAATGTATCGGGGTCGCTGTAGGCTTTTACCTATGAGCAGGGTTGAAACCGGTTTAAATTGAAACCGGTTTCGGTCATTGACCCAAAACCGGTTTAGAATTTAAACTGGTATTCCACAAACCGGTTTTTGTGGAATACCGTTTTTCACAAATTTAGTTTAGGTAGTAACAATTAACTGGTTAAAACCAAGCTTTGTAATGTCCCCGCCCTCTCCCTTACCCCGCTTGTATTCAACTTTGTACGGCTGCGCTCTGTTAAATTCACGAAGTTTTTAGACGCACGTACGATATATTCATTGCATCAACGCGACTTCCTTATAACGACATCCTCATATTTTTCATCTTTCAGCAATTACCGTATTATAAATAACAGAGATAAGTTTTGTTTCAATTAATTATGCGTTATCTCCACTTTAAAATTAAGTTTCGATATCATGTTTAATTTGACCTTATATATTTATATTGACTTTAATTATATTGAAAGTTTTCTACTAAAATTACGCTTTGCATCTTTAATTCAATGCCTTTAGTTTTAGTAATATATCGCAATAAATGATGAACTTTCTTAACAGAAAACACGATTTTTTTAAAAG
This sequence comes from Parnassius orleans, assembly GCA_029286625.1. NCBI lineage: Eukaryota > Metazoa > Arthropoda > Insecta > Lepidoptera > Papilionidae > Parnassius > Parnassius orleans. Next base: position 2,715,935 of record JAGSMP010000040.1, read on the forward strand.
TTGATGAAATTATATGTTATAGTATTTGTTCTTTTTAGGACTGAAGTGAGGCAGATCACCAGATTTTTTAGATTTAGAAGCTCGTGATTAGAACCAACCTCTATCTCGGTCTTTGCAAAAACTAATAATTACCACTTCTGAGGTAAATAAAGTTTAATTAGAAGTCGTGTCTTCTAACGATAAAAAAAATTCTATAGTCTATAAACGATAAAAAAAATTTGTTATTATATATATTAATAAAAATAAATTACCATTTTTCACATCTCTTTAATGAGGAACTGAAGCATATCTTAATATGTTGTATACGTACAAGATGCTACTAAAAATATTAGTTTTTTTTAAATAGAGTTAGACGAAATTGACTTTACTGATACTGAAGTCAATAAAGAAAGATAATAATTTGAATCTAACAAATCATTATTATTAAAATCGGCTATATTTTGCTGTCGACTGTCACGAAATACATATACTGAAAATTCCTGTCATTTACTAACAGTAATTATTAATAACTCCCAATGAACTAGATACTCAACAGTATAAATCACACTGATATTTACGATCTTGTATTGAATTATAAAAGAGAATGTTAATTAAAAGTGCAACCAAGTTTCCTCACGCCTCAAGATCATAATAATATAGTGATCGCTTTTGAATTTTTTACAACCTTTCATACTTTACCAATATCAAAGAAAATATACACTACGCGAACCAATATGGAATTAAATCTATTTAAATAAATAAAATAGAAGTATCTGTTTGTAATGTCAAAATAACAGATTTTACCAAATACATATTATGAAAGTTGGGTGCGTTGCCGGCCTTTAGAAGGAGTGCTTTTTCTTGAAGGCCCTAAGTCGTATCGGTCCGGAAAAATCGCCGGTGGTAAACAATTCCACAGAGAAGTTGAGCAAGGAATTATTTAAGGAATTATTAGTTTTATACGTGGTAGAGCCATGCTGCAGCTATATTAGTAGTATAGCTGTAGCACGAATGGGCTGGCTCTACGAAGAAGGACCACGCTCACAGAATATTAGCGTAAAATAGCAGCTTAACACTGCTGTGTTTCGTATGGTGAGTTTAGAGAACTGGAGACCCTTTTACTGGAAGAGAGGCATTCCATCTTAGTCCTCACGGGTGACAACGTATCTGCATTTTGATTCGCAAACGAGGATATGTGTAGATATATAAGGCCACAGCAACCACTTACCATCAGGTGGACTGTGTGCTTGTTTGTCACCCTATCCTAAAAAAAGGAAGAAAACCCTAGTAAAACGCAGAGTGGTGGACCGTCAAGCATCCAGATGGAAAGGATGGTATTGTGAATTTTGACGCGATGCGTTCGTGAAATATGGCGGCTGGAATTATCCAAACCTCAGAGTACTCCCTGTGGTAGATGTGATAGAAAATGCGAAGGGATGCAACATCCCTACGCAGTGCCAGTGAATCGACGCGATCAGAAAGAACTCGGACGTCAACGATTCGAACCGCTCTGCGCTGGATGCGGTCAAATGGAAGGAGCTGGCACTGGGGTGCCCAGGCCTAGAGATGAGAACAGTATTCCATGTGAAGCCGAATTTGCACTTTGTAAAGTTGCAAGCGATGTGCCGACATGAAATACTGCCCCGCTCTGCTGAGCACGTTAAGCTTTTTAGAGGCCAATTTGCCTTCCCTTCCAAGTGACCACGAAACTGCACACTATTCAATATGTCGCCGACGATTCCGATGCTAGCTAAGGCAGCAAAGGAGTGCCTTGAAACTGTGAAGGTACGACAAAGGGGTTCTTTTTAGCGATAAACGCGCAGACTCGACTTCAGACATAAGTTTGTTCTGGTACTCGGCAACGTTTTCCCGAGAAATATTGGCACGGCTTGTATATAGCATCACCAGTGCTGTCGTCCACATAGCAATGAAAGTTACCAGTCTACAACATATCATTTATATGCAGAAGAAATAGCGTTGATGATAGCACGCAGCCTTGGAACATCAGCCTTAATAGGCTTATAATCAGAGCATACACCGTCTACTACAATCTTGATGTCCGATCAGCAAGGAAACTGTTGATCCAATTGCACAATTTCTCGGAAGCCCATAGGAATAGAGCTTCGAAAGAAGCGCTTTGTGCCAGAACCGATCGAAGGCCTTCGCTTTGTCCAAACTAACGGCCAATGCCTTCCTTTAGACTCTACTACCTACGCCCATCTATGAGTTAGGTAAACCAGAAGATCACCAGCTGATCGACCCTGACAAAACCGTTTACAATAGATTCCATTATTTTTGAGAAGAAGGAGGAGCGGACGGCTTTTAAGGATTGGGTGGACCAAAGCTGTCTTCCATGAATTGAAACTACACCTTAGGAGTAGGAGTACCGGAAAGACGCGTTAAAACCGGTGCCAACTTCGGAGCACACGTGTTCAGCACAATGGGTGGGACTCATAAGTCCCACTCGTCTTGTTGACGTTCAGGAGAGGATTGATTTGCGAACCGTGCGCTGTAAACCGCACATCCGGCATAGAGCAATCACACCGCGGGATGGTCGGCGGTGTGTTCCCCGTCATCGAGAGTCGAGTTCGAGTCGAGAGAAGATTAACAGATCGGCTTTCTCCTTTGCGGCATGGTCCAGTGAGTCCTCTCTGTGCTGAGATGGAAGAGATGGCTGACAGAAGTTCCGTTAGACAGCCTGGCAAGAGACCAGAATGCACGGGTTCCCGAAGGAAGGCGAACTAGCTTCTCGCCAATTCCGCCGATGTGCTCTGACCTTGCCTTGGCAATGACTATTTTGAAGGACCTGGAGGCGGAATTATACTTCGTTTTAAGAGCGCTGGTATTTACATCCCGAGATGTTGATGCGTCAGTCTATGCCCGGTATATTGTGATGCTATTTTACTGAGATCTGCCTCCGATGGGCACCACAGAAGTTGGAATAAAAAGTTCCATATCCTGAAGTACCACATCAGCAACAACCCTGGGAGTATCCAGCGAGAAGTAAACCCGCACCCAACGGTAGGATGCAAAGAAAGACCGCATTCCGCCCCAATCCGCCGACCTGTAATGCCAAACACGGCGGCAGTCTGCAGAACGCAACTGCAAGGGGAGCGTGAGTGGCACCACACTCCGGACAAGACAATGGTCCTAGGAGTCAAGAGGGGCGTCTTCAGAAACCTGATATCCATCCGGTTGAGAGGTCAGCAGAAAGTCCAATAGGGAAGGTGCATAATCCTCCACATCTGGAATCCGAGTAGGCGAAGTAACCAGCTGTGTAAAACCATATGCCAAGGCAAAGTCATAAACAGATCTCCCCGCATGATCGGTTAAATGTGAACCGAGCCATTCGACGTGGTGGGCGTTAAAATTGCCAAGGATAACGATCTCTGCTGTAGCAAAGAATCTGTAGCCATTTGGACGTGTTCAATGAGTCGGTCTGTTTCGGCATTACCGCTATGGGACCTATAGAGGCACCCGTAGACACGGGGATAGTCGTCGCCGTCTACGCGCAGCCATAGGATGGACAGGTCCGTACCTTCAAGACTGCCGAGGAGTTGAAAACAGATGTCTTCTCTGACGCATACGCAAACTCTCCAGAGGGAGTGTTCTAATTTGTACCCCGGGTAGGTCTATGAGAGATATGAAGTATCAGCCTTTAAGCGACACTTAAGGACACCTGAGTCTCGGTTAAAAAAAGAAAGGTCGGCTTCTTCCCCCCCTCCCTTCGTCCCCCTGCATACGCGGGGCACGAAGGAGGGTCACCCACGCTCACGAAGAGTAGCTTGGGCGTGGATGCTCAGCGAGGGATTCTCCGTCACCAGGGGTGTTGGTACCCTCCTAGGGTAGTTTTTGTTTGATTCCGCTACCATTCATGGTATTCTGCGAGGTCGTGGTATTACCCTGGTTCGGGCCGGCCCATCCGTGTGACATCAAAAGCTGCCGCGTGGCTCACTGTTAAAACGTAAACATGGAACAAATTCTATTTACATCATAAATAAACAACCGATACACAAAAATGAATTATTTTCTTCGTATGAGACAAGTCCAGTCTTAACGAATAAACCAAACACAATAACTGCCTTTCCACCGGACTCTTTTTTGCGCGTATACTTCTCTAATACTTTAACGTTTTTCGTTAATGCCAAACTCCCACTAGACACTCTGATCGCGAGTGAAAGAACGTGTCGCTTAAAGGCAGATAATTGACCATAAGTATGCCCGCATGCGGCGACACGGCATAAGCACCTCACAACATGAATCTACCTATCCCATTCATAATTACTTTTACGTTTTACGGAATTAACCGGTTAATTTGGGTGTCAAAACCGGTAAGTAACCGGTAACCTTTACCGTTTAGGTTAGTTAAAACCGGTTACTTGTTTAACCGGTAATTGAAGGAGCGATATATTTACCGGTAATTAATCGAAATTAACCGCTCTTTTAAACCGGTTCCGAGCCCCGCCTATGAGGCTATGTTATAACTCATTCCTTTTGAATTTAATATTTACATAATACATAAACATAAACACTCACGCCTGTCACCCAGAGGGGTAGGCAGAGATTATGTACTTCCATTTGGTACGATCCTGTCACACCTCTCTCGCCTCCTCCACATCCATATACCTACGCATACACGCTCGTCGGTTAAGGGTACTCTTAATTTGGCCCATTTTCAGTATATCGCCAATTTGGTCGATAAACCTTCGTCTAGGGCGTCCCTTCCCGACTCTGCCGTTCACCTCTGCCACATAAATTTGCTTTGTCACTCTTTCCTCATTCATTCATTCTACATGACCAAACCACCGAAGCATAACTTTCTTAATCCTGGTCACAACATCATCTTGCAAACCACACTCTTCTCTTATCACATCTTCATTATCAATTTCTCACTGTGTCATTTTGATTTAGCCCTAACATACTCCTTAATGACCGCATTTCTACAGCATTTATTCTACTCTCGTGCTTCTTCTGCCACACCCAACTTTCACTACCATACATTAAAGCAGGGACTAACACAGCATTGTGAATTGCCATACGTGCCTTTTTGGACACATTCTGACTTTCCACAACAGAGTGTAGAGCCCCATTTACTTTATTTCCTGCGTTCACTCGTCGTTCTATATCTTTATCATACCTACCATCCCTGCTAAATACACATCCCAAATACACAAACTCATCTACTTACTCGACCAATTCCCCTTCTATTCTTATTTCACATATTGTTTTACTTTCTTCTCTTTCAAAGACCATAACTTTCATCTTACTTGCGTTCACTTTCATTCCCCTTTCTATTAATGAAATGTTCATTAATGTAACCATCATTTGCAACTCGGCCGCCGACGACGCGAGTATGACTTGATCATCGGCGTACAAAAGGCATTTGACGGTTAACTCACCCATTCTTAATCCGCATTCTTCAACTTTCAGATTTTCCAAACAACTGTCCAACAACCACGGGGAAGCCACACAGCCCTGTCTGACCCCTTTATGGATGCCAAACCAGTCCGAGTAGGCCCCGTTGATCCTGACACAAGCACTGGAGTCCCTATACAGAGACTTCAATGCCTGTATCAACCCAGCACTCAACCCAAATGAGTTCAGTGTTTGCCATAATACATCCCTGTCCACTCTATCATAAGCCTTTTCCAAGTCCACGAACGCACAAAAAACCTTTTGGTTTTTGGCCAAAAACTTCTCCGCGATCATGCGCATGGAAAAGACCTGATCCGTACATCCCATTCCCTTTCCAAATCCCGCTTGCACATCCCAAATTTTTCCATCAGTATCTTTCATAACTCTTTCAATTAGTACCTTAGCATACATTTTCCCACGATGCTAAGAAGACTGATACCACGGTAGTTTTTACAGTCCTGCTGCGATCCTTTTCCTTTATATAGTGGGACTATCACGGCTTTGCACCAGTCTCCCGATACCCGCTTAAGTTCCCAACACAAATTAAACAAAGTGTACAGCAGGTCTGCCACCACTTCCTCTCCAGCCCTTAGCATTTCGAGTGATACTCTATCATATCCGGCTGCCTTACCTGCTTTCATACTTTTCATTGCTTTCATTATTTCGTCTATACCTATCTCTCTATCTCTTTCCTCTTCTTTCGGAATTTCTATTTCATTTAATTCAAACGTCTCATCACCTTATACTCGATACTTCGTCATTCAGAATACAGCCATTCTGGTCTCGAATAGCATCCATTCTAGGCTGTTTTGAATGTCCCCTGGCAGTTCTTACGAGTTTCCAGAACATTTTAATATTTGCCTGGAAGTTATCCGATATTCTTCTATCAATCTTCTCCGTTCTTTCTTGCTTTTTCCTTTCAACTACTTCTTTTACTCTCTTATTTAGATGTCTAAAGGCTGCTTTTTTTCTTTCAATATCATCATTCATACCGCTAGAATAACTAGCCTTGGTTGCTAGTAAATCTAGCCATGCTCTCTTCTTTGCTTCTACTTCCATCCGTACCTCATCATCCCACCATAAAGTGTTATTTTTCTTTTCATTCGTTCTCTTACTTACACCACATACTTCGGTAGCCGCATCCACCAAACCTTTCTTGATATTATACCACACAGTCTCCAAGTCTAAATCATTCATACACAATTCATCCATACCACTTATATTTTCTCTCAGTCTACATTTGTCCTTCTCTTTTGCACCTTCATCTTGTAACCTCTCTGTTCTTATACGCTGTAACGCAGTGGTAGACACAGATGTCCGATGCCGCCAACGCCTGAATAGACCATTATTTCGGCATAAGACCAAGTAATGATCCGTCCCTACGTTGGACCCCCGGTAAACTCTTGTATCTACCACTGCGCTCCGCATTTTTTCATCCACAATTATGAAATCTATCATGCTTCTATCATCACCTCTTTCCCATGTATACATGTGAATATTCTTATGACGAAAGAAAGTGTTCGTCACAAAAAGATTCTTTTCCACACATACGGTGAGGAGGCTTTCACCATTCTCATTTATACTTTCATCACCAAGCGTTCCCAATATCCTTTCATAACCAAGCCTCTTCACGCCAACCCTTCCATTAAAATCTCCTAATATAACAATATTTTCATTACCCTTGCATTTCATTAGCACCATCCTTACCATCTCCCAAAACTGCTCTCGGATATAAGTGGGCTTAGACATGTCTGAGGCGTAGACCCCTAGAATAAACAACTTCTTTAAGCCCACTTTCATTCGTATCCATAGCAGTCTCGGGCTTACACATTCATACTCTTTCACACACTGACCCATTCTTTCTGAAAGGATGATACAGACTCCCTGGCATGCCCGCTCGGTCTCGTCTACCCCAGACCAGTACGCGGTATACATGCCATGTGTAGTGGCATCCTTTCTCTTCCGTTTCGTCTCATTTACACCTAACACATCTATTCCTCTATCATACATCATATCGCATACTTCATCCATCTTATCATTCATTGCTCCACATACATTCAGCGTAGCCAGACGGGCTTCCGATATCCACTTTTCGACCCTCCAGGAGACAGAACGTGACGGGTGGCGAACCTCGTCACCGGTTTTCCTCCCGGAGATTCTTCACACTCCTGCCCCATTAAAGGGGCGCCGGGAACTCGGGGCCATTTCTTTTAATTTGTGCCTCATGGTGAGAAAGTAGGGGGTGGTATTTTTTACGCCGTTACCACACGGCGAGGAGCTAATTCTGTACTTTCGGCTTTGTCGCTTGTTTAGCACCACCCGGGGGACACGTGTAGGGTGGGCCTAGGGTTAGGTGGTCAAAGCCTACGGACGCGAGCGACTCATCCCCCATAATATATAATATTTATAGATATAGATAACATAAAAATAAATGGATGTTATTAGGGAATACATATTAGTGTTAATATTTGATTAAATACATCTACTATTTATGTTTATTATATTTAAACTCCATCAGAGAAGCAAGAATTTTGTTTACATTATTTTTATTTTATATTGTTGATTGTAGGTAATGTACATTCTTTCTGAATTTAATATTTCTTTACTTCCTTATTTTTTATTTGCATTCCCAATTTTTTCAGTTACACCTACTTGATGCAGTTTGTTGTAACTGCCTAAGAATATTGCAATAAAGTATTGAAACTGCTCCTTCCATTAGAAGATTTGTATTCCATGTGGATCTTCAATTTTAAGAGCACACCACACACGGCCTGTGCCAATTAACTCAGCAGAAAGAGATATTATTTTGCAGTGGATATACTTTGACTGTGGATTACTTTACTTTAACAGCCTGTAAGTGATCCCTGCCTGAAATAGGCTTGCCCGGAGGAGTTGGCATAATCGCTTTGACACACAGATTGATGTTTGTAGTATCATACACCTCGCACTACAAACAATTTGGCTATTCACCACCAGGTTATCTTTAACTTTACAGCCTATCAAAACTCTACTGCTGAACATAGACCTCCCCCACAGATTGCCTTATAGGGGAGATATTCGATAACCACAGTTTTTTTTCTTTAGTTGTTATTAGATAGATGCTACTTCTTCCTTACCTTACCCCATATTTGTATGCCTTTGTACTTAATACACAAGTAATATTTTTTACCTTAAATGAAATTAGTGTAAATAAAACGTCTAAGAACTTTTACTTAGTCAAATAATGTTATAATTCTAAAATAACTACTTCACTTGTTTACCTTTCTGATTTGATGTATTTTTATTTCTTTTTACCTTAGTGGAATCTGGTTTACTACAAAAGTATTATGAAGGGAAACAAGTACATGCTATTTATATATAATTTAAGAGGCATTAAGACTGTTTATTATTAATAAAGATTGAAATAAATAAAATATTAATAAATATTATTATTTAGGTGGTAGACACTGTAAAACTATAGTCTGTTCGGTTAGTTGATGAAAAAAACACTTTTCAGGTGGATCATTTAGAATGAGTCTGCAATCTTGTCGGACGAGAGCTTCTACAACTGTATGGAGACACAAATGATAACAGGGATATGGAATTACAGGGATTGGAATAATTTATACACAAGTAGTAATGATGCATATTTATATAGTAATATAAATATGCATCATTACTATATGGTAGTTTTGCCACAGTTGCTACGCTTGTGGCAACCAAAGCTTTTTGTGGTGTTCTATAGGGAGATGTTGCTGCTCATCTCCTGGTATCTTTATTTTACTCTGTTACGACTTTTAGGACACCATACGGGACGAAACGCGATGGCAGTTGACGGAAGGGCTATACAATATTTTACATTATATATTTAATTTAGGGAAGACCTATGTTCAGCAGTGAATTGTTGTAATGATGAAGAATAATAATCAATAAAACTTGTAATTATTGTTGCTTATTGCTGTTGCTGTTTCTACTATGTGCCTTATTATAAATAAAGCGCCCAATTTATAAATAAACGCCGAGCAAGTTGAATAGATGCTCTGGTACCTTTTCGTATCTCTTTCAATTGACAATCTCCTTTTGTTTTTTTTTTATAGCATAAGAGTGACAAACGAGCGCACGTTCCACCTGATGGTAAGTAGATGCTGTGGCTCATAGACATCTACATTTATCCTCGTTTAAGAATCAAAATGCAGATGCATTGTCACCCCTGAGGACTAAGATGGAGTACTTCGTTTCCAGTAAAAAAGAACTCCGGTTCTCAACACTCACCATACGAAACACAGGAGCATTAAGCTACTATTTTACGCTGGTAGCGTTTTCCGTGAGAGCGTGTCCTAACCCGGTCGAGCCGTATCCGTACACAACTAGTTTAAAACTTCTTCATCATTACAGCCCTACACAAGTCCACTGCTGAACATAGGCCTCCCCCAAGGAATTATACAAAGCACGGTCCTGAGCCACCTGCATCCATCGATTTTTTGAATGTCTTACCAGGTCGTCACTCCATCTAGAGGGTAGCCGCCCCACACTGAGCTTACCGGTACGAGACTGCTACTCGAGAATTTTACATTTTAGCTTCAATTGTGATTGGATGTAATAATGCTTATCAATCAACACATATTAAAAGAATGTCCTGGCACTGCACCTCGCGGCCTGTGATACTTATAATAAACTGCTTTAAGAATATGATGATTTTACAATAATAAACAATAAAAATGCAGTGACAATACAGTGTTTCTTTTTATCCTAACACAAATAGTTCAAAACACCTTACATGCTATTTATTTTTCGTGGTTAATATCGTAAAATCGGATATGTTATTACCCAGTCATTATGGTTTTAATGGTGCTTGAATGTAAACATGTTATTCAATCAATACATATTAATAACAATGTCCTGACACTGCACCTGGTGGCATGTGTCACTTTAATACTGTTTAAGAATGTGATGATTTTACAATAACAAATACAGTGACAATACAGAGTTTTTTATCCTAACACGACCAGTTCAAAACATCTTACGTGCTATTTATTTTCTCAAACGCTATAGAGGTAAACTCACAAACACCTTAAAGTTCACTGTTGGACGCACACATAAAACCGTGTTACTGGTTGCAAATGATATTAGATAAATACATGTGTGCTTGTTTTAGAATTAGTTGAGCATAGTTTTGGCTTATTTTTTGTTCACTTGAATACATTTGTAATGTATTCTGTGCTTAGTATTCAATACACCACAATAAATAATAAATAGAGTTAAGAATCAAACCCCTGCCCCATTAAAGGGGCGCCGAGTTCCCGGCGCGGGCGAAAAGTGGATTGCGGAGGCCCGTCTGGCTACGCTGAATGTATGTGGAGCAATGAATGATAAGATGGAAAATATGAAATGATGAATGATAGAGGAATAGATGTATTATATGTAAATGAGACGAATGAAAGGGAAGAATGTTACTGCACATGGCATGTATACCGCGTACTGGTCTGGTGTAGACGAGACCGAGCGGGCATGCCAGGGAGTCGGTGTCATCCTTTCAGAAAGAATGGGTCAATGTGTGAAAGAGTATGAATGTGTAAGCCCAAGGCTGCTATGGATACGAATGAAAGTGGGCTTAAAGAAGTTGTTTGTGCTAGGGCTGTACGCCTCAGACATGTCTAAGCCCACTTATATCCGAGAGCAGTTTTGGGACATGGTAAGGATGGTGTTGATGAAATGTAAGGGAAATGAAAATATCATTATGTTAGGAGATTTTAATGGAAGGGTTGGGGTGAAGAGGTCTGGTTATGAAAGGATATTAGGAATGTTTGGCGATGAAAGTATAAATGAATGGTGAAGACCTCCTCGCCGTATGTGAGGAAAAGAATCTTTTGTGACGAATACTTTTCGCCATAAGAGGATCTCACATGTATACATGGAAAGAGGTGATAGAAGCATGATAGATTTCATAATTGTGGATGAAAAGAGCGCAGTGGTAGATAAGAGTTTACCGGGGTCCAACGTAGGGACGGATCATTACTTGGTCTTATGCCGAATTAATGGTCTATTCAGGCGTTGGCGGCATCGGACATCTGTGTCTACCACTGCGTTACAGCGTATAAGAACAGAGAGGTTACAAGATGAAGGTGTGAAAGAGAAGTATAAATGTAGACTGAGGAGAATATAAATGGTTTGAATGAAATATGTATGAATGATTTAGACCTGAAGACTGTATGGAATAATGTTAAGAAAGTTTTGGTGGATGCAGCCACCGAAGTATGTGGGTAAGTAGAGAACGAAAGAAAGAAAATAATGTTGTGGTGGGATGATGAGATTCGGATGGAAGTTGAAGCAAAGAAGAGAGCATGGCTAGATTTACTGGCAACCAAAGCTGGTAATTCTGGCGGTATGAATGATGAGATTGAAAGAAAAAGGCAGACTTTAGACTTATAAATAAGAGAGTAAAAGAAGTTTTGAAAGGAAAAGCAAGAAAGAACGGATAAGAATGATAGAAGGATATCTGATAACTTCCAGGCAAATATTAAAATGTTCTGGAAACTCGTAAGAACTGCTAGGGAAATTCAAAACAGCCTAGAATGAATGCTATACGAGACGAGAATGGCTGTATGCTGAATTATGAAGTTTCTAATTTAAAGAGATGGAAGGAATACTTTGAAAGCGTGTTTATAAGTGAAGGGCCGTCTGAATTAAGTGAAAAAGAAATTCCGAAAGAAGTGGAGAGGTAGGGAGATAAGTGTAGATGAAATAATGAAAGCAATGAAAAGCATGAAAGCAGGTAAGGCAGCCGGATATGATAGAGTATCACTCGAAATGCTAAGGGCTGGAGAGGGAGTGGTGGCAGGCCTGCTGTACACCTTGTTTAATTTATGTTGGGAACTGAAGGGGGTACCGGGAGACTGGTGCAAAGCCGTTATAGTCCCAATATATAAAGGAAAAGGGTCACAGCAGGACTGTAAAAACTACATACTACATTGTGGGTAAACTGTATGCTAAGGTGTTAATTGAAAGAGTTATGGAAGAAACTGATGGAAAAATTTGGGATGTGCAAGCTGGATTTAGAAAGGGAATGGGGTGTACGGATCAAGTATTTTCCATGCGCATGATTGTGGAGAAGTTTTGGCCAAAACCAGAAAGTTTTGTGCTTTCATGGACTTGGAAAAGGCTTATGACAGAGTGGACCGGAATGTGTTATGGCAAACACTTAACTCATTTGGTTTGAGCGCTGGTTTGATACAGGCATTGAAGTCTCTTTATAGGGACTCTAGTGCTTGTGTCAGGATTAACGGGATCTACTCGGACTGGTTTGGCATCCAAAAAGGTGTCAGACAGGGCTGTGTAGCTTCCCCCTGGCTGTTTAACCTATTTATGGACAGTTGTTTGCAAACTTTGAAAGTTGAAGAATGTGGGTTGAGAATGGGTGAGTTAACCGTCAAATGCCTTTTGTACGCCGATGATCAAGTCATATTTGCATCGTCGGCGGCCGAGTTACAAATGATGGTTACTTTAATGAACCGGTCATTAAAAGAAAGAGGTATGAAAGTGAACGCAAGTAAGACGAAAGTGATGGTTTTTGAAAGAGAAGAAAGTAAAACGTTATGTGAAATAAGAGTAGAAGGGGAGTTGATTGAGCAAGTGGATGAGTTTGTATATTTGGAATGTTTATTTAGCAGGGATGGTAGATATGATAAGGATATAGAACGACGAGTGAACGCAAGAAATAGAGTGAATGGGGCTAACCGACGAGCGTGTATGCGTAGATATATGGATGTAAAGGATGCGAGAGAGGTGTACCAGGATCGTGCCAAATGGAAGTCCGTAGTCTCTGCCTACCCCTCTGGGTGACAGGCGTGAGTGTTAGTTATGTATTTATGTATGTATGTAAGAATCAATACATCACCGCGTCTGTTTATTCGTACTGTTTACTCCGGTACGACTAAAAAAAAATTCCATCCACCAAGTAGTACTAAAAAATTCGAAGAACCTACAACTTTTTTATACTGTTTATTATTCACAGTGTACTATTATAACATAGGATATCAATAAAAAAAATTAGGTATTAGACCGTCGCCCGTATGGCATTTTAGGTTATAATGAGATTGCCGTTTGATTGTTATTTTCTCAGTATTCCCTTTATATATGGTACAACTAATATTACTATGGTAATTTACTACACTCAATTTATACCAACTATTTTTGTAATGAAAATAAATTGCTTTTCACTTATATATTTAAAAAATGATTAAGTTATATTTTAAATAAGTAATGTTGTAGTGGCAATAACATAATAGTTAAGGACCACGAAACTAAAAGGTAGTAGTTTGTGTAATGTCGGAAGGTGTTGAATGAAAAGGAGACGTTTTGCTTGATCTAGATCTTTAATTATACTGCTCTACTTACTCTAAAACTAACATTAATATATAATATTATGTCGTCTGGTTTATACACCTACACTACACCTCCCACCGACAAAAAATAAATAAAAAATAATGCTATATTTTTTATAACAATCCTTAAAAATTTTCTTAACGTAATTAATTAATATCTAAATAAAAACTATAACCTAAGTCATATCTAAATTTATGAAGGCGTTTAGCTAAACCCTCTAGCACGTGAAAATTCGTAGTCATAGTTTAGTACAATTGACATAATCAGGCATAATATTGTTGAGCGCCACTATTAATGCCTGGTACATGGCAACACTAGTTACCACTAGCGCCATCGAGTAGCAGAACTAGGAGAGTCAAGATCCTTCTAGAGATTTCCATGGAAGAACTTTCTAGAACTATCGACACCTAGTCAATCGGGACCGATATGTACTCGAACATTCTAGATGTTTCTACAGTAGAAAGTTCTGGAAACTATCTGAGGCCTTATATAAGGCCAGTGTTGAATTGGCGAAACAAGCGAATATTTCAAAGTGTTCTGTAATTAAAGTGTCAATTTTGGTAATTGACTCGGCAGTTTTTAATTGTCTCGAACCTCAAGCTCGTAACAATATAATGTTTTGACTTTTGCAAATATTAAAAATATTATTTATTCGTATCCTTAGTCATCTAGATAAGTCATCTAGTGTGGAAATTTATAATACATTGTTCTTTTCCCTTATATATTTCTTCCTTGTTATGATTTTCATTTCATTCTTTATTTTTCAGCTACATTTTTTTTTTTTACATTCTATTAACCATTATTTATTTTTCATTTTACTTCTTAGCATTTAAGCTACTCTTTATTAGATAATTGTGCCATTTCTTTCACGTATACGAATTGCGTACATAAATTATTAAGATAATGGACAATGTTCCAAAACAATTCATAATAACTTCTGATTTCAATGATTACAAATACATTACAATTAAAACTCATACCGCATTTTATCACATCCGAAAAACATTAAAAATTAATCGGTTATTAGGTTTTCCAAACTCTTAGCTGATTAGGTCGATTGTATATGTGGATATGCTAACCTGCGATAATTTTTCTTTACCTTACTCTCACACCTACACATTATTAATATTTTCCATTTATAATTTCGAATTTCGTAACTTAACCATAAATTTTTTCACATCTTTTACAAGTTTATATCAATAGTCTCGCATAATATTTAGTTACATCATTGCCAGTCAGGGATTGAGGCTCACAATATGGGCACAATATTTAAATCAATTATTTGTATACATAATATTATAATGAGTTTCAAAATCGTATTAAACGAAGTAATTATTTTTATAATCCAAACAAATAAGTTAGGTAAGCATTTAAATTTTACTATTTTCCCAGAAAATAATGAATTATATAAATTAAAAGTTTATAATTTAAAAGTTCAATCAATATATGACAGAAATTAATAAATTATTACGCAGAACAAAGAAGTCAAAGCAATGTAGGTAATCATTTTCAATAACAATAACATAATCACATAACAACTGACAGATCAAAATACAAATTGTAATCCCATTCCTACCAGCGCAAGTGATTTGAGACACCTTTATTTTAATTACCAAAGTACATACAGGCTGTGGCGTAATGAATGGATAATATGCTACCTGCGGGTAGAGGACGTTGTGGCGGTTCAGAAAAATATGTTGTATGTTTTGTAAAAGTCCCTCAGTTTTCGAGATAATTCGACATTTTTGAAAATTCTAAAAAATTACAGCCTTTGCCACTCTTTTTGGTGGCAAGACCTTGGGGTCTTGCCACCAAAAAGAGTGGCAACAATTGAAATTAAAACAGATTGAAAAAAATCTTTCATTTGGATGAAGGATTTTTTTCAATCTGTTTTTTAGATAGTATTTCTGGATAGAAGTGCTATCGAATGTAAACTATGATTTTTGGGGCGCATGTATAGTTTTTATTTAAACAAAGATCTAACTCAAATTTCATGTTTTGCTTATTTTTTTCCTAAGTTTAATCTAACGTGGTGTACAAAAAATATGGTCACCTCAGTGCCAAATTAATAAAAAACATGTTTGTTTAACACATCTATGACCTTATTTGTTTGAAGTTGCAGATGTCCATGAGCAGTCTGCAGTAACCATTTACTGTCAGAGGGACTGCCAATTTATTTGTCAATCTGATATTCATCATCATCATCATCATTACAGTCTTTCACAAGTCCACTGCTGAATATAGGCGTTCACCAAGTTATGCCACAAAGCACGGTCCTGAGCCACCTGCATCGATCGACTGCCTGCATGTCTTACCAGGTCGTCACTCCATCTACTTACTCTTATATTAAAAATATATTATAAGAAAATGTCACTTGTTCTTAATTTTCTGTTCTTTAATCTCAATGTTGGTCAATGACCTCGTCGTTAAAGTTTTGAATTATAGTGTTTCCTAAAATCTGAACTTTACGAAAATTATAGTTCTTTAAAGTAAACTAACTGAAGGCTAATTTAGTAAAGTTCTAATAACATTGGACTTGAAAATGGAAAATTATTTTCGGCGTAAGTAAATAAGTTTAAATAGCTCTTTAAAGCCGCATAATAATATTATTTAACTGCAGTGGAAATTGTTTTAAGTGAACATCGACCTTACTATAGTAAAAATAAAGCTGAATTTTAGAAATGTCCACTTTATACTGGAGTTTATCATATTAATATAAAGCAATGCACTATTATATTATCTTTCTCTTTTTATAACGGTACGGTTTCTTTACTCATGTGCTGTCGCCACACTTCATAGCTACTTAAGATTTATTTATTGTTTCTATTTATTACATTCGAGCGACCGTGGAACCTAGTTCACTTAAGGCTTTAAGAAGCCTGAATGACCTTGATGAAACGGTGACCGCAGAGATTTTAGCCGACGTCAACACCGTCTAGCGACTACTTTCTTCTGTATTACTTAGAAAAGCGCAAAGATTAATAGACTGCAGAGGTGACAAGTATATAAGTGATATACTGGCTATTATGCTTGCGCGTCACTGAGAGTTATGTCGTGGTTAAGCATTTTCAATTACATTGCACGATGTGGTGCTGTAGCTTCGTCCGGTAGGCATCACGAGCTATCAAGTGTTTAAGTTTTAAGTACGTAAGAGTTTTTTATTATATTCGTTGAATCTTATTTATTTGTGTCGTATTAGTAGCTCTGGGTCTAAGCGCTCGCTGTAAATTTCGCCCGGGTTTGATCCCCGGCAGCACCAATGAAATTTTTAGTTGCAATTTTAAGTGCTGATTTAGCACTTAGAACTGCAAACTGAAAACATCGTGAGAAAACCTGCATATGTCTGAGGAATAAGAAAAAAAATTCGAAGACATGTGAAGTTCGCCAACACGCATTGGGGCAGCGCGGCGGACATTTCCTTGCCCTAAAACCCTCTCAGAAGTAAGAGGAGGCCTGTGCCCAGCATAGCGACTTACATAGCCTGTTACTTTACTTTTGTATGGTATACATATGCAATATTCATATTCGTTTCAGATACAGAAGGGTACCTAATGCTGACAAAAATATCATTTGGAGGCCACGAAAACGTAAAGCATCTTTGTACCTAGATAAAATGTTCTAGTGGTTGTCAGTCATTTCATACGCCACATTTTCTATAGAGTTTAGAACGTTTCAGATAGCGCAAAAATAATACAAAATATTATGGGAATTATTTATTAATATTATATACATTTATAGGTATTTATAAATAAAATAATGAACAAGCTACAAGGTTCAACTGATAATGTTTCTTGTAAAAACAATTGTAAAATTGCCGTTCTCATTTTTATCAATGGTGAATTGCTGAAACGTAGTCAAGATCACTTTATATAAAATATATTTAATTAAATTACGCATGGCCTCTCTAAAAACTCAGGAAATTTGAAAAGAAAGACTTTGTCTGTTCTTAATTCTCTTGTGTACACCACTTTTCACAGAAGTATTGTTTATAGCTGGCGTGGTTTCCAAAAGCATGATTAAATGTAAGCTCTATATTGACAAACAGATCCTGAACTTTTTTGACATTTATTTTTGTGTCTTTTTATTATATCTTGTAACCTTGTTTTTAAAAACTGACACAAACTCATTAGTTTATTATTTGTTATATTTTTTTCTGTAACGTATTAGGTATGGATATTATTAGGTATTGGATATGTTTGTATTTTTTTATTTTATCACAAAATTTTTGCAATAAATTATTACTTTTTGTACAGTGATTCTCTCCTCTTAGTTTTGGCGTGACTGCAGGATGTTATAGATATTATGCAAACAGTGCTCCTATGATGGCTATTAAAATATATAATAATATACCCATAACTTAAAAGACATGCCTTTGAATAAATTTAAAATTGAGATTAATAAATGGCTTCTTGACAAGTGTTATTATAGTGTTAAGGTATATTTTAATTGATTACAATATTATTTAATGTATTATGTAATTTATTCAAGCTTTTAACATTATGTACAATTTAATTTGATTATTTTAAGATATATTTGCACACCGGTACAACTCCCGGTAGAATATTATTGAGACTTACTCTAATACTAAATACCTGTATTACCTAAACATTTTATTCTGCAAATAAATACTTTGACTTTGGTCGGGAGACAGTTATCAATTGCAAATGGTTGTCCCTAAAGCTAAAGTACCGGATGTTCTACAGCTGTACCATAATGCTTGTTCAGGAGGCCATCAGGAGTTAAACGAACTCTACTGAAGATCCGAGAACGGTTTTACTGGGTCCACTGTCGTGACGACGTCGAGGACTGGTGTCACAATATACAAGTTGTGTGGCTGTAAAGGGACCTCAGACTCGTAGTAGAGGTGCATTGAAATTGTACAATGTTGGTGCACCATGGTAGAGGATAGCCCTTGACGTTGCGGGGCCGTTTCCGGAAAGTGAAAGTGGTAACATGTATTTCATGGTTGTGATGGATTACTTCACTAAGTGGCCAGAAGTCTTCGCCATTCCAAACAAAGAAGCTTCAACAGTTGCAGATAAACTAGTTCATGAAGTCTTTTGTCGTTTTGGAGTACCTTTAGAGATTCACAGCGATCAAGGAAGGAATTTTGAGTCTCAAATATTCCAGGAAACTTGCCGAGTTATGGGTACTCATAGAACAAGAACAACTTCTTACCACCCACAATCTCATGGAATGGTAGAACGATTTAATCAGACATTGGACAGGTACCTAGAAAAAGTTGTGGAAAATCGGCAACGAATAAAGAAACTAAATAAGGCCGGTATAGACCGCGACCGAATCACTGTTGAATTGGCGATACAAGCGAATACTTCGAAGCGATACAACTGCGAACTAAAGTGATCTGTAGTACAATTGTGTTTTGTTATTAGTGTGGCTTTAAGTTGTAATTAGTGTTCTGTAATTAAAGTGTCAATTTTGGTAATTGACTCGGCAGTTTTAATTGTCTCGAACCTCAAGCTCGTAACAATATTATGTTTTGACTTTTGCAAATATTAAAATATTATTTATTCGTATCCTTAGTCATCTAGATAAGTCATCTAGTGTGGAAATTTATAATACATTGTTCTTTTCCTTATATATTTCTTCCTTGTTATGATTTTCATTTCATTCTTTATTTTTCAGCTACATTTATTTTTTTTTATTTTTACATTCTATTAACCATTATTTATTTTTCATTTTACTTAGCATTTAAGCTACTCTTTATTAGATAATTGTGCCATTTCTTTCACGTATACGAATTGCGTACATAAATTATTAAGATAATGGACAATGTTCCAAAACAATTCATAATAACTTCTGATTTCAATGATTACAAATACATTACAATTAAAACTCATTCCGCATTTTATCACATCCGAAAAACATTAAAATTAATCGGTTATTAGGTTTTCCAAACTCTTAGCTGATTAGGTCGATTGTATATGTGGATATGCTAACCTGCGATAATTTTTCTTTACCTTACTCTCACACCTACACATTATTAATATTTTCCATTTATAATTTCGAATTTCGTAACTTAACCATAAATTTTTTCACATCTTTTACAAGTTTATATCAATAGTCTCGCATAATATTTAGTTACATCATTGCCAGTCAGGGATTGAGGCTCACAATATGGGCACAATATTTAAATCAATTATTTGTATACATAATATTATAATGAGTTTCAAAATCGTATTAAACGAAGTAATTATTTTTATAATCCAAACAAATAAGTTAGGTAAGCATTTAAATTTTACTATTTTCCCAGAAAATAATGAATTATATAAATTAAAAGTTTATAATTTAAAAGTTCAATCAATATAAGACAGAAATTAATAAGTTATTACGCAGAACAAAGAAGTCAAAGCAATGTAGGTAATCATTTTCAATAACAATAACATAATCACATAACAACTGACAGATCAAAATACAAATTGTAATCCCACTCCTACCAGCGCAAGTGATTTGAGACACCTTTATTTTAATTACAAAGTACATACTGTGGCGTAATGAATGGATAATATGCTACCTGCGGGTAGAGGACGTTGTGGCGGTTCAGAAAAATATGTTGTATGTTTTGTAAAGTCCTCAGTTTTCGAGATAATTCGACATTTTGAAAATTCAAAAATTACAGCCTTTGCCACTCTTTTGGTGGCAAAACCCCAAATGAAGGATTTTTTCAATCTGTTTTTAGATAGTATTGAAGCCCCTGGTAAAAAAAAAAAACAAATATATATATTACAGTTGTTGACGAAAATAAGGTACCTATTTATACATCGCATCCCAACAAGAATTTCTAATGTAAGTTAAACTGTGATAATAACTGTAAACAATTAAATAACAAAATAATAAAAACATTTGTAAATACTTGTTTTACAACATTTAACCGTAATAAAAGAGAACAAGATAGTCTTCGGCATGAAAGTAAAAATAAATATTTTCGATAATTTTTGCAATATCTTAACAGCCGGGTTAGCGCGCGATTCAGATCCGTTTAGAGACGCTAAATTTCTGCGAGCACTGTCAAATTCAATAGGAGTAACAGAAAAAACGCTACTTGGTATAGAAGGGCAAAATAAATTATTTAAATTAAAGTAAAATCACTTTACTAAAAATCAAAATAGCCTAATAGCCTTATTAACACGTGACCCATAATTGTACTTACTATACTCAACATTATTTTATGGAAATGTGAGAAAGTTAAAAATTTAAGTATTTTCAGAAGCTACTTTGCAATTATTGAGTGAATTTTGTGGAATCGTGTTTTGAAAACCGCCACCTGGAATACGCTCAATTGTAAGTACATTTTTTTTCGATAATGATGTGAAATCACAAAACAATCCTTATGCAGATCAATTTAGCTCTATTCAGCCTCTTAATATGGACATACCTCGGGATTCAGAGATTTTAAAAGTTTTTATGCTTAGATACTGAAAAATATAATATAATGATATTATTACTGTCCCGTGTGTACCCGTGTATACCTTTATTCTTATATACATATCCCCATCACACGTAATACATTTTTATGGTTGGTTAGAAAAATAATATTTACGTGAAAACTTTCACAGGGTAATTTTTTTTTTCTATTCCTAGTCAGCGCTAATTACAATTAAACCTGATGGTAAGTGGTATGTAGCCTAAGATGGTGAAGCGCACTGACTTAACAAAAGCGTATTCACTCTTGCCTAATAGTAGTTTCGGATTCGGATGAGAGGTCAGCAGAAGGTCCCACAGGGAAGGTGTATGATTCTCCACATCTGGAATCCGCGTAGGCGAAGTAACCAGTTGTGTCAGACCATATGCCAGGGCAAAGTCACAATCAGATCTCCCCGCATTATCGGTTAAACGTGAACTGGAGCCTGGCGTGGTGGTCGTTAAAATCGCCTGCATCATGATCTCTACGGATGGGATCTGTTGTGCAAGAAATCTGTAGCCATTTCGACGTGGTCAATGAGTCGGTCTGTGCCCATTACCGCTATGGGACCTATACAGGCACCCGTAGACGCGAAGATGGTTGTCGCTGTCTACGCGCAGCCAAAGGATGGATAGGTCCGTACCTTCAAGACTGCCAAGGCGTCGAGAACAGATATCCTCTCTGACATATACACAAACTCCAGTAATTCTGCCATAAACCAGAAAATCCTATCCCAAGATGTTGATGGCATTTTATTTCTTATTTTATTATATGTACATGAACCCATATATATTCAAAGTAATAGTTCTAATGGTCTATTTGTAGCATATCCATATAACTCATGTAATATATTTTTCCCAGCAGTTTAAAGCCCATAGTATTTATTTTTGTATCTCAGTATTGCATAATATCTTGTCCAACAAGATGGTGATGGTGTATCAGCCTGAGTATTTTCCTTTTCCTATTTGCCCAATACTGTCCCAAAATCACCTGTATGTGCGCAATTTTGCCCAATGACTATGATAAATGGCGACTGCCAAACTAATGCTCTAAAGATGAATTGAACACGAAAGTAAGAAAAAACATATTAAATATATCACTCCAATTTCTTAACGTATCTATATATATATATCTCAACCTACATTTATTGGTTGGAAATACCTATTTATTATTTCATATTCTACGAGGACGAGGTTATAAAAGCTTAATAGTGGATTTTCATTGATAATTAATCATACTTGTTATTAAGTGTTTCTGATAACAGTGAATCTGACTTTATTAATAAGTGATTTTTTTAGATTTTTATACCCGAAACAAGATGATTCTTGTTTACCTTAAATCAGTTTGCTCCATTTTGAATATCTTCTTTTCCAAAGTATAACCTAATATTACCTCGCAAGCATGTAATAAATACAGTTGTGGTAGGTATTTGTTTAAAAAAACTATGCATACGCCCCAAAAATCATAGTTTACATTCGATAGCGCTTCTATTCAGGAATATTATCCAAAAACGGATTGAAAAATTCCTTCATTTGGAGTCGTGCCACCAAAAGAGTGGCAAAGATTGTAATTTTCTTCAATTTTCGAAAATGTCGAATTGTCTCGAAAACAGAGGACTTAAAACATAAAACATATTTTTCTGAACCGCCACAATGTACTCTACCCGCAGGTACCATATTATCCATCCATTACGCCACAGCCTGTATATGGAAACGTTCGCGATTACATCGTAATATGATCACCTAATTTTAACATAACTTGTACAATGTTATTATTACATAAATATATCGATACAAGTAAAATGATAGTTTTAAATTTCTTATTTTACAGAATTGTAGATAGTTACATTACTTTTACCTGGATCGAAAAGATTGCTAGAAGTATGATATTTACTATATCGTTTACAGA
Source organism: Parnassius orleans (assembly GCA_029286625.1). Taxonomy (NCBI): domain Eukaryota; kingdom Metazoa; phylum Arthropoda; class Insecta; order Lepidoptera; family Papilionidae; genus Parnassius; species Parnassius orleans. The sequence continues at coordinate 2,739,021 of JAGSMP010000040.1, forward strand.
AAATAATTGAATAATCACTATAACACATATCAACTACGCAACAAAACTTTAATTAATTTAAACATTTAAAAGAACAATTTTAATTTTAAGTAGGTTATTATATAACTTTAAGGTTCACTGCCTTTATAAAAGAAAAGAATAACTAACACTTATTAATAATACCGCATTGTTTTAACCTTTTCAAATTGAATACTTACATTTAAATAAAATTTACTGCAGAAAAACACAACGAAATATATCATCGGTGTTATTTTAACTGAAAGAAAATTAATTGATGATAAACCAAGGTAAATTTAAGTACGTAAAATGTAATCTACTATATTATTTCATTCGTTTTGCAGGACACAGTAATAAAACTAATATAAAAAATAAACAATAACTGAATAAAATTGAATATAAAATCGTCTTGTGCCTTATTACATACATGAGTGCCTAAAACGTAACTTAATTTTTAATATTGCATTATGATTTTTTTTTAGATACAGTATTAAATATATTAAAATATCAATTAAATCGTGAAGCTTTGATTAATAAATTAAACTTTATTAGATATTAAATACAAAATATTAAAACATATTTTTATAATAGTTAAAACTTTTAAATAAATCTTAAATAGAAATGACAAAAACTACGCTGATTCGATGTTACCTCAAATTTTCTTTTGTACTTTTCTATATTCTTCTGGACGAAGCTTGCAAGAGTACAACCGCTTTTATCCTTTTTAAATTAATCTGCCGTTTATTGAATTTTGGTCATTATATAAAAATCACTTTTATTGTACTCATTCTTTCTTAGTTGCCTTTATAGTTCTATTAAACCTATATATATATATATATATATATATATATATATATATTATGTTACTTTATATACATTATACTTTTTAATTTTTCAGTCAATTGTGGCCTCTTCTTGTTTCATATTTATTTATTTTTCGTCACATCCGGTATCACCGCCCATTTTGTTATAATATTTATTTTGTCAATCGTTTCACTAATGTCTTCATTATTTAATTTAGTAATATTTATATTTTACTTTTCTTCTTTTATGTAGTCGCGGCGGTGCGCGCATTGTCAAAAGCGCACCGCCTGGCAGGGTCGCCATGTAATGTCGGAAGGTGTTGAATGAAAAGAGACGTGTTGCTTGTTCTAGATCTTTAATTATACTGCTCTACTTACTCTAAAACTAACATTAATATATAATATTATGTCATGTCGGTTACACCTACACTACATTTGATTACGACATTCTGCCATGATCTTTTTAAATTAAGTGTCATACGAAGCAGCACCTGAATCAACTTCAATCAAAGAAGGCTAAACATGCGTACCTTTGAATGCCTCGTAGCTGTAATTGTAAATAAGTCCTACCGCTTACTATTGTGAACCACTCTCAGCAAGTGTATTGGTTAACTTGAGTTTTTTAAATTGAATAGGGTGACAAGCGAGCACACAGCCCATCTGATGGTAAGTGGTTGCTGTGGCCCATAGACATCTACATCTATCCTCGATTAAGAATCGGAATGCAGATGCGTTGTCACCCCTGAGGACTAAGGTGAAATGCCTCGTATCCAGTAAAAAGGGTATCCAGTTCTCTACACCCAGCATACGAAGCACAGTAGCATTGAACTACTATTTTGTGCTGGTATTCTGTGAGAGCGTGGTCCTTCAGGTCGAGCCGACTCATTCGTGCTACAACCATAATATAGCTGCAACACGGCGCTACCAAGCACGTATGTATATAACTAATATACATACGTGGTAGAGCTATATTATGGTTGTAGCACGAATGGTCGGCTGTGTAGTACTATTCTTTAAAAAGAAAAGTTAATAAACTAAATAGATTTCTCCTGAAAGCTGTATCTTTTAAATTAATCCAACATAATAATTAAACCACGCATTTTTTGTCGTAATTGAAAAGATTTCAATATTACACTATTAGATTTACCAAAGCTGTTTCAATATCCATTGGTGTCACCACAGCTTTATGGTTCTCGTCTCGTAGAACTAAGAACGTGTTGCGTAACTGGTATTTACGAGGGTGATCCAAAAGTAATGATAATCGGTTACTTCAGGTCCGCATAAAAATCCAAAAAATATTTTTGCTTGCTTATATACTCACTACGTCAGCCTAAAAAATCATATAAATAGATCACGATTTCCGGGAGATACATTCATTTGAATACGAACTGTCAAAGAGATAACATCAACATGGAGAAAACGAAATTAGAGCTGTCATCAAGTACCTCTGTTTGAAAAAATGTCTTCAAAAGACATACACAGTGACTTAGTGGAATGAAAATCTGAACTTTACAAAATTATAGTTCTTTAAAGTAAACTAACTGAAGGCTAATTTAGTAAAGTTCTAATAACATTGGACTTGAAAATGGAAAATTATTTTCGGCGTAAGTAAATAAGTTTAAATAGCTCTTTAAAGCCGCATAATAATATTATTTAACTGCAGTGGAAATTGTTTTAAGTGAACATCGACCTTACTATAGTAGTAAAATAAAGCTGAATTTTAGAAATGTTGTTGCGTTTTATCTTAATGAGGGTAAATATCTTATGCTCACAAGATGTCGCTAAATGAGACTAAGGTGAACTTATTTGTTACGCAGATGGTCACATAGTGTCATCATAATTGAAAAGTAGCGATGTTGCAGAAACTTTAATTCTACACATTTTCGACAAATTACCTACCCCGCAATAAAATCTGTCAAATATTTCACCTCATGCCGAAGTGGCGCCGCCCTGGTGGCAGAAAATGTGGTGGATGCCCGCATTATATTTTCACTTATCGACGCGATGTTTCGAGTCTATGCAATGCTTATGATTGTAACAACATTCAAAACGGTGGCAAGAATTAAAAGTAACTAAAAACAACATAAAATTGAAAAACATTGTTCAAGTATTGGAAGCATTTATTTATTTTATTATTCAATCCATCCCAGCCTATAAAAGTCCACTGCCGAACATAAACCTCACCTATAGATTGCCTCATTTGTGGATTTCGCCATAGCTTGCCAGTAAGAGTAGCATAAAGTTGGTTCAAGCGTTTTCAGTCCGGGAATTTTGATATCAAAGATGCAGCTCGTTCTGGTCGCCCTCATACAGATAAAGTCGATGCTATTTTTTTAAAAGTGGAGCAAGATCGGCCTATTAGTAATTACGACAAAGCCGAGGAATTAAGGAATGACAAAAACAGTTTTGACCCATTATTTGGGTACCACACGAGCTCACTGAAAGAAAACTAATGAATCGTGTACTCAATTGCGATTCTATTGAAACGTAATGAAACGTGATGAAAAGTGGATCACCCACGACAAGAACGTGCGAAAAGATCATGGCCAAAGAGGGTAGTCAAGCTCCACAGACTGTAGCGAAACCCGGATTAACCCGCTATAATGTGATGCTGTGTGTATAGTGGGATTGGAAGGCATCGTTTATTATGAGCTCTTACCGCCAGGCAAAATCATCCATTCGGATCGCTACTGCCAACAGCTAATGAGAATCAAGCCAGAAATTAAGAAAAACGGCGGAATTGATCAACAGAAGGGATTGGTCTTTCATTATGATAACGCCAGACCACACACATATTTGGTCACTTAGCAAAAATTCAGAGAGCTTGGTTGGGTAGTGTTAATAATGTCCTCAAGAACCGAATTTCGGTCACGGCGGCCAGCCACAATGGAGACTAGCCATCGGCACAGGACAGGATTATAGTGCCCAAGTGTATGTGCAAGCACAGGTGCACTCTATTCCTCACTCTCATAGTCCGATGGGACGGTAAACCGACACGATCGAGAGAGATCAGGCGCTGGACCAACGGCTTAACGTGCTTCTGAGGTACGGGGTAAGACAACGCCAACTTCCTGACCTGGGTAGCCACTGAGAATTGTTTGATGGAAAGTTCCATAACCGATTTTTTTTGCCCGACCCGGGATTCAAACCCAGGACCTCATGATCAGCAGTCGCACCACTGCAACCACTAGACCAACGAGAGTCAATGGGTTATCTGGGTAGTGTTAATGCATCTACCATATAGTCCTAACCTTGCACCCTCAGATTTTTACCTGTTTTGATCTCTTCGGAATTTTTGGATAGTGTTAGTTAACATCAAGAGAGGACTGTCAAAACTACTTATCGCATTTGTTCATTAAAAACCCAGATTTTACAGCAACGGATTATGTCACTGCCCACAAGATGGCAACAAGTTGTTGAACAAATTGCACATATATATGATAATTAAATGTAATTGAACTTTAAAAATATGTCTGGAATTTCTATGTTAAATTGAAGACATTTTTCCCCGACCGATATTTAGGCTGTCATTTTTTTAACTTTACTAAAACGTACAACAATTTACGATGACCACGTATTAAAATAATAATTATATAATTCTTTCCAGTTCCACTTTATACTGGAGTTTATCATATTAATATAAAGCAATGCACTTTTATATTATCTTTCTTTTTATAACGGTACGGTTTCTTTACTCATGTGCTGTCGCCACACTTCATAGCTACTTAAGATTTATTTATTGTTTCTATTTATTACATTCGAGCGACCGTGGAACCTAGTTCACTTAAGGCTTTAAGAAGCCTGAATGACCTTGATGAAACGCAGAGACGACGTCAACACCGTCTAGCGACTACTTTCTGTATTACTTGAAAAGCGCAAAGATTAATAGACTGCAGAGGTGACAAGTATATAAGTGATATACTGGCTATTATGCTTGCGCGTCACTGAGAGTTATGTCGTGGTTAAGCATTTTCAATTACATTGCACGATGTGGTGCTGTAGCTTCGTCCGGTAGGCATCACGAGCTATCAAGTGTTTAAGTTTTAAGTACGTAAGAGTTTTTCTTATATTCGTTGAATCGTATTTATTTGTGTCGTATTAGTAGCTCTGGGTCTCTGTAAATTTCGCCCGGATTTGATCCCCAGCAGCACCAATGAAATTTTAATTGCAATTTTAAGTGCTGATTTAGCACGTGCTCGGCGGTAAAGGAAAACATCGTGAGAAAACCTGCATATGTCTGAGGAATAAGAAAAAATTGAAGACATGTGAAGTTCGCCAACCCTCTCAGAAGTAAGAGGAGGTCTGTGCCCAACATAGCGACTTACATAGCCTGTTACTTTACTTTTGTATCGTATACTTATGCAATATTCATATTCGTTTCAGATACAGAAGGGTACCTAATGCTGACAAAAATATCATGTGGAGGCCACGAAAACGTAAAACATCTTTGTACCTAGATAAAATGTTCTAGAAGATCACTTTACATAAAATATATTTAATTAAATTGGCACATGGCGTATTTGGCTTCTACTTAAAACTCGGCGGAAATTTGAAAAGAAAGACTTTGTCTGTTCTTAATTCTCTTGTGTACACCACTTTTCACAGAAGTATTGTTTATAACTGGCGTGGTTTCCAAAAGCATGATTAAGTGTAAGCTCTACATCGACAAACAGATCCTGAACTTTTTGACATTTATTTTGTGTCTTTTATTATATCTTGTAACCTTGTTTTAAAACTGACACAAACTCATTAGTTTATTATTTGTTATATTTTTTTCTGTAACGTATTAGGTATGGATATTATTAGGTATTGGATATGTTTGTATTTTTTTATTTTATCACAAAATTTTTGCAATAAATTATTACTTTTTGTACAGTGATTCTCTCCTCTTAGTTTTGGCGTGACTGCAGGATGTTATAGATATAGGTACTGAGTAACCGTCAGTTACCAAGCGGCTATAAATCAATATATGTATGTATAGACATACAGATCTACATTTTTGATTTTATTGTATTTGATTTTTTGAATTTTGATTTATTTTTGTAACCTGGTAAAATTACATTTTTTTCCATACCATTTGATGGGCCTGAGTATAATGCCAGTTGTGCTCTTTGGCGGAAGTTATTTTTTATTTTATGCACAATTGCAGACAAAACAATCTCTAAAACAAAATTTTACCTCTTCTTCTAATAATAGCTCCTGCACCTGACACGGCGGAATAATTTTTTCTATAAGACCATTTACAATAATAATTTTTGTTAACAGTTATGAGTGTAACCTTTTTATTATCAGCTGCTTTATTCATAGTGCCTTGAGCAACACTTTACCGAGTTCTGTACAGAAAATAATAGTTTAAAAAAAACTAAAAGAACAGGTGCTTGTAGATAACCACGTGGGGTGCTTTTTCAGATACTTTTATGATGATGCTAATTTTATAAATATCCACAAAAATATTTACAAAAAATGACATCAAGCACCCCACGCTTTTTTACAATAAAATGATTTTTTATGTTAATCACTATTTTCTTATTTTAAACTTATTGAAAATTATTTTCTAATTTTTAGTTCGTTAATCTACAAAAGCGTGTTTATTTAGTTTTATTTTAAACCATTATTTATTTTCTATTTTTTATTGAGGCAAACTACAAAAGCGTGTTTTTTTTGGACCGAAGTTCTTTTACGCGGCTTACAGTAGATTGAACTGGCAGAAATCGTAGTTGTTTCATGAATTACTCGCAAATCCTGAGAATCCTGGCGGCGGTGTATAATGTTGTCTCATGTTAACGCGACTTACTTTATGTGATTTTTTAATACATTTAATTTACCTGATTTTATATACTTATATCTAATTCATTTTATATTGTAGTCTTACAGTTCTATGATTGAGTTCTGATTAAATTTTGTTAGTTATGGATCTCCAGCTATCACCACTATAGAAATAAGGACGGTTTTCTTCGATATCCTCAAAATTATTCTAAGCAGTTAGCGGTATTCCTTAGTGAGAATTTGTTGTATCTATATATATATATATATATATATAATACGTATTCTATACATATATCATAAAATTTAAATATATTAATACAGACGTACACACATACATAAATCTACTTAAATACATTATACTCGTATTATATACATATATATCTGTGCCATGATAAATAAGGAAAATGTGACGATAGAATCATTCTTTAGGAAATAGCGTTAATTCACACTTGCAATGCTTTTCTAAAATGTTCACGAACTTTGTTTTTAAAAAGAAACTTGTTGGAAGTTTATGTATCTTAAATATATCTTCAATCAAAAATCAAAATTCACCGTGCAGTGGCAGCATAAAAGTACACTAATCCATATCGTCCCGTCCCGCAGTCGTAAGATGTAACAGAGCGAAATTGAAATACAAGACGGGCAGCACCATCTTCCAGATAACAATATAATGATGATACGCTTTTTCATTATAAAACTGAAGTTAAAATAGAAACTACAAAAAGAAAAGAAACGGTAATTTCCTGCGTTTCTAATATATAATATTGTAAGAAACTATTCCATTTCTTATGTTTCTTATGTTAGATATAATTCTCAAAATTATTTAAATAAAAGAACACTACTCGGTAACAAAACATGCTCATTATCAGGACCCAATTACATGATAACACCAAAGTATGCATACCAACAGCACCCATCTCAATGTAACGCAGGACAGCCTCTCAGCAACACGATCTTCCTTACCTACACTAGTAGAATACTGCAACGAGCATAGTAACGACAGTGAGACTCGTAGAATTACCGACTGGTGCCTCCCAGTCGCCTGCGCGATACTTTATAGTGCTAGAACAAGTGGGAGATTACCGTTATACCTTCATTTGTTCGTCTTTCATTTTATTTTTTTACACTCATTCCCGATAATATAATGAAAAATAATTTTACGACGCCTGCAAATTTATTCAATGCAATTAACAGCTTAGGAAAATTGCATACTCACGAGTATGAGATCTCACCCGATACTAAGCTGGGATTGGTCAGGGGACTCTCTTTCACTTTTATTGTCCACGAGCAACCTGAGTAAGACGCACTAAGCGTTATTCAAATTGACCAAATACCGCCGTTTTCCACCCCGTGCCCCGGAAAGCATGTAAAGCCGTTGGTCCTGTAACTGATCTCTCTCCGCTGCCGTCCTATCTCACTATGAGAGTGAGGGAACGGAGAATGCACCTGTGTTGCGCACACACTGGTGCATTACAATCCTGCAGTGCGCAGATGACTGCCGTGACCGAGATTTGGTCTGGAGATCATTAGCATTATTTTTATTAAAACAGTACATATTTAAAATTGTAATTCGTTAAATTAGTGGTGACAGTGATCGAACGCAGTTCGTTCGTTGATCATGATATTTTAAGGTATTGTTTATCCTATAAGCTACTCGTACTATGGTTTGTTCTATCTTAAACATAATTCCTTATACATTCAAGCATTTCTTAAATATTACTTTTATATTTTTATTTTATTTAATCGTAGAAAATCTAAACTATATTCTATGATAAATATTTAATTAAGTATGTAAACAGCACTTATTTAGTTACTTAATGCTAGAGCGCAGTGTTCTGTCATATGTGTAATGAATACTAAACTTTGTTCTGTTCTGTATGCTGGAGTAAATAGAGCTAAAAGTTAGCTTGAGCATTAATACAAAGTTGTGTTTATGTAGTACCTAACAAGTGTAATAATCCACAGTTGTTTGACAAAAATGAATACAGAGTTTCTCAAATACATGTAAAATATACACGAAAATACGTCCACTTTTCTGTCACAAACACACAAAAAGAAAGCCCATTATGTCAATCAGTCTAAGTCCGAATTGTGAAGGAAAATCCAGTAAGCTCATTTAGCTCCTTTGTGAATTAAAATAAACAATGGAAAGAATAGATGATTGTTTATTTTGTACTGTTCAACTTAATAAATATGTCGATAAAATCTACGGACCTTGAGGAATTTTTATAGACGTCTCGGTGTAAAGGCAACTTATATATTAACTTATAAGTATATTTCTAAACAAAAACTAAAGTAGTTTTAGTAAAAAAAAGGGATATACACTCTGTAAACACTAGGAGCAAACACAAGCTAGTGATACCAGTTTCTCGACTACACAGAGTCAGTAATTCATATTTGGGGAAATGTATACGCTATTAAAATAAAGTCCTAGAAAGTATACAAGGTCTCTCTTTTACCAAGTTTTAATATTTTATTAAACGAAAACTGTATATAAAGGGTTATCTCTACATAGTATAAAACAAAATCGCTTCTCGCCGTCTGAACGCTTGAATAACTACACAGCGGATTTTGATGCGGCTTTCATCAATAGAGAGATTGACGATTTAAAAGGAAGGTTTATATGTCTAAAATATGTATATTATATAATATTATATAATTCTTGTGTGTATGTGACTGAACTCCTCCTAAACGGCTGAACCGATTTTGATGAAATTTTTTGTGTGTGATTAAGTTAATTAGAGAATGGTTTAGATTCACAATTGGACCCGGTAGGTGGCGTTGTTGTCGAGATCCAGAAATCAACCTTGCGAAGCCGGGGTGGATCGCTAGTTATAATATAAATGAATAAATGATTGATAATAACCCCTTGTAATTAGGTGGTCGCTTTCAAGCTCTTTCTAAAATCAATTTTGTAAATAGTTTGTACAGCTTTTCATATTATATAATTAACATTTTTTTTAAAGTCCTGCTTTCTTGCTGGTTTTCCCAGGTCAGGGTTTTTTTTCGAACCAGTGGTAAAGTAAACAAATGACTTTTAATATATAATATACTATAAGTTGCCTATTCACGTATAAAAGGAGTAAAATTTCATAGTAAAGTAATAATCAACATATGATGCAAGATTTCGGCTTGGAGAAGATGTATCTATTTGCTTCTACACTCTTCATATTATGAAAAGTGCCAGCGAAGAAATTAACGTCCTTGGCCATTCGTTCGAGTGCTTACTTATTAGATTGATAGTAAGTAATTGTAAAACACTATAATTTTTGAATAATTATAAATATCTGGGGCTAACAATTTTATTTTAGTTGAAAACTGCATTGACATTGTTAGCTATATAGGTTATAATCCATATTATTTAGGCTTGTTAGCTATATAGGTTATAATCCATATTATTTAGGCTTAATAACTTTAAAAACATAATTATTTTGAGCAGGTCGTCGTCACATTTTGTTTTACCATGCACTAGCCGATTCAGCCGATTAATTATTGACGTAGGTACTTTTCAAACTTATGCATATAAAATTATTAAGCAACAAGTTATGTTTGTAAAATTGTTGATGGACATACAAACGAAGGAAAAATATAATATAGATGGAAACTATAATATTTTATTTTAAAAAAAAAATTCAATTTTAAGTGCTGATTTACCACGTGCCCGGCGGTGTAGGAAAACATCGTGAGAAAACCTGCATGTCTGAGAAATAAAAAAAAAATATTTCGAAGACATGTGAAGTTCGCCAACACGCATAGGGCAGCGCGGCGGACATTGCCCTAAAACCCTCTCAGAAATGAGATGAGGCCTGTGCCGTATGGCGTGTGGGACGTATGGGCTGTGCTTAGGGGCTGTGTAAATTAAAAAGAAAGTTGAAAGCGTGGTTGCTGGATAGTTATACGAGACTTATTCTGTGTGTACAACCCCGTATGCTACTTCCAACTAGCATTGAAAGGAGTTTCTGGTGCTGACCTGATGTAGTATACCTATTTATAGTGTAATTATTAATAAGTTTTAAGCTAAGTATAGTACGTGTAAAGGATTAATACTTTAAGTTTAAAGGTAATGTTTTCTTTGAATAAATTGAATAACTCTGACATCGGGACGTCAATTACCTCAGTCCCCCGTGACCATGGGTGCTGTAAAGCACCCGAAACGTCGGGAATTAATATAAAATAAGATAATTAAACGCGATATAATCCGTAAAAGTAGTTTTATTCAATGTGTAGTGTTCGCGTAAATATAAGAAATCATTAGGTAATGTTTTCTATTTTAAGTTTAAATTTAAGATTTTAGAATACTTATAATTAAAGAAGGTAGATAGGATATAAGTGGGTAATTTTTTCGCCACCAAATTTCCCTGCACTTTGACGAAAGTATATAACCGACTGTATTTGCATGTAATAATTTAAAAAAAATCAGCTACGTTAAACCCTGTTTTGGCGGTCTCTACAAACCCACGAAACATTTGAATTTTCCAGAATAGCAAGTTTATTTTCCTTTGCTATCGAATAAAGGGCAAGCTAATACTTAAAACCGCAATAAGAATATCATAGTGCGACGGGTATCACGTTTTTATATAAATTACAAACGAATTTACAGTCCACATAATGTTTGTGACACCATGGATACCAGCAGTCAACTTCAAACAGAGAAGGCTACAAACAAATGCATTATCTCCTCTAAGGACTCAAATGGAATACCTCTGAGATTACAGGCATACTGGTTACTCTTAACATGTATTGGCTTAAGTAATCGACAAGCCTACTAGTCCTACATAGATATAATCCTAATGTACTTCGTGTGGCCGTGAAAGGAAAAGGGGAGATCTCACTCCGGGTCAGATATTTAGCCCGAGGATCAGCCAACGCTCCTTGTGGTAGTACAGAGCTATTCTATATATACAGCAGTACTTCGGAACCTTGATAGCGCGATTTAGGCTTCGGTGCGTTTCGATAGTGGCGCGACGACAGCGTTGCCAGTTGCCACATACGTTAGAATATTTTATATCCTGGGGAACACATTAAACATCAAAAAGAAACTTATAACACAATGCAAGAATTCGTGTAATTGTAAAAACGGCTGATACGGTTTTGAAATCGCCTGAACACCCAACATTGTTATGTAAGCTATGCTTAATAGGGTATTGTTCTAAGTCAGTCGTCCTATCCAATGAATGGAAGTGAGAACGTTTCAAAATATCAAGTTTTACTTTTTGAGTAGTTATTGCATTTCTTATACGAATTTCAAACAAATATTACAAATAATTAGATTTTAATATATCTTTCTCTCTCTGTTTCTCTTTCTGTCTCTCTCTTTTTCTGTTCACTCTCCGTGACTAAATGACCCTTATTATTTAGGGTCACACTCCATAGAGAGTTTACGCTACAATTATTAGGTCACAGCCATGAAATTGCTGTACTATCATCGGTTCTTATTTTAACATGTCTGCAAAATTCCATATTATTCAAACGTCTGAAAGGGCGGAAAAAAAACTGCAGTTGTCAAGCGTGGCAAGCTATGGTGAAATCCCACATATGAGGCAATCTATAGGTGAGGTTGGTATGGTGAAAGTCCACTGCGGAATATGAGGAACATATTCCGCAGTGGACTTTTATAGGATGGGATGGATGGATAGAAGAAATACGTAAATGCTCCAATACTTGAACAATGTTTTTTTCAATTTTATGTTTTTTTTTTAGTTTTTTTTAATTCTTGCCACCGTTTCGAGTGTTGTTACAATCATAGGCATTGCAATTGCGCGTCGAGAAGTGAAAATATAAGGAGAGAGGGCATCCACCACATTTTCTGCCACCAGGGCGGCGCCTCTTTGGCATGATGTGAAATATTTGACAGATTTTATTGCGGAGGAAGTTAATTTGTTGAAAAAGTCTAGAGATTAATGATTCTGTCTAAAATATTACTTAAATTTTTAAATATATACACCACTGAGGCATTGTTTTGAGTAGGTATATACATACACTGGAAACCGAAAAAATTATAATTAAATCGCAACTTTTCAATTATGATGACACTATGTGACCATCTGCGTAGCAAATAAGTTCACCTTAGTCCCATCTAGCGACATCTTGTGAGCATAAGATATTAACCCTCAATAAGATAAAACGCAATAACATTTCTAAAATTCAGCTTTATTTTTACTACTATAGTAAGGTCGATGTTCACTTAAAACAATTTCCACTGCAGTTAAATAATATCATTATGAGGCTTCAAAGAAAATTATTTCCGACGTAAGTAAATATGTTTAAATAACACTTATTTACTTACGTAAGAAATAATTTTCCATTTTCAAGTCCAATAGAATTTTCCTAAGTTAGCTTTCAGTTAGTTTACTTCAAAAAAATTTAATTTCGGTAAAGTTCACATTTTAGGAAACACTAGAATTCAAAACTTTAACGTGGAGGTCGTTGACCAACATTGAGATAACTTTCACAAAAGTTGACAAAAAATTAAGAACACGTGACATTTTCTTATAATATATTTTTAATATCAGAGTGACAAACAAATTGGCAGTCCCTCTGACACTAAATGGTTACTGCAGACTGCCCATGGACATCTGCAACTTCAAACAAATAAGGTCATAGATAACAACTGGTAATTTATTAAAATAATGGAACAACCGGTAGGTAGTAATCGGTATAAAGAAACATACGTGGTAGAGCCACGCTGCAGCTATATTATGGTTGTAGCACGGATGGATCGGTTAGACTGGGGTTGAACCACGCTCTCACAGATTACCAACGTAAAATATCAGCTTAATGCAGCTGTGTTTCGTATGGTGAGTGTAGAGAGCCGGAGAACCTTTTTACTCGTTTCCAACGAGGCATTCCATCTCAGTCGGCAAGGGTAACAACGCATCTGCATATTGATTCTTTATTTATGATAAATGTATATGTCTATTGGCGGCAGCATCCACTTATATCAATGTATTTGTATATATATATATATATATATACGAAATACTAAACATTGAGGTGCTATTTTACGCTGGTATTCTGTGAGAGATTGGTCTTTCCCCGGTCGAGCTGACCCATTCTTGCTACAACCACAACATAGATGTAGCATTACTTTATCACGTATATAATTTTATGCTATTTTAAACTAGCACTAGCGACGTAGTAGGTGCACTGACCGCTGCGCTGAGTTATGCGGGCATAAGATACTCGTGCCTATGTAAATGCCAGTTACGCAACACACGTTCTTAGTTCTACGAGACAATAAACCAAAAGGCTGTGGTGACTGGTGACACCAATGAATATTGAAACAGCTTTGGTAAAGCTAATGGTGTAATATTGAAATCTTTTCAATTACTACAAAAGAATGCGTGGTTTAATTATTATGTTGGATTAATTAAAAAAATACAGTTTTAGGAGAGAAATCTATTTAGTTTAATAACTTTTCTTTTAAAAGGAAAAATACTACACAGCCGACCCATTCGTGCTACAACCATAATATAGCTCTACCACGTATGTATATTCACGCTCTCACAGAATACCAGCACAAAATAGTAGTAACTGGATACCCTTTTTACTGGATACGAGGCATTTCACCTTAGTCCTCAGGGGTGACAACGCATCTGCATTCCGATTCTTAATCGAGGATAGATGTAGATGTCTATGGGCCACAGCAACCACTTACCATCATATGGGCTGTGTGCTCGCTTTTCACCCTTATTCTATAAAAAAAGTGCTGGGAGTGGTTCACAACAGTAAGTGGTAGGTCTTATTTTATGCCTAGGAGTCCGTTTAGGTGTAACCTCTTATTTGTTTATGTTGCCAGGCAGCAGTACCTGTACTGTTCTCTTCCAGCCTTTAGGGTAGAGTCAGTACATTTACAGGGTTTGAGACATTCACTTAAAGGTACGCATCTATAACCTTCTTTGATTGAAGTTGATTCATGGGTTCAGTCACTTAATTTTTTTGAGAAAAAGAAATCGAATGGCGTATTCAAACTACTACATTCTAGTTTACCTTACCTAACCATTATGCTATTGCCACTACAACAATAGTTATAAAAGATAGAACTTAAGTAGTTTTTAAATATATAAGTGAAACAGAATTTATTTTCATTACAAAAATTGTTGGTATAAATTGAGTGTAGTAAATTTAGTTGGTAAATTTAGTAATAAATTGAGTGTAGTTTAAAAACGTATATAAATTTAAATTTAAAACTGGTATATCCCAATGCTACTATTGTGTTCATATTTACTTACCCTAGTTAAGTGAAATATCGAAATATTCAACATAAGACGTAATCCTTCTCCAGGTTTGAAAAAGAAAACGAAAGTTACTTGTAAAATAAATAACATCATATTTATTATCTAAAACAAACAATCTTAACCTATACGATAAACCGCAACAGCCACCTCACGAGTCTAAAATCACATTTAGATTTTATAATAATTTGCGGCACAATTAAAGCTCTAAATCAGTCTTGTATTGCTATAAACCACTATCACTCTTCCGGCTCTATTAAGGCGTAGTCCAATCCGTTACCGTCGCCTCCTTTAGTAACTTCGTTATCTTTAGCTGTTTTTGTGGTCTCTTTCAACTCCTTTTTGCGTATTTTGCCAATATGCGTAGTTGCTTCTAAATCTGCTTGCTCGAGTGGTGTTACTGAAGAGTTCTGTATAGGCTCAACTTCTTGTTTCAGTGTCGAAGATTCGATAGTTTCGATTGTTTCGGTCTTAACTTCGGGCGCCCGCACTTCGATAGGCACCTCTCTTTCTGGCGGCGGTGGTGGCAGTTCGTGTTTTGGTGCCTTGATAGACAGCTTGCCGTGCTCATTCAGTACTGCCGTTACTTCCTCAGGCTTACTTCCTGGAGGCAGCACAAATCGCTGCACGAAATGGTTAGCCATGAATTGTTTATCTTCGTCCTCTTCTTTGTGCTTCCCTTCAACGATGATATAACGATTTTTAACTTTGATCTTCAATTCGTCCGGCTTGAATTGTTTGACGCTTAGAATAATTTCGAATTTGTCCGGTTCTGAGATAATCTTCGGTTTCTCTAAGCTTTCCTCGGCGTCCAAAGCGGCTGCGGCTCGTATCAGCTGACTCCATGGCCATAAGTAGTGGTAAGCTAAGGAATGACTGATATGTCGATCCAACGCTGCGAAGGGATCTACATTCTTGTGCTTCCTCGCTTCCTCACAGCTCACTAGGCTCACAACTCCGAGTAATAGGAGCGCGTACTTGTACATGTTAGTATGGCTCACTTGCAATGCGTTCAAATAGAATGCCGGGCCCGCGGGTCAACCTGCTTTATATAGCTTTAGTGCGCGTGGGGAGTAGGTTCGAGAATGTACTCCGTGTTTCATTGAAGGTAAGTAAGCAGCGGTTTCCGTCAGATGTAGTCAACTGTTGTGAGAAAGTGAAAATACGTGGGGTCGCCGTTTGTCTGAGTCATTCGTTGAGTCTTGCAATAAAGTAGGTTTGTTTTTATTGAAATCATCGTACAGTATTGTTTACAGTTTGCCTGATAACGGTTTATTTGAATGATACAGAGCGATGACCTCCTCTCTCTACATTCAATTTTTTAGAGTAGGTACGCGTTTGACATAACTGGGTTAAAAAAATTCACACACGACACGACATCAATGTCAAGGATTTTTTTATTGTTTTGTGTCTACTTATATAAAAATTTGCTAAGTTATGTTGTGAATATTTACCTATAAATTCATTCTATATTCTTGAAAAGTAAATTAGGAAGTTAGAAGAGATGAATAGAATGAAACTATATTACTAAATGCTTTGCATGATTTTATTATTTTATAAAAAATTGCAAGGCTAAATATCTTGGCTTAAAATTTAACAGTATCACTATTTAATTTATCTGTAAATATAGGAAACACATAAATATTATGAGACATTATACGGTCTTATACGATATGTGTACAACAGAAAAAAACATTACATGCCATGTTTCTGAAACTGGATTAATTCGATCTTCAATGCAAATAATTATGCAAGTGCTAAATACATATTATGATGAAATGGGGCTTGCTGCCACCTTCTGCCTTGGAGTCCAGCTGGGTGTATAGTGTATATCATACTCTTATTTCTAACAAAAAACGGAAGGAGAAGTTTTTAAGGGTAAGAGTGCCAGCATAATTACAGACTCTGGGATATTTTATCTATGTACTCACGAGCCGCAGAATCATATCTGACGTAAACAAAAAAGTTGGTTGGGTGTCCATGAACTACTTCACTCAACTCACGTGAATTCGTTCGTTCTCGCTCTCTCATCACCTTAATATAAAAAAATTAATTGTTAAATTTGTCTAGCAAAGAAGTTGAGTAGCGAATTTAATAATGATCATCATTTAATTTTATTCAACTCATACCACAGTTTTGCGATCCATGCTCGTGAAACTTGTTAGGACGTATTATGTTTGTTTGTGTACGTAACCCGTACGCATGGGTCCCGTGTGACGGTTGCGTTGGTGTGTATGTACCGTTAGCAGCAGTCCGCGCTATTGTGTAGGTCAGGGCTATTCTTGTTTTTCGCAGTTCCGTATTTATTTATTAAATAATACTTGACACTTGTTTTCGTATAATGTAGGTACGTAAAAACAAATGTTGTGTGTTTTATTTGTACTTTTCCAAGTTAAACCCTTTGAAAGTAACGGAAGTTAAGAAACTCAAGTCATTAAAAATGATTACTCATACAATGAAAACTTTTAAATTTTATTTTCTGTATATAATAATATATTAAATAATATTGCTCATAGGTTAAAGAACATAGTTTCGGCTAAGTTTATTAATAGAATAAGACTGACAAACGAGCACACAGTCCACCTAATGTTAAGTGCATGCTGTGGCTCATAGACATCTACATCTATTCTCGATTAAGAATCAAAGTGCAGATGCGTTTTCACCCCTTAGGACTAAGATGGAATTACTCGTTTCTAGTTGAAATAGGTCACCGATTCTCTACAATCACCATACAAAACACAGCAGCAGTAAGCTGGTATTTCACGCTGGTATTGTGAGAACATGGTCCTTCACCGGTCGAGCCGAACCATGAGTGTTACAACCATAATATAGCTGTTGCGAGGCACTACCACGTTAAAAATATGTATGGATATATCCTTCAAGCTATATGCCACAATCGCACAGCGATCCATGGATTTCTATGCTATGTTCGAAATTTCTCTACGCGATAGACTTCGTAATAAGGATATCCGCACTAGGACTAGAGAAACGAGTATACACCGAACAGACTGTGAGGTATTCCACCTTAGTCCTCAAAGGTGACAACGTTATTGTAGCCTCCATTTTTGTTCGAAGTTGGTTGCAAGTAATTGCTTATTTGTTCGACAGATGCGTTGTCACACGTGAAAGTGTCTATCGACTTATTGTTTAAAGTTCGTTGCAGATATCCATGGGCTGCAATAGATACTTACCATTAAGTGAATTGTAAGTTCGATTGTCGTGAACTTCCTTAGTAACATATTACAATACCATGTTACTCTCGCACAATTATTGGTTCCGGATGTGATTTTAAGTCAGTACCCGCTACTCAGTGGTCAAGAACCCTAAAAAATAAGTAGTGCATTCGAAAATTCATAGAAAGTGCAGACATACAAAAGCGTAAGTATATCGTATCATGCATTAAAAACATTCTTTGTTCATACCTACACGATATTATAAACGATGCAGTGAAAAGGTGTCTGGTATAAATAAATTAAAAAAAACTTGCATTTTACTCGTTGAGTGTTGTATAAGGTGCTAACGTTACTTTAGCTTAAGCAGTTTTGAAAGCAAGAAACTAAAATGTGACTTTTACGTGTCTATCATACGGTTTAAATTTGCAACACCGTGCATAGCGCTTACTACGAATCGTATCTAGACCCTATCGTAGAGACTAGTATACGTATTTCGAAACAAAACTAAAACGTGTGGCAAATGAACATGTTAAACAGTTTGCGTTCTTATGTATTGGACAGTAAGATTTAAAATAAACGGTACCTGTGCCTAATGTTCCAGAGAATTCTTGGAGTTTCGCTTGGCCGGCAAAATGTAAACAAACAACGCAACAGGTACTTGTCGAATATATTGAGTAACTTAAATTGTTAACCTTTTTACCCGACTGCTCGACGCAAAGGATAATAATATGTTTCCCAGCCTATAATATATGTATGTATGTTTGTTCCTTTGTGGCACTGTAGAAATCAAACGCGTGAGGCGATTTTGACGATTCTTACGTTAACCGATTTGTCTTAATCTTGTGGGTGTCATTAAAGACATTCCAGTAATCAAAATTCAATATGGCGCCAATAAGACATCACATTGTGAAAAAGAAAAAAATTATTCGACCTCAGAAGTCGACGAACTATGTTAATTGTTAAGTGGGGTATCATAGATTAGGTCTTTGAAAATCATCTTTAGGTTTCTTAAATAATTTTTCTATTTAAAGTTGATTAGCAAACATTCTCACTTAAATTATCAAAACTTATAATAAAATGCTGTGATAAAGTTCTTATATACCTAATCGTATAAATAATAAGTCATAATATTTTTTTTATAGAATGGGTGATAAACGAGCACACCTGATGTTAAGTGGATGCCGTGGCCCATAAACATCTACAATTATCTTCGATTAAGAATCGAGATGCAGATGCATTGTCACCCCTGAGGACTACGATGGAATGCCTCGTTTTCAGTAAAAATCCGGTTCTCTACACTCACCATACGAAACAGGAGAAGCTACTATTTTACGCCGGTATTCTGTGAGAACGTGGTCTTTCCCCGGTCGAGCCGACCCATTCGTACTACAACAATAATAAAACTGCAGCGTGGCTCTACCTCGTAAAAATTAATAGTAATTTTTTTTACGCATTGAGGCTTTTTTAACCAGTAATGAACCATTAAGCTTGTTAAATGAGGAGAAAAGAGCAACAGTGAAGTTGTGATTTTTTGTGTCCTCATTTAATGAAGTGGTTTCATACCAGTTGTAATATCTTGTTAACAAGAACTACTTAACGTAAGCTCATTAGCGTAACGTGTGTGCTTGTTTACATTAAAATATTTACTGCTACGAAAACAAACCATTAAAGTAAGCAAAGGAGTTTACAAATAATTTAAGGATAGTGAATGCAAAGTATTTGCGAGCCACCGAAGAGGGGCCGCCAAGAGGCGACTGGCGCGGGTAAGGCGGATGTGTGCGACAGCATTTCCGTGGGCCTGCCAATATGCCGCGAAGATGGATATAGAAAAACACTATGTGAGTTTAGTTCGTGCGAGTCTGACATAACTTTTTTGCGTTACCGTACATAGCACATCCTTCCCCCCGCGAAGTGGATTTAGTAGGCAGGTTATTAAAAGCCTGTTAAAAAAAACTGTTACTTCATTAAATAAACCGTGCCACACTCAGTGGTATCGTGTAGGTCTCAAATTACTCTACTAAAAGAAATTGAAGACAGTCTCCAACATATCCAGACCGAAGACGGAGTGCAGCTTCAAACTGCAAAACGAGTAATGATGATGTGTTTTTTTTTTAAACCTGGTTGCAAATCTGAATACCAACGTCTATTTCTATACACTATTTATTTACGGGTTATGATATGAATATTTACGGGCTTGAACGATATTGTATATTTTGTATATTAAACCCCTCTGAGGCAATATATGTTCAGCAGTAGTCTTTTGATAGGCTGTATGATAAATGATGAATAAATGAATGATGATTACGACACAATATATGCATTTCTGTGTAAGCAGAAGGCGAGTTTTTTAAATTTCGTCAATTTCCTTGCCCAACTGGTTGTTGTTCCCTCAGCCGGGGAAATAAATGGGATTAAATTAAATGATTGCCGTCATTTCTAGAGCATGTGGACATAATCTTATTATGTTAGTGATTCAATAGATGGTTCGAGAATTGTAAATTGCTTCCCTTTATATATTTATCATGTTATTATTTTTTATTAAACATGTTAAAAATTAAATAGCTAAGCAATTATGTTATAAAGTTAAGCGTTTATAACGCGGATCTTCGCTACTTAATTTTTAACATCTTTAGTATAATGGATTACTGCAAAGTGACGCCTGATTTTGTTAGTTAATTTTTAAGTTTCTGGGTATAAATAATTTTAAGGATAATTGTAAGGTGTTTAATAAGAAATATTTATTTATGTTCCGACCACAGACCTGCAAAGAAAGTTAGACAAAATATTACATACATTTTTTTTAATAAAATTGACAAGACAAACGATCTTATAGTCCATCTGATGGTAAGTGGATGCTGTGGCCCATAGACATCTACATTTATCCTCGATTAAGAATCAAAATGTAAATCCGTTGTCACCCCTGAAGACTAAGATAGAATGCCTCGTTTCCAGTAAAGAGGGTCTCCGGTTCACTACACTCACCATACGAAACACAGCAGTATTATGCTGCTATTCAACGCTGGTATTCCGTGAGAGCGTGGTCCTTCCCCGGTCGAGCCGACTCACACGTGCTCAACCGTAATATAGCTGCAACGCGGCTCGACCACGTAAAGATGGAATGAAATGAAAAGGATATGGAATGGAAAGCAGCCTGTGATTATACTAGTTCTCTTAACCCTTCAGACTGGAACACAGGAGTGGGAATACTGCTGTTTGGCGACAGAAACATGTAAGCGGGTGGTACCCAAATGGTATTAGGTAGAAACGGAGTCCTGACACCTAGTAAAATTTCAAGTAAGGCCGAAAAGACATGCTCAACTTCATGACACGCATTCCTCCTTTCTTTATTTCTTTCTTTGTCAGCTAGTATACTCGTATGTCCACTGCTGGACGCGTACATATAAAGCAGTTACAGGTTTTAGATTGTTGTATACCGTATAACGTTATAGCCTATTAAAGTCCACTTCTGAACATTGGCCTCCCCATAGATTGCCTCATAGGGGGAATATTTTCTATAGTTGCCACGCTTGGTAAGCGCTTTTTTTTAGTTTTAGTCGTTATTAGCAAGATGCTGCCCTTCTCCTAATTTTGTTTCCCTCTGTCGCCTCTTAAGATACCCACGGGATGATATGGGGTAGTGGATATTCTTACACCGTCACTACACGGTAGATTGTTATAAGATTTTTTTTTATAGTAGAGAGGGCAAACAAGCATGCGGCTCATCTGATAATAAGTGACTACCGCCGCCCATGAACAACTGCAACACCAGGGGAATTGCAGATGCGTTGCCGGCCTTTTAAAAAGGAATAGGCTCTTTCCTTGAAGGTCCCTAAGTCGTATCGGTCCGAAAAAATCGCTGGTGGTAATCGATTCCACAAGGAAGTTGTGCGATGAAGAAATCTTCTTCTAAATCGCGCAGTGGTGGACCGCCAATCATCCAGTTGGCATGGATGGTATCGCGAGTTTTGTCGCGATGTGCGATGGTGAAATTGAGCGGCTGGAATTAGTCCGAATAATGTCCGAACATGTCATAATTTTCTTCTTAAGCATTATTATATTATTTTTCCTATATTGAGCCAATAAGGACTTTTTTGTTAAGAAATAAATCTAAGGAAGGAACTAACATAAAAATATTCGAGATCATTTTTTAAAATTGCTTTACAACTGTTAATGTTCCGTCATCATTAGTATATTACGTATCTTTATATATTGTATTATATTATATTTTCTTATAATATATAAATTTATATACTTGTATATAGATATATATATATATATATATATATATATATATATATATATATATATATATATATATATATATGTGTGTATATGTATGTGTGTATGTATATTTCTTTGTAACCGCCTTCGTAGTTATATCACTGCCTTAAGGTTGACTGGCAGAGAATGCTTTTAGCATTAAGTCCGCCTGTTGTTCCTTTACTTAATGTGTAACGTTCAATAAAGTTTAAATAAATAAATAAATAACATATTAAGTTGTAAAATTTTATCTTATTTTTCTTTGCCCCCAAAAGTCCCGCATTAAGCATTTCTCCTGAATCTAACATACAAATCAGGAATAATTATTTGTAGGTGATCATCGTCATTATCATCATCGTCACAGCCTGTATAATTTCCACTGTTGAACATAGGCCTCCCCATAGATTGTCTTTAAGGGGAGATATTTGCCATAGTTATCAAGCTTCGCGGTTGGGTTGACAACAGCAGTGTCCTAATTATTATGAGTTGTTATTAGTAAGATGCTACTTTCCATTTCCTGTTTTATTTCCCTCTGTTGCCTCTTGCGACACCCACGGGATGATATAAGTCAGTAAGTGGATTCCCTTACGCCGACACTACATGGATAAGCCATACAAATATTTATACCATGCGGAATTAGAACCTGTGATTCGCAGCGCTACAACCAAACTGCCGGCTATCAAATTGTAATGTTTTCATAGGCCCATGCTACACACTCGATAATTATCACGATATTTAACGTGATTTTTATCTTGCAATATTTTGGAACGAATCTACATACTACACACTCGATACTAATCGCGTCAGTACAACGGTAGATTTCATTCACTAAAGACGTGTACGTTACATACTCCGAATCCAATAACGTAATGAGGGACTATAAAAGTAAAGCATGCGTTGCTATTATATTAGCGATAGCATTAAAAAGACGTGTAAAGAGAAAAAAATGGATGAAGCATTCGCTTCAAGACAGAGATCAATATACACACCTGAATTTATTAAATTAGATTCGGGAATACCAAGAAATGGATGATTATGAAAATTATTTTCGAGTGTCCATCGCTGACAGAATAAATACTGACCAATACTGACACAATAAATATCGACCAGAGACTAGACACTCGATATTTATCGACGATACTTGATACAGATCGTGGGATTTCTGGATTTTTAGAAATCCAGCGATCCGTATCACGATACGCTATACTACACACTCGATAAATATCGTAATCCTGGATTACGATCCAAATATCGTGATAATTATCGAGTGTGTAGCATTCGCCATAGAGAGGGTAAGATCAAAACGCTAGTCTGTTGAAGTTAGCAAATCACCTGTGTTTTATTGTAAATAATATTACAAACATAACATTTTGGCGACGAGTTTCGTTATCTACGCATGCAGAAAGTGTTATTAAATCAATTTTTAAATAAATAAATTAAGGCTAGCAGTGCTAATGTAGTGTTTGGCGGCAGTCTCAGTTTTGACTACCGAATTCACGAGTGGAGTATTTTTAAATGCCGATTATTCCAGTTCTGTACCGCTAATAATATAACGGAACAAACGGACAAAGCTGGTGTAAAGCGTCGAGCAATTTTACTGTCGTCATTATCAGAAGACACGTTCCGCATCCTCTGAGATTTAGTAGCACCAAAAGAACTTGATGATACGGAGTACAAAGTGCTTATACATTATTAAGACAAACATTTTATGCCAAAGAAGTACACATTCGCAGAACGTTTTAAGTTTTATAAGGCTGAGCAACGTCCAGACGAAGGATTGGCTAAATGGGCGGCCAGAGTACGAAGTCTTGCACAATACTGTGGATTTAAGGGCGAGCTTGATATTGGCTTGCGGGATCGATTCGCATTAAAGCTAGAAAACATAGCATATAAAGAAAAGTCATTCTAGAATGCATTGACACCTTGACGTTCAATAAAGTGTTGGAGTTAGCGCAGAGTGTGCATTGTGCGCGATCAGCTTTGTAAAGTACATTGGAGAATACGGGTGACTCATCAACATCATACCCGACGGTATTTGCCGTGTGTGCGAGTACATTACGCTTAAAATCACAGCAATAACAACAATGAAAAATGTTTTGTGAAATGTGTGCTTATAAGAACGATGTTAGAAATCAGTGTAGATTTATTAATTATACATGTCGAAAATGTCATCAAATAGGACATTTGAAACGAATGTGTAAAACTCACATAAAGAACAATAATTTTGTAATGGAGGAAGGGGAGAACATTGTCGAAGGTGAGAAATTTTATAATATTATGTCAGTAAATGGTGAGCCTATGCAACAGATGGTAACGATAGCGGACGAAAGCATTTTATGTGAAATAGATAGCGGTAGTGCCGTTTCGGTGATGCCAAATGATATCTATGAAACGTATTTTAAAACAAAGGTTAGAAAGTAAAAAGTTAGGGAGTAAAATAACACCCAAGGGTTCCGTGGAACTACCGTTAACGTATGGGAACTGTACACAGCGAATAACATTTTTTGTAACCGACACAATGCATAAACGACCTACATTGTTGGGGCGCGATTTTTTAAGCTTGTTTAAGTTAAAAATTTGTAGCTCATGTTATTATAATGCAAATGAGAGTGATTTAGATTCTAAGCTTATAAAAAAATATGACAAATTATTTTCGGACGAATTGGGGAGATTCAATAAATTTAAAGTTACCTTGAAAATCAAACCAAACGTACCTTTAAAATTTTTCAAGCCACGCCCTGTACCTTTTGCTCTTAAAAATAAGGTAGAAACGGAAATAAAACGGTTAGTCGAATTAGGTATTTTAGAAAAAACAGATCATTCCGACATCGCTACACCAATAGTTCCGGTTTTGAGGGCCGATGGAAAAATCAGAAACTATGGAACTATTCTGTCACCTTAAATAAAGCTCTGTATGTAGATAAATATCCGGTACCGCGTATTGAAGAATTATTTGCCAAACTCCATGGTGGTGAGGAGTTTACGAAACTTGACTCTCTAGGGCCTCCAACCAGTTGGAACTGGATGAGTCAAGACAACTAACTTGCATTAATACCCACAAGGGTTTATACCGTTATAACCGGCTAGTTTTTGGTTTATCTAATGCTCCTTTTATTTTTCAACAAACTCTGGAAAAATTACTGGGTGATATTGAAGGTGTTTGCATATTTATTGATGACATTTTAGTGACGGGTCAAAATCGTAGTATACACTTGGAACGATTAGAGAATGTTTTAAGCAGATTAGAGAATGCTGGTATGCGGTTAAAAAGAGATAAAGTGTTTAGGGATTCGGTGGAATATTTAGGATTTGTAATGGATAAAACGGACTTCACAAGTCACAAAAAAGTTAACGCTATTTAAAATTTTAAACGGCCCAAAAATATAAGTGAATAATGTCATTTTAGGGCCTAATAAACTATTATAGGTGTTTCGTTACTAATACTTCTAGTGTTTTAAGTCCTTTATATTGTCTTTTAAAAAAGACGCAAAGTGGCATTGGGGAGAGGAGCAAGAAAACTCGTTTAATGCTATTAAACAAGAAATGGCTTCGGAACGGGTGTTAGCACATTATAATCCCGAGCTGACGACGATAGCTACAGCGGACGCAGGTCCTGAGGGCTTGGGCGCTGTACTGTCGCAAGTACAAGAAAATGGCGAGGAACGCGTCATTGCCTATGCACGTTCACTTTCGAAAGCCGAGTGCAATTACGCACAGATTCAAAAAGAAGCTGCTGCCATTGTCTTCGCGGTGAAAAAGTTTAATCATTTTTTATATGGTAGAATGACACCGTTGACACATTTTCACATTTTGCGTACAGATCATAAACCGCTCATAACAATATTTGGTGATAAAAAGAAATCCCAGAGTTGGGAGCAAATCGGTTACAAATATATGCTCTATTTTTGTCAAGTTTTAATTTCAATATTTTATATATTAAAAACGATGATAACATTGCAGACTTTCTATCCCGATCAATAGACCGTATGCGCCATGGCAAAAATGTGCTTAGCCCAGAGACACATGTTTATACATAAATTTTTAACGAATAATTTTTTGAAACGGGTTACGTTAACAGACGTTAAGTTAGCGGCAGCGGAAGATTAAATTCCGTTCAATAGCAAGTAGCGCATTACGTAAACAAAGGATGGCCAGGAAAATCACTAAATGATGATTTTAGACCTTATTATAATTGTAGGTTTGAACTTAGCGTAGAAAACGGTTCTATTCTTAAGGGACATAAATGGGTAATACCTACGATATTTAGGGAGCAACTTTTAAATGAACTTTATAGTTCTCATTTCGGAATTGTGAAAACTAAAGTGGAAGCGAGATCGCGTATGTGGTGGCTAAATATCGACAAACATATTGAACAAAAAATAGGTTCGTGTAGCATATGCAATACAATGCGATACGCTCAACCACCCTCTCCGTTCTCTCCGTGGCCTACCGGCCGGCGTATTACGTATCTTGCAGAAGGTATGCGATAGCGAAATTAGCACAATAATTGCTGATAAATCGCAAATTCGTATTATGTATCAGCGATAACCAAGCTAACTAGAGACAGCGCTGCCTTGTGGTCGCTAGTTAGCTAGGGCTTAGTTATCGCTGATACATAATACGAATTTGCGATTTATCAGCAATTATTGTGCTAATTTCGCTATCGCCAGCCTTCTGCAAGATACGTAATACGCCTACGGAACATCCTTGAGAACGTGTGCATCTTGATATGTTTTCAGTAGAGGGTAAACATTATCTCATTAACGTTGATGCTCATTCCAAGTGGATTGAATGTTATTCTACGCAGTCAACAGATACTTTATCGATTATTGTAAAATTGGAAGACGTTATAAGTAGGTTTAGTTTAACGAAAGTATTAGTAACAGACAACGCGACAAATTTCTGTTCTAATGAGTTTAACGAGTTTTGCAGTATTAACGGGATAAAACACATTACTAGCCCTCCTTATCACCTGGCCTTGAATGGACAAGTGGAAAACAGTGTTAAAACAATAAAAAAGAGAATAAAAATAATTCTAACTGAAAAAATAATCATGTTTCAATAAATAGAAAAATTAATAACCTTTTGTTTAGCTATCGTAACTCAGTTCATACAACAACAGGGTATTCTCCTGCTCAATTGATGTTTGGCCGCTCTTTACGTTGTCGTTTCGATCTGTTGCGAGGCACGGAAACACTTAGGCAAAACTCAACTTCAACATTGTGTTTTGAATCTAATCAAAATGTTTGCTCTAAACAGATCTCAAAAACTAGAAACTATGGAGAACAACGCAGTATTAAATTAAAAAGGAGATCAAGTGTTGGTTACACATTACTTTAATAACGGTAATAAACATACATGGAAAAAGGGTATAGTCCAAGAAAAAATTGGTAATAGAATATATTTAGTACATATATTAGATTTAGATTTAATGGTAAAAACATATTGATCATTTATGTTTGTGTAAAGGATCAAATGAGTTGTATATAACCAAGCAAAATAACAAAAGGGGAATAATGTTCTTTTATCTGGTTCCTTCGGGAAAGCTGGTTTAAAATGTAGCGGACACTCAGTGCAAGAAACCGATCATCCTAACCAAATTATAACAAGCGAGTTTGAAGTGGAAGGGGAAGGTGTAGGGCCAAATTTAGGTTCTAATATGTCCACAGACTTAAATGAACATGGTTGTATCAGTTCTGAATCTGAAAATGTCTTTGACCTTACGTCGAATGAACCCAACGAACGCCTTTATACTGTGCGTTCTACAAGAAATCCTAGCGTTAAATACAAATGTTAAAGCTAAATATTTTTATTAGATTAATATTTAATAGTTTTGTATCATAGGTTAATATATAATATGTAATATATAATATATAACTTATTTTAAGTAATGGTGGAGGGATTGTAATGTTTTCATAGAGAGGGTAAGACGAAAACGCCAGTCTGTTGTTCGAGCATTAAACGAAGCATATAAGTTAGCAAATCACCTGTATTTTATTGTAAACAATATCACAAATATAACACAAATTTAAAATGAATTGGGAAAAAATTAAACATATTTCCCACTACAACCCAAATCAGGAATTCAAGTTACTAGCGTTGCAGTAACTACTTGAAAATGTTTCCCCCAATAGAATTAACATTAGAAATTTTCTTCTCGAGTAAAATTACTGGTAAACCCAGTGGGGGCGAAAATTCTCAGTGGATTATGTTTAACTTATTAATTGTATAATTTATGTACACTTCCCTCCTAGACATTACTTGCGAACATTCTTTTCGTAATGAGGTTGTTTAGAAGAAATCGCTTCCAGAGCGATAAGACCGCTTATTGTGGTTTATTTAATATATTTATCGATTCATTAAAAGCCTCATCAACATAATTAACTATTTCACAATAGCTTTCTTCTCCGATTTCCCCTTAGAGGTACAGTACCCAAAAATGCTTAAACACGTTGCTTAGTTTCTAATTGAAAGCTAGTTATAGCAAAATTTTAAACAATCTTTCATTTTTAATTTTACGAAGAGAATAGTCAAAAATACTGGAACACGTGTCTCCATACAAATTTGAACACCCACTGCCCCCTTCCCCCGTAAGGGGTTATTTTGAAAAACCGCAAAATACATTTTATTTATTTTATTTACTGAGTGTTTTCAGTAAGTGTCGAATTATTCTCCCAGGAAAATTAAAAGTTTCAATCAAACCGTAACAATCCTATTTAACCCTCTTAAAGTTTGAATTTTTCAAAATCATTTTAATGGATTTCTATGTAACAAAATGAAATGTTCAGCAGTTTGGGCTGTGCGTCTAAATACAATATTTTTCATACATAATTTGCACGCACGTTTACTTTATATATTAGATGGTATTTTTCATCGGTACCTACTTTAGTTTATTTCTCATATATTTTTATTATAAATATATATTTTATGTAAACGCATTAAGACTTAAAGATGATTTGAATGATAGTAATTTATATGATGACCGAGCTACTATAGTTTTTTATTTTTATAAATCAAGATCTACTCAAGTGCTGTTAATATTGTGAAAGAAAACAACTTTCCCTTGACCTAAATTTGTACAGACAGTGCAAGCTGGTTGGATCACACGTTATGTTATGTATACTTATTTGTTAAATTTATTCTCAAACTAGAAAGCACATTTTATTTACAAATTTTCTTATAATTAATGACCTTCAGACCGAATTTCGGTCACGGTGGCCGGTCTCTACGGAGACTAGCCATCTGCGCTGAACAGAAGCAGAAGCAGAAGCAGAAACTTTTTTATTCATTATAGATTACATAATACTTATTCAAAATCTTATATAATTAACAACACAAAACAAATTAGAAATAGCTTGGTAGCGATCACCTCATTCGTAGGGGTTATTATCATCCATAAATTCCTTAATATTATTATAACCCTTTTTATACAAACTTAGTTTAATAAAGTTTTTGAACCTTTAGCAGGTCAAATTTTGTACATTTTCTGGGATTTTGTTGTAAAAACGTATACATCGCCCCAAGAATGAATTACTGACTCGGTAGTCGAGTAACTGGTACTACTAGCTTGTGTCTGTTCCTAGTATTTACAGAATGAATATCACTTATTTTTGTAAAACTACTTTAATTTTTGGCCAAAGTTAATATATTAATTTCCTTAAATTTTTTGTCGGAGCGACTCTTTAGGGATTAAATCATAAATTGCTCTTATGGCCCTCTACTGTAAAACAAATATAATTTCAGTGTCAGTCGCGTGTCCCCATAGCAAAATACAATACGATATTATGCTATGGAAATAGCTTAACTAACCTAGTCTAGCTATTTCAACACTCGAAAGATTTCTAATCTTTATAACAGCATATGCTGCAGAACTAAGTCGGCTTGCTAGTTTTGATATATAAGGGCCCCATTGAAGCTTCGCATCTAGTGTGATTCCAAGACAAATGGTGGTATCGACAAGACTCAGTTCCTCCTCATTTAAAATTACATTAGTATGTAAATGTTTGACATTTGGAGTCATGAATTTTATACATATTTCGTTTTAGTGCCATTTATATGCAAATTATTAACATTAAACTAATTCACTAATTTAGATATAGCATTATTTACTTCGTCATATTTTAGTAATTGTCGTTTTAATTTTAAAATTAAAGAAGTGTCATCAGCAAAGAATACTGTATCATGGTTATCCCTAATATGTAAGGTAAGTCATTAATATATACAAGAAACAGAAAGGGGCCGAGAATTGAGTCCTGAGGCACACCCATTTATACCATCGACCCGGAAGAGCTCATACTATTAATGACAATTTTTTGCACTCTGTTAATTAAATATGAAATAATTTATTTAAGAGCATCGCTTCTTACACCGTAGTGTTTAACATTCCTGATTAATTTTTCATGGTGAACACAATCAAAGGCCTTGGATAGGTCACAGAATATACCCAAAGCATCCTGTGAATTCTCCCATGCATTAAAAATATATTTAATCAGCTCAACACCAGCATCAGTTGTCGAGTGACCCCTTGTAAAACCGAACTGATTTTTATGAATTAAACTATTTAGATTAAAAAAAATTAACGATTAACTAATCGAGCGGATGTACGCAAGGTAATTTTTACCAATGGAATTTTTAATATAATGGATTTCCGCAAAGTAACGCCTGATTTTATTAATTAGATTTAAAAAAAACAACATTTGATCAAGAATAATTTTTTCAAAAATCTTACTAAGTGTTGGCAGTACAGAAATAGTTCTAAAATTGGCGGGGTCTAATGTACTACCAGATTTAAATAAAGGTATTACTTTACTATGCTTCATTAAATTAGGAAACACACCAGATTCGATATTAGTATTAAAAATAATAGCTAGTTGAGGCGCGATTGTACTTATTATAGACGCAATAACTTTAACGGAAATCCCCCACAGATCTGCATGCACGTAGGATTATCGTGTCCGAGAGTATGCGTAAGCACAGGTGCACTCTCTATTCCCTTACTCTCATAGTCAGATGGAAGTACGCGTAGAAACGTGCCTTGCACTGATCAGCACACTCAACGGGCACACAAGCGAAGGAATTTTGAACCGCATTATTATCTGCGACGAAAAATGGATTCTGTTTGACAATCACAAGCGCTCAGCAACTTGGTTGGATCCTGGTTCAGCACACAAACAATGCCCTAAACCAAAACTTACCCCTAGAAAAGTGACGGTCACTATTTGGTGGCCTAGCGCCGGTGTGATTCATCACAACTTCTTACCAAACGGGATGAGCATTACTACAGATGTATACTGTGAAGAACTGGACACAATGATAGAAAAGCTCGCACGTCTCCAACCAGCTTTGGCCAATCGCTGTTCCTGCACGAAAGAAAAAGTAACGAAGAACAGGTAACGAAGTTCGAATATATATATATACACATAAAATGTAAATATATTAATACAGACGTACACACATACATAAATCTACTTAAATACATTATATTAGCCTTTTGACTATTACAGCTCCATTGAACTCAGGGTAAAAAGCCTGACGAAACTTTTGCTGTCCAACGAGTTATTTTCGTGACGGTGTTCACCTATTAGTATTACTTGTGTCACTGATGAGTTATCTAACTGCCGTCGGGACAAGGGTTTCGGGCTCCGGTTCTGACGGATTTTACCGCCCAGAACATCGAACGAAGAATGGAATATCTCTCGGAAACTTCGTGTTTTGATTGCTCGACACCCGAACCTTACAAGAGCATTCTCCGACCGCTGAGGTGAGGTGGGCCGATAGGGCGCTGATCGCCCTACTGGCCTCCTCTGGCGACTCTATTTTATCTGGGATTTTGTCTAAGTGCTGGGAGGTCGTAGATTCGAGTTTGACCTCGAGCTTACGCTAGTCCACGATGTTTTTGGTCTGAAGGACCTCACCAGCGGGCTGGCACAGCTGCAACTAGACCGTTCTGTGGTCCAAGTCTAGTTCCAAGATCGTCTCGATTGATAATAACGACAACGTGACAATCGAACAAGATCGTACCGTTTGTGTTATTTACAAGCGAGTAACAGGAGGAATGCTTGCTAGCTATTATAACACTGGGGCTTGGGTTGAGTAAATATGAGATATCTGATTCTAATAGTTGTTTAAGTGGCGGTAGGTACGCCGATACAATGGTTAGTGGCGGATGGCCAGAGAGAAACTTCTAAGTTAGTTAACGGGGGAGTGTCGATCGGTACGCAGTGTAAATACATTTTGTAGTAGAATAAGGTGCCGCCGTTAGGGCTGGTCAACCTATCATTTCTGACAAAGTTGTAATTTGCGATCTTAGGATCGCGATGGCTAGGCTCTAAGAAGGTTTCTTGCACTAGCATAACGCCTAAATCATGGTAGCACAGGAAGAGAGCGATCTCGTCTTTTTGGTTTCTGAGGCCGTTGGCGTTAAAAACGCGACGGTCAGAAAGTGTGGCTTAGTTCCACCTAACTGTTATACTGCCATTATGTTATAGTTTATGGGGTGGTTAAGCGCACTGGAAAGATCAGATTGCATCGATAAGTCCTATATGCTCAATCATAGTATTGAGCTTGTCCTGGTGGTTCAGCGGAGCTTGCGGGCCAAAGAAGATAATTCAGCAACAGGGGGCTTCAACTGCAATCCCCGTCAGGTTGCAGATGCACCAAATGCTAAAGATCTCCTTGCCTTCTGGAGACAGGTCCAGAATGACAAGGCACAAGTCTAGGTATCGTTTCTTATCGATCTGTTGGTGCTTGCTGTGTACCTCTTGGACCGGAAGAATTTGGGCCTTGAGATCATTTAGTACGTGGTTGGTCTCGAGCTCCTTGGGGAGTTCACGGACGACCACGTGAAGGTTACGCTCCTCTGGGATGGCGTAGGTTAGGAAACTAACTTGTTGGGCGCGCACGTGATTTGTCACACTGCGGAAGTCGTCAGTCCTCTCTATGAATATGCGAATGCCCTGACCGGCGTTTTGCACCTTTGGGCAATAAATTTCCCTCTAGTTCAACCAATTGAAAAGGTTGTTCCACTTGATCTTATCCTGAACAATGATGGGTGGCGGCGTCTTTTCCCTACGTTCAGCAGGGGACCCTTTGGCCGCGGGCTTGGGGGGTTGAGCGCTCGCCGCGGGAGCAGGCTTTTTGCCGGAGTGGCGTTAGGGGATGAGGGGGCTGCGTGAGGCTTGGTCGCCTTTTTGGGGGCTGAGCGTTTACGCTTTTTGCCCTGAAAGAGGGTGAAACCTTCGTGTTTGGGCTTGGACAGAGCACGCGTCTCGGTCTCCATGTCGGAACCTGATTCAGCATCCGAGAAGATCGGAGAGAGACCACGGGTGGACATCGCGGAAGGCGCGGGGGATGTAGCGTCGTACACAGTGGCGGTAGGAATATCCACTACCCCATAATATCATCCCGTGGGTGTCGTAAGAGGCGACAGAGAGAAACAAATCAGGAGATGGGCATCAGTGTCCTAATAACGACTAAAAATAAAAAACTGCGGTTGCCAACAAGCTTGCCAAACGTGGTAACTATGGCAAATATCCCTATGAGGCAATGTATGGGGAGGCCTATGTTCAGCAGTGGACTTTAATAGGTAACAGTAAATAAAATTTAAATTTCTTACGCCGTAGAAATAACTATATTTTAATTTATATCGGAGTTCGAATTTAGATTGCGCTCTTCTGTCTTTACCGGTTACTCAATGACAACATTAACATAACAAGATGTTGTGTAATAAAACACAAACATAATTGAGTATAAACAAAAAGTTTGTATACAAGCGGTTGCAGGTTGTTAACCTATTACGTATGTATAATATAATAAACATCTTGTTATAATTCTTTTTAACGAACATCAATTCTTTCTTTTCAATATGTATTTGGAATATTAGGAGAAGTTTATAAGGAAAATTTCTGAGATGTGTTTTTTTATTTATTTTTATACAATAAAGTTGACAAGTGAGCACAAAGTCCACCTGATAGTAATTGGATAATGTAGTCCTTAAGCACCTACATCTATCCTTGCTTAAGCATCAAAATGTAAGTGTGTTGTCATCGCTGAGGACTAAGATAGAATGCCTCGTTACCAGTAAAAAAGGGTCCTAGCACTAAAAAGTCAAGTGAGGTTTATGAAATAGCTAAAAACGTGTACATTGTTATTTAGCAGACAGCCCGAGCGATGGTAAGATGTTGCTGTATCCCAGAGACACCTATTGACATCATTCCTTTAAAATGTTGTCACCCTTGAGGACTAAGTTCCTTGTTTCTAGTAAAAGGGATCTCCGGTCCTTTACACCCACCATAAGAAACACAATATCTAAGCTGCAATTTTACGCTGGGATTCTGTGAGACTCGTTTGTAACTGTAATATTTAAGAAAAGTACAAAAAGAGTCTTGAATATAGAATTATATTTTTAAGTGCCGATTTTTCAATTGTCAGATAACAGTCATCCATCGAATAAATTAAAAGTGAAATAGCTGCACTGTTTTTTATACTACTGTAATTTTCAATTTGTTTATGTTGTATTTTATCCTATGAATAAATTTTAACTGAGGATTGTAAAATATGCCCTTAGTCATTAACTAACTAACTACACTACACTAACGGTTTCTTAGCGCAGTCGAATGTGACACTGAAGTACCTCTGATTTGATTTCCGCATAGCACAAGGGTTTTAATAGCCTACAAATAAATATTCTTAATCTAGATCAGGGATTCCCAAACTATTTTGGGCAAGCGACCCCTTTTCCAAAATGAACTGATACCCCAGAGCCCCATAGCAAAATTACTTTAAAAATCCTATCTCTAGTTTTTTTCCTATTGATACAAAATACTTACCAATTTAAAATCTTTGCGGTTGGTTAAGTGAGTCAACTTGACATGTACAACAATGATACTTCCTACAAAAATATTAGTCATTCTTATAACAAGTTGGTGCACGTCACACAACCTATACAGTATCTTGTAAGTTTCAAATAAGAACTTGTGTTAATTAATAGGGGTCAATTTTTAGACCTCGTTGACCTCTGAAAACAGTTTTTGTTTATGTCGACCACTGGGAAACCGATTTCGACCCCAAGGGTCGATATCCACCACTTTGGGATCCCTGGTCTAGATGTACAAACACCTTTATACCCTTGAAAAAACCTTGTGCAATTTATGAATGTAAAATACCAGAATAAAACAACTGAAAAGCATTCCTAACACTTCGTAAACATGTACTTAGTTTCATTTGTGAATAATGTGATGAGTTTTCTTTTTCATCAGCCTGTGATAGTCTTATGTTGGATATGTATCTATTCCACTCTATTGTAGGAAGAAGTATATAATGTGTTCATAAAGAAAGTAATAATAAAAATACGGGGTGGAGCCAGATACAGCTTTGTTATGGCTGCTAGATGAATTTGTTTCTTTTATTTATAGAATAAGGGTCACAAAAGAGTACACAGTCCTCCTGGTGGGTAAGTGGGTACTGTGGCCATTAGAGAACTTAATTTATCCTCGATTAAGTATCAAAATGCAGATGCGTTGTCACCCTTGAATACTAATATGGAAGGCCTCGTTTCCAGTAAAAAGGATCTCCGGTTCTCTACACTCGTCATACGAAACACAGCAGCATTGAGCTGGTATTCAGTGCGAGCGTGGTTCTTACCCGGTCGCGCCGACCCATTTGTGCTACAACCATAATATAGCTGCAGCGTGGCTCTAACACGTATTAATCTCTACCCGGGAAGGACTATGCTCACACAGGATACCAGCTTGAAATAGCAGCATAACGTGGTGAGTGACGAAAATCAGAACATTTTTATTAGTAACGAAACCTTTTATCTTAGTGCTCAGGGGTGACAACGCATCTGCATTTTGATTTTTAATTGAGGGTAGAGGTAGATGTCTATGGGCCACTGCATACACTTAGCACCAGGTGGACTGTGTGCTCGTATACCACCCTTATAATTACCGTTACAGCCTATGTACTGCTAGTCGACTGCTGAATTAGGCCTCCCCATATATTGCCTCATAGGGGGGTATTTTTTACAGTTGACACGCATTTGACAAGCGGATTGGCAACCGCAGTTTTTATTATTTATTTGTTAAGAAGATGCTGCTGCCCATCTCTTATTTTGTTTCCCTCTACCGCCTCTTACAACACCCATGGGACGATATGGGTTAATGGATACTCTTACACTGCCCTTACACAGTCAATGTCATGTCATACTTACTTCTATATCAAGTTTTACCACGTTTTTATCATATTCTGTTTAAGACCATATTAATTATTAGCAATAAAGAAATGTAGATGGCGCTGTGCGATTTAAACACACGCTATCATTTGTCTTAGCAGTAAAGTGTATAGTCACAAATCAAATAATTAAATGGAAGATCAAGGAATATTTGATGTTGATGTGATCACTGAACAATATTATCCCACTCCCTCGAGATTATCAATTTCAGTGCAACGTCGCGTCCGCAACGTTGCACTCAAATAAATAATCTCCCCCCCCCCCCTTCCCTACGGATGTGACATTGAGTGAAAAAAATCGATTACTTAAAAATCGATTTTTCACTTTTCAATATTAATCGATTTAGGAAAAATATATTTTTGTTATAAGAAATAATCGATCTTGCGAAAAAAAAACTATTATTCGAATAAATGCCTGCTTTCCTATATAATAGTAAAACTACGAGATTAGTATAGTGTTAACAATTTATCAGAATAAAAATCAAATAAAATGATAAGTATAAAAAATAATCAGAATGACAACCTTCTGATTTATTAAAGTTGGTAAAAATTACCTTGCGTACATCCGCTCGATAAAATAAAATGATGTATCTTACCTAGTTTGAAGAGCACCTCCCGCCCTCTCTCAATTGCGTGCACTATCCCTATCCCTGTTACCACTAATCCCAGCACCACTAGTCCCAACACCACTACACTAGGAAAGACACACCACTGACGACAATACGACACGTGTTTCGCCTCTACACGATGCATCTTCAGGTGATGTAGACTCTGCGGTGGCTGACCGCTAAGTCAGTCACCGCAGTCTTCGTTGTTATTAATTAGTCGTAATTCAACCCCTAAGGGGGTGAAAAGGGGGTTGAAAGTTTGAATGGGGAAACAAGATTAGTTAAACTATTTTATTCGAAACTTCACAGGAGTACTCCTATCAATAAATGAGTAAACAAGTGTTTCAGGCTCTTTCAGAATTCAACCCCTAAAAGGTGGAAAATGGGTGACAAATTGTGAAAATCAACATGGGTATCGTTTTTATGGTTTATCGGGTCGCTGATTACGAAAACAACAACTATTTCAAAATCCAACGTAGCAGACGGGAAATACCTACCATCATCCCCTGTGGGCGTGCGATGTGGTTGAAATGTCAATATGGGTGTCATTTTATGGTTTTTTGGGACGTTAATTACTAAAATGGCATCGATTAAGGTTTGAAACCAACATGGATGGAAGGATGGATAGATGTATGTTTGTATGTAAAAATCATCATGGGTTGGGTGACTTGGGTATCATTTTTAAGGTTTTTGGGTCGTAAATAACGTAAATGATATTGATAAATATTTTAAACTTAATTTATTAGAACAGTATAGAACTTAATTAAACTTTTATTGCACAAAATCATAAAATAAAATAGACAAGAAGATTTGTACAAAAAATTTGCACAAAATTACACCTGAACAAAAAAATACTAATTTGAAAATTAAAAAACAATGAAAATAAACAACCAAACCAAATATCTTTTTTTTTTACAAATTAATAAAATGGCAAAACCAAAAGAAATACTTAGGTGCCTACCTATTTTGTATTGATCTTCAAGTTCCAATCCCTACCAATAGATGGCGCGGTAAAGTTGTGTTTTTTCGAACTAATATAAAGTGAATGGTGAATGAGCGCTTCAACCTGTACCACATACGGTACCTATTCACTGTTAACGGATATTTGACTAGACTTCGACTTTGTTTGCTTGCTTACGGTTTAAGATTTGCTTCGTGTTTTGGATTAGTTGCTTGATTTTGTCTTTCTTACAACCACTGTTCAAACTTGGAATTCGATTTGCTTTCTGATTAGGTATTGTTGATAGAAGTATTTTTTCTCACTGAAAAAATTACTACAGAAAGTCTTAATATTAAAGGAAAAATGGAAAAACATACTGTCGTCCCCATTATAGGTGACAGCGCCTGTTTGTTTCGTGTTCTTTCATTTTTAATGTACGGAACCCAAGAAAATGCGATGGTGGTGCGTTCACAAAATGTTACATTTGTGGTAAATGATTGGCCTAGGTTTCAGTTATAACCCACGACAGAAATGGCGATAATTATTCAATAGCAAATGAATATTCAGCCGATATGTTAAAAAATGAATGGCGGACTTTGTGAAATGGTAGCTGCAGGATTAATATTTCCGTTTCGGTTTGAAGTATATCGAAACGGTCTGCTATACACAGAGTCCGGAACAGATATCTGTCCAGTAAGACGATTACGATTTAGCCATGATTTATCTAATGGACATTTTGACGCCTATCTGCCTATTGTTGCGAAGAAAATTACACAACGGCGCATGGAGGTACCTGTCGAAGAGCTTGATCCTTTTTCAGAGCTTGACCATTTAACTCTTACATCTTTTGTAAACAGTGAAATATCATCTCCAACCAGCGGAACAGATCAATCTGTATCATCGACATTAAAATATGAAAATAAGAAAAATAAACGAAGGTCGAGATTTACTAATTACACAAGAAAAAATCAAAAAAATCTAAAAAGTGCACAAGAAAGATATAGGCAGAACAAGCCAGATTAAAATCGTAAAACTGTGTCCGCTTATGTACACAGGCAAGCTATTGCAAATTACCAAACTGCGAATCCACAAGTGCATAGAGCAATTCAGTCACGGTATGAGGAAAACATTACACTGCGTTTATGGAAAAACAAGGTCCATTCCGCTAAGGAGTATGACCCTTATATTGTTTATAGAACTGACAGCTGTGTAGCCTTGGGTTCTATGACATACAAGTGTCAGTGGTGCAATGCGCTGAAATGGAAGGACGAGACACCTGGTATGTGTTGCAGCGCTGGAAAAGTGCAACTTAAGCGGTTGAAACAACTGTCTGAACCACTCTTTAGTTTGATTAATGATCTACACCCAGATCATGACCACTTTATGGGTAATATTCGTAAATATAATGCCTGTTTCCAGATGACTTCCTTTGGTGGTAAACAGGTAACAGCAGATGGTTTTTCACCGACTTTTAAAGTACAAGGCCAGGTCTACCAATTAATTGGAAGTATATTAACAGAAGCCGAACATGACGCTCAGTACCTTCAAATATATTTTGTAGGTGAAGATGATCGAGAAGCAAAGATTCGATGTTCTAAATTTCCTAACTTAAAGCCAAATTTAATCAAACAATTGCAGAATATGCTGCATCAAGTGAACCCGTATATAAAAGATCTGAAAAGTGCCATTGATAAAGATCCTTCAGAGTCATACAAAGTTGTCATACATGCTGATAAAAAACCACCAAAAGAACATAGAGGTAGGTACAATGCACCAACTACAAATTAAGTGGCTTTAGTGTTAGTGGATCAACAATTTGATCGAAGGGATAACATCCTTGAGAGCCGAAGTAATTCACTTCAGCGTATTAGTGATATACATCGAGCATATGATGCGCTACAGTCTCCATTGATGTTTTGCTGGGATGATGGGTATTCAATCAACATACCACAACGCAATCC
The DNA here is from genome assembly GCA_029286625.1 of Parnassius orleans. NCBI lineage: Eukaryota > Metazoa > Arthropoda > Insecta > Lepidoptera > Papilionidae > Parnassius > Parnassius orleans. The sequence goes on from JAGSMP010000040.1 coordinate 2,778,992, forward strand.
CACAACTAAGTTGCCGCTCAATAAAACTGTCTCTTCTGCAAGTTTCTATTCGTATAGAATAATGATTAAAGAAGGAGAAGATAACTATTTAGTCAACTATCGTGCCCTTTTTAGTCAATATTTGGTGGAAGAATACGCCAAAATAGAAACAGCGAGATTAAATTATACAAAAATAATCAAGCCATATTACGTGCTGATAGTTACATCCATTTAAAAGATGCTATTGGACGACAAGACGCAGAAGCCAACCAACTAGGACAAATGGTTGTCCTTCCATCATCTTTTACGGGAGGACCTAGGTATATGCACGAAAGAACACAGGACGCTATGACCTATGTTAGAATTTCGGCCGACCTGATCTTTTTATCACTTTCACATGGAATCCTCGCTGGGACGAGATAAAAGAGCAATTGCTTAAAGGATATAATATAGACACGATATAATTTCAAGGGTGTTTCGACTAAAGGTGAAAAATATCATGAACTTATTAACAAAGGGCAAAATATTTGGTGAAGTGCGATGCTATATGTACTCAATGGAATAGCAAAAGAGAGGTCTTCCACATATTCATATTCTTTTATGGCTTCACAAACGTATTACTCCGGATCAAATCGACAATATAATTTGTGCTGAAATACCGGATTCCAAACGTGACCCAGAGCTTCACGAAATCGTTAAATGTAATATGATACATGTTCCATGTGGAACTTTAAATCGAAAGTCACCATGTATGAAAGATAACATGTGCAGTAAACGATACCCCAGGGCTCTCATAAGGGAAACTCAAACTGGTGAAGACGGTTATCCGCAGTACAAGAGACGTTTACTAGATGACGGTGGGTTGGGTATGGGTAGTCCCTTATAATCCAGTATTATTAAAAACATTTAACGCTCACTTAAATATGGAATATTGTCATTCGGTGAATTCAATGAAATCAGACGTATTTTATTGATTTCACCGAATGACAAAATACGTAAATAAAGGTTCAGACCATGCATCGTTTGCTTTAGAGAATGAGAAGTATGAAGTTAAAACCTAAACAAGTGGAAGATATATAAGTTCATCAGATGCAGTATGGCGAATCCTTGAATTTCCCATTCATGAGCATTTTCCTCCCGTAGTTCACCTCGCTGTTCATTTGGAAAATGGGCAAAGGATTTATTTAATGAGCAAAATCTGAGTGAAAGAGTGAATAGTCCTTCAACAACCACACTCCTATCCTTTTTCAATTTGTGTAAAGTGGATAACTTTGCAAAAACATTGCTCTACCTAGAAGTACCTGCATACTACATTTGGGGTAAAAGAAAGTTTCAAAGGAGAAAGAGAGGAGCAAACGTTGAAGGCTGGCTAGGGGTCAAAAAAGAGCACGTTCTGGGCAGAGTTTATACTGTGCATCCGAACAATACAGAATGCTATCACCTTCGCATGCTTCTTCATGAGATCCGGGGGGGCCCAATTTCGTTTGAAGCATTAAAAACTGCAGATGGTCATGTATATTCCACGTTCCAATCAGCGTGCAAAACTCTCGGCTTGCTTGAAGATGATCAGCATTTTTTCGCAGCAATGTAAGAGGCAGCACTTTGCCAATCACCGCAAATTATTCGGGATCTTTTTACGATTATTTAAGTGTTCTGCCAAGTATCAGACCCTTTAAGCCTTTGGGAGAAATTCAAAGAATACCTATCTGAAGATTTTAAAAGGCAATTAGAAAGACAGGAGATGTGGATGTAGAGCACATAACAGATGTGGTATTTAACAAATGCCTTTCGGTAATAGAAGATGCCGTATTAGTGTTGGGTGGTCGGCTACTAAAAGAGTATGGGTTACCTCAGTCAAGCAAAGAACAACAATTTGAAAATAGAGTTTCTTAAAGAGACAAGTTACGACACAGCATCATTAGAAAACACAGTTAAAAATAATGAAGGATCACTGAATGACGAACGAAAAGCAGTTTACAATCAAATTAACACAAAAATTGAATCAAATGAGGGTTGAATATTCTTTTAATATAAATTTGCTATTAGGAAAAGTTAGAAGTACTCGCGGAATTGCTTTGACTGTGGCTTCTTCTGGGATTGCAGCTACACTGCTTGAGGGTGGACGAACTGCTCATGCTACCTTCAAGTTACCACTCAATTTAACAACAGCTGATACTCCCATTTGTAATATATCGAAACAAAGTAATTTTGCTGAAGTATTAAAACATACGAAAATGATAGTGTGGGATGAAATAACCATGGCTCATAAGGGTGGCGTAGAGGCTTTAAACAGAACTCTACAAGATATAAGAGGAAATAAGAAGTTAATAGGTGGTGTAACGGTTTTGCTGGCTGGAGATTTTAGACAGACTCTACCAGTAGTGCCAAAAGTAACTAGAACAGATGGAGTTAAGGCGTGTCTTAAGAGATCCACTTTATGGCTTCTAATTAAAATCCTCAAGCTCTGGAAGAATATTCGGGTAGGTAAACTCAGGAGAAAAAGAGTCTGCTGGTGGATTTGCGAATCTCCTACTTGAAATCGGCAACGGTGATTACCCGATAAATGACGGAATGATAATCATCCCTGAAAATTTGTGCACAGTTGTATTTACGTTACAGGAGTTAATATCCAAAATTTACCCAGATATTGCTCATATCCACGATAAGCCAATGGAATGGTTGTGTGAACATGCCACGTGTTTTTCGGGGTTAGTAACCCCGAAATACGACCAAGCAGCGGCAATTAACGATATAATGTTAACGTCTTTTGAGGGGAAAAAATGGAGTAAACGTCAATAGACTCTGTGGCCAACACAGATGACGCAATTAACTACCCTGTTGAATTTCTTAATTCACTGAAACAATCGGGTCTCCCACATCATAAGCTTATTCTGCCCGTGGGCACTCCTGTTATGTTGTTGCGAAATTTAAAACCTCCTCAACTGTGCAACGGAATCAAACTAAAAGTAAAAGTGTTACATCGCAATGTAGTGGAAGCCACAATTATAACTGGATGTGCGCAAGGAGAAACTGTATTTGTACCAAGAATTCCCTTGATCCCGAATGATTTTCCCTTTGAATTCAAACGAATACAGTTTCCCCTCAAAGTCTGCTTTGCAATGACCATAAACAAATCACAACACAACACAACAACATTGTTTTTCACAAGGGCAATTCTATGTGGCTTGCTCACGTGTAAGCTCGCCCAGTAGTCTCATAATTTTGGCACACATTAATAGATTAGCAAAAAATGTGGTGTATAAAGAAGTTTTGTAGTTTACTAGCTTTTGCCCGCGACATCCAGTTACAATTGTGGCTTGTACCAGCAGACTCTTTTTCACACATGGCGTGATATAACCGAACTCCACGCGGACGAAGTCGCGGGTAAAAGCTAGTCAATTACTAAATTCCACCCAGAACGACAGACAAACAAGAAAAGCTCAAGAGCTGAAAATTTTCCTACCGACTTCAAACAGGAGGAGGTACTCAATTCGACTGTATGTTTTTTTATGTGTGTTACCTCATAACTTTTTCTGGGTGGGATGAAAGTCAAGCATTACCACTGGTTCGGAAAAAATCTCTGTCCTGCGAAGAACCAGCGGTCCTTTAAAAAAAAATTACAATATAATATTTTATACAATTAGTATGTAAACATTTTGAAAACAGCATGGTAGCGACCACCTCATTCCCAAGAGTAATTATCTATAATGTATTCTTTAGTAGTATAATACCTTACTAAACAATTTTTGCTTAGTAAAAATTTGAAACCTTTTGCTAGACAAGGCCTGCATGTTTTTAAGGAAATACAGATTCAGTGAATTGTCAAGAAAAATAAAAGTAGGCTAGAAGCGTGCATTTTTTCAGAGCTTTCAAAGTGATAGCTATGCATTTGCACTTTCTTAAAGAAAGAGCCCAACGTAACATCTGTGTAAAACACAGCCGCTTACTTTCTAAAGAAATCGCAGCTGCTATTAACTGTAAAGCAAAATAGCTAGAAATTTTTAGAAAACATCTTACACCTAATCTACCACTTGTTGTTCGGTTTAGCCAAATGGAAATGAAAGTGGTTTTTCCAACAATGGATGGTTATTGTAAAGAAGGTACATAATTTTGATTTTTTTTTAACCTATGTCATGTATATTGAGAAAATTTTCCATCATTGTCATCTTCGGCGGGCGATTTTACTCTGTCATAGAACGGGAAAGGATCTCTAGGAGATTCTGCACTATTACTATCACAACAATATAAGTTCACCACCGAACATAGGCCTCTCACATAGGTTACCACTAAGTACGGTCTTGAGCTACCTTCATACACAGACGAGGCTTTGATGACAAAACGGTATCTGAAATCTCTTTCAAAACGTTAAACCCAGACATAGACTTGAGATGGGAGCAGCATTACCAGGCTATCGGCTAGGATTAAGGCGTATTTGTTGTAATAGGAAAAATAACAGTTTAAAAAAAAAATAGATTGTAATGATTTCTTATATTTTCGCGAACACCTCAGTCCCCCCCGTGACCATGGATGCTGTAAAGTACTCGAAACGTCGGGAATATAAAATAAGTTAATATACGCGATAAAATCCGTAAAACTAGTTTTATTTAAATAATAGAATGTAGTTCATGTGTCTAAACCTCGAAAATTTATTTAAAAAATTGTGATTATATGACTGAAACATTTATGCTTAGATAAGACATCACTGATAAATACGCTAAGTGATGACTATATTGCATAATGTTGCAAATGTATCAGATGTTAAATTTGCAATATTATGTAGATTAAAGATAATTTTGGCCTCATACTACAAGGACGTATATCTATAAGTCCTTGTAGTGAGGCCAAAATTATCTTTAATTCATGATACTATTTAGAAGTAAACATCTAGCGATAGAGTTCTACAACAATAGTAAGAGTAACCGGAGAGAATGGAAAAGTGGGCAAAGTATAGCGTATAGCATAAAGATACAATTAATATAGAATATCTCCGAAATAACAGGCTGTTATTTTAGAGCATGCTACTGTTATTTCAAAGTAAAAGAAAAACAGGTTAAACAGGTTACTAACTTTACCTAGTAAAGTCCACTCATAAGCTCTGCACTCAAAAACACTCATGCTAAACGGGGTAAGTATTGACAAATATGTATTTTGAGTTGTAGGTTATAAATCGTTAGCTGTGTGTGTAACTGTACGCCTTTCAAAGACTCCAACTCTATAACAACTCGAATACAATACCCGAAATTCTGCTTAGCATGGTGACTAAGACACTTCCATTGTGACTCATTCGCTGGAGAAAGTAAATATTGTGAAAGCAATCATTTCGTTTCTCAGAAGCGTCAATGGCCGGGGAACGGATTTAAAAGGTGTATATCGAAAATAAAGGTTGGCACTGGTCCACCGAGATGTTTGCCTCCAGGCGCGTTTAATTGCTTATACCTTTTAATGTCAGTAGTTACATTTTATTTTTTATTTTTATATTATTACTTATAATAAGCCAGTGCTTGATCACAATCCCACCTGGTGTTAAGTGGTGGTAAGCTTAAGGAGCCTATTCACTCTTGCCTCGAAGACGCCCACATTGTATTTGGACGGAAATATAGACGCCGGCAAATTATTCCACTCCTTTGCTGTATGCATTACGAAAGACAAAGCAAACCGTTTGGAAATCAACAACAAACAAAATGCGTGAAATATCAACAACAAAGGGAGGAATATTCGCCGGCCGCCTGGTTGTCCGATGGTGAAGAGGGGGCGGGGGGGAGGGGGTTAAAGCACGTTCCGTGAGGTTCAAGTGCGGTGAACTGCACGGGCCGCTGTCAGCAAGGAAATTTTAAGTACAATCCATTCAACGAGAAAACTCAGACAGCGTTCTTGGCACGACACTTGGTGTTATAATTTAGGTTTTTAGTTTTAGTTTTTTTGTAAGGTTTATATAAAATCCTTTTTCAAATTAGTTATAATTATAATATCCTTTACAAGTTCCACGTGAAATTATACTAAGGAAGTAACCAAAGTAATCATGTTACCGTCGGCTATTTATACGCCAATTTCGATTACGGGTATTTATTATTATTGTTGAATTTGGATTATTCAAGCAAGGGGGTCTTACGGGTTCTCTAATTCCAGAGCCCTTTGTTCACTAGTGTCTTCCGAAAATGTTAAGGGTGCCCTAAACAAATAACTTCTAAAGGGACATACCGGATACAAAGTTTAAAGCGTTTATTTGCAGTTTAACAATTAATATAGATCAGACATATTAAAGAGTAAATGAAATTCGGATGCCTCGCTGGTCTAGTGGTTGTTAGCGCGACTGCTGATCGTGTGGTCCCGGGTTCGAAATCCGGGTCGGGGCAAATTCAGTTATTTGGTTTTTATTTCAAAAAAATCTCAGTAGCAGCAAGGAGTCAAGAAGTTGGTGGTGTTTCACTGGATGTACTGACATGTACTGATCTTGATGATGTTATCATCTTCACAGGTATTTACGTTCATTTGTTTACAGACTATTAAAAGTAGACTGTTGAACATTGGCCTCTCCTATAGATTTCCTAATTGGGGAGATTTCGCCTAGTTGCTACGCTTGGCAAGCGGGTTAGCAACCGATTTTTTATTATTGTTAATGAGAGCTGAGCTACTGAACGTAAAGGTAGTTGTTTTACGTCCTTTTAATTTATAACGCGATGAAAAATATTTGCAATCTATAAAAATAGTTATAAATACATTTAAATACAAGGCGATTTCCAACCTTATTAACATTCCCATGAAGTTGCTTAATGCTATTATTTCCGTAAATGTTAGCGATATAATTAACGACACGTTTTATTGTTATACAGTATGCAGTATGTATATACAGTATATACTTACAGTACAGGTTACGTAGTAGAGCTACTAGGGAAGGACCACGCTCTCATATAATGCCAGAGTAAAATAGCATCTTAATGCTGCTGTGTTACGTATGGTGAGTATAGAGAACCGGAGACTATTTTTAGTGAGGACGAGGAATTTTACCTTAATCCTCAGATTCCGATTTGAGTGTCTATGGGCCACAGCATCTACTTACCATCAGGTATCAGGTATCAGGAGGACGGTGTGCTCACTTGTTACTATTACTCTATAAAATAAATAAAATACATAAAGTATTTTATTAGTTTCTAGTTAGTAAATGGGTAAATGTTGTAAATTATTCGATTTGAAAGTCCAAATTTCAAAAAGTCAGTTTTAGCACATATAGTTTTAGACCGTTTTTATTACGGGGTCCCTCCCTCTCAAAAGCTAAACTAGTTAGGAATATGAAATGTCTGTGTATTAGGTATATATTACATACTAGTATTTAAACTAAAATACACAAAACATCGATTCATAAAGTAGTTTATAAGCAGTGATTAAAATAAAAGAACATTTTTAGAGATATTTTCATTCACGGGTTTAAGGGACTAAGATCAATAACACATTATTTTTATTTTTCACGTAGATTTTAGCTAATTAATTTTAACACCTTTAATATTGTATGTTATGTGCTGTTAAATTCGAATATAAAGTTAAGTTTTCAAAAAGTTAGTTGATGATATTATGTGTTAGTTGATGATATATGATATATATGTACGACTAAAGGCTAATTTACACAGGGTAATTAACTGACTCCAAATTCTAGGCAAGTCAGTGCTGACCTGATATTGACATAATGTAAATTGATTTGGAGTCGACTCCAATATTCCTGCTTGAATATTTTGAAGTCAGTCCACTCCCCCCGCCACCCACGCCAGCGACATTGACCTTGTCTAAATGACCAAGTCAGTACTTGGTCAGTCGCTGGCTTTGCATATTGTAGGGTGACGTCGCGTCGTATCAAAACTTCCAACGAATATTACGCGAAAATTAAACGACGACGAAAACTTAAGATTGGTTCAATTTCATGGCGAAAATAAATGTCTATAGGATATTAAATCCCAAAATTACCGAAACAAAGAAATGCGTGCAATAGCTTGCATAATATTCAGCAAATGAACATAGAAATAATAAGCCCTACTGAAGTTTAAAATAAAATTAAAGCCATAAGGGCAACGCATTACTTAGAGATAGATAAAATACTATTTATTTTTACCCACTGACTTCAATAACATGCGTACACCGTGAAGAAATTACCACGACTACTGACTGCAGTTCATGGCGCCAGCACTGACGTCTGTAACTGACCCTGTGTAAATCTGCCTTAAATTCCGTGTAGTGGTGGTGCGGTGTAAGAATATCCACTACCCCATATCGTCCCGTGGGTGTCGTAAGAGGCGACATAGAGAAACAAATCAGGACATGTAACGTCTTCCTGATAATCACCAGGAGATGATAAAAAAACTGCGGTTGCCAAACCTCATGTAAAGCAAGGCAATTATGGCAAGTATCCCTCTTATGGGGGAGGCCTACGTTCAGCAGTAGACTTTGATAGCTGTAATAATGATGATTGATGATGATGAATATGTACGAAATCCTAGACTCACAATTGGCCGTTTTTTTATTATACTACTATTTTATTATCAATTTCAAGATTCAAGAAACTGATGTTGCGGTGGACGCAAAAGAAAAACTTATTAAATTGCTGTCAATATGGAATACGCATCTATTTCCTCCATTTCAATATCATACTTAATAACTTGAGAAAAATTTGTTGAAACAGAAAGGAATATTATCTTCAGCTAAAAATAGGATGTCATCTTTGCTTGACAAGAAAACAATCAACAAAGTGGTTAACAACTGTTACACAACGAAGAAACATCTGACAGGTAGCTTTCGTAAGTAGGAATAAATTAACTTTCTTATAAACATGGTGGAGTCATCCTGAACTTATAACATGGGTTTGATTGCCTTGTCGGTGTAGTGGATTGTTAATCATGTGGTCCTGGTTTTAAATCCTAGGTCGGGTTAAAAATCAGTTATTAAGTTTTTCTATAAAGAAATACTCATTAGCAGCCCGGAGTCAGGAAGTTGGTGGTGTTTCAGCCCCGTGCTATGAAAAGCTCGTCAAGCCGTTGGTCCTCCGCCTGATCTCTATCCGTACGCGTTACCGTCTCATCGGACTATGAGAATAAGGGTGCATGACCGGACTTGCGTTTATATAGTGTAAGCAATTATCCCGGCGTGAAGTATTGCTGCACCTTTGCGAGGACATCTCACTTCCTTGTAACTGCTTTGGCCCTGTACTCAATGAACCACCCAAAGTTCAGTCTTGAAGAAATCTCAACCCCCAGCAACTGAAGGCGGTCGGTGAAAATATGTATATCTTATTTACTTTTATATATTTTTGTCAGAGTTCTTCGTTACACATTAAGTGAGAGATTAATGAAGTAGATTGTACCAACACATATTTTACATCGAGGTAAATTCCGTCTCAAGGCTGAAAGCAGTACGGTCCAATTCCAGTCATAAATGCTGAGGGTCGCCCGGCCCCTCTAACCGCTTTAGCGGGGACATCTCAAACAATAATGAGGAATAGAGGAGGCACTTTATCAGTAGTTTTTTTTTTTGTTTTTATATAAGTTTGCGACAGTTTATTTATTTATTTAACAATTTACACACAAAGTAATGTTACAATGAAAAATAAAAAAAAGATATTTTGTACAAAGGCACTGCTCATTTCATATTGAAATTTCTTCCAGCAGGCCTGATACTGGACAAATTCAAAGAGAAGCGGATTTAGTGTACATTCTTATAATAAACTTTACGTTTACTGGGGTGGAATGTTGTTTTTTCTTTTGTCTACGTATGAACCTCAAAAAATCAATATAATAATAAATAATATATATAAGAGTAGAAAAGTTACAGCCTACCCCCAGCCAAAGATGAAAAGATGAGATGCAACAATCGCTGCAGCGATTATGCATGCAGTCTGCCGGCTTTGCCACGCTATGATGTACCAAATGACGTATGTCTTGTAAGATTAGCCTATCAAAATTAGCCCATCATAAAGCAAAATCACTATCTTAATATTTGAGCTCGTGCCATCTATATAATTATGTATAAATTCATATTGTATGTATTTATTTGTTATTTATTTCTATATATTGTATGAAATATTTATAGATATTGTTTCTGTATCACCAAACCACACAATTTTCTGCTCTTTCTGATCCTGTCCATCCAAAAAAACAGTGTCTAGATGAATTCGCTGTTAGCGATAAGACCACCCATTGTGACACTATTTTTCTTTCTTCTTCTTTCGTTTATGTATTGTTTTGGTGTACAATAAAGAGTTATCTATCTATCTGTGGAGATAGTTATACTCGACAATTATTCCTTGAGAACAAGAGTAACTGATATACCCAACAGATGAGCAGGCAAAAGCCTGAAAATTCAGACGTTTTTCCGATGCACACACATATTATAGGAATTTCCATTACCATTGCCATTACAGCCTATAAAAAGTCCACTGCTGATCATGGGCCTCCCCCATAGAATGCATCATAGGGGGATATTTGTCATAGTTGCCACACTTGGTAAGCGGAATGCCAACACAGTTTTTTTTTGTTTAGCTGTGTTCAGGAAGATGGTGCCGCCATCTTATGGTTCAGTTTCCCTTTGTCGCTTAGCCAGAAAAGTAAAAGCGGCATTATGCCGACACAAAGAGTAACCTTAAATAATCTACAACTAACGGGGTAGAAGTTAGAAGCAGCTCAGTACCGGAAAGTATAAAACGGCACAGTATACAAGTGGTAAAATTAAAAATTTTGTACAACCGACTTCAATATAAATAAAAATGAGAACATCATCATTGTAGTCGAAGTCAATTAAATACGCATTATTATTGAGAAATCAATAACTACTGGTCAGACCTTGATCAAATTTAAATGGGACCGCACGAGAAGCACCAGCTTTCAAATAAAAAAAGAATATCAACATCAGTTCACCTTCAAAAAATTTCTGAGGTAACACACTTTAAAAAAATACAGTCGAATTGAGAACCTCCTCCTTTTTTTGAAGTCGATTGAAAACGGACTTTCAATAATTGATGAAATGACAGCTTGATGATTCATCCTGGTAGCTGACGTATGTAGGGTGCTCGGAATCGTGCTTTGACTTTGTAAATCTGTGGGATTGTTATATCCCATTGTTCCGTATGATGATGATAAAGTAAGTAAAGACAATGCCAATACTAGCAATTTTAATTGCGTACTAAAATTTAAGGCTGGGTGTTCCTGTTTTTGTCCGTTTTAAAATTGGTTTTTGATAGCCAAATTATTACATTTAGAATCTGAAAAAAATAATATTTTAAATAAATTCTTTCTCCTTTTCTTCGTTCGTTCGAGTTGCAGTTTTAATTCGTTCGATTTGCAGTTTTTTGCAAGCCAAATTTAATTTTAAACAAGTACTAATACTCCTTTTTGCTATGAGAATATCAATTTCTAGGTAATTCTTTTTGCAATCGATTCCACTCGATCGTTTTTTTTTTTCATTACATTTATTAAAAAATATATTATCGATTATTCAAGTGATTTTCAATCCGCGCGTCGCTTGCCAGTGTCCCGCGGGACATTGCCAAGGACGAAATAATATTTAGTAAATAAAATGAATTCTAAATAACTATAGTTTTATGGAACTTATATAGAATATAGTTAAGCTTTTGTTTGTGTGTTTATTTCTCATTGTGTAAATATGTGTTTATAACTTTAAGACAATATTTTTGTGATTATTTTGTAAAAATGACGATCATATGCGCGGCCCGACTCGATATTTGCGACGACCGCTTGTAAATACCTAATGCTCTTGGAACACCCAGCCTTAAAGTTTTACTAAAAGAACGAAAAAATGGAATTCATGAAACTACATTTTGAACTTAGCCAAAAGGTACTATTATTTATTCTGAGCCAAAAGGCGGAGAAGTGATTGCAAAGAATTAATGCGCGATCAATATGGGTAAAATAGATGTATTTTTTGCACGTTCACGTTCTGCGATCAAAAAGTTGGCTATTTTAAAAGAATTTGAATTTTTTATCAATAAAGTACTTATATCATCAATTTTTATCAATATAGCGTGGCCATCAAGGATTCTCAGATAATAACGTCAGCAAAAGCAATGCTGTTCGGTCTATCTTGACTTTTCATTGAATAAATTTATATTTGCAGTGATATTCAGTATTCAAAATACAAAGCGTTTTTAACAGTTATGTTTCGGGATAGACTCTAGAATAAAGATTATATTTGTAAATTCATGGTGCACTTGTTGAAAGCTACACTCAGCATAACAATAGGTTAAAAATAGTTTGAAAAATCCAAAAGTGCACGCCTCATGAAAGTTTCATTTGAATTTGATGAAAAAAATAAATTGTACTCCTGACTTTTAAGAAATATATTATTTACGTGTTTTAAATTTAGGGCTCTATTATTTTAACAGATAGTGTCACATACAGGGAAGAAAATTAATAATGTTTACTAAAATCGATTACACAAAGTATAAAATCGACATAGGCTGTATGGTACATTTGCCCTTTGTCTATCAAGGGCTAAAAAATATGAAAGCGCCTTTAAATTTTTAATAGCAATAAAACTTATAAAAGTTGGAAATCATTTTATTAACAAACTAAGCGTACTAGGCTATTGATATGAAATAGAGAACTAGTTGATGTAATTCTGAAGCTAATTAAAAAAAACACGGTCTCGATACGTCAATTTTTTCGGGAGTTATCGTGACCACATACAAAATCAACATCCGGACGTCCATTATTAACTAGTGTTTTCTTGATATACGGCTACTCATATTATCGTTAAGTGCAATATGGTTATGATAGAAGCATTTTAAGAACTCAAAATCGCTTGACCTTGACGTGTCGAGAGTAAAGCACTACCTAATAACTCTTCGCGTTATGAGGCGTGCAATAAGATACGTTTATTCAGTATAACGTAGTTTTTACTTACATAAAAACAATATTAACAAATTAAAAATACAGTTGTATGATTGAATATATAGTTCAATTATTCCACTTTTATATTCAGCCTGGTTATAAACTATTTTATAAAATTATAAGTACTTTAAGTAATTAATAACTAAATAGTTATGGATAACTTTTATCTGCTAATTGAAAAATCAGTTCTTATATATAAGAAAGACAATAAAGAAAAGGCAGTGGAAATAAAAACTTTTCAAAATAAGAAATATTTTGCCGCCTTAAAACAGTTAGCAGATCGCCGCACCGCCCTTACGAAAATGATGATTGTCGGGGGTCGAATAAAGTGGGAACAAGTGAGACCGTTCGAGACCGCGGCAGTGTGAACAAACTGAATAAAAAATAATAGCAATGTTGACATTCTCCGACAAATTACCATTTAAGCGTCAAGGGCATATTCTGCGCCGAAGAAATGAACGAGAAAGGAAATTTCATTACAGAAATTTCAAGTAAACTTGCTTAGTCGTATTATATTTAGTAAATTTTTTGTAGGAGCATGGTAACTTTTTAAATTAATATTAAATTATTGAGTTTGTGGTTTTAAATCTGATGATTGATGTCTTAGTACTTATTTTCTGCCCAGAATTCTGTCTGGGTAGGTAGATAACACTTTATTACCTATTTCTGCCGCCAAATAGTAGTGCAAACTATTATTTATTCTGTGGTAGTGCATGTACTGCTGTGGTTCGGTCTGGACTGTAAAATAATGTCCTCCAACGGCTTAACGTGCTTTCCGGGGATGAAACACCGCCAACTTCCTAACTCTGGGTTGCTACTGAGATTTTCTTGACAGAAAAACCCAATAAATAATATTGGCCCGACCCGGGATTCGAACCCGGGACCTCATGATTAGCAATTGTGCTTGCGGCCTCTAGGCAATGAAGCAGTCAAATATTTGTTATAGTTGCCACACTTGCCAGGCGGGTTGGCAGGCCATAAAATCTGTTTATCATTTTCCAAAGCCGCCGCTTAGGACACCCACGGGATTAAATAGAGGGATTGATTTTCCTATACCACCACTTCAGGGCAAGGACTAAATATAGCGAATTGCAAAACAAGAAACTGAAATACGTAATAAATGCAAAATTGGTAAAATAACTTTTAAACTTGATTGCAAACAGTTTATTACTTTTTTGGATATCGTCCAAAGTACTTATTGGACGGACCTTGCCAACAAAATTGTATTAACACTCGAAACAGTTTTGGCGCCAATTATTCTCTACCATAGATTTTATATGTTTCTCTATACTTTCTACATATTAATATGATACTGTGTGGTTGTGGTTATTGTACCTGGCTATTAAGCCGTGTGTCATTCATACCCTCTCCCTATTGTCCGACCGAAGATCGATTTCTGACCGAAGCGGAAGGCTTAAAAACCCTTAGGAATTCAGTTCAAGATTGGCTAAAATTAATAATATACTATACTATACTACACTTTGACGGCCGGGCTCAAGTCCACAACGCAGTGTGACCCCCTCGCGTCTCCTCGTGTATCGTGCTCTTGCTCAATTACGGCACTTGCTAGAAACCTTCGGCTTCGGCTAAAACTTCGGCCTATTTTGTCCGAAGCCGTAGGTTTTAAGGAAGGTGGTTTATCTTATATACCTAAACTTATTTAATCAACAATTTACAATTAACTTAAGTAAATTTTTTTTTTCGTTCAGAATTTTTTTATATTATCATACATTTGCATCTGTGCCTATAGCCTAAGCTAAAGCAGTCCTCATTTTTGTAAGAAAAAAAATAAACCTTCAAAGTTTGAAAGTTATTCAAATAAAGGTAAAAATAGGAAATAATCTGCAGTAAAATTTGTTTTTAAAGTGTCGTGTGAATTATTGTATTTTTAAGTTGCTGTGATGTCGCTTGTTGCTTTATAAAAACTGCAGGCGTTATAAATTACATGACATTTTTACTATCAGAAGTGTAAACGTACAAGAAACAAGTATAACAACTGATTTATTTATTTTATTATTTACTTAAAATATTGTATGTGGAATAAGATCTGTAATATGTAACAAGGCATCACATAACTAGACCAACTATAATAAACACTGCAACTGCAGCACCAAACGCCTTGCAATTTTGACGTTGCGCCCTGACTTTGGACGGGGTATTTTACGCCTGGTATAAACGAAATACGTAGGACTGCCATCTGTCCAATGTCGTAAAATCTTACTGGCATATTTTCATAAAATGTTTTTTTTTTTATAGAATTAGAGTGACAAACGAGCACACATTCCACCTTATGGTAAGTGGTTGCTGTGGCCCATATACATCTACATCTATCTTCAATTAAGAATCAAAGTGCAGATGCAAAATCTGCTACCATTTCGAAATGAGGTTCCTCTGACCGAAGAAGAAACGGTGAAAGAAACTCTGCGGGTATCATTTTTCTGACATTTTTTTAAAGTTACTTAATATTACATGATATAGACAGAATTAAAAAAGACGACAGACCAATTGGTAATCTGTTCACAAGTAATGTCCTCCAGATCGAGTTTCGGGTATGGCGGCCAGTATCAACAGAGACTATCTGCTCAGGACAGAATTATAGTGTCCGAGTGTATGCGGAAGCACAAGTGCACTTTCTATTCCCTCATTCTCATAGTCCGATGGGACGGTTTACCGACACGAGCGGAGAGAGATCAGGCGCAAGACCAAGACGACTTTACATACTTTTCGAGTCACGGGGGTGAAACACCGCCATTTTCTTGACACCGGGCTGCTATTCGAACCCAGGACCTAATGATCAGCAACCGCTGCTTACGGCCACTGGACCAACGAGGAAGACAACAAGTATGACACATATAGCAGCCATTAGCAAATGAAAAGGCGATAAAAGCCCAGATAGAAAAGGACTTCTATCATGTAAAAACTTATTTCGAATATTACAGTCAGCAGGGCTAGCATGGGCAGCAGGGCTAGCATGGGCAGGAGACAATTTTATCCCCGGGGAAAGGAGAAAATGTTTATCCCCTCGCTTAGTTTTATCCACCCTTAGAGCATGGGCACATCGGTGGATATAATATCCACAGTAGATAAAATGGGAGATTGACTTAGACTTAGATAGATTTTTTGTATGAATATAAACTTCAACCCACGTCCAATGAACTAGGATAAAATTGTCCCTTTCAAATGTCAAAAAAGCATAATTTTTTATCTTTCATTTGGCTCCATGCTACGGACGGGGGATATATGTCTACTCGTTATGTCAAACGGGATATACTTCTCCCGTTTGACATAACAAGATAATTTTATCTCTTGTCAGTGGATATAATCAGGGATAAAATTTTGTCCCCGCCCATGCTAGCCGGGCAGGAATACTTAGATTGTTTTTTTTATATTTGTAAAACTATGAGAACAATAAATGTATACACAGAACGTTGAATAATACTTACCTACTTACTACAAAGCCTTTAATAAGCGTGGTCGTTGATTTATGGGAGTCCTTTTTTAGACTTTGCGTATTCTCATAAGAGATAAGAGACTCGAAGCTAGGAAGGAAATATTTGTATTTTAATAACGTTCACAAAATAAATCACAAAACAGGGTCATGCATGGAAAAGACTTGATCCGTACACCCCATTCCCTTTCTAAATCCAGCTTGCACATCCCAAATTTTTCCATCAGTTTCTTCCATAACTCTTTCAATTAATACCTTAGCATACAGTTTACCCACAATGCTAAGCAAGCTGATACCACGGTAGTTTTTACAGTCCTGCTGTGACCCTTTTCCCCTATATATTGGGACTATAATGGCTTTGCACCAGTCTTCCGGTACCCGCTTCAGTTCCCAACATAAATTAAACAAGGTGTACAGCAGGCCTGCCACCACTCCCTCCAGCCCTTAGCATTTCGAGTGATACTCTATCATATCCGCCTGCCTTACCTGCTTTCATGCTTTTCATTGCTTTCATTATTTCATCTATACTTATCTCCCTACCTCTCTCCACTTCTTTCGAAATTTCTATTTCACTTAATTCAGACGACTCTTCACCATAAACACGCTTTCAAAGTATTCCTTCCATCTCTTTAAACTCGAAGCTTCATCATTCAGCATACAGCCATTCTCGTCTCGTATAGCATTCATTCTAGGCTGTTTGAATTTCCCTGGCAGTTCTTATGAGTTTCCAGAACATTTTAATATTTGCCTGGAAGTTATCAGATATCCTTCTATCATTCTTATCCGTTCTTTCTTGCTTTTCCTTTCAACAACTTCTTTTACTCTCTTATTTATAAGTCTAAAGTCTGCCTTTTTCTTTCAATCTCATCATTCATACCGCCAGAATTACCAGCTTTGGTTGCCAGTAAATCTAGCCATGCTCTTCTTTGCTTCAACTTCCATCCGTACCTCATCATCCCACCACAACGTATTATTTTTCCTTTCATTCGTTCTCTTACTTACACCACATACTTCGGTGGCTGCATCCACTAAAACTTTCTTAACATTATTCCATACAGTCTTCAGGTCTAAATCATTCATACATATTTCATTCAAACCACTAATATTCTCTCTCAGTCTACATTTATACTTTCACATCTTCATCTTGTAACCTCTCTATTCTTATATAGTTGTAACGCAGTGGTAGACAGATGTCCGATGCCGCCAACGCTTGAATAGACCATTAATTCGACATAAGACCAAGTAATGATCCGTCCCAACGTTGGACCCCGGTAAACCCTTGTATCTACCACTGCGCTCCGCATTCTTCATCCACAATTATGAAATCTATCATGCTTCTATCATCACCTCTTTCCCATGTATACATGTGAATCCTTTTATGGCGAAAGAAAGTGTTCGTCACAAAAGATTCTTTTCCACACATACGGCGAGGAGGTCTTCACCATTCTCATTTACACTTTCATCGCCGAACGTTCCATATCCTTTCATAACCAGACCTCTTCACCCCAACCTTCCATTAAAATCTCCTAACATAATAATATTTTCATTTCTCTTACATTTCCTCAACACCATCCTTACCATGTCCCAAAACTGCTCGGATATAAGTGGGCTTAGACATGTCTGGGGCGTACACCCTAGCACAAACAACTTTTAGCCCACTTTCATTCGTATCCATAGCAGCCTTGGGCTTACATTCATACTCTTTCACACATTGACCCATTCTTTCTGAAAGGATGACACCGACTCCCTGGCATGCCCGCTCGGTCTCGTCTACACCAGACCAGTAAGCGGTATACATGCCATGCAGTGGCATCCTTTCCTTTCGTTTCGTCTCATTTACACATAACACATCTATTCCTCTATCATTCATCATTTCGCATACTTCATCCATCTTATCATTCATTGCTCCACATACATTCAGCGTAGCCAGACGGGCCTCCGCAATCCACTTTTCGCCCCTCCGGGAGACAGAACGTGACGGTGGCGAACCTCGTCGCCGGTTTTACCCGGAGATTCTTCGCACCTGCCCCATTAAAGGGGCGCCGGAACTCAGGGCCATTTTTATTTGTTGGCTCATGGTGCGACTAAGGGGTGGTAGATTTTACGCCGCTACCATACGGCGAGGAGCCGAGTCTAATCTTTTCGGCTTTGTCGCTCGTTTAGCACCACCCGGGGGACACGTGTAGGGTGGGCCTAGGTTAGGTGGTCGAAGCCTACGGACGCGAGCGACTCATCCCCTAGAGCCATAAAATCTGTTCATCATTTTCCAAAGCCGCCGCTTAGGACACCCACGGATTAAATAGAGGATTGATTGTCCTATACCACCACTTCAGGGCAAGGAATAAATATAGCGACTTGCAAAACAAGAAACCAAAATACGTAATAAATGCAAAATTGGTAAAATAAGTTTTGAACTTGATTGCAAACAGTTTATTATTTTTGGATATCGTCCAGTACTTATTGGACGGACCTTGCCAACAAAATTGTATTAACACTCGAAACAGTTTTGGCGCCAATTATTCGCTACCATAGATTTTATATGTTTCTCTATACTTTCTACATATTAATATGATACTGTGGTTGTGGTTATTGTACCTGGCTATTAAGCCGTGTGTCATTCATACCCTCTCCCTATTGTCCGACCGAAGATCGATTTCTGACCGAAGCCGAAGGCTTAAAACCTTAGAATTCAGTTCAAGATTGGCTAAAATTAATATACTATACTATACTACACTTTGACGGCCGGGCTCAAGTCCACAACGCAGTGTGACCCCTCGTCTCCTCGTGTATCGTGCTCTTGCTCAATTACGGCACTTGCTAGAAACCTTCGGCTTCGGCTAAAACTTCGGCCTATTTTGTCCGAAGCCGTAGGTTTTAAGGAAGGTGGTTTATCTTATATACCTAAACTTATTCAATCAACACAATTTACAATTAACTTAAGTAATTTTTCGTTCAGAATTTTTATATTATCATACATTTGCATCTGTGCCTATAGCCTAAGCTAAAGCAGTCCTCATTTTGTAAGAAAAAAATAAACCTTCAAAGTTTGAAAGTTATTCAAATAAAGGTAAAATAGGAAATAATCTGCAGTAAAATTTGTTTTTAAAGTGTCGTGTGAATTATTGTATTTTTAAGTTGCTGTGATGTCGCTTGTTGCTTTATAAAAACTGCAGGCGTTATAAATTACATGACATTTTTACTATCAGAAGTGTAAACGTACAAGAAACAAGTATAACAACTGATTTATTTATTTTATTATTTACTTAAAATATTGTATGTGGAATAAGATCTGTAATATGTAACAAGGCATCACATAACTAGACCAACTATAATAAACACTGCAACTGCAGCACCAAACGCCTTGCAATTTTGACGTTGCGCCCTGACTTTGGACGGGGTATTTTACGCCTGGTATAAACAAAATACGTAGGACTGTCATCTGTCCAAAGTCGTAAAATCTTACTGGTATATTTTCCCATACTTAGTTAGCTCTCGCGACGCCTATAAAACGTTTTTTTAAATAGAATTAGAGTGAAAACGAGCACACATTCCACCTTATGGTAAGTGGTTGCTGTGGCCATATACATCTACATCTTCAATTAAGAATCAAAATGGAGATGCAAAATCTGCTACCATTTCGAAATGAGGTTCCTCTGACCGGAGAAGAAACGGTGAAAGAAACTCCGCGGTATCATTTTTCTGACATTTTTTTAAAGTTACTTAATATTACATGATATAGACAGAATTAAAAAAGACGACAGACCAATTGGTAATCTGTTCACAAGTAATGTCCTCCAGATCGAGTTTCGGGTATGGCGGCCAGTATCAACAGAGACTATCTGCTCAGGACAGAATTATAGTGTCCGAGTGTATGCGGAAGCACAAGTGCACTTTCTATTCCCTCATTCTCATAGTCCGATGGGACGGTTTACCGACACGAGCGGAGAGAGATCAGGCGCAAGACCAAGACGACTTTACATGCTTTTCGAGTCACGGGGGTGAAACACCGCCATTTTCTTGACACCGGGCTGCTATTCGAACCCAGGACCTAATGATCAGCAACCGCTGCTTACGGCCACTGGACCAACGAGGAAGACAACAAGTATGACACATATAGCAGCCATTAGCAAATGAAAAGGCGATAAAAGCCCAGATAGAAAAGGACTTCTATCATGTAAAAACTTATTTCGAATATTACAGTCAGCAGGGCTAGCATGGGCAGGAGACAATTTTATCCCCGGGAAAGGAGAAAATGTTTATCCTCGCTTAGTTTTATCCACCCTTAGAGCATGGGCACATCGGTGGATATAATATCCACAGTAGATAAAATGGGAGATTGACTTAGACTTAGATAGATTTTTTGTATGAATATAAACTTCAACCCACGTCCAATGAACTAGGATAAAATTGTCCCTTTCAAATGTCAAAAAAGCATAATTTTTTATCTTTCATTTGGCTCCATGCTACGGACGGGGGATATATGTCTACTCGTTATGTCAAACGGGGATATACTTCTCCCCGTTTGACATAACAAGTTAATTTTATCTCTTGTCAGTGGATATAATCGGCGGATAAAAATTTTGTCCCCCGCCCATGCTAGCCGGGCAGGAATAGTTAGATTGTTTTTTTTTTATATTTGTAAAACTATGACAACTATAAATGTATACACAGAACGTTGAATAATACTTACCTACTTACTACAAAGCCTTTAATAAGCGTGGTCGTTGATTTATGGGAGTCCTTTTTTAGACTTTGCGTATTCTCATAAGAGATAAGAGACTCGAAGCTAGGAAGGAAATATTTGTATTTTAATAACGTTCACAAAATAAATCACAAAACAGGGTCATGAAATAATATTAACATCATATGAGACCTCAACAGCTTTTGAAGTCTATTATTGGGGAAAAGACCATAAAAAGTATAAGCAGTCACGTCTGTCACCCAGATGGGTAGGCAGAGACAACGGACTTCCATTTCGTACGAACGTAACACACCTCTCTCGCCTCGATCGAAAAACGATTTGTCCCATCATCATTAATATAATTACAGCCCATTAAATTATAGTGCTGAATGTACGTCTTCCCATATACCGCCTAAAAATAAGTTGCCACGCTTGGCAGGCGGATTGGCAACCGCACTTTTTTTATTAAATTTCTATTCCTTTGTCTTTGTCTTGCCTTGTTCTGGTTTATTTCCCTCAGTACCTACAGGACGATATGGTGTATTGGATGTTCATAGTAACCCTTATTAAACTATTTTAGCTTAATAAGATTTTTTAAAGTCCTGCATATTTTCTGGGACTTTTTTGTAAAAGCGTCCATAATCTATACTAATATTATAAAGACGTAAGGTTTGTAAGTTTGTGAGTTTGTTTGTAGGAAGTAATCTCTAGAACTACTGAACCGATTTTACCAGTAAGCTACATTATTACTGAGTGATATAGGCTATATTTGATTGTGATTTATAATAATTTTTATTGTGAAATAACAACATTTGTCAATCAATTCCGAAAATAAATCCTAAACACTCAGTACTAAGAACCACACAAGATAATTTCATTACAAGTAAAATGTTTGACGGCCAACAAAGTGGGCACGGGTCAGCTAGTTTTATATAAGAGGGGACAAACGAGCATGCGGCTCACCTGATGGTAAGTGACTACCACCGCCCATGAACAACTGCAACACCAAAGGAATTGCAGGTGCATTGTCAGCCTTTTAAGAACGAGTAGACTCTTTTCTTGAAGGTAGCTAAGTCCAGTCTAGTATCGGTCCGGAAAAATTGCTGGTGGTAGTCGATGCCACAATGAAATTGTGCGAGGAAGAAAACTGACTCTTTGGTGTCAAGTAACTGGTATAACTAGCTTGTGCTTATTCCTTGTATTTACAGAATGTACAGAATAGAATAGAATAGAATAGAATAATTTTTATTCAATATAGATTACATGTGTAATTCTTATTGAAAGTTATTTTTACTTTACCACTGGTTCGAAAAACCTCTGTCCTGGGAAGAACCAGCAAGAAACCCAGCGGGACTTTTTTAAATTAAGAATTTTGATTAATCGGGTTCGTATAATATATATTTATATCAATGAACGTTAATAGAATCTAGATCTGATATCTAACAACAAAACGTAGTCGAATAATGCAGAACATTTACTTGATGGCTCCAGTAATAATAAGTCTAGTCCTATTTTATTTATATTTTATATATTTAATTAAAAAAGCATGCGTGAGTGTCGTGGAACACTCGGTAGGAACGAAGTTCCTTTCGTAGTATGTTATTATTGATAAGCGTATTATATTATTGATTAACAAATACAAATAAATGAATTACTAGCGTCTATAAAAATGAAGCGTTATTTAAAATAAAATAATATTTATTTCATGACAAGATAAGAAAAAGTGCGAGGGAGATGGATATTATTCCATCTCGATCGCACTATAGAAAGGGTCGTGACGGAAAAATCTTAAACTTTTTCTCGTCTAGCCCCGATCCGCCAAATTCGTACCGTGCGATAAGGAACTTCGTTCCAATAATAAAAAATAAATAAATAAACAAAAAAGAGTAGGTATATCGATGTCGATCGTTGCTAACATTGAGAACGAAATCACTATAGATTAAGGACGCGTTTGCAAAATTGGTAGGTATAGAATCGAACTATTACATTGACACGGGTCACACACACAAGTGTTCGCACGGTTAGCTGCGGGTGTGGGAATCGTAATCAAGTAAAAACATTTTGATAATTTGAAAGATTGATTTTTTTTCTCATTTCTTATACCATACAAAAATATATTACATACGAAATACGAATAGCTGCTCCAGAGACTGCTAGGCACTAGAAGCCCACTAGGCACTAGAAGCCCACTACTAGCAGTGCGATGGTGGCTGTGGACTTTGGGTTGGTTTTGTTAGTTATGATAAGACTTTAGCTTCGGACTTGGTGAAGTGACTTGAAGGTATACTTCGGTGACAGCTACTGGAACTCCCAGACGAGTAGTACTAGGTGTGCCGAGTTTGGGCTCGTTTTGTTAGTCATGATGAGAGCTTACCTCCGGACTTGATAGAGTGACCTGATGGCGTACTTCGGTGACTACTGCTGGAATTCCTGGACGAGTAGAACTAGGTGTGCCGAGTTTGGGCTCGTTTTGTTAGTTATGGTTAGACCTAACCTCCGGGCTTGATGGAGAGACCTGATGGTGTACTTTGGTGGCTACTGCTGGAATTCCTGGACGAGTAGAACTAGGTGTGCCGAGTTTGGGCTCGTTTTGTTAGTTATTATGAGACCTAACGTCCAGGCTTGATGGCGAGACTTGATGGTGTACTTCGGTGACTACTGCTGGAATTCCTGGACGAGTAGAACTTGGTGTGCTGAGTTTGGGCTCGTTTTGTTAGTCATGATGAGAGCTTACCTCCGGACTTGATAGAGTGACCTGATGGCGTACTTCGGTGACTACTGCTGGAATTCCTGGACGAGTAGAACTAGGTGTGCCGAGTTTGGGCTCGTTTTGTTAGTCATGATGAGAGCTTACCTCCGGACTCGATAGAGTGACCTGATTGTGTACTTCGGTGACTACTGCTGGAATTCCTGGACGAGTAGAACTAGGTGTGCCGAGTTTGGACTCGTTTTGTTAGTTATGGTTAGACCTAACCTCCGGGCTTGATGGAAAGACCTGATGGTGTACTTTGGTGACTACTGCTGGAATTCCTGGACGAGTAGAACAGGTGTGCCGAGTTTGGGCTCGTTTTGTTAGTTATTATGAGACCTAACGTCCAGGCTTGATGGAGAGACTTGATGGTGTACTTCGGTGACTACTGCTGGAATTCCTGGACGAGTAGAACTTGGTGTGCTGAGTTTGGGCTCGTTTAGTTAGTCATGATGAGAGCTTACTCCGGACTTGATAGAGTGACCTGATGGCGTACTTCGGTGACTACTGCTGGAATTCCTGGACGAGTAGAACTAGGTGCTGAGTTTGGGCTCGTTTTGTTAGTTATGGTTAGACCTAACCTCCGGGCTTGATGGAAAGACCTGATGGTGTACTTTGGTGACTACTGCTGGAATTCCTGGACGAGTAGAACAGGTGTGCCGAGTTTGGGCTCGTTTTGTTAGTTATTATGAGACCTAACGTCCAGGCTTGATGGAGAGACTTGATGGTGTACTTCGGTGACTACTGCTGGAATTCCTGGACGAGTAGAACTTGGTGTGCTGAGTTTGGGCTCGTTTAGTTAGTCATGATGAGAGCTTACCTCCGGACCTTGATATAATGACCTGATGGTGTACTTCGGTGACTACTGCTGGAATTCCTGGACGAGTAGAACTAGGTGTGCCGAGTTTGGGCTCGTTTTGTTAGTTATGGTTAGACCTAACCTCCGGGCTTGATGGAGAGACCTGATGGTGTACTTTGGTGGCTACTGCTGGAATTCCTGGACGAGTAGAACTAGGTGTGCCGAGTTTGGGCTCGTTTTGTTAGTTATTATGAGACCTAACGTCCAGGCTTGATGGCGAGACTTGATGGTGAACTTCGGTGACTACTGCTAGAATTCCTGGACGAGTACAACTAGGTGTGCTGAGTTTGGGCTCGTTTTGGTAGTCATGATGAGAGCTTACCTCCGGACTTGACAGAGTGACCTGATGGCGTACTTCGGTGACTACTGCTGGAATTCCTGGACGAGTAGAACTAGGTGTGCCGAGTTTGGGCTCGTTTTGTTAGTCATGATGAGAGCTTACCTCCGGACCTCGATAGAGTGACCTGATTGTGTACTTCGGTGACTACTGGAATTCCTGGACGAGTAGAACTAGTGTGCCGAGTTTGGACTCGTTTTGTTAGTTATTATGAGACCTAACGTCCAGGCTTGATGGAGAGACCTGATGGTGTACTTTGGTGACTACTGGAATTCCTGGACGAGTAGAACAGGTGTGCCGAGTTTGGGCTCGTTTTGTTAGTTATTATGAGACCTAACGTCCAGGCTTGATGGAGAGACTTGATGGTGTACTTCGATGACTACTGCTGGAATTCCTGGACGAGTAGAACTTGTGTGCTGAGTTTGGGCTCGTTTAGTTAGTCATGATGAGAGCTTACCTCCGACTTGATATAATGACCTGATGGTGTACTTCGGTGACTACTGCTGGAATTCCTGGACGAGTAGAACTAGGTGCCGAGTTTGGCTCGTTTTGTTAGTTATGGTTAGACCCAACGTCCAGGCTTGATGGAGAGACTTGATGGTGTACTTCGGTGACTACTGCTGAATTCCTGGACGAGTAGAACTTGGTGTGCTGAGTTTGGCTCGTTTTGTTAGTCATGATGAGAGCTACCTCCGGACTTGATAGAATGACCTGATGGTGTACTTCGATGACTACTGCTGGAATTCCTGACGAGTAGAACTAGGTGCTGAGTTTGGCTCGTTTTGTTAGTCATGATGAGAGCTTACTCCGGACTTGATAGTGACCTGATGGTGAACTTCGCTGACTACTGCTAGATTCCTGGACGAGTACAACTAGGTGTGCCGAGTTTGGGCTCGTTTTGTTAGTCATGACGAGAGCTTACCTCCGGACTTGACAGAGTGACCTGATGGTGTACTTCGGTGACTACTGCTGAATTCCTGGACGAGTAGAACAGGTGCTGAGTTTGGGCTCGTTTTGTTATTTATGATAAGAACTTACCCCCGGACTTGATGGAGTGACAGACACACCTAGTTCTACTCGTCCAGGAGTTCCAGAAGTAGTCACCAAAGTACACCATCAGGTCTGTCCATCATGCCCGGAGGTTAGGTTTCATCATAACTAACAAAACGAGCCCAAACTTGGCACACCTAGTTCTACTCGTCCAGGAGTTCCAGTAATGGTCACCGAAGTACACCATCAGGTCTCTCCATCAAGTTCGGAGGTAAAGTCTCATCATAACTAACAAAACGAGCCCAAACTTGGCACACCTAGTTCTACTCGTCCAGGAGTTCCAGTAATGGTCACCGAAGTACACCATCAGGTCTCTCCATCAAGTCCGGAGGTAAACTCTCATCATAACTAACAAAACGAGCCCAAACTTGGCACACCTAGTTCTACTCGTCCAGGAGTTCCAGTAATGGTCACCGAAGTAGACCATCAGGTCATTAATATACTAACTTAGAAATGTAATTAATTAAGGTCAAATTTCGACAACTAGGCGATTGCTAGTGCTAATAAATAGATCCAAAAAACACGTCTGATCATCTGATAACACTACTGCCACTATACGTAGGTTGCACTGCGTGGTCGCCCAACGCCGTGCTTGCTGAGACTATCACTCGAGAACAGTTTTTCTATATGGCCGGTATTTCTATATCCGAACGGATATTTATGCCACTTTAGCATAAATATCCGTTCGGCTTTATCGATTGCTCTTGTTTTGTTGCGGGTATCGAATTATTTATTTTATTTATTTAAAAGTTTAAATGTAACATCTTAAAGCTAACGGTATATCAACCCTGGGTAAGACAGTTGGCAGTTGCAAAACATCTTACTTATAGAAAGTGTACATTTATTAAAAATTTCGATTAAACATTGGTTAGTATACAAATTTGACGGTTCCGTGGCGCAGTGGATTAGCAATGAGTTGCAGCACTGGGAGCCGCGGGTTCGAATCCCGCACGAAACAAGTATTTGTATGGCCTACTAATAATTGTTTCGGGTCTGGACGTTTGTCTATGTTTGTAAACTGCCTCCACGGTACAGGAGGGAACTTTTTGCTTAAATAAGGACAAATATACACACATAGTACATACATACACAATAATATACATATGCACATAGAAATCAATAAATATTTAATGTAAAAAAAATTGTCAGTTTCAAAAAGTATGTTACAGATTTTACTACACAGAGATTCGTCAAGATAGCCCTTTCATATCACACAATGTCTAAGCCCCTCAACAGTAAATGTCATCCATCCCGGCTATGTGTCAAATTTTGACAATCTGTAACTGTCATCCATCGCAGCGGTTAATTCCCGCCATTTTCCGCCATTTAAAAAAAACTGGATACTACTATTATACTTCGCTTTTAGCACTAATGTTATAATAATATATAAATTTAGATGAGAAAAACATTTTTATTATATATTATTGTTTAAACCATAACATTATACTCATATATTTAAAGAAAACACGAATTAAGTAAATTATTTCTCCCCAGGCAGTAAAATACAGCCGCAATGGTTGATACAGGTTGATACATATAAGATATAATTATATATATTATTTCATATGGGTACTATTGAGGGGATATAGCTTTCTCATACGGTCAGCAGTGAAATACCATGTTTCAGTTCCGTAGGTTATCATTGGAAACACACTGATTGAGTAAGAATTTGAGGTACACTGGGCAAGAAGATATTTCGCAATTTTCCGACATGGCTCATCCTAGTCCCAGTAGTGTTTAATTAATGATATTTAAATAGATTATGGAGCAATTATTCTGGCGCGGTGCTTCAGTGCATGTTGGCGGACTTCACTTTTCATATCTTGTTTATCCAGACATGCAGGTTTCCCCACGGTGTTTCTTTCACAGCCGATAAAACAGAACATACTCGTAGAACTGCAAATATTAATTTCTTTGACGGTAAAATCGAAATTGGTCTGCTTGCGTATTATGAATAGAATAAAATAGGACAGAATAAGACATTTATTGTAACAGTTGTAGGTTTAAGTGATTTAATATTATTATAGTAATTAAAATCACCACAACCTATCTATATTAAGGCTTACAATATTGTTAGCATCATGAACTTAGGGAACTAACTACTAACTACGAGTAACCCTAAACTGAGCTACCATGGCTCTTGTTATAAGAATTGCAAAAGAGCCGCGTTGATAAAGAATTAGAGATAAATAATACACTATATATTAAGATAATTATGATATTACTAAATTGGTAATTCAAATTTTAAATAATTTTTTATAATTATTTATAATTTAATTCTTAACTTATATATATCAATAATGATTATTTTATTGTCAACTATGATATGAATATTTACGTGGTAGAGCCATGCTGTAGCTATATACTGTTATATTTGAGCACGAATGGGTCTGCTCGACCGGGGCAGGACCACGCTCTCACAGAATACAAGCGTAAAATAGCAACTTAACACTGCTGTGTTTTGTATGGTGAGTGAAGAGAACCGGATACCCATTTTACTGGAAACTAGGTATTCCATCTTAGTCCTCACGGGTGACAACGCATCTGCATTTTGATTCGTAATCGACATTGGCCACAGCAACCACTTACCATCAGGTGGGCTGTGTGCTCGTTTGTTACCTTTATCCTGTAAAAAAATGATAGAGTAAGATTTATTAATGAGACGTTATTTAGATAAAAAATTATAAAAAGACCATTTATTTCATGTTGTTTTTTTTTTTTCAAAAAAAGAAATTTCTGATAAAATACAGCCTAGATCACTCCTGTTGGTGTTCTCTATCTGTTCATAAAGTTTCATTACAATCGTTTCAGCCATTCCAAAGATTAAAAAGAATTTCCAAAGATTAGACAGACCGACAGATAAAAATTTTAAAAATCGTTATTTATGTAATTGTGTACAAATAATTTAATCAACTCAAAATAAGGCAGCTATTTTAATATTGCAGATAGATACTTCATTGTTATTTATACGTAAGTATAGATTTATTTGATTGTGCCGTTTGCGTGAGACACTTTACGTGATTGAAACAATCTATTTAGCGAACGCTGGAATAAACGTTGCTTTGGAAACAGAATTAGAGAAGCTCTAACCAATCTTCATTGAAGGCGTTTGATGGGAATAATTATTTCGTTTAAAAGTAATAATGGATTGAATTTAGTAGGCATTGACAAATTTCTGTCGAGTGTTGGTCGATCTTTTATTATTTAAATTTACTTGTTGGCTTGGTACACTATGTTCTGACCTTTTCAGTAAACGGTATGATGAATTTCATTTCAAACTCACTGCGGACATTTAACAGTACGTGGGTCACTCGGAAAGTTTCCCATCCGAAAAAAATCCCATCCGAACAACTGTTTATATTATGGCCTACAGCTTGCAAATAATTATCTTGGGTCTGGCTCAACCATAATACGAAAGGGCACTAGTTACAATAGTTACTGTAAGAAAAAATATTAATTACATTGAACAATGTAATCCGTTTTTTTAACATAGTAAGGGTGATAAGCGTGCCCACAGTCTACGTGAAGGTAAGTGAGTGTGGCCCATAGACAGCTACATCTATCATCGATTAAAAATAAAACCCATGAGGGTAACCCTCCACCTCCCATAGCCCCACCAACCCTGCGGTAATACTTGCGCGGGGTTCTTTCCTACGTGCACTTTGTTGTCTACAAATTATTTATTCTACTCCTTGTCTCATATTGCCACTCGCCTTTCTGGGTATGACAAACACATAACACCTCCGGTTCGATCTCTTGTTATTTTCCCTTCTCCATGGCTGTTAATTATTAACTACTAGCTCATGAGGTACCTTGAGGATCACCAGCTGATTAGTGACCGCCAGTACGGTTTCCGTCGGGGTCGCTCAGCTGGTGATATTTTGGATTACCTAACTCGTTGGCCGTTAGTTTGGACATAGCGAAGGCCTTTGCTCGGGTTTGGCACAAAGCGCTTCTTTCGAAGCTTCCTTCCTATGGGCTTCCCAAGAAATTGTGCATTGGATCATCAGTTTTCTTGCAGATCGGAGCATCAAGGTCATAGTAGACGGTGCATGCTCCGATTACATAACCATTGACGCTGGTGTTCCATTAGGCTGCATGCTATCACCAACGCTGTTTCTTCTGCATATCGATGATATGTTGCAACAACATTCATTGCTATGCGGACGACAGCACTGGTGATGCTTTATACACCAGCCGTGCCAATATTTATTGGGAAAACGTCGCCAGTACCGGAACAAACTTGTGTCTGAAGTCGAGTCTTTGCTGAACAAAGTCTCGGATTGGGGCAACTAAATCTAGTCCAGTTTAATCCCCAGAAGACACAGTTTTGCGCGTTTACCGCTAAAAAGAACCCCTTTGTCGTATCTCCTCAGTTTCAGGCCACTCCCCTTGTTGCCTCAGCCAGTATCAAAATCCTCGGCGTCGACATATCGAATGACGTGCAGTGTCGTGGTCATCTGGCAGAGAAGGCCAAATTGGCCTCTAAAAGCTTGGCGTGCTCAGTAGAGCGGGTCAGTATTTCATACCGGCACACCGCCTGCAACTTTACAGGGCGCAGGTTTGGCCACACATGCAATACTGTTCCCATCTCTAGGCTGGGGCTCCTCGGTGCCAGCTCCTTCCATTTGATCGCATCCAGCGCAGAGCGGTTCAAAACGTCAGCGACCGACCTCTTTCTGATCGGCTTGACTCACTCATGCGACGAGATGTTGCATGTCTTTGCGTATTTTATCGCATCTACCACGTGGAGTGCTCTGAGGAATTGTTCGGACTAATTCCAGCCGCTCAATTTCACCATCGCACATCGCTACACAACTCGCGATACCATCCACACCATCTGGATGATTGGCGGTCCACCACTGTGTGATTTACAAGACGTTTTCTTCCTCGCACAACTTCCTTGTGGAATCGACTACCACCAGCGATTTTACGGGACCAACTTAGGGACCTTCAAGAAAAGGCCTACTCATTTATAAAAGGTCGGCAATGCATCTGCAATTTCCCTGGTGTTGCAGTTGTTCATGAGAGGCAGTAGTCACTTACCATCAGGTGAGTCGCATGCTCGTTTGCCCACCTATAAAAAAAGTCCTACGTGCATGCCATCTATGCACAAATTCACGCAGCCGGCTAAAGTTCTTCTTACCATCAACAAGGTCCGGGTAGTAAAACCCGGCCCGCCATTCCGTGTACCACTCCATCCATCATCTTATAGCGCAGGTCATCATACAGCGGGGTTAAGATAGAATGCCATTTTACTACTAAAAAGGATATTCGGTTCTCTGAACTCACGATACGAAACAGAAAATTTTTCTGTTATTTACGTTGGTACTTTGTGAGAAAGTCCTTTCCCTGTCGAGCCGAACCTTTCGTTTTTTAATCATAATAAATCTGAAATTCGTATACAAAGTTTAAAATACTCTAACTACGTTCACACAATACCCAAAATGGTTTGAGATTTCGTGTTCTACGCCCAACCGAAATAGTTTACAAGATTTCCGTTGTCTTAACAATATCTTGTCTTTATCGTTTAGTTTACGGTTTCTCTCCCATCTTTGTGCAAATTATAGGGTCGCAATTTGATGTCAAAACTGCGATGAATTTAACCGTAATTTCATAGTTGCCCAGTTAAATAATAGTATCTTATTTGTTTTACGTTAATTTTAAAATACCTAAGCTTGGATAAAGCAGTTATTAAAATTTTCTTTAACTGCCTCGATGTCTATGGGCCACAGCATCCACTTACCATCAGGTGGAATGTGTGCTCGTTTGTCACCCTTATTCTATAAAAAAATGGGTAATAAACTATATAATTAAAAACAATAAAATGCCGTTTTGTAGTAACGTAAGAAATCCACTACCGATATCATCCCGTGGGATAAACCGGTACACAGAAAAATAACGAGTCAAATAGCATGAAACTGCTATTTTGAGCTGGTATTCTATGAGAGCGTGGTTCTTCCCGTTCGAGTCGGCCCATTCGTGCTGAAAACACTTTAGTGCTTCGTATGTAAAAGTACTCCGTAACTGCTACTGTGTACTGTATCGTGGCGCTGTAAGAATATCCACCACGCCATATCGTCTCGTGGGTGTCGTAAGAAGCGACAGAGGAAATGAAACAGGAGACGAGGACCAGCACCTTTCTAATAACAACTCAAAATAATATGATTGCGGTTGCCTACCGCCTTTAGGTGTGGCAACAATGAAAACATCCCCTCATGAGATAATCTTTGGGGTAGGCCTGTGTACAGCAGTGGACTTTGATAGGCTGAAGTGAATCATTGAATTGTAATTAATGATATGTACTGTCAGAACACTCCGTGGGAGTCCTTTGTACTCGTATAATTTTGGATAGTTCCATGTTGAACACTGAGTAGTGGCGGTGTAAAATATCCACTACCCTATATCATCTAATCACTATAATCAAATCACTATAGATTAAAGACGTATGTCTTGTGAAGTAACGTCACATATTACTACTACAATAGACATGCAATTTTTCTAGTAAATCAGAAGATACGATTGTACTTACTCTGACATTTAGCATAGTATAAAGATACCAAAGATGACCACTTGTCATTAAATCTATACGCATAAATTATACGCAAGATCTTTCAATAGTGTTTCACTTTTTCCATAGTTGAAAATTAAATTGGAAGAAGCGAGACAAGTATATTGACTCAATTTATGTAGAATTGTAGGGTCCTACGAATTTTAGGTTTCCATGAATTGAAGGTACGATGTATACACATATGTATGTAATTACTCTGAGCGTCGCACAGAATTGAGGTTGCCGTCAAAGAATTTTTTAAATGTCGCCGACAAATAATTACTGGCACATTGACTGAAGGAGCTGGGAATTTTGAATCATTTAAAATATTTTTAAATAATTTGGGGAGTGTACCTAAGTCAAGGCAATATTTTATATTAACGATCCGCCCCGGCTTCGCACGTGTGATATCTGGATCTCAACAATAGTGCCACCTACTATCTAAGCCATCCAGGGATCCACTAAAACGCACACAAAAAATGCCATCAAAATCGTTCGAGCCGTTATCGAGTAGAAATATTAGAAAGGTATCTGTGCTTTATTAATTATAAGTGTACAGTTGAAAATGAAATACAGCTTGCTTAATATACAAACTTAAAAATGTAATTGATTAAGGTCGAATTTCGACAACTAGGCGATTGCTAGTGCTAATAAATAGATCCAAAAAACACGTCTGATCGTCTGCTAACACTACTGCCATTATACGTAGGTTGCACTGCGTGGTCGCCCAACGCCGTGCTTGCTGAGACTATCACTCGAGAACCTTTTTTATCCAACGGTTTGTCAGTCTTTCTATATGGCAGGTCCATTGCCACTTTAGCATAAATATCCGTTGGGCTTTATCGATTGCTCTTGTTTTGTTGCGGGTATCGAATTATTTATTTTATTTGTTTAAAAGTTTAAATGTAACATCTTAAAGCTAACGGTATATCAACCCTGGGTAAGACAGTTGGCAGTTGCAAAACGTCTTACTAATAGAAAGTGTACATTTATTAAAAATTTCGATTAAACATTGGTTAGTATACAAATTTGACGGCTCCGTGGCGCAGTGGCTTAGTAATGAGTTGCAGCACTGGGAGCCGCTGGTTCGAATCCCGCACGAAATAAGTATTTGTATGGCCTACTAATAATTGTTTCGGGTCTGGACGTTTGTCTATGTTTGTAAACTGCCTCCACGGTACAGGAGGAAATTCTAGTGTGAGGGTAACCTTTTGCTTAAATAAGGACAAATATACATACATAGTACATACATACACAATAATATACATATGCATATAGAAATCAATAAATATTTAAAGTAAAAAAAAAAATGTCGTTTCAAAAAAGTATGTTACGGATTTTACTACGCTGAGATTCGTCGAGATAGCCCTTTCATATCACACAATGTCTAAGCCCCTTAACAGTAAATGTCATCCATCCCGGCTATGTGTCAAATTTTGACAATCTGTAACTGTCATCCATCGCAGCGGTTAATTCCCGCCATTTTCCGCTATTTAAAAAAAAAACTGGATACTACTATTATACTTCGCTTTTAGCACTAATGTTATAATAATATATAAATTTAGATGAGAAAAACATTTTATTACATATTATTATTTAAACCATAACATTATACTCATATATTTAAAGAAAACACGAATTAAGTAAATTATTTCTCCCCAGGCAGTAAAATACAGCCGCAATGGTTGATACAGGTTGATATATATAACATATAATTATATATATATTATATCATATACTATTGAGGGGATATAGCTTTCTCATACGGTCAGCAGTGAAATACCATATTTCAGTTCCGTAGGTTATCATTGGAAACACACTGGTTGAGTAAGAATTTGAGGTACACTGGGCAAGAAGATATTTCGCAATTTTCCGACATGGCTCAGCCTAGTCTCAGCAGGGTTAGCATGGGCAGGTGACAAATTTTATCCCCGGGGAAAGGAGAAAATGTTTATCCCCTCGCTTAGTTTTATCCACCCTTAGAACATGGGCACACCGGTGAATATAATATCCACAATAGATAAAATGGGAGATAGACTTAGACTTAGATAGTTTTTTTGTATGAATATAAAATTCAACCCACGTCCAATGAATTAGGATAAAATTGTCCTTTCAAATGTCAAAAAGCATAATTTTATATCTTTCATTTGCTCCATGCTACGGACGGGGATATATGTCTACTCGTTATGTCAAACGGGGATATACTTCTCCCCGTTTGACATAACAAGATAATTTTATCTCTTGTCAGTGGATATAATCGGGGGATAAAATGTTTGTTCCTCGCCCATGCTAGCCGGGCTGTAGTGTTTAATTAATGATACTTAAATAGATTATGAAGTAATTATTCTGGCGCGGTGCTTCAGTGCATGTTGGCGGACTTCACTTTTCGTATTTTGTTTATCCAGACATGCAGGTTTCCCCACGGTGTTTCTTTCACAGCCGAGCAAGTGATAAAACAGAACATACACATAGAACTGCAAATATTAATTTCTTTGACGGTAAAATTGAAATTGGTCAACTTGCGTATTATGAATAGAATAAAATAGGACAGAATAAGTCATTTATTGTAACCGTTGTAGGTTTAAGAGATTTAATATTATTCTAGTAATTAAGATCACCACAACCCGTCTATATTAAGGCTTACAATATTGTTAGCATCATGAACTTAGGGAACTAACTACTAACTACGAGTAACCCTAAACTGAGCTACCATAGCTCTTGTTATAAGAATTGCAAAAGAGCCACGCTGATAAAGAATTAGAGATAAATAATACACTATATATTAAGATAATTATGATATTACTAAATTGGTAATTCAAATTTTAAATTTTTTTTTTATAATTATTTATAATTTAATTCTTAACTCGTATATTTCAATAATGATTATTTTATATATATTATATATTATTATTTTATATATTTTATATTATATTATATCACAGAATACCAGCGTAAAATAGCAACTTAACACTGCTGTGTTTTGTATGGTGAGTGTAGAGAACCGGATACCCATTTTACTGGAAACTAGGTATTCCATCTTAGTCCTCACGGGTGACAACGCGTCTGCATTTTCTGCAGGATAGATGTAGATGTCTAGGGCCACAGCAACCACTTACCATCAGGTGGGCTGTGTGCTCGTTTGTTACCTTTATCCTGTAAAAAAATGATAGAGTAAGATTTATTAATGAGACGTTATTTAGATTAAAAATTATAAAAAGACCATTTATTTCATGTATATATTGTTTTTTTTTTTCAAAAAAGTAATTTCTTATAAAATACAGCCTAGATCTTATAAGTATCAAAAAAATTTTTATGGAAGAGTGGGATCCCTAACACAGGTATTGATATACTTAAAGGAGACCCAGCCTTTAAATTTAAGATACTGAATAAAGAATTCAATTTGAATTTTTTAGAATGCCACATTATTTGAAAGTTTTCCAAATAAGTATAAAAGTATTATACATTTTGGAATGCTTATATGCTTCTCCAAATATTTCGTAAATAATATTATATTATATTAGTTAATGAAACAAAAATAACCAATATAGTTTAAGACCTCTTCACCGATGATTGCGGATGTGTCGAGGTATTTATTGCATTAAGATCTTCACACATTACTCTGTTTAGGGATAAAAAATTGCATTTACTTGCTCCTTTTTGATACGGACCCAAAACACATCGCAAGATAAAATAAATTTTTCAAAAACTTTTATTTTTATAAAACATATTTGATTTTTATAACGAAATTTATAAAAACACACCGTGATGGCTGGCACAAAAAACGCAATGACATTGCGTTTGACGTACAGGTGGATATAGTGTTGTACATATATTCTGCCGTTCCAAAATTTTGTTTTAGGAGCTTGGATAACTGTGATGCTACTGGTATAAAATACGGCGTACTACATGTTGTAAAGAACGTCTCGGACAAGGAGAGAGTATAATTCTATAAAAAAAAAACTACGTATAAAAAAGGGTATTAGACTATATAATTAAAAAACAATAAAATGCCGTTTTGTAGCAACGTAAGAAATCCACTACCCGATATCATCCCGTGGGATGAACCGGTACAGAGAAAAATAACGAGTCGTTACTCACCGGCGAGTAGTAACGAAACACAACAGCATGAAATTGCTATTTTGAGCTGGTATTCTATGAGAGCGTGGTTCTTCCCCGTTCGAGTCGGCCCATTCGTGCTGAAAACACTTTAGTGCTTCGTATGTAAAAAGTACTCCGTAACTGCTACTCTGTACAGTGTCGTGGCGGTGTAAGAATATCCACCACGCCATATCGTCCCGTGGGTGTCGTAAGAAGTGACAGAGGGAAATGAAACAGGAGACGAGGACCAGCACCTTTCAAATAACAACTCAAAATAATATGATTGCGGTTGCCTACCGCCTTTAGGTGTGGCAACAATGAAAATATCCCCCTCATGAGACAATCTTTGGGGTAGGCCTATGTGCAGCAGTGGACTTTGATAGGCTGAAGTGAATCAATGAATTTTAATAAATGATTTGTGCTGTCAGGACACTCCCATGGGAGTCCTTTGTATAATTGGATAGTTCCATGTTGAACACCGAGTAGTGGCTGTGTAAAAATATCCACTACCCTATATCATCCCGTGGGTGTCGTAAAAAACGACTGAGGGACACCAATCAGGAGATGCGCAGCAGCATCTTCCTAATAACGACAAAAAATAAATAATAACCGGCCAAGTGCGAGTCAGACTCGCGCTTGAAGGGTTCCGTACCATCATAATACACGTTTCTAGTAGGGGAGTCCCCTTTAATTTGTAATTTATTTTTATTTTTATTATTTGTTGTTGTAGCGGCAACAGAAATACACATTCTGTGAAAAATTTAACTGTCTACCTGTTACGGATCACGAGATACAGCCCGCTGGCAGACTGACGGACGGACGGACGGACGGACGGACAGCGGAGGCTTAGTTATAGGGCCCTGTTGGTTACCCTTCGGCTACGGAACCCGCGAACTACAGAACTGTGGTTGCCAACTCGCTTGTCAAGCGTAGCAACTATGGCAAATATCCCTATGAGGCTATATGGGGAAAGCCTATGTTCAGCAGTGGACTTGTAACGGCAACGGTATGAAAGTGAGATTCTGACGGGTCGATGTGGTGAATTTATTTATACTGTACAAATATAACCTCTTCTACTTAATAATTTGAAACAATGATTTCAATAAAATATAAACTTGTTTATTAGTGGTTTGTTTACGTTTGTAGTCCACGTTATTAAATACAAGGGAAGTAATTAATATTAAGAATGGTTTGAAACGCTTTAAGCGATATTGATATTATTTGGGGGATTCTGAAGTTAATTATATAATTCCAATAAATCATTTTGCCTGAAATGAGACGTTTCAGTATGAAAACTAAAAATGATTGGTTTTCTTGAAAATAAAAACCGCTTATATTTAAAAATAAAAAAGGGCTTTGTCGCGTATATGACGTATTTTATACGTTTATGACGCCCTGGTAATTACAACAAAAAATGATAATTCTATAATATTTTATTTCCAATTTAATTTAAACACCTCAAAATAAGGCAGCTATTTCAATATTGCAGAGACACTTCATTTTTATTTATACGTAAGTATAGATTTATTTGATTGTGCCGTTTGCGTGAGACACTTTACGTGATTGAAACAATCTATTTAGCGAACGCTGGAATAAACGTTGCTTTGAAACAGAATTAAAAGCTCTAACCAATCTTCATTGAAGGCGTTTGATAATAATTATTTCGTTTTAAGTAATAATGGATTGAATTTAGTAGGCAATGATAAATTTCTGTCGAGTGTTGGTCGATCTTTTATTATTTAAATTTACTTGTTGGCTTGTTACACTATGTTCTGACCTTTTCAGTAAACGGTATGATGAATTTCATTCCAAACTCACTGTGAAGCTTTAACAGTACGTGGGTCACTCGGAAAGTTTTCCATCCGAAAAAATCCCATCCGAACAACTGTTTATATTATGGCCTACAGCATGCAAATAATTATCTTGGGTCTGGCTCAACCATAATACGAAAGGGCACTAGTTACCATAGTTACTGTAAGAAAAATTATTAATTACATTGAACAATCTGATACGTTTTTTAAACATAGTAAGGATGATAAGCGTGCACACAGTCTACGTGAAGGTAAGTGAGTGTGGCCCATAGACAGCTATATCTATCATCGATTAAACATAAAACCCGTGAGGTAACCCTCCACCTCCCAGCCCCACCAACCTGCGGTTTTACGGGCCGAATCTCGAGATATGCACACAATACTTGCGCGGTTCTTTCCTACGTGCACTTTGTTGTCTACAAATTATTTATTCTACTCCTTGTCTCATATTGCCACTCGCCTTTCTGGGTATGACAAACACATAACACCTCCGGTTCCGGGTAGATCTCTTGTTATTTTTCCCTTCTCCATGGCAGTCAATTATTAACTGCTAGCTCATGAGGTACCTTGAGGATCACCAGCTGATTAGTGACCGCCAGTACGGTTTCCGTCGGGGTCGCTCAGCTGGTGATATTTTGGATTACCTAACTCGTTGGCCGTTAGTTTGGACATAGCGAAGGCCTTTGCTCGGGTTTGGCACAAAGCGCTTCTTTCGAAGCTTCCTTCCTATGGGCTTCCCAAGAAATTGTGCATTGGATCATCAGTTTTCTTGCAGATCGGAGCATCAAGGTCATAGTAGACGGTGCATGCTCCGATTACATAACCATTGACGCTGGTGTTCCATTAGGCTGCGTGCTATCACCAATGCTGTTTCTTCTGCATATCGATAGTCTATATATATATATCGAGTCTCGGACTGGGGTGCAGTTTAATCCCCAGAAGACACAAGTTTGCGTTTACCGCTAAAGAACCCTTTGTCGTATCTCCTCAGTTTCAGGCCACTCCCCTTGTTGCCTCAGCCAGTATCAAAATCCTCGGCGTCGACATATCGAATGACGTGCAGTGTCGTAGTCATCTGGCAGAGAAGGCCAAATTGGCCTCTAAAAGCTTGGCGTGCTCAGTAGAGCGGGTCAGTATTTCATACCGGCACACCGCCTGCAACTTTACCCCATGGAATACTGTTCCCATCTCTAGGCTGGGGCTCCTCGGTGCCAGCTCCTTCCATATGATCGCATCCAGCGCAGAGCGGTTCAAAACGTCGGCGACCGAGCTCTTTCTGATCGGCTTGACTCACTCATGCGACGAGATGTTGTATGACTTTGCGTATTTTATCCCATCTACCACGTGGAGTGCTCTGACGCTCTGAGGAATTGTTCGGACTAATTCCAGCCGCTCAATTTCACCATCGCACATCGCGACACAACTCGCGATACCATCCACACCATCTGGATGATTGGCGGTCCACCACTGTGTGATTTACAAGAGGTTTTCTTCCTCGCACAACTTCCTTGTGGAATCGACTACCACCAGCGATTTTACGGGACCGACTTAGGGACCTTCAAGAAAAGGCCTACTCATTAATAAAAGGCCGGCAATGCATCTGCAATTTTCCTGGTGTTGCAGTTGTTCATGAGAGGCAGTAGTCACTTACTATTAGGTGAGCCGCATGCTCGTTTGCCCACCTATAAAAAAAGTCCTACGTGCATGCCATCTATGGAAAAATTCACGCAGCCGGCTAAAGTTCTTCTTACCGTCAACAAGGTCCGGGTAGTAAAACCCGGCCCGCCATTCCGTGTACCACTCCATCCACCATCTTATAGCGCAGGTCATCATACGGGGCTAAGATAGAATGCCATTTTTATACTAAAAAGGATATTCGGTTCTCTGAACTCACGATACGAAACACAGAAAATTTGTCTGATATTTACGTTTGTACTTTGTGAGAAAGTCCTTTCCCTGTCGAGCCAAACCTATCGTTTTTGTAATCATAATAAATCTGAAAAAAAAAACAAAGTTTAAAATAGCAGCAAACTTTATAAAACTACGTTCACACAATACCTAAGATGGTTTGAGATTTCGTGTTCTACGCCCAACCGAAATAGTTTACAAGATTTCCGCTGTCTAAACAATATCTTGTTGCCAAGTCTTTATCGTTTAGTTTACGGTTTCTCTCCCATCTTTGTGGCAAATTATAGGGGTCGCAATTTGATGTCAAAACTGCGTTGAATTTAACCGTAATTTCGCATAGTTGCGCAGTTAAATAATAATATCTTATTTGTTTTTACGTTAATTTATTACCTAAGCTTGGATAAAGCAGTTATTAAAATTCACTTTAACTGCCTCGATGTCTATCCTCGATGCTGTGGCATCCACTTACCATCAGGTGGAATGTGTGCTCGTTTGTCACACTTATTCTATTAAAAAAAAACTACGTATAAAAAAGGGTATTAGACTATTTAATTAAAAAACAATAAAATGCCGTGTTGTAGCAACGTAAGAAATCCACTACCCGATATCATCCCGTGGGATGAACCGGTACAGAGAAAATAACGAGTCGTTACTCACCGGTGAGTAGTAACGAAACACAACAACATGAAACTGCTATTTTGAGCTGGTATTCTATGAGCGCGTGGTTCTTCCCCGTTCGAGCCGGCCCATTCGTGCTGAAAACACTTTAGTGCTTCGTATGTAAAAAGTACACCGTAACTGCTCCTGTGTACTGTGTCGTGGCGGTGTAAGAATATCCACCACGCCATATCGTCTCGTGGGTGTCGTAGAGACGACAGAGAGAAATGAAACAGGAGACGAGGACCAGCACCTTTCAAATAACAACTCAAAATAATATGATTGCGGTTGTCTACCGCCTTTAGGTGTGGCAACAATGAAAATATCCCCTCACGAGACAATCTTTGGGAAGGCCTATGTACAGCAGTGGACTTTGATAGGCCGAAGTGAATCAATGAATTGTAATAAATGATTTGTGCTGTCAGAACACTTTTGTATAATTGAAAATTAGTTCCATGTTGAACACTGAGTAGTGGCGGTGTAAAATATCCACTACCCTATATCATCCGTGGGTGTCGTAAAACGCGACTGAGGACACTAATCAGGGATGCGCAGCAGCGTCTTCTAATAACGACAAAAATAAATAATAACCGGCCAAGTGCGAGTCAGACTCGCGTTTGAAGGGTTAAGTACCATCGTAATACGTTTCTAGTAGGGGAGTCCCTTTCATTTTAATTTTATTTTTATTATTTGTTGTTGTAGCGGCAACAGAAATACACATTCTGTGAAATTTTCAACTGTTTACCTATTACGGATCATGAGATACAGCCCGCTGGCAGACTGACGGACGGACGGACGGACGGACAGCAGGCTTAGTTATAGGGTCCCGTTGGTTACCCTGGCTACGGAACCCTAAGAACTGTGGTTGCCAACTCGCTTGTCAAGCGTGTCAACTATGGCAAATATCCCTATGAGGCTATATGGGGAAGGCCTATGTTCAGCAGTGGACTTGTAACGGCAACGGTGTGTGCCGACCGAGGTGGATTTATTTATACTGTACAAATAGAATCTCTTCTACTTAATAAATTGAAACAATGGTTTCAATAAAATATAAACTTGTTTATTAGTGGTTTGTTTACGTTTGTATTCCACGTAATTAAATACAAGGGAAGTAATTAATCTTAAGAATGGTTTGAAACGCTTTAAGCGATATTGATATTATTTGGGGGATTCTGAAGTTAATTATATAATTCGAATAAATCATTTTGCCTGAAATGAGACGTTTCAGTATGAAAACTAAAAGTGATTGGTTATCTTGAAAAAAAAAAACAACCGCTTACATTTAAAAATAAAAAAGGACTTTGTCGCGTATATGACGTATTTTATACGTTTATGACGCCTTGGTAATTACAACAAAAAATGATAATTCTATAATATTTTATTTCCAATTTAATTTAAACACCATTCAAAGTAAATAATATAATTTTAATGAAACCTTAGAGCTTTTTTTTTGGATCCGAATAAATATAGAGTCGATTGTAAAACTAGCTAGTTTTTGTAGCCGATGTTTTATAGTATAAACCAATTTTGTTAACAATATTCTCCTTTATTTATTTATTTATTCAGAAAACTTTCGACTACCAATAAACAGAGTAGGTAGAAAGTAATTTTAGACACGGTGGTATGTTTGACTGCAGTTGCAATACTTTCAATAATGGTGATCAAATTTTCATTACGTTTTTCCGGTAAATTGTTAATTTCAACATTACAAATACATGACTGTTGTTCCATATTCCAAGAGGGCAATTTTTACTTCATTTTCATTTTCACTCCACAAGTTGGTCTTAGATTCTAAATCTGATATACGTTTTTCTAAGGCTACAGATGTCTTGTGTAAGTCATCATATTTACTACTTATAAATTCAATAGAATCTTTAATCTCACTCAGCTGTTTAATATAAACTGACATTTTTTCATCTTGTCTGGAAAACCAGTTTTCCATTATGCTTAGAATCTTATCTTGAAAGTTGAGAAAATCTACTGTGTTAATTGGCCATCATCATCATCATCACAGCCCTTCACGAGTCCACTGCTGAACATAGGCCTCTCCCAAGGAATGCCACAAAGCACGGCCCTGAGCCTCCTGCATCTATCGACTTTTACAGGTCGTCACTCCATCTAGTGAAGGTGGGTCACCTTACACATTACCTACCGATACGAGGCTCCCACTTGAGAACCTTTTTTTTCCATCGGTTGTCGGTTATTCGAGTTATATGGCCGGCCCATTGTCACTTCAGCTTACTAATCCGTTACAGGCCAAGTACTTGTACAAGTAATGTGACATATTCAAGAGGTGACTGATTAGTAAAAAGGGAAGGATTTTTAGGTATAAAAGAAGCATCACTTACATCGACTGTGTTACCTTCCACTTTTTCGTCCATCTGTTTAGAAGTACTGTCCATAATTAAAGAAGTATGATATACAATCTCTGTATGCAAATTAGCCTGTGTGCAATATTATGCAGTTCCGAGCAATGTGAGTCACAGCGGTACGGTTTTTTTTTATAGAATAAGGGTCACAAACGAGCACACAGTCCACCTGATGGTAAGTGGTTGCTGTGGCTCATAGACATCTATCTTCGTTTGCGAATTTAAATGCAGATGCGTTGTCACCCGTGAGGACTTAGATGGATCTTTTCCAGTAAAAAGGGTCTCCGGTTCTCTACACTCACCATATGAAACACAGCAGCATTGAGCTGCTATTTTAAGCTGGTATTCTATGAGAGCGTGGTCCTTCACCGGTCGAGCCGACCCATTCGTGCTACAACTATACTATTAATATAGCTGCAGCATGGCTCTACCACGTAAAAAAACGGTATGATAATATAGCTTGTAAAGATATTTTTTGTAGATAACTCACTTTAAATGCTAACTACTTGGAATACGATTGCATTTTACTGTTCGGTTAATAGTTGCACTGGAAAATAAATCGGACGTCAACTCGCTACGCGTCCGAAATACGGCACGAATAATTAAGCTATAGGAAACCAATTTTGGGTTTTCACTAAAAGGACTTTATCGCACCAATCGTAGGTTTAGCTAGGTAACATCAGACAGTAATTAACTAAACTTAACAGATTAACAAAATAAAAACAAAATCATCCGCTGGAGTCCAAAAAGGGTTTACTCAGAACTCTTCTCATTGAAGTGACACGTGGGTTGAAGAGGTCTGAAACCAACAATTGAGATAATATAGTTCTTGCTCACACGATACATACGAGATAGCTATTATGCCTATAATTTGTCCTGGCTGCGGGTCGTGATAGTAGGACCTTTCGTCGAACATTTTAGGAGTTTTATTATTTAATTTCTAAAGTAGATCTGGACAGTCAGAAATGAAGTTATTTGTCATCATCTGATAACGGGTCTGATTGAATTCTTTTGCGTATAACTGACAGTAATCAAGGACAAATCCAAATTACAATTATCTCCTCTGTATTTCTGGACATATCCTATCGAAATTGAGAACGTCATGATGCAGTATGGTAAGTTAGTGGAAAAGGCATTGGTGGCATTGTCCAAATATCAACCTCAACAGAACGAAAGGTTGTCAACTTATTGAATTAAGATAAAATACAAGAAACATTTGTTTCTTTTGAAGGCTAACTGTAAAATATAGTAGATGGCGAAAAATAAAAATAAAAGAAACAAATATGTTCATATTTGTTTCTTTTATTTTATATAACATATGTTTCAAATTAATATTTTCTTATACCACACTATTAGTACGATATAGATTAGAACGGCGACAGGCAGCAGCATTAA
Source organism: Parnassius orleans (assembly GCA_029286625.1). Lineage (NCBI taxonomy): Eukaryota > Metazoa > Arthropoda > Insecta > Lepidoptera > Papilionidae > Parnassius > Parnassius orleans. Next base: position 2,823,767 of record JAGSMP010000040.1, read on the forward strand.
GCGAGACTTCTGGTACTGCAATGGATTAGGGCAAATCCTCCCCACAACGGAGAGTCCCGTGTCCGTTAATTGTTGATAAAGATGAGACATACAATAGAAATATACTATCATAGGCCTCACCTAAACACTGCCACAAAACGTGGTCCTCAGCCACCTGCATCTCTTACCAGGTTTTAATCCATTTAGGGGGCCGCCCTACACTTCGCTTACCGGTACGAGACTGCCACTCGAAAACCTTTCCTCCCTATAAATGTTGTCGGTTCTTTGAGCTATATGGCCGGCCCATTGCCACTTCAGCTTACTAATCCGTTGGGCTATGTCGGTCACTCTACTGCGGATATCCTCATTTATAAGTTCAAAACGCAGATAAATTCTGAGCATAGCTTGTTTTCAAACGGTTAGTGGCGTTAACTTGGCCCATCGTTCTCACCGGCATCACTTGCAAGTGCGTAGTACGGCATGCATTTTACACCGGCACATCGTTCGCATCGGCGTCACTTGCCTTTACGTACACAGCATGCATTCTCCACAGGCATTAAGGACGCACCGGCAATCGGACTGCATTATCTACCTCCGGTCTGAGCAGGGGGGTGATGTGGTGACGCTGTAGTCGCGCCACAAGCGAAACGAACCGAAGCCTAAATCACGCTATCAAAGTTCCGAAGCTCAGCGAGTATATATTGATTACCTTCGAACTATCAGATGGAGCATTGGCCGCTCCCCGGGCCGAAGACCTTGCCCGGCGGGAGATCTCCCCTTTTCTATCCATGGCCAAAGTGGTAAATAAAATAATGCTTTCCAGACTGAATTCCGGTCACAGCGGCTAGTCTCGACCGACTAGCCACCTGCGCAGGATAGTGCACGTGTGTGCAGAGTGCACCTCGGCACTCTCTATTCCCTAACTGTCATACTCCGATGGGACGGTAATCCAACACGACCGAAGAGAGTTCAGGCGCATGACCAACGGCTTTACCTGGTTTCCGAAAAACTGGGAAGAATCATCGCCAACTTTCTGACTCCGGGCTCCTACTGAGTATTTTTTGACAGAAAAACCCAATAACTGATTTTAGCCCGACCCGGAATTCGAAACCAGGGACCTCATGAGCAGAAATCGCGTTTACGACCTCTAGACCAACGAGGCAGTAAGTAATTAAAGAGCATTTATTACTTTTCTAACTTTCTTGGGCAACAACATGCTGTTAATAAAGAAAGCCTACTCGACTCTAATGGTTATTTTCCACGACCACAATCTTTAGTTAAGTTTCATGGCCCATTACATGACTCGAGGCGGGTGCACGAACTGGGTCATTCTCATTACTCTCAATCGTAAATAGTCGCGATGTCGATACGATTCTGGTAACTTAATAAAGGGGTTTCCGTTTCGCCGAACACAGAGGCTTAATACATTATTCAGAGATGTTAATACATATATTAAATGTGACATGAAAAAGATCTATAAAAAGAAATGAATTTACTGGAAACATGAAACAAAATTAGATTTAATTAGTTACTACCATTGCTAGGGTTGGTTTATTCAGTAGTATTTGATTTAGGTTAGTTCGGTGTTCACAGTAATGAAGAATAGAATAGAATACAACAAGAATACTTATTGAAAGCCATTTATGTTGTTACCACTGGTTCGGAGAAAACCTCTGTTCTAAGAGCAACCAGCAAGAAATACAACGGAAATATTTTTATACATTGATTTACATTAAAATTGTAATATGAAGACATTTAGAAACAGCGTGATAGTGATCACCTCATTCCCAGGGATTGTTATTAATCATGTTTTCTACAAGTATCAATAGAATAGAATAGAATAGAATAGAATATTTTTTATTCAATATAGATTACATGTGTAATTCTTATTGAAAGTAATTTTTTACTTTACCACTGGTTCGAAAAAAACCTTTGACAAGTGGATGCTGCGGCGAATAGACATCAACATCTATCCTCGATTAAGAATCAAAATACTGAGCGTTATCACCTCTGAGTACTAAGGTGGAATGCCTCGTTTCCAGTAAAAAGGTTCTCTGGTTCTCAACAATTGCCCAATGAAACTGCACCAGTAAGCTGTTATTTCAGTGCCGGTTTTTAAGAGAGCGACCAATCTATTTGTGCTACAACTATAATATAGATGCAACGTGGTTCTATGACCTACAACACTGCAGCATAAATCTGAGTCGGATGCCTATTTGTTGCTTCAATAATGAAAATGTAATATTATATATATGTGGTGCTATAATGTATTATATTATGAAGATTCTGATGATCGTTTGGCCGTTGCAGCAAAAGGGGGAGATCGTCCGCCGGGCAAGATGTTTCGCCCGAGAAGCAGGCACTCCATGTGGTTTTACAGAGCTGTTCTATTTATATCGCAGTACTTTGGAACTTTGATAGCGTTATTTAGGCTTCGGTGCGTTTTGCTTGTGGCGCGACGACAGTGCTACAACAACCGTGTAGTGGCGGTGTAAGAATATCCACTACCCCATATCATCCCGTGGGTGTCGTAAGAGCCGAAAAGTGAAAACAAACCAGAAGATGAGCATCAGTATCTTCCTAATAACAACAAAATACGATAAAACTGCGGCTACCAATTCGCCTGCCAAGCGTTGTAACTATAGCAAAGGAGGTCTATGTTCAGCAGTTGCTTTGTGATAGGCAGTATCAGTAACTAAAGATGTTTATTTCTTTCATTCTTTTCTTTTTGCCGACATTCACCATACAGCTCAGGTTGGCCCAATATTTTTGTCAACTGTGGAAAATAAAATTTTGCAACGAGGCATAGATTGTTCGGTTAGACGTGAACAAAACTAATAACTTTTGAGTACGCAGTTTAATGCAAACTTTACACAAGAGGAACTCTGCGTTTAAGTTTGAACCCAGGAGTATACTTGCTAGCAACGCAAAAGTTTCCAGAACGCATTGGAGAGTTTGTAAACATCTACTGCCTATTATAGTATAAGATTAATCGTGTTGTTTAAAGGGTTGTGTTTATACTGAAATCTAACACAGTAATAACTAGTTTCCGTGCGATATACGATATCATTATAATTATCGCCGTGTAGGTGCGGCGAAGAGATTACCCAACCCTCTTGCATAATATTGATTTTACGCGTTTTATCGCATTTACTTTTAACTTTTAATACCCGACGTTTCAGGATTAAATGGGATAAAATCTGTAAAATTAATTTTATACACAAGGGTGGAGTGTTCGCGTAAATTAAAAAAAAACATTCAGTGAAACCCCTCCCTCTTACAACTAGCAGTGTTGCCTTCTGAAGGGTAAAGAGAACCAGTGTAATTACAGGCTGTGGGGTATTCCATTTTTTTGGCAGGGCCGCACTACTAACGCGGTGTTGGTTAAGTAGTTGGGGGTAGAGGAGTGTCGATGCGTTGCCCTCCCTACTCTTTGCGATCGAATCTAGGTCGGCTGCAGAGCTATACACCTTGAAGGCTGGTGCTTCACAGTGCTTGTTTTTCTGGCCCAATGGCCGTCGTGGATTGGACTCGTGGAGGGTGGGGGGGAGTCCCGGACCATGACGGTGAATTAGCCACAGGCTCAGCATTACAGAAACCTATTCCCCCTCGCTTTGAAGACACCGATTGTAAGTAGATAGGAAGAGAAATACTGGCAAGTTATTATACATATTTGTTAACCAAGAATGTTTCATTAATTCGCCATTTCATAAAGTTGAAACGCTACATTTTGCTTGCTTGCTTGTCATACATTTGTCGCAGTATTGCTTGTGTTAGTAAATTACCTACCCATCCTAGAGTCTATAATAATCTAACACGTGCATACATTACGCTAAGCAACAGCGAGTTTTTTTTTATAGAATAAGTGGTTGGAAAAAATTCAGAGTTCACCTGATTAAGTAGATGCTATTGTCCTTGGTCACCTACATGTAATCACTCATGAGGCAGAAAACAGGGTCTCAGGTTCTCGTCAGTTCATTCATCATTGAATATTAAATGTACATAGATTTATATAATCTAAATATTTTTTGGAACGAAGTTAGTCTAGGCGAGAAAAAGTGTAAGATTTTTCCGTCACGACCCCTTCTGACGTAGTGTAGACGGCCTTGGCGGCTATAAGGAAGCGAGATGGAATAATATCCATCTCCTCGCACTTTTTCTTATCTTGCCATGAAAGAAACATTATTTTAATTTTAAATGACGTTTCATTTTAATAGACGCTAGTAATTCATTTATTTGTATTTGTTAATCAATAATATAATACGTTTATCAATAATAATATACTAAGAAACGAACTTCGTTACAACCGAGTGTTCCACGACACTCACGCATGTTTTTTTTTAAATCTATATGGTTTCTTAATCTATATGGTTTAAGGAAGGCCTATGTTCAGCAGTGAACTTTTATAGGCTGTTATGGATGGATGGATGAATCTATATATTATCTTGTTTACATTGCGATGAATACAGTAAGAATAACCACCACCCCATATAAAAGAAGCGAGAGAGGTGTGTCTAGGTCGTGCTGAATGGAAATCCATAGTCTCTGTCTACCCCTCTAGGTGACAGACGTACGAGTTTATGTATAACAAATATATTATGTATTATTACATAATTACTGTCTTTAGTGAGGTATTCTATAATAATGGTGCAAAACATGCTTGTCAAAAATATTATAATTCTTTTTATTATGACTAAAACGTAAAGAATACAATAACAGAGAAAAATATTTTGACTCAAAGGATTTATATCAAAGACTACACTTTGTCCATTCAAAACAGACCGAATCCTATCTGTGAAGTTACAGTTGAACGGAATTGAAAAAGAAAGTTGACATTTTTTTTGCCAAAAGAATTGGTAGGTACCAGAAGTTTGACAGGTTATCAATTACTTCGAATAATAAGGTAAGTTACAATAGCAACAAGGTAAACAATGTATGTATGGAATTATATTGTTTGCTACAATATAATAAATAAATCATTTACATTTACGTAATGATCTAACGGATTGCTCTAAGTTGCCACCACTCGGCATTTCCCTTCCTATGTTTCGTCCCTTAAATGTCGTAATGGTGACTACTCAAAAAGGTTTTACGTGGTAGAGCCATGCTACAGCTATATTAGTGGTATAGTTGTAGCACGAATGGAACGGCTCGACCGAAGACGGACCACGCTCTCACAGAATACCAGCGTAAAATAGCAGCGTAACGCTGCTGTTTCGTATGGTGAGTGTAGAGAACCGAAGACCCTTTTTACTGGAACCGAGGCATTCCATCTTAGTCCTCTCGGGTGACAACGCGTCTGCATTTTGATTCGTAATCTAGAATAGATGTAGATGTCTATGGGCCACAGCAACCACTTACCATCAGCTGCAGTGATGTACAAGATACCTTAAATAAAGTATCTGGAATACAAAATGCAAAATAATTTTAAGTTAAGTATTTCAGATGTCTTCGAAATTTTTTTTTGATTTCTCAGACATGCTGGTTTCCTCACGATGTTTTCCTTCACCGCCGAGCACGTGGTAAATCAGCACTTAAAATTGCAATTAACAATTTCATTGGTGCTGGTGGGGATCGAACCCGGGTTGCTCGCGTACTGTGTAACTTACAGCGAGCGCTAACCATCTGAGCTACCACGGCTCTTCAAAAAAAAAAATATTTCGAAGACATGTATGACATGAAGTTCGCCAACACGCATTGGGGCAGCGCGGCGGACATTTCCTTGCCTAAAACCCTCTCAGAAATGAGAGGAGGCCTGTGCCCAGCAGTGGGACGTATATAGGCTATAACTTTACTTTTTTTCAGATACAAGATGCAAATAATTCTCTCGAATGGTATCTGAAATACTAGATATAAGATACGTATCTTTAACTTTTAATAGATAAAATACTTTTGTAAAAACACAACATTTTTTTTAATGAAAGTTTATTTTTTTACATGTAAATGGCATTGATCGCGCAAACGTGACACAACATAATATTATATTTTTAAAGTTTTAATTGAAACTTAAGTAAAACCAATTCTTCAAACAGTTTATCACTTATTTTTCTTCGATGAGGCCTCATGATCATAGCCCCAAATGAGAATAGTCGCTCCACAGGGACATAACTTGGCAAACAGGTGTTGTATTTGAAAAATATTTTTTTTATTGTAGGATAAGCATTTAAGCTCTTTATGTTCTATCTTTTTTACTTAAGTATTGCAATGTTTCTAAGTCAGCAGTGCTGCCAGTAGATCCTGTGTTTTCGGCACTTGCAACAGAGGAATCAGAATCCTCTAAAAGCATTTAATAAGATTCATCTTTTGACCTTTTTTTTATATCACCTTCAGTATTGTCTAAAACTTCCGATTTTTCTCTCGCTTCGACCGACCGACCAAACTTTTACCTGTCTCCCTCAAACACAGACTATTATGCGGAATAATTAAAAATGACACGAGTCAAGGGGCATAGCCGATGAAATTTTGTAGAAGGAAAGAATTGCCAGTTGTGCCAGTTCAGTTTTCTTCTTCTTCTTCTTTAAATTATGGCTTCTCTTGATAGAATTCTGCCAGTATCAAGTCAGTCAGTTCAGTTTTATATCTACGACAACATTGACATTTAAAATTAATGTCACCTAAGATGTCACAATAGAATCAGTTATCTATTACTAAAAGTATTTTAGCAAACAAAATACTAAGATACCAAACAAAAAGTATTTAAATACAAGATACAAAATGAATTTTGAAAAGTTTTATCGTTACAAGATGAAAATAAGTATTTTGTATCTTGTATCTGTATTTCAGATACTTGTATCTTAGAGTGTGTCGACGAGGGTTGCGTACCTTATACTCAGAATAACCAAACGATATTCGCTGAAGGTCATACAGGTTTACGCACCAACCTCGGCACACCCTGATGAGGAGGTGGAGGAAATGTATGAGGATATCTCTAGAGCCATGCATTCCTCCAAACCCAGTATACGGTGTTAATGGGAGACTTCAACGCAAAACTAGGCACAAGAGAGAACGGTGAGCTGAAAGTAGGAAATTTGAATAGGGCAACGGAACCCAAGGGCCAGCAGCTGGCCGACTTCATGGAGAAAGAGGACTCTTTATGATGAACTCTTTCTTCCATAAGCGGCCCCACAGGAAGTGGACCTGGTCTGGCCCCGACGGTTCGACAAAAATGATTGACTTCATTATGATGACCAGACGACAACTGTTCAGTGATGTCTCAGTGATCGCGAGGGTGAAAACCGGCAGCGATCACCGAATGGTGAGGCACACTGAACCTAAACGTTAAGTTGGAGGTCACGTCTAATGAAGTCAACGCTCCGTCCTCGTGCTCTAATCCAAAGTCCCGAAACCTTTCAGCTCGAGCTACAAATCGATTTCAGTGCCTAGAAGAATGCAATGCAGTGGACGATATGAATGACAAGCTCGTGGAAACTGTCCATGCGGTCGGAGCTAAGTTTTGCAAGACCCGCCGCAGAAGAACTCAAAAACTCTCCGATCACACTCTTAATGAGATTAAAGACTGTTAGACGGGAGATGAAGCTGCAGTCTTCAGTAGATTTGACAGCATGCAGGCAACTAAACAGACAGATCTCCAAATGCATGCGGTGGGACTTACGCAACTTCAATGCTGCTCGTATTGAAGAAGCGATCGAGCGGAACCAGGGCTCCAAAGTCTTTGCTAGAGATCTGTCTGCCAGAAAGAGCCAACTGTCGAAGCTGAAGACCGAGTGTGGCAGCGTCGTTTCCGGGACACCTGAGATTTTGAGTGAGATTGAGAGGTTCTATGGGCAGCTGTACACATCATCGTTGGAGCCACACGCAAGTGTAGTAACGATCCAAGAGCGACTCTTATCCGACACTATTCGATGATGATATCCGGACGTCAGTCTGAGCGAGATTAGAATGGCTCTCCAGCACCTTAAAACGGCAAGGCCCCAGGCGAGGATAGAGTTACAGCGGAGCTTCTGAAAGCGGGTGGAAAACCGGTACTTGAAGTCCTTCAGAAGCTCTTTAATTCCGTCCTCCATGGTGGCATTACACCGGAGGCGTGGATCAGAAGTGCGGTGGTCTTGTTCTTCAAGAAAGGCGACAACGCTCTTGAAGAACAACAGACCAATTTCCTTGTGAGCCGCGTCTACGTGTTGTTTTCGAGTCATTACGAATCGTCTCGCACGCAGACTCGACGACTTCCAGCCTCCCGAACAAGCCGGTTTCCGAAAAGGCTTTAGCACCATAGACCACATACATACCCTTCGGGAAATTGTACAGAAAATCGAAGAGTACAATTTGCCACTATGTCTGGCATATATGTATGTGGACTATGAAAACCTTTGATTCCGTCGAAATTTGGGCAGTGCTGCAATCCTTCAGCGGTGCCAAGTTGACTGTCGGTATATCGAAGTGCTGGAGTGCTTGTACAGTAGGGCTACGATGGCTATCCGGGTACAGAACCAGAGTACGAAACCTATCCAACTGCAGATAGGTGTAAGACAGGGTGACGTAATATCTGAAACTCTTCACCGCTGCATTGGAAGACGTTTTCAAGCTTCTGGACTGGAAAGGATACGGTATTAACATTAATGGCGAGTACTTCACTCACCTTCGATTTGCCGACGATATAGTCCTTATGGCAGAATCGCTGGAGGACCTAAGCACTATGCTCAATGACCTCAATAGTGCCTCCCAACGGATAGGTCTTAAGATGAACATGGACAAAACAAAGATCATGTTTAATGTCCATGTCACACCTATGCCGGTAGTTGTTGGGAGCACTAAGCTCGAGTTGTTGACGAGTATGTTTACCTGGGACAAATAGTCCGACTAGGTAAGTCCAACTTCGACCGAGAGGTCAATCGACGGATTCAACTCGGCTGGGCAGCGTTCGGAGATTACGACCCATCTTCTCGTCAGGCATACCTCAAAATCTCAAAACTAAATTGTACAACCAGTGCGTGTGGCCAGTGATGACATATGGAACTGAGACGTGGTCCTTCACTGCTGGCCGTATGAGGAAGCTCAAGGTCGCTCAGCGAGCTATGGAGAGGGCTATGCTCGGAGTTTCTCTGCGTGATAAACTTCGAAATGAGGATATCCGCAGTAGAACCAGGGTAACTGATATAGCCCAAAGGATTAGTAAGCTGAAGTAGCAATAGGCCGGCCATATAGCTCGAAGAACCGACAACCGATGGGGAAAAAGGTTCTCGAGTGGCGGCCTCATGCCGGCGGACGAGTGTAGAGCGTCCCCCACTAGATGGAGTGACGACCTGGTAAGACATGCAGGAAGTCGATGGATGCAGGTGGCTCAGGACCGTGCTTTGTGGCATTCCTTGGGGAGGCCTATGTTCAGCAGTGGACTTGTGAAGGGCTGTAATGATGAGATAAATTACATCTCTGATCAGGTGGACTGTGTGCTCGTTTGTCACCCTTATCCTATAAAAAAAAGGTTTTATGGCTTCTTTCTTTAGGCACAAAATATAATATGTTCTGTATAAGTTTAATTCAATAATCACTTGCCATTTTCTCATAGAAGTAAAACACCGTCAGTAGTAAGTGGTAGTATGAGATTTCTTCTGTCAAAAAATTGACAGTATATATTTTATGGTTCCGCTGTCATACAAGAAACCATTGTGATATCGTTGCGTCGATCGGTCCTACTCAGTTGCTACAGCAGCATCATTATTTGGTATCTCATCTTTTTTTAAATATAAGATTTAACATTTTTTGTTTCTAAATAAGGTTATTATATACACCAAATTATTATTTTTTAAGCAGTAGTTATTTTTAATAGCTTTCAAACTTTTACTAATGATGACGTCGTAAAGTATGCTGAAGAATTCGCTGCATTTGTCAAGCATTAAAATCTCACCATTACCACCATTGAAAGTTATGGTCCAGCCTGTATTTATACTCGCTCTCTATACTCTTCAGACCGGAACACAGAGTGTATATTTTCTTTGACACAGTAGTGTTTATGTTTGACCTGCAACTTTATACTATCGGTTAGTTTTAACTAATGCGTAGGCGATAAATAATCACTAATTCCTTTAGTCTTATTATGCGATTATTTTGCATAATATAGTAATTTGTTTGTTTTCAATGGCCCTAATTGAGACCCTCGAAACAATCTCTCAGATCGTCCTTTATTTAATCCCATTTAATATAGCAATTTACATTCCAATTAGTTTTCAAACGACCGTCGTCAATAGCTCTCTGTTTTGTCCCTTACTTTATTGACCTCCAAGTAAAAGTAATTTTAATATACATAATTTGTTCTTAATTTATAATTACTATATACTCTTATGTAACGGCTAAACTCAGGTTAAGTTTTTAGCGTAGGCTTATGTTATCTATTCAAATGCTAATCCGTCTAAAATTAAATATAACCGCAGTGCGACAGAGCCAGATGGCTTGATATTAAAATTCCGAGTATATGCAGGCGGAAAAGACACAGAAGACACAGGAAAGGGACATGCCGAAAAAGTGGTCATGCAGCTTCTTCAGGAGAAACTAAATAACAGCCACGAAATATACATGGGCAATTATTATAACTGTTTCGGTTTGGCGAAGAAGCTGCTTGACAATAATACATATTGCACCGGCACTCTGCGGAAAGATTTAAAAGAAAATCCGCGAGAAGTAGTTCAAAAAACTTTAAAGAAAGGGGAAATCTGCTCAATGTTTCAGGCAGGAGTGCAGGTTGGCAAGTGGAAGGACACACGTCCTGTCCTTTATATTACTACCCAGTATGAAGATAGAATGATGCCAGTCGCAAACACACGTGGCCAAGTTACTCATAAGCCGGAAGCCATATCAAACACACACAAAATGGAGAAGAAAATGGTAATAAAAGAAGTTATATAAATCTAATTATTTATTATATTTAATTAGCAATAACTACGCATTACTTGATTAAACTTAGGTGCATTCGATTTATTAATGGCTAGAACTAGGTGTAGTCACTTGCTAGTAAGTTAAAGTGCGGCTAAGGTGGTCTTTAGGCTACCCTCAAGCATCGATCATTTATGTTATAATTTAAAATTAAAAATTTTGTACAACCGACTTCAATATAAATTATTAAGAATAACTCAAAAACTATTGGTCAAACCTTGATCAAATTCATATGGGACCACATGAGATGCACCAGATTTCAAATAAAAAAAGAATCATCGAAATCGGTTTCCCCAGAAAAAAGTTATGAGGTAACACATAAAAAAAAAAAAAAAGAACATACAGTCGAATTGAGTACCGTCTCCTTTTTGAAGTTGGTAGATAAAAAAGTTTATTGCAAATAAAAATTATGTTGAACATTAGCCTACGAGCAAAATTAGTTCTAAATTTAGGCACTTTAGCCGAAACATCTGCTAGTTAGTGGATGTTGTGGCCCATTGACATCTATATCTATCCTCGATTAAGAATCAAAATGCAGATGCGTCCAGACCCCTAAGGACTACGATGGAATGCCTTCCACTAAAAGTGGTCTCCGGTTCTCTACACTCACCATAAGCATTAAGCTTCATTTTAATAGACGCTAGTAATTCATTTATTTGTATTTGTTAATCAATAATATAATACGTTTATCAATAATAATATATTAGAAGCGTCAGTAGCCTAATGGCAGGGCGCGGACCGCGTATTCGAAAGGTCGGGGGTCCAAATCCGCCATTCGACTAATGTCGTGAACCACTTCTAACACAAGCATTTTAAGCTTACCAGAAGTGGTTTAAGAGAATATTAGTAATATTTAATAGCATTACTAGTATTTAAAAAAATACTACGAAAGGAACTTCGTTCCAACCGAGTGTTCTACGATACTCACGCATGTTTTTTTTATTAAATGTAAGATTTCAGTATTAATTGTGCAGCATATAATGTATAATACATAGTTACGTGCATAAACTCTTACGTTGGTTTTCCGTGAGAGCGTGGTCCTTCCCTATACAACCCTATATAACCATAATATAGCTGCAGCGTGGCTCTAACAAATGTTATTCATTATAAAAAATACGTATAATCATCTATAAGAACACACACTCGTATAATCGTTGGTGCATTTGTTAGAGTTAGTGTAACTTCCGACTGATGGTGACTTGATCCAGTAAAATTATTGAACGTTTCATAGCTATGCTATGATCTGATAGGTGGCGCTGTTGTTAAGTTATTAGAAAATCTTTATTTAGTGACCAAAATGTATATCTTATTCATAATTATTAAGTAGATACTAATATATCCTACCCAAGCGAAGCTGGGGCGGGTCGCTAGTCTTCTATATCTATACATCTATACAAATAAATAAAATTGGAGTGTCTGTTTGTAATGTCAAAATAACAGCTTTTCACTTAATGCATATGATAGTATATACGGTACTTATAACAAAAACACAATTTTTTAAAATTTTGTCTGTCTGTCTGTCTGTTTGTTCCGGCTAATCTCTGATACGGCTTGATCGATTTTGATGGGACTTTCACTGGCAGACAGCTGATGTTATAAGAAGTAACTTAGGCTACTTTTATTTAAGAAAAATAATTAGGGTTACGCGCAAAAAAAATAAAACCTTAAATTATACGCAGGTGAAGTCGCGGGGAACAGCTAGTATATAATATAATCCGACGCTCGTTTTAAAGGCTGTGCAAAACTATGAAATAGAAAACAGACTTAATAAATGCCCTAAATAAGGCCTGAGACTTGCTTTAAAAAATGTGAAGGCTACTGCAGCCCAAAGACTTGACTAAAACTAATTAAAAAAACAAGGCCATATATGCGTTGTCACCTCAAAAGATTAAGATGGAATGCCTCATAGCTTGTAATTATAATGAATCTTGATACTCTTCACACCGGAATACAGCAGTGCAAGCAATACTATATGGCGGCAAAAATAGGTAAGATTGTGGTACCTAGACGGAATCCTAGGCAGAAAAAGAGTCCTACAAACCAGTAATTTATATTTGTTTAGGTTATTCCGTTCTCACTTTGGCGGCGAAATCCACAAACGTGCATTAAACCCTCTCAGAAATGAGGTGGCGTGTGATTAAAGTTTAATTTTTAACCCCCGACTAACAGAGGAGTGTTATATGTTTAACGTGTGCACGTAACGCAGAAGTAAACTTCTACGTCACACTGAATCTGTGAGATCGTGGTACCTCCCCGGTTCGAGCCGGCCGAAACCTGCGACAGCAAAAACTGTCGCGTGGCTATACTACTGTTAGTTAAAAATACTCTATCCTTGCGGATATCGAATCTACAACCCGAAGAAACACAACGGCGAATTACTTAACCTAAAGATACCAAACCGTCAAGAATAAAGATGAATGATACTAAGAATTTTCAAACGAAAGCAAATTGTATTTATAAAATAAATACATCATTAAACTACGGTTAAGTGAAAGTTAAAATTATTTGTGGTTTGAAAAATCTTCTGAGAGGTGTTTTCAACAAATTAATGAAGTATTTGAAACGTTGTAAATAACTTCTCCATTATGAAGAGTTTCCCAGAAGCTCTTCCACTCCTTTAATTTTAGTGAATGGCTTTGATAAAATTGACATTTTCAAGTTAGGCGACGAAACCTTTACGTGAACAAGTGACGTTAAATTGGCCGAGCATTGACTTTTGTGTTTCGAAATTAATTCCAGGAATTTTCCAAAATGTGTAGATATTTCACCGTGTGGTAGCGATGTAAGAAAATTTATCACGGGAACATATTATTGTCAAGATGCGACAATTTTATAGACAAATAAAAACCAAAAAAATTTACCAGACTGGGAATATGAAGCAGAGTCAAAGGTGCTAAACGTCCTTATAAGGGGAGGAAACATGTCCAGCGATGAACTTTTACGGGTTAACGATGAAGAAGTAGAGTAGAATATAATGTTTTGAATTATGACATTGAAACATTGATACAATATACACATTTAATACCAAAAACTTGATGTCCTTTTTAGACGTGATAGTACTTCTCAAAGCGTCATTATCTACATCATTTATAGTTTGGATCTGTGTTTTTTTTTATAGAATTAGGGTGACAAACGAGCACACAGTCCACCTGATGGTAAGTAGTTGCTGTGTTATAGACATCTACATCTATCTTCGTTTGCGAATTAAAATGCAGATGCGTTGTCAGCCGTGAGGACTAAGATGGAATGCCTCTTTTCAAGTTAAAAGGTCTCCGGTTCTCTATACTCATCATACGAAACACAGCAGCATTAAGCTGCTATTTTACGCTGGTATTCTGTGAGCGTGGTCCTTCCCAGTCGAGCCGACCCATTCGTGCTACAACTATACTATTAATATAGCTGCAGCATGGCTCTACCACGTATAATATATAATGTACGAATCTTTTCTTAAGTAGATGATTCTATCAAAATATGAAAGACTTTTCTTTCAAATTTCACTTTACAATTTTTGTTTGTACACTTTTAAATAATTTTAATAGAACCAGCATGGTGGCGATCACCTCATTCCCAGGGTTAATTTCATTGCTGTATTCTTTGATATTATAACACTTTTGTACATTTTTCCTTGAATAAAACATTTAGACTTGTTTATTGACAAATTTTGTACATTTTCTGGGATTTTGTTGTAAGCTTATACATTGCCCCATAAATGAATTACTAATTCTGTGGAGTCTAGTAAGTGGTATTACAAGCTTATGTTTATTCCTAGTGTTTAAGTATGAACATCTTTATTCTTATCAAAGCTATTTATGTTTAATGTACATACATCACATTTTCAATTGCGATGTCAAAGTTAATATGTTTATTTATTTAATTTTTCTATATGGGACTCTTTACAATTTGAGTTATAAATCCCCATACAGCTCTCTTTGTAAAACAAATATGACTTCAATGTCAGTCGCATGACCTAATAGTAATACCAAGAAAAACAGTGGTATCCACAAGACTAAGCTCCTCCCATTTAAGAGCAAATAATTATTTAAATAATTTTAATAATTGGTTCATCTTTAATTTAATATAAAAAATACATTTTGGACCAACATTATTAATCTTTAAAATATATACTTGATAACGTTATCATATTTTGTTACATAACTATTTTTTTAAATATGCGTGTAATAACTATGCTTTTTAAAATACAAATAATTTACAAAAATGACTTTGTTATGCCCACTATATCATTGTTTACATGTGATCTTCACATATTTTTTTACAAAATGAGCATTTTATATATTATAACGTACTTATACATAATACAGCCTTACAAACCATTAGGTTATTATCAATCTAAAAATTGTGGAAAAGAGACCACATAAAGCAACAAAAGAACACCAAGAAACAAATGTTTAATAAAACTTTGATATCTTTGACTATACACCCACATATTCCTGAATATGGAGTTAGTACAGTATAATATAAATGTCGTGGAAGATGATACAATTTTGAAGACAAATTGTTAGCATTTTCAATATGTATAAAAGATATAAATTCTTAATGAAATTGTTCACTTTGTCCTCAAGACGGACATTAAAATATCCTTAAATAAATACTAATTAAACCAGATATAAACCCAATTATATTTAAGCAAATGAAAGAACAAAGCTTGAGCATGGCAGTGTGCTCGTGCTTCTTAATGTTTGATGAGATGCTAGTGTTCCCCTCACTACACAATGCAACTGTCGTAGATTTGAAGACTGGGGATGTTAGGTAATATAATATGAACATGTTTTGGTTTAATGATAAAGGAGATAAAGCTCATAATAAGCTATCAATTTGTTATAGATTTTGCAAAAAATGCTACTCTGGTAGTAATTAAAAAAGAAAGATTTATAACAAACATGATTAAATGGTGTCTATGATCAATTTACAATTAACAGCAAAGTAAGCAATGATTAAATTAATAAGACAAAGCAGCAATAATGCTTTTGAAATTTAAAATAAACAATTCTCTTTATTTGATCCACGCATATTGAAAGGGAAATTTAATTTCAACACAATTAAGATTTACACATAACATAGTAGACTGCTAAATGGAGTATTTATAATTACTCCTAGATATTGATGCGGGAAAATGAACTACTGGATGATAGAATGTAAGACTGCAGAAACCTATGTGCTATCTGATAAAATACCTAAATGAAGAGTAAAGCAGAAATTTTAACCAAAGTGTATCAGGTGGTCTTAGATTTTTGCAAGTAAGTTTTACAACTGAAACATATTAATGATTAATGTTAAATTAATATTTGTCTTTTACAACTTTGTTTTTATTTTATTTTCAAAACATTATTAATGCCCCAGAGTACAGATACTGCATATATTACTGACTGACTGAAGTTAGTCACTTCTGTTGATTTCGTTTAATTCATATTATGGAAGATTTTATAAAAATGTCTAAAACATAATTCGGAACATATATGCTGTAAAAAGTTTTACCTACAATGAGATTTAAAGAAGTTAAAAAGGGTGAAGTAAACAGTTTCCATCAATAAAAATTGGACAATATCTAATGTTAATACGACAAAATATTTGTTTCAATATCTTTATGATAACAACATATTATGTTAGTTGATGCATTAATTTAACTAAGACTCTGTTGAATTCTTTCTTCTTAGTGAAAACCACGGGCAGAAAACACGAATACTACTTGCCAACAATTTAAAATGTACAAAACATGTTGTTCAACAATTTAAATTTAAATTATTCCTTGGTGGCAATTGTTGTAAGATGCTAATAATATATTATAAAATCTGGATTATTCTGGTAAAATGCTCTCCACCCCAAAGGAACACGTAAAAAAGATGAGTTTACTGCTCACATTTGGCAGATAGCAAATTCATGAAGCTAAAAATAAAAATTTTTATTAAAAGTTATAAAAAGGCAAAATTAATGCAGGTATGTAAATAATGTAATAATTGTAATGATTTTGTAAAACAACCCCCTCAAGCAAATACATAAACTTTGTAATGTTTCAAGAAAAACGCTTTTGCGACTTTCACAAAATTTTCATTATGTGTTGAAGATATAACAATAATTAAAACATTTAACTAAGTTCCCACAATATGGGATATTTCAAATCATTAAATTGTTAATAAATATCAAATTTGAATTTTAACATGACATAAACATAAAAACTAAGGACCCTTATCATTAATTTGTTGATCAAAATAATTATACATAGTTCAGACCCTCAAAGATGGCCTAAGAGCTGGTGCAATAAATAATATAAATAAAATATTAAAGGCAGACTTATTAAAATCAATAATGATAAAATAAAACTTCAGACATTAAAATATTTTTAAACTCTTAGAAATAAAGCTAAATAATGTTGCAGGTGCTTTAACCCTAGAATACTAATGTTAGTTCAATTCGACTAACACTGCACCCAAATCTTGCTGTCTCTTTCTAATGAATGCGCCGCGCGACTTGAGTCATTCGTGTCAACTCAGTCGCCGGTCGGACGGGAGTAACGGTGTCGAGCCGGTAAGTACAGCCATTTTGGAAATAATTCGTTTGAGTCGATATGACTAATGATTAGTATTTATGTAACTTTTGCGATAAATGTCTTTGTATTATTATCGTGATTGTTTGTTTATCGTATTTTGTTTCATTTTAGATTAAAAATGACTTCTTCACGACCCAGTAACACACGTAATTATACGGACGAAGAGTTGGCGAGATATTTGAATGATGAGGACAGTGATGGTGATGTGGAATCTGCTGGAAGTGAGACAGAGGACCAGTTAGAGATTGAGCAGCTGGAACAAACTGATGAAGAAGATAGGCCAACTGAGTAATATCATCCAATATATCTAACCCAGATTCATCTATAATATCCGAGGAGACTTCGACAACAAAGGAGTACAGCCCAGGAAGTAACAATTCTTCTCTTCGTTCAAATATCATCCCCTTTTCAGAGAGAGTTTTACGCGGGAGAAATAGGTATGTTGGTCTACCGTAAGGCCCAGTCAATAGAACTTCAAGCTCTAATATTGTACATATATCCCGAGGTCCAACCAGTCACTGCAGATGTATAAAGATCCGTTGGCATGTTTTGAATTGTTTATAACTGATGAGATCTTAGATGAAATTGTAAAATGGACTAACGCAGTGATAATAATAAAACAACAAAATTACTACCTTCGAAGCACTCAGCAACCCACAGACAAGTGTGAAATTAGAGCACTAATTGGGATCTTCATACTTTCCTTTTTCTCAAAGACAACCACTTGTCTACTGACGAACTTTTCGACTCATCATTATCTGGCACAAGATATGTATCTACAATGAGCAAAATAGATATGAATTTCTTATACGTTGCCTTAGATTTGATGATAAAAATTTAAGATTATCTTCTCAAAATAGGGACAGATTTATACCGTTTAGAAAAGTATGGGAGTTATTTATGAAAAGTGCAGAACTAATTACCACCCTGGCATGTACATAACTATCGACGAACAATTGTTAGCCTTCGAGGCCGATGCCCATTCAGGATGTATATCCCCAATAAACCGCAAAGTATGGATTGAAAATAGTTATGATGTGTGATAATGGGTTAAAATATGATCAACGCCATACCATATATAGGAAAAGCCACTGATACCGGGGACTGCCTCTAGGCGAGTACTTTGTAAAAGCTTACCCGACCCTTCATGGTTCAAACCGAAACATCACAACTGACAATTGGTTTACGTCCATTCCTCTAGCTAAGTCACCACTTGAGCCGTATAAATTAACTATAGTGGGTACCTTGCGTTCTAATAAAAAATACCCTATGAGATGGTTAACACAGAACTAGACCTATAGGGACATCAATGTTTTGCTATGATGGTCCTTTGACCCTCTATCATACAAACCAAACCAAACAAGATCGTTTATTTGTTATCATCCTGTTCAGAAGAAGGAACTGTCAACCAAAAACCAACAAGCCACATATGGTTGAATTTTATAACCAAACGAAAGGCGGAGTCGACACGTTTGACCAAATGTCTGCAAACATGTCCTGTAGCCGCAAGACGAATCGATGCCTATGTGCATCTTTTATGGGATGTTGAACATGACTTTTATAAACAGCTACGTTATTTATTGTGAAAATAAACTAAATGCCAATGAAAAACCTTTAAATCAAAACAATTCATGAAAGAATTGCATACAGCCCTTGTTAATCCTTACATGGAGAGACGTCTAACTAAGCCGACATTGCATAAAATTAAGAGCTAACATTCAAGACTTGGTTCCAGATAGTTCAGGAGAAAGTAGCACTAGTTCTAATGAAGCTTCTGGATTGAAAAAGTAAGATTTGTAGCTATTGTCCGTATAAAAACATCGCATGACCAAATCTATGTGCTCAAAGTGCACCAAAATATGCAGCGAACATAAAGTTGAAATATGTGTCAACTGCAATAAAACTAATAATATTTTTATGTATTCATAAAACATTATTCTATAATATTTAAGTTTATTTAGAGAGGTTAAAGGTTTTTATTATTTTTTTTTTAAAGTTAATGAGACTGATGTTTGGATGATTACTTAATAAATACTTTAAACTAACTTTGCTTTTTATTTAAAATAAGATAAAATAAACCAATAATTAAAATAAGAAATAATATATATGTATTTATATTATATAACTATTATTAAGTAGGTTTACATAGGTGTTAGTCGAAACGACTAATAATAAGTATTTCCGTATAAAAAATATGATTAGTATTCTAGGGTTAAAAAATATGTACTAATTATAAAGTCATATCTTAGAGACGAATTATGTACCTTGATTAATTATTAGAAGGTATTTTAACGATTTGTATTATTGAAAGAAAATAATTTATAAAATTGTGCTGTATTTTGAAGTAACAAAAGTAATAAGTTTAAAAATGTTTTAATAACGTAAAATCAAGGCCAAATTATTCTTTTGAAATACCAAAATAGAAATGGTTATCCGTAAAAGCAAACATTTTCCATAACATCAAAATGAAGGTATCATCAAACAGCTTATGTGATTAGTTATCTAATTTTATAAGTATCTCAATTAGTAACTTTAGATAATTAGAAGTACATCATAATGTGATGTAGAGATAAATAACATCTATTTAGTTCTATATCTATGAGTCAGATAGTATTTTGAGCTTGAATTTTCACTTTGTCATTTTCATCAATTTTAACATGTCTACCCTGCAATATTTTATTGACATTCATGCACCAGCTGTGAATAATTAAGCTGATTATTTCATTAATTATAAAGGTTATGCTGTGTTAGGTTATGTTATGTTAGGTACTATGGTAAATGCTAGAAAGAATCTCTTTCCTGATGGATTATATTTATATTAAAACCATCTTGTTTGCGCCAGAAGTATATACAGACCAAAAATAGGTTACAGATATGTTTTTTTATAGAATAAGGGTGACAAACGAGCACACAGTCCACCAGATGGTAAGTGGTTGCTGTGGCCTATAGACATCTACATCTATCTTCGTTTGCGAATTTAAATGCAGATGCGTTGTCACCCGTGAGGACTAA
Organism: Parnassius orleans; assembly: GCA_029286625.1. Classification (NCBI taxonomy): domain Eukaryota; kingdom Metazoa; phylum Arthropoda; class Insecta; order Lepidoptera; family Papilionidae; genus Parnassius; species Parnassius orleans. Next base: position 2,844,204 of record JAGSMP010000040.1, read on the forward strand.
GATGGAATGCCTCTTTTCCAATAAAAAGGGTCTCCAGTTCTCTACACTCACCATACGAAACACAGCGGCATTAAGCTGCTATTTTACGCTGGTATTCTGTGAGAGCGTGGTCCTTCCCCGGTCGAGCCGACCCATTCATGCTACACAATTATACAATTAATATAGCTGCAGCATGGCTCTACCATGTAATGAAATATGTGGGCTGATGAGGAAGATAAAATATAAAAGAATATAATATTTAATATAAATTATCATGCAATAAGCTTAGTACCTACTATCCAGTGTCCTATTAACCCTTTTATTTATTTATATTACTACTGGTATTGTATTTTATTTTTGAAAAAAAAATATTTGTCTTCAAGGTAATGAAAGTGAATAAGCTTTTGTTATGCTAAGACAGTGTGCTTTAATATCCAGGGCTTCATAACTGGGTGGGGTTGTAGTCAAGCTATACACTGACACAAATAATAAGTAAAATAATAAGTAAAAACTAAAACTTTGCTTGACCATCTTTGCTAGTATTCCAATCATGAAAGTCAGTTTCTTTAGTCTGCACTGCAAAACAATTGCTAATAAGCATGACAATGAGAAAGCTTCTAATAAGGACTTACCAAGGTTAAGACTGGGGTACGCTGTTTTGAAAGTCTTTAGTTCTAGGAAAACGAAACGATCCTCAAAGTGCCGATTGCAGATGCGGTAATTATTATAAATTTCCTGATCAGCTTTATCGTTTAACTGTTTTCCAACTATCCTTTTCCATTGATGAAACCTTTCGAGGTAAGGGTATTCGGGTTTTGGAAAATAGTGTAAAACATCTGAAATTATAGAATATAATGAGAGGAAACTGAAACAGGAGATGGGCAACAACCCGCTTGCCAGGCGTGGCAGCTATGGCAAATACTACCATGAGGCAATCTGTGGAGATCAACCCATTCCTTGAACCTTCAATTTCCTAGATTGTGGCTGTTTTCAAGTGAATAAAAACTGGAAATTATGCGAATATTAAAAAAAGTACTCACCAATTGAAATAAAACTACTTTTACGTTCACGGGGGACTCCCCCGAGGAAGTCCCCCGTGACCATGGGTGCTGCAAAGCACCCGAAATGTCGGGAATTAAACGCGATATAATCCGTAAAGTAGTTTTATTCAATGTGTAGTGTTCGCGTAAATATAAGAAATCATTAAGTACTTACCAAATTGGTCACAATTAAAAACACATTGCTTTCGCCACATTTTTAAACAAAAACAAAACAGGGCTGCAGAAAAATTAATTATTATGAAAGAAAATACATGAAACGCACGAGAAATCAGAATAATGTTCAATAAATATTAATAACAATTTAAGCGTAACTACCAGTGACCGCTACTAACTGCGTAGTGCGCATGGATTATTGCGTATGCATAGACTTAATGTATAAGCGTGCCCTCTAGTGAGATTAAAATTAAGTCTAGCCTAGTGTCCGGAATATAGATGGAAGCACAAAAATATATCATTTTGTTCTAAAAATAATGTTCTAAGTTGCATGCCCATGCTTTTCTTTCAGAATTTCACTTCATTATCACAATTACAGCTTATTAAAGTCCGCTGCTAAACATAGGCTCCCCATTGATTACGTAAAATGGGGGATATTTGTTATAGTTGCCACGTATATAAATTAGATTTACAATCTAAAAAACTCGAGAATCCTGTTATTTTCCATAGTCAATACGAAGAAAAGCAGCTGAATAATTAATTTCCTCTTCAAAAGCCTCGTTAGTCTATTTCGGATACAGACGTTTTTAAGACTGTGGCAGCTGGTATGGGGACAGTCTTTCATATATAGGTTCGGTGTTCTTAGATTGATTTTCAACGGGTCCTACAACCTGATTTGTCAATCAACAGCGTGAACAGAGTGCAGTTGAGATTGGCATTTCGAGTAAATATATTCCCTCTTATCCACAGTTAGGATGATTAAGAAGGAAAATATTATTATTTTAAAAGATATCGCAGTCGTTTATGTAGACAATAAAGTATAATGCACCGTAAATTTGCATGAAATGGTATAGGCTAAAACAACAGTAGCCGATATTTGCAAAATTTTTAAAGAACTATTAAAACACCTACCCATTTAATTTAATTACTAGCTCATCCGATGTTGCGATGAGTTTCACTCTGAAATCATTTCAAACCATAAAGAAACACGGGCCGCCGACATTTCGAACTGTTATAGTGTAAAAATAAGATTTAATTATAACTCGGCCACAGCACCACCTATCATCTCCATATTACGTGATTTGTTTTTTAGCACTGTGCCATTATATTTTGTGAATATAAGTCATTTGATAACAGCGCCATCTGTCAGGACCTAACATAGCTACGAACGTGAAAAAATATGACTTCAAAAGGTCAAGTTGTTTAGAAGTTATACTATCACTAACAGACGCATATTATGGTTAATTTTCTAATTCATTTGATATTTTATTACATAATAAATTAACGCACTTATATGTATAAAATATACAAAATTGTCTTTTTTAAAAAATATTTAATTTTCTTAGAAATAAAAATATTAAAACTAGACAGATAATGTTTAAAAAAAACAATAGTAATTTATTTAACGAAAAATTTAAAATATAAAATGGTAGAATCTCGTTAGTGTAACATATACTGCGTAATGTTAAGTAAAAGTTAAGATATCGACGGATCTTCTCCCGTATCTCTCTGAGGGATATGGACTCTTTCAAACAATTCTTCTAATTTCGCTTCATCCAAACAAAATCCCGTCAGTAAACTATCCTCTAGATTAGGTATATTCTTATCTTCAGAAGTTGCTCTATTGCAACATTTAAATACATGAAATTCGTCTCTTTTGTCGTTTTGTATTTTGGTAGGTTTTAAGTTTAACTTATCGTCTGCTGTATAAGTAGCATGACTCCTACTTAATCGATTACGGTAAACAGTTTGAATAATTGTTTCAAGAGCTTTTTGATCTTGTATTAGTCTTTGTATCGCTGCTGTTTGCACATTAGCAACAATTTCTTTATACTTCTCCTCCAATTTTTCTATGGTTGTTGTCAACTCTTTTTGATTTTCTTCAGTTAATTCAGTTATTAACTCAGTTCTTTGTTTCAGTAATTGCAGATGCAAAGTACTTTCAAGTAGATTTTTCTCACGTTGTAAACTAGCTATTTGAACTTGATATACTTTTGCATGTTTATTTCTAGACTTCTCTGTTTTGTACAATCGTCTTTCTAATTCTTGAGCCTTTTCTTTTAATGACTCTGAATTGAAATCTGCACTATTTTTGACGAAGCTATTTCTTAAAATAAAGTTATGAGCCTTTATTTCTTCAAGATCAGCTCGTAAATTCATCATTTCTTTATTTTTTAAAGCTATTGTGTTTTCTTTTTCTATAAGGATTTCATCGTGAATAGTTTTCAGATGCCTTATCTCAGCCGCATGCTTATTGTTTGTTTCTATTATTTTCAATTCATATTTTTCTTTTAGGTTTTGTAATTTCCTTTCGTAGTTATTTCGGATTTCTTCTTGAATAGAAGATTCTGCTTTTAGTATATTATTTTCATGTTCATGTTTCAGCTTCTCAATTTCTAATTTCTTCAATTCGTTAAAGTTGTCAAGTTTTTTTTGAAGTTCCACCACCATTGTCTTGCAGTTACAATTTAAATTGTTTGTCTGAGAGTCACTATTGCAAACACTGGTAGTAGTATTCGTTGCACAATGAATTTGTAATACATCTTTTTGTAACTCTGAAGAAATATCTTTTTCAATTTTATATCCCTCTTTGAGAATTTGTAATTCATTACGTAACATTGAATTTTGGTTTTTTATCTCCCTCAATTTCTCCACAAGTTTGTTTACTCTTAAATAAACATCATCTTCAGAATCAGTAAAATTTGATAAATCTTTCAAAATTTCTGGTAAACACATATAATTCGCCAGTGTTGAATTTGAAGAGAATAACAAGTTTTCTGTTAGAGTCTTTATGTCTTGCATTTCTTTATTAGGTTTTGTTAAATTTGTTATTACTTTACTTGTACATACAGTAATTTCACTGTTATTCGACTGGAACGCAGTATCTGCTAATGATTTTGAATTATTAGAAAATATTTCAGCATTATTATTTTCAGAATTCGTAACAGGACAATCCAATTCTAAAAAGGAATCGTCACTGCTCTCTTCTTCAAGCAACACAGGCAGTTCGTTAGATGGAGGGTGATCATTGAAGGGTTCACTAAGAACACCTTTAGCTAATTGGAAGCAAAGCATAAAAAGGTATTTATTACGAAGGCCTTTTTCTTCTGCCTTGCAGTCAGACAATCTCTGAATCCAAGCATTACACAATTGAATGTCTTCTTGATGAAGTAATTGTTCTAAGTATGGCTTTAAAATTTGCAAATACCGTTTATATTCTACGTCCAGATTTGTGTTTTCTTCTTTGTCCATTTTAAATTAAAAATGCAATAAAAATTTTAGTATGTACTAAATATGACAGTTTATTTTAGATTCTAATATTCTTCTACCGTTTGACGTTACATTTATGAGTAATTTTATAAAAAACTTCTTTCTGTACGATAACTTCTTTTTTTACATTATTTTAATTTTTCAATAAATAACAAACATTAAATACCTTTAAACGAGTAATTCTTGTATATATATATACTATAAAATATTGGCCCAATCGAGAGTAAGGTTTTACTCTAGCAAAGCGTCGTATCGGTGGTAACAGCAGCTCAACAGCTGTGGGACTAGTATACTCGTATAGGCTGTAACTTAGAACTACATTAACACAACATATACGTATAATATACGAGAGCCTATAAAATTATAGACTGTACATGTTATTTCTCACGGACGACAACCATAGAGCTAAATGGCCCAACGGTGAATAGTGGCTCGTGTTGCTCTATGATGACAACGCATATGTGGCCTTTTTTTAATTGATTGCAGATGTACATGGGCCGTGTAGTGGCGGTGTAAGAATAACCACTACCCCATATCATCCCGTGGGTGTCGTAAGAGGCGACAGAGGGAAACAAATCAGGAGATGGGCAGCAGCGTCTTCCTAATAACGACTAAAAACAAGGTTGGCAATTATGGCAAATATCCCCTCTATGGGGAAATCTATGGGTGAGATCTATGTTCAGCAGTGGACTTCAATAGGCTGTAACGGTAACGGTAATAGTACGGTCCATGGGTTGCAGTAGTCACTTACCCTCTTGTGGACTGTAAATTCGTTTGTCTAATTCAGTTCTATAAAAAAAAACGAGGCACCTAGTTGTGAAATGGTAGAAGAGTTAAAAAGTGATTTAAAATAAAGTTTTTAGGTTGGAATAAAAAAAAGGATTTAATTTTTTATCACAATAGAGTCACGCATATTCTCATACCATGCATCATGATGTGTTTTAGCTCATCAAATGGAGGTAAGGACTTTTTTTAATAATTCTAAACCAACGCTAAACTACAATCCCACCAGATGGTAAGTGGTGATGTAGCCTAAGATGATGAAACGCACTGACTTAACAATAACCTATTCACTCTTGCCTTGAAGACACCCACACTGTAATTGGATGGAAAGACAGAAAAGAAAGAAAAGAAACTTATTCCACTCCTTTGCTGTACGCATGATGAAAGAAGTAGTAAACCGATTCGAATGCGTGTTAAGTCAACAATGAAAGGGTGGAGACTGGCCGAACGTCTGGTTGTCCGATGGTGGAAGGGGGAGGGAGGAATTAAATTATGCAATTCCTGCGCACACTCTCCGAAATGCATCCTGTAGAAAACTGAAAGGCTGGCTACTTTGCGCCTGTGTTCGAGGCTGTTAAGATTGGTTTTAACCAAATTCGGGTCACCAATAAGCCTCATAGCACGCCTTTCCATTGGGCCCAAAGCTACTAGGTGGCATTTTGCACCTTCAGCCCATATGTGGGAGCAATACTACATGCACTACCGGACATGCGCCTTATGTAGAGTAAGCAGCTGTCCCGGCGTGAAGTATCGCCGCACCTTTGCAAGGACTCCTAGCTTCCTTGCAGCTGCTTTGGCCTTGGACTCAATGAACCGCTCGAAGTTCAGATTTGAGGATATCTCAACCCCCAACAACTGAAGGCGGTCGGAGTATTCCAGTGATACATTTCGGAAAGAAGGAGCCAAGGTGAGCTGGCTCCTTTTTGCAGTGAAAAGACACGCTTGTGTTTTGGAGGCGTTGAATTTCACAAAATTGGCATCGCCCCATTCGGAGACTGCCTGTAGTGTTAGATTCACACGCTCTACCATAGCTTCTCTTTCGGACTGAATTTCATCCCGACTGGCCCGAGGACTTGGTTGGTATCTCTCCACAACTGTGCTATCTTCTGCATACCCATAGATACCGGGCATAAGCAGATCATTAATATGCAGCAGGAAGAGAGTTGCGGAGAGGACGGACCCCTGAGGAGCACCGGCGTTAGTCGCCACAGGATCGGATGAGCGGCTATCGACGACGACCTGGAGAGACCGTTTACTGAGAAACTCAATCAGACCAGGGCATAAGCCGTACGCTGGAAGCTTACCCAAAAGGCCTTGAGACATCAAGGGAAACAGCAAGTGCTTCCCCACTGTTAAACTTTTTATAAATATAGTTAGTGTTCAAGTAAACAATACTAGTATTCCTGTTAATAACCCACTCTGCTAAAGGGTTATTTCAGTAATAGAATGGTGAATACAAACACATGTTTTTAATACGTACCGTTAAAGAATAAGATAAAATCGAGTCTCTTACTTGTCCCTTAATTTAACTTAAAAATAAAAAATAGGTATATCCCTTAATTTCATTTTACCTATCTACATTTTTCTGTACAGACATAGTTATCCGACATTAAATCCAGGTACTTTACGATAGCATTAAACATAATCTTACCTTAGACCGTATATTTGCAATGGACTTAAATTTGCCTGCGTTGCCTGACATTCCCTAAGGAGCTTTGCTTGAGCCACGCTCAGAAGCGACTTTATACCTATAAGGATATTCTGTGCACAAAATTGTATTTACACGACGAATACTCTATCTCTCTCTATCTATATAATATTAACTTGTGAAACACATTTAAATAGCTTTAAATGAAGGTGCAGTCTTAAAACTGAAAACAGCCAGTTGAATAAGACAGATTTACAGAACATTAATACGCGTTTATAAAGATTAAAGGTCTCAAGCAACCACACAGGTCACCTGATTGTAAGTGAATACTGTGGCCCATAGACATCTACGTCTTTCCTCGATTAAGAATCAAAATGCAGGTGCGTTGCCACCTTTGAGGACTAAGATGGAATGCCTCGTTTCCAATAAAAAGGGTCTATGGTTCTGTACACTCACCATACGAAGCACAGTAGCATTATGCTACATATTTTACGCTGGTATTCTGTGAGAGCATAGTCCTTCCCGGTTGAGCAGACCTATTTGTGCTACATACGTCGGGAATATAAAAAATATATACGCGATAAAATCCGTAATAACAGTTTGACAGAAATTCGTACTCTACCACGGAAGCATTTTACATTCATAAATCGTACAAAAACCAATCAGCTATCTAAACTCGGAACTATTGCACGCCACAATAATAATGCTTCTTCATGCGGGAATTAAAATCAAACTGCAACCAAGCTCTTAACCCCAGTGCTGAAGAAATATATAAAATAAAATATTGTACTGTGAATATAAAACAATTGTTTATAAGGCCTATAGGTGTATTATGTATTATAAAAGGTAAAAGAAAAAAAACATCTAAACTTTTTATGTCTGAAAAGTCAAATATTGTATAGTTACATAAAGATAAAATTCGTCAAATTAATATTGTCATCAATTCATTAGCGTATGTTCATTTTATATAGTATATAGTAAGGTTATTTTTACTTATTACAAGTTGTATACGGACGGAAAGACAGACGCCGACAAATTATTTCCATCGTTATTATTTCCATCTTTATAAATATAATTCTTCTGTCCGTGTGTATGTGAATGAACTCCTCCTAAACGGCTGCACCGATTTCGATGAAAAGTTATGTGTGTGAGTTGATTCGACCATTCGTTTAGATTCACAATTGGACCCGGTAGGTAGCGCTGATGTCGAGATTCAGAAATAACCCGTGCGAAGCCGGGACGGATCGCTAGTCTATATTTATTATATTCTATCTTTTGGCGAACAGCGAGTAAAAATAGTAATTCTTTAAAAATATTATCTTGCTATTTAATATTAGCAGGCGCTATTAACAATCCAATGTATTACTATCACGAAGACTGCTTAATTTTAACACTGGTGTTTCATGGGTCAAAATTAAGCAGTATTGGTCGTCGCGGTTTTTTCCGGGGAAGAGTTACATGTAAAATTGTCCAAATAAACATATAAATAAAAATTCTCACAAGGAAAACCTAATAATTACATCAACTAATAAACATTATTACTAATTTAGTTTCGAGAGCGGTATTGAAGGTTTTTAAAAACTACAATTATATCTAGATGCCGTATATTACTCTTTCATTACAATAATTAATTAAATCTAATTCCTTATCTAGGTAACATGACTACGATGAGGACTATAATGAATGTAGGTAACTCTAAATGCAAGGGATTACTTTCGACCAGCATTAAGCAGTGGAGTGAGCGTCTTCTGTAACATAATACTTCATAACATGTTTATGAGTAATCTAATATCAAAAGTTAAGTGGGAACAATAATTGATAATCAACATGTTATAGTGATGTTATGGCTTCTTGCAATTAGAAGCTTTTTAAATAAACTGATTTAAAATAAACTGCATTACGAGTCTCGCACATATTTGGCACAAAAGCACTATCTAATAACTCATACACAATTTGTTAAGACTTTAATTTTAATCGTCATCATCATTACAGCCTATTTAAGTCCACTGCTGAATAAGGCCTCCCCCATAGATTGCTACATAGGGGGGATGTTTGCCATAGTTGCCATGGTTTGCAAGCATCTTTTATCAGTTTTCCTCTGTCCCCTCTTACGAAACCCACGGGTTTATATGGGGTATTGGAAATTCTTACACGGCTACTACACGGTAATTTATTGTAATAGATTTTAATGAAATAATTTTTTTGCCGTTCTGCCGTATATGTGACAGCAGGGGCAAGTGATCATTTATATATATTTTCTCATCACAAACAGGTACAGACCTATTGTCGAAAAACATGTTAAACCAATAAACGTAATGAGTAGTAATCCTAGTAACCTTGGTAAGGGAATCTACTACCTCATATCATCCTGTGGGTGTCGTAAGGAGAACAGAGGAAAACTGAAAAAGGATATGCAGCAGCAGTTTACAAGTAAAATACCTATTTCTGCCGCCAAATAGCAGTGCTTGCACTTCTGTGTTCTAGTCTGAAGGATAAAGAAGCCAGTATAATTAGTATGTGAGGTATTCCATCTCAGTCCTCAGAAGTGACAAGGCATCTGTAGACTTTTTGTTTGTTTGAATTCGGCTGAAGTTGTTCTTGGACTGCAGCAGCAACTTATGACAGCAGACTGTAAGTTTGTGTTAACTTCATTTTCATTTAAAAAATCTGATAATAGCTTAAAATAATAAACAAAGCGAAAGATCTACGACCTCGAAAAGACCTGGCGATTTAGAAGAACATAGAATATCAGCGTAAAATTGCAGGTTAATATTGCTGTGTTTCGTATGGGGAGTGTGTTAGTTCCATCTTAGTTCTTAAGGGTGACAACGCATCTGCATTTTGATTCTTAATTGAATATAGATTTAGATGTCTATAGACCACAGCATCCACTTACAATCAGGTGGACTCTATGCTCGTTTGTCACCCATATTCTATAAAAAAGAGGTATTTGCAGCACAGTACTCGTTTTTAGAAAATATGCAAATTTCTCTTCTAAATTAGAATAAATCGCAATGTTTTCTTATATTCACGCGAATACTATAATATTATAATACATTGGATAGTTAATAGCGCCTGCTAATATTGAATAGCAGGATAATATTTTTAAATAATTGCTATTTTTACTCGCTGTTCACAAAAAAGATATAATATAATAAATATAGACTAGCGATTTGCCCCGGCTTCGCACGGGTGATTTCTGGATCTCGTCAATAGCGCCACCTACCGGGTCTATTGTGAATCTATACCGTCGAATCAACTTAATCACACACAAATTTAATCAAAATCGGTCCAGGCGTTTAGGTGGAGTTCAGTTACATACACACGATCAGAAGAATGATATATATAATTATACATTTATACCTTTCTCTTGAATCATTGTGTCTATTAGTGAAAACTCTATCAAAATATGTTACATAATTTAAAAGATCTAAGCGTACAGACGGCGGGAAGCGACAAAAAAGTTTTATACATATAAGAGCTATAGTTTGAAAATGTGAATTTCTTTTAATTAACGCCCCCGCAACCCCCTTGCGGGTAAAATTTCGTAAAATCCCTTCTTAATTGACCACTCCTCGGCGAAAGGAATATACATACCAAATTTCAAGTTTCTAGGCCTTATGGTTCCAGAGATATCGTGATGAGTCAGTACATAGGTGGAAATCTCTTATTATATATATAAAGATTAAATGAAACTAATTTTACGCAACGGTTTTTATCGGATTTAACATATAGCGACGGGACACACTGACGCTCCGGGAAGTCTGCAGTCTGTGAACATGTTCAACATCGCCCCCGCCATTATCAGATTTGATAGTTTACAAATCCTCGCAAAAGAACAGCGTTCCTACCGAGGATATTATGATACACGACGCTATTGAAATAAAAAAAATCCTAATTTGGAAAGATGGAAAGGTGCTACCATCTGCTTGGGATCCAATAATTAATAAAATCAAATCTAAACCCAAGCATACCACTGCAAGACTGTAAGCTCATACTGCGTAGATCGGACCAAAATTAATATTCGAAAGCTGAAGGTAGCAGGGCTACTTTTACATTAGGACGTCGAATACCTCAGTGCCCCGTGACCCTGGGTGCTGTAAAGTACTCGAAACGTCGCTTCGGGAATATAAAATTAAGTTAATAAACGCGATAAAAGCAGTAAACTAGTTTTATTCAAATGAGAACCTACTTCTATTTTTGAAGTCATCTAACAAGCTTGTAATGTTTGCTATCTTGTTTAGACTAACTTTGCAAACACATTTTGTCACGTATAATGAAAAATGTCCGAGTACGTGATTTATGGCTTGAATTACGCAAATGTATCAGTAATAGACAACTAATAGACCTGACTTTCTATTAAAACAACTTCCTACTATCAGTTAATCTTATCTACTTTAAGATAATTGACAGTATCAGACGTTATTTTGCGGAAATCCATTATATTAAAGATCTTAAAAATTAATTTGCTTATATCCGCGTCATAAAATTAAATAATGTGTCTTACATACTCGTAGTTTAAAGAGTACCTCCCGCCCTCCCTCATTTGCGTGCACAATCCCCGTCACCACTAAACCCATCACCACTACTCCCAAAACCACTACAGCAGGAAAGACACACGGCGGTGTAATATAAACAAATAAATTTTTAAGATCTTTATATATAGTACGTGAGGGTAATATGGTCATCCGGTTAATAATGTCACTTTCTTATAACTCAAAAACTATAGCCTTGTTTGCATAGACGGCTCTGTGATACGATAGCTCTTCATCAGTCAACCAAATAATAAAGGGACAAAAGGGCGCTGCTTTATCGACGCCATTTTGACAGGTGACATTAAAGTAAATATTTTAGTCGATTTTAGTATTATATATTTAAATATCTTTGTAGTATTGTGTAGTGTAGTTAGTTTAAGTGTTCCTAATTAATGCCAAAGCTTGTTGCTATTTTTTTCTTAATATATTAGTTATAGTATACGACTTTGTGTTTTTGTCTCTGTCCTCCTCCTAGTTTTGGTTTTATGAGGCGGCAAAGCTTAGATATTGTCACCATATTACCCTCACGTACCCTGTTTTAACTAATATCAAGTTATTATTACTCGTATAAGCTAAAATACAATAGAAAAACATAATATACAGAATCCAGTACCATATGTTTCAATTGTTTTTAGCTTAAACGTATACCAGCCTTTACCACATATTCTCACAAAGAAATAAAGCCTGGATCCATCGGATTCTTGCATGTTTAATCAGGACTTCGCATTTAGTTTTGATCGCCCACCCCTTTACTTTTTATACCTTTTTTTATAGAGTGTGACAAACGAGCACACAGTCCACCTGATGGTAAGTTTAAACGTGACAGAGCCATGCTGCAGCTATATTATAGTTGTAGCACGAATGGATCGGCCCAGCCGGGGAAGAACCACGCTCTCACAGAATACCAGCGTAAAATAGCAATTTAATGCTTCTGTATTTCCTATGATAAGTGTAGAGAATCGGAGACCCTTTTTACTGGATACGGGGATTCCATCTTAGTCCTCAGGAGTGACAACGCATTTGCATTTTGATTCTTAATTGAGAATAAATTTAGATGTATATTGGCCACAGTAACATCTAAAAAGTAAACTGAAATACTAAACCTCAGTAGTAAACAAAGTAATTAACAGATTTCATAAACGTGTTCAACGATGGACTTTGATAGGCTGTATATAAATGATGACTAAAATATAGAAATTAGTATTTTACAACATATAACTAATAATAAGGTGCTCGTGTGGAATATGTTCTTTTGCCGACCTGTAGACGTGAGTCGGTTGATCAATACGTGCCATGAATAATAATAAATAGTTCCTTCCCTTTATATAACGTCGCTATAAATATGTGGTACATTTATTTCAATATCATTTGATTGTAAGTGGTAGGGCCTGAGCTTTGCTGCAGTACGAATGGGTAGGCTCGACCCGGGTATGACCACTTTTTCACATAATACGAGCATGATACGGTAGAATAATGTTGCTGTATTTCGTATGCCGAGTGTTGTGAACCGGTGACCCCTTTTACGGGTGATCTTAGTCCTCAAGTGTAACAACGCATCTGCGTTTTCATTCTTAATCCATGATAGACGTAGGTGTCTATGGACCATTGCATACAATCAGGGGGACTATGTGCTCGTTTGTAACCGTTAATCTAAAAAAATAATTAAAAAAGTACATTTCTGATTTTTTTAAATTTGCATAATTTTTCTCGTTATATGGTCCAGCCTATGCTCAGCACCAGGCCCGCTTTGTTTGATGATCATAGGTAAATTCTCCAAGAAATGCAAACTGGCTAGCATCTTCTCGAAAGGTCCTATTTATTCAGTTGTGACTAAAAATGTGTTTAAATTATAGTATCGGCTGATGATACTTTAATTCCAACCCTAAATTTTTTACGTGTTAGAGCTACGCTGCAGCTATATTATGGTTGTAGCACGAATGGGTCGGCTCGATCGCCGAAGTACCACACGATTACAGCATCAGCGTAAATTAGCAGCTCAATGCTGCTGTGTTTCGTATGGTGAGTGTAGAGAACCGGATACCCTTTTTACTGGAAACGATGCATTCCATCTTCGTCCCCAGGGGATGGCAACGCATTCTGCAGTTTGATTCTTAATCGAGGATAGATGTAGATGTCTATGGGTCACAGCATCCACTTACCGTCAGATGGGTTGTATGCACGTTTGTCACCCCTGTTCTATATAAAAACCACCATCGCATATCGCGACAAAATTCACGTTATCATCCACACCATCTGGATGCTTGACGATCCTCCACTAAATGATTTGCCAAAAATTTTCTCTGTGGAATCGGCTACTATCAGCGCTTTTTACAGAATAAAATTCCAGACGGAACTTTCAACGAAAGAGCCTACCCTTTTTTAAAAGTCCGGTAACGCTCCTATGATTCTATTGGTGTTTCAGTTGTCGATGTTTCTCTGTAGTCACTTACAATCAGGTGAGCCGCATGCTCGGTTGGCTCCTTTTCTACGAAAAAAAAAATACAAAAAAGTGTTAAAAGGCTACGTAAATTCGTTTCATCACCATCATAATGAATATTACCGGCACAGCCTATTAAAGTCCACTACTGGACATAGGATATTTGCCATAGTTGCGACGCTTGGCAAGCGGGTTGGTAACCGTAGTTATTTATTTTTAGTCGTAATTAGGAAGACGCTGCTGCCGACTACGATACGACATCCATTATCATTATCATCGTCATAATTCTTTACAGCCTATCAAAAATCCTATGTATTACCTATAATGGATTTTTGCTATCATTTCTTTCATTTTATAATTTTATTGAAAAATCAACAAAACTAAAAATTATGATAAATTTAAAAAAAAACTAAAACTAATAACTTAAATTATCATACAGTCTTACTCCCCATGGTATCGTGCCAAGAATGCTGGCTGCGTTTCCTCGCTGAATAGCTATACTTAGACTTTAATTGAGAAAAGAAGCAGCCCTCTTATCACCAGCAGCGACGACCAGTCGCAGATAGAGTTCCTTTAGGAACCTCACCGCAAGTGGACCCTAAGGTCTCTAGTCTCTACAGCAAATGACACAAATATGTAGTCATCTCTCAGAGACTCATATTTCTTTTTACTTATTATGAGTCAGTGCTTGACTACAATCCGACCTGGTAGTAAGTGGTGATGCAGAATTCGATGGTAAATCGCACTGTCTTAGCGTAACAAAAGCCTTAAGCTCTTGCCTTGAAGACGCCCAGATTGTATTAGGACGGAAAGATAGACGCCGGCAAATTATTCCACTCCTTTGCTGTACGCATTACAAAAGACGAAGCAAACCGTTTGGTTATAATGTGTGATATATCGACAACAAAGGGGTGAAGACCCACCGACCGCCTGGTTGTCCGATAGTGGAAAGGAGAGGGAGGAATTAAGGCGTGTAATTCCTGCGCACACTCATCGAAATGCATCCTATAGAAAGAATACCGAGAGGCTGGCTACTCAGCACCTGTGCTCGAGGCTGAAAAGATTGGTTTCAACCAAATCAAGGTTACCAATGAGCCTCTTAGTACATCTCTCCACTGAGTTCAACACTGCCAGGTGGAATTTTACAGTACCAGCCTATATGTGACAGCAGTACTCCATGCACGACCGGACTTGTGCTTTATATAAGGTAACAAGCTCCGCCGGTTTAAAGTACCGCCGCACCCTTGCAAGGACACCAAGTTTCCTTGCGGCTGCCTTGAGTCTGGACTCAATGAACCGCCCATAGTTGAGGTTCGGAGAAAATTCAACCCCTAACAACTGAAGACGGTCAGTGTACTCCAAGGATATATTCCGGAAAGTAGCAGCCAGGGTGAGTGGGCTCCTTTTAACGGTGAAAAGACACGCTTGTGTTTTGGAGACGTTGAATCTCACGAGATTGGCATCGCTCCATTCGGAGACTTCCAGTAGTGTGAGATTCACTCGCTCAACCATAGCCTCTCTTTCGGACTGGATTTGATTCCGACTGGCCCGGGTATTTGGTTGGTATCTCTCCACAACTGTGCTGTCTTCTGCATACCCATAGATACCGGGAATGAGCAGATCATTTATATGCAACAGGAAGAGAGTTGCGGAGAGAACGGACCCCTGAGGAACTCCGGCGTTTGTCACGATAGGACAGGACGAGCAGCCATCGATGACGACTCGGAGAAACGGTTCACTCAGAAAGTCCTTCACCCAGTCAATTAGGCCAGGGGATAAGCCGTACGCTGAAAGCTTGCCCAATACGCTAGCGTGCCAAACCCTGCCTTCGAAACATCAAGGGAAACAGCAAGTGCTTCACCACTGTTCTCGAGGGCTTCACCCCATATGTGAGTGGTATACGCTAGAAGGTCCCCAGTTGATCGATTTCGGTGAAACCCGTATTAGCGGTCGCTGAGGAGATCATTCTGCTCTAGGTATGCCATGAGGTGGGCGTTCAATATACGCTCCATAATATTGCAGAGTATGGAGGTAATTGGAATTGGCCGATATTTGGCAGGGTCGGTACGGCTACCTTTTTCAGGCACAGGCTGCAAATTTAAATTCAAGTTCAAATAGCCTAGTTGTCTCCTCGTCACCGCTGTGTGATCGGTAGACACAAGAATAAATAATTTAGCCATTTCTGTGTCTATCAATACTCATATCGTAGAGAAAGTGGGGTTCAAGGTGACGGAGACGCTTACATCAGATGTCGTTGCGGACGTAAACACGACTCCGGCGCACTGATGGAAATTATGCTCCAATGTGGCAAGGCTGCTACCCTGGGTGTAGCCAAGGTACGCCGCATATAGAGGACATCTGATCTGCGTCTTAGTCAAGAAGAGTAAGTGCGGCTTATCAGTCTCAAGATGGTAGTGGACTGCATTGAGATTACAGTGCAGGCCTCAGATGTTTGTGAGGTGCACTTTGATGGAGAAGGAGTGCAACCGCTGTACAAACTTACACTTCTTTTTCCTTTTTTTCATGATTGGTGGAGATTGAATAGGTTGAGAGAATGGCAGTTGGACGAGGCGTCACACATACAACCTAGAGACGCAAACAGAGTCACAGCATCTACGGTACCTAGCATGGAGATCGCGGGGACGCCTGAACACCCTGGAAATCACAACCAGGCCCTCCCCTCCGGTCGCCAACTGGCATGGTGGAGCCATCCCAGGATTTTTCGTAAGATGGCGGGGCAGATTTTCATGAGTGGTTGGTTCATTAATTAGGCCACCAACTATCTACGGTCGGCCAGCGGTGCAACCGTGCTCCATAACCAGGCACCTGACACAAGAAACGGCCGCGTCGCAACCGGTTCTTATGCGCAACACAACCGTCCAGACCCATTCTCCCTAAGAAATGGGTTTCATCTAACATCATACCGGAACATGACTTGCATCATTTGGCGGTATTTCTTTGCCAGGTGGGTGGTAACTAACCCTCGGCCGGGCCTCTCACTAGTAGAGGACCAACATATCACCAGTATGTAGTGTTGCTTGTTTAGAACTACCCAGGGTATACGTTTAGGGAGTCAGGATTCAAGTAATTCCTACTAACGCGAGCAGCTTCATCCCCCAAAACATCCGAATATTTGCGCCACTTACTTAGTTCAGCTGCTATGTTGCCGCTCCGGCTCTAAACTAGGTACCCCTGAGATGAGAGACTGCCAAAGTGTCTACGCAAGTAGATTGCCACAATAGGGCTTTACCTCTCTCTCAAGGGACCAATGTCATACCGTCGGGTCTCCTGTCATCGTCTCTTTACCTTTTAAAATATCCGAACATTTCCAGACTGGACTTGAACGGAGTAAGTATGTAAATCTAGATACAAGAAGACAATATTTTAAAATAGTAAGAGCAATGTGGGGGTTTAAGATATACAATTTATCAACGTGGATTAAGCTGATTAAAATTTGTTTTTAAAACAGGTTTCATACTATCGAAAAACAATGGGCCACAGGTATAGCGATTCCGCACTGACAGTTTTTATTCCTGGAGAAATATGATTGAAATTTTTAATTAAAGTGTCTCTGTTAGAACTAGATAAATTATTGGAAAAAATATTTCACATTTATTGCTATTTTGTACAAGACCAATATTTTAAAATTTTTGAAAAATATGAGTAGGATCACTGAGGATATCATCTGCTCTACCTCCCAGTGTACCGTCGTCCAGGTGCCCGACATTCAGCTTGGATTTCAAATTTGAAATAATGGGTTGAATTCCCAAATTGAAAAGAGCTGGACCTAGTGGGTCACCCTGCTGAACACCGACAGCACGGAATGCACGATGTTGTGCGTCCAGGCGACCTCCACGCGCAGCAGTTCGCGGCGCGTGTCGGTGCTGAAGTAGCGCGGGCCGTACTGTACTGTACTGTACTGTACTGTACTGTACTGCACTGTACTGTACTCACCCCCAGGCGCACGACGGGTGCACGATGTTGTGCGTCCAGGCGGCCTCCACGCGCAGCAGTTCGCGGCGCGTGTCGGTGCTGAAGTAGCGCGGGTCGTACTGTACTGTACTGTACTGTACTGCACTGTACGCCGACAGCCGCCTTTATTTTATTACAATGATATAAAAAGGTTGTTTTGGATAGACTCTTTGCCCTCGGGCCAGATGGAGGTCAAGAGTGAGCCTAGTTTAATAATATTAAAAAAGTCACGCTTGGTAGGCGGATTAGCAACCACATTAACTTATTACTTTGTGTTGTTTTTTTTAAAAAAACAAAGATGCTGCTGCGCATGTCCTATTTATGTTTCCCTCTGTCATGTTATGACACGGATATGACGATGATACGGGGCAGTAAATTCTCTTACGCCGCTAAAACACGGTACAATTCATTCTAAATTCAGTTTATTAAGTTCAGTTTTAGGTACCGATTTAAAAGGAAACAAAAGTGTTTTGCTTTTATATTTTTCTCAGTGAGCAATATTTACACTTACGTCAGCGAACATATTGCAGAGTAAACATTGTACGATAAAATTTCTTGACACATTTACTTGGCTTCGTCACTTTGAAACACGATAGAAAGTATTTGATCTCTTGTTAGTCTATCTTAAAGGCTGATTTTCAATCGTTAGATAAAAGGTGTTCGTAAAATAAATTATAACTGGACTAAATGTAAAAGTCAAACAATTGAACTATTTTATTCATACAACTGTTATTTTTAATTTGTTTATGTTGTATTTCATCTGATTTTTTGTGACGACTGAAAAGTCGGCCATAAGTAATATGAAATTCATATTTAAAGTAAACCTATTGAAATACAATTTATTAGAAGTGAATTTTTCTAATTCATAATGAATCAAGTTGATATGAAATATTAACTTAAAACTTTCCTGAACCATTAAACTGCTGTTTTGTATGGAAAAACTCGAGTATGTTTTTAAGGAAATACCACTTACAACAGGTCTTTATAGACGACGATGCATTTTTGGAACGAAGTTCCTTATCGCACGGTTCGAATTTGGCGTATGGGAGCTAGGCGAGAAAAAGAGTAAGATTTTTCCGTCACGACCTTCTCTATAGTATGAGCGAGATGGAATAATATCCATTTCCCTCGTACTTTTATCTTCCCATGAAAGAAATATCATTTTAAATGACGCTTCATTTTAATAGACCCTAGTAATTCATTTATTTGTATTTGTTAATCAATAATATAATACGTTTATCAATAATAATATACTACGTTAGGAACTTGGTTCCAAACGAGTGTTCCACGACACTCACGCATATTATTGTTATTTTAATGGAAGTCCATTTAATTATTATTTTATCTTATATTCCAGCTTTATAAGTCTGTTTATCATCATCAATAATATGTAGCTCATCTCAAGTCCACAGCTGAACACAGACTCCACTAATATGTATCAAGTGACTTACAATAAAACAACTTTTTGAAATCATATACTAAAATTACCTAGCATTTTACCCGCGACTATGTCCGCGTATGACTTAAACAAAAAATCTCTCATCTTGCAAATCTCTAATTGTGTTCTTTGGGCAAGTAGTTACACTATCGAAAAACGACTTTAAGATCGGTTTCTTTTGCTGTTATCTCGAAAAGTTTGTGCGATACGTTATGACAATGTTTAAAATATTAGAAAGCATGAAAACAACTTTCTTACTCTCCTTCATTTAATCTGTTTCTTGTATCCAGATTAGGTAGGATTGCTTGCGATATTGTAGAGGATTTGTGTTAGAATTAAAGCGCTTAGCGAGTGAATGTCATAAAAATTAGCAAACCACTGCCAGATGCTGGATAATTTTTGTTATTTATATTTTATTTATATATGGTTATGAAACAAAAATAATTCTAGCTCTTTTTTTTTTTATAGGATAAGGGTGACAAACGAGCACACAGTCCACCTGATGGTAAGTGGTTGCTGCGGCCCATAGACATCTACATCTATCTTCAATAAAGAATCAAAACGCAGATGCGTTGTCACCCGTGAGGACTAAGATGGAATGCCTCATTTCCAGTAAAAAGGGTCCCCGGTTCTCTACATTCACCATACGAAACACAGCAGCGTTAAGCTGCTATTTTACGCTGGTATTCTGTGAGAGCGTGGTTCCTCCCCGGTCGAGCCGACCCATTCGTGCTATAACTATACTACTAATATAGTTGCACCATGGCTCTACCACGTATAAAAGCTCTTCTCAACAAGGTTTTTTTTCCAACTGTGTTTCATCCAGATTAGTGTATGATGGGACTGACATATTCGTTCGGGATAAAAGCCCCTTAATAAATAAAGAGAAAGTCATAAAAGTTGTCCTGCGAAGTAACGTTCTAATCTAACTTATCGAGCGCCTAGCGAGGAAAAACCCGCCTTGTTTGTTCATGACATTATAATTTGAAGCGTATATAATTATATTTGTCATTACGTTTTACTTATTTGTTGGTAGGTAAACACGTAAAAACCTGTTCTATAATAATATTTGCATTAAATGAATAATTTTGGCTTCTCTCTATATTTTGGTGCGATAATTTGTTTTTCAAATAAACTGTACTCGTGACTTTGCGTGTACTTTAGAATTAAGTCAATGTACCAAGATGTTGCGCCGAAATAGTGACGTGGTTGATTTTATTTTCTTATTGTATTATTCCGAACGAGCAGCTGCTCACCTAATAAGGGGCAACTGTAGCCGCGAGGTCTAATACTAAGGCAGAATGTCTCAGAGCTTGTAATTAATAATGTCCTCCAGACGAATTTCGGATACGTGTTAGAGCGATGCTGCAGCTATATCAATTGTATAGATGTAGCACGAATGGTTCGGCTCGACCGGGGAAGAACCACGCTCTCACAGAATACCAGCGTAAAATAGCAGCTTTATGCTGCTGTGTTTCGTGTGGTGAGTGTAGAGAACCGGAGACCCTTTTTACTGTAAAAGAGGCATTCCATCTTAGTCCTCACGGCTGACAACGCATATGCATTTTATTCGCAAACGAGGATAGATATAGAAGTCTATGTCGGTGTCAGCAACCACTTACCATCAGGTGGACTGTGTGCTCGCTTATCCTATAAAATAAACGGCGGCTAGTCTCCTTTGAGACTGGCCAACAAGCGTAGGTGCAATCCTCAATACTTTAGGACGGCGATTCAGCACGAAATTCGATAATTTATATTTATGATGATCTATCAGGAAACAGGTGAATAGCAACGAGTCCGCATAAAATAGTATAATGAAACTGAACATTAGTTTTTAATGTTTATTATAATTAACTTACATTGATAAAATTATTATACGACGTCAAATAGTTATTAAAATTAAATTAATCCAAATAATAAAACTACCAATTGTCAGTGGAATGTTTTTTATAATAAATTAGATTAATGAGTTAATGGAGGAAGCTGTTTTCTATATACAACTTTGTCATCACCTTCCATCATTACAGCCCTTCACAAGTGCACTGCTGACCACAGATCTTCCCCTAGGAATATTATAAAGTGATCCTAAGCCATGTGCATCCATCGACTTTCTACGTGTTTTACCTGGTCATCACTTCATCCATCGCTGAGTTGCCGACTAAGCATAATTAAGCCTTTGAGATGTAGAATCGACCATTGTAGATTCAGTACGGTTTCAACATGCTTAAGGATTTAGTCGTTATTCTAACTATTTCTTGTTCAATTAAAAACTTTTATTTCTAGTGACTGCCTCGTTGGTCTAGTGGTAGAAGCGGTTGCTGATCATGAGGTCGGTTTGAAACCGTTTGGGCCAAAATCAATTATTGGGTTTTTTACCCTCGTGCTTAGAAAAGCATGTAAAGCTGTTGGTCCTGCGCCTGTTCGGATTACCATCCCATCGGACTATGAGAGTAATGGAATAGAAAGTGTACTTGTGCTTGCGATTACACTCGGGCAGTATAATCCTGTCCTACGAAGATGGCTGGGCTCCGCTGAGACTGGCTACGGTGACCGAAATTCGGTCTGGAGGACATTCATTTATAGTTCAATAAATAACACTTTTTAAAAAGAACGAATTCCGTGACCCGTATAATATTATGACAGAGTAATTCTCTCAGCGTTATATGGCCTACGAGACTTTTAAAATTGTTAAAATGAAATACTACTCATAACGTGTATTTTTATAATAACCTTGTTATATTTTATAAAAAAAGTATGCAATAAAGTGAATATTAAAAATATTAAATATTACTCAGTACATTATAAAATAGAATTACAAAAAGAAAAAGAATTCCCGTATCTAGGTATTTTACAATTCACTTGCCGTGTGGTGGAGGTGTGAGAGATTTCATCATCCCATTTCGTCCCGCCGCTGCTGGCTGTAAGTGGCGACGGGAAGTACCAGAGACCGTATGGTTTACGATAGACAGTGGTATAACGATCCCGTGTACGCTAGACGTAGACATAGGGTAGATGTAGACCAGGTGAACTGTGTACTAGTTTGTCACCATTATTCTTATTAAAATAAAACTATAATATACACTGGAAACGGAAAGTTGTACAGCGGGAAACTTAGTGACGATTATGGCATTTTTTTTATGCACTACTTTTTTGTGCAATTGTTTACCATCGATACAACTTAGGGATCTTTAAGAAACAAGGTTACTCCTTTTCAAGAGGCCGGCAATGCACCTACAATTCCTCTGGTGTTGCAGTTGTTCATGAGCGGCGGACAACACTTACCATCAGGTGAGCTGCATGCTCATGCTCGTTTACCCCTTCTTCTATAAAAAAAAAATAGAAATAAAAATCCTGCCCACAGCGAGAGGAGGCCTATGTCCAGTAATGATGAAGACTTTAACTTTGTCTGAACACACCAAACTTGGTAGAGCCATGCTGCAGCTATATTAATAGTATAGTTGTAGCACGACTGGGTCGGCTTGACCGGGGAAGGACCACGCGCTTAATGCTGCTGTGTTTCGTATGGTGAGTGTAGAGAACCGGAGACCCTTTTTAGTGGAAAAGAGGCATTCCATCTTAGTCCTCACGGCTGACAACGCATCTGCATTTAAATTCACAAACGAAGATAGATGTAGATGTCTATGTGCCACAGCAACCACTTACCATCAGGTGGACTGTGTGCTCGTTTGTCACCCTTATTCTATAAAAAAAAGGAAGGATCATGCTGTCACAGATAACGGGTGAGATTCTTAATCGAGGATAAATGTGGACAGATGTTTGTGGGCCACAGTATTCAATTACCATCAGGTGGACTGTGTGCTCGTTTGTCACCTTTATTCTATAAAAAGAAAACTTTACTACGAGTACACTATCGCGTAAAAGAACAGATAGTTGACGTGAAAACCAACGTTTCGGGAAGTCTGCAGTTTGTGATCATATCCTAGACGGCCCCCGCCATTACATTAGATTTGATAGACCACAAATTCTCGCGAAAGAACATCGATTCCTGCCAAGGATGATACGTGAGGCTATTGAAATTAAAAAAACATCCTAATTTCAATAGAGAGGGAGGCTAGATACTACACCTGCTTGGGATTCTGTAATTAATAAAATTAAAACTAAACCCAAGCATACCACTGCAAGACTTCAAGACACAGTGAGTTCATTCTGCGTAGATCGGATTAAAACTAATAATTAAAAAGCTGATGGTACTCCGGGTTAACTTTGACAACGGGACGTCAATCACCTCAGTCCCCCGTGACCATGGGTGCTGGAAAGCACCCGAAACGTCGGGAATTTAAAACTATGCATAATTAAACGCGATAAAATCCGTAAAAGTTGTTTTATTCAATGTGTTGTGTTCGCGTAAATATAAAAAATCATTATGGGTACACTACTTAATAATTGGAAGAAGATAAATTCCAAAGTATACGGTCGTCAAATATAAGAAATGAAATCGTGATATATATCAGCAACATTTTCTTCTAATGATAAATGAAATAAAACGTAATTATCTAATTAAAAAAAATATTAAAATTACTAGCAACAATTATTTTTTTACAAAAAAATTATAATTATCAAAATAAATATACGAGTATATGAGACACGAGGAATATTTAACAGTTGTTTCAATAATTGTATTAGATTGTTAAATATCGTTCCTAGTGCCCTTGAGTGTGTTTCTGTGCGTGGTCTTCATTCGTGGAATTCATTGGAATTAACCCACGACTTGTTACAGTCATAGTAATACGCTGTAATGTAGCTCTACCACGTATAAAATTTCACAATGTATATTGTTTTATATTTCACAAATAAGCTCATTGGACTGTAAATGAAAAACAAGCATATATACCTGATTATAATGATGTAACGTTGGCAATACAGAAGGAGTAAAAGTGCGTTTAAGGCGACACCGCGAAAAAAGCACCTCCTTTCATCAAATAGTATAGGAGTATGACACGACTAACGAAACTGGAATTTTGATATAGGTAAATTCATGTCTTTATCTTGAATTTCCTTGTTCAAAAACACGATTGTACAATTTTGACTCGATCATAATTATTTGCGAAAACACCTATAAAAAATCACTATAGTTGAAATTACAACGAAATTACTTAATCTATATGCTTGGGAATCACTCAAATACATTCACAACGTCAATATTCGTAAGTTACTTGCTCATTATTTTGATTACTTAAATCAATAATTGTTTTTAAATGTTTTAAGATTCTAAGCGATTTCTAAGCGGTCTTAATCGTCGCGGGTGCTACGCAATTTTGGACCTTATGACGGCGTGTTTGAAGTTTTTATAGAAATTATGTTTCACTCAGGTCAGTCCGGCGATAGCCCGCTTCAACGGTTTCCGATGTGTCGCCTTAACCCTGAAAACAAACATGAAATGGATTTACTACACTACCTGTAAGGGTTTATAATAACAAAAACTTTGTCGGTCAAAATTATTTTTAGTCGATTTTATTTACGTACTGTATATTTTTGTACGAATATTGTTAATGGTGAGCCTATATCAATGGTTATTTTACCACAAGGATCAAGAAATTCCTCCCAAAATTAGGGATGAAATATTTGATGTAAGTATTTAAACAACATTCTAGTTCTTACCTCGAGGCTGTGTTATTGCTTGATCCACTCAAAGGATTAAATACTTATTCTTAAAAAAAAATAACCGACGTTTCATACATTCATTATAATCTATAAAAGTCTGAACATAGGCCTCGCTCATAGATTGTCTCATAAGGAGAATTTTACCAAAGTATATATTTTACCAAGAGTAAACTCCAGTCACGCGTCGGACCTGACACGCACAATTTTTTTAAATCTCAATTATTAATCTACGACTTTGAAGCGTCGTTTGAAAATGCAGTCCTGTGAATGGAGAAGAAACAGCGAAAGAACTTTCTACCACGTTTTATTAACTCTTGTATGTCTGTTCGGAACTTAAGTAATTTATTTTAAACTAACTTTACTTTACTATTACGATTTTGAAACGACGAATGATGTCTTCTGACTGGAGAAGAAACGGCAAAAGAAGTGAAAAACATAACATCACATAAGGATTTATTTTTAAATTTGTTGCCGCTTGTTGACCACACGAATATAAAAAAAAAATATCGTCAATTCTTCAATGTAAAATTTTATTAAGGATATCGAAAACGACTGCCTCTCATATACTCGTTAATTTTCTATTAAAGTATAAAAATTTTCAACTGAAACTGGTTGAGCAATGATGTATTTTTGTTATTCGTAATAATTTTATAATGAAGTCCATCAAAACGCACTGGAGCAGCGCGTGTTTATCAGACATGATCATATGATGTGACGGAATCAAGTACCGGGAGTCATTTGCTAACATTAGTAAATATTGTAATACATACTTACTTTTTATTGAAGTAGGTAAGCAAAAGATAATATTCGTGGAAAAAACTCTTTAGATTACTATTCTTTTCCTCGCTTCTTACCAGCGTCAATTACGAAACAACTGTTTTATTATTTTCATAACATATCAGTGCCCCTTGAGGATTATTGGCTAAGTTTCTACACTGTTATTCCGCTCACAACGGTAACTCCTTAGGAAAACATCATAACTTTATTTGAAGTGTCAATTTCGAAATGACTCACTCGTAGATAATACAGTGGATTTTTATTTCAAAATGACTTTTAATTTAATTGTAAGGCATACCGCAACAAAGCGGTGGTGTAAGACAAAAGAAGTAGAGCCAAGCTGCAGCTATATTACAGTAGTATTATTTATTCTGTGGTAGTCGTAGGAATGGGTCGGCTTGACCGGGGTAGGTCCGCACTCTCACAGAATACCAGCGTAAAATAGCAGTTAAATGCTGCTGTGTTTCGTATGGTGAGTGTAGTGAAACGGAATCCCTTTTTAATGGAAACGAGACATCGTAGTTGAACATATGTAGGCCTTAGGGGTGACAATTTCGATTCTTAATCGAGGATAAGTGTCTATCGGCCACAGCATCCACTTATCATCAGGTTGACTGTGTGTGTTGTTAGTCACCCTTATTCTATAAAATAAAATATTTCACTTACCCAGACCATGGGTGTTAAGAAGAGATAGAGGGAAATGAAACAGGGGTGGGCAGCAGCATCTTCTTGATGACGGCTCAAAATGATAAAAAACTGCGGTTGCCAACCCGACTGCCAAGAGTAGCAACTATAGTAAACTCTAGATTCCCCTATGATTAATCTATAGGCCATATTCGGCAGTGGACTTTTGATAGGCGTCATTAATGTTTTTTCAAACAATTAATGAAAAAGTAAGACAAAGGATCAGGTTGAAGACGATCACGGTTACCTAAAAGCATCCAATTAACTTCCATCAACGGCCTGCGAAAATTAACTTTGGCAAAGAATTCAAATTATTTAGTGTGAGTGCAGAACATGGGTGTAAGAGTAGAACATATGGTACGTTATGAATTCATAGTGTTGTTAATCAGTACTCTGTTTGATTATATAACGATTACTCTGAATTTTGGGCATTAGGTTTACGTTTTATCAGCATTAATTGAGTAATCCACTTTGTGCCATTGATTTATTCATGCGAAGTGAATGTATTCTTTTTTATAGAAGGTAAGGTGACGAACGACTACACAACACAGTAGTAATATCCTCCAGACCAATTTACGGTCACAGCGGAAAGTCTCAACTTAGACTAGCCATTTGCGCAGGACAGGATTAAAGTTTCCGAGGGTATGCGCAAGCACTCTTCATTTTCTCACTTTCAAAGTCCGATGGGACGGCAACCGGCACAACCGGAGCGAGATCAGGCGCAGGACCAACAGCTTTACGTGCTTTTTGAGGCACGGGGGTAACACTATGATGCCAAGGGGCCTATGCGACGAGGTTATGTTAGAATTTCTTGACAGAAAAAAATAATATTTGATTTTTGGCCCAAATCGAACACTAACTTTTTTTATAGGATTATTTTTTTATAGGATAGGGCTGACGAATGAGCACACAGTCCACCTGATGGTAAGTGGTTGCTGCGGCCCATAGACATCTACATCTATCCTCGATTACGAATCACCCGTGAGGAGTAATATGGAATGCCTCGTTTCCAGTATAAAGGGTCTTCCGTTCTCTATAATCACCATACGAAACATAAGCTGCTATTTTACGCTGGTATTCTGTGAAAGCGTGGTCGAGACGACACATTCGTGCTACAACTATACTACTAATGTAGCTGCAGCATGGCTCTATCACGTAAAAGCCACCCCACAGTCATACTACTTTAAATAAATTTACTTCAGACAATTTTAGTTACTACAACAGATTCCAATCATATAGAAACAGAAACAGAAACTTTTTAATTCAATATAGATTATAAATAATACTCATTGAAAGTCACTCTTTTGTTTAATTACCACTGGTTCGAAAAAAATACCTCTGTCCTGGGAAGAACCAGCAAGAAACCCAGCGGGACTTTTTTTAAATAACAGCTTACAACCATGTATGTAACCACACAAAACAAATCAGAAATAGCTTGGTAGCGATTACCTCATCCTAGGGGTTATTATCATCCCTAACTGTTACCACACTGTTACCGTTGTCTTTACAGCTTGTCAAAAGTACCGCAGTTTTTTATTTTTTAGTTGTCATTAGAAAGATAATACTGTTTAACTCTTGGTTGGTTTACGGGACGATATGGGGTAGTGGATATTCTTACACCACCACTACTCGGATAAACATGTTAAATAATAATTTAAAGAAATATTTACTATTAACTTTGCCGTCTCTATATTTAAAATAAAACGAATATAAAAAGGTGATATATGTACGTTCTGTAATATATTTTGTAATGTTTCTGTACTACTAATTCTAGGAACAGACATAATTTAGTAATATAAGTTACACGACTCTTCAGTCATTGTTTAATTAATTCAAAGGGCAAGGTATGACTCTCACAAAAAAGAACCAAAAATATACCTACAAGGTGGATTTTACCTTATACTTAAGTGTACGAAAAACTTGCTGGGCTTTTGCTGGATCTTTACACAACAAAATTTTGTTTTAGAACTAATGGCAAGAGCACAAATGACTTTCTTGACTTGACTTTCTGTCTTAAATGATTTATTATATAAATCGGCCCCAAGATACACGAGAGGTTTCTAGTATGTATATTTTTTTTAAATTAATTAAGTTAAAATTTCTGTATTAAGTTTTGATTTCCGTTGTTGAATGCCAGGAACATTAAATCAAAATATATTAAAAGTTAATTTTAATGCTATCATTTCTTTTGCCATGAAATTTTCTTTGATAAGCCTATGCGAGAATGTTATGTGACAATATGGTGGTAAACAATAATAACAACTGGACGGTTCGTACATATTCGCGCGTAAAGCGAAAAGCGGGTAATAATATCACGTTATGATAAAATGCATAAACTCACATATTGCTTGCTTAAAGTTTAATATCACGTACTTTGTAAATGATAATAGTGTTTGATTCACGTTCGTGACGGAAGAAAATGAGCTAATTCGCGTCGTTGAAGAGAACTCTAGAAGCCGGCCTTTGAAGGTTAATGGGCAAAGAGTTTGTTGTTGTTTTTCAAGAAAGAGAATGGATAATGCTTTGATTTTATTTCGTTAGTTGCCTACACATACGAATGAAAAAGATTTTTTATTATACATAACCTTTAAATCGATAGCATATTATGTATTATTATGTATAGCCGTGGTAGCTCAGGTGCTAAGCACTCGCAGTAAATACCGAAGTGCGCAAGCAACTCGGGTACGATTCCCGTCTGTTTGATTGGTGCCGGCGGATAACCGACGATAGTTTAATAATTTGCAATTTTATGCCCTGATTTATTAATTACTCGGCGATGAAAGAAGCTATTTCAAGGACATGATAACTTCGCTTTATAACTCTGTCAGAAATTAGAGCAACTTTGCTTTTAATCCCACTATTAGTTTCATGGAACGTTTGTCCATAATCGTCACGCTTCCTGGTGAGTTCGTAAGCGCAAAGCCGATAGATACTCTCGCACAGATGATGCTACTCTCCACTTTTTAAATTTGGGTTCAGAGTTCATGGATCGATTTTCCACCAACAGCCAGCCGCTCAAGATAAAAATAAATGTTGTACCACGATTTCCTGTGATTTACATTTGCATAAATTCAAGACTATTAGATTTTTTCCTTTCCTATCTGCCTGTGAATGTACACCGTTAGAATTAAACGTCCCCTGTTGGATTCGCCATAGTTGTCACATTAGGAGGCAGATTACCGATCGCAGTGCCAAACGACTTGCTCTTGCACTTTTGACGATGCTGTTCATCGCCGGTTTGGGTATTTTACGTCTGATGTAAACGAGATGGTTTTATGCCTGAAATAAAGTTATTGTATAGTGTTCTATTGTATTTTATTGTATTGTATTGTTTGTATTACCATCGGAAGCCATAAGATTTATGAATAATAGATTCTCTTACGCTGCCATTGTATATATTTTTTTAAAGTTCTAGTGTTGGTTATAGGTTGCTTAAATCACATTCTTTTTCTTAACCAGATTTTTATTTGTCTAATCGTGGGCAATTTTATACTTGATATATTTTTAAAATAGCTTATTTATTAAAAGTGGTAAATAGACCCGATCAGCCTTTATAAGTATCCAATAATAGCCAATTTGATAATTATATGGAAACTACGATTATTTAAATTTTACATTTAAGTCAAATATGTACCTATATACTTAATTTTATATTTATTAAAACAAACTTCAGACTATACTAACTCTCAGAGACAAAGCACAATTTAATGCATTGTTTCACATCTATGTTTCACATCGAGCGACGCCATCATTAGTGGTCAATGATGTGTTGCCCCTCGCCCCCCTCTTCATGTATATAGCCTACAACTCCCGCGCTGCAGGCAGTTTTTATTACAAAGCAAGTGAGCGCGCACGTCAAACACGAGAAAATGTTTTCACCGCAATTTCTTGCGGCTTTCGCCTTACTGGCAGCCGTAACCGCTTTACCGGTTTCCGACAATCCACCTTTATTCCCGCAACCCATCACAACAATCGGTGATGATATGGAAGATTTTTCATCGTGGTTTAGAGGACCGTGGGACAGCTTGTTCAGTTCCGTATGGAAGCTAATTCCAAGTTTCGCCGATATTGGCCCAAAGATCATAGCTGATACCGACAAGTTCCAGGTCGTTGTTAATGTCAAGAACTACAAGAAGGACGATCTAAAAGTGAAACTCAAAGACGACTTCATCTTCGTCCAAGGGTCACACGAAGCGACTCACGACGACAAGGATGTGTTCGCCAGCCAGTTCTTCCACACCTACTCCTTGCCGGCAAACGCTAGTGCTGCTGACGTTACAGCGGCGCTCTACAGTGATGGTTTCCTAGTCGTTACTGCGCCATTGAATGGGGCCGGTGAGAAGGAATCTGTCGACCGGGAGGTGACAATCACTGATGCTGGAGTGCCGTATAACAAAGAAGAAACACCAAACGTGGAAAAGGCCGGTGAACCGACTCCAACAGCGCTACCGGCAGCTGAAAACGAGGGAGAGAAGAAGGAACCGACAACACCATCGGATCGCGTAGACGTAACCGATAAAGATAATGTCATTCCCCACGGAAACTAAATCCAACCCTAAAGTGATATTTTAGATGTACATAAGTCTATATTTATAAAGCAGTATTGTAATAAATATTTTTTAAATTTTGCTTAGTGTTTTGTTTGCTTGTGAGATCACGCGTTTATGGTAGGAACGTGATATGTTTTTTAATTACATTCATGAATACAGACGTGCATTCTATTCCGGTTGATCGTTATAACAATGGGTTATATCAGGTTTTGGTTCGAATAAGTCGTAAAGCTTTAATTGTTCGGTAATGAAAAGAACAATAGTCATTAAAACACGTTACACAAAAGGCATAAAATATGCTATACATGTTTACACGTAAGTCTTTTAAACGAAATCATTTGCAAGTTGTGCCACTTAGTAAAGGTTTTATCAATAAATTAAACTTATTATATCCTTACTATACCTTTTAGAGACACGCTGTAGCTATATTATGGTTGTAGCACGAATTGACCGGCTCGACCGGGTAAGGACCTCGCCATATTCTATGGACCTCGCTCTGACAGAATACCAGCGTACAATAACAGCTTAATTCTGCTGTATTTACTGTACTGTTCGTGGCGTATTGCAATAAATGTTTCTTTCTTTCTTTCTATTTCGTATGGTGAGTATCTACACTCTAGTACTCGAGTACCGGAGAACATTTTTACTGGAAACTAGGTATTCCATAACAGTCCACAAGGGTGACAAAGCGCCTGCGTTTTTGATTCTTAATCGAGGATAGATTTGTATGTGCTTGTATGTCACCTTTATTCTATAAAAAAAAAAGAAAAAGAAAGGAGGATGCCCAAGTGCACTCTAAGCACCTGCGCTTGCTCACACACTCTATAATTTGAAATTAGCCGCCGCACTATCGGAAAACCGGGTGTGTTTGTCTTACTGTGTAATAGCGAAGCAAGTGAATCAACCACCCCATAATATCATCCCGTGAGTGAGGCTATTAAAGGAAACCGAAACAGGAGATGGACAGCAGCATCCTTCCGGTAACAAATAAAAATAATAAAAATTTGCGGTTGTCAGCCGGCCTGCCTAGCGTAGTAACGTTGGTTAAATCCCCTACATGCGATCTAAGGAGGTGGCCTATGTTCAGTTGATAGGCTGGAATGATGATGATGCAATTAAAATGTATACTTACTTGAAATAATTTACGTCACTAGTAACACGATTTTAATATATCGAATTAAGTAATAATTCACTATCAGAACATTTCCTTAATAATTGTAATTAAAGCATTTGCTTTCATTAAAACGTAACATTATTTTCTTTTAAGATTACATATTTTCTTGGAAATATACTTTAGTTATTTCTCAAAAATGTGAAAGCAATTATTACATAAGGTGTTCCTAACATATTATATGACATTGATTAAATATTTATTAGTAATAACTTGAGTTATAATATCAATGTGTACTAATATGACGTAAGTTATATAGTTGGTTAATAGTTGTAAGCGCGACTGATGACTGTCATGTGGTCCCGGGTTCGAATCCCGGATCGGGACAAAATTAGTTAATTTTTTTTATAGGATAGGGTGACAAACGAGCACATAGTCCACCTGATGGTAAGTGGTTGCTGTGGCCCATAGACATCTACATCTATCCTCGTTTGCGAATCAAAATGCAGATGCGTTGTCACCCGTGAGGACTAAGATGGAATGCCTCTTTTCCAGTAAAAAGGGTCTCCGGTTCTCTACACTCACCATACGAAACACAGCAGTGTTAACCTGCTATTTTACGCTGGTATTCCGTGAGAGCGTGGTCCTTCCCCGAGCGAGCCGACCCATTCGTGCTGCAACTATACTACTAATATAGCTGCAGCATGGCTCTACCACGTATAAAAGGTTTTTTATGTGAAGAAGTTCTCCGTAGCAGCTCGGAGTGAGAAAGGAGGATGCCCAAGTGCACTCTAAGCACCTGCGCTTGCTCAAACACTATAATTTGAAATTAGCCGCCGCACTATAGGAAAACCGGGTGTGTTTGTCTCAAAACTTTAAATTTCAGTTGTTTCAAAATGAATTAAGCTGTAATCTTACATACGTATACTTGGATATATAGGGTCTTTATTGAAAAAAAAAATATTCTGAGTTAAAAATATTTTTTTAACTCAAAATAAAAATTTGACCACAATAGATATCAATTAGATCTTGAGAACTGTTTAACATATCTCATTTCAATAAATTTATAAATACACCGTCATCTATGCTATTTTATAAAGAAATAAAAGTTTTTGAAAAAATTGATTTTTATCTTGCGATGTTTTGGGTACGTATCAAAAAAGGAGCAAGTAAGTGCAAATTTTTTTTTATCCCTAAACAGAGTAATGTGTGAAGATCTTAATGCAATAAATATCTCGACATCCGCAATCATCGGTAAGAAGAGGTCTTAAACTATATTGGTTAGTTTTTGTTTAATTAACTAATATAATATAATATTATTTACGAAAAATTTGGAGAAGCATATAAGCATTCTAAAAATGTATAATAGTTTTATACTTACATGGAAAACTTTCAAGTAATGTGGCATTCAAAAAAAATTCAAATTCAAAATTCTTTATTCAGTATCTTAAATGTAAATACAATAACTAGGCTGGGGTCTCCTTTTAAGTATATCAATACCTGTGTTAGGGGATCCCGTTTTTCCATAACATTTTTTTTTGATACTTATAAGATCGCATACATAAAGATTAAACGTGTGTGCGTGTGTGTGCGCGTATATGTGTGTGGTGAGTATGTGTAGTGAGTATGTGTAGTGAGTATGTGAAGTGAGTATGTGTAGTGCGTGCGAGCGTGCGCGTGCATATGTCTCTCTCTCTCTCTCTCTCTCTCTCTCTCTGTGTGTGTGTGTGTGTGTATTTGCTGTAAGTTTTTATGTTATGGTGTACATTGATCTAATTATTTTAATAAATTTTCAGTTTCATCATACTCTATTGTCTTTAACCACACTGTAAAGCGTTTTTTCACATTGTACTGGGTCATTGCATATATGTTTAGATTTTTATTAATGTAGTTATAGAGATGAGCAGACTGACTTTTAAATTGCCTTCTGGCAAATCTCATTTTCATAGGAACTACTGTGGCCACAGCATGTCTTCTTCTGTCGCAATTTCTGGGGTTGTATTTCAGTGTCTTGTGCAATCTTAAAACAAAGTTAAGGATATACAGCCTCCTGACCGAAAGGTGGTCACAGAGAGTACAGATCTTTAGTAGCATTGAATCGCAATAACGTATTTCGCAAAATTAGAGATGGGCCGACTATGGTATTTGTCGACTAGCCGACTAATCGGTTGTCAAATTGCCGATCAGTCGGCCGACTAGTCGGCAATGCCGATCATTTTAATACTAGCCTTTCAGCGGTATTCGAGCTATGTCGTCATCAATCGGCACGCTCGCGCATGTGTACGAGCCATCGTGCGGCCACGCCGAGCGTGTTGTGACTTGTGTTGTGAGCGGTGACGTGTTTTGTTTACGTTTTAATCGTTTTGTGTATATTCGCTCTGCCGGTGTAACCTAGTTGAAATAAATAAAAGAACTGTGTGTGGGGTCGTAAAATGTCGAAAAAGAAATCTCGAGGGTGGACATTCTTCGATGATGTTGAAGGAGAACCGACAAAAGTGAAATGTAACCAGTGCCAGGGAATCATTTCACGCGGTGGTCAAGATAGAAAAGCAAATACGACAAGTATGACAAATCACATAAAATATAAGCACAACGAGTTGATGCCTCAATTGGCAGGTTGTTACAGCCTATATACGTCCCAATGCTGGGCACAGGCCTCCTCTCATTTTTGGGAGGGTTCCACCCCTGAAGTATTAACTATTTAATCTAATATATAAAAATTAATTTTTGTTTGTTCGTATTTTATGCGCTACCATACCGTTCATCAGATTGCGCTAAAACTTTGTCAACTTATTGCATGCACATGCGCGAAGGTTATTGGTATAGTACAATTAATTTACAATAGGTGGCGCGCGTATCGTACCAACAAATTTATTTGAAAGTTATGTGTACTCGTATATCATTCAATTTCAATGAATGTATTATCATTTCTAATTAAACAATATAAGTCTTCCAAATTTAAAACGATATTTCGAAAATTATTTTTTCTGTGGCAGCAACAAAAAAAGTGTTATTGTAAAAAAAAGTAAAAAAAACTTATTAAAAATTATTTTCTACTAATTTTTAAAAAAATTTTTTAGTTTTTTTAAACTATTATTTATTTTCTATTTGTTTGTGCGGCTAATTACATAATCGAGTTTTTTTTTTGGAATGAAGTTCTTTTACGCGGCTTACAGTAGATTGAACTGGTAGAAATCGTAGTTGTTTTATGAATTATGCGCAAATCCTGAGGATCTTGGCAAGGATAATGGGACAAAATATTTAAATTATTGCATTCTCATCGGTCCTTGATAAGTGTGCGAAGTCTCAAATCAATCCGACGTTTTGAAGAGGATGAAAATCACATTAAAAAGTTCCGTTACATAGATACATACCAAGCTAATAAAAGCGTGTTAAAAAGAATTAGGATACCGCACACAAAAATTAAAACCCTAAATTACACACGGGCTAGGTCGCGGAGAACAGCTAGTAATAAATATAATAGTTGATATTACCAAAATATTGTCAACTCAATTGTGAAAAGATTAATTGCTATGACCCTTTTCACATGACGCGCTCTCTAGTACATACATACAACATGATGTAATTAGCAAAGCGACATGCGTTCTCTCGATTACATCTGTGAATGCGACGTTGCATACAGAATTTCACATAGCTGTCATCATTGCTCAATAATTACTAATCATCAATTTTGAGAGTTTTAACGCTTAGATTATTTTGAAACTTCGTGCTCATATTATAAGGCACTCGAATGTACCTCCCTTCTGACTCTTTAAATGACTTTCTCCCTCTTTATTTTGAACTAGCGATCCGCCCCGGCTACGCATCGGATATCTCGATGTCGATAACAGCGCCACTTACCGGGTCCAAATGTGGATCTAAACCGTCTAGGGACCCATTCAAAAACGCACAAAAAATTTCATCAACATCGGTTGAGCCGTTTTTGAGTTTTAGCGAGACTAACGGACAGTAACTGATTTTTACATATAGTGGTTAATTCAACTACTACAACACTAGTTATGTAGCTTTTATCTGTATTTTTATGGGGAATTGTTTACGCATATCCGCCTCGCGTGGGCAAGGACGGGTTATATTATCTTGTCTGGTGTTGAACATTCGCCGTCTATCGATATAGCCACGGTAACGCTTTTGCACACATTCTCGGCCCCATCAGTGCTAGGTGCCTTTTAGTGTCACCTCCCATTTGGAGAAAAAACTCCTCCACGCATACTTTCATCCACGGCCTCCATTTCCACCTGGTTTCCTAGGCAGAGCTTCTTAGAGTCCGTCCAATGTTTTGCGGTCTAAACCGTAAGAAAGCCATTATAAGAAACTAGCATTCCTAAGAGCAGAAGGCAGTCTATGATAGAGGCCTATGTCCAATAGTAGACTTTTATAGGCAATAATGGAGGGATGGATGGGATTCCAAAGGGAAGATAAAAATTTGTTTGAAGTTACTTTCAATCAGGAGGAATGTTAGCACTTTGTCACTCTAATGTTGGTCACACTATATCTATACATACAAATAAAATTGAAGTGCCTGTCTGTAACATCGAAATAACTAACTTATATTGAGCTGAGAGGGTTATTAAGAGGGATTATTAAGATGAGAGGATTAGAATAGAATATAATAGAATAGAATGATTTTTTATTCAATATTGATTATAACATAATACTTATTGAAAGTCATTTTTTATTTACCACTGGTTCGGAAAATACCTCTGTCCTGGGAAGAACCAGCAAGAAACCCAACGGGACTTTTTTTAAACATATTTCACTTAACAATAATTTTGTTTATACAATTTTTAAATGAATTTTATAGAACCAGCATCGTGGCGATCACCCTATTCCCAGGGGTTATTTTCATTCATGTATTCCTTGATATTATAATAACCCTTTTTGTACAGTTTTTCTTTAATAAAACTTTTAAACTTGTTTATTGACAAACTTTGAACATGTTCTGGGATTTCTGGGAAGAGCGTATACATTGCCCCATAAATGGATTACTGATTCTGTGAAGTCTAGTAACTGGCATTACAAGCTTATGTTTGTTCCTAGTGTTTAAAGTATGAACATCCTTATTCTAATTAAAGCTATTTGTGTTTTTATGTACATACATTACATTTTCATAAATATATTGCGATGCCAAAGTTAATATGTTTATTTCTTTAAATTTTTCTCTGAGGGACTCTTAACAATTTAAGTTATAAATCGCCCGTACGGCTCTCTTTTGAAAAACAAATATGGCTTCAATAACAGTTGCATTACCCCATAGCAAAATTCCATAAGACATTACGCTATGAAAGTAACTAAAATAAACTAATCTAGCTGTCTCAACATCTGTGAGACTTCTAATCTTTCTTACAGCATATGCTGCAGAACTAAGTCTGCTTGCTAATTTAGATATATGTGGGCCCCATTGAAGTTTCTCGTCATTAGTAATACCAAGAAAAACAGTAGTATCCACAAGACTCTACTCCTCCCCATTTAAGAGCACATTGGTATTCGAATGTTTAACATTAGGTATTGTAAATTTAATACATTTTGTCTTATTGCCGTTTAAGAGCAAATTGTTGGCGTTAAACCAATGTACTAATTTTGATAGAGCATTATTTACATCGTCATAATTAATTGACTGACGTTTGAGTTTGAAAATTAAGGAGGTATCATCAGAAAATAATACTATATCGTGATTGTTCCCTATAAGATAAGATAAGACATTAATATAGATTAAGAACAGGAATGGGCCAAGAATCGAGCCCCGAGGAAAACCCATTGATACTACCGATCCGGAGGAACCTTTACCATTAATCACTACTTTTTGAGTTCTGTTACTTAAACATGAAGTAATAAGTCTAAGCGCCAATTTTTTTACACCGTAATGTTGTAGTTTCCTGTTGTAATTTGCATGCTATTGAAACATGAGTAACCATTTTTGAAAATTTTGTCTGTCTGCTGTATGTCCGGGATTATCTTCGAAATGGATGAACCGATTGTAATGAAACATCACGAACAGATAGAGAGCATTGTCAGGAGTGATCTGGGCTATATCTTTATAGGAGATTTTTTTAAATTAATAAAATAAATGGCCTTGTGTTAGTTATCTTAAATCTAAATACGTCACATTAATAGATTCTACGGGTTGCTAATTATAAATAAACGATTGTAGGTATAGTAGTAGTAGTAAAAGATTGTAGTAGTGGGTGATAAAATATTGTAAGACGATCGTACTATCCCGATAGTACGATCGTACTATCCAGATAGTACGATCGTCCTACAATCTTTTATTTATTTACGTTGCGCACCTTTGACCCTTCTGCCCGCTACCGACTTAGGTATTTAGAGTTTTTGTTTGAAGTTATACTTCTTTTGGGGCGTTTGGGAAAAATGATGAGAGTGAATTTTTACGATGCGCGCGCACACCGACACCTAAAAACGACACCATGAAGTTCTTACGATGCGCGCGCACACTGACACCTAAAAGCGACAACTTTAGTGGGTAATTGTCTCTCCAGTTTTTTTGTTTTGTTACGCTAATGAAGTATAACTTCCTACATGCGTACATACGTACACACAACCCTTTTTTTTGGTATATCCCATGGTCGCATTTTACGATACCGACAGGACGAAATTAGGTGGTTCCCTTACACAAACTACAACGGCACGGTATGGATTAGCTTGTGCTTATTATACCTTATATCCACTTATAGAAGACTTACAAGTCGTATTTAAGAGATTAAGGAAGCCAGACATTGTAATTGCTTACTGCTGCAAAAAATAAATCTACTATAGTTTAACCTTTTATACCTGAACGAGAATTAATTAATAATAATTAATTATGGATGATAATAACCCCTGGGAATGAGGTGTTCGCTGCCAGGCTGTTTCTAATTTGTTTTGTGTGGTTAATTGTGTAATATACATGATTGTAAGCTGTTATTTAAAAAAAGTCCTGCTGGGTTTCTTGCTGGTTCTTCCAGGACAGAGGTTTTTTTTCGAACCAGTGGTAATTAGATAAAAGAGTGACTTTCAATAAGTATTATTTATAATCTATATTGAATAAAAAAGTTTCTGTTTCTGTTTCTGTTTCAATGGATGATGCATTATATAAAACTAATTTTGTATTTTTTAACTTATATTCACAGCCTGTTAAGATATATAGAATAGTTCATTACGTCAAATTTGATAGACTGCAAATCAAGAAGATAACTGGTGTCATATTTGCTACGCTTTGCGGGCGGGTTGGCAACGTTATTTTTATAGTTGCTCTTATATTATTTGTATATCTCTATCACCTCTTACGACATCTATAGACCGATATGTGGTAATGGATATTCTTACACTGTGAGTACACGATTGACAGAAGAGAATACAAATAATAGACATTTGAGTAATTTTTAAAAATTGACCATTTAAGGTATACCTCATAACGTGAAAACGAGATTGTACAAACAGTGCGTGTTACCAGTGATGACTTATAGATCTGAGACGTGGTTCTTCACTGCTGGCCGTATGAGGGAGCTCAAGGTCGCTCAGCGAGCTATGGAGAGGGCTATGCTCGGGGTTTCTCTGCTTGATAAACTTAGAAACGAGGATATCCGCAGTAGAACCAGAGTGACCGACATATCCCAACAGATTAGTAAGCTGAAGTGGCAATGGGCCGGCCATATAGCTCGAAGAAGCGACAACCGATGGGGAAAAAAGGTTCTCGAGTGGCAGGCTCGTACCGGTAAGCGAAGTGTAGGGCGACCCCCCACTAGATGGAGTGGCGACCTGGTAAAACATGCAGGAATTCGATGGACCATCCTTGTGGCATTCCTTGGGGGAGAGCTATGTTCAGCAGTGGACTTGTGAAGGGCTGTAATGATGATGAATGATAATGACCATTTAAGTGCATAACTTAAATAAGCGGTAATGCACAGTTACGCTGTGTGTACATTTTCTAAAATTTTAAAGCTTCAAATGCAATACTTTTATTTTCTTTTATTTAAAAAAAACTTTCCACTAAGGAGTATGTTAGGGCTGAATCTGAATGACAGAGTAAGAAATTGTGTGATAAGAGAAGAGTGTGGTTTACAAGATGATATTGTGACCAGGATTAAGGAAGGAATGCTTCGGTGGTTTGGTCATGTAGAAAGAATGAATGAGGAAAGAGTGACAAAGCAAATTTATGTGGCTGAGGTGAACGGCAGAGTCGGGAAGGGACGCCCTAGGCGAAAATTTATCGACCAAATTGGTGATACATATATTGAAAATGGGCCAAATTAAGAGTACCCTTAACCGACGAGCGTGTATGCGTAGGTAAATGGATGTGGAGGAGGCGAGAGGGGTGTGTCAGGATCGTACCAAATGGAAGTCCATAGTCTCTGCCTACCCCTCAGTAGACATAGAAATAGAACAGACAGAGAAAAGAGATTTCATTGCCCAGAAACTTTTGCCTACGTTTCATATGTAACTTATCTCCAATGCGCATAGGCGCTTTATCATCTTCGGCTGCATCACCATTTACCATCAGTTTTGATAATAGTCAAGCGTTGGCTTGGAATAGCAAAAAAAATCTCCTTTAGAAATAAGGTTGTAAACTTTATTTCTAGAGGCTGAGACTGTTATCTTTACCCTCTCTACATAGTATAAATGAAAGTCGCTTCCCGCCGTCTGAACGCTTAGATCTTTTAAAATACGCAACGAATTTTGATGCAGTTTTCATTAATTGACAGAATGATTCAAGATAAAGATTTATGTGTACATATAATAGATGCATATTATATATTATATAACTCTTCTGTCCGTGTGTATGTGACTGAACTCCTCCTAAACGGCTGGACCGATTTCGATGAAAGGAGAATGACCAAAAGTGGTACCAAGAAGTCTCGCGCATTAAGACCAAAATTTTATAGTAATTAGTTTCATAATTTTTTAGGACATTACGCGTCGGGGGATTTGATTTTTGAACAGGGAATTTACTTTTAAGTTTATAAGTATGGATATTGAGTCAATTTTATTTGACATTTGGCTAGGGAAGGCTCACTCCATGCTCTATGTCTATGGTTTTGCTCCTATTTATATGACGTTTATAGTAGGCATGTCGATTCACTTAAAATAATCGATCTCGATTCGATTCAAACATGCTAGAATCGATTTTCGATTAAATCGAGTATTAAAAGATCGATTTTCGATTAATCACGACATTTTCTAACATGCCTAATATAGACACAGAACATTATTGATGATAATTTACTAAATACAACTGATTGGATAGAAATATCATTAAATTAATAAACATAACATCACGCCTATATTTACCCGAAGGAGTAGGCAGAGGTGTGTAGTACTCCCACTAGTCTTCAGTTATGTTATACGTCCCATGTAATAGGAGTTGAGCCTTATGCCATAAACCGGGCACAAATCCAGACTCCGTGGTACTACTGGGCATTTCAATAGTGTAAACTGCAACGTACACTTATCGATAAATCGGTTTCAATCTAATCGAACAGTGGGCTGCTGTGCTCATATAATGACGATAGTGTGGTATTTGATCTGGGGACGGTGTAAAGACGTAACTGTGCCGGCAATGGCTTTAGATGATTTTTTTCAAGAGTATGATGAATGATTTAAATAAATGTATTTTAAATAAATATTTTTGACTTTTAATCGCTATTAAAAACCTAAAACCTATTATTAAAAATGGACTTGTTTGTTTTATTTTTCTATCACTTACCTAATCGATTCACGAAAACAACATGACCATGAGCAATAGTGTCTGTCATGAATAGTATCTTAAGATTATTAAAGGGTTATTGACAAGACTCTCTAGACTCAACGAGCGTTTTTTTTTGGTCTGACTGGTCACCCTTATGATAATGTTTCATTTGGTATTAGTGTGTAGTGTGATCACAGTGGCGTCCAATGATATATTACCCTTAGATACGTTACCCGCTCACAGTATTGGCAATATGTATAAAGGTCGTGCAAATCTCCGAGTTTCAGTCACACATCCTGCGACGCGGCTATAATATGTTGCTGTAACTCGTAATTCTTACTAATATGAGTAGATTACGCTGTTTTTAGAGCCATAATGTTCGTCCATATTTAATGTGTCTATTTAAAATAGGTCGTTGGTAGCGTCGAAAAATAAAACCTAGTTTTTAGGTTATTTCGATTTTATAAAATAACTCCATAACCCGGGTTTTGTTTTAAAAAATAACTTTAGTAGGAGTTAATATAATCAGTGTAGTCCATAAAAAACAAAGTTTGATTTTGATGCAACATGGTACGGGATTCCATACATTAATGGGCATTCTCCTTTTGTGTGTGTGATTAAGTTGATTAGAGAATGGTTTAGATTCACAATTGGACCCGGTAGGTGGCGTTGTTGTTGAGATCCAGAAATTAACGGACATAGGCAGATCGCTAGTCTATGTATATTTATGAAATGAGACATTTTGTCAAAACTCACAAATATCTATTTATCATCAGTTGGACTGTAAATCCGCTTGTCTCTTCAGACATTGACAGTTTTTATTTAACTACACCTGTGAACCGCACTCTTGCAAAGCTGCTGCGAGTGGTTACATATAGATATTATGTCTGGAACCCGCAAACCGGCAGGACAGCAACGTGGCGCTCTATAAGAAGGCCATTGCATTAGCGAAATTATACCAGCGCCCGTATAATTGTGGCGAATACGTAGTCTGCCTATTTATATCCCAATGAAATTACTATTTATTGAGCCAGGCAAAAGTAAATTTATAATCGTCGCACTGCAGCGCTGAGGTCTCTAAAGAACAATGGCCATTTTCGAATAGAAACATAAATTGTTATCAACATTAGACAACCACATAACTTTATAAAAACAAATTGCATAATTATTACACTCACCGTACTTTTAAATACTTTGTTATATTTAAATAGACAATTGAAACGACATATTATTATGTTTCATAAAGTTACGTTATATTCTATTTTACTAGAAACAGCATATTAGACGAGTGGCCATTGTTCTTTAGGGATCCGCTTTCATAAAAAGAACTCTTTCAGTACACCTGCCCTTATAGATTAAGGTTGAAAAATGGGCACGCAGTCCATCTGATGGTAAGTGGCCTGTAGACATCTACATTTATCCGCAATTAAAAATCAAAATGCTGATGCGTTGTTACTACAGAGGACTAAGATAGAATGCCTCGTTTGTAGTAAAGGGTCTCCGGTTTTCTACATTGACCATATAAAACACGGCAGCAATAAGCTGCCATT
This sequence comes from Parnassius orleans, assembly GCA_029286625.1. Lineage (NCBI taxonomy): Eukaryota > Metazoa > Arthropoda > Insecta > Lepidoptera > Papilionidae > Parnassius > Parnassius orleans. Next base: position 2,887,474 of record JAGSMP010000040.1, read on the forward strand.
GTTTACGCTGGTATTCTATGAGAGCGTGGTCTTACCCCGGTCGAGCCGAAACATTCGTCCTACAACCATAATGTAGTAAATCTGCTACTCTTACTATACATACGATCATCATAGTTTATGATTAATCATTTTTTTTATTTAAACAATAAAGAAGTAAATAAATTCTCTACTTCATAACCACCTACATTTATCCTCGAGAACTATTCAAATGCAGATACGTTATCACCACTGAGGTCTAAAATGGGACGTCACGTTAAAAAACACTTTACACCCACACTAGAAATTTCTCCTGTATCGAGGAGGCGTTTAACTATTATTCATTATACGTGGTAGAGTCATGCTGCAGCTATATTACTGGTATAGTTGTAGCACGAATGGGTCGGCTCGACCGGGGAAGGACCACGCTCTCACATAATAACAGCGTGAAATAGCTGCTTAACGCTACTGTGTTTCGTATGGTGAGTGTAGAGAACCGCGGAGACCCTCAGGGTGACAACGCATCTGCATTTTGATTCCTAATCGAGGATAGATGTAGATGTCTATGGGCCACAGCAAACCACTTACCATCAGGTGGACTGTGTGCTCGTTTGTCACCCTTATCCTATAAAAAAAATACGCTTAATGCATATGAAGGAATTGCCGACCCGAAATAATCACTTTTTCCGTGCGGGATTCGAACCCGCGGTTGACAGCATCGCAACCAAACGCTTTGCGTTACCAAGCCGACATTTTCAGTTAGTCTCTGGTTTTTATCACTAACTATAGGAACACATTAGTGTGCCGGGGCTGTATCACGACACAAGCGTGAAATATAAAATGGTTATTTACTGAAACATTATTTATAATCAAAAGTTAATCTTGTAAATTAAATTTGAACTTTTTATTTAAAATTAACACTGATATTGACATGACACTTAGTAAAGAAAACAAAATGGCATGAATCATAATAATATTGTAAATTGTAAATGATTTGACTAATATTGACTTTTGTATGCAAATTGGGAATTAAATGGCTATTATTATTATTATTATTTTCTTTTTTTTTCTCAAGATTTTCTAAGATCTTGGTTTTTGAGAAATGCTCACGGGCCTAAGCCAAGTGCGCATCCCTTTGGGAATCAAAATTTGAGGTGTCTTCTTGCAAAAATTTTCGGACAATGCGGCACGTGTTGAGGATGGCTGCTTTTTGCATGGTAATATAACTATTTTCAGGAAGATCTAGTAGTTTAAGGGAGTGGGACAAACATTTCAGGATCACACCAGTACTGGAGAGCACCAGCGCCACAATGTATACTTTGTTCATTTTCCAGATTCTAGTTACTTCTTCTTTTAGTTCTGTGTATTTATGAATTTTTTCAGTAATGGTTTTTTGTAGATTATGGGTATTTGGGATCGCTATATCAATTAGGTATACCATTTTATTTAATTTGTCGATTAAAGTTATATCCGGTCTATTGTAATGAATTGTTTTATCGGTAAGAATAGCTCTATCAAAGTACATTCTGTGACTGTCACTCTCCAGAACAGGTTTAGGGGTGTATTGATAGTACGGCAATAGTAGTTGGTTCGGGATTAAATTGTATTTATTTGCAAGCTTTTGATGAACGTAATTAGCAACCTGGTTATGCCGGTGGGTGTAATCAGTTTGTACTAGGCTGGGACGAGCACTGGTGATATGTTGTATAGTTTCAGGTTGGCGGTGACATTTTCTACAGTTATCATTCTGCATGTTTGCGTCTTTTAATATATATTTTTTATAGTTTCTTGTATTGATTACTTGATCCTGAATAGCAATAAGAAAACCTTCGGTTTCGGGAAAAAGATAACCTAGTTTTAACCATTTATTTGAAGCCAGTAAGTGTACGTGAGGTTGTTTTAAATCGTGTGCATGTCTACCATGTAATTCTTTACTACGCCAATTTGATAGCTTTTCTTTTTCATGATCAATTACCGTAGTAGACCTATTGCCTTTATTACTTAAATTAAGAGGGGTATAATTGATATCGGATTCAATAACTGCTTTATGTAACGGACTATTAGCTGCTTTGTCATAAAAGAAAGATTGCAAGTTTTTGATTTGCCCTTCCCATAACCTTTTAAGATCGATCAGACTCCTACCCCCTATGGCTCTCTTTATTGTAAGTCGTTCAATTGCCGATTTAGGATGCAAATATTTTGTTATGTGTTAAATGCGTATTAATTTTTAGTGTTATACAAGAGGTAATTAGTTTGTATATAGTTGGGAGACACCTAATCGGTCGGTACTGTGAGGGATCTGCTGTTTTATCACTTTTGGGAATCATGAAAGTAGTACCTACGGTTGCAAATGATGGGATCTCTGATGCGCCTTTTAATATATCTGTAATAATTTTCGCTAAAATATCGTGCAGTGCCGTAAACTTTTATACCAAAGTTGTGAACATTATCGTTTCCAGTAGCTTTCAGTTTTCATTCTTTTGGTAACATGTTTAACCTCTAATTTAGTAACTTCTGTGAATTCCATCAATTCAATAGTTTCTGCTTTGTTTTCTTCTTCTTTGATCCAACTTGCCTGTTCATTATGTTCTTTATCTTTCTTCCATATGTCAGCCCAGTAGTTTTTGAGTTCTTCTTCAGTTGGAACTTCCTTGGACTCATTGGATACATTACTTACATTATGTTTGAGTGACCTATAAAATCCTTTTTCATTATTCTGAAATAGCCTATTGTCTTCTTTTCTTTGTAGGGCTTTTTTGTATCTGGCTAGTCTTTGGGTTTTAAGTGCAAGTTTTTGTTTTAGAGTGTCTAAAAATTCATATGGTCTAATATTATTTTTATCATAAGTTGAATGAACTTTATATTTATCAAATATTAAATCAATTTTCTTTAATAATCTAGGATGTCTATTATTGTTAATGAATTGTGTTAATCTAGCCACATCTGCGCGCAAGATAGATATATCTATTTCTAATCTGATTTAAGCCGGTTTATTGTTAAATAATTCCGCTTTTTAAGGGGCCGTTTGAAATTTTGTATCTAATTGTTTTGAGATAACTAAAGCTGAGCAATATATAAGGCTATGAATATGTAGTAACTCAGTATCAATACTATAAATTTTGGTAAAATATGACTATTGAAAATGTTTAGTAAACTATATAGCCGCTTATTTTCTTTTAATCTCGGCACTTTTGGTCTTATGCTGGGGTCAGTACCATTATACAATGCAAATTAGTCTGCAGTTCATCGGTTAACTTCTGTACTGTACCATTATCTGTGAGATTTATTTCAGCTGGGTGTGAAACGCTAAAAATACTAGTTTGACCGTGCAGCTCATTGCTACAGTTTGTGTTGCAGAATTAGACGTTAAGGTAGTTGATTGAGTTTCGAATAAGGAAGGGGTGGAGATGTGACGAAGGCTAAAAGGTCGAGATTTGAATTACCCGCTGTTATATGGTCGGTGTCTCTTGTATCTGAACGTGAGCCCGAAATATTATTAGCTTTCTCGTTTTCAATTATTTTAGCTACTTGTTGCTTTATACTTTAATTTGTTCATCAGATAATAATTTATTTCTTATTATTACTCGTCTCTGGTCTGCAATACGTTGAGATGTGATATTTAAATGAGGATATTTTAATTTAAATTCGTCAAATAATTTCTTGACATACATAGTGCGATCGGTTTCTAATTTGGTAATGTAAAAGTAAGTGCGCATAATGAAAGTATTTATTTCTTCATCCCATTTCATACGTACTCTAGGTTTGCCACCTTTGGTGGTCACAGGCTGAGTGGCTCTTGCCGCCCGTGAAACATCCGAGGCCGGAGAGACTGCTCTACTATCGCACTTGTATTCATCAGATGATGTTAGTACTGATGATGCGCTGGACTCGCATTGTTCAGGAGACCCGGCAGAGGGCCGTCCAGGTAAACCCTCGCCACCGGTGGTTCGCATGCAGCACCGGCTCCAGGCGTGCCCCGACGATCGCCCTCGGGAAGCGGTCCTTTACGAATACTTCTATTTCTCAACTCCATATTGATGGGTGTGCTAGAGCCCCGTTGGTCACCCGCAAAGTACCTTCGTTGCGGGTGTCCGCCACTCACGTGAGCGTAGGTGTTCAGCTCGGACGTGGAGTCAGACTTGTGAGTGGCTTATTATTATTATTATTAATTTTCAGTTTTGACGTGAATACGGCTTTTAAGTTGCTTCCATAGTAGAAGGAAATTCAGAAAACTGATGATAACAAAATCTTCAGATACAATTTGGTGTTGCAGCTGCATATCTATCATCTACATTCAAAATTTAATTACAGCACTCGACAGCTAAAGGATCTATGACACATGGCGCGTGGCGAATGGGGGAGTGCCGCCATTTTGAGGTCGTTTCGTTACTTACCCGTATTCACGTAAAACACACGACTGTGTATATACACGAAACAGCTACACCCTGATTTTTCGCTTAGTATTATTAATAAACATTTTTTTTTATAGGATAGGGTGACAAACGAGCACACAGTCCACCTGATGGTAAGTGGTTGCTGCGACCCATAGACATCTACATCTATCCTCAATAAAGAATCAAAATGCAGATACGTTGTCACTGTGAGGACTATGGTGGAATGCCTCTTTTCCAGTAAAAAGGGTCTCCGGTTCTCTACACTCACCATACGAAACACAGCAGTGTTAAGCTGCTATTTTACGCTGGTATTCTGTGAGAGCGTGGTCCTTCCCCGGTCGAGCCGACCCATTCATGCTACAACTATACTATTAATATAGCTGCAGCATGGCTCTACCACGTAGAAAAAACATTACAGTATTATTCTAGGTAGGTACGTGGTTTATACGTGGTAGAGTCACGCTGCAGCTATATTATGGTTGTAGCACGATTGACGACCACGCTCTCACAGAACACCAGCGTCAAATAGCAGCTTAATGTCGCTGTGTTTCGTATGGTGAGTGAGCCCATTTTACTGGAAACGAGGCATTCCATCTTAGTCATCAGGGGTGACAACGCATCGTCAACTGGTCGCTAGATTAAAATAATTGCGTATAATATTTTTACACCATACACAACAAGGGAATGTTCGAGAAATGATCATGACAGAATAATTATCAACTTTAAACTTCGCTGCGCACTTCGAAGAAATAACGGGATATAGTCATTGAATTAATATGTACTACGTACTAGAACAGACACTGCGAACAAAATCTGTGCGGCAGTGTAGGGCGCGTGGAAGAAGGCATAAAGTACGAAACGCGTGTTGCATCCAAAAAAGTTTCGGTGTTTCTTCTAGTACGTGCTACATACTACTTCAATAATACTTTTTTTTAAATACTTTGAGTATAAAAGTGCGCGCGATCACGAGACGGTAAAGTGACAATAATTTTAACTGGGCTAAATATAACATAATAATATAATTTTCTTATCGCGTTTGAACTTATTTTAAATTCCGCTTGTCTTAAGTGCTTTGCAGCACCCATGTTCAGGAAAAACTGAGGTATTTAACGTCCCGTGCATTCCTTAAAAAATGTAAAGTAAACTTTACATGGCTTGAAAGTTACAAAATCATTTTATACCATTTGGAGTTAAAAAAAATTCTAATAAAAAGGGTCTCCGGTTTTCTACTCTCACCGTACGAAATACAGCAGTATTAAACTGCTATTTTACGCTAGTACTCTGTGAGAGCGTAGTTCTACCAACCTATTCGTGCTACAACCGTAATATAGCTGCAGTGTGGCTCTAATACGTTTAAAAGGCTTTAAAAACCTTGCTCGTAATACCAGAATAGCAACATATTGATATTCTTACGCCGTCACTATACTTCAGTTTATGTTTATAATAAATTTTTCCGTTTCGTCGTTTTTCTTAGCTTGTTGAATAGAATCTGATTCGAAACAACATTCCATTCCATTGTTATACTATATAAATTTCCTTATCTTTTAGAGCGATTTGCAATTTGAAATTGATTTAGTTTATTAAGTAAAATTAATTTTACGGATTTCATCGCGTATAATTTAACTTATTTTTAATTCCTGACGTTTCGGGTGCTTTACATGACCAAATGGTCAAGAACAATATCGGTAAGGAGGATTTGGAGGCCATACGTTTCGTCCATATTACGTTGAAGTTCAGTGCCGAAACCAAATCTCCCTAAAGACGAATTTAAAGCGTTGAACAACTTACGAAACAGACCGGAATTCGCGATTCTTCGCGCAGATAAGGAAATGTTACGGTAATAATATACTAAACGTGTACGTCTGAGTATAATTTTAAAATGCAATAGCTTTAATCGGACGAAAGTACATACAAAAAGGTCAAAACAGACCCTACTACTTATACGCTTAATACTTATACGCTTAATACAACTAGTGATATAATAAAGAAATACTCCCAAAAATTAAATCTCGACGTGAATTCGATAATACCATTACGTGCCGAGTTTGTATAGGTTATCGAAAATACACAAACCAAACGCTCGACTACGTCCAACAATGAGTGCAATCGATTCACCAATTTAGGATTTGGCTCAACATTTCGCACAAATACTGTCACCACTGAGAGGTCACACCAGGGCGTGTGCCTTGGATAAAGGACAAAGGAATCATACCGTTTTATCATTGAGATAAAAGACTACCATCTCGCTAATAATGAAACTATGGACAGTTTTGATATTCAGTCACTATTAAAATGCCTACCTATTGAAGACTGCATCTCAGTCATAACTAGGAAGCTAGAAGAAAACAACATACCTGCATGAAGAATATGCACTATTACTCAAACACTGCCTCAGATGTGGCTATTATGGAAAGAAAAGTTCTACAAGTAAGTAGATAGTGTGGCGATGGGCTCGCCTGAATCTCCTATCCGATATTCACGGAGGAATTTAAGGAGGAAGAGAAGAGTAATATCCTGTAAAAGATGCAAGAGTATACAATTTTGGTTATGAATGTGGTTTCTCTTACAGAGGATGAAAACAAATATCGATAAAATACCGCGTAAAATAACATATAGCTGACCTGAAGCACCGAAACTCCAGGAAGTTTGCAACCTATAAGCATGTTCAAGATCGTTCCCGCCATTACATTAGATTAAATAGACAACAAATCATCGCAAAGGAACACCGGTTACTGCCAAGGATGATTTGCGAGGCTTATTAAATTAAAAACATCCAAATTTCAACAGAGAAGATGGCTGGTACCATTTGCTTGGGATCCTATCTAATATATAAAAATAGATTTTTGTTTGTTCGTATTTTATGCGCTGCCATACCGTTCCTCAGATTTCGCTAAAACTTTGTCAACTTATTGCTTGCACTTGTGAGAAGGTTATAGGCATATTACAACTAACTTGCAACAGGTGGCGCGCGTATCGTACCAACAAATTTATTTGGAAGTTATAGATCACTGGGGAGTATACTAGTCCGAGGAGTACAATTTGCCACTATGTCTGGCGTATGTCGACTATGAGAAAGCCTTTGATTCCGTCGAAATTTGGGCGGTGCTGCAGTCCCTTCAGCGGTGCCAAGTTGACTGTTGGTATATCGAAGTGCTGAAGTGTTTGTACAGTAGGGCTACCATGGCTATCCGAGTACAGAACCAGAGTACGAAACCTATCCTACTGCAAAGGGGTGTAAGACAGGGTGACGTTATATCCCCGATACTCTTCACCGCTGCATTGGAAGACGTTTTCAAGCTACTGAACTGAAAGGATATGGTATTAATATCAACGGCGAGTAAATCACTCACCTTCGATTTGCCGACGATATAGTCCTTATGGCAGAATCGTTGGAGGACCTAAGCACTATGCTCAATGACCTCAATAGTGTCTCCCAACGGATAGGTCTTAAGATGAACATCGACAAAACGAAGATCATGTATAACGTCCATGTCACACCTATGCCGGTAGTTGTTGGGAGCACTAAGCTCGAAGTTGTTGACGAGTATGTTTACCTGGGACAAATAGTCCGACTAGGTAAGACCAACTTCGACCGTGAGGTCAATCGACGGATTCAACTCGGCTGGACAGCGTTCGGGGAATTACGGCATATCTTCTCGTCAGGTATACCTCAAAACTTGAAAACGAGACTGTACAACCAGTGCGTGTTGCCAGTGATGACCTATGGAACTGAGACGTGGTCCTTGCCGTATGAGGAAGCTCAAGGTCACTCAGCGAGCTATGGAGAGGGCTATGCTCGGGGTTTCTCTGCGTGATAAACTTAGAAATGAGGATATCCGCAGTAGAACCAGAGTACCGACATAGCCCAACGGATTAGTAAGCTGAAGTGGCAATGGGGCGACCATATAGCTCGAAAAACCTACAACCGATAGGGAAAAAAAGGTTCTCGAGTGGCGGCTTTGTACCGGTGGACGACGTGTAGGGCGTCCCCCTCACTAGATGGAGTGACGGCCTGGTAAGACATGCAGGAAGTCGATGGATGCAGGTGGCTTAGGACCGTGCTTTGTGACATTCCATGGGGGAGCCCTATGTTCAGCAGTGGACTTGTGAAGGGCAGCAATGATGATGATGATGACATCACTCAACTTCAATGAATGTATTATCATTCCTAATTAAACAATATTACTCTTCCAAATTTAAAACGATATTTCGACAATTATTTTTTCTGTGGCAGCAACGCGCCGGGTACCAGCTAGTAATTAATAAAATTAAATCAAAACTCAAGCATACCTTTGCAAGACCTAAGATACTGTTAATTCGTTCTGGGTAGAACGGAGCTAAAATTAATATTCAAAAGCCTCTAAAAAGCTTGGCGTGCTGAGCAGAGCGGGACAGTATTTCATGCCGGCACAACGCCTGCAACTTTACAAGGCGCAGGTTCGGCCTTACATGGAATACTGTTCCCATCTCTGGGCTGGGGCTCCCCAGTGCCAGCTCCTTCCACTTGACTGCATCCAGCGCAGAGCGGCTCGAATCGTCGACGACCGAGTCCTTTCCGATCGGCTCGATTCATTGGCGCTGCGAAGAGATGTTGCATCTCTTTGCATTTTCTTTCGCATTTACCACGGGAAGTGGTCTGAGGAATTGTTCGGATTAATCCCAGCCGCCAAATTTCACGAACGCACATCGCGGCAGAACTCCCGATACCATACACACCATCTGGATGATTGGCGATCCACCACTATGCGATTTAGAAAATGTTTTCTTCCTCTCTGGAATAGTTTACCACCAGCGATTTTTCCGGACCGATACGACTTAGGGACCTTCAAGAAAAGAGCCCCCTCCTTTTTAAAAGGCCGGCAACGCATCTGCAATTCCTCTGGTTCCCCTGGTGTTGCAGTTGTTCATGGGCGGCGGTAGTCACTTACCATCGGGTGAGCCGCATGCTCGTTTGCCCCCTCTCCTATAAAAAAAAAATCAAATTGGAATAACAATCGAAATTACTGTACACCCATGTCGTACATGAGCTTACTTCAAATAAAGAAGGCTACAGATGTGTTGTAACCTCTGTGGACTACGATGAAATGCCTCACGGCCTGTAATTATATTGGCTCTCTATCTATATTCAGACCGAAACACATAATACATCTTGCTTTTTTATTTAAGTAAGAGTTATAGACCACCTGATGGTTAATGGATGTTGAGCCCCAAAACTACCTTCATCTATCTTCTTTTCATGCATTCTGAACCCTGAGGACTAAAATGGAATACCTCCTTACAAGTAAAAAGGATCTGGTAAACTACTGTACGAAACACATCAGCCTTACGCTGATATTCTGTGCGAACGTGGTCCTCGTTCGGTCGAGCTAACCCATTCCTGCTGCAGTCATAATATATCGGCAGCATGGCCCTACCACATAAAATCAATTTATATATGTATCTATCCAGAGGAGTAAGAGAAAAAGTTTTAATTTCGAACAACAATATTTTTTTATTAATAAGCCAACATTTGACTTCACACTCTCTGACCGTCCCACTCCCACAATCTGAATAAAATAATTCCGGTTGCCAATCTGCTTGCCAAGACTTGAAATATTTTTTTTATAGAATTCGGGTGCCAAGTGACCACACATTCCACCTGATGGTAAGTAGATGCTGTGGCCCATAGGCATCTACATTTATCCTCGATTAAGAATGAAAATGCAGATGCATTGTCACCCCTGAGAATTAAAATGGAATGCCTCGTTTCCAGTGAAAAGGATCTCCGGTTCTCTACACTCACCATACGAAACACAGCATTATTACGCTGTTGTTTTACGCTGGTATTCTGTGAGAGCGTGGTCCCACCCCGGACGAGCCGAACCATTCCACCATAATATAGTTGCAGCATAGCTCAACCACGTATATAAATATACCACGTATATAATATGGCAAATATTTCCCCTTAAGAGGTAGTCTATGGGGGAGACCTGTTCGTCAGTTTACTTTTGATTGGTTGTTAGTAAAGTTGCCCATGACCAAATCAAAACAAAGCAATATATTTGTAATTATCTCTCGTATAATGAGCCCAGCATAGCCAGTGCGCTATATTACAAAACGTCTGGACTGCAACTTATTTACATTATTTAGAATCGTTAATTTTATTCTGTGCGTGTTTTGAAAGAATCCTATCGCGAGAGGTCATCTTGAATTCACAATAAGAACAAAGGCACTGTGGTGCTATGCCACTAAACAATAGGTAGTTAATTGGAACAGCTGTATTACAAAAAATAGTTTATACTTTTGTCTCAGGTTTAAAGTAAATATGTTTCACGCGAGAATTTACGCGGTTATATAAGAACTAAAATGGTGGAGTTTTGGCGGGAACTTTTCGTATAACCTGTATAACAAGGGTACAAGTTATGGTTTGAAGTTGATTTTGACACGTAAAAGTGGTGTGATTTAGTATATTTAACATCTGCGCATGTGAACTATTAGTGGAGACAATGAAACAAGTGCTCTGATGGTGAACGTCTTATCTTGAGCTTCAGATAATATTTTTGCTTGTTCGTCTTGGTACTATTGTCATTGACGATCTGTTCGCTCAAGCTGCCGTTAAAAATCTTTCAATCTCCTTAAACTTCACAATGTGATGCGTCAACATATTGTGAAGAAGTTTTGAAACACAGGCCACCGGCGGATCTTCGGTACACCGGTGGCCCATGTTGCTCTATGATAATTTCTTAATATTCTTGACACTGGCAAAAGTACAACAGTACGAGTCCATTACTAAATAAAAAGAAAAACTAAATGTCATGTATAGAATTTAACAGCATATATTAAATTTCGCGAAGACTGTGGCTAAGGGACATCTTTAGTTAGAAAGATTATTCGAAAACCATTGTTTTAACCCGATACTATCAATAAATCATTTTATAAGTTTTATAAGACGGCAAAGGTTTTAGATGTGCAAATATGATATTGCCTGATTCAAAACGGTTCTTTTTTGTGTATTAAATGACATGGTCTTCTTATAAAATCATCATGAATAGGTTTCCACAAACCACGAATCCTGCACTCATCGACCGGTTCCTGCATGTTTGACAGGTTGTCACTCCATCTGCATCAGTGTCGCCCAACACTGCGCTTGCAAGTACGATCCTGTTACTCTGGGATTTTTCCCCTTATCGGTTGCCAGTTTTTGAGCTGTATGACTGATCCAATACCTTTTAATAAGATCATCATCATTGCAGCCCTTCACAAGTCCACTGCTGAACATAGGCCTCTCCCAAGGTATCCTACAAAGCACGGTCCTGACCATCTGCATCAATCGACTTTCTGTATATCTTACCAGGTCGTCACTCATCGTGCAAGATTGTAATAACAATAAACATTAATTTTTAAAATTAAAAAAGTAAATAAAACGCCACAAATATTCCGTATAAATTATTTTTTAAATTAAATCTATTTTAAATTAAGGAATCATTACCGAATCGAAGTGAACAATCGGGTTGACAACGTGATGGCTGACGTGAAGAAAACGCTGGACGACCTCAAGCTTGGGGATGGAATTACAGCTCCCGTGGTAGCTACAATACCTTCGCTACGTGGATTCAAAGTGCCCCGTTCGACGGGAAAAGACACTCCACAAAATGGTTAGTTTCCCTTGCAAGTTACATGCAACTACCTTCAAACAAATAACGCTACAGATGCGTTATCAACTTTATGGTGGACTCTGTGGACGGCCAAAACAAATTACCTCGCAATCTGTAATTATACTGACTATCCATACCCTTCAGATCATTAATAAACTGAAACTCGCAAACTATCGGTCTGGAGGACATTAGGCTTTGAACAATTGAAAGGTGTGGCAAAAGCCACTAGGAGCTGCCAACGTATTGTTGATCTTAGAAGACTTGCTGGCAAGACCATGGGTAATTTATTGTTGTTTTTGTCTAATTTTGTGACTGCGGCAACTGATCGTTTTGGGGATTTAGATTCCCATTATATTGTCCCCTACCTAATAAAACAATCCCAACCCGCCATAGACCGAAACACAGAGGAAGTAGGTGTCTATTAGTTGTAGGTACACCTGGAAAGAAAAATTACATATTGATGTATATTTCTTCATAAGCATATTCTATCGCATCTACCACGGGGAGTGCTTAGAGGAATTGTTCTGACTAATTCCATCCACTCAATTTCACCACCGACCACCACAAAACTCACGAATCAATCCATACCATCTGGATGATTGGTGGTCCACCACTCGCACAAGTTCCTTGTGGAATCGACTATCACCAGCCAGATTTTTCCGGACCGATACGACTTAGGGACCTTAAAGAAAAGAGCCTACTCCTTTTTAAAAGGCCGGCATCGCATCTGCAATTCCCCTGGTGTTGCGGTTATTCATAGGTGGCGGTGTTTACTTACCTGTGACGTGACCTGCATGCTCGTTTGCCCCCTCTTACATAAAAAAAAGCTTAAGAAAGGCTTGATAGTTTTATTGGAACCATTTTTGTTAAACGTTTGACAGTCAACTTAATGATCGCGTTACCTGACATTTCGTATTTTGGCGCAGTTCTCCGCTGTCAGCCATTGTATTATCTATTTAGTACATAATATGACGTGGTCATACCGCTATCTATCGGAAGTCATGAGAATTTAAGACATTTTCTATCTCTTCCCTTATTCTTTTTCTTTTGTAATAATTGTTTCGTTTGGAAATTGTTAGAGAGGGAAAACAAACACGCATATCTATTTTATATTTACCAATATACTGAAAAATGGCTCGCAAATTTTGCATGTTTCTTTCAAACACGAACCAAAAATTAGAGTTAAACAAAACCTCTATCTGTAGCAACACAGAATATTACTAAACGAATCGTTTAACTGGATGGAAATGGGTCTTTGAATTGCGACATAGGTAGCGTGTGAGGTCACGGTTGCACGAGGTAGTGCGGGCCGTGCAGTGTGTAGTGTACTCTACTTGCATTTAATTTGATACAATTTTATTCACTTTAATTATTTATTTATGTAAGAAGTACACTTACAATACACGTATATGACATTATAACAAAAACATGCACATTTTTATACTCTCTGATATGCATATAAATAACAAGTGTACATAACATTCACAGATTAAGTCATGCAACTAATTCGGATTAATTTGGGTAGAAAACATCCAATCAACGCAATACAATGAGAAATCATTCAAGTGCGTAGTAGCAGATGACTCCGTGACGCAATGGCTTAACAATGACTTGCTGCGCTGGGGGCCGCGGGTTCGAATCCCGCACGGAACAAGTATTTGTATGGCCTACAAATAATTGTTTCGGGTCTGGATGTTTGTCCTTGTGCAATTTATGTTTGTAAACTGCCTCCACGACACAGGAGAAAATCCTAGTGTGGGAGTAACGTCTTTATTAAAACAAAAAAAGTAAATTTAGTACCTAATTATGAAATCATTCATTCATTACAGTCCATCCAAAGTCCACTGCTGAACATAGGCCACCCCTATAGAGCGCTAGCTTGGCAAGCGGGTTAGCAACCGCAGTTTTCTTGTTGTTTTTAGTTGTTATGAGAAAGATAATGCTGCCAATTTGCTGTTTAATTTCCCTCTGCCGCCTCTTACAACACCCACGGTTTGATATGGGTTAGTGGATTCTATTCACGGTGATTAGCTTGAATCATTTCTCGTTTATTCCAGTACTCTTTTAGCATACTTTCTCACTGAGTGTTATGGCTGGTGTTGCTAGATTCGTTATAGCAAACATCAAGTCTTAAACAAAAAATATTGGAAATGGGATGTACAATAAAATTAATACAAATAAAATTATTCACAGTAAATATATAATATATAAATATATAATTTAATATTAACCCCACACTAGGCCAGGCCCGTCCTGTAGCGGTCTCATTTATTTTTTACCAAAAGTGAAGCCGATGTAAAAATCAAGATCTAAAAAAAATATTATCAAGGTATTTATATTTGAACAAGTCTTACTAAATTGGATGCCGAATTAAATTAAAGAATTGAATTAAGTTATGAGGTGCTAATTTTCTCATCGTGGAAAAGGATGGAGGAGGCCACACTAACGAAAATGACACACGTAGATACCATGCGTCGGAGATCTGATACACTATGGATACACAAAAATGATACAAGTGTTTAAAAAGTTTGGACGAATAGTTACAAGGATAGGAGAAAATTTTTTAGCATCCACATTTAAAAACCGTTATACCGATTCGCAGATATGATACGTTATTGTTAAGTATGGACGCGTTTCTTGACACGATACGGTTAGTGATACAATATAGTCAATATAGGCTTCCTCACTTAAGATATAAGTACTCAATACGATACATCAAAAACATCAAATATGAACCTAACCTATACTAATACTAACAAAAATATTACCCTCCCTTTTGTTCCACCGATGCCTCCAAAGAATCATTCAATGATTTTGTAGAACCCACAATTATAAATCTATAAAAATAATTGCAACCTGTAAGAATTGAATCCGGAGCCTGTGACACAACGGGCATGCTAAGTGCATGCTTGTTGTGTTCACTGCGCTATCGGGTCATTAAATTTAATTACAGCAAAATAAAGTAACGTATGGGTTGCACTACATTACAATGGCCTCTTTTGAAACATTTTATGATAAGACCCGCACAATAGGTTTCTTTTAAATGTGTTAATCAACAACTTCTATCATAATATGAATATCGCATTGTCTTTTGTTTTATTTTTATAAAAATACTTCGCCGCTGCTCCGGCAGCAACAATCGTATGGCAGAATCCTTAAATTCAGGCGACTTACTTTCAAACCCAACCCGTTTTTGTTATTGTAATAGTGTAGTTTGGTAAGGGAACTTAGAATTAATGAAATAAAAAGACTTTGTTTACATAGCAACACAACATAGTTTATTTTAGTCAATCCTGAAAACAAGATACTTAACATCTTATATAATGTATATGATCATTACTAAGGATTAATATAAGGGTCTATAAGTATGGAGTCACAGCTGATAGACATCTGCAACCAACTTGAAACAAATAAGGCTGCAGATGAGTTGTCAACTCCGAGGACCATGTATAGTCATGCATGTATACACAGCGTAAGTGAAAGGAGCGAGAGAGCAGGATCAGGATCGCACCAAATGCAAGTTCAAACAAGTAAATGAAAGTAGTATTTGCCCTTTGCCTGCCCCTCTGGTTGAGAATTTATGCACAAATCTGCCTCGGGAGATGGATCTGCATCTATCATAGGAGATGATATCTGATCATATCATAGGAGTGAAATCATGCGATTTTTAAAATCGTTCAGTGTTTTTGGAGATTAGTGCGGTCACACAGAAAGAGAGATCTCAGCAGGCACTTGTTTTTATATTATGTGTAGATAGATATAGATAGATTATAGGCACAGAGATTTTTTGGTACTTGCGTTTTATTAATGCTTTCGTAAGAAACAATTTGTATTCCTCATCACAAACAGTCTTGCTGCTTGAAAACAATTGCCATTAAACTATTTGATATTCTGGTTTTAATAAGTAATATATACTCGAGTTTCTCTTCCACTTCACAAGTCAAAAAAGTTTAACCATGATCATCAAGGAGATTAGCGGTCACAGATAATGAATAAACAAATAACTTTAACATTATTGTACATCTTAAACAAAAAATAAAAAAATATGGTTTTATGCATCTTATAAAGCTGAAAAATGGGCGACCTTATCGTTAAAAGCGATATCTACTTCCAGACAATCTTTGTCTGGACGGAATCTTATACACGTAAAAGATGGTATACCTACACTAAAAATAAAATAAAATACCTGGGGTTTCAGATTTGACGCTGTTCCCTGTAAACAGTTTGCAAATGTTAAGTGTAGTGTAATTGATATGACCATACCGCCAGCTATTGAAAGTCATGAGACCTATCTATTGTTTCCAATAGTTGATACCTATGGGACGAAATTCATCTCACAGAATTCATCTCCAGCGTTAAATAGTAGCCTAATACTGCTGTGTTTCGTATGGTGAGTGTAGAGAACCGGAGTCCTTTTTACTAGAAAAGAGGAAATTTATCTTAGTTCTCAGAGATGTCAATGCATATATTTGATTCTTAATCGAGGATAGATGTAGGTGTTTACATCTACCTACCATAATACTACCATTTTATATGTGGTAGAGCTATGCTGCAGCTATATTGTGGTTGCAGCACGAATGGGTCGGCTCGTCCGGGGTGGGACCACGCTCTCACAGAATACCAGCGTAAAATAGCAGCTTAATGCTGCTGTGTGTGTACAGCACCGGAGCCCCTTTTTACTGGAAACGAGGCATTCCATCTCAGTCCTCAGGGGTGACAACGCATTTGCATTTTGATTCTTAGTTAAGGATAAATGTAGATATCTATTGGCCACAGCATCCACATACCATCAGGTGGACTGTATGCTTGTTTGTCACCCATAAACTATTAAAAAAATAGGTAATGGATTCTCTTACGACACCATAACACGGTAATATTGTGAATTTGTGTTATTTATCTGTGATCGCCATACTTCGATGCCTCGTTCACTCTGTCAATAGATTTACAACTGAATGGAGTGCAAACACCCGACACGACCCACTTCCTTGTTAGCACAACTGGCGGACAGACAATGCGTGTAACATACACAATGGTGTATGAAACTGTCAAGTTTCTCTTGAAATTACTGTTTCATCAACGTGATGTGAATATTGATGTTTATATTAAGTACTTTGGGGTTATTGCGGTTCATTTAGCATAGTTAAATTAATACTACTTCATTCCAAATCTAATCTCATCATTCATCATCATTACATCCATTCACTGCTGAACATAGGCCTCCCCCAAGGAATGCCACAAAGCACGGTTCTGAGCCACCTGCATCAATCGACTTCCTGCATGTCTTTCCAGGTCGTCACTCCATCTAGTGGGGGGACACCCTACACTTCATCTACCGGTACGAGGCTGCCATTCAAGATCCTTTCTTTTCCATGTGGACTAAAATGGAATGCTTCGTTTCCAGTAAAATGGGTCTCCGGTTCTCTATACTCACCATCGTTCACTCTATACACAGCAGCGTTAAGCTACTATTTATCGCTGGTATTCTGTGAGAGCGTGGTCCCTCCCCGGTCGAGCCGACCCATTCATGCTTCAACTATACTAGTAACGTGCGAATGGGCAGGGACCGCGATCTCAAAAGTTATAGCTACAAATCCGCCATTCGACTACTGCGTGACTCGTGTACCACTCCCTAACAAAAGCGTTTCAATCTCACCTGGTAATTAACGGGAATATTAGTAATGCCAATAGCATTGGAGTATTTAAAAAAAATATTACGTGACATATTGACAGAGGTAATTGGGTAAACGGAACAATGCTCAACGACAATTTCATTGAGCAATCGCAAACATTTCCCAGTATCGGTGCATCGTATTGCATCGTTACTTGAACGTCGGCTTGTTTTACAACGGAGTGATTGTTTAGAATTATTGTGAATACTTGCTAATGGCCTTTTTGTAAGTTATAAATGAAAGTGAAGATATCAAATTATCAGCCTTTCTAATGTTTTAAATTTGTAAACAATAGAATGAAATAAAAAATAAATTATATAATCAGGCGTTGCTTTGCGGAAATCCATTATAATAATGATGTCAAAAATCAATTTAAGTTTATACGTGGTAGAGCTATGCTGCAGCTATATTAGTAGTATAGTTGTAGCACGAATGGCTCGTCTCGACCGGGGAAGGACCACGCTCTCACAAAATACCAGCGTAAAATAGCAGCTTAACACTGCTGTGTTTCGTATGGTGAGTGTAGAGGCATTCCATCTAAGTCCTCACGGGTGACAACGCATCTGCATTTTGATTCGCTAACGAGGATATATGTAGATGTCTATGGGCCACAGCAACCACTTACCATCAGGTGGACTGTGTGCTCGTTTGTCACCCTATCCTATAAAAAAAAATTAGCTAAGATCCGTGTATTGAAATAAAATTATGTGTCTTACCTATCAATCGCGTGCACTATCCATGTCACCACTAATCCCAGTACCACTGCTCCTAAAACTACTACACTATTATTAGTTTTTTTTAAAATTCTTTTTAAATATTTTGTAATTAATTGTCTTGATTTTTTTATAATTAATTGTATTTGTATTAAAGGTCAATGGTGCATAATCTTCTAATATATAAACATTAATGTTTGTTTGTTATTATTTTATGTGCTGCAAATCAAATAGCGCTTCCCCGGCTTCCTGTTACACACTTTCGTCCCTTTTCACGAAATCACCCTTTTTACTGGAAAAAAGGCATTCCATCTTAATCCTCACGAGTGACAACGCATCTGCATTTTGATTCTTTATTGAGGATAGATGTAGATGTCTTTGGGTCACAGCAAACACTTACCATCAGGTGGACTGTGTGCTCGTTTGTCACCCTATCCTATAAAAAAAATCACAGATTGCCGGAAAGCGAAAGGAAAGCTACGCAAGAAAACGTTAAAAAATCGAAGAAATTGTTAAGGTGGATCGACATGTGACCATATGTGATTTAGCTGAGATTCTAAAGCATTCGTTTGGAATAATTTAGTTTATTTTAACTCATACCTTAAAATTCAAAAAGATGGCCGCGCGCTGGTTTCCTCGAATGTTAACAGATGCCAAAGTTGCTTAAAAGGCGATCACGTTGATTAATAAATACAACACACACTTTACATATACTTTTCCTAGAGTTTCATTGCGTTCCAAAAACTTATTGATCAACCTAGTACAAGATTGTGTTACTTAAATTAGTGTTTACTAAATTAAAAGAAGTTTAAAAGAATAACAATAACAAAGCTACTAGGTGGTACAACTCTTTTTCTATTTATGAATCTACCTTACGTATTTCTATCGCAAAGCAGCAGTACCTTCACTGCTGTTTTCCAGTCTGAAGTGTAATAGAGTGCTCGCATAATTACAGGCTATAAGGCATTCCATCTTAGTCCTCAAAGAAACAAAGAATCTGTAACTTTCTTTATTGGAAGTTAATCACAGGTGTCCATGGACTAGCAGCCACTTACCATCAGGCGGACTGTAAGTTTGTTTATCACTTCGATTTAAAAAAAAAACAATAGTAAGTAAAAGTTTACTGTTATAGCCTACCCTTTATAAAAGGATTTGTCATAATGACCAATAAGTTGACATGATACAGATCATGAACAGATGAAGAAGCTCTTATCAAAGATTGATGCAGATGTCAGCCCTTGCCCCACGTAATAAGAATGAATACCTTTGAGTATTATTCTGATATTTTACGCTGGTAGAATATCAGCCTACAGCTAGTTATGCGACGATGAATAACATAATTATACTTTAAACAAAAAGCAAAAACCGACTTCAAATTTACCTTTCCTTCTTTCTTCTTTTTTTCAAATTAATCTTTTTTTTTTAGAAAATACGTAACCTCCACACTAGGATTTTCTCCTGTATCGCGGGGGCAGTTTACAAACATAAATTGCACAAGGACAAACATCCAGACCCGGAACAATTATTTGTAGACCATACAAATACTTGTTCCGTGCGGGATTCGAACCCACGGCCCTTAGCGCTGCAACTCAATTGCTAAGCCACTGCGCCACGGAGCCGTCTAAAAATTGCTAAAAAAGAAGTTATTTATTTGCTACCTTAGGTGTGAAATTCTTTCTTCAAATTTATATAGAACCACCTTTAAAGTATATCCTATTTATTAAAAAAAAGAATCATCAAAATTGGTGCATAATCTGCGAAAATATCGTTTTACCTGGTAGAGCCATACTGCAGCTATACTAGTAGTATAGTTGTAGCACGAATGGTCGGCTCGACCGGGGAAGGACCACGCTCTCACAGAATACCAGCGTAAAATAGCAGCTTAATGCTGCTGTGTTTCGTATTGTGAGTGTAGAGAACCGGAGACCCTTTTTACTGGAAAAGAGGCATTCCATCTTAGTCCTCACGGGTGACAACGCATCTGCATTTTGATTCTTTATTGAAGATAGATGTAGATATCTATGGGTCACAGCAACCACTTACCATCAGGTGGAGTGTGTGCTCGTTTGTCACTCTTTCCTATAAAAAAAAACCACCTTATCCTTTTTGAAGTCGGTTAAAAAGGAGAACAACATTAATCCACTGCATGTTATATAAACCAGGCAAAACATTACTACTCTACAAATTATACGCATTTTATGGCTGTACTTGATACAATCTGTCAATGGTGTTTTTAATGTTAGTTTACTCATGCATAACATAAACAACAGTGCGATTGTGTAACTCTGTTGGGAATCGAGGTTGGTTGATTTTGACGTTGTTTTTAAACCTGAAGTGACAAACGAAGTTACGGGTACAACCCACCTGATGGTAAGTAGATAGGTACTGCAGTCCATGGAAACATGTACCGTTAAACAAAGGAGGCTACAGATGCGTTGTCACCCATGAGGTCTGATATGGCTCTTAATTGTACTGGCTCTCTATACACTGTTATTTGGCGGCAGAAATTGGTAAGAGGGTGGTGCCAGACGGATTCCTGGATAGAAAATGAAGTTCTATCTCTTACATACAGAAATTTTTTTTACTAGGTTAGGTAATGAGCGTCACTTAACTAGCCGATTATTGTACGGCATGTTTTACTTAAGTCACGCATAAAATTTATAATATTTCATAATTTTTAAAAAATTTAAACATTTATTGAAACATAATATTAAATACAGAACAATAGAACTTTAAATAGTAACTTCTATTAGAATACATTAAATTACAAACAAATCATTAAATCATTTGATCAAGAAATATTTAAAAAATGCTTGACATAAAGTCATTTAAATTTTTTGTACATTTTTAGCTTGAACTGTATTTTTAATCATAAATCGATTCTCTAAATCCTTAGATTGATGTCGTAATTCTGGTACTGAAACTTTTTGATTCTCTGTATTTACTAACAAAACTTCTTCATTCGGACATAAGTTGTATGTCCATAGATCTAGAATAGACATAGATCTAGAATTCTCAGAATGAACATTTTTGTTTGATTTTAATTTCAAATAATGTTTTTCTTGAATTTGAGCAAATGAACATTTGTCTTTATAATCATTTTATATTCTACAATTTTTCAATTAATAAAGCGGTTTTAAGTCACTTGTACTATAAAATAATGTACGATACACGGAACTTAAGTAACCGCGATTATTAAAACGTGTAAAGTTAGTGCGCACGGATTTTATCGCGTTTAATTTTAACTTTTTAATTCCCGACGTTTCGGGTGCTTTACAGCACTCGTGGTCATGGGGGGACTGAGGTGTTTGACGTCCTTTAGTTTCAGAATATTAATTTTTAGTCCAATCTACGCAGAATGAGCTTACAGTATCTTGAAGTCTTGCAGTGGTATGCTTGGGTTTAGATTTCATTTTATTAATTATAGGATCCCAAGCAGATGGTAGCACCCATCTATCTTCTGTTTTACAATAAAATTCGTAAAATTGGTTTCATTTAATGTGTAGTGTTTGCGTAAATGAAAAATTTAAGAAATCATTATAGGTAGGGCTTCCTTAAATGCTGTAATTATACTTATCGCTGCACGTCGAATCGCTTTAAATTGATGCGCAGTTAGTATAGTCGTCTACTGAATCATCACAACCTTGTCGTAGGTAGTTACATAGCTATTATACGTATGTGGTTTAGCGGTGAGAGCTACTACACGGTTGTGATATAGATCGTCTCCTTTAAAACTGCTCATGCTTACCTTGTATTTTTGGTAGATTTTGTCACATTTACCTTGTTATTGTGTTTTAATAGTTTTTAACATTTTTACTTTAAATAACACGATATAAGTGATAAAATCTAGCAAAAATACAAGGGAGGCGCATGCAGTTTCCAATTAGACGATCCCTAACTAGTTTCCAACATATATAAAGCAAAATCATACACTTTGCTTTCATGTCTGTGATACTGGAATCAAGGCAAAACTGTTCCCTGGCCGATTAAATATTATAATAATAATAAATATAGTACTTTATTTAAAGTTAGCTAGCTGCGGGTGGGAATCCCGCACGGAACAACTATTTGTATGGCATACAAGTAATTCGTCCATCATACAGTAGACAATCCTAGTGCTTTTTATTTAAGAGTGACACACGAGCAGCAATTTCAGTTATAAAATAGGTTTTTTTTAATAGAAAAAACCGGGCACACAGTCCACCTGATGGTAAGTGGATGGTGTGGCCCATAGACATCTACATATATCCGCGATTACAAATCAAAATGCAGATACGTTGTCACCCCTGAGGGCAAATGGAATGCCTCGTTTCCAGTAAAAAGGGGCTCCGGTTCTCTACACTCACCATACGAAACACAGCAGCGTTAAGCTGCTATTTCACGCTGGTTTTCTGTGAGAGCGTAGTTCTACCTCGGTGGAGCCGGCCCATTCGTGCTACAACCGTAATATAGTTAAAGCGTGGCTCTACCACTTATATAATAGTGTGCAGGTAGTTTTAAAAATAAAGAAGATAAATAATTTTGCATTTTTCAAGTGTCGTACTTACACGGTTAAACTTTCGTTACAATCGTAAATTCACATCATATAGCTATGTGCTGTTTATTATAACGCTCTAGTTTTAGCACATAACGTGTAAACTATTACTCACATTATACGTGTGCTGGTGACTTCCGGTTTGACGATGAAGTCACTGCTGCTGTGCTACTTCTATTACCTATTTATTCAGTTTTTGTGTGGAGGACGTAATTTAGTTCTCGGTATTTTCTTTGTTTCACTGTGTTAACACTTAAATAAATATGTAGTATAGTTACACAAAACTTATTTTTAGCAAAAGTGACTTAAGGCACAATTGAGTTTATCTGTACCTGCCAGTGGTGATGCAATCGTCTAGTTGTATTTACATTCTTTGAAAAAGTGGTGATTATTTTTATTACACATTTCCTCCTTCTTGTCATCCATTACAGCCTATAAAATTCCTATGCCTCCATAGGCTTTCTCGAAAAAAATCTTCTTATGGAGCATTTTGACATAGGTAGTTGCCGCGCCTTCTGTCTGTCGCCTTTTACGACATCCACGGGAAGATATGGGGGAGTGGATATTCTTACCCCGCCGCTATACGGTTTCTCATCCTTGTGTTATCCATCAATCCATAAATCCGTTAACACTTTCACTGTACGGTTTACAGACACAATAATAAGACAATAGCAATGACCCATGGGACAGCGAAAGGGTTAATAATTAATCTATCAAATTGGTGTTTTATGATTCTGGCAGGTTAGAATTGGACACTTGTAATATCATAGAACACACTAAAAAGTAATACATGACCTATGATATATGTCCTAGATGTTTTGTCCTGGGTAGAGCTGTAGGTATATATCTGCATCACGAATGGAACAGCTCAGTCGTGGTGGCACCATGCTCTCACTGAATACTAGCGTATAGCAGAATAGTAGTATTGTACTGTGTATCGTACTCGTATGGTGAGTTCTGAGAACCGGGGATCCTTTTTACTGGTTACGAGGTTGGTTAATCAAAGATTGTAGATGTATATGGGCCTTAGCATCCACTTACCATCAGGTAGACTGTGTGCTGTCACTGTGTGTTTGCCACCGATATTCTATAAAAAATGAGAAAATTTGTCGTTCAATGAGCAACGGAGAGGGCTATATATGAAGTCAACTTCAGCGATGTGATTGATTTACACTTTGATTCCTTATATGCATACCAGAAATCAATTTGAAAGCATTTAACTTGCCCTGATGGCTCACTGTTATTAATTTCTATCTGGTATTTGTAAATAAAAAAAAGGTTCTCGAGTGACAGCCTAGTACCGGTAGGCGAAGTGTTGGGTGACCCCCACTAGATAGAGTGACGACCTGATAAGACATGCAGGAAGTCGACGGATGCGTGCTACAACTATACCAAATATATAGCTGAAGCATGGCTCTACCACGTATATATGTTTGTGTGTTGTCCAATATATTTCTTCCTTTATATTTAAATTCTGTTCTTGCTATGTACAAGACACAATTTCAATCGTATGCTCTACAATCGGAAACAGACCCTCTTCCGATGTTCCAGTATTGTGGGTAATACTTGAAACTTTTTCTTACGGGCTAACTTTACGGGACTTATTTTACGGGCACCGCCACTGCGGAGCGCAGACGTTCATTTATTCTCAGAGGGTTTCTGCAGTCATGTTGAGTCCGTCGCGCTTCCGTTGTGTGTGCTAGAAAGTTTTTTTTTTTAATTTCTTAGGTTTGCAGGTTTCCTTGTGATGCTTCTTTCATTGCCTAGCTCATTGTATATTTAAAATTTCAATTAAAAATGTCATTGGTGCCGGGATCAAATTCGGGCTTCTCGGCACCATGAAATTTAAAATAAGCACTTATCCCCTAAGCTAGCACTACTACCACGGCCACGAGTCTTTCTCTATACACACTAAGTGTCGGTCAAAAGTCTTTTGACCGTTTCGGCAAGTTGACCGATAACGGCTGATTAGTGTTTTAGTTATGAGAACATTCACAATAAATCCTTTTTTGTGAATGTTCCATAACTAAACTCGAAAACTTAAATGTTCGATTTTTTGCTTAGGGTAATCCAGCGCTATAGTCAAAGAAAAAACAATGAATTTTTGAATTTGAATTTTGAAATATTTAACATCTCAACAGAAAGAAAATATTTTTTTCCTATTTCGTAACCCTTTTGGATAACTCCGCGCGAAAAATCCCGAATCATCAACCGCAGATTATTCATTGATAGCTCTTTTCATGAACGCAATAGCGTGACCACGGATATCGAACAAAAACATCATGGTCGCACGGAAATTAGTTTGTGGTGCACAGAGTACGTTTATGCAGAGTGTATATTTTATAAATAATTCCGCTTTCAGTATTTATACGTAAACACTTCCTACATTATTTTTTATTACGTCAAAAGTTATTTAAACTAGTGTTGTGAGCTGGCATAGAGTACTCTACAAGTAACAGATGAACATCGAATTCTTGTTACCCTTGAGGCTAACATGGACTCCCTTGTATTTTGTAACTACACTGGTTCTCTATAACCTTTAAACTGGAACACAATAACCTAGACGGAATTTCATGCCAAAAAAATTTAAGAATCAATATGATAAATATACTAGTATTTATTCTATAAAATAAAATAAATTGGCTGAGTCCACAACATAGTTTGCGTGAATAAAGAACGTGAGAAATTACATTGAAACAAAAACAAATTTAGGCACTGGGTTACTAAAACAATGTTTGTAAATTTTGTTTTGTGTGATTTATGAATTAAATCTGTGAGTACAGATTGTAAGGTGAAATATACAAATTGAAAAGCCGTTGGAGAATTATCAGCATCATCATTACAGCCCATCACAAGTCCACTGCTGAATATAGGCCTCCCCCAACGAATGCCATCATAGATATCGGTTTCTCTAAAAATGCCACGAAGTACGGTTCGGAGCCTGCATCTTTCGAGTTCCTGCATCTTTTACCTTACATCATCACTCGCCATTAGAAAAAACAATGCTAAAAGATGACGCTTGTACTGATAAGCTTCGCCATTTTTCTTTTTTTCCCTGTCATCGGGCCGTACTCGTAAAAGTCTACTGCTGGTCACAGCCTCTGCTGTTGTAAGGAGGACTTGCCTTAATTGTCACGCTTTGCAGAATTGATGATCAATCACACCGTTCCGTCCCGTGGGTGACATAAGAGGCGACTATGGGAAATACCATAAAATTCTTATGGCTTCCGATAGATGATATATCTATAATATTATACCCTATGTAACAGAAGACATGTATTGGGAAAATATTTACTCGAAAGTCTTCATATCTTAGTACTAAGTGTTGATAGACGTAAAATCGGTATTTTGTATAGTCCTAAAAACAAACCTTGGTCTGCATTTGCCTATAACTAGAGTATGGAACGAGTATAACAAGTTGGTGGAGGACATAACAAGTATAGACATTTTTAATGACAAACTAAAAAAAATTAAGGATTTTAATAATAACGTTTTATAATGAAAAATAATTGACTGTCGACCGTCTGTTCTTCTGTTTGCATCCAGTATAATACTATATTAGGTGATAAATGTTATGTTTTTCTTGATTTTCATATAAATTGTGGATGATATATTATGTGGTTGTACTATAAGTAAATAAATAAACCACCTTTCGTTTTCGTCGTTTTCTCTGCTAGAAGCCTAAATTCACGGCAGTTTTAGCCATTATACATAATAAACAACTACATAAATAGCATCTGGGTGAAGATGAATTTAAATAAGCCCTAGAAAATGAAGTTTTAGGGCGAAATACACGATGAGTTAAAGCGGCTACACACATGCCTGCCGCAGGGCAATCTAAGGTGTACCGCGATTGAGGCAAAATCAGAATTGTCTCCATACACATGCCTGCCGTTCAGTATGAGAGTATACGACCCGCAGAACACACGCGTGGAGAATGGCTCCAGTTTATATGTAAATATCAAAGGATCGGTATAGCCTGGGGTCTTTTTATATAGAATAAAGGTGACAAAAGAGTACACAGTCCACCTGATGGTAAGTGGTTACTGTGGCCCATAGATACCTACATTTATCCAAAATAAAACTAATAAATAAATGGACTGAATGGAAATTAAAGACTTCAAGATACTGTAAGTTCATATTGCGTAGATCAGAACAAAATTAATAATTTTAATCTGAGGTAGCCGTATTAACCATAACATTGGGATGTCATACACCTCAGTCCCCCGTGACCATGGATGCTGTACGCGATAATCCAAAATAGTTTTATTTAAATGTGTAGTGTTTGCGTAAATATAAGAAATTATGATTTAAATAAAACTAGTTTTACGGATTTTATCGCATATTAACTTATTTTATATTCTCGACGTTTCAGGTGCTTTACAGCACCCATGGTCACGGGGACTGAGGTGATTGACTTCCTAATGTAGTGTTCGCGTAAATATAAGAAATCATTAAATCATTATGATTGAAATTGCCCCAATTGCGCTAAACACGCGGCAACGGAAGCTGTGATCTAGAGAGCCAGGAAGGTCTTGTGCCCTCGTTCCTCACCGCAGGGTCAACTGTATTGGCCCCGCTTGCATACACACACACCATGGAAGCAATTATGATCATCCCCATTCCCACACCCTAGATTGTCCCAGCGACAGGCCTTTACGGTGGTGAAGCGGCATCTAAGCGGAGTTCATGGGCCGTTCTACGAGTACGTGTGCATATTGATCCATCATCCATCATAAGACACGTCATGATGCGTTGTCACCCGTGAGGACTTAGATGGAATGCCTCTTTTCCAGTAAAAACGGTCTCCGGTTCTCTACACTCACCATACGAAACACAGCAGCATTAAGCTGCTATTTTACGCTGGTATTCTGTGAGAGCGTGGTCCTTCCCCGGTCGAGCCGACCCATTCGTGCTACAACTATACTACTAATATAGCTGCAGCATGGCTCTACCACTTTCCATTTTGTTTGATAAAATTAACTATTAATGTAATAATATGCATTGAATACAGAGTTATTTTTCAAAGAGTAGCCAAATTTTAAACTTAAGTTTAAATATATAAATAATGATAATATAGATATTAATATATATTAATGCAGTTTTTGAAAATACGAGTAAATAAGGCTTCTACTTTTATTTGATATTATCCCAAATTGAATGTGTGTGGGCAACAACGTTTTTGCCTACCGCTTGACCCTTACGATTGTGTGCGTGCACAGTAAAATCAGTTAAAATAATGCATTACCACGCATTTTGAATTTAAAAGACAAAAGACGGAATGTTTGAGATTTTTGAATTAATTTTTCTTCACCATTAGCATTCATTATTTATTGTGATCCGTCGTTAAAAATTTGGCCGGTTATTGCAAAATAACCCTGTATACCAACGTGTATTGACGGTGTAAGAATTTCCTTTATGCCGCATCGCACGTGAGTGTCGTAAGAGGCGACTTAGGGAAACCGTTACCTTTGCAGCCTATTAAAGTTCACTGCTGAATGTAGGCCACCCCCATAGATTGTCTCATAGAGGGGATATTTGCTTTAGTTGCAAGTTGAAACGCTTGGCAAGAGGGTTGGCAACCGCAGTTTTTTATTTTTAGTCGCTACTAGGTCGACGCCGCGCTGCTGCTTGATTTGTTTCCCTCTGTCGCCTCTTTCGACATCCACGGGATTATATGGCGTAGTGCATATTCTTACACCGCCACTACATGGTAAACAGACGGAAAAAAACAGGAGATTTGCTGCAGCGTCTTCCTAATCATCATTACGGATTTTCATAAGTCGACTGCTGAACAAGGACCTCCCCCATATAATGCCACAAAGCACGGTCCTAAGCCACCTGCATTTATCGTACTGCATCCCTTACCTAGTCGTCACTCCATCTAGTCTTTTTAAAGTAAAGATAAGTAACGATCACGGTATGTGGCAAATACGTTTAAAACTTCCAAACTTTGCGTCTAATGTTTTTAATTTAGCTCGCTACCGCCATCTCGTTTCATGATTCTGAACCAAATGTTGCAGAGGAATTTGATAATAAAGCATTTACGTGCTTAAACTGCATATAAAGTCATATTAGATCGATGCTTTAGGAATTTCTACTCTATTGTGACGCTGCAACTGCTGGCATTGCGACGCTTAAGTTAAAATTTACGACGTTGTTCAACTTAATAGCAATGCGCTGCATATTTCGCAAAATTACTTTTTTATGAATAGTAGCGTATTCAAACTGCCGTCACGATTCCTAGAATGTTTTACAATTTAAAACGTTTAATAAAATGTTTATACTAATATATAGCTATGGAATTCATGTCTGATTCCGGTTGTTTGCGAACTCTATTAAAACCGAACAGTGGTGTGGTACCTTGTAGTGATACGTAAGAGACCCTTACTGGAACTGTATTATGGTTGTAGCACAAATTAGTCGGATCGACCAGACCGCGCTTTCACAAAATAGCAGCACAAAATAGCCGCATAATGCAGTTGTATTTCGTGTAGTGAGTGTAGAAATCCGGAGGTCCTCTTTACTAAAAACAGGATATTTCATCATAGTCTTTGGGAAACACGTTATAGTTGCAGCATAAATAGGTCAGCTCGGCCAGGGAAGGGCCACGGTCTCACAGAAAACGAGCGTAAAATAGCAGCTTAATACTTCTATGTTTCGTACGATTCATAAAGGTTCATTGGTAACAACCTATCTTGGCTCTTAATCGAGGAAAGATATAGGTCTATTGGCCAAGAACCGCTTACCAACGAGTGCACTGGGTGCTCGTTTGTCACCGAATACCATAAAAAGATGATCACTGAGGCGGTATTTGTTCTGACATCGCATGTTTTTTATGTTTTTGTTATAGTATAAGGGTGACAAACGAGCACGCAATCCACCTGATGGTAAGTGGTTGCTGTGGCCATATATAGATATCTACATCTATCCTCGATTACGAATCAAAATGCAGATACGTTGTCACTGTGAGGACTGAGATGGAATGCCTCGTTTCCAGTAAATAGGGTCTCCGGTTCTCCACTCACCACACAAAACACAGCAGCGTTAAGCTGCTATTTTACGCTGGTATTCTGTGAGAACGTGGTCCTTCCCCGGTCGAGCCGACCCATTCGTGCTACAACTATACCAAATATATAGCTGAAGCATGGCTCTACCACGTATATATGTTTGTGTGTTGTCCAATATATTTCTTTCTTTATATTTAAATTCTGTTCTTGTTATGAACAAGACACAATTTCAATCGTATGCTCTACAATCGGAAACAGACCCTCTTCCAATGTTCCAGTATTGTGGGTAATTATTGAAACTTTTTCTTACGGGCTAACTTTACGGGACTTATTTTACGGGCACCGCCACTGCGGAGCGCAGACGTTCATTCATTCTCAGAGGGTTTCTGCAGTCATGCTGAGTCCGTCGCGCTTCCGTTGTGTGTGCTAGAAAGTTTGATTTTTTTTTAATTTCTTAGGTTTGCAGGTTTCCTTGTGATGCTTCTTTCATTGCCTAGCTCATTGTATATTTAAAATTTCAATTAACAATGTCATTGGTGCCGGGATCAAATTCGGGCTTCTCGGCACCATGAAATTTAAAATAAGCACTTATCCCCTAAGCTACCACTACTACCACGGCCACGAGTCTTTCTCTATACACACTAAGTGTCGGTCAAAAGTCTTATGACCGTTTCGGCAAGTTGGCCGATAACGTCTGATTAGTGTTTTAGTTATGGGAACATTCACAATAAATCCAACTTAGGAACTAAATGTTCGATTTTTTTGCTTAGGGTAATACAGCGCTATAATCAAAGAAAAAACAATGAATTTTTGAATTTGAATTTTGAAATATTTAACATCTCAACAGAAAGAAAATATGTTTTTCCTTTTTTTGTAACCCTTTTGGATAACTCCGCGCGAAAAATCCCGAATCATCAACCGCAGATTATTCATTGATAGCTCTTTTCATGAACGCAATAGCGTGACCACGGATATCGAACAAAAACATCATGGTCGCACGGAAATTAGTTTGTGGTGCACAGAGTACGTTTATGCAGAGTGTATATTTTATAAATAATTCCGCTTTCAGTATTTATACGTAAACACTTCCTACATTATTTTTTATTATGTCAAAAGTTATTTAAACTAGTGTTGTTAGCTGGCATAGAGTACTCTACAAGTAACAGATGAACATCGAATTCTTGTTACCCTTGAGGCTAACATGGACTCCCTTGTATTTGGTAACTACACTGGTTCTCTATAACCTTTAACCTGGAACACAACCTAGACGGAATATCATACCAAAAAAAATTAAGAATCAATATGATAAATATACTAGTATTTATTTTATAAAATAAAATAAATTAGCTGAGTCCACAACATCGTTTGCGTGAATAACGAACGCGAGAAATTACATTGAAACAAACACAAATTTGGGCGCTGGGTTACTAAAACAATGTTTGTAAATTTTGTTTTGTGTGATTTATGAATTAAATCTGTGAGTACAGATTGTAAGGTGAAATATACAAATTGAAAAGCCGTTGGAGAATTATCAGCATCATCATTACAGCCCATCACAAGTCCACTGCTGAACATAGGCCTCCCCCAACGAATGCCATCATAGATATCGGTTTCTCTAAAAATGCCACGAAGTACGGTTCGGAGCCTGCATCTATCGAGTTCCTGCATCTTTTACCTTACATCATCACTCGCCATTAGAAAAAACAATGCTAAAAGATTACGCTTGTCCTGATAAACTTGGTCATTTTTCTTTCTTTCTCTGTCATCGGGCCGTACTCGTAAAAGTCAAGTGCTGGACAGCAGCCTCTGCTGTTGTAAGGAGGACTTGCCTTAATTGTCACGCTTTGCAGAATTGATGATCAATCACACCGTTCCGTCCCGTGGGTGACATAAGAGGCAACTATGGGAAATACCATAAAATTCTTATGGCTTCCGATAGATGATATATCTATAATATTATACCCCTATGTAACAGAAGACATGTATCTCGAATGCAAATATTTACTCGAAAGTCTTCATATCTTAGTACCAAGTGTTGATAGACGTGAAATCGGTATTTTGTATAGTCCTAAAAACAAACCTTGGTCTTCATTTGCCTATAACTAGAGTATGGAACGAGTATAACAAGTTGATGGAGGACATAACAAGTATAGACATTTTTAATGACAAACTAAAAAAAATTAAGGATTTTAATAATAACATTTTATTTCTTTAGTTCTTCTGTTTGCATCTAGTATAATACTATGTTATATGATAAATGTTATGTTTTTTCTTAATTTTTCATATAAATTGTGGATGATATATTATGTGGTTGTACTATAAATAAATAAACCATCTTTCGTTTTTCGTCGTTTTATTCTGCTTGGAAGCCTAAATTCACGGCAGTTTTAGCCATTATACATAATAAACAACTACATAAATAGCATCTGGGTGAAGAGGAATTTAAATAAGCTCTAGAAAAATGAAGTTTTAGGGCGAAATACACGGTGAGTTAAAGCGGCTACTCACATGCCTGCCGCAGGGGCAATCTAAGGTGTACCGCGATTGATTGACAAAATCAGAATTGTCTCCATACACATGCATACCGTTCAGTATGAGAGTGTACGACCCGCAGAACACACGCGTGGAGAATGGCTCCAGTTTATATGTAAATATCAAAGGATCGGTATAGCCTTGGCTCTTTTTTATATAGAATAAAGGTGACAAAAGAGTACACAGTCCACCTGATGGTAAGTGGTTACTGTGGCCCATAGACACCTACATTTATCCAAAATACAACTAATTAATAAATTGACTGAATGGGGGAACTGAGGTGTTTGACGTTCCAATGTCATAGTTAACTACGGCTACCTCCAGATTAAAATTATTAATTTTTGTTCCGATCTACGCAATATGAACATACAGTATCTTGAAGTCTTGCAGTTGTATGCTTGGGTTGGGATTTAATTTTATTAATTATAGGATCCCAAGCAGATGGTAGCATCCAGCCATCTTCTCTATTGAAATTAGGAAGTTTTTTGATTTCAATAGCCTCGCGAATCATCCTTGGAAGGAACCGGTGTTCTTTAGCGAGGATTTGTGGTCTATCAAATCTAATGTAGTGACGGTGACGATCCTGTACATGTTCACAAACTGCAGACTTCTCGGAGCGTCGATTCTTCACATCAGCTATGTGTTCTTTAACGCGGGTTTTTATTGATCTTTTAGTTTGTCCTATATAAGAGAGACCACAGTTCACAATCAAGCTTGTACACTCCTGCATCTTGCAGAGGGACATTACACTTGACTGATGGTAAAAACTGACTAATCTTTTTCGGCGGCTTGAAGTATGTTTTAATGGAAGCACGCTTCAGGATGTAGCCAATCTTGTCAGTGACACCTCTGACATATGGCAGTACAGCAGGCAATCGTTCGACTGTGGCCGGTTTCACTCGTTCACTGTGACGTAGGCGCGGGACCCGAAGTTTGTTGTCATGCATAACTTCCTTGACGTGTTAGAGCTCGGCGGTCAGGTGTTAACTGTCACAGATCCCTTGTGCTCTCTGAAATATAGATTTACCCATGGCAGCTAACTGTGAAGGATGGTGATGGGAATCACCGTTTAAATATCTATCTGTATGGGTCTTTTTTCTATTCATATATATTATCAGGATTTCGAATTACTACCACATCTAGGAAAGCTAAGTATTGTTTGCCTCTAACTCCATTGTGAACTGAATTTTAGAATTTATGGAGTTTTTTCTATTTTTTTGTCGTGTTTCACATAAATAATAAGAACTTTTTGGTTTTGTTCTTATCATTTATGAACTCTGATGATGCTGTGAGGCGAAACCGGTCGGTTTTATGGTTAATATATTAAAATAAATATTAGAAAAACAAATAAATAATAATTGCAAGTACCTTTTTTTCTTTATAAGATGACAAACGAGCACATAGTCTACCTAATGTTACAATATTATGCTGTGTCTTAGAGACATCTACATGCTATTTTACGCTCGTATTTGAAAGCATGATCTTTCTCCGACCGAGCCGATCCATTTATGTTGCCGCCAATACTTATGAAATATATTATTATGAAACATATATTTATTATGAAACATATAATACATATGAAGTGTAACTCACGTACAGCATAACGCTTCTAGTACTCTGGTGTTTATTTTACTAATGCGTGTTTTATTGTGAGTGCTTGATTTTGCCGGTGCATTGTGTTCAGCAGCAATCGCACATCGCTGCCGCCGCAACGCCTTGTGTTACTGAACCCTTAAGCTGTAAAGTGTAAACACTGTTGTATAGTTATCCTGTGGCTAAATTGGACGACTAGCTGGCTGCGTTTTTGAAGTTTAATAAGCAGAACAAAATGGAGGCTGAGTTTGCTATGATTATTTCAGTTTTTTTTCCTATACCACTAAACAGTGTTTGCTGGAACCATTCTAATTAAGGAATATTGAGTGAAAGTTCTGTTTATATATATATATATGTATATGTATATATATATATATATATATATATATATATATATATATATATATATATATATATATATATATATATGTATGTATATATATATATATATATATATATATATATATATATATATATATATATATATATATATATATATATATATATGTATGTATATATATATATATATATATATATATATATATATATATATATATCCAAGTTCATTTTAAAAGTTCGTAGACTATTACTCGTCAATTCTACTTAGCTGTGATAGCTTTCCTTTTAACTTTATTATATATACTACTATTGTGTATACTTTTATATTTCCAAAAACAGCGGTTTAGTTGGTAGAGGGAGGGGGGATACATGGCTCTAATGAAAAATACCACTTTAAAGCTAAATATTTCACAAACGGACCCCTGAATCTAAAAGATGTTGTTCCACACCCCAGTGTTTTTGAAAGACCTTTCACGCGATGTAATAGACGGGTAAAAAAAATCGTCCTCTGTTTATCTGTATGGGAAGTACCCAAAATAAAATGTTTACATAAAATAAATTATACACTTAGGTTTGTAATTATTTTAAGCAATCAGGAATAAGAGAAAAAGTTACGCTTTTCTGACCCCATTCGTAAGATTCACATTACACATAGATAAGCAACAAAGTTGTTTATTTCACATGAAATATGAATACTATTTTATATGAGCCATATAATAACAATTATTATTATATATTTATAATAATTATTATAAGTATTTTGCATCCCAACCGGACGAGAAAACAATAGAAATATCTCCATTTAACAATAACATTTTATTTCAATAACCAGGACTTTTAAGTAATAATTTAAAATTAAAAATTTTGTACAACCGACTTCAATATAAATTATTAAGAATAATTTTATACGTGGTAGAGCCATGCTGCAGTTATATTAGTAGTATAGTTGTAGCACGAATGGGTTGGCTCGACCGGGGAAGGACCACGCTCTCACAGAATACCAGCGTGAAATAGCAGCTTAATGCTGCTGTGTTTCGTATGGTGAGTGTAGAGAACCGGAGACCCTTTTACTGGAAACGAGTCATTCCATCTTAGTCCTCATGGGTGACAACGCATCTGCATTTTGATTCGTAATCGGTGGACTGTGTGCTCGTTTGTCACCCTTATCCTAAAAAAAAAAACTCAAAAACTATTGGTCAGACCTTGATCATATTTATATGAAACACATAAGAAGCACCAGCTTTCAAATAAAAAAAGATCATCAAAATCGGTTCACCCAGAAAAAAGTAATGACGTGACACATAAAAAAACATACAGTTGAATTGAGTTGAGTACTTCCTCCTTTTTGAAGTCGCTAGATAAAATACAATTGAGACGTACTAACTAATATTAATAATTTTTTTTCTGTTATGGTTTAAGAGCAAGTGAGCGGCAGACTTACGGTATTTCAATAAGCCTCACGTTTTTTTCAGTTAATCCTCTATACTTGAGGTACATGAAATGGGGACTCTTTAGTTTGACCAGCGGTCGATATACAGACGCTCAGGTGTGAAAGATGTAAAAAAATGACGGAAAAAACGTGAAAGTAATAAGTCTGCCGCTTTGACAGTTTGAAATATTCAATAAAAGTTACTGAAAAATAACATTGGCAGACATCAATGGCGGTTGCAAGGTCATGGCAAACAGGTTGACAAGTACAATTTTTTCTTTATAATTTCCGTTATTTCAATAAAGCTGCAATTTATATATGTTGTTGATAATATTATTTGACATATATATTTTGCATGGCAGACATATATTGAGGTTCTATCACCCAGACAGACAACGAACTTCAGTGTCGTCAGTTTAGTTTTTACTATGTTATGTACCTTAATGCAATGGTTTACTTATTAACAGTCGAGCCTTTTGCCTATCATGGCTGATTTATTGATTGATGATTCTGTATTATCGTTTATAAATAATGTCCTCTAGACCAAAATTCGGTCACAGCGGCCAGCTTCAATTGAGACTGACCATCGGCGCAGGACGGGATTATAGTGCCCAAGTGTATGTGCAAGCAAAGGTGCACTCTCTATTCCCTCACTCTCATAGTACGATAGGACGGTAAACCAACACGACCGGAGAAAGATCAGGCGCAGGAGCAACGGCTTCACGTGCTTTCCGAGGCACGGGGGTGAGACACCGCTCACTTCCAGACTCTGGGCAGCTACTGAGAGTTTCTTGACGAAAAAACTCAATAACTGAAAATTTTTTTGGCCCGACCCAGGATTCGAACCCACATGATCATAAATCATCATATCGTTCATGATATCGTTTATGTGTATAATGTTTTGAAGTAGGTAGGTTTTGGTATATAAAAGTGGTACAATCATGATTTATATAAAATTATAACGATACAACAAACAAGGTGCTAACGACGATGAAAAGATCGTATAAGCGATGAAACAATGTGCTTCGTTGGTGATAGTAACCTGGTTATTATTGTCCCCTTAAGGTACTATCCTCATTGACTCCCTCTGGCTTAAAATTTCCCAAACATAGGAATCGCAATGTGGCGCATCAACATATTGTGAAGAAATTTGTTAACATTTTCATATTTTGTATGATGTATTACAGCGTTATGTTTTTTTTTTTGTTAGAAGGCCTTGTAACAAAAAAATACTATTAATTTTGTTATTTACCAAATTTTTAAATATTTGCATTTTTAAAGACTACCGATTTTAAAATATTAAACGATTTACTTTTTCAATGGTTCATGAGTCACTTTCCTACCAGCGGGGCTGGCATGGGCAGGAGACAATTTTATCCTCGGGGAAAGGAGAAAATATTTTTACCCTCGTTTAGTTTTATCCACCCTTCGAGCATGGGCACACCGGTGGATATAATATCCACAGTAGATAAAATGGGAGATAAACTTAGACTTAGATAGATTTTTTGTATGAATATAAACTTAAACCCACGTCCAATGAACTAGGATAAAATTGTCCCTTTCAAATGTCAAAAAAGTATAATTTTTTATCTTTCATTTGGCTCTATGCTACGGACGGGGGATATATGTCACACACGGTAATTTTATCTCTTGTCAGTGGATATAATCGGGGGATAATTTTTTTGTCCCCAGCCCATGCTAGCCGTGCAGATGCAGATGTTGGCTTTTGTACTGATGAAAGCAGTATTGCTGCCAGCCGTTATCTGTTGTGTTTTCAGTTTCCCTAATCGCTCCTTTTTATTTTCAAGTCTTTTGATGTTCACGACATGTTTGTCGTTGGTAAACTACGAGATGAAAAAAATCACCTCGGGAAAAGCACTTATCTCTAAAAACCTTCATTTAAACCTTTCTTTAAAATTTCTTTATGATATTAATTCCTAAAAATGGTGCACAGAAAAATTACCCGACAGTATTTTAATCATTTTTGGTCATCAAAACTCATGCTCCGCATGTAGAACAATGTTATAAATAAATTCGATATGATTTAACAAACAAGCAACAAAGCTAAACATAACCATTGTGTACAGTAGTGTAAAAATACCGCTAAACTTAATTGTCTGCTCACTTTTGCAAGTATGCAGGGAACTACAAAATTATCCTTACGTCAAATACAGTATTTTTATAGATAACTAGGTGATAGGGCCCCCTTTCTGCCTAGAAGTCCGTCTGGGTACTTAAGTTTTATAAAAAAGAAAGAAAGGTAACCGGTTCTGAGAAGTGAGAATTCAAGTGATGCGTATAGAACATCGGTCGGCTCACCAACTGCATAGTTATAAGCTAAGACAGTACTTTTAAAAAAGTATTTAGGTACACGTATTGATAGTAATTTTAAATAAAAAAAATTAAAAATTCGTTAAATTAACGAAATTGGTAAGTAATTGAAATTAATTTAAATGATATTATAAACTCAGTCTTAAATAAAGTCTCGATAAAGAGGTCTGAGACTCTGAGTACCACGGTTTATTTTTTATTTTTATATTTAATACGTTTTATAGTATTTATATTTCTTATTTGGCTTTTAATATTCTCTTAGCTTTAAAGATCTGTAGCACTTTATTTAACCACAATTAATACCTATCTCGACAAAATAAAGTACTTTAGTCTCGAGATACTGAACGCTAAATTTGCTTTCGGCAAAACGACTTTAATGTAAACAGGTATTTAAGTGTTTTTGCACAGAACTGTAATTAACTGTACCTTTGATTGGGTATCTGCTTGATGTTTATTGGTTGCTCTAAATCAAAAGTAAATTTAAATTAGTTTCTCATCCCTACTTAAGTTAAAAATAGCGTTACCAATATAATATTTTTTTATAATAATGTCATCACTGGCTTTTAAATCACAATATTTAATAAAATAACATTATAAAAATAAAAAATCAAGTGCCAAGAACTCGGCTGCGTTTCCTCACTGAATGGCTATACTTAACCTTAGAGCGCGAAAAAAACCTGTCTTTTATTTCAAACGCCGACGACCAGTCGCAATTACTTTAGAAACCTAATCGTGCGTGGACTCCCTGAAGTCTCTACAGTAAATAGAAAAAAATATCTCTCTTTACGTCTCTGAGATGAGAGACCGCCAAAATGTCCACAGCCTTTAAAAGTCTACTGCTGAACATAGGCCTACCTCATAGATTGCCTCATGGCGGGATTTTGCTATAGTTGGCACGCTTGGCAAGCGGGTTGGCAACCGCAGTATTTTTATTATTTTGAGTTGTTATTAGGAAGATGCTGCTGCCCATCCCCTGTTTCATTTTCCCTCTTCGCCTCTTACGACACCCTTGGGACGATATGAGGTAGTGAATATTCTTACCGCCATTACACAATCAACTGTGAATAATGTACACTATTATTTTTCACCTTGTGGAGGGGCATAAGACAATACGTCAAACCATGTGTCTTAACAGGCGATTATTGTAATTACAGTAAGATCTCATGTAATTAAAATGAGGCCTGTGTCCTTGAAAATACAAATTTGACATTTAAGTTAAATTTAAATACGGTGAACCGAATTATAAAATTAAAATTTTAAAAACATTAACTTATACCAACGAAATGTTGCTCAAGTTAGGTTAAAAATTATCAACACTTAATTTAAATAAGCCTCCGAAATTAGTAAAGGTATTATCAAACTGATAATACTGAAGTTATAAATGTGTGTCCGTTGGTAAAGAGCACAGAACACCTAATATATAGCGCAATAGAAATGTTATACGAGCCGGGAACGCGCGCCGTGTATATGGCTTAAAAGCCAACTACTAGAATTTCGTGACTCAGTTCAAAACAAACCGTGGTCACGTGTTAGTCGTGGTGCACGTGGTTAAAATGGTCTATTGCAGTGTTTCGAACTGTTCAAACTGTTCAGGAAAGGGTTATTGATCTTCTAAAGGAATTTCTTATCATTGGTGAGTAAAATAATACATTTTAAATCGATTTTATTGAACGATACTTCGCCCTGCGTCAACGCATCGTAGTATGGCCGCTGGTCCCAGACGCCAATTAGGATGTGCTTAGATTTTAGTTTATCGACGCTATCGATATTCTATGCCTTGTATAATCAATTCTAGCAGGTTATTTTAAAAATAATTTATAGAATTTATATATATAGAAGCAAAATTTATATATTTTATTTAACAGCAAAATTATATATAAATATTTTTTGGTTTCTTATATTTACGCGAACACTACACATTGAATAAAACTATTTTACGATTTTATCGCGTTTAATTTTACTAATTTTGATTCCGACGTTTAATTTTGAGTCCCCCCGTGACCATGGGTGCTGTAAAGTACCCGAAACGTCGGGAATCAAAATTAGTAAAATTAAACGCGATAAAATCCGTAAAAATAGTTTTATTCAATAAATATTTTTTCTTATTCAATCAATATGCTTATATTTTTTTAGTTTTCCGATAAACCCAGAAGTTAAGGAAAATGGATATTGGCGACAGGGAAACAAAATTGGTTTCCTTCTAAACATAGCAAAATATGTTCAGCACATTTTCAAGAAAAGGATTTTAATCCTACAAGAAAACGCCGTGTTCTTTTGGATCATGCTTGTCCGACTATTCACGTTTGGACAACTTCTGAAAATGTAAGTATCTTCTAAATAAATAAAGTATTTTAGTAAAATACAAACCATCCCGTGGCTCTATTATGCAAAACAGTAATGAAATTATGTGGCGCCACTAGTACATTTTTATACTTTATAATTCGGAAACGAAACCCTTTACGACATTTTGCATAATTATACTGACATGAAGTCAGTCAATACAAACAAAATTCTATCTATTTATGATAGTTTCAGCTCGCAAATGAATGGTTTGTTTTTGTTACTGTAACTTGTTACTTCATTGTAACTGCTCGCAAAATACTCGAACAAGTCGTTTGATGTTCTAAATATAAGAAAAATCATTTCTATTTGCGGCGCTAGTGTGCGTGTCGTACCACCTTAAAACCCCTTTTTGAGAATGATGAATGGAAAAATGTTTGTTAATCATTGTCTTTTAATTGTATAACTGTCACCTTGCTACTTTTTCCAAAGTAACCATTAAGTTACCAAACATGTTATTTCAGGTCGCAGATAACCAAGTTAACGTAACACCATCAAAATCTCCGTTACCTTCTATGTCATATAAATCTGCTAAGCGAGCGATACAGTTAGATCCGGATATAATGGAAACTCCCAGAAAACGAAAAATGCAGCGTATTATAAACGAAAAGGAAAATGTTATAAAAATTCAACGATCGAAAATAAAAAGTTTACAAGGTAAAAACCGGAGATATATAAAAAAAATTATAGAGTTGCAAGAAATAATAAAGGAATTACAATCAAATAGATTAATTAATAGCGACCAAGCCTTTTTTTTAGAAAACACCAACGTTAACACAAAAGAGTTATTTAAAAGATGTGAGAAAAAATTAAAATCAAAAAATTAACACGTGAAAAATACTCACCGAGCCTTAGGAGTTTTGCGATGACGCTACATTTTTATTCGCCGAAGGCATATCTTTATGTAAGGCGCAAGTTTGAGACCTGCTTGTCTCACCCCAGAACCATTAAAAAATGGTATCAATCTTTTGACGCAGAACCTGGTTTTACCACAGAGTCCCTTGATGCTATAAAATCTAAGTTCAATCTACAATATCCAATATTATGTAATTTGGTGTTGGATGAGATGGCGATTCGTCAGCGCATCGAATGGGATGGGAAACGTATGCATGGTTATGTCAATTTCGGAAACAATTTGAACGATGGTGGGGATAATTTATGTGAAGCTAAAGAGGCTTTAGTATTCCTTGTTACTGCAATTAATGGGGCATGGAAAATTCTGTCGGATACTTTCTGACAGACGGTGTAACAGGTGAGCAAAAGTCAAACCTAGTGAAACAGTGTCTTGAACTTTTAAGCAAAACTGGCGTTGAAGTTGTTTCTGACGTTTGACGGTTGTCCTGCTAATCTTACAATGGCAAAAATTCTCGGATGCTCTTTTGACATCAATAATATAAACACTTGTTTTAGCCATCCCGTTTCACAAAACCAGTTTACGTTTTGTTAGATGCTTGCCATGGTAAAACTAGTAAAAATGCATTCGAATCAAGCGCAACATTAAAAGACAATTTTGGTAGATCAATAAAGTGGTCGTACCTGGTTCATCTTAACCATCTACAGGAAAAGAACATTTGCATCTTGCAAATAAGTTAAGACGTCGCCATATTTATTTCTACAACCAAAAATGAAAGTTGCTGGCGACACAACTGATGAGCAGTAGTGTGGCTAGAGCTTTAATTTTTTGTTCCAAAACTAACCAACCAGGGTTCACCGATGTTCAAGGCACAGTAGATTTTTTGCAAAATTTTAATGACTTGTTTGATATTTTAAATCCACGAAATATTAATCAGTTACACTATAAGAAACTCATAAATTTCAAAAACAAAGATAAGGTGTTCATTTTTTTAAACAAAATGGAAGCATATATAAAAAACCTAAACTGTATAACGAAACGGAAATAATTAAATCACCTTAAAAAACCGGGTTTTTAGGTCTTTTGGCATGCATCAATAGTGTCAAAAATTTATACGTAAGACTTGTCGAAGAAGAAAAAAAATTAAAATATTTGCCCACCTATAAGTTGTCTCAAGATCATCTGGAGTTGTTATTCGGTAATATAAGAGCTCATGGTGGATGTAACAACAACCCGACAGCGCGACAGTTCATGGCTATTTATAAAAAACTAATAGTCAAACTAGAATTGAATAATTTTGAAAGTGGTAATTGCATGGCACTTGAAAATATTTCAATTTTGACGTGTTCTTCATCAGTGGAAAAAATGAATAAATCTACTTTATCACCAATGGTTGAAGAAGAAATGGAAAATGAAGAATACATTAAAGAATTTGATGAAGTTTTGAAAACGGAAAATATCATGACAGAATTTAGTTTGAAGTAGTGTTACATAGCAGGAAATGTGGTACATTTTTTACTAAACAAAATTAAATGCGAAACTTGCATTTCGGCTCTTTTGAATTCCAGTGCTATTAAAGACAATTTTAAATTGATACGGTTGAAAGACAACGGTGGTCTTATTTTTCCTAGCGCCGACGTAATTTTGATTTGTAAAAAAATTGAATCAATTCTTAAAACTTTTACTGTAGATGCTCAATTAGTCAAAAATTTTGAAAAGTTTAAAAAGCAGGTAACATCCAGAGCTTTACGTCATTTCATTGGCATTGAAATATTCAGAGAAATCGATTTTCATCAATTTGATCAGGGACCAATGGAAAACCATGTAATATTGTTAACAAAATGTATTATAGAAAGGTATACAGATATTCGCCTTCACCATTTGATGAAAATCTCAGCACAAAAAGTATCAAAAAGACAACTTTTAAATAAATATTTGCATTTTACAGGACAATAAATAAATAAATAAATATTTCAATAAATATTTTGTTTTTGAAATGACGAAAATGTCTTAAATTTTTTTTTCTATTTTACTGTATAAATTTTACTCCTTGTAATTAATTATTTTTTCTACTTTACGCTTTTTTTATAGCATTAAGTTTATTTCATTAAATTTACGTTTCATATTATATCATTAAACTGTTTTATTTTATCACATATTTATTAACTACATTATTCCGTGTCGATATTTTATCGATAGTTTTTTGTCAAGCACTAGCGTATATGAGTTGAGTGTGTTAACTACCTGCAAGGAGTGGGGAGACTAGCGGCGGCAGTGGTACTGCAAGTAAATTGAAACAAAGGCATTTCTATTCCGCTATATTAGGTGTTCTGTGGTAAAGAGGCATACGAATACCATCTTAACCCTTTGCGGTGACAACTGACAACTTACCTCGATTATGATTCTTAATCGAGTATATTTCATCGTTGTACAGACATTAGCACAGACTCGTTTACTTGTGTGAAAAATAAATACAATGATTTAAAATATATAAAGCAAAAAGTTAAATATTTTATGCACTCGTTTCTCTCCAATAATTGCCAGTGGCATATCTTAAAACGATTCGCAGTTTACAATTAACAAAAGGAATATAAATGAACAAAAAATAACACAATAACTGGACGGATTATTTACTATTTAAACAGCACATAAGACACATAACTGTGAAATGGTGGTGTAAGAATATCCATTACCCCATATTGTCCCGTGGGTGTTGTAAGAGATTGCA
The DNA here is from genome assembly GCA_029286625.1 of Parnassius orleans. Lineage (NCBI taxonomy): Eukaryota > Metazoa > Arthropoda > Insecta > Lepidoptera > Papilionidae > Parnassius > Parnassius orleans. The sequence goes on from JAGSMP010000040.1 coordinate 2,931,549, forward strand.
TATAAAAACTCAAAATAATAAAAAAAACTGCGGTTGTCAACCCGCCTGCCAAGTGTAGCAACTATTACAAAATCCCCCGGATGCGGCACTCTATGATCTGCCGTGGACTTTTGTCGGCTGTAAGGGCATGGTAAAACACATAATATTGCAGTAGTTGAAATTAACACCTTTTTACGTCCCTACACTTGGTTAATTACTCAAGTATTTAAGGCCATACCCTGGCCTTTATTTTCGTTACGAGTCAAGGCTTCGAAGTCGTTCACCGCAGAAAACATAGCGCTACCGGTTTATGACTCAAAAGGTATTATGATAGGGTTGCCGAATGCAAAAAAAAAATATAAAAATGCGTATTTAACTTTCCGAAAGAAAGAAATAAAATGTTAAATGATTGTTGTTGTTTCACTAAGGGCTACAAATTTGGTTTGGATTACATTATAATTATGGGTGGTATGACTCCTTTTCTGCCTAGAAGCCTGTCTGGGCAGATATCATCCTCTTTCCAATGCCACACCGTGTAGTGGCGGTGTAAAAATATCCACTACCACATATTATCATCCCGTGGGTGCCGCAAGAGGCGACAGAGAGAAACAAATCAGTAGATGGGCAGCAGCATCTTCCTAATAACCACTAAAAATAAAAAAGTACTGCGGTTGCCAACCTGCTATATCTAAATTAGTAATGTATATCTAAATTAGTAAATTGGTTTAATGTTAATAACTTGCATTTGAATAGCACTAAAACGAAATGTTTGAAGTTCATGACTCAAAATGTCAAACAATTAATTACTAATATTATTTTAAATGGGGAGGCCACTGCCCATAGACATTCTATCTATCCTCAATTAAGAATCAAAATGCGAATGCGTTATCACGCCTGAGGACTATGTAAAAAATAAAAATCGTGTCCGGTTCTCCACACTCATAATACAAAATACAGCAGCATTATTCTGCTGTTGCACGCTGGTATTCTGTGAGTGCGTGGTTCTATTCTGGCGGGCTCATTCGTGATGCCTTTACCACGCTCAAAACTTACCACTTTTTGGATTGCGCGTTCGCTTGTTAGTATACTTTTGTTAAAACACCTAATATGAACTGTAACGGTATGGTATTGTGATAGAATTCATAATAAAGATATCCACAGTAGGATCCAAAGACTTCTGTATATGTAGTATATACAGAAGTCTTTGGGCTAGACCAGCAATTCGGAACAAATATTGTGTCGCAGTAGTGAATCGCGCGGCCACGCCCTGAGTAGCTGGCACGGTAAATATGTCACGCAGTTGAATTTTCATTTACGAGAGTTACTGTTTGAGCAAATACGAAATAAAGTTGCATACATATCTGAAATAAACTTAAAATCACGTTGACGTTGTTAAATAATGACAGCGTCAAAATGAGTGTTGGATTGTTGAAAATATGTAATTACACTAAGCAGGCCTCTGTCACTGTTGCCACCTGCATGAAATAATTACCTACAATCGCACGGGACCTCAGATTACATACATAAGTCGGGGCTAGCGCGTTCTAGGCGAGTGAATTTTAAAGTTTTTTAACACTGTTTACGTAAATAGTTCTTTTTAATACTTGTTGAAATAGTTTTTGTTTAGTGTTTAGTATATATAATTGTGTAGTGGCGGCTAAGAATACCCACTACCCCATGTCTTCCCGTGGGTGTTGTAAGAGGCGACAGAGGGAAACTGAGACAAAAGATGGGCAGCAGCATCTTTCTGATAACAGCAAATCACAATAAAAAAACTGAAGTTGCCAACCCGCTCGCCAAGCGTGCAACTATGGCAATATACCCCCCATGAAAAAATTTACAAAAAGACCCCAGACCCCGGCGGCCCCGCTATTTCTGGCTACGTGGGCGGTCATGGGGTCAGGGGGTGCTACGAATCTGCGGTGGAGGTTCGATTGCCACCTAAGACGACTCTACCTGGTAACATATAACGCACGCACCGTGAGGACTGACGAGAAGATCCTGGAGCTAGAAGAAGAGATAGACAAGTTGCGCTGGTATATTATGGGATTGTCTGAGGTCCGAAGAGAGGGGGAGGACACGGTAATCCTCCAATACGGCAACTTGTTCTATCACCGGGAGGGCAACCATCTGTCCCAAGGAGGTGTCGGATTAATCGTCCATCTCGTTAACAACGTAGTAAAGATTGTGAGTGTGTCGACAAGGGTTGCGTACCTAATACTCAGAATCACCAAACGATATTCGTCAAGGTCATACAGGTTTACGCACAAACCTCTGCGCATCCCGATAAGGAGGTGGAGGAAATGTATGAGGATATCTCTAAAGCCAGGCATTCCTCCAAAACCCACTATACGGTGTTAATGGGAGACTTCAACGCAAAACCAGGCACAAGAAAGAACGGCGAGCTGAAGGTAGGGAAATTTGGAATAGGACAACGGATCCCAAGGAGTCAGCAGCTGGCCGACATCATGGAGAAAGTGGGACTCTTTATGATGAACTCATTCTTCCAGAAGCGGTCCCACAGGGAGTGGACCTGGTCGAGCCCCGACGGTTCGACAAAAAATGAGATTGACTTCATTACGACGACTAGACGGCAACTGTTCAGTGATGTCTCAGTGATTGCGAGTGTGAAAATTGGTAGCTATCACCGAATGGTTAGAGGCACACTGAACCTAAAAATTAAGTTGGAGAGGTGTCGTCTAATGAAGTCAACGCTCCTTCCCACTCGTGCTCTAATCCAAAGCCCCGAAACCTTTCAGCTTGAGTTACAAAACCGTTTTCAGTGCCTAGAAGATTGCAATGCAGTGGACGATATGAATGACAAGCTCGTGGAAACTGTCCATGCGGTCGGAGCTAAGTTTTGCAAGACCAGCCGCAGAAGAACATGAAAACTCTCCGATTACACTCTTAATCTCATGACTGTTAGACGGGAAATGAAGGTGCAGTCTTCAGTAGATTTGACAGCATATAGGCAACTGAACAGACAGATCTCCAAATGCATGCGGCGGGACTTACGAAACTTTAATACTGCTTGTATTGAAGAAGCAATCGAGCGGAACCAGGCCTCCAAAGTCTTTGCCAGAGATCTGTCTGCCAGAAAGAGCCAACTGTCGAAACTGAAGACCGCACGTGGCAGCATCGTTTCCGGGACACCTGAGATATTGAGTGAGATTGAGAGGTTCTATGGGCATCACCTTGGATCGTTGCCACACACAAGTGTGAATAACGATTCAAGAGCAAGTCTTATCCGACACTATTCCGATGATATTCCGGACGTCAGTCTGAGCAAGATTAGAATGGCTCTCTAGCACCTTAAAAACGGCAAGTCACCGAGCGAGAATGGAATTACAGCGGAGCTTCTGAAAGCGGGTGGAAAACCGGTACTTGAAGTCCTTCAGAAGCTCTATAATTCCGTCTTCCATGGTGGGACTACTCCGGAGGCGTAGAGCAGAACTGCGGTGGTCTTGTTCTTCAAGAAAGGCGACAATGCTTTCTTGAATAACTACTGACCGATTTCCCTCCTGAGCCGCGTCTACGTGCTGTTTTCGAGAGTCATTACGAATCGTCTCGCACGCAGTCGCGAAGACTTCCAGCCTCCCGAACAAGCCGGATCCCGAAAAGGCTTTAGCACCATAGACCACATACATACCCTTCGGCAAATTGTACAGAAGACCGAGGATTTGCCACTATGTCTTGCGTATATGGACTATGAGATAGCCATTGATTCCGTCGAAATTTGGGTGGTGCTGCAGTCCCTTCAGCGGTGCCAAGTTGACTGTCGGTATATCGAAGTGCTGAAGTGTTTGTACAGTTGAGCTGCGATAGCTATCTGAGTACAGAACCAGAGTACGAAACCTATCCAACTGCAGAGAGGTGTAAGACAGAGTGACGTTATATCCCCGTAACTCTTCACCGCAGCATTGGAAGACGTTTTCAAGCTTCTGAACTGGAAATGATACGGTATTAACATCAACGGCGAGTACATCACTCACTCATGGCAGAATCGCTGGAGGACCTAAGCACTATGCTCAATGACCTCAATAGTGCCTCCCAACGGATAGGTCTTAAGATGAACATAGACAAAACAAAGATCATGTATAACGTCCATGTCACACCTGTGCCTGTAGTTGTTGGGAGCACTAAGCTCGAAGTTGTTGACGAGTATGTTTACTTGGGACAAATAGCCCGACTAGGTAAGTGCAACTTCGAACGAGAAGTCAATCAACGGATTCATCTTGCCTGGGTGTCGTTCGGGAAATTACGACACATCTTCTCGTCAGGTATACCTCGAAACTTGAAAACGAGACTGTAAAACCAGTGCGTGTTGCCAGTGATGACTTATGGAACTAAGACATGGTACTTCACTGCTGGCCGTATGAGGAAGCTCAAGGTCGCTCAGCGAGCTATCGAGAGGGCTATGCTCGGGTTTTCTCTGCGTGATAAACTTAGAAATGAGGATATCCGCAGTAGAACCAGAGTGACTGGCATAGCCCAACGGATTACTAAGCTGAAGTAGCAATGGACCGGCCATATAGCTCGAAGAACCGACAACCGATGGCGACGAAAGGTTCTCAAGTGGCAGCCTCGTACCGGCAGGCGAAGTGTAGGGCATCCCCCCACTAGATGGAGTGACGACCTGGTAAGACATGCAGGAAGTCGTTGGATGCAGGTGGCTCAGAACCGTGCTTTGTGGCATTCCTTGGGGGAGGCCTATGTTCAGCAGTGGACTTGTGAAGGGCTGTAATGATGATGATGATGAATGATGATATTTAATTGTAGGATAAAATAGTTGAAAAAGTTATAATGTAATTTAAAAAAATATATGTATAATATTACCTATCTATTTCATGAGTTATAATGGCAAAACGTCGTTTCTACTATAATTGTAGCGTAGATGGATGCTTCCTGAGATAACAAAAGGATTCAGATTTATCATTTTGTACGTTACCGAATGACAATGAAAGGTGAATTTATATCATATTTAATTTTTTTGTTAGATATGTACTTAAAAAGTACTGATGTAAGTAGTAGGTAGGTAAGTAGGTATAGTCAATCACGAAATAATTGTACGGAATGTGTACAAATGTATTGTATACCCAGATATTTCCGTAGCGAAAAAAAAACTTAAGTTATAATTTCCTAAGTAACTAATTACAGAAATTTACTTCACTATCGAAGTACTTACTTACATACCTATACTTGGCCTTTGTAATTTCAAATATTTTAAGTTATATTATACACTAAATTTTGAAATTAAAACTTTCTTTACAAGATTTTTAACTAAGTAGAATACGATCACATTTCTGTTGGGATTCAAATTCAGGGTTTATTTGTTGTTTACACTACCTACCTATTTCTTCCAAGACAAGCATCGTGATTCGCGACAAATGGCCATGCAATTTGCATGCGTTGGACGTCACAGAACTCACATACCTAGCCTAAGTAACTTACTTACCATTTTGCAATGTATTTTTTTACTCTTTGTTGACAGCCCTTTGTAACCACGAAAAGTCCGCCGTGACGTAAAAAGGGGAAAAGATGCAAAGTAATACGGACACTCGCGCGCAGTGATAAAGTTTTATTTAGCTTGCGTATGTTAGTTGCGTTTATCTTATTAATAATAATTATGAAGGCTATTAAAACGTCGGCAAGCAGTCAACATCAAAGAATATTATTAATTATATATACGTGGTAGAGCCATGCTAAAGCTATATTAATAGTATAGTTGTAGCACGAATGGGTCGGCTCGACCGGGGAAGGACCACGCTCTCACAGAATACCAGCGTAAAATAGCAGCTGTCTTTCGTTTGGTGAGTGTAAAGAACCTGAGACCCTTTTTACTTGAAAAGAGGCATTCCATCTTAGTCTTCACGGCTCACAACGCATCTGCATTTTATTCGCAAACGAGGATAGATTTAGATTTCTATGGGCTACAGCAACAACTTATCATCAGGTGGACTGTGTGCTCGCTTGTCACCCTTATCCTGTAAAAAAAAGTGCAATTTCTTTACGTAGTACTAATATTTATTCTGTGCTCTAAGGTTGAAAACAACGTTCGAGGCAAACAAAACAAAGAACTAGTCTTCTAGCCCGCTCGTAAATGACTAAAGTGAATTGGCCATAACTTAGTGATGTGTGAGTGAGTGACATTATAATCTTATAAATATATGAACATAAGTCAAAATGTACGGGGGCAAATTTTGAAATTATCATCAAATTTAGAAAAGGAAGCATTATTTGGTAGTACATATCAGAAGAAGTTACATCAAATTTACCAGTACCGGTAAACCGAAAGTGAATTTTTAACTTTGGTTAATTAAGTCTTCTTCTTCATCACCCGGGATAAGTTGCCTTATTAAAAGCAAGAATTGCTATTATCACCACGATGTTAGGCAAATTGGCGTTCTTGCATCTTGGATTCTGTTCTTGTAAATTTTATTAATTCGTCAATTTTTAATTTGTGGCAGCCCTGTATCAACTAGCTATAGGTGTACATACGTTTATTTCTACCGTAAGAATTATGCGCGTCTTCGTTGTTTATTTAGTGTGAACGTCCACATTCACGTTGCAAATAGGTAGTTTGGGACCTATCTCACTACTTTTATTTTATGGTAGGTGTTCTCTGATAACGCAACTGTATTATTTTTTTATCCTTTATTGCAAAACTAGGGGAAACAGTTGTGTTATATATATGCTGGGCCATATTCCTTTAAAAATGGCAACAGAATTTGTCTCTCATATATTTCTTACGACTTCTAAGCTAGTACTCTCTTACGATCTCACTCAATAATAAGTACCAGAATGTCTTCCAGACCTAGTTTCCGTCATGAAGGCCAGTCTCAACGGAGACTAGCCATCTGTGCAGGGGGGAATTATAATATCTACGTATTTTTATATATTCCGACACGACCGGAGAGAGATCAGGCGCAGGACCAACGGCTTAATATGCTCTCCAAGCCAAGGGGTTTGAAACACTGACTCCGAGCTGCTACTGAGAATTTCTGCACAGAATAAACTATAACTAATTTCGAACCGACATGGAGTTCGAACCTGAGACATCATGATTATCACTCGCGCTTATGGTCACTAGACTAACGAGGCATGTAATGATATAAGTGATGATGCAGTCTTGGGTGAAGAAATACACTAGTTTTGTAATAAGCCTATTCACTCTTCTCAGTATCTTGAAGACACTTAGATATTATTCGAATACTAAACTGGAATTAACGCATTTCTTTCTTTCTTTTCTTTCTTTCATACTCTGGTGACCTAATCCAAAAAACACTAATAAATTACTTAAATTTTGATTGATTAATAAATTAATAATTAATACAATCAGACGCTACTTTGCGGAAATCCATTATATTAAAGTTGGAAAAATTTAATTTGCCAATATCCGCTCAATAAAATAAAATGATATGTCTTACCTAGTTTGAAGAGCACCTCCCGCCCTCCCTCAATTGCATGCACTATCCCCGTCACCACTAATCCCAGCACCACTACTCCCACCACCACTACACTAGGAAAGACACACCACCGACGACAATACGACACGTGTCGTATTGTCGTCGGTGGTGTTCAAACTAGGTAAGACACATCATTTTATTTTATTGAGCGGATATTGGCAAAGTAAATTTTTCCAACTTTAATTCTTGATTAATAAATGTCCAGTAAATTTCAAGTACATCATTATCATCATAACACTGTAACAAGCTGAGCACAGACCTCTGGGAGATATTTGTCATAGTTGCTACGTTTTCCAGGCGGGTTGGCAACCGCAGTTATTTATTTTCTTCGTTATTAGGAAGACGCTCTCTTCTCTGTCGCCTCTGACGACATCCTAGTGACGTAATGGGGTTGTGGATATTCTTACACCGTCACTACAGTTTCAGGTACAATTAGAGCTAATTACTTCCATTGTAATTTGCTACAAAGTGTTTTACTTAAATTAGTAATGTAAGTTATTATCAAATAACTAGATTGTAATTTATTACCTATAAGGCTTAATTTATTAGGTTTTGCAAGTGTTATTTTTGTAATTAATTGTATTACTAGCTCAAAATGTAGCTTAACACACTTTTAAGTCGAAGACGAATCTAACGATACTTCGATACCCGCCAATCAGTTTTATCATCATCATCATCATCATTACAGCCCTTCACAAGTCCACTGCTGAACATAGGCCTCCCCCAAAGAACGCCACGAAGCACGGTCCTGAACCACTTGCATCCATCGATTAGGCTGTACGAATTATTGGTTACCTTGATTTGGTTGAAACATAAACATAACATAAACACTCACGCCTGTCATCCAGAGAGGTAGGCAGAGACTATGGACTTCCATTTGGCACGATCCTGACACACCTCTCTCGCCTCCTCCACATCCATATACCTACGCATACACGCTCGTCGGTTAAGGGTACTCTTAATTTGGCTCATTTTAAATATATCGCCAATTCGGTCGATAAATTTTCGCCTAGGGCGTCCCTTCCCGACTCTGCCGTTAACCTCTGCCACATAAATTTGGTTGAAACCTTTGGTTGAATACAGGCGCAGAGTAGCCAGCCTCTCGGTATTTTATAGGATGTATTTCGGAGAATATGCGCAGTAATTACATGCCATAATTCCCCCCTGCTTTTGCCACCATCGAAGGACCAGGCGGTCGGCGAGTCTTCACCTCTTTTTTGTCGATTCCACGTATTCAAACCAAACGTTTTGCTTCATCTTTCGTAATGTCGTGCGATTTACGCGGGATTTGTCTAGCTTGCATGAACATTCTGTAGAATTTACTGTCACCAGTGGTTTTTCCGGATCAATACGACTTAGGGATCAAGAAAAGAGTCTACTCTTTTCTAAAAGCAATTGCAATTCCTCTGGTGTTGCAGATGTTCATTGGCGACGGTGATCAGTTACCATCAGGTGAGACGTATTGCTCGTTTACTTCCTCTTCCATAAAAATATGCTTACAGCAAATGAATGGAGTAATATGTCGATGTCGTCGATGTTCCGTCCGACTGGGCGTTAAGGCAATAGAGAATAAACTTTTGTTACGAAGACAGTGCGATATACCATCCAGAGTTTCATCACTACTTACTACCAGGTGGGATTGTTACCAAGCACTGGCTAACAAAATAACATACAAACATACACATACACCGAAAAACATAACACTGGTGGCAATCGGAGAAAAAACATAAATAATATTTTTATAAGGTTAAATCGTGCCTTGTTGGTCTAGTGGTTGTAAACGCGACTGCTGATCTTGAAGTGCCGGGTTAGAATCCCGGGTCGGGCCAAAAAATATCAGTTATTAAGTTTTTCCTTCAAGAAATTCACAGTAGCTGCCTGAAGTCAGGAAGTTGGCGGTGTCTCACCCCCGTGCCTCGGAAAGCACGTAAAGCCGTTGGTCCTGCGCCTGATCTCTCTCCGGTCGTGTTGGATTACCGTCCCATCTGTCTATGAGAGTGAGGGAATAGAGAGTGCACCTGTGCTTGCGCATACACTTGGGCACTATAATCTGTACTGCGCCGATGGCTAGTCTCCGTTGAGGCTGGCCGTCGTGACCGAAATTTGGTCCGAGGACATTACTATTATTATAACATTATCACATATATTGTCACAAAATTATAATGTTATAAATATAAATACAATCTATACAAATAATTATTATTTCGGTTATTATCCACCTCATCATCATCATCATCATCATCATTACAGCCCTTCACAAGTCCACTGCTGAACATAGGCCTCCCCCACGGAATGCTACAAAGCACGGTTCCAAGCCACCTGCATCCATTGACTTCCTGCATGTCTTACCAGGTCGTCACTCCATCTAGTGGGGGGATGCCCTACACTTCGCCTGCCGGTACGAGGCTGCCACTCGAGAACCTTTCTTCTCCATCGGTTATCGGTTCTTCATGCTATATGGCCGGCCCATTGCCACTTCAGCTTACTAATCCTTTGGGCTATGTCGATTACTCTGGTTCTACTGCGGATATCCTCATTTCTAAGTTTATCACGCAGAGAAACCCCGAGCATAGCCCTCTCCATAGCTCGCTGAGCGATCTTGAGCTTCCTCATACGGCTAGCAGTGAAGGACCACGTCTCAGTTCCATATGCCATCACTGGCAACACGCACTGGTTGTACAATTTAGTTTTGAGGTTTTGAGGTATGCCTGACGAGAAGATGGGTCGTAATCTCCCGAACGCTGCCCAGCCGAGTTGAATTATCCACCTATTAATATATTATTATTATTATAAGTTTAAATCCACCAGATGATAAATAGCTGCGTTCCCTAGACACTGACAAATCAAGAATAGTAAACAAAATGCAAATGTGTTGTCACACCCAGAGAATCCTATGCTTGTCTCTGATCATACGAATTTCCAATACAGGTCGGTTGCTGTGATTCGACATCAGCTAAAGTAATGGAGGCTGTAGTACACAAGAGCATCCTCTCGCAGGTTAATGTACAGCTTTCAGATGAGCAACACGGTTTCAGATCCACCAGGAGTACCACTAGCAACCTAATTAATTACATGAATTATATTGTACCTGAAGTGGATGCTGGAGGACAGGTAGATGTAGCTTTTTCTGACTGCAAAAAAGCTTTTGTCCTAGTGGATTTTTTTTAATAGAATTAGGGTGACAAACGAGCACACAGTCCACCTGATGGTAAGTGGTTGCTGTGGCCCATAGAGATCTACATCTGTCTTAGTTTGCGAATTAAAATGCAGATGCGTTGTCAGCCGTGAGGACTAAGATAGAATGCCTCTTTTCCAGTAAAAAGGGTCTCCGGTTCTCTACACCCACCATACGAAACACAGCAGCATTAAGCTGCTATTTTACGCTGGTATTCTGTGAGAGCGTGGTCCTTCCCCGATCGAGCCGATCCATTCGTGCTACAACTATACTATTGTTGCGCGCCACTATTAATGTCTTTTACATGGCAACACTAGCCACTAGCGCCCTCTAGTATCCAGTAGCAGAACTAGGAGAGTCAAGATCTTTCTAGAAATTTCGGGACCGATATGTACTCGAACATTCTAGATGTTTCCACAGTAGAAGGTTCTGGAAAGTATCGGAGGCGCTATATAAGGCCGGTATAGACCACGACCGAGGCAGTATTGAATTGGCGATACAAGCGAGGACTTCGAAGCGATACAACTACGAACTTAAGCGATCTGTAGTAAAATTGTATTTTGTTATTAGTGTGGTTAAAGTTGTAATTAGTGTTGTATAATTAAAGTGTCAATTTTGGTAATTCAATCGGCAGTTTTTAATTGTCTCGAACCCCAAGCTCGTAACAATTGGTGTCAGAAGTGGGATCACATCATGCCGATTTTACCAAAGGACGACACGGAGGGTATCCGTACCCGAAGTCAACGCCAGCAAGAGACGGACCAGAGACGATTTGGTAATGCAACGTCGCAAACGTCGGAGGGCCAGCTGCCGACCACGGAGACCGGCCCGTCAGCAGCTCCTGCATCTGCAGCACCTGACTTAGGTGCTCTGATGATGATGCTGCAGGAGCAGGCTCGCCGACAGGAGGAACAGGCCCGCCGACAGGAGGAACAGGCCCGCCGACAGGAGGAACAGGCCCGTCGGTTGGAAGAGCAGCTGCAGCGTGGACAGGAGGAACAGGCCCGCCAACGGGAAGAACAGATGCTCCTCGCGAAGGACCTTCACGCTACCTTCGGGAAAGAGATAAGGAGGTGAAGGATAAGGTTGCTCAACATGACAACCGCCTGTCGGAAGCTGAAACCGAATCGACCAAGTGAACAATCGGGTTGACAACGTGATTGCTGACGTGAAGAAAACGCTGGACGACCTCAAACTTGGGGATGGAGTTACAGCCCCCGTGGTAGCTACAATACCTTCGCTACGTGGATTCAAAGTGCCGCCGTTCGACGGGACTTCTTCCTGGTCGGCGTACAGAATCCAGTTCGAGGCTGTCGCGAAGACGAACGGCTGGAATAAAAGTCAGGCCATGACTGCTCTCACCCTAGGCTTGCGCGACCAGGCCTTAACTGTTCTGGAAGCTCTCGGTAAGGAAGTGACTTACGAGCAGCTCCTTGAGGCGTTGGAGGCGAGATATGGCGACGCTCAACTGGAACACGTCTTTCGTGCGCAGCTCAAAGATCGCGTGCAACGCAGCAACGAAAACCTGCAGCAGTGGGCCCTTGAGGTGGAAAAGCTGGTTCGAAAAGCATACCAGTCTGTACCTGCGCTCATTTTAGGGAACCTGGTGCAGACATTCATCGAAGGCATCCGCGACCTTGAAGTCAGAGCTGCTGTGAGGCTCGGGCACCACGAGACGCTTAAGGACGCGTTAGCCCATGCACTGGAGGTGGAAGCCGTACGGCAGGATCATCGATCCCATCGCGTCAGGAGGTTGCAGCAGCTGCAGTTCGCGACTGCAATAAAGGATACAGCCCTAGGTGCTACGGCTGTGGGAAAGGGCCATCTTCGATCCAGCTGCCCTAAGCGAACTGTAGAAAGGGGTGATCGATCTCGAGAGGGTAGTGCGGCTAACAGCACCGCCCAGCAGCAGCAGGGAAACGAGTAAAGCCAGGACTGTGGGGCGGGTGCTGGCTGATGTTAAAAGAGCCCCAAGGATTTCGATCTCACAAACCCATGATGGGAACAGCCTAATCATCAAAGGCGAGGTCAACGGAACGCCGTGTAAACTGACCATAGACACTGGAGCCTCTCGCACGGTTGTCAGTTCCCAACTTATAAGTCAGTTCCTTGGGGACTCCGCATACAACCGAGAGCGCATTAATTTGGTAACAGCCACCGGTCAGCGCATACCCGTCCGTGGAGAGAAGGAGATGGAGTTGAAGCTAGGCAACATGATCTACCTGCATAATGTCATCGTGGCTGATATAATGGACGACTGCATCCTGGGCCTAGACTTCATGAGGAAGAATTGTTGTGAGATCGATATTAAGCAAGGTGTTTTAAATGTGGACATGAGGAACTTTTCGTGGAAGGGCGATACCGGGAATGTGTACAGCCTTAAGAAGATTGTTCTGCCGCCGAGATCGGAAACGATTGTGCCGGTTAGTCTTCCTCGGAATCCTGGGCAAGCTCATCGTTGTGTACTCGTGGAAAGGGTGGACAATGACCTTCCGTGGAAAGTGGCTCGAACCTTGGTCAGAACCACCGACATCTCAAGAGTACGTGCTGAACCTTTGTGATCAGGAACAGATTATGGAAAAAGGCACACTGGTTGGTACTTGTGAGGAAGTGGATTGGTTGCGTAGGTGCCAATATCCATCGACTGGGACCCCCAGCAAGGATGCACAAACGAGGGTGACCACACTTTTAGAAGACTGTCGCAGCGTTCTCTCCCCAAATGAAGTGGTCAAGGCGAAGAAGTTGTTACTCAAGTACGCCGATGTTTTCTCGTCAAACGATGCTGACATAGGAAAGACTGGCTTAGTTCAACACAAAATAAACACAGGAAAAGAATTGCCTATTCGTCAGCGCCCAAGAAGATTGCCGGTAGCACGTGAAAAGGAAGTGGAAACCATGATTGAGGGAATGGTGAAGGATGGTGTTATTGAACCTTCATCTAGTCCATGGTGTTCACCTGTGGTGCTGGTAAAGAAGAAGGATGGCAGCATGCGGTTTTGTGTTGACTACCGCCGTCTGAACGACGTTACAAAGAAGGACAGCTATCCCTTGCCAAGAATTGATGACACGCTGGACATGCTTACAGGCGTAAAGTGGTTTAGCACACTGGACCTGAAAAGTGGCTACTGGCAGGTTGAAATTGACCCTAAGGACAAGGAGAAAACTGCATTCTCGACAGGAAAGGGTCTGTGGCAATTTAAAGTTATGCCGTTTGGATTGTGCAATGCTCCAGCAACGTTTGAAAGGTTGATGGAGCTTGTACTTACCGGGTTAATTGGCGATGCCTGTCTGGTCTACTTGGATGACATCATCATCGTAGGCCGTACGTTTGAGGAACACCTTCAAAACCTGGAACGCGTGCTCATGAAGATTCAGAGTGCCAACCTCAAGTTGAGTCCGAAGAAATGTTCACTATTCAAACGGCAAGTTAGCTTTTGGGGTATGTAGTGTCGGAAGAAGGTATCCGCACGAATCCGGAGAAAATTGCCGCTGTCAAGGATTGGCCGGTCCCAAAAGACAAGACGCAGGTTAGAGCATTTTTGGGATTGTGCTCCTATTATCGGCGATTTGTGAAGAACTTTGCAGATATAGCCAAACCTCTGCACAAGCTAACCGAGGAGAAGCGACATTTCTGCTGGGATGAAAGTTGCGATATCGCATTCCAGGAGCTCAAGGACCGTCTGTGCAAAACACCTATTTTAGGGTACCCTGATGCGGGCAAGGAATTTATAGTTGACACAGACGCAAGTGATATAGGACTTGGCGGTGTGTTGTCTCAAAGGAATGGTGATCAAGAGGTTGTGATAGCATACTTCAGCAAGTCGTTGTCAAAGCCGGAAAGGAACTATTGTGTCACAAGGCGAGAATTGCTTGCTGTGGTAAAGTCGTTGCAGCATTTTAGCAAATATCTTCTGGGGCGGAAATTTCACTTACAGAACTGACCATGCTGCACTGAAATGGCTATTGCAGTTCAAAAATCCAGAAGGACAAGTTGCGAGATGGATTGAACTACTGCAGGAATACGACTTTGTGATCGAACATCGCAGCGGAAATCTCATGGCAATGCAGATGCATTGTCAAGAAGACCTGCCCTGAAGATTGCAAGCATTGTACTAGGCAAGAGGGTAAGGAAGTAGTATCTGTGAGGATGCTCAGGACAGACCAGCTCAGCAATGAGTGGAAGGACAGCCTACAACATGCACAGCAGGAAGATTCAGACATCAAGCCGATTCTGGAATGGATGAAGGCCAGTGCTCCTAAGCCGAAGTGGAGCGACGTCTCAGCGATGAGTTTGACCACGAAAAGCTATTGGGCCCAATGGGACAGCTTGCTGATTCAGGATGGAGTCCTGTGCCGTAAATGGGAAAATGGCCGGGTAGACAGTTTTCATTTGCAAATGGTTGTCCCTAAAGCTAAAGTACCGGATGTTCTACAGCTGTACCATAATGGTTGTTCAGGAGGCCACCTGGGAGTTAAACGAACTCTACTGAAGATCCGAGAACGGTTTTACTGGGTCCACTGTCGTAACGATGTCGAGGACTGGTGTCGCAAATGTACAAGTTGTGCGGCTGTAAACGGACCTCAAACTCGTAGTAGAGGTGCATTGAAATTGTACAATGTTGGTGCACCATGGGAGGATAGCCGTTGACGTTGCGGGGTCGTTTCCGGAAAGTGAAAGTGGTAACAAGTATTTCATGATTGTGATGGATTACTTCACTAAGTGGCCAGAAGTCTTCGCCATTCCAAATCAAGAAGCTTCAACAGTTGCAGATAAACTAGTTCATGAAGTCTTCTGTCGTTTTGGAGTACTTTTAGAGATTCACAGCGATCAAGGAAGGAATTTTGAGTCTCAAATATTCCAGAAACTTGCCGAGTTATGGGTACTCATAAAACAAGAACAACTTCTTACCACCCACAATCTGATGGAATGGTAGAACGATTTAATCAGACATTGAGAGGTACCTAGCAAAAGTTGTGGAAAACGGCAACGAGACTGGGACAGGCACATACAACCGTTGTTGTTGTCATATCGAAGCGCTGTTCACGAAAGTACATCAGTGACACCAGCTTTAGCAAATTTTGGGAGAGAATTACGGCTGCCTGCAGACCTGATCACCGGAATACCACCTGATGCCCCACGCAGTATAACCGATTATGCAAATGACTTGCGGAACAAAATGAATGACATTTATGAGCACGTCAGACAATCGGGACAGCAAACGTCTGAAAAGATGAAAACACGGTATGACCGCAAAATGAACAACAAAGGGTTTGACGAAGGTTCACTAGTGTGGTTACACAATCCAGTTCGCAGCAAAGGGAAATCTCCTAAGCTTCAAGCTAAATGGGACGGACCGTACCGGATTGTGACAAGGATCAATGACGTAACCTACCGGATACAGAAAGGTGCAAGAGGTACTCCTAAGATCGTCCATGTGGATCGACTGGCGCGTTATTATAATAATAATGCTCGGGACGAGCATGTCTTAGGAGGGGCAGTGTTGCGCGCCACTATTAATGTTTTTACATGGCAACACTAGCCACTAGCGCCTCTAGTATCCAGTAGCAGAACTAGGAGAGTCAAGATCTTTCTAGAAATTTCGGGACCGATATGTACTCGAACATTCTAGATGTTTCCACAGTAGAAGGTTCTGGAAAGTATCGGAGGCGCTATATAAGGCCGGTATAGACCACGACCGAGGCAGTATTGAATTGGCGATACAAGCGAGGACTTCGAAGCGATACAACTACGAACTTAAGCGATCTGTAGTAAAATTGTATTTTGTTATTAGTGTGGTTAAAGTTGTAATTAGTGTTGTATAATTAAAGTGTCAATTTTGGTAATTCAATCGGCAGTTTTTAATTGTCTCGAACCCCAAGCTCGTAACACTATTAATATAGCTGTAGCATGGCTCTACCACGTATAAATAATGATATACTGCTCACAAAACTGGCAGGTTTAGGATTTACTCCCCATTTACTAACCTTTTTTGCTAGATACATGCGGGACAGACAGCAGTATGTAGAATATGCCGGGTATAGGTCAGAAAATTATTTTACCAGGTACGGAGTGAGTCAGGGCAGCAACCTTGATCCATTGGAATTCATTTTAATGATAAATGACCTTCCGACGGTTGTCAAGGATGCTCATTGCATTCTATTTGCAGATGATCTGAAACTGTATCTTGCTGTTAGGAACAGAGAGGATTGCCAAAAGTTACAACAATATATAGATAGGGTAGTAACCTGGAGCAAACATAATAATTTACAATTTAGCGTCTCGAGGCGCATAACTATGTTTTTCAGCCGTGCACTATCTCCAGTTACGTACCAATACCAAATTAATGGGGTACCATTATCGAAAGTGTCAGAAGTCAGAAATCTAGATGTTAATTTCTCCTATAAACTAGAGAGTATGTAACCAAAATCTGTAAAAAACCCTACAGAAATTTAGGATTCGTGCTTTGGGTAGCTAGGGGCTTCACTAATATCAAGGCAATTACTGCATTGTATAACTCTTTAGTGAGGAGCCAAAGAGTTCAACGCAGTCATCTTGTCTCCACATGAAACTAAATATAGTATCATGTTGGAGAGAGTGCACAATATATTTATTAGATATTTATATAAAAAAATGTGTGGAGTATACCCATTTTACCCAAATAAGTATCCTACCTTATTCACCTTAGGTATCATCTAAATCATTACAGCCCTTCACTAGTCCACTGCTGAACATAGGCCTCCCCTAAGGAATGCCATAAAACACGGTCCTTAGCCACCTGCATCCATCGACTTCCTGTCACCCTACACAGGTGCGTAAGTAACGGCCTTGGAAGGAGTAAACTTTGTAATTGAAAGTTGCTAAGTTATGTCGGTCCAGAAAAACCATAGGCGAAAAACAATTACGCAAAGTAAAGACTACTTTGCTTTGTTGCAGAAAATTCCCAGTAAAACGTACGGGTTCGCTTGGGATTGGCTGGGAGAAAATGCCAAAAGGCATTGAGTCCTCATCCTCCCTTTGTGGGATTTAATTAATAAAAAAGAAGAAAACATCTTTATTTGAAGCTACGTTATAAATAACTGCTTAATAAGCCAGTGCTTGACCACAATCCCACCTGGTGGTAAGTGGTGATGCAGCCTTAGATGGTAAATCACACTGTCTTAGCGTAACAAAAGCCTATTCACTCTTGCCTTGAAGACACCCACATTGTATTCGGACGGAAATATATATTTATGAATACTTAACATTTCCTTTTATATATTTATTCAGCCCAACCAGATGACAATACTCTATAAATATCCCTTTATAATACAAAAACACTCACGCCTGTCACCCAAAGAGGTAGGCAGAGACTACGGACTTCCACTTGGCACGATCCTGGCACACCTCTCTCGCCTCCTTTACATCCATATATCTACGCATACACGCTCGTCGGTTAAGGGTACTCCCTAATCTGGCCCATTTCCCAATATATCGCCAATTTGGTCGATAAACCTTCGTCTAGGGCGTCCCTTTCCGACTCTGCCGTTCACTTCTGCAGCATAAATTTGCTTTGTCACTCTTTCTTCGTTCATTCTTTCTACATGACCAAACCACCGAAGCATTCCTTTCTTAATCCTGGTCACAACGTCATCTTGCAAACCACACTTTCTCTTATCACATTATTTCTCACCCTGTCATTCAGATTCAGCCTAGCATACTCCTTAATGACCGCATTTCTACAGCATTTATTCTACTCTCATGCTTCTTCTGCCAGACCCAACTTTCACTACCATACATTAAAGTAGGGACTAACACAGCATTGTGAATTGCAAAAGGTGCCTTTTTTGACACATTCTGACTCTTCACAATAGCCCCATTCACTCTATTTCCTGCGTTCACTCGTCGTTCTATATCCTTATCATATCTACCATCCCTACTAAATAAACATCCCAAATATACAAACTCATCCACTTGCTCAATCAACTCCCTTCTATTCTTATTTCAAATAACGTTTTACTTTCTTCTCTTTAAAACCATCACTTTCGTCTTACTTGCGTTCACTTTCATACCTCTTTCTTTTAATTATCGGTTCATTAAAGTAACCATCATTTGCAACTCGGCCGCCGACGATGCAAATATGACTTGATCATCGGCGTACAAAAGGCATTTGACGGTTAACTCACCCATTCTCAACCCATTCTTCAACTTTCAAAGTTTGCAAACAACTGTCCATAAATAGGTTAAACAGCCAGGGGGAAGCTACACAGTCCTGTCTGACACCTTTTTGGATGCCAAACCAGTCCGAGTAGACCCCGTTGATCCTGACACAAGCACTAGAGTCCCTATAAAGAGACTTCAATGCCTGTATCAAACCAGCGCTCAAACCAAATGAGTTAAGTGTTTGCCATAACACATTCCTGTCCACTCTGTCATAAGCCTTTTCCAAGTCCATGAAAGCACAAAAAACTTTCTGGTTTTTGGCCAAAAACTTCTCCGCAATCATGCGCATGCAAAATACTTGATCCGTACACCCCTTTATAATAATAAAACAAAAATGCAGTGCATATAACTATATACTGTTATTAAACAAAACAAAACAACAACAAAAACAAATATTATGCAAATTATTTTTGGTTCTTATACCACAAATCACAAAAAATATTAATATTACGTTATTATCTGTTTATTTTGATAGCTACGGCTCTTAGACTGAGAATCTAGTGGATTCTCTGTCTACCGATACGGCTATAAAAAAGTGACATCCTTGTCCTTGACATACCACGTAACCACGTCACAAAAGAGTAGTAAGTATTATAATCTATGGTTATGAGTTCACGTCATCACTCTAAGACTTTGTGATATATAAAATTTAAATCATTAGAAACTACATATGCAGAAATGGATTTGATTAAACGAAAATAATTTAATTATATGATAACAATAAAGCATAAAAAGAAATAAAAAAGCATGTGTACAATTCACACGCGGTAGATGTGAAAGCCTTCAAATGAAATGAAATATAAAACAAAAATATTTCACAGCAAATGATTTATTTAATTTGTAATTTTCAACCACAATTGCAGCATAAAATATAAGATAAAAATTTCATTTTATAGCAAATAAATGTTACAATCCTTATTTTTAGACATAAAGCCTAAATTATAAAGAGCAAAGTTTATCCTCATAAAATTGCCTTGATGATGAAGTAACTTCCGTTCGGAAGGATAATATGGCATGCCTAATAATAACCCACATAAATCACTTTTTAATTTTCAATATTTTTTGTCACAAAATATCTTATTGTGACTTATGTATAAGAAATAGGCCTATGGTATCGCGATCTTTTTTTAGATAGAGGAAAGATCTATATTTTTGTAGAACATTGTATTTACGTATTACTAACTATTACGCCAGCGCACCCGGATAAAGCAGTTCTTGAACGCTTTTTCTTCCGACTTGCTTAACAAAATTCAATATTTAAGGCTAGCTAAGAAGTGTAGCCTAATGTTAGATAGCCTATACTATTTCTCATGAATCTGGCTACCATGCACAAATATAATTTATTAAATCGGACTGGTAGTTCCAGAGATTAATGTGTTTACATACATACATACATATAATCACGCCTCTTTCCCGTAGGGGTAGGCAGAGACCACTTCTTTCCACTTGCTACGATCCTTACATACTTGTTTCGCTTCGTCCACTTTCATTATTCCCTTCATACATGCTCTTCGGTTTAGGGTACTCTTGACCTGGCCTTTTTTCAAGACGTCCTGATTTGGTCGAGAAACGTCCTCTAGGTCTACCTTCCAACACTTTCATTCACACTCGCCTTATACACTTTTTCGTCAATCGTTCTTCATTCATTCTCTCGACATGGCCAAACCATCTCAGCATACCTTTCTCAATTTTGTCACTACATCTTCTTTCAAATCACAACGTTTCCTTATCTCACTATTTCTTATCCTGTCACTCAATTTAACTCTATAATACTTCTTAACGCTCTCATCTCAACTGCATTTATTCTGCTTTCAAGTTTCTTCTGCCATACCCAACTTTCACTTCCGTACATGAGTGTCGGAACCAACACCCCCTCATGCACAGCCAAACGAGCCTTGTTAGACAACTTCCGACTGCTCATAAAGGAGTGCAAAGCTCCATTCACCATGTTTCCTGCATTCACTCTTCTTTCGATATCACTCACACTTTCCATCTCTTGTAAACTTTGAACCCAGATACACAAACTCCTTCACCTGTTCAATTTGTTCATCTCAATCACGATATTGCAGTCTGTCACTGCCTCATCTCTTTCAAACACCATCACTTTCGTTTTCTTTACATTCATCTTCATTCCTTTCTAACAAAAGCTCCACTCATAGCAGTTACCATCTCCTGCAACTCCTCGGCCGAAGACGCAAGTAGTACTTGGTCATCAGCATAGAGAAAACATTTGACGAGTAACTCATTCATTCTCAACCCACTTTCATTCTCTTTTAAATCTGTCAAGCAATTGTCCATGAACAGATTAAACAGCCACGGTGACGCTACACATCCCTGTCTAACACCTTTTTCGATATTAAACCATTCAGTGTATGCCCCGTTTATCCTTACACAAGCACTAGAATCCCTATAAAGAGATTGCAGTGCTCGTATGAGGATACTGCTCACACGGTTCACGGACAGTGCTGACCACAATTCATTCCTCATTACTCTATCATAGGCCTTTTCTAGATCCACGAATGCGCAATAGACCGTCTTGTTTTAGCCAAACACTTTTCGGCTATGCACCGCAAGGAAAAGACCTGATCCATACATCCCATTCCTTTCTAAATCCCGCTTGTGCATCCCATACTTTTCGTCTGTTTCATTCACAACCCTTTCAATCAACACTTTCGCATACAATTTACCGACGACGCTGAGAAGGCTTATACCGCGGTAATTTATGCAGTCCTGCCGTGACCCTTTTCCCTTATACAATGGCACGATTACGGCTTTGCACCAGTCTCCCGGTACTTGCCCATTTCGCCAGCACAAATTGAAAAGGCGGTACAGCTGACTAGCCACTATGCCCTATCCAGCCCTCAGCATCTCGACGGTAATCCTGTCATACCCTGCAGCCTTACCTAATCTCATACTTTTCAACGCTTTCACTATTTCATCCATGCTTATCTCAAACCAAAAACCTCTTCAGCTTTATTATATTAAGTATAGATTCTATTTATTTATCTATTTATTCTTTATTGCATTCCTTAAAACAAAAGAATACAACGAGCGGACTTAATGCCTTCAGGCATTCTCTACCAGTCAACCCATTCTATCTCATTCTCTCGTTTTTAGTTCGCTTTTTCGTTTCATCGCGCTGCAAATCACAACGATACTAAAGAAGTTCCACTTCAAAAAATAATAAGCACGCTGGCCGATTGCCAATCGCATAAAAAATACAAAAAATATAGGTACTAAAGATTCTTCGAAATGTAAAGGAATAATAAGTATTTTCCTTTACGTAACGTCTACAGTTATTTCTTGCAATTGTTGTTTTTACCTACTGACGAAGCTGTATCATCTTACGTTTCTTATTCCTGTAGGGCGTTTTTACGCGAAATTTCGAGATTCTTCCTTTTAGTCTATACTATTCTTTCCATCCGTATTTTTTTATACTCTTTTTATTTGTTGTAAGTTAAAAGTACCCACTGGTTTTTATTATACTTTTTTTAGAGATTTTCCGCCAATTCACCACGCGTCTTTCTTGTAGTAAGAATGTGATATTTCTTGTTTTTTTAATATTTTTATTATAAAGATATATGTATTTATACATACATACATGCTGTAAAGTTCACAATTCGCGATCAACCCGAGTACAATCCCCGCCGGCACCAATGAACCTGATTTACTACGTGCTCGGCGGTAAAGGAAAACATCGTGAGTGGTTCACGCGCGGTAGAAGTGAAACTTTCAAATGAAATGAAATATAAAATTAAAAAAAATGATTTATTTAATATGATCATTTTCAACCACAAGTGCCGCATAAAATATAAGCTATAAGTTTAATTTTATAGCAAATAAATGTAACAATCCTTATTTTTAGAGTTAATTTTAGTGTTATACAGGATGTTTGGAAGATGGGTGCAAAGCCTGGTGAGGATGATACTTTAAGCCATTTAGAACATATTAAGCTAAACTTGTCTTAGAAGAGTAGAATGAATAAAAAATAATAACATAACAGTTGTTATATTATTATTTTTTATTCATTTTTTTATTTATGTAATGTGTAATTACTCAAACAAAATAATTTCGAAGCATATTCATCATCAGAAAAACATTCTACGCATATTTAAATTTAAGAAACAAAAAAAATTAAGGAAATGTTGTGTTTATGCACTCATAAAAAAATATAGACACTGCCGGTGCGCCGCCCTTTTCTTTCCCGAACTTGGCAGACACATGTATCTAGCTTTCATGTCTAGATTTAAGTGAAGATGACGAATAGTCTAATTAGAAATATGAGAATTTTCCTTCAAATGTCAGCCACATAATATCTACGCGGCATTCCTAGCCGATTATGGTAAAATGATCTACGAATCAAATGTTGGCGATCCAAAGACGCTAAACTCAAAGTTCACAAACTAGACAATTATAACCACAAACATAAAATTATTTGGCTCTGGCAAATATACTAATATTAAAAATAAATAATCATAAAATAATGTACTTCTTGTAATTAATTTTGAATGAAATATCAATTCATAACGAAGTATAATATATAGCTCGGTTTTAATTTACGATACTTATTACAAAAGTTATATACATTGGAATAATGTTAATAATTTACACAAAACTAACACTTAATTCGCATAATTCAAAGCATAAATTGTTATGCATTTGTTACATACGTAACAGTAACAGTTAAGCGGAGCGCAATAATTATTGGCCAATGAGGATGTAACACGTGTGTGATGACTGACCGTAACACATAAGGTAAGAGCTTAATAAAACTAAATTTTATTTTAGTTTAATATTTTTTAATATTTTAAGGAAAACGATTTATGCCCACACAATTTATCTTGAGATGTATTTAGTTCAAAAAATCCTATACTATTTATTTTCTTAAATATTCTAATATGTTAATGGGTTTTGGGAGATTTTAAGAGAAGCTTAACCTAGCAGTCAGTTGACGATAGATAAGTGTGTGAAGTAAGTGTATTATATATCATAATTATAATATATTATATATTGTAATTATAACATTAAGGAGATTCAGTCCCTAAGGGTAAGGGACTGAATCTCCTTAATACTGGCTATTGTATAGTCTTAACGAGGAGAACAGAATGTCACCCTCACTAGTGGTTTTACATATAAACTTTATTACTGTTCTATGTAAGATTTTTTTATTTCTCTTTATGTACTACAAGTTTAAAGCTTAATAATATTATAAATTATATATGTTTTATTTTTATTTTTAACATCAGCTGTTTTATTTTAACAAATAAAACTCGATAAAAAATAGTCTTTATTACTTAATTATCGTAGCATTTCGAAAATAATGTTTTCGTATTATATCTTTATATCGAACAAAACAATAATCTTATAATCGATTAAGGAACACTCATAAGTGGATTCATATACAGGAAGTTTTCCATTTCTTTAACAATAGTACTTAATGATCGTTCTAGAATCCTGACTCATACCAACGAAACAATTACACATTTGTCCAAAGACATGTACCTTGTCTTTCGACAAATGCATAATTGTTTCGTATATGACTCAGTATAGAAACTTATTTAGCAAGACGAAAGAAACACGTTAAATAAACAAAAACCACGTAACCGTCACAGTGATCAACGTTCTAGTAATGTACAGTTACAGTATATAGTTACAGTATATAGTAACGTAGTGTAGAGTTTCATTATTTTTCAATTTAATAGGAAGCATAGTTTTAAAACATCAAAAATTTCTCGCCCATTGCGGCATCTGCAGGCTGAGCACAATGCAATTTCATTTATGAATTGTAAGGCGTAGTGCACATTTTCTGTAAACTTCTCAGTGTTTATTATAAACATTTTGGCTTCTTACTCATTATTTATGTGATACTTATAAGAGCCGTGATAGCTCAGGGGCTAAGCGCTCGCTGTAAATTTCACAGTATGCGAGCAACCTGGGTTTGATCCCTGCCGGTCTATAAAATTAATTTATTTTGTTAATTTTAGAGCGAAAAATCGTTAGGAATTTTGCATACCTCAGTAATAAAAATATTATAACCACACGCACTGTTGCAGCGCTGCGGATTAATGGCTCCATACCCCACTCAGAAATGATAGGAGGCCCGTGTCCAGCAGAAGAAAGTAATAATAATAATAATAATAATAATAATATAATATATAATTAATTTAGAATTAGTCCATAGAGATGTTATTATAACAATAATATATTCTTATATACTAGTGTTAGTATATAAAAAAAAACATTAAAGAACACACCCCAACAATTTAATAAGAAACAGGCTTAACCGGTGCCTCATAATGGCAGAAAATTATGTAACTTTACTTTTTAATTTAATTGTTAACTAATTTTATATTCAGAAATATCAAATAAATCTAACATAATGAGGCTCACTAGTTCTGCTATGATAGTTAATTATTTACGTGTGGTTTGTAAAAATATGTCGTGACCAGGATTAAGAAAGTAATTTTCGATGCTTTAAACACGTAGAAGGAATAAATGGAGCCCTGGTAGCTCAGGAGTTAAGCGCGCGCTGTAAATTTCAGAGTACGGGAGGAACCCCGGTTTGGTCCCCGCTGGCACCAATGAAATTGTTAATTGCAATTTTAAGTGCTGATTTACCACGTGCTCGGCGGTGAAGGAAAACATCGTGAGGAAAGCTGCATGTCCTAAAAAATGGGAAAAAAAAAATTGGAAGACATGTGAAGTTCGCTAACACGCTTTGCAGCAGCGCGGCGGACAATTCCTATACGTATATAGGCTATAACTTTACTTTTTAACTTTAAGGAATTAATGAGGAATTAGTGACAAAGCTAGTTGCGCTGTAGAAGTGAGCGACAAAGTCAGTATGAGGCTCACTGAACGGAAGTTTATTGATCAAGTTGGATATATTGGAGATGGGTCAAAAAGTACCTTTAACCGATGAGCATGTATGTGTAGGTATATGGATGTAAACGAAGTGGCAGTGTTGTGTTAGGATCGGACAAATAGAAGTCTATAATCTCTGCCTACTTTTTTGGGTGACAGGCATTAAAATTTATACAATATGTTATTTACGTTAGTTGATCGGAGCATAGTGGGTTCTTTTTAAATTTACCCTAAAACTCTTATGTTAAACTACATAAGAGACAGATACAAAGACGAGTGAGTGGCTGGCAATAACGCAGCCATGTTTGCAATACTATTGTACTGGAAACATTATGTGCAGCGTGGCTAATATCCCAAGTAATGCATGTCAGCTAGCATAATTCGCAAAAATTTCAATGACCAGGTGTATGTGCAGCTCTCCATTATCCGTTATATTCATCAGGCCTTGCGCCTACAGACTTCTACTTTTTCCAGAATTTGGATAACTTTTTATCGGGAAAAAAGTTCAATACCCGAGAGGCAGTACAAAATGCCTTTGAAGAATTTGTTGCCTCCCGTCCAGCTGATTTCTCCAATAACGGCATCAATAAACTGCCACTGCGTTGGCAAAGATGCATTGATGCATGGGTGATTACTTTGATTAATAGAAATAAAATATGTAGAAAAAAATTACGATAACTTATTTCATAAAAAACGGCAATTTCACAGGTGAATACCTAATATTGGAAAAGGGGCTGAGTGTAACGTCTATGTAAGAAGTAAATGTTATCCGAAGTAATGTATGTCAGCTGGCGTAATTCGAAAAAATTTCAATGACCCGGTTGATGTGTGATACTTTCTTTTCTTCATCATTGGTCAGTAAAAGTGCAAGCTCTCTTACGCCGCCACCACCACCACCGGATCTGCAATTGGTGTTATTAATATTTATATAGTCTTTTCCGAATATTTTTTTATTTTTCATTTATTTCTAATTTTTACATACACAATATAAACACTCACGCCTGTCACCCAGAGGGGTAGACAGAGCTACGGACTTCCATTTGGCACGATCCTGACACACTTCTCTCGCCTCCTTTACATCCATATATCATACACGCTCATAGCTCATAGCATACACGCTCGTCGGTTAAGGGTACTCTAATCTGGCCCATTTTCAATTATTTTCAATAAATAAACCTTCGTCTAGGGCGTCCCTTCCCGACTCTTCCGTTCACTTCTACAACATAAATTTGCTTTGTCACTCTTTCCTCGTTCATTCTTTCTACATGACCAATCTTTATAATAAAAATTATAAATGAATTGTCTAATTCATTTATAATTTTTATTATAAATGAATTAGACAAATGTCCATATTTCAAGTATTCTTCGTTTCTTTCAAAAAATATATGTAAAGTTTTAACAAAGTATTAAAAGTAAACCTCAAACATAAAATTAAATCCAGCAATACACGTAAAAGTTTTCACGATAATTAAAAATTCACGAACACATTCCGTTGGCAGTGTGTTTAGAACCTATTATTTCATTGGTACAGTTTAACAGGAAACGATTTTGTATCGAAAATTTTCACTTAGTAGAAGAGAAAAGCTTCTATCGTGAACTTCCGTCTCGGATATTGCCACTTTATTAAACTTTGAAAGCGTTGGGATATTATTGTTATTGTTGAACTTCGCAGTTCCATTAAGGTATTATGTATACATTAATTTCCTTCAAAAGTTTTATTGCCTTTTACTTTTAAATTAATAATAATAATAAATCTGTCAAACTAATGCCGAAAGCATTCAAAATGGTCTGACTCAAACTGGTTTGTGATAAGTTTACAATTACTGGTTATAGTTACTAGATTTTGATTATAGTTACTAGATTTTGGTTATAGTTACTAGATTTTGGTTATAGTTACTAGATTTTGGTTATAGTTACTAAATTTTGGTTATAGTTACTAGATTTTGGTTAAAGTTACTTGATTTTGACTACCTCGTTAGTCTAGTGGCCGTAAACGCGACTTATAATCATGTGGCCCCGGGTTCGCATTGACCCGCTGGGTTTCTTGCTGGTTCTTCTCAGAACTTTTCGAACCAGTGGTAAATTGAACATTAGAGTGACTTTCAATAAGTATTATTTATAATATATATTGAATAAAAAAGTTTCTATTACTATTTCAGAATCCCAGGTCAGCCCTAAATCCGTTATTGGTTTTTTCAACACAGCCAAAACAGACAACTTCCTGACTCCGGGCTGATACTAGTACGGGATCCGACTGCAAGATTACGACCGGCCACATAGATAAGGAATTCCGTTTCGGTATTCCTTTTCAGAATTCCGTACGGGTCGGCCACATACATTCGGAATCCCGTTTCGGCCGCAAAATTCCGTACGGAAAACTACTGTACGTGTGTTACGGGTCCTTGATTTTATATGGACTTGCTGCGTTCGGCATTACGAATCAGAATTCCGAAACGGAATCCCGAAACGGAATTCCGTATGTATGTGGCCGACCTTACTTGATTCGAAATTCCGCATGACTGCCTGTGCGTTCGGAATTCCGCACGGAAAATAGCCGTTCCGAACACAAGTCTTCCATTCGTAAATTCCGTACGGAACGTGCCCAGTGTGCGTCGCACGACCGAAGCGAGTAGGTGTGCTTATGAATGTTTTTACATGTAATCTTATATGTGTTTTTCTTTTCGTAACGTTATTTTGTTTAATAATTCGTCGAAAGAATTTATAGACATCCATATTTAAAAAAATAATCTCTGGATAGATAGACCTTTTTACATAATATTGACTATAGTGCAATCTTAGGGTGATATACCCAATAACAATGATACAGTAATAATGAAATCCCAATCAGAAAATCATCGTCATTATTCGCTTCAGAATATTCCGAACAGAAATAAACGTATATGTGTGATGTATTTACGGAATTCCGAACGGGTCGGCCACATACATTCGAAATCCTACTGTACGTGTGTGTGATAGGCCCTTGATTTTATATGGATTTGCTGCGTTCGGAATCCCGAATCCGAATTCTGAAACGGAATCCCGAAACGGAATTCCGAATGTATGTGACGGGCATTAACGTGGAACTAATAAAAAAACGCGTCAACTGCGTTACTTGCTTAGCATGTCATTAATACATATAATAAATATGATATTATGTTTGTGATTATGTAGGCTATGGGGTAGACAACTATTAATTCTTTCACAATTTTCCATCTATTCCCATATTTTTTGGATAAACATAGTCCGAGTGGCTCACAGCTATTTGGACTCTGCCTACCCCCTCGGGGTTAACATATGTAAAGTATTTGTATATATGAAGAAAACTTAATCTTCTACCTTTTTTCGTCTTGCAACAAATAAAAATAAAATTTCAAACATCATAATCATCAATTCAATGTAAAAGACGTCTGTTTGTTGTTTCATATTATGACTCATTTTGTTTTACGGCTAAGTGAGCATTTTGTTATTGGTCGGTTTATTGGTGTTAGTAAAGCTTAAGGCATTTTAGCACTTGGATTTAACGCCTAACTTTTATTAACTTGAAAATCTATTAGCATTCTTTTAAAATGTTAGCCCCACATTAGAATTTTCTCCTGTATCGTGAAGGCAGTTTACAAACATAAATTGCACAAGGACAAATATCCAGACCCGGATAATTATTGTAAGATCAATTTTTTTTATAGGATACGGGTGACAAACGGGCACACAGTCCACCTGATGGTAAGTGGTTGCTGTGGCCCATAGACAGCTACATCTACTTCGATTACGAATCAAAATGCACATGCGTTGTCACCCGTGAGGACTAAGATGGAATGCCTCGTTTCCAGTAAAAAGGGTC
The DNA here is from genome assembly GCA_029286625.1 of Parnassius orleans. Taxonomy (NCBI): domain Eukaryota; kingdom Metazoa; phylum Arthropoda; class Insecta; order Lepidoptera; family Papilionidae; genus Parnassius; species Parnassius orleans. The sequence continues at coordinate 2,961,071 of JAGSMP010000040.1, forward strand.
TCCGGTTCTCTTCACTCACCATACGAAACACAGCAGTGTTAAGCTTCTATTTTACGCTGGTATTCTGTGAGAGCGTGGTCCTTCCCCGGTCGAGCCGAACCCAATCGTGCTACAACTATACAATTAATATAGCTGCAGCTACTTGTTCCGTGCGGGATTCGAACCCGCGGCGCTCAGCCCTGTAACTCATACCAAGCTACTACGCCACGGAGCCGTCACATTTTTCATTTATATTTTTATTTAAAATAGTTATAACATATAAAATATAAACAAGAAGGCTGGTTCTTTTCTCGCTCAAAGGCTTAAGTATTCAGCAAGGAAACGCAGCCAGCGTTCTTGTCATTATACCGCAGGGAGTCAAACTGTATGATTAATTTTTTTAGTTTTTTTTATATTATGATGAATATTGTATTTATAGCGCCAATTACCGAGAATCTTTCAGAGTCCAGGTTAAGTATGGATATGTTTTTCGAAGACCCAATAACCATGTGAAAAAGTGCCTTTCCATGGCTATTGTACATTTTACTGTATACGTACTATTATTGTACATTTTACTGCTATTTTTCATTATTATGCTAACGTACATGTACGACTATTATAGAGTTTTAAAATACACTTAATAATTTGTTTGTTTCTTCATAATTTGAAGAAAATAAGAATACAAAATATTAACGGTGAACTTTCTTTTCTTTTTGACTATTAATTTATTCTGTTACCGTAATATAAAAATAACAGATAGAAAATAATTCATTAACTTTTTAATTATTAACCAAACCTGAGTGTTTTGAAGGGATAAATTTGCAAACCTACATGGTAGGGCTTTTAAGATTGTTCTTACGGTAAAATTATTCAGTCTTCGCTTCATTATAAATTCACTCTTTAATAATTCCGTTGGATATGCAAACTATGCGACAAAGTGACAGCCATTAACAAGAGGATAAAGTCCCTACTGAGCCACCAAGCTTCTCCAGTATATAATAATTTAAGTCGCCCAAATGATATTTGAATACGATATACGTCAAAACAATGTAAGTAGCAAGCCCTTTTTTTATTTATTTTTTTTATTTGGTGGCAATCCCTTTGACAGATTGTATATAATTAGCTCCCAATTTTTTAAATTAAACATTGTAACTTGGTAATATCCACCTCAAGTTTGAGTTAAAGTTGTTAATTACAACCTATATACAGTCATAGTTACTTCTAATAAAATATTGATGACAATTACAAAATTTAATATCTTTATATATTTAATCTTTATACGAGGGTGGATTGAAAAGTACTCGGCCTAACACAGATCCATTCAATTCTAAAATCAAATCTACCCACATTATTTAGTTCAGTTCAGACTATTTCATTGTGTGAAGTTCGAAACGTGTGCGATAATTAGTTGTGATTTTATAAATTTATTAACAAAGTAATCGGACATAATTTCCGCGAATGGAGCAAATCGAGCAGCGTGCCGTCATTAAGTACCTCCATAAGAAGGGCTATCATCAAAAGCCATCCATGATGACATGGTCAGTACATTAGGCGATTGTGTTCTGTCATATTCATCCGTCAAAAATGGATAGCAGAATTTAAGCGTGGTAGAGAGTGTGAAAGATGAACCCCACTCTGGAAGACCTCTCGCCTCCTTTACATCCATATACCTATGTATACATGCTCGTTAAGGGTACTCTTAATCTCGCCCATCTTCAATATAATTGCCAACTTGGTTGATAAACTTTTGTCTAAGGCGTCTCTTCCCGACTGTTCCGTTCATTTTTGCAACGTAAATTTGCTTTGTCACTCTTTCCTCGTTCATTCTTTCTATATATAGAAACCACCGAAGCATTCCTTTCTTAATCCTGGTCACAACATCATCTTGCAAACCATACTCTTCTCTTATCACACAATTTCTCACGCAGTTGTTCAGATTCAGCCCTTAAATAAACAACATCAATTGTAACAAATACTTATTGGTGAATTTTCATGTTTTGATATTTCAAAGCAATAATGGCGTCTCTTCATTTTTGTTTATTGAAAATTAATTATTGAATAAAAGTCTATTTTATTATTTCATTCAATCTGTGGCTGTTCAGGTTCTGTGGCGCTGGGCACCATAAATTACTTATAGTTTACATTAACAATTAATAAAAGTAACTTGAGTCGAGTTATTTAGTACTATGGCAATTCGAATTTAATTATTGCAATCAACGTTGAAGTTGTAAATCACAACTTAAGTGCTATCTACTCCGTGCTAGTGGTGAAGAAAACTATTCAGCAAAAGCAGTAATATGTCGATAACTAGAGCAATCCATCAATTCGTATTGGAGCAACTGACTCTTTAGTAATCCATAACCCTCTCAGAAACGAGAGGGACGTGACAAGCAAGAATAAGAAAAAAGTTGTTTTTTTCATAAAATAAAATGACAAACAAACTTACACTTACTGATGATAAGTAGCTTCTGCAGTCAACAGACATATTTTTTAACCAACTTCAAAAAAAGGAGGATGTACTCAATTCGACTGTGTTTGCCCAAGATCCTGATCCTGGATGCGGCAGGAGCTCTTGGGTGATGTATATAATAAATTGATGTAGTCAAAATAAAAATCTTGACTTTAATTGTATTAATTGCGTATAATTCAAGAACTAAGGGATGAAACAGGATTTCTATATTAAAAGATAATTACAAATATACATAAAAGGTGAACTAATGTGTTAAGTTAAACTAAGATATCGTGTATTGAATAAGTCTAGAACCGTTATTTTTAATTCGAATGTTTTGATTGGCCCGGGCTATTTGTCATTGTTGCGTTTCGATTTACGATAAAACGCAACAACTGTATTCTTTTTTTATTTGAAATCTGGTTCTTCTCATGTAGTCCCATATAAATTTGATCAAGATCTGACCAGTAGTTTTTGAGTAACACTTAATAATGCGTATTTAATTGACTTCGACTATATTAATGATGTTCTCATTTTATTTATATTGAAGTCGGCTGTACAAAATTTGTAGGTTGTTCAAACAAAGAAAGCTTTAGATGCGTTGTCACCTCCGAGGGCCAAGAATCACACTCTGTAATTATACTGTCTCTCTATTTCTCTCTCTCTCTCGCAGTTGACATTTTATGATAATATGAAAAATTAGCCAGCTCTGATCAATGGAGCTGAGATTTGGCTGTCCGTCTCGGTAGGTACCATCCTTTAACCTATTTTGCCACTAAGCAGCAGATCATGTACTACTATGATCCGGTCTTAGGGATCTTAACACACCCACTCACTCACTCACTCCTGCGGTGCAGTGACCTCGATGTGGGTCTTGTCCTCCAACACGAGAACACGCCACTTTTGCCTGTCCTGTGCAAGTCCTCGCTAGTTATCTTCAGCTTGAAGCGCACGCAGGTCAGCTTCCACCCGGTCGCTCGAGCGATAATATTAGGTATTAATATATTTAGTTTTATTAGGAATCTAAAAAGCCAGTATAAATAAATACATGCTGTGATACATTCTATCTTAGTTAAAGGTAACGCATCTATAGCTTTTTTTGTTTAAAGCCGTTTGCAGGAGTCAGTAATCCACAGTTATCACCAAGAGGACTGTCAATTCGTTTGTTTCTTCAATTTTAAAGTAAGAACGAAATATCTTAATGTACAGTTCAAAACAGTACACAGTAACAAGTAACCAATATTTTGGTTAGATAGTACAGTACAGTTTAGTTTAAGAAATTCTTTAGGCAATGGGCTGGCCATATAGCTCGAAGAACCGACAACCGATGGGGAAAAAAGTTTCTCGTGTGGCAGCCTCGTACCGATAGGCGAATTGTAGGGTGACCCCTACTAGATGGAGTGACGACCTGGTAAGATATACAGGAAGTCGATGGATGCAGGTGACTCAAGACCGTGCTTTGTGGCATTCCTTGGGGGAGGCCTATGTTCAGCAGTAGACTTGTGAAGGGCTGTAGTGAATGAATGAATGAATGAATGTAGTAATAATATTCATGCAAGTTACTAAACATAGGCTTATGGGTTAATTTATGGGGGATATTTGCAATAGTAGTTTAGCATGGCGGTGCCATCACGAAGATTCCGTTGCCCATCTCCTGTTTCATTTCCCATAGTTGCCTCTTAAGTTACCCAAAAGATGATGAATTTTTGGAAGTTTATTATAATCACACAAAACAACTCAGTTGTACAAGACATCACCTATATTAAATATATTAAAAATAATACAAGATTAGAGCATAATAATTGAAGACTAAATCTACATCTACAGATAAAAAATATGAAACGTGCGTAAAAATATAATAACAATTCATAATATTCAGCTTTCATAAAAGCAATATTTGCAAGATTTTCCTTAAAATACGATAGTCATTAATCAAGTTGCAGGTGTAAAGGTTCTCTAATTACAGGGGTAGATTCATTTCGCTTGTAATCAATTTGGCTGACGTATTGCGTTCAACATGTTGGAAGCAAATCGACCGTGAACTTAGTCGAAGAGCTGGTAACGAAATTAATTTTAATTTTCAATCGACTCGATAGTTCTAGCGTTGCAATTCCAACCGGAGTCAATATTGGCTATTGCAATTTTCTACGTGGTAGAGCCATGCTGCAGCTATATTACTGGTATAGTTGTAGCACGAATGGGTCGACTCGACCGGGAAGGACCACGCTGTCACAGAATACCGGCGTAAAATAGCAGCTTATCGCTGCTGTGTTTCTTATGGTGATGTAGAGTACCGGAGACCCCTTTTACTGGAAACGAGGCATTCCATCTTAGTCCTCACGGGTGACAACGCATCTGCATTTTGATTCGTAATCGAGGCTAGATGTAGATAGATGTCTATGGGCCACAGCAACCACTTACCATCAGGTGGACTGTATGCTCGTTTGTCACACTTATCCTATAAAAAAAATGTTTAGAATTGAGGAAGTGCTTTCGTATATTCGGCGCACCAAGTCAACGTTGAACGTTTTTCAAGTGATAAAACGACAGATTTTTCTGCCTTAAAGGGAGAAGAAATATTTGTTTTTTCTAGGTGGTAGGAATCCTTCTTTGCCAAAATATCCGATAGAAGAGATAATAGAAAGCTAATTTTGCCACTAATTGGCAATGCAGTTGCTTATTGATATCTTATATTTACGCGAACACTACACGTTAATTAAAACTAATTTTATGGATTTTATCGCGTTTAATTTTAACATTTTAATTCCCGACGTTTCGGGTGCTTTACGGCACTCATGGTCACGGGGAGGAACTGAGGTGTTTGACATCCCTGTTATAGTTAAGCTACCTTCAGTTTTAGAATATTCATTTTCGTCCGGTCCAAACGCATAAAGTTAAAATTAAACGATATAATTAAAAATTAAAATTTTTGTACAACCTACTTCAATATAAATTATTAAGAATAACTCACAAACTATTTGGAAACCTTAATCAAATTTATATGGAACTACATGTGAAGCACCAGCTTTCAAATAAAAAAAAGAATCATCGAAATCGGTTCACCCAGAAAGAAGTTATGAGGTAACATACATAAAAAAACATACAGTCGAATTCAGTACCTCCTCCTGATTGAAGTCGGTAGACAATCCGTTAAATTAGTTTAATTTAAAATGCAATTGCTCTCATAATCCGGTTTTAAGGAAAGGTTGGGGAGCTAATATAACTCCAGGCTGTGAGTTATTCAATCTCAGTCCGTCGGGATGACTACGCATTTGTAAACTTTCCTGTTTGAAGTTGTTTGTCGATATCTAAGGGTTGCAATAGCTACATAGGATCAAAAGGACAGTTTGCTTATTTCCCATTAGTCCGTAAAAATCCACGGCTGGATATGGGCCACTTCCATTTTGGGGAGGATAGGCTTAATCATCACGCATAGCAAGTGGATTGACAAGGAGGGTTATAATCTTACGCTCGCCGGATGTCTATAGTTGGGACAGAGGTAAACATATTTGTTGCGCAGTTGGCAGTGGTATTTTATTCAGTATTTGCCGCCAGTAGGCTATTGAAATTTTGCCGCCCCTACAGACCTCTACAATTCGATACCCTAGTTTACAATCATATTAATTATATTTTTTTGTCATTGAAATTGTAGGTTTATGATTTGTGCACTGTCGTCCTAATTACTTCACCTTTTTCCCGTAATTAGTATGATTGTGAACTAGACGATTGATTTGTCAGGTCCTAGATAATTTTTAAAATCCAATGATTTAGTAAAGATTGCACAAAAAATAGTTTTTGACTATATTTCTGATCTAATAAAGGCTCAATCATATATTACTAATAAGGCGGGGTAAGGCATACCTTAATACTACTTATATAGAATTACATATTTACATTCGGTAAAAAGCGCAATATAAATAATTTTTATTGCATTTACATACAGTTTAAAAACAATAATTCATAATAATAAGTAATACCTTTTACGCGATTTCCTATTCGTAAAATCATCAATTATATCGTCGTATGAAATCTTGTTCATTAGTTCTGACTCTATGCACAAAATAACTAAGGCATTTAGTTTTTCTTGGCTTAAGGTAAATCTTAGATAATTTTTCACCCGATTAAAGCAAAAAAAGTCTCCTCACCCGAACAATCTGTCGCTGGTGTAGAGGTAGAGCTATGCGAACTCCAATTAATTATATAAATTTTGGATAAACGTTTTGCAAATTCTGTCACAGGAACGAAGAGAGACTTTTCAGTAATCCAGAATATGGTTTCCTCAAAATTCTTTCAGAAGAAAGGTGGCATTGAAAATGAATGAATGGTGGCATTCTTGAACTAAGTCAGTCTCTAATACATTTCTTCCGAGAAAATGGCTTTTCCCGTAAGGGTTGATGACGTTAATCCACTCATTTTGGTCAGAAATTAAAAAAAATCATTAAACCTGTTGTAGGCCTCCTGCCGTTTTTTTTAAATTTGGATACGAGTCTATCAATAAGGATGAGATATGTGTTAACCCTGAAAGTATCACTCATAGTTATTTTCATTTCTTTATCGGGTGTTTAATCATTTTTTTTCCTTTTCGGTTGTCTTTTTACCCCCATCTTTTTGTACACTGCTTAATTTAATGCTTAATTTCGGAATTAGGCAGTACGCTTAATTCCAAAATTGTCGAAATACTTAAAATTTTCTCGTTCAGCTACGAAGAACTTGCAAGGAGAGTGATTAAACCTATGGTAGAAGCCTGAATTTATACATTCACTTTGTTTATTCTTTCCAAAAAACATTCCATACAACAATCATTAACAATGTTTCAAGTTTTTCTAAATTCAATAGTATTCCCGTCGCTTCGTTTTGCGTTACAAACAGGCAGGCTTTTTGGTACACTCATTCTTGATTGATTCCAAAGTTAGAAGGACTTCATGCCAAGAATCTCTTAAACTTCTACTTGCCTCCTCTCTAGCTGTGTCAGATTTATTCTCTTTAGCGTTTTCCCTTTCCCTATTTAAGTCAATAATTTATGCCAGCGTTGTGTTGAACTTACAAAAAATACGTAGATTTTTGAAGCAACATGAAAAAGCGACAAGCTTCTGTGCAAGATTCAGCAGCCGCAGTTGCCACTAAATTTAAAGAGTGGGCAGAGTAAGGAACGAAAAAAGCAAAAGGTGCTTAGCTTTGAATTTTAGCCAGTAGTAAGACATTGTACCCACCAGACATGTTTGCGACATTATCATATGATTGTCCACGACAGTCTTCATATGATTGTCAATATTTATGACCAGTGTTTTGAGTTCAGAAATAATGGCAGAAAACACTTCTTCAGCTTTATGCCCCACTGAGAGCAAAAAATTGAGAAATCTTTCACAGGGTTCGTCTATTTCCAAAACGTAAGTTCCAAAATGTAAGTTGGTCCACATGTGCTATATCTGGGGTTGAATCCATGATAAGGAAAAATATTTCGCCCTTCTTATCTCGTCTCCAATCTGTTTTAAGACTTTATAACCCATCAAAAGAATAAACTCATCGCAAACGGTTTTTGATAAGTAATTAGTACTTCCAGATTCTTGATTACCAAATCGTTCAATATGACTGGCTAAAAAAGGATCGAATTCAGCTAATAGTTCCAAAATTATACAATAATTTTCGTTGTGTAGATCAACGAACTTTTCATTTTTTCCCCTGAAATTGAGGCCTCTTGAACACAGTCGCCTCACTACGGCAACTAACTTCTTCGGAACGTTTCTCCAAAATGTAATTTCTGCATCAATCTGGACAGGCAGTAAATTGTCGTGTCGACCATCAATCTCAAAATAACTTTCAAATAAGTATACTAGATTTATGACACGCAGGGTTTTCATGCTGAGCTACTAGGTATTCTGCATTTTTCAAGTCATTAAATCCTTCGTTCTCAAACTGAGTCTTATTCTCCGATGGACCGAATGCCAATCAGGGCCCGTAATATACAGATCTTTTACTACAGAATAAACCAGCCAATTTCGGTCATTTACATCATTATTTTTAATTTTTCTTTATAAGATACTTACTGGCAAGAAACGACGCTGATCAGCGTATATTTTTTCACTTTTAGAGAAGTTACAAGACTTTCTTTGATCGAAGCCGTACCTTGCGATAATCTCCCTTACGGTATCGTTGATTTTCCATAAAGCTGGATTTTTGTATAGATTTACTGCTGTTTTCTCTCGGTTATTACTTAACGTCTGATTCTGAGACGCATCTTCAATTGTTATACTTACTTATTGATGATTCCTCTACCGCCTCTTCGTCAAAAACATAAATATCTGTTTTTTTTCTAAAGTAGATTGTTCAACAGATGACTTTTGTTGTTTAGCCGCAGAGTGGCTAAACAACAAAAGTACTTATACGTGGTAGAGCCATGCTGCAGCTATATTAGTAGTATAGTTGTAGTACGAATGGGTCGGCTCGACTGGGAAGGACCACGCTCTCACAGAATACCAGCGTAAAATAGCAGCTTAACACTGCTGTGTTTCGTATGGTGAGTGTAGAGAACCGGAGACCCTTTTACTGGAAAAGAGGCATTCCATCTTAGTCCTCACGGGTGACAACGCATCTGCATTTTGATTCTTTATTGATGATAGATGTAGATGTCTATGGGCCACAGCAACCACTTACCATCAGGTGGACTGTGTGCTCGTTTGTCACCTATCCTATAAAAAAAAAAAAAAAAAAAGAGTTCAAATCTGTTTCATCTTTTCCTGATTGTATTGTGACAGTGCATGTTGTTGAAGTTCCTGGTCTTTCAACACTACTTCTACTTCCACTTTAAAAAAGCTGTCGATTTTATCGCTTTACGGATATCCTTGTTCTTCTTTTTTCATTTTGGCCTTCTTTTTATACTCAGCTCCACTAACGCTTTGTCCCATCACTCATTCAATATTTTATCAAAGAACTAAAATACAAAAGTTTATATTTTCTCTCGGGAGCGCTGCGCTCATGTAGTCAATTCGGCATTTCGGTCAGACACACTTAGCGAATGGTCATATCACTCGTTCCCGCGCCACAATCAAACGCGATTACGCAAAATGTAGAAACATTTATCTAAGTGGTGAAACATATTACATGTTGAATTGTTTGTGGACTTAATAACATTTAGGTATATAAATATGAATCTTTTAATTTCTGTAAAACACAAAAAGAAATTGGAACCAAATTTGCCGCCCCTAAAATCTACCGCCCTAAGCTCCAGCCTACTTAGCCTGCTGGTAAATCCGCCACTGGCAGTTGATCACATAGTCTCACACCATTGAAAGTTCCGATTTAATTATAAGTTGTTTAGTTTTTAGTATATATAAATACACAAAACGCCTCAATGCATTAAAAAAATGCATTTTTTAATTCTTCTATTTTTAGGAATATCCGCTTTGCTTTATCTATTTCTAATCTAATTAACATATTATTAAGTACATATTAAGTGTAAGGACACAAAGGGAAAAATAAATGTTTCTCTACACTTTCACGTTTTAGTACTTAACTAGCATATTTCAAATTGTTTTCTGACTGTCGAACATGTGGTCCTGGGTTCAAATCCCGCGTCGAGCCAAAATTATTTCAAGATAAAAATCAAGAAATTTTCTGAAGGAATCCGTGGTTGGGAAGTTGGCGGTGTTCCATTTCCGTGACCGATCTCTTCCTGGTTGTGTCCTCGAAATATTTTATGCCTCAGATATGCAAGTTTCCTAACTATGTTTTCCTTAATTGATTTCTTACATTTACGCGAACACTACACATTGAATAAAACTACTTTTACGGATTCTATCGCGTTTAATTAACTTATTTTTATTAAATTCCCGACGTTTCGGGATCTTTACAGAACCCATGGTCACGGGGGACTTAGGTATTTGACGTCCCGATGTCAGAGTTAACCCGGAGTACCTTCAGCTTTTTTAATTATTAGTTTTGGTCCGATCTACGCAGAATGAACATACTGTGTCTTGAAGTCTTGCAGTGGTATGCAAGCAGGTGGTAGTACCCAGCCTCCCTATTAAAATTAGGATGTTTTTACTGAATAAAACTATTTTTACGGATTTTATCGGGGGGACCCGTGACCATGGATGCTAAAAGCACCGAAACGTCGGGAATCAAAATTAGTAAAATTAAACGCGATAAAATCCGTAAAAATAGTTTTATTCAATGTGTAGTGTTCGCGTAAATATAAGAAATCATTATGTTTTTACTTTCAATAGCCTCACGTATAATCCTTGGCAGGAGTCGATGTTCTTTCGCGAGTTTGTGGTTTATCAAATTTAAATGTAATGGCGGGGCCGTCTGGATATGATCACAAACTGCAGACTTCGGAAGGTTGGTGTTTCACGTCAGCTATGTGTTCTTTTACGCGGGTTTTCATAGATCGTTTTGTTTGCGCTATATATGAGAGACCATTCACAATCAAGCTTGGTACACTCCTGCATCTTGTAGATGGATATTGCACTTGATGGATGGTAAGAACTGACTAATCTTCTTCGGCGGCTTGGAGAATGTTCTAATAGCAGCTCGCTTCAGATGTAGCCAATCTTGTCTGTGACACCTCTGACATATGGTAGTACAGCAGGCACACGCTCGACTGTGGCTGGTTTCACTCGTCACTGTGACGTAGGCGCGGAACCCGAAGCTTGTTGTCGTGCAGAACCTGCTTCGTGCTGAAGCTCGGCGGCCAGGTGTTTGCTATCACAGATCCCTCGTGCTCCTGTAACAAGATTTGCCCACGGTAGCTGATGGTGAGATTCACCGTTTAAATATCGGTTCGTAGGGTCTTTTTCTATCATAGTGTGACCTATGGTGTTGTGAGGATTTCGAATGACTAACACATCTAGAAAAGCTAAAGAATTATTTGCCTCTAGCTCTACAATTGAGATGCAGTCTTCAGCGGGTAGGCATGTAAATAGAGACTGAACATAAAAACTGACCATGGTTTCATTGTAAGTAAGACATAGGTCTTTTATCTAACTGACAATATGGTATGAATCCTTAAGGGTGTGATCTTGTGTGTCCTCTGAGTGGTGATAGTATTTTTGCTAAGTGTTGAGCCAATTTGTAAGTTAGCGAATCGATCTGACTCCCTATTGGAAGTAATGGAGCGTTCGTTTTTTGTATTTTTGGTAACCCATACAACTTCGGTGGCTTGGCACACGCAAATATTATCGAATTAACGTCTAGATTCAATTTCTCGGAGTATTTCTTAATTAGGTTGCTAGTTGTTTTAAGCGTATTAGATGTAGGGTCGGTATTGACCTTCCTGTACGTAGTTTCATGCGATAAAAGTTTTTGTATTTTAAAATTGTAATCCGACGTATCCATTATAACCGTAGTATTACATTTATCTGCGCGGAGAATCATGAGATCTGGTCTGTTGCGTAAGTTTTTCAATGCATTAAATTCATCTTTGGGAAGATTTAATTTCGGCGCTGAGCTTCGACGTAACATAGGCGAAATGTCTTGACGAATGACCTCTACATCTTCATTACCATTATTATTTTTTTACAGACAATCCTTCAAACCTACAGATAATGTCTTCACATGGAATTCTTCGCTGTGGTATTGCGAAATTCATACCTCTGGCCAAAACTTTTATTGTCGCGTCGTCCAGAGAATATTTTGACAATTTATAGACAACGCGTTGTAGGTACGCGAGTAATAAACAACGCGCGGTCTATAACCTGATTAAGATTGGCTACATCTTGAAGCGAGCTTCTATTAGAACATTCTTCAAGCTGCCGAAGAAGATTAGTCAGTTCTTACCATCCATCCTTCAAGTGCAATATCCCTCTACAAGATGCAGGAGTGTACAAGCTTGATTGTGATTGTGGTCTCTCATATATAGGGCAAACAAAACGATCTATCAAAACCAAAAAAAAAAATATAGCATAGCTATATAGCATAGCTAACGTGAAACACCAACGTTCCGGGAAGTCTGCAGTTTGTGATCATATCCTAGACATAATCATATCCTAGACATAACATAATCCTAGACACAAATTCTCGCGAAAGAACATCGATTCTTGCCAAGGATGATACGTGAGGCTATTGAAATTAAAAAATATCCTAATTTCAATAGAGAGGAGGCTGGGTACTACCACCTGCTTGGGATCCTGTAATTAATAAAATTAAAACTAAACCCAAGCATACCACTGCAAGACTTCAAGACACAGTAAGTTGATTCTGTGTAGATCGGACCAAAACTAATAATTAAAAAAGCTCAAGGTACTCCGGGTTACCTCTGACATCGGGACGTCAATCTCCTCAGTGCCCCGTGACCTTGGGTGCTGTAAAGCACCCAAAACGTCCGGAATTTAATAAAAATAAGTTACTTAAACGCGATAGAATCCGCAAAAGTAGTTTTATTCAATATGTTTTCCTTTATCGCCGAACTCTTAAAATTTCAATTAACAAATTATCGGTGCCGCCGGGGATCCAACCCGAGTTGCTTGCATACTGTGAAATTTACGACGAACGCGTAGCCCTTGCGCTACTACGGCTGTTAGCTATCTTTAACTTGTCTTGTTTGTTTTCCATTTTCATGCAGTAATGGGAATGTGAAAACTTTTTGGTACACGAAAATTTATTACTTGAAACCTCAGACCAACAAAAACAGATAGACTGAATATCACATGAACGCACACGTCTTTCTTCTTTGTTACTTCAACAACCCTTCAAAAGCCCACTGTTGGACGCACACATATTATTATGCACCTAAAACCATATTCAGATCCATATGTCATCACTGTTAACACGCACTGATTGAAAACTCTTATTTTCAAGTTTTTTTTTGAAGATGGTAAGATGGAAGAGAAGATGTGCGTGAACGCTGGTAAGCTGAGTTGGATCCGTCGATTGACCTTTATGTCAAATTCGGACTTACCTAGTCAACAAAGTTGACTTACGTAAACATACACGTCTACAACTTCGATATGAACCTTACACATGATCTTTATCTTGTCCATGTTCATTTTAAGACCTATCCGATGGGTGACACTATTCAGGTAACTGAGCATAGTGCTGAGGTGGTCCATCGATTCTGTCATAATGACTATACTGTAGGCAAATCGAAGGAAAGGTAGTATCCAGTGGCTTATAGAGTGTCGAGGATATAATGTCACCCAATCTTACACCTCTCTGCAGTTTAATAGGTTTCGTATTCTGGTTCTGTATTCGAAAAACCATTGTAGCCTTACCGTAATCACTTCAACACTTTGATATACCGACAGTCAAATTGCCACCGCTGAAAGAACTGTAGCACCGCCTTAATTTCGACAGAATCAAAGACTTCATCTCATTATACTGTACATTGTACTCTTCGGTCGTCTGCACAATTCGCCAAAGGGTATGTATGGTATGCGCTCCGTCTATCTTTCTTTGTTGGTCTAAGCTCGTAGTAAAATTAATTTCAATTTAAAATTTAATGTTATTCTTAACAAGTTTATTAGTTTCAACAAGTTATGCTGTTTATTGAACTTTCATACCCGTGGGAGTTGCAATACCAAATTCTAAGAGTAATTTACTAAATATGTTTAACAGATAATATATAACAACCTTTCGGATTTATATTCATAAAGTTTTCTTGTTAACGATTAAACTGTTAAAGCTATTAGAATAATTTAACTTTTTAAAGAAAGAAAAAACTGACTCCAAGAAATAAATAATTTTCACATAAATTTATTATTAGCTTCTGAAGTCGGCATTCTTCTTCTTAATTCTTCGATACACAATGTCTTCATCATTAATTTCATTATAGCCTATCAAAAATCTTGTCCAGAATACAGGTCTCCCCCAAAGATTGTGTCATAGGAGGGATATTTGCCATAGTTGTCACGTTTGGCAGAAGGATTGACAACCGCAGCTTTTATAATTATTTTCCAGGTGTTATCAGAAAGATGCTACTGCCCATCTTCTGTTTTATTTCCTTTGATCGTCCCTAAGGAAAAACACGGCATGATGTTTACACTACATAAACATTTTCATTCCCTATTTTTCCAGCCTTAGGGATGGAACGTTTTTATCATATTTAAATGGGACCTCCCTTATGCCCTATGAAATTAAAAAAGAATTATTCAAAAGAAAACCTTCCACAACAACTACTTAAAGTCTAATTCTGAACCTCTTTCTTTTAAGCCAACTTCAAAATAAGGAGGAGGTTCTCATTTCGATATTATGTTTTTAATTTGGATTCCAACCATAAAGGTGGCAAAATAGGGGAACATTTTTTTTATATAGACTATTAGCCTTATTTATAATCAATTTTAAGTGCTAATTTTCCACAAGCTGAGGGAAACATCGTGAGGAAACCTGCATGTCTGAGAAAAAAAATATTTCGAAGTCATGTGAAGTCCGCCAACACGCATTGGGGCAGCGCGGCGGACACTTCCTTGCCATAGAACCCTTTCAGAAGTGAGAGTAGGCCTATGCCCAGGAGTGGGACGTATTTAGGCTGTAACTTTATTATGAGTAAGGCCGTATGTCTTAGCACCCACTTCACAATGTGAAATTATTTTATTATTTTTAACGCTTTGAAGTTGGTTTTGTCTTGGTCATTAAAGTTTGATTTTGAAATATAATAAGGTTCAAATAGAATCATAATTTATTCTAAATCTAAGCACGCACCACAAAACACAAACATTAAAATATCACAATATTATTTATATAAATTTATTCTAAATATAAACAATAATATTCACAATATTGAGACGTGGTAACTGGTAACTCAAGGGCGTCGGGGGATAAGCATTCCCCGCTAGGGTTAATGAAATTGTAAATTGTAATTTTAAGTTTTGATCGACCACGTATTGCTTAATGAAGGTAAACAGGTGCGTGCAAGTGCGTTAAATTGTATGATTGAGAAGTTAGAAAACGTGACGAAAACATGTGTCGTTGTCTATCACCTTACTTCATCGAGTGGGTATAGTAAAAGTTGAATATGAAACTCTTAGCAAGGTCCCATGGCTTCCGATTGACAATGATCCTAAATTTTTCTACAAAAGCAAGTGTAAAATACACAGATCAGTGATAAGGAAATGCGTTAAAGGTGTGCCGTGGAATTTTATCGTGATCATCATTATAGCCCTTCTCAAGTCCACTGATGAACATTTCACTTTTTTTAGTCTGATGTAAATGACAATATGATGACACAGAACAAAAGTCTAGTCATGCTTTGTGGCCAATAGAAAGCTACATCTTAGATTAAGAATCTGGGTAAAATGATCCAGAAAAGCGACTGGCAGCAGCATCAACGGTACAAGATGTGCGTGTAAGGCAAATCCTCCCTAGAGGGAGAGAGACCTATGTCTATGTCTAGTCCTGGACTATTATGGGGCAGATAAAGAAAAAAAAGGAGATTCAGGAATGATAGCTCACGTACTAACGTAAACAATTATAATAATAATCTCTTCCAGACTGAACTTTGGTCAAGGGTCCTGCACAGATGGTAAGTCTCTACAGAGACAAGCCATCTGTGCAGGACAAATTTAGAGACATGTCCACTCTCTATTACCTCACTCTCATAGTGCGATAGGACTGCAACACGACCGGAGCGGGAGCAGCCGTAGAGCCAATTGCTTTACTTTGATGTTTTCATTATGTATGGAGGTGAAACACCGCTTTTTTTCACATAATTGAAGTCAGAAACGACACCTGGTAAGTGACTACTGCAGTCCATTGCCAACAACAAGCAACGAAGACTACAGATGCGTACCTGTGAGGACTAAGATGGAATGCCTCACAGCCTGTAATTATATTGGCTCTATTTACTCTTCGGACCGGAACACAACAGTGCAGGCAGCGTTATTAGAAAAAAAACATGCGTGAGTGTCGTGGAACACTCGGTTGGAACGAAGTTCTTTTCGTAGTATATTATTATTGATAAACGTATTATATTATTTATTAACAAACACAAGTAAATGAGTTACAAGCGTCTATTAAAATGAAGCGTCATTTAAAATAATATTTATTTCATAGCAAGATAAGAAAAAGTGCCAGGGAGATGGATATTATTCCATCTCGCTCGCACTATAGAAAGGGGGTCGTGACGGAAAAACCTTACACTTTTTCTCGCCTAGCCCCCATCCGTCAAATTCGTACCGTGCGATAAGGAACTTTGTTCCAATAGTTAAGAAAGTGGTACTTAACCAGAGGAACTCCTAACCAGAAAAGAGAAACCTGTAAAGGCAGCAGTAATAATTTTTGATCAAAATATTATTGTAGTAGAGGATCCGACACTCATAACGGAGATTATAGCAGTTGCTCAATTAAAAACGAACAAGTGGGAATTAGGAGTCATATCGGCCTATTTTAAGGACAGTTTACCTAGCGAACCTTATCTTGCAGAACTGAAAACTATTATTGAAAAACTAAAAACGAAATACATATTAATAGGAGGTGATTTTAGTGCATGGAGTACGTGGTGGGGAAGTGCTAGGGAAGACCATAGGGGAGAGGAATTGGCAGGAATGATAGAGGATACAGGTATGCACATATTAAATGAAAGAAATGAACCCACATTTGATACTATAAGGTGAGGGAATATCTATCAGAGTATAGGAGACATAACAATCAGTAGCGAAAATTTATTAAGTAAAGTGAGGGATTGGAGAGTAAATAAAGCTATTATAAGTTCTGACCACAACTGTATAACATTTAAAGTAGCATTGATAAAACCTACAGTAAATAATAATTTTAAAAGTACTAGAATATATAATACCAAAAGGGCGAAATGGACAGATTTTAAAAATAGATTATATGAAACACTTAAAATGAAAAATATTAGTAAAGAAGAGATAACAGAACTAAAATCAAAGGAAACACTAAAAAATACAATAAGTACATATAAACAATGTGTTAAGGAAGCATGTGATTCGAATATTCCAAAAATTAAAACTAGAAATAAAATTACTATACCATGGTGGACAGAAGAGCTTAATAAGTTAAAAAAAGAAATTACAGCCAAGAAAAGAAGAATATCGTTTGCCACCTCTCGACTCGCAATTGTTCATGGGAGGTAAAGAAATAAAACTAGTAGAGGAAATAAAAATATTAGGCTTAATTATCGATAAACAATTTAAATTTAATAGTCATGTTTCCTATATCTGTCAAAAATCAATAAATATTTATAAACTACTGGCTCGTGCAGTAAAAAGTTCATGGGGACTTAAACCCGAGGTGATCAGAACAATTTACGTGTCAGTTATTGAACCGGTTATAATGTATGCCACAAGCGTTTTGGCAACAGCAGTCCACAAAATTGCAATCAAAAACCAGCTAAACGCAGCGCAGAGGGGATTTGCACAAAAAAATTGCCAATCATATCGCACGGTCTCACTAAACGCAGCTTTGATACTCTCAGGACTACTACCTTTAGATCTAAGGTTACGCGAAGCTGCATATTTGTATGAAGCAAAACGCTACATCTATAATCTACTTAAAGACAGAGAGGACAGAGAGGAAAAAGTAAGTTTTTTGGAAATGCAGCATCCGGCGTGCGAAGAAGATATTGACTTTGACATAATAGAGAATACAACATCAGAAAAATTAGAAGAACAACATACAAATAGTATACAAATATTCACCGATGGAAGTAAAATTGAGGGCAAGGTAGGAGCTGCAATCTCTATTTGGAGAAATAAACAAGATATAGATTATAAAAAATTCAAATTAGATTCATTCTGCACTGTCTTTCAGGCTGAACTGTACGCAATGCATCAAGCTATTAAAAAGTAAAGAATTACCAAAGTACTCACATATACAGTGATTCAAGATCTGCACTGGAACTTGTCAAAAATCAATCAGTATATCAACCGTTGGCTTTCGGAATTAGGCGAAATACTGCCAAATTAAGAAGTCAAAATAGGAGGATAGGGCTGTATTGGGTTAAAGCACATGTAGGTATTCCCGGAAATGAACGCTCAGATGAACTTGCAAAGGAAGCAGCTTTAAAATTAAAAACAAAATTAAATTACGAAAAACGTCCAGTCTCGTTCATAAAGAACCAAATTAGACATAAAACAATTAAGGAATGGCATGAGAGATATTTAACAGAAGAAAAAGCCGAAATAACAAAAGTACTTTTTCCAGACGTAGAAGCAGCATACCGCATCCTAAAACATATTAATTTAACGCCAGTATTAGAACAAGTTTTTACCGGTCATGGAGGCTTTGCAGATTATTTGTTCCGTTTTAAAATTAAATCTAGACCAGACTGCACGTGTGACAACAACTAACCCCAAACTTCTCTGCACATTATTATACACTGCCCTCAATTTTGCAAAAATAGAACAGACGTGGAACTGCAAATAGGATTAAAATTAACAAAAGAAAATATACACAAAAGAATGGAAGACAAACGCGACAGGAACGCTTTCACAAAATATTGTACAACCGTAGCAAATAAAATCATAAAAACTAATAAAAGTGTCTAAACAAGAACAAGATAAAAATAATTTAGAAAAATAGAATAAGATACTTCAAACATAATAAGTACAATAAAAAACTTGGTAAAAAAAGAGAAATATAAAAAAAATAGTGTAATATAAAAAAAAGAGTGTAAGAAGACTGTATAATTAGGCATATGAGCACATATGTTCTAATATTATATTAGATAAGTACGCCTAAGAAAAAAAAGAAGAAAATTTAATAAGAAATAGTGTTCGAAAAAACCAGAACTAATATACTAAGAATCAACGACATTTGCAATCGATAAAAACGAATAAAATAAGGAATAGTGATAAAAAAATAATTAACCAAAAAATGAGAAATAAAAACAAAAAACATCAAAGTACCGACAAGCCACTGATTTCGAAAATACGTGGTTCGTAGAATACACAATAAAAAAAAGAAAACAAATAAAAAGGAAAATAAAGAAAAACCATTATTAAGATAATGTGAAATTAAAATATATAGATATATCATATACAAAACAGCAATCAGCTACACAAGGTCTCCGATCAACATGTCGGAGGATGATGGAAAAAAAAACCAGACAAGAGGTCCTACCACCTAGAAAAGTTCTACCACTTAGAAAAGGGGACCCTGATGCTGGGTTGATACTGAGAATATCTTGACAGATAAATCCAACAACTGATTTTGGCTTGACTCTGGATTCGATCCTGGAACCACTACTACTTAGTACCGGGGACACTAGACAAACTAGGCAGTCAGCATTCGGTATGAACGTTATGCTTCATACTAAGGTCACAAGCTGCCACGTTTCAATAAATCAATAAATATAAGAACATATTGTGCACACGTAACAGCATTCATATATTACGAGTACTTGCATTCATATTCATTACCGTCATGAGAGAGATGACGCAAATTAGCATAATTGTTAATGCAATAGTTTTCAATATAATTACGCTATTAATGTCATTAGCCTGCACATTGTTACGCTATAAAATGATAATTTATTTACGTCATTCTAATCAGTTCGAATCGGTAAACTGATGTGGCAATGGGCTGAACATATAGCTCTTAAAACCGCCATGGGAAAGAAATTTTCTTGAGTGGCAGCCTCGTATTGGCAAGAGCAGGGCTAGACGACCTCCACCAGATGGAGTAAAGATCTGTTAAAATATGAAGGTGGTCAATGGATGCAGGTGGCCCAGGACCGTACTTTGTGCTATGTTCAGCAGTGGACTTGTGATGGGCTGTAATGCTAGTGATACAAAATCAACTTATTTTTCGGACGTATGTATACACTTCGAAATCCGGTACGAGGCTGCCACTCGAGAACGAAGGAGAAGAAAACCCATCGGTTGTAGGTTCTTCGAGCTATGTAGCTGGTCCATTGCCACTTCAGGTTACTGATCTGTTGACCTGTGTTGGTTACCTAGGTTCTACTGCAGACATTTTCATTACGAAGTCTATTACGCAGAGAAACTTAGCTTAGTCGAATCTTGCCATGTAACTCGGGTTAAAACTTATGCTTTACTCGTATAGGTAATATACACATATGATTTTTTTAAATTTAATAAATATTAAAACATAACCTCCACACTAGAATTTTCTCCTGCATCGTGGGGGCAGTTTACATAGATAAATTTCACAAGGACAAACATCCAGACCCGGAGCATTTATTTGTAGGCCATACGATTCGTGCGGGATTCGAACCCGCGGCCTCCAGCACTGCAACCGACTGCTAAGCCACTGCGCCACGGAGCCGTCAAATAGTAATAAAGAATAAGTAAATTAAGTTGCTAAGGTATTTACGTACTTTGAATGACAAAACACTTTTAAGAGCGTCCACTTTCACTGCCACTCTACCCCGACAGAACTCGACCGAATTGGTGAATTTAATTTTAATTTAAAAACGAAGGCAATTCCACTGATGTTTCTCCGGATAAAGTTACAAAGCTCGTGAAAACATTTAATAAAAATGCAAATTAATGCTTTCGTGCTTCAAACAAATATTTCGTAATTATGTTTTTAATTGGTGTTTTTATATAAACCTAAATTGACAAACGAACTTACATACCACTTGACGGTAAGTCAACTGCTGTACTGCTTGGACACTTGAAGCCAACTTTAAACAGTAAAGGCTACAGTTGCGTTGTCACTTCTGAAGACTAAGATGGAATGCATTACGGTCTACAATTTTACCGTCACTCTATACCCTTCAGATCGAAACACAGCAGAACAATATAATGTGTCTTCAAGGCAAGAGTGAATATGATTTTAAGCTAAGTCAGTGCGTTTTACCATCTCCGGCTGCATCACCACTTACCATAAGGTGGGATAGTAGTCAAGCACTGGCTTATAATAGTAAAAAAGGGGCAAGCGCTGCTATTTTACGGCAGAAATAAATTAGTAATTTTACTTGCCTAATTATGCGTTTTAGGAAATCAAATGTAAGTACACAAGTTGCAGTAGCCTCATACCAACACGTGAACTGTAAGTCACTTCAATTTTATTAAAAAAAATAAGTAATTGTTAACGTATTTTAAGTTAGTGTAGATGGTTGCAGATTAGATATTGCACGCCGATAACCGATATGGTTACAGATTAGATATTGCAGATGATATGTGTCGAGAGTAAAGTACTACCTAATAACGCGAAGCGTTATTACGTAGTGCTTTACTCTCGACACGTCAAGGTCAAGCAATTTTGTGTTCTTAAAATGCTTGCACTTATACGATAATATGAGTAGCCGTATATCAAGAAAACACTCTAATTAATTCATCTTAAATTTTCTAAAAAATCATAATATATTGCTACTTTGAAAAAAAAACTGTTTTAAAAAAAATAACGTGGACGTCCGGATGTTGATTTTGTATGTGGTCACGATAACTCCCGTAAAAATTGACCTATCGAGACCGGATTTTTTTATTAGCTTCAGCTGAATACATCAAAGTTAGCTGTGTTAGCTGAATTACATCAACTGGTACCCTATTTCGTATCAATAACCTAGTACGCGTAGTTTGTTAATATTCAACTTTTAAAGTATTATTGCTATTAAAAATTTAAAGGCGCTTTCATATTTTTTTAGCCCTTGATAGAAAAAGGACAAATGTACCATACAGCCTATATCGATTTTATACTTTGTGTAAGCGATTTATTTTGGTAAACATTATTAATTTTTTTCCCTGTTGGTAACACTACCTGTTAAAATAAGCACTAAATTTAAAACACGTAAATAATATATTTTGAAAGTCAGGAAAACAATATATATTTTTCATCAAAATTAAATGAAACGCTGGTGAGGCGTGCACTTTTGGGTTTTACAAACTATTTTGAATTTCTTTTGGCTATCAAGGAAAGAGGAGAGATTTTTTGAAGGGTCGAACGCTTCGTGTAAGTACGGAATTTCTATATCTATAACGAAGTCTACACATTTAAATAAAACTAGTTTTTTTACGGATTTTATCCCCCCTACCATGGGTGCTGTAAAGTGCTCGAAACATCGGGAATATAAAATAAGTTAATATACGCGATAAAACCCGTGAATGCAAACGCAATTTACTGCTGCCCATCTCCTGTTTCCTTTTCTTCTGTGTGTCAAATACTGTTATCTGTAAATTTAAATAAATAAAATTAAAATGTTTGTTTGTAATATCGAAATAACTGCTTTTTATTGGGCTAAAGGGGTTATTTGCATGCTCTTACGACTATTAAAACTTATTAAAAATTTTGTCTGTCTGTCCGGGCCATTCTTTGGAATGGGCAAACCGATTGTAATTAAACTTGATGAACAGATAGAGAGCAATGCCAGGGGTGATTTAGGCTATATTTTATCCGAAATACTTGAATTTTTTTTGAGAAATCGATGAGAATTTGTAAGGTCTTTGTTGATCTTAAATCTACATAACGCCACATTAATAGAATTAAGCCAGACGAAGCCGAATATCAATATAAACTTGTTCTATAAACATTAAATTCTACAAATGAACATGGTTTTGATCATTATCGCTTGAAGTAAATTTAATATAACGTACCGATACAATATAATTTACGATGTCTCGATTGCCGGATCGAGTTTATGTTCTTCATCAACGTCAAGAGAGAAGTGTTGAATTACCAGAATTATTAATCCTCTTATTTGGATTATGATAAAATAGAACTATTATACATATTTAATTAATCTAATGATATAATATTGTTACGAGTTATATAATATTTTTTATAGGATAAGGGTGACAAACGAGCACACAGTTCACCTAATGGTAAGTGATTGCTGTGGCCCATAGACATCTACATCTATCCTCGATTACGAATCAAAATGCAGATGCGTTGTCACCCGCGAGGACTAAGATGGAATGAGTCGTTTCCAGTAAAAAGGGTCTGCGGTTCTCTACACTCACCATACGAAACACAGCAGCATTACGCTGGTACTCTGTGAGAGCGTGGTCCTTCTCCGGTCGAGCCGATCTATTCGTGCTACAACTATACCAGTAATATAGCTGCAGCATGACTCTACCACGTAGTTATTTTTTTTAAATAAATTTATATTTGGATTAATAATTGGATAACGTACGTTGATTTAGTTCTAATTAATGTTTCAAAATGTACAGGTGATTTAAATGCTTGTCAAAGTCCATGATATTTTTCTTGTGGACTCAGAATTTACTGTGTATAATTATTATTCATCGGCGAAGTAGTACTTTAAATAAAACATTATTTTGCGGTACTTAAATTTATTGATTTATTTATTCATTACAGCTCTTCACAAGTCCACTGCTGAACGTGGGCCTCCCCCAAGGAATGTCACAAAACATGGTCCTGAGCCAATAAATAAAAGGACAACAAAACTTAAGGATAAAGGGGACAACTAAATGTTTGATCTGCGTGCCTAGTGCGAGTTTTTTACGTGTTCAATCCCGTGAAAGTTAACTACGATTTGTATGGAATAAAATCAGCGCCAACTAGTGGCAATAATCGGAATGTGAACTGAACCAATCACGTACGTAAATGAGAACGTTTACGCACGTTGTTTCAAGTATTTTGCGAGTGCGAGCGGCAATTTCGATCTTTCGAGATATAACTTATGTAAACTTTACGCCGTCGATATCGAAAAAGTTTTCACCTAGATTTTTACAGTGATTTTTTAATAGAAGGATGAGAATAATTGTTGAAGAGTTAATTTTATTTCGTTTTGTGAGAACGATATATAATTTTGGCAGGACGTTTTTTTTCGTTTGGAGGACGTTTGCAGCCACAAAGGCATTAATAACTAATAATAATAGATGACTGCTATTATAACGCTAGTGTTGAAGCAAGAGCTCTTGCATATTATAGTCCGTTGTTACACCCCGATGACAGGCAATTTAAGGATAGATATTGCCTTTTCCAGGAAAGTATTCAAGTTTTTGTGTAAATAGCGTTTGATAAATCCAAGTTCCTACCATCACTATTCAATAATTAAGTCAATTCCTCCCAATTCTTCTTACAGGCCATCCTATCGCTTGCATTAAAGGATGCTTTGCTAAGGCCTCCATGCGGAAAATCTAATAATTTCTAGTCTGTGAAACCTCATAAATTAAAACACACGCATCATAAGTTCACTTAACACTAAGTAACTAAATTCCATTTACTGCACCAAAAATGTCACCATAAAATCATATTAGAACGAAAACATCTTCAATTTTTTTGCTTACAATTTAATACTTTCAATAATTAACAATTAAATGGCTAATTCACATTCACAATCTCATAATATATACTAACACAAACTGTCGAAACCTAAATAACGAAACGAAACGAAAGATCGCTATAATAACCACAACTTTGATAGATAGATGCTGATATTAAGACCATTAAATAAAAATGTCGCTCTCAATTTGGTTATTTTATCTTACGACGAGAACGCGCTGCCAACGTAAGACAATGAACGAACGCTATTCACAGTGAGCAAACGTGGATCGAAGGGTTAGCTTCGATTGTAACTCACACTCGCTTGTCCTCGCTTGTCGATACCTATGACGTTAACTCGGTTAACGCGATGGTGAAGTCAATCGAATGATTTTGTGGAACTCGCACTAGGCACACAGGCATCTCTACTTACCTACCTCAGGGCTTGTCCCATATACATTTGTAGAAAAAATCCACTCTTAAGTATGGCAAAATTACCTTGAGCTTGTAATGTTCCTTAGTCCACTCAAAAAGGTCAAAAAATAAACTTTTAATAAAAAGTAAAAGATGGCTTCGAAGAACTAAAAAGTAGAAGAAGAAGAAGAAGTCGGCGCTTTAATTTCTCTTTCTTTTAGAGTTCTATACCCAAAGGGTAACCAACGGGACCCTATTATTAAGCCTCCGCTGTCCGTCCGTCCGTCCGTCTGTCTGATGGTCAGCGAGCTGTTTCTCATGATCCGTAATAGGTAGACAGTTGAAATTTTCACAGAATATGTATTTCTATTGCCGCTATAACAAGAAATAATAAAAATAAATTAAAAATTATAGGGGGCTCTCCTACTACAAACGTGTAATACGTTGGTACGGAACACTTCCTGCACTAGTTTACTCGCACTTGGCCGGTTATTATTTAATTCGACTTAGGATTGACTTCAGCAAGTGAAATAATTTTTCCTGGAAGTCGGCATTTACTTTTATTAAAAGTTAATTTTCACATTTAAGTTTTTCGTGATAATGTAGCTTTATTTTGAAAAAAGTAGATATTTATTATTTTGTTAATCTATATAAATACCCGACATTCAATGATTTTTCTTGCGTTTACGCTTCACTGTTTTCTATTTTTAATTAAAACCATACGCATTAAATGTCGATAAAATTGTTGTTGCTGAATTGTTGAAGTGCCAAATTGTTACTTTCGGTCCCCTCATAAATCAAAAACTATCAGACCTAAAACTTGTTATTTTGTATTTAAATGTCAAGCTTTCTCAAAATATATATGGTAGAAGAAAGTGAGCGAAGAGATTGAGAAGGGTGTTGTACGAGTCGACTACGGGAAAAGTCAGAAAGGTCATGTGGTTTCTGATTGGTGTTGATGTATCGATATTTCTACCGTTACCTACAGACCGGTGATGAGCAGCGACAAAGGTGCGCGGAATCTTATCCTGCAAAGATCCTAGATTACGGTAAATCTTCCCAACAAAGGAAATTTATTGGGAAGTGGAAGGCCCTCGTTCTGAAGTGCATTTCACGGGCTGATGATGATGACGAAAAGAACTCTTAATTTACCTACATAAATTAGCTAATAATAATTTCCTCCAAACCGAATTTTCTCAACGGAGACTAGCCATTTGTTTAGGACGCTATTTCCTCGCTGTCATAGTCCGATAGGAGGACAATCAGACACGACTGGAGAGAGAACAGACGCAGGAACGATAGCTTTACGTGCTTTCCGAGGCACGGGGGATAACACCTCTAACTCCGGGCTGCTACTGAGAAATTCTTGTTATAAAAACCCAATTGCTGATTTTAGACAGACCGGGATTCGAACCCTCATGTTCAGCAGATGCGCTTACGACCTCTAAACCAACGTGGCAGTCAATAAATATATAACAATTTATCATAAATATATTAAATATGATATTATAAGCAATTTTTGTTGTCAAGCTTCATTTTAATCAGCCTTTAACGCACCCCTTGCCCTAAGACATTACCCCATTGCATATGTTTGGTTTGCGTTAATAATCAAAAAAATACTTGTATTGATATAACTCTTCTTAAAATTTATATTTTAATTGATTTCATGGAAACTATAGCGTATAGTAGAACGAGATAGGAATTTCCTTAATATCTTGCGGACCAGCACTCGAATGGCGGTGCGTCTTATTGGCAAAGTCATTAATGTCTCCCCAGTTACGATTTCTCTCGGTAATTAAACGCGCCATCATAGCTGTGTTATTAATTCTTCAATATAAAGCATTTTTATACCTTCCAACATATTGCTGCTTTATAAAATTTACTGTACAAGAATTTTATGACCTTCCCTGTCTTGAAGTGGTCGCGCAAAACTTTGGAATTATGTGAAGTTAGCTCAGGAGAAAATTGGGATCAAAGACATTATTAATAAGGAATAAACTGGACGACCAACATCTTTATAAGAATGTTGCGGTTCCTTTCTAATCATAACCATATTTTGTCGAATAAAAACTCTAACTTAATAGAAATTTTCGCACGTGGTAGAGCCACGCTGCAGCTATGTTCTAGTTGTAGCACGAATGGGTCGACTCGATCGGGGAAGGACCACGCTCTCACAGAATACCAGCGTAAAATAGCAACTTAATGCTGCTGTGTTTCGTATAGTGCGTGTAGAGAACCGGAGACCCTTTTTACTGGAAGCGAGGCATTCCATCTCAGTACTCAGGGGTGACAACGCATTTTGAATCTTAATTTAGGATAAATGTCTATGGGCCACAGCATCTACTTACCATCAGGTGGACTGTGTGCTCGTTTATCACTCTTATTCTATAAAAATAGTTCTAACGTGTTACAAAACTTACCTTCTCTTAAACCTACACAACTAACATTTAACTTAATATAAATAACCGTGCGTTGGTTGTGTTAGAAAGTTTATCACCCCATTTCGTCCCGTGGGTATTGTAAGAGACTATTAGAAATTCCAAAGCATAGAGGTTACATAGCTACGTGTAGTATATATAGTCCACTGCTGAACGGAGGCCTCTCCCATAAATTGCCTCATTAGGGGGATTTTGCCATACTTACATAGGCCTACTATGTACCCCCCCGAACGGGTTCCCGTCTTGTCGTGGCGGGGGGGCTTAGTAGCCGTGGATTGGTCACCCGCGGCGAACAAAGAGGAACCCCTTGGCTGGCCCGTGGTGTACGGCCGGCCCAAGGTGGCCACTCCGTGTGGGCTTGGCGAGCCCACTTCGGATGTGTGTCGGTGGGCTGCGGCGAGAGGGGTGTCCTCTCCCCTACCGCTGCAGCCGAGGTGGAGTCGCGGAAGAAGAGGAGTGTTGGTATGGCGATGCGCCACTCGCCCTATCCTCCGCGACTCTGACGGGGCCGCACCGTTAATTGATGCGGTGGTGGTGGGGCTGCGGGGGGAGAGGAGTGTTGGTATTGCGAGGCGCCGCTCTCCCTACCCTCCTAATCTTGGTTGGCGGCGGAGCCATTGACCAGATCCGCCGCTGGGGTCAGGAAGTCTGGTGCTTCTGAGTGCTAGCCTGAGTCCTGGCTCCATGGCCTTTGCGCATCGGACGTGGGGCGTCCGTTGCGCATGTGAAGTTGGAGGTCAGGAGGAGGGCGCGCCATGTGTTCTGGTGCGCCTTATCTGAGAAAGAGATGGGGGAGGAGTAGTCCTCTCCCGAGGAGGGGCCGCCATTGGGCGGTCAGTGCTGGAGGAGCCGCGGATGTACGCGAAAGCGTTCCCGTGGCCCTGCCAATATGCGACGAAGGTGGAACACCATGGGGTTTTAGTCGGTGCGAGTCCGACATAACCCGTCCTTGCCACCGCAAGGCGGGTATGCGTAGGTATTTCACCATGAAAAAAAAGGCCTTCTATTTAACTAGGCCTATGTTCAGCAGTGTACTTGTTAAGGGCTGCAATGATGATGATGATGCCATAGTTGCCATACTTGGCAGACGGGCTGGCAACCGAATTTTTTATTATTTCGAGTTGTTATCAGGAAGACACTACAGTCCTTCTCCTGTTTCAGTTTCCCTGTCGCCTCTTACGACACCCACGGGACGATATGGGGTAGTGGATATTCTTACTTCTCCACTACACGGCTATTACACGGTCTTATTAAAATGTATACCTCTTATTGAAAATGTCAACGACATTGGTTAATTCTTGGGTATCGTAAGAGGTCACAGAGGGAAATGAAACAGGGCATGGGCAGGCATGCTGGTCAGTAGCATCTTCCTGGTAACGCCTCAGGTGGGGTATGAGATAATATATTATTATAAGAAAGACCTTTGTTTAGTAGTGGACTTTTGACAGGCTGTAATGAATGTGTGTGTGTGTAATGGTGAATGAATGAATGAATGAATGTATGGTTAATTCTTCGATCGGAAAAAAACAAAAGAAAGTAATAAGAGTTACTATATTTATTTAATTTATTTAATCTTTATTGAACCTTACAAACAGTACAGGATCAAAAGGCAGACTTAATGCTAAAAGTATTTCTCTGCCAGTCAACCTGGTATATACATATATATATATATAGAGCAGGAGTCTCCGATGAACGAAGCCATTGAGACAGTAAATCTAAACTAATTTATGTTCTCATGCAGATTGTAATTAATTTTCTCATGCTAAATTATAATGAATTTCGTCGAAATAACACCCGATTCTATTAATATGTCAAGAAAATAATGACACTAACAAAATTAATGAAAATAAATTCTCCTTTATTGTAGTTGTTAATTTCTGTAATTATTTATAGGTTTAATTAAAGCAGTCAAGTCACTTTTTTATAGTATAAGGGTGACAAGCGAGCACACAGTCCACCTGATGGTAAGTGGTTTCTGTGGCCCATAGACATCTACATCTATCCTCGTTTGCGAATTAAAATGCAGATGCGTTGTCAGCCGTGAGGACTAAGATAATGCCTCTTTTCCATTAAAAAGGGTCTCCGGTTCTCTGCACTCACCATACGAAACACAGCAGCATTAAGCTTCTATTTTACGCTGGTATTCTGTGAGAGCGTAGTCCTTTAGCATTATAACTGAAGGTGATTTTTATAGGGTAAAGAATATTTAGGCTACATTGCTCTAGAAATCCCTATCTTCTTGTTCAACTGCGAAATATTAAGGGGCCGATATTAATATAATTTGCTGCTAGATATGATTTTAACCGACTTCAAAAAGGAGGATGAATTCAATTCGAGTGTATTTTTTTGTATGTATTTTACGCGATATCTTAGCAGATTGTGAACCAATTTTAATTATTCTTTTTTTATTAAATAGGTTATATTTCAAGGGTGGTCCCATATAAATTTCATCTCTAAGGGTAGCAAATTGCTAAAAAAGAACTTCTTTTTTAACAATTTGAAGTTGGTTTTACTTTTTGTTGAAAGTGACAATTATTTTTTTACGGTTGGGAGGAATCGCAACCCTCGACAGCGATCGCAGTTCTCGTATTTTTGACGCAGTTTCTCATCATTGATGTGCGAATTTTACATCTGTCTTATTACAATGCCGTCCATGCTGAATTTCATTCATGGCATCAAAGCAATCCGCGCAGGACAGGATTATTGTGCCCGACTGTATGCGCAAGCACAAATGTACACTCTATTTCCTCACTCTCATAGTTCGATGGGACGGCAATCCGATATGACCGGAAAGAGATAGGCGCAGGGCCAACGGCTTTAAGTGCTTTTCGAGGCACGGGGGTGAAACATCGTTAACTTCCTGACTCCGGGCTGCTACTGAGAATAACTTGACAGAAAACCCAATAACTGATTTTGGTCCGACCCGGGACTCGAACCCGGGACCTCATGATCAGCAATCGCGCTTAGGACCACTAGACCAACGAGACAGTTAATAAGTATATCCAACCATCTACCCATCGCAGCTTATGAAAGTCCACTGATGAACGTAGCCCTCTTCCTTAGACTGCCTCGTATTCGGATTGGACGTGTGTCCATGATAGGCTGGTTGGCAACCGCAGTTATTTATAATTTTAGGTTGTTGTAGGGAAGGTGCTGCTGTCTTTCTCCTGTTTCAGTTTCTTTATGTCGCCTCTTACGACACCCATGGGACGATATGGGGTACTGGATATTCTTTCACCACCACTTTACGGTCAGTTATGTTATATATTAAATAAAAATAATGTAAATTTAAAACTAGTACCTAACATTGCTATGTGATGGCCTATGCACTATACCAGGGCCGGATTCACATATAATAAAATAAAATAACCATTGTTCATTACACCATTGAAAGTCACTTTAGGTTGTCAACCTCAATAGGGAACATAACGGAACTCCTTAAGTACCACTTTATTGTCCGTCTTTTTATGGGCTTAGGTCCATTTTCTCAGAAACAGGTATCAAGTTGACTTTAATATCATATACTTAGGTCGACAACCCGTGCCCGTTTCAAAAAATATGGTCATTTATGTCACATATTTTGATACAAAATCTCTCATTTAAATCTATAGGTTACTTCCCGTTGACCTAGAATCATGAAGTTTGTTAAGAAACATGTTTTTACAGTAAAAGCAAAGGAAAAAAATCCGAAAATCGTTAATCTGTACTTACTCGTATGTCATTCATTAATTCATTACAGCCTTTCACAAGTCACCTCTAAGGAACCCCACAAAGCACGGTCCTAAGCTGCATCTGTGGGTGGCCGCCTTACACTTTGTCTACCGGTACGAGGCTGCCACTCGAGAAGCTTTCTTAGCTTAACGTAAGCCTATTCACTCTTGCCTTGAAGACACTTACATTATAATCGAATGGAATAGTTATATTTGCACAATTTGTCAGGTAACAAACTCGTCAACACCTTTGAGCATAGTGCTCCTAACAACTATCGGCATATGTGTGATATGGACTTTTGTTGCTTTAGGTTGCAGTAATATCGACCGTGATGTAAAGTTATGCATGTGAGAATATTTTTCCAATTGACAAATTAAGTTTGTCTCTTAACTTTTCATAAGAGCAAGATACGGTGTTCAACTTAATTATTTTGTAATGTTTCCCCAAAATTCCGACAGAATTTCTTTAATAACGAATACGGTATTTTAAACAATGTTATAAAGTTACTTGAATTACTCAAAAATTTGCTAAATTATGGTAACTGGGAGAAATATAAAAAATAAATTCAAACATTACTTTCTTTCGAAATATGAAGTTGCCACATAAAAAATATGATTATGCATTATGACTTTCTAGTTCCTAATCAGTATTTTATTATTACCTTTTTTGCGAACTTCTTAGATAGAGATCCAATTAACTACTATTACATTTAAATAGTGATTGACCGTGTCATCATCATTACAGCCCTTCACAAGTCCGCTGCTGAACATAGGCCTCCCCCAAGAAATGCCACAAAGCACGGTCCTGAGCCACCTGCATCGATCGACTTCCTGCATGTCTTACCAGGTCGTCACTCCATCTAGTGGGGGGACGCCCTACACTTCGTCCGCCGGTACGAGGCCGCCACTCGAGAACCTTTTTCCCCATCGGTTGTCGGTTCTTCGAGCTATATGGCATGCCCATTGCCACTTATTAGCTTACTAATCCGTTGGGCTATGTCGGCCACTCTGGTTCTACTGCGGATATCCTCATTTTTAAGTTTATCACGCAGAGAAACTCCGAGCATAGCCCTCTCCATACCTCGTTGAGCGACCTTGAGCTTCCTCATCCGGCCAGCAGTGAAGAACCACGTCTCAGTTCCATAGGTCATCACTGGCAGCACGCACTAGTTGTACAGTCTCGTTTTCAAGTTTCGAGGTATACCTAACGAGAAGATTTGCCGTAATTTCCCGAACGCTGCCCAACCGAGTTGAATCCGTCGATTGACCTCTCGGTCGAAGTTGGACTTACCTAGTTGGACTATTTGTCCCAAGTAAGCATACTCGTCAACAACTTCGAGCTTAGTGCTCCCAACCACTACCGGCATAGGTGTGACATGGACATTAAACATAATCTTTGTTTTGTCCATGTTCATCTTAAGACCTATCCGTTGGGAGACATTATACAGACTATTGAAGTCATTGAGCATAGTGCTTAGTTCCTCCAGCGATTCTGCCATAGGACTATATCGTCGGCAAATCTAAGGTGAGTGATGTATTCGCCGTTGATGTTAATACCGCATCCTTTCCAGTTCAGTAGCTTGAAAACGTCTTCCAATGCAGCGGTGAAGAGTTTCGGGATATAACGTCACCCTGTCTTACACCTCTCTGCAGTTGGATAGGTTTCGTACTCTGATTCTGTACTCGGATAGCCATCGTAGCCCTACTGTACAAACACTTCAGCACTTCAATATACCGACAGTCAACTTGGCACCGCTGAAGGGACTGTAGCACCGCCCAAATTTCGACGGAATCAAAGGCTTTCTCATAGTCCACATACGCAAGGCAAAGTGGCAGATTGTACTCTTCGGTCTTCTGCACAATTTGCCGAAGGGTGTGAATGTGGTCTATGGTACTAAAGCCTTTTCGGAAACCGGCTTGTTCAGGAGGCTGGAAGTCGTCGAGTCTGCATGCGAGACGATTCGTAATGACTCTCGAAAACAGCACGTAGACGCGGCTCAGAAGGAAATCGGTCTGTAGTTTTCAAGAGAGCGTTATCGCCTTTTTGAAGAACAAGACCACCGCACTTCTGCTCCACGCCTCCAGAGTAGTGCCACCATGGAGGATGGAAGTAAAGAGCTTCTGAAGGACTTCAAGTACCGGTTTTCCACCCGCTTTCAGAAGCTCCGCTGTAATTCGATCCTCACCTGGGATGAAGATGCTGCTGCCCATCTCCTGCCTGTTTCCCACTGTCGCCTCTTACGACACCCACGGGAAAATATGGGGTAGTGGATATTCGTAACCGCCACTACACGGTTTTACTGTATGGTATTGACCGTGTAGTGATGATGTAACAATATCGCGATAGAGGGAATGCAACCAGGAAATGGGCAGCAGCGTCTTTATAAAGTAAAGTTTAAGTTTAAGTTAAAGTTACAGCCTATATAGGTCCCACTGCTGGGCATAGGCCTCCTCTCACTTCCGATAGGGTTTTAGTGCAAGTGTAAACCGTGCTGCACCAATGCGTGTTGGCCGACTTCACATGTCTTCAAAATATTTTTTTTATTTCTCAGAGATGCAGGTTTCCTCACGATGTTTTCCTTCGCCACCGAGCACGTGGTAAATCAGCTCTTAAACTGCTAACTAATAACTAAAAATATATTTTTAATAACAACTAAAAATATATTTTTAATAACAACTAAAAATTAAAAACTACAATTGCCCGCAAACCGTGACATTTATGACAAAAATCCACTCTACAGGGGAATCTATAGGGAGGCCTTTGTTCAGTATTGGACTTTTAACAGGGTGTAAGTGTAACGGTAACGGTAGATAAAGATTTTAAGAGAATTTAGTTTTTATTTGACTGTCTGTAGAATTGGACAAACCTCAGTGGTTTAAAATGCTACATTATGTTTAATGTAAGCCAATATTTTATGAAATTAAAAAATAAAAATAAACTATAAGACTGTGACAAGGATATTGACCGCTGGAGTCATTATTTTATACCCGAGAAAGTACAAAATACTTAATTTACATTTCAAACACCCACGCCGCTCTAATTAAATATTTCTCAGGTGAATGAACTTTGTTTTCATGAACAAAATATTAATAAGTTTATTTTCAACGTGCTTTCAAGTTGATTAAACAATGTTTCGTAAATAGGCGGATCGCATTTCGGAGAAAGAATGCCAATTTTTTTCAAAGATAAATAGTGAAAAACCCGTCTTAATTTATGATATCATTATGATTTTTAAACAAACTTGCGTCAGTGTTTCGATTCCGTACAGAGCAAGTGTAAGTATGTCAGTATGTAAGAGTGTATGTGAAGTTGTCTACAGAAACAGAAACAGAAACAGAAACAGAAACTTATTTATTCAATATAGATTATAAATATACATGGATGTATACATGGGAAAGAGGTGATGATAGAAGCATGATAGATTTCATAATTGTGGATGAAAGAATGCGGAGCGCAGTGGTAGATACAAGGGTTTACCGGGGTCCAACGTTGGGACGGATCATTACTTGGTCTTATGTCGAATTAATGGTCTATTCAAGCGTTGGCGGCATCGGACATCTGTGTCTACCACTGCGTTACAGCGTATAAGAATAGAGAGGTTACAAGATGAAGATGTGAAAGAGAAGTATAAATGTAGACTGAGAGAGAATATTAGTGGTTTGAATGAAATATGTATGAATGATTTAGACCTGAAGACTGTATGGAATAATGTTAAGAAAGTTTTAGTGGATGCAGCCACCGAAGTATGTGGTGTAAGTAAGAGAACGAATGAAAGGAAAAATAATACGTTGTGGTGGGATGATGAGGTACGGATGGAAGTTGAAGCAAAGAAGAGCATGGCTAGATTTACTGGCAACCAAAGCTGGTAATTCTGGCGGTATGAATGATGAGATTGAAAGAAAAAGGCAGACTTTAGACTTATAAATAAGAGAGTAAAAGAAGTTGTTGAAAGGAAAAAGCAAGAAAGAACGGATAAGAATGATAGAAGGATATCTGATAACTTCCAGGCAAATATTAAAATGTTCTGGAAACTCGTAAGAACTGCCAGGGGAAATTCGAAACAGCCTAGAATGAATGCTATACAGACGAGAATGGCTGTATGCTGAATGATGAAGCTTCGAGTTTAAAGAGATGGAAGGAATACTTTGAAAGCGTGTTTATGAGTGAAGAGTCGTCTGAATTAAGTGAAATAGAAATTTCGAAAGAAGTGGAGAGAGGTAGGGAGATAAGTATAGATGAAATAATGAAAGCAATGAAAAGCATGAAAGCAGGTAAGGCAGGCGGATATGATAGAGTATCACTCGAAATGCTAAGGGCTGGAGAGCCTGGTATACACCTTGTTTAATTTATGTTGGGAACTGAAGCGGGTACCGGAAGACTGGTTCAAAGCCGTTATAGTCCCAATATATAAGGGAAAAGGGTCACAGCAGGACTGTAAAAACTACCGTGGTATCAGCTTGCTTAGCATTGTGGGTAAACTGTATGCTAAGGTGTTAATTGAAAGAGTTATGGAAGAAACTGATGGAAAAATTTGGGATGTGCAAGCTGGATTTAGAAAGGGGATGGGGTGTACGGATCAAGTCTTTTCCATGCGCATGATTGTGGAGAAGTTTTTGGCCACAAACAAGAAAGTTTTTTGTGCGTTCATGGACTTGGAAAAGGCTTATGACAGAGTGGACAGGAATATGTTATGGCAAACACTGAACTCATTTGGTTTGAGCGCTGGTTTGATACAGGCATTAAGGTCTCTTTATAGGGACTCTAGTGCTTGTGTCAGGATCAACAGGTCTACTCGGACTGGTTTGGCATCCAAAAGGTGTCAGACAGGGCTGTGTAGCTTCCCGTGGCTGTTTAACCTATTTATGGACAGTTGTTTGCAAACTTTGAAAGTTGAAGAATGTGGGTTGAGAATGGGTGAGTTAACCGTCAAATGCCTTTTGTACGCCGATGATCAAGTCATATTTGCATCGTCGGCGGCCGAGTTGCAAATGATGGTTACTTTAATGAACTGGTCATTAAAAGAAAGGGATATGAAAGTGAACGCAAGTAAGACGAAAGTGATGGTTTTTGAAAGAGAAGAAAGTAAAACGTTATGTGAAATAAGAATAGAAGGGGAGATGATTGAGCAAGTGGATGAGTTTGTATATTTGGGATGTTTATTTAGCAGGAATGGTAGATATGATAAGAATATAGAACGACAAGTGAACGCAGGAAATAGAGTGAATGGGGCTCTAAACGCTATTGTGAGGTCAGAATGTGTCAAAAAAGGCACGTTTGGCAATTCATAGTGCTGTGTTAGTCCCTACTTTAATGTATGGTACTGAAAGTTGGGTCTGACAGAAGAAGCATGAGAGTAGAATAAATGCTGTAGAAATGCGGTCATTAAGGAGTATGCTAGGGCTGAATCTGAATGACATGGTGAGAATTTGTGTGATAAGAGAAAAGTGTGGTTTGCAAGATGACGTTGTGACCAGGATTAAGAAAGGAATGCTTCGTTGGTTTGGTCATGTAGAAAGAATGAACGAAGAAAGAGTGACAAAGCAAATTTATGCTGCAGAAGTGAACGGCAGAGTCGGAAAGGACGCCCTAGACGAAGGTTTATCGACCAAATTGGCGATATATTAAAATGGGCCAGATTAGGAGTACCCTTAACCGACGTGCGTGTATGCGTAGATATATGGATGTAAAGGAGGCGAGAGGTGTGCCAGGATCGTGCCAAATGGAAGTCCGTAGTCTCTGCCTACCCTCTGGGTGACAGGCGTGAGTGTTTATGTATGTATGTATAGATTATAAATAATACTTATTGAAAGTCACTCTTTTGTCTAATTACCACTGGTTCGAAAAAAAC
Source organism: Parnassius orleans (assembly GCA_029286625.1). NCBI lineage: Eukaryota > Metazoa > Arthropoda > Insecta > Lepidoptera > Papilionidae > Parnassius > Parnassius orleans. Next base: position 2,997,993 of record JAGSMP010000040.1, read on the forward strand.
CTCTGTCCTGGGAAGAACCAGCAAGAAACCCAGCGGGACTTTTTTTTAAATAACAGTTTACAATCATGTATATTACAATTAACCACACAAAACAAATTAGAAACAGCCTGGCAGCGAACACCTCATTCCCAGGGTTATTATCATCCATAAATTCCTTAACATTATAATAACCCTTTTATACAAACTATGTTTAATAAAGTTTTTGAATTTTGAGCGGGTCGAATTTTGTATATTTTCTGGGATTTTGTTGTAAAGCGTATACATCGCCCCAAGAATGAATTACTGACTCGGTGGAGTCGAGTAACTGGTACTACTAGCTTGTGTTTGTTCCTAGTATTTACAGAATGAATATCACTTATTTTGTATAACTACTTTTATTTTTGTGTACGTACATTACATTTTCATAAATGTATTGAGAGGCCAAAGTTAATATATTAATTTCTTAAATTTTTGTCTGAGCGACTTTAGGTTTTAAATCATAGATTGCTCTTATGGCCCTTCTGTAAAACAAATATAATTTCAGTGTCAGTTGCGTGTCCCCATAGCAAAATACCATAGGACATTATGCTATGGAAATAGCTAAAGTAAACAAGTCTAGCTGTTTCACACTGGTAAGATTTCTAATCTTTTTACAGCATATGCTGCAGAACTAAGTCTGCTTGCTAACTTTGATATATGGGGCTCCATTGAAGCTTCGCGTCTAGTGTTATTCCAAGAAAAATGGTGGTATCGACAAGACTCAGTTCCTCCCATTTAAAATTACATTAGTATTTAATTGTCTGACATTTGGAGTCACGAACTTCATACATTTCGTTTTAGTGCTATTTAAATGCAAGTTATTAACATTAAACCAATTTACTAATTTAGATATAGCATTATTTACTTCGTCATATTTTAATAATTGTCGTTTTAATTTGAAAATTAATGAAGTGTCATCAGCAAATAATACTATATTATGGTTATCCCCTACTATGTAAGGTAAGTCATTAATATATACAAGAAACAGAAAGGGCCGAGAATTGAGCCTTGAGGCACGCCCATTTGTACTATCGACCCGGAAGAGCTCATACTATTAATGACAACTTTTTGAGTTCTGTTACTTAAATATGAAACAATTAATTTAAGAGCATTACTTCTTACACCGTAGTGTTGTAGTTTCCTGATTAATGTTTCATGGTGAACACAATCGAAGGCTTTGGATAGGTCACAGAATATACCCAAAGCATCCTGTGAATTCTCCCATGCATTGAAAATATATTTAATCAGCTCAACACCAGCATCAGTTGTCGAGCGACCCTTGTGAAACCGAATTGATTTTATGAAGTAAATTATTAACATTAAAAAATTAACATTTGATCAAGAAAAATTTTTTCAAAATTTTACTTAGTGTTGGCAGTATAGAAATGGGTCTAAAATTGGCGGGGTCTAATGTACTACCAGATTTAAATAAAGGTATTACTTTACTATGCTTCATCAAATCAGAAACACACCATATTCGATACTAGTATTAAAAATAATAGCTAGTTGAGGCGCGATTATATCGATTATAGACGCAATAACTTTAACGGAAATGCCCCACAGATCCGCAGTTTTATTAACATCAATAGTTTTAAAATATTTTACAATATCTTTTGATGATATTTTATGAAATGTAAATGTCTTTGTACACGCATTTACATTTTGTTCAAGCAATGATTCGGCGACGGCAGGAGAAGAATTCAGTGACATAGTGGTTAAGATCGGAATATCCGTAAAATACTTCTCAAAACCATTGCAACATCCTGATCTGATTCCGTTAATTTGTTGTTAAAACTCAACCGGTAGTTTGAATTGCGAGAGTTGACCTTACCAGTTTCACTATTAATTATACTCCACGTCATTTTAATTTTATTAGAAGCCGTCTTAATTTTGTTGCTCAAATGCAAAGACTTGGCTTTGGAGCACCTCCTTTAAATATTTTTGAATATTTTTAACATATTCCTAAATTCGACGCTAGGGTTATATGACCTTTCATGGTAAAGTTCATATAACCTTTGTCTCTCTTATGGACTCTACTGTCGCCCATTCATTGAAAGCCTTCCGACTGTTCAAGGAGAACGTTTTAGAAGTAAAATATTATCAAATTCATTGCAAATAAGTTTAAACACTGTTCCATATAAAAAATTAGGATCATTTTGGTATGAAAGTGATGGAAGTTTCTTCACTATGTTACTTCTAAACTTCTCCAAGCGACTAGCATTTACAGGAACAAACACAATTTTCTCATCTACTTGCTTTTGTGAACATAAGGTAACGAAACTAACTGTCCACAGTGATCAGAACTCAATTTTTGAATTATACATTTATGCAACGGCTTAACATTTGTAAAAATGTTATCTATACATGTTGCACTACATTCAGTAATACGCGTTGGCTCTAAAAATAAATTAAAAAGACCATAAGATTTAAACAATGATCTAAATTTAATATTGGTGGAGGAAGCTTCTAGGAGATTGATATTAAAGTTCCACATATTACAACAGATTTATTCTGTTTATTAAGCTTAACAAAACTTCCTCCATAATTTTTTCAAAAGTATTGTATATAGAACATGGGGGTCTGTAGACGCACACAACAATGAGGTGCTCAAACTCAACACAAGCCATTTCTACAGTTCGCTCAACAGAGAGGCTCACAATATCTTTACGTTCCTTACATGATAATAATTTACTAGCTAATATTAACGAGCCACCCTTAAAACCGTTTCTCTATTGAACGAACTGACCACCTGGTGATTACTGAAATTAAACATTATGTTATAAGCTTTTAACCAATGTTCAGTAATACATAAAATATGAATATTATTGCTATTTAAGAACAATTCAATTTCTAGCTCTTTGCCTATCATGCCTTGTATATTCTGATGCACCAGGTGTAAACAATTTTATTATCACTCTGTGGAGTCATACAATGAAGGTTTTGTAAGCTACATTCTAAATTATTTAAATTATTATAACTGCTAGAGATTACCTCTATTGTCTCATTTTCTAATTTAAATTACTTGGAACTGATTCCAAATTACATAATAAGTCATTACACTGCTCAAAAGAAGCAGATGTCGGTGTAGCCAAGTCCTTGGCTGAGTTAATATATAAACAATAAGATAGCACATTTGCTATCTGTCTTAAATATATTTGGATAGGTAATACCTATCTCTAGTCAAAAATTTCTTAATTAAATTATTTATGTCTATTAAATTAATTATATTATTATAATTATAACAATTAGATGTCAAGTTTATATTGTTATTAAATGAAAAGTTATTCATTAATAAATTTAAATTGTATCTTATTTTATTTTCCTGTGGCCAACCCTGTATGTAAGGCAATGTAAACAAGATAATTTTATGTACATTTAAAGTATTTAGATGATCAATATATTTTAATAATTGAGTTTTGTTTACATTGCCCTTCTCCCAACAAGAATTATTAATGTGCTATTAGGGCAAAACTTACTACTTAAAACTTTATTCATTATATGACTAAAGGATGCTCCAGGCATACAACAATTACTAACCTGATGTCCTTTTAAACAGTTATTTAACATTGTGCCCAAATTTTGCCTATGTCATCACAATACATAATAACTTTATTTTTATTAATATTTAAATTACTTTTTAAGTTAATATTCTTTGTTAAGGTACTGTCATAGAGTGTAGGTGAAAATAATGAGTCCTTACTGTTATCATTATTTTACACATATTGTCCCTGATGAACCTGGTATGGAGCGCTGATACTCACTCTGATGTTTAATTAAGAGTCAAAGCGCTCCTCATTATACTTACATGACTTTACCAGATCATTCATGGCCAATATGTGTTCTTTTATCTCATCCTGAGCCGATTCATATTTATTTGATATACTTTGTAGGAATTTTAAGTGATAAAATTGTTGAATTTAGACACTCTATTTCAGTCTCATAACAGTTATTCATATTTTCCACCTCAATTGAATATAATTTAAGTTTATTAATTAATTCTTGCTTTTCCTTACATATATTTAAATAATTTTTAGAATTAATTTTAGTTTTAATAAACTTTTTCACTTTCCTAATATATTTATTAATTTTTATGTATTTCTTTAATTTTCTTCTACTGCAGGTAGTCCTTGCTGCTGTTCTGGATGTGTCATAATCATCACCAGACAAATCGATTTTTGTGGAGGGTTGCAATGCTTTAGAATATTCACATTCTATGAGCTCATTGAACAGACTGAGTTTGGGACGATTTCAAGTTATCTATGCATTGTTTTAATTGCACAATCTGCTCATTAGCCTCACTTAACTGTAACTGCAATGCAGCAATTAATCTGAGGGATTCTGCATATTCCTTGCTGCATTGGTCAAACTCATCGACTGTTCTCTGAAGTTCATCCTTTTCTTTTAAAACAAAAGTATATTCTTTATGCAACTTAACCATATCACTTTTTAGCTGAGTATTTTAGCAATTATATTTTAGTATATATATATATATATATATATTATGTATATATTTATATATTATGTATATATTTTATTATATATAGCAAATAATTGTTCCGGGTTATGATGTTTCATCATTATCATCATTACAGACCTTTTGTCCAGTCCACAGCTGAACATAGAAACCTACCCTCCCCCCCAAGGATTTCTTGATTTAAGATCCTCTCAGAAGTGAGAGGTCTGTGTCCACTAGTAGGACGAAGATGATGTAATTATTAAGATAGATGTAATTTTATGCTTTTACTTCCTTTTTTTACCGTGAGGAAATCCTCATGGATTCCTTCGGCTACAGGGGTAATTAAAGGTTAGCCGGACTTCTACCGCTTAAAACCTCACGGTGGTCACCATCAGCGTATATGAGGGCTCCCAGGATCTCCGTTCGGAACTTAACCGGGGCCCCTCTCTCGGTTTGCTTTACGAAAGCACGTCCCAGGGACAGTCTTTACTGCCCCCAGCACCCTCGCGGTGCTATCACGGTGTCTAGTGACCACTGACACTTAAAAAATACTCGGATTAATTGGATGAAATTTTTGTGTGTTTAAGTGGGTCCTTGGATAGTTTTGATTCACAATTGGTCACGGTAGTTGGCGCTTTTCCGAGATCCAGAAATCAACTGTGCGAAGTTGGGGCGGATCGCTAGTTTTTTATAGAAGTGAAGTTAGAAACGAAATTACAGTCTACATGCCTTTAGACTTTAACACAGAATTGCAATTATTGCTATTTGGCGGTAGCAAAATGTAAGATAGTAGGCAACACACGTACCTATCCCAGACGGACTACTAGGCACAAGATGAGTCCTACCACCTAGTATATAATAATAGTATAAATTATATTCTATATAGTAGAAGTATAAATTTGTAACCGATTAAAATCTAAAAAAAAAACTGGCCAACTGCGTGTCGGGCCACGCACAATGTAAAGGTAAGGTTCCGCAGTTGCCCGTCACAATACGTGGGCTTCTTGATAATGAGCATAATAAGTGAGTTCGTGGTTTGACCGCTATAACGACTAAAATGGGCCCGAATAGGAAGATCGTAACTGAAGGACTTATTTTCAAATCAGCCTTATAGGGAGTAGTATTCAAAAAAGATTAAAAAAACTTTTCGATTTTGATAATAATACCCTATATATCCCGCAAATTAAAAAGTAAAGCAAATAGTAGTAATGCATATAAGTCGTTTTCTTCATAAAATGTTTATTTTTAACAGTTTACAATAACATTACAAAGTTATTAATGCAACTAGTGTTAGGTAATTTTATATGGAGATGTAACGAAATTTTTACTAATCCAAGTTTATTTTATAAGTTGGTCGACTATTACTCGTTAACTTCTTAATTGTACTTAGCTGTAATAGTTTTTCTTTTAACTTCATTATATATACTACTATTGTGTATACTTTTCACATTTCCAAAAACAGCGCTTTAGTTGGTAGAGGGGGAGGACACATGAATTACAATTTGAAATACAATTTTAAATTAAAATATTTCGCAAACAGACCCCTGAATCGAAAAGATGTTGTTTCACACCCCCAGTGTTTTTGAAAAATCTATCCAACGATACCCCACATGATGGAATAGACGGGTAAAAAAAATCATCCTCCATTTACTTAAATGGGAAGTACCCAAAATAAAAATGCTTTTTTAAAGATTTTATTTCACAGTTTTCTAGGCGTAATTAATATCTATAACTATGCCAAATTATAGATTTGTAGCACCTAGGGTTTCTGAGCAAAACCGCGGACGGTCGGACGGACGGACACGGCGAAACTATAAGGGTTCCGTGTTGTGACTACTACGGGACCCTAAAAAATACCTTTAAATGTCGATATTTCATTACAAGAGGAACAATGAAGTAATGTTAGGGTGAGCAATGGAGCGGAAGAGGCCTCTATTACTGGCTGACCACAACAATGTATTTGGCGTTCGTTTTACTTTTACTTAATTGACTGCTCTCTGTATATTTAAGCCGTTGCACGGCAATTCATTACTTACACTTTGTTTTGTGTGATTGCTTACGTTTACTTGAATGCGTTTTGAATAAAACAAATTTTATAATTTTTTTAACGTTCAATTATTAAGCGACAAAATAGGAGGAAGTTCTATGATTGATAGATTATTAATTCAATTATTAAAAAATTTAATGGAAATTATTTCGATTACAATAGTTATAAAACTATGACTAGCTCCACAAATTTCTGAACATTGACCAAAAAAATTCCTGGTCGGTTAATAAAAAATCTATTTTGATTTAATCAATCATTATATTTTTTATTGTAAACCAATACACATTAAAACGAAACAAAATGAAATTAATTATATAGAAGTACAATATGCGGTCTCATCGCTCTGGAAGCGAGTCCTTCCAGACAACCCTTTTTGTGCAAAGAACTGTTGTTTACAACGAATTTCGATTAGAATAGTGTACTTACAAAATTTAACAATTAAGTAAAAGAAAAACATAATATACAAGATACAAGATGATGACAGTCGTGGGTGACATATTAGATACAATTAATAACAGGAAGTAGATGGGAAATATTACAGCTCCAAGTAAGGTTTGAGTAGAATTAGAAGGAAAATAGGGATTGAGCACGTCGAATATAATGGCAAAGAGTTCCACAAGCGAGGTTCTTGATTCGTCTGTATATCATCAAAGTATTAAACGAGTATAATATTTTACGGTTGCAGCAATGCATTTACTCAACCGGGCTAGGACCGCTCTCTTAGTTACGTATGGTGAGAGTAGAGAACCGGAGACCCTTTTTACGGCAAATGATCCATTCAAACAGATGGATATTCTCTCAGGGTTCTTAGTAGGATAGATGTAGATGTCTATGGGCTAGTATATCCTTCAATACTCAATACTCAATAACTTTATTGTATTCCATAGGTTACAAAAGGTGTCACATAGTTTTATAGTATACTCTATGGATCCTGATGGGCACAACAATATTATGATGGAGGAACATTTATTTTGTTTCATTATTATTATTTTATTTTGGGGTATTTATATAGTATTCTCATCTGGTTGGGCTGAATAAATATTTTAAAGGAAATAATAAATCAACATAAATATATATTTAATATACTAACATAAATAAATAAATAATACATAAATAAATAAAAACCCAACCAGATGGAAACCCTCGGCAGGGGAGACCAAACGGCCGAGGGTTAGGGGGAAAGGGAGAGAAACCGGCGGACGATGCGGGCGGTATCGAGGAGCACCGACTTCTGCATTTGAGCTTGGAGCGGTCCGTCACGGAGTCCCAGTCGCCTCAGATGACCCGAGAGGCTGACTGGGATTAACCCGTTCGCAGAGACGACTACAGGTATAATTTCGGTCGGCAGTGCACCCCACATGTCGGTCACCTCGTGAGCCAGGTCCAAATATTTTGTTCGCTTATCTGTTTCGGCTTTCACGAGGTTCTCGTCATACGGAATGGTGATGTCGACCAAAATATCCTGACTGTGCCCGGTCCATCAGCACAATATCAGGCTTATTCGCAAGAATAGTCCTGTCTGTGATGATGGCCCGGTCCCAGTAGAGCCTGGCGCGGTCATTTTCGAGCACGGCTTCCGGCAAGTACTTGTAATACGGCAATTTCGGTCCACGAGACCGTATTTCAGAGCGAGCTCCTGGTGTAGAATTCTGGTTACTAAGTTGTGCCTGTGCAAGTACTCAGAGTTAGAAAGCGCCGAACAACCGGAGATGACATGCCCAGTGACTCACCGGGATGGCGACAAGCTCGACAGATGTCGACGGTGCCATCCTTAGGATGTATCTCCGATAGTTGTTGGTCTTAATAACCTGATCCTGTATCGCACAGACAAAACCCTCGGTTTCCAAAGAGGTCACCAAAACGTAGCCAGTGGAGGGAGGCAACTGTGTCTAGGAAAGGCACATGTAGAGCCTTGTAGAACCTCCCGTGGAGCTCCTTCTCTTTCCATACGGTCTCCCGGTCGGAAATGCTCTGTACTGCCGGGTCTTGCCATTGCTCGTTGGCCAGGATAGAGGTGTAAGTTCTTTATCACAAAAAATGACGTCCCTATAGAATGGATCATCGGCGCGAAAGTAATTACGGAGGCTGCATACTTCGCGATTATGCATGGTAAGCGCGCTTAAAAAGCCACGCCCACCATGTTTCCGCGGCAAGTACAGCCTCATAATCGACGATCTCGGGTGATGCATCCTATGGGACGTCATAGTAGTGCGGACTTTTCTATCCAGGGCGTTAAGTTCAGTTTGAGTCCACTTAAGTATGCCAAAGGTATATATGAGAACAGGCATGACCCAACCGTTATATGCGTGTGTCTTATTCACACCGGACAAAAGGCTGTTAAGCACTTTGGTCAAGCGTGCGTAAAACATATCGCAAACTGACTGCTTCATACCCGCCTCATCGATACCGATGTTCTGTGACATACCCAGGTATCGGTATGTTTCAGCCTCAGAAAGGGTCCTTATGTTGATGGGCATAGATAAGTCTATGCCCTCAGAGTTAGCAACCCTTCCCCTCTCAACATGGAGGACCGCACACTTATCCGTCCCCAGCTCCATTCTAATAGAATTACTAAAATCACAAGTGATGTTTAGCAATTCCATAAGATGGGAGCGACTGGAGGCGAATAATTTGAGATCATCCATATAGAAAAGGTGGGTCACTTTTGTACCTCCTTTCCGAAGCTGAAATCCCCTCCCGGAGTCCTCCAGTAAGGTACTGAGAGGGTTCAGGGAGAGGCAAAACCAGATTGGACTCAAACAATCGCCCTGGAAGATACCCCTTCTTATCCTTATGTGGCTTTCCGCATTCGTCATCCACTCACCTAGATGACAAAGGATTGTCCTCCATTGCCCCATACACTGCCCGAGGAAGTCTCTAACTGTACAGTCAATCTTGTACAGCTCGAGGACCCTCATTAGCCATGTATGGGGCACCGAGTCGAATGCCTTTTTATAGTCTATCCAGGCGGCGGAGAAGTTCCGACGGTTGCGTTTAACCACTTTGCCAATGACCGCGTCAATGAGGTGGTTCCTTGGTTCCACGACCACCGCCCGACATCCATTTTGAGCGCGCGACATCACCTGATTTAAATCCAGGTGACGAATGATTCGCGTACTCAAAATGGATGTCAGTGTCTTATATATGGTGGGTAGACACGTAATGGGGCGGTATTTGCTAGGGTCTGTGGAATCATGGTCTTTAGGAACCAAATGAGTGATCCCAGTAGTGAAGAGGCTCGAGCGACTTTTGGTCGAGAGCCTCTTGAAACTGTCGGCAAGTACAGCGTGACGAACGTACACGAATCCCTTCAGCCAGTAGTGATGCAGTCCGTCGAGTCCCGGACTTTTCCAGTTCGGGGCCCTACGGACCGCCTCAGCTACGTCATCCGGCGTTATGATGACAGGGTCCATGGGCGTAACACTCGCACACTGACTCGCCACAACTTCCGTCCAAGGGCCCTCGCTGTGGTTTACGGGTTCTGACCACAGGCCGCGCCAGAATGCAACAGTGTCGGCCTGATTCGGTGCTGGGCCCGTTCCACGTACCATTGGTCGCTCCAATGACTCATAGAGCCTCTTCTGATCACTCTGGAAGAGACGATTTTGGTTGAACCGTCTTGACCTCTCGGTATATCGCCGAATCCGCTTTCCCCAAGCAGCGATTCTCTGCTTCAGGTCGTCTATGCGCTCCGTCAGTTTTTGCGTTATATCCGGCTGGGACAAACTGACATTTGTCCCAGCAAACGCCATCCTGACGGTGCGCACAATTCTTGGCCTATTATTGCCCGACCTGAAGCTTATCAGTCTGCCGATGAGGGCCCTTGCCTTTGCGACACGGTCCTCAATCCTTCTTCTCCAGGCTGGGATAGCGCTACTTTGCCCAGTAGCACGTCCAGACGTGGGAAGTTTGGCACCAACAATGCGGCAAACTGCCAAAGCGGCGCCAAAGAGTATTGAGTCCGTATCGCAAAGGTCCCGCTAGTTTCAAATAGGTTGCCAGCAATGGGTTCAGGGCCGTCACGACATCCCGATTCCGCTTGCTTAGGGTTATGCGAGGAAGTCGCGGTCGATTTTCGAGAGGCGTACTGCGCGTTTCCACAATCGCCTCTTCCAATGTACTCCTCATTTGCTCTAGTTCTAGTTACTGGGGGATTCACGGCGGCATCCACGTGTGCGGGTTGCTCTGCAACTTGTGGCGCCGCATTCACAGTCGTAGTATTTTCATCCGATGAGGAAACAGCCTCACGTCGTAGCCGTTCGAGTTCGGTGCCATCAAATATGTTTGAGCGCAAGATATACCGAACTCGGTCTGCCAGGTTTTGCTCGGTGACGGTTATAGATGGCTCCAGCTCAGCAAAAAGTCGATGCATCCTAGCCCGGTACGCAAAACCTCCAACTTCTCCCCCTTTCGCCCTAAAATACGCCCGCAATGCGTTGCTGTTCATTCGAATTGTCCATCGCATGCGGCGTACTCCACCAGTGACGGGTGCCGATTGCTGGGCCCGCAAAGACCCTGCCGACACCAAGCCAGCTGATGGGGATGATGGATGCGAGGGTCTGCTGGGTGGTCGTGCAGCTCCTCGTGATCGGCTGGCGGTTCGCATGCTGTCGCGTCCAGCGCCAGCTCCAGACGCGCCCTGGCGACCTCCAGGCAGCGGCCCTTTGCGCGTATTCCTCAATTCCATCATCCATGTAATGGGCGTCAGTCAACGGGAGACGCCCAGACCCGGCACCGTTTCATGGTGAGGCCATGTGCACAAGCGGGCCTTTGCACCTTCAGTTTTACCGAGGCACGGCACTAACACCTCATGGCAAGGCGCTGACTGACTGCGCTGACGTAGCAGTTTTGTCACATAACCGTTACGTCAGCGGGCGATGGGGTCGTCACTTATTATTATTATTATTGTTAAATAATTATTTAATATTAACATTTATTATATTATTTAAACATACACACATTGTATTTGAAATACGGTTATTATAATTGTTATTATTTATTAATGAATTGATTTTGACATTTAAGGTATTATTACAATTATTATAATTAGCACAGTTGAATTTTTATTAAATTATTTGAATAATTTTAAATTTTATTAGAACTACTTAAATAACTAGCGTGTAATAATGTGTAATAATGGCCACGCTATAACGTTATCTCAGACTACAAATGCTTGCAAAAGAACACCGTTTTAAGCTGAAGATGACACGTGAGGGTATTAAATTTAAAGAGACGCTCGAATTTAAAACATAAGTTAAATGAGTGCTATGGTGCTAACATCACTTCCAAGATTGCTTGCTGGTTCTTCCCAGTAATAATAATAATCAACGTAATAATATATATACATTTTACTTATAAATAAACTATACAAATATAACCTATACATACATATGTACAAATTGTTTGTATTAATTGTTATTAATTGTTTTTATATAAATATTATATACATTTATTATTATTTAATAAATAAAAATTATTACATTCCATCCGTTTATATAAAAATGTTTTTACCCATTACTTTTTACAACTTATACTGTACAAAGATTCTTTTATAATTTAGAAATTGACCTCGTTCTTTATTCTTATATTTATTGGCTTAACGTAGCTGTAATAGTGTTATCAATTTGAAAATTATAGTCTAAGAATTTATATCTGGTGGTTATTATAATAAATACGATTAATAATTACAGCGGAGTCGACGGGGATCGAACTAAGATTGCGAAAGTCCGACCCAACTTTACGTGATCCCCATTTAACATGATATCTCAGTGTCAGTACTAAAATATTAACTATCATTATCTTACAAAGGTAAGTAATGTTCTCTTCGGTTACAGTAATATCTTCATTAGGTACTATTTCTTGTCTTCTAATGTCTAAGACAGGGTAATTAAGAGAACACTAGGCTCAGTTACTGAAATAGGAAGTCGTTAAAGAAGTAATTAAGATAGAATTGCTTTTAATTACGCCTTAAAGTCGCATTGCTTCAGTAAACAACGCTAGAGTGTCTTCTTATAAAAAAAATATAATAAAAAACTTTTGCGGGTGTAATACCTACAAAATCCTTTTCTACACAAAAATATAACAAACATGTCGAAATAGAAGAATAGACGAGATACGAGGTATTCCATCTTAGTCCTCTGGGGTGACAACATATCAGCATTTTGATAATTAATCGAGGATAGTAGTAAATGTCCATGAGCCACAGCATCCACTTACCATCAGGTACAGTGTGTGCTCATTTGTCACCTTATTTCTATATAAAAAACTCGGTGAAGAATGCTCATCAAAATGTGGGTTGTCATAACTTAGCACATTATTAAAATAGTTTTCGTAATGTCCACGTACCCTAGTGGAGACGGGACAATAATTCTGACTATTTAAGTGTGTGCAGGAATTACATGTTTTAATTCCTCCTTCCCTTTTCCACCATCGGTCAACCAGGCGGTCGGCGTATCTCCAACCCTTTATTGTCGACATTCCACGCATCAGAACTAATCGGATTGCATCGTCTTTTAATGCGTACAGCAAAAAAGTGGACCTGACTGCCTGTCCTTTCGTCCGAGTGCTATCTAGGCGTCTTCAAGGCTAGAGTGAATATTTGTAACATTAAGACAAATAAAAATATAAGCCAGTGTTTGGCTGCTATCTAACCTGATGGTAAGTTGTGATGTAGCCGTTATTGATAAATCGCTCTTACTTACATTAACACAAGCCTAATTCACTTTTGCCTTAGAGATGATACCCACATATTAATCGCAAAGACAGATGCTGCAAATCACCTATTGACTCCGTACCTATATCGCAGGTTCCGAAAACGAATATTTATTAAATAGGTTATATTTCAGGGGTATTCCCATTCCAAATTTATAGCAAAAATTGATTCTCTCTCTCCTAAGGATGAAAAATATGTATCATATTATAATGTATTACCATGAATTTTATTCGTTTGGTGAGTGTATAGAACCGGAGACCCTTTTACTGGAAACGGGGCATTCCATCTTAGTCTTCAGGGGTGACAAGGTATCTTGATTCTTAATTGAGGATAAATATAGATGTCTATGGGCCACAGTATCCACTTACCATTAAGTAGACTGTTTACTCGTTTGTAACTTTATTCTATAAAAAAATGTGACTATTTAGACGACACTTGAGCTTGTGATATTCCTTAGCCCAAAGAAGACAAAAAAGTAAAATATTAACAAAAAGGTTAAAGCCGGCTTTAAATAACTAAAAAGAATTAAATAAATTAAAAAAAAAAAAACTGAAGTCGGTGCTTTAATTATTATGGTAATATAATCTTAACTACCCAACTTCTGTATGTGAAGTTATTTTATTATTTTTGGTTCTTTGAAGTCGACTCGAATTTTTATTAATACCTAAAAAAAATAATATAAAAAAATAAACATACGTATAAACATCAACATTCATTTCGCGCCATGTTTGTAATAACTAGCTGTTCGCCGCACTTCGTACGCGTGGAATTTATTACGATTGGATTTCATGGGTTTTAACTAGGTATTTTTTGCGCGAAACCCTAATTGTTTTTCTAAAATAAAAGTAGCCTTAGTTACTCTTTATAACACCAGCTATCAGCCAGTGTAAGTCCCGTCGAAATCTGTCTAGCTATTTTAATGATTGTTTTTTGTTATAAATACCGTCTTTTATAAGCATTTTGTAAAAAAGACTGTTATTTTGACATTACAATCAGACACTTCAATTTTATTTATTTGTATAGATGTTATTTTAAGCCAATTATACCAAGTTAACGTTTGAAAAACCTAATTGCAACTGATACGAACAATATAATAGAGCATGAGATAAGCAAAGGGTTTACATATTGATTACTTTAATTCGAAAATATTTAAACTTGGTTATTCTATGTATTCTAATCTGTGAGGAATATTAATAAAATAACGTTTACTCTAAACATAATTTACTTGTAAAACAAAAAACGACTAAAATTACAGTTAAGTTAGAACCTTTATATGTCCCCCTGCTGGGCATAGGTTACCTCTAACTTTTTGATAATTAAAGGCAAGGAAGTGTCTGCCACACGGCCCCAGTGTCAACGACCTAATGAGTGTTGGCGGTAAGAGTTTTTTTTTATTTCCAAGACAAGCTGTTTTACACGCGGTGTTTTCCTTCTCCGACGAGCATGTAGTAAATGTCCACTGCAAATTGAATTTGGTAATGTCATTAGTGCCAGTTAGAATTGAACCTGGGTTGTAAGCGCTTAGTCACTAAGATTTTTAAGCTTACGTACTTTTAAATATAAATAGATCTGTAATCTAATCTTCACCGCAGATAGCTAATCTCAGCTCGCAGCTGTCTTGGAGTAAAACATTAGTTTGAAATTATTGCCACTGACCCATTCTTGTAACTTAATTGGACCTTTATTGCACACATAAATTGGTACCGAAGTTTGTGGTTCATAATTTTGTTCTATATTGCATTTTCGTAGCAGTGTACAACAAAACGCTGTTTGATTTATTGTAAGAGCATTAAAGGCTAAATTATACCGACTGTTTTGGGAAATATTGTTATTTACACGAAATTATGCAACAGTTGTAAAATTAAATTTACAACTTAAATAAAAGTCAACAAACAATAGGGTAGTATGAGTTGAGTATTATTTTATGAGCTGGTACCCGGCGCGTTGCTGCCACAGAAAAAATAATTTTCGAAATATCGTTTCAAATTTGGAAGAGTTATATTGTTTCATTAGGAATGCTAATACATTCCTTGAAGTTGAATGATATATAACTTTCAAATAAATTCGTTGGTACGATACGCACGCCACCTATTGTACGTTAATTGTACTATGCCTATAACCTTCTCGCAAATGAATAAGTTAACAAAGTTGACAAAGTTTTGACGCAATCTGATGAACGGTATTGCAGCGCATAAAATACGAACAAACAAAAATTAATTTGTATATATATTAGATACACGTAAGGGTGTCACAATGAGCACAAAGTCCAACTGACGATTAGTAAATGCTTTGGTCCATAGACATATTTATATAACTATCTTCAATTAAGAATCAAAGTGCAGATGCGTTGTCACCCCTGAGGACTGAGATGGGGTTGGGTTTAGAATCAAGTCGCCTTTATTTGAGGAGTCTGTTACTGTGGGGGGGTCAAGGAGGCTTATCTGAAGCGCCCCCATGCAATTTTAGCTGCCGGAGCTGCGTCGAAATATTTAAAATCATTTTCTAAAAATATTGATAAATCACAAATTAATACCTGAACTTAAATTGACATTGACAAAGAAAGTTATACTCGATTTCTATGTGAGCATAGAAAATCTATGCTCGAAGTTCGCTACTCGCGTCATAAGCGTCATTCCGTTTAAAAAAAAGATAATTACAATAATCCAGAGAATTTGGTGATGCGATAGTGGAGTACTTGTGGAGGCGGAACATTATGAAATATAATAAAGATACATTTTTGGAAATGGTGGAAGTATTAAAATATGTTTACTTATTAAAGTAATCATAAAAGTTAACATTTTGGTGTTTTATTTGGTGCAAGAGCGATTTCGGGACTTGGGGCACCCCGACTTGGACAGGTTAGTTAGAAGGGATGGCGAGGTCGAGTTAGCGAGCGAAGCGAGCGAACAGATCCTCCATCCCTTCGTGGTTATTTTTTAAACCATCCAGAAATAGGGCCCCGCTTGGCGGGCTCCATCGACTACACATTGATATTCCTTCGGCGGAGGGGGGACGCCTGCCTATTAAAGAGATTTTTCTCAGAAATCATTCAATAAAAATGATAATCTTCAACATTTCATTTAAAAAAATAATAGGCACCTCCGGCGGGGAGAAAAGGTGAGGGGCGAATCTACCCCTCCCCCCACCCCTTTCCCTCATCCCAACCCTCTATTAAGGCGACTTGATTTAAAACTTAACCCTGAGATGAAATGGCGTGTTACCAGTAAAAAGGGTCTCCGGTTCCCTGCATTCTACTGCAAAGTTTCAGTAATGTATGAAAAAATATGTAATAAATGTTACAGGATTATAGAATAATAAGATAAGAAATGTGTTCAAAGTGTCTAATTTTATGCCTAGAATAAGAAAATTAAAGTTGAATTAAAATGTATTAATACTGCTTAAAGGTTTTAATTTGTGAATGAAACTATTGTGTTAGTTTAGATATTCATGTATATTAATAAAGATTATTGTTTTGAATGTGTGTAATCGATATTTAAGATTTATAGCTTTAAAAATAAACTGTAAAATTGTTGTATTTTGCTAAATATTTTAATACGTGTTTATGTGATTTTAATGTTTTGAATATTATTATAATGTGACTTTTTTGTACGTGTTGTGAAGTGAAATTATGTAATGACATTCTTTTGTAATGGGTAATAAAGATATGGTTTTAAATATGGGAATGCAATAGTGAAAATCAGTGTTAGATTATGTCGAAATACGCGGTTCTCTTTCGCGTATAGCTATCGTAGCACAATAGGAGGCTGGTGTTTTGGAAATTTGTTCGGGACTAACTACCAGTTTCCAGTTTTAATTCAAGAAAGAAAGCAATAGGGAAAAGTGATAGGGAAAGTAGTGAAATTTACAATTTCGCATTTCCAAAGGGGGGCTTTATGAAGAATAATTGATGTTTGATTTAAGAAGACAAGTCAGCGTCGAACTCATTTCCCGAAATACAGTCCACTGATGACTGACGTCAAGACCGGGACCATTCCATAGGGACCCGTAGTCTTAGTCGTCTAACCTTTCTTTTGAGAAAGAGCAGACGAGCTTTGAATGGCGCACCTACTCAGGCGTCACGCCCACCTCGTTGTTCCCGAACCCAACGTGGTGTGGTATTATCTGTGAATAGAAGGTCACTAATTGGTCGATCTCTGCTGCAGGGCGGGCCATGAGGAGCCACCGTTCCTTTTCACTATCAGTAGCCAGGGGATTTGCAAGTGTACAGTTGGAGTTATTAGGACACATTATCTATTTATAGTGGGCTTATTACACAAAATTTTAAATAACATGTTTTTTAATTTTATGTCTGAATATAGCACTATATTTTTAGGCATTTACTCAGAAAATGTTTTCCACATAGCAACCTATCTTTTTTCATTAAAATTTCTGCTTTAAAACTCACTAAAACATGGGAAAAAGCCTGTGTGGAACACTATTAGCATAATATTTTTGGTAAATCGACTTAACACGCGTTCGCACCAACTGGTTTAATTTGCCAGTCGAATAATTTGCCAGCATCTGTCTTTTCATCTGATTTCAAAGGGTGTCTCCAAGGCAATAGTGAATAGGTCTTTGTTAAGTCTGTGCGCTTTGCCATCTTCGGCTGCATCACCACTTACCATCATTAATCAAAGTATCAATAGTAGTCAAGCACTGGCTTAAAATGGTTAAGGAAACATATTTCTTCTATTCTTTATACGTGGTAGAGTCACGCTGCAGCTACATTATTAGTATAGTCGGTTCGACCGGGGAAGGTCCACGCTCTCACAGAATATCAGCGTAAAATAGCAGCTCAATGCTGCTGTGTTTCGTATGGTAAGTGTAGAGAACCGAAGACCCCTTTTACTGGAAACGAGGCATTCCATCTTAGTCCTCACGGATCTGCATTTTGATTCATAGTCGAGAATAGATGTAGATGTCTATGGGCCACAGCAAACACTTACCATCAGGTGGACTGTGTGCTCGTTTGTTATGCTTATCTTATAAAAAAATCTTTATACAAAGTAAATAAAGGAACTTCATTTCATTAATCGAATGTTTTACTAGATTTCGGAGTTTTTTCTGTAAGTAAGAAATTTAATCAAGACGACGTAAAATATTATATCACTTGCGTAGTTTCCTTTATTATTAGAAAGATTTTACGACAGAAAGCTTAAGTTACGTGATAATCTGAGTAATGGATGTCTAGACTGATCTTTGGAAATACCCAAATATTTGTAAAATTGATATCTCAGAACTTATGTAACAGTAATTTAATACACTTATAACAATAAAAAACAATAAAACTGAAGTAATGGTACTCGTAATTTTTTTTTTTTTTTATAAACATTACCCCCACTAAGATTTTCTCCTGTATCATGGAGGCAGTTTACAAACATAAATTGCACACGAACAAACATCGGCCAGACTCGGAACAATTATTTGCAGGCCATACAGACAATACTTGTTCCGTGCGGGGTTCAAACCCGGGGCCCTCAACGCCGCAAATCAATGCTAAGCCACTGCGCCACGGAATCAAAACTAAATTAATGAAATTATCATATTGTGGTACGGTATATTATCCGCATCACAGGAAAAAAACGGCGTTTATTTAATACAATTAATAAATAACATACAAGTTCAAAGATAAGTTTTTAATAAGAAAAATACAGGAAGCGTTAAGAAGATGGGATAGAAAAGTTACCCACAGGCAGAGTCGTAGCGTGGACTAATATAGACGTGGGCGAAGTTGCATCAGCGAAGCCCCTTTTATTTCGTTCCAAAGATCTACCCAATAGCTCTATCTTACCAAACATGCTTTGACACGACATACCTCCTCATAGCTATTAATTCCTGACCAGTCTCGTATTCCGTCAATCTAACGGTCGCGGTCTTTGAAAGTACCTAGTTACAACGGCTTTGCAGTCGCACTTAAGAGGGACTTCTTGCGAGGCCCCAAACAACCATACTTTTAAATTTGTGACTTTCTTTTTCGAGCGTAAAAGTGATCAAATTAATTAGTTATCTGTGGTAAAGTATGGGGGTATCGCATTTTAAGGGGCCTCGCGAGGCCCCTTTAAGTGCGAGGCCGTGGGCGAGGGCCCACTTCGCACACGCCTAGCTACGCCACTGTTAACAGGTTAGAAGTACTTGACTCCCGTCAGACAAGCAGTTTTGCTGTTTAAATTACTTTTTTAATTCTTTTTATAGAATAAGGGTGGCAAACGAGCACACAATCAACCTGCTGGTAAATGGATGCTGTGGCTCATATACATCTTTATCTTTCCTCGATTAAGAATCAAAATGTAGATGCGTTGCCACTCCTGGGGACTAAGATGGAAAGGCTTGTATCGAGTGAAAATGCTCCCGGTTCTCTACACTCACCATACGAAACCCAACAGCATTTAGGTGTTATTTTACGCTGGTTTTCTGTGTCTACATAAATAGGCATAAACAGAGAATCTAACGATAGCAGCCTTGAGCTATAAGGATTATCTTGATACTCGTTTAAAGACGCTTAAAAATGTAAACGGTTCAAACGTTTGCCTTTGCATTTAAATGGTTTAATACGAGAAGCATATTGTGTATACTTTGCTTATCTCACCAGGTGCGTACATTTGTAATGAGCGTATCGTTCAGTTACGACTATGTTAGTTCCCACTTTAGCATTTTGTTCTGTTGTAGAAAGAATGAACACTTTCAGTATTTTATTATTAGTACAAAACGTGATTTATTTATTGTATCAGAATTAACCTATCAAATAACTAAGCGTGGTTTCTGGAGAATTATACAAGACGAAATGTGATTTTAAGCTACTTAATATTAGGCTGTGTGCGTTGTTTGTGGGTTGTGCATAGGTACGTAGGACGTAAGTGGGTGATGTATTTGCCAATAAACTGTCCTGCCATTTGGCAAAAGTATTTTTAAGATACAACCGACTGTAATTTTGTGTAATAAATTAAAAAGAAAAAACTTTTAAAATGTTCATAAGCCACAACTTAAATCCGAGACCACTAGAAAGTCATTTACACAAAATTATGATGATGCTAAAAAATGTTTAGTTGAAAAATTGGGTTTTTATCGGCATAGTACATTAATATTGTAGTCCTTCAGACATAATTTTGGTCACGACGGCCAATATCAACGGTGTCTAGCCCCATCTGCTCAGGACAGGATTATAGTGCTCCAGTGTATGCGCGAACACACGTGCAATCTCTATTCCCTCACTCTCATAGTCCGATGGACCGGTAATCCGAAACGACTGGAGAGATATCAGGCGGATTACCAACGGCTTTACGTGCTCTACGAGGCACGGGGGAGAAACACCGCCATTTTCCTGACTCCGGGCTGGTCGGCCGGACAGAAAAACCTAATAACTGATATTGACTCGATTCGTGATTTCAACCCGGGACCTCATGATTAACAATCGTGTTTACACCCACTACATCATCTAGGTAGTCAATAGTAGATTAAGTGTAGTTTAAGACGAAATTCGTTGGAATAGTTCATAGCATCGTTGGATGCTTCATAACTAGACCGTAGTCCACAACCACGATTGTCTATTTTAAAGATCCAGAAATCACCCGTGCGAAATCGAGGCAGATCGCTCGATTTTTTTTTTGAATTGGCATTAAATGTCTAAAACTCAAAATGTTGCACTAAGCACGTTTCTTTCATATAATTTTGAATTTACCACTTTCTTTGTGTCTCAAACTTGTTTGTTATCGTGGTTTTAAGAATATATAATCAAGATGTTTATTTGATTAAAGAAAACTATGACGTAATTTATTAGTAATCTCATAGAATTTCAAAACAAGATTTCTTTTGACAGTCCGCAAAAATATATCAATTGACGTGATCGTCTACTACCTTTGTACTTTTCATTAGAAATACGGAGAAATGGAAAAAAAAACACATTAATTCGGCTAAAGAACGAGACAACATAAACAAGTACAGATAATTTTTATTATTCATCTCGAAAAATATATGTAAATTCTATTATTAATCCGTCTAGACGATACGATCACGCAAAATCTCTATTCAATTTAGAATTACAGAGTTCGATTCAAACTCATAAATAGTAATTATGTTAATCTGTTGTTGCTTTTTGTACATAATTAAAAATTAAAAATTTTGTACAACCGACTTCAATATAAATTATTAAGAATAACTCAAAAACTATTGGTCAGACCTTAATCGAATTTACATAAATGGGATCACATGAGAAGCACCAGCTTTTAATTAAAAAAAGAATCATCGAAATCGGTTCACCCAGAAAAAGTTATGAGGTAACACACATAAAAAAAAGAAAAAAAAACATACAGTCGAATTGAGTACCGTCTTCTTTTTGAAGTCGGTAGAAAATAGGCTTTCTAGATTTTTGTTCGATCATATTGAGATTATACTGATAAAAGTTCAATTACTGGTAATATTTAGGAACAAAAACAGCTTAATATTTAGGAACAAAAACAGCTTAATATTTAGGAATAAAAACAGCTTGACGATAAGTGGCTTCTGCAGCCCATGGACATCTGCATCCAACTTCAAATAAGAAGACAGATGTAGAGCCAACGGCTTTACATGTTTTTAATAAGCACGTGGGTGAAACACCGCTAAATATTTTTCACGAAACTTAAGTGAAAACGAACTTATAGTCCACCTGATGGTAATTGACCAATGCAGTCTATGGACACATGCCGCCAACTTTAAATAAAGAAGGCTATAGAAGCGTTGTCACATCTGAGGACTAAGATGGAATGCCTCAGAGTCTGTTATTATACTGGCTCTCTATGCACTTTGGGCCAGAACAAAGCAGTGCAAACACTTCTAATTGGC
The DNA here is from genome assembly GCA_029286625.1 of Parnassius orleans. NCBI lineage: Eukaryota > Metazoa > Arthropoda > Insecta > Lepidoptera > Papilionidae > Parnassius > Parnassius orleans. Next base: position 3,020,043 of record JAGSMP010000040.1, read on the forward strand.
GGCAGAAGTAGGTACGAGGGGAGTATCTAGGAAAACAATTTGGGGCCATTCAGAGAAGGTGGTAAAACCAGTCTCTGTCGAGTGGTATGGGTACGCCCACGTCAAGCAGTGGACTTTCACGGATGAATTATGTATAATAATAATAATTTTTAAATTGTTTTGACCTTGTTTTATTTTTTGTTTTATTTCGAAAAAGAAGTTATTTAAAAATTAAACGTAAAATTTCCATAGGTACCATTGAATTACTCACAATTTTAATTGACGATTAAATATAGGTCATAGGTGGAATCGGGTAGCGGCATTTACTTTTACTACCGATGTCCACAGTATAACGACGTATGGAGGCTGGTACATACTTTGCTTTTAAATCTAGCCTATTTGAAATACTTGTTATTAATTTAGAGAATAAAAAGCGTTCTGCCGCCATTTCGCACGGGTTATTTCTGGACCTCGACAACAGCGCCACCTACCGGGTCCAATTGCAAATCTAAACCATTCTCGAATCAACTTAACTATACACACAAAATTTCATCAAAATCCGTTTAGGAGGAGTTCAGTCACATACACGCGGACAGAAGAGTTACATATATAAAGATAATCGATCTGTCACCTCATCAGTGCCCTTGTAGCGACATCGACTAGTTTGGGCTTCACGGTCTTTCATGTAAAAAAGTGCTCGTAATTTGTCCCTTCACGATTTTCTGAAGGATGTGGTCCATAGAGATTTGTCTCTATAAATATTTCCTCGGTTTTACAGCCCTGTGAATTATTTAGACATGACAGGAGACACGACGGTATGACTTTGGTCCTTTCAGACAGAGCAAAGCCCTAGTGTGGGACGCTACGAGTGAAGACACTTTGGCGATCTCTCATGTAAGATATCTCGATTAGAGCTGGGACGACATCGGAGACGGCTAACTGATTAAATTGCGCAAATATGATTCTCTAAGAGATGACTATATATGTTTTCCATTTGGCGTAGAGCCTTTCGGTTCGTAGGTTCCACGTGCGGTGAAGCTCCTAAAGGAACGTTATTGGTTAGAGGGCTGGTTCTTGTCTCTTATTTTTTAGTATTAACATTCAGTGTTCTTAGCCCTATACCGTGGAGAGTTTATGTATAATAATTTTAGATTTTGTTTTCGTGTTTGTTCGCGACGGCGAAAAGTGTTTAAAAAACGTAGTGAAAAGTGAAACAATATTAGAAGTGTAATTAAGAAAAGTATTTGTGACAAACTTAAGTAAATGGTGTAATGATATAATTTTGCAACATGTTTACAACCTTAGTATTACAGTATAGAGTTTGGTAATAGCTAAGAAAATAACTCTTATTTGTACAAACAAAAGTCGACCAATCAGAGCGCGACACGTTATAGAACATTCTAGAAATTATTAACTAACTGCGTAATATTTAGTCCCGAAAATTATGTAAATAATTTTTATGCTCTAAATTGTAAACATGGTATTGAATTAGATTAAGGTTTATAGATTAAGAAAATAAAAGAATATTTAGCGTAATGAAACTTATTTCCTACTTATAGTAAAATTAAAGAATTAATGTACCCAAATAATTTGAAAATTTGGGATATTTTGGTTAATAACTTTTACATTGTTAATATATTAAGAAACATTTATGATATTCTAATAGAGAACTAATATACCGATTTAACAATGTATAGTACTTTAGCGTAAGAAGTAATCGTGTATAGAAAAAATTGTAATTTAAGGCGTCGTCCTAATTCAACGCGATTACGCGATCATCTAAGCGATGCGACCATCGCGTGCTCGCGCGATATAAAAAACTGGGTGTCCTAATAGAACGCGAATACGCGCGAATTGATGATGCGAGTGGCCGCGGGTTCCACTTCGATTCGCAGTTTGCGTATGGCATTGGCGCTAAGCACAGTGGCGTAGCTACCCAGGGGCTAGGCGGGGCAGTGCCCCGGGGCCCCTAAAGGGGCCCCTCGGCCTCCAAGAACGAAATTCGAAAAATTATGTGCTATTCCAGTTGTATAAAGAATTTTCGAGTTTTAAGTTTTTGGCCCCTGACCGCGAACGGCTCGAATTGAAATCACAAAAATTACTCCCACTTCCAGAAAATAAATAGAACATTGTTGAAGATAATTGTCTACTTCGTCTTATTGTCTTTTTTATATAGAAGAGAGAGACAAACGAGCATGCGTCTCACCTGATGGAAAATGTCGACCACCGCCTGTTAACAGGGTGGAGGGTATATTGATTGTGAAATTCACCACGTATCGGTCTCATTTCCCACAAAGCACATTGCGACCCATTTCGTTTTTTCATTGCTGTCAAGACCAGCAGAATAGACCATGTATATATTACCAGAAAGCAAAAACTGGGCGTTTCTGACGTCCATGCTTAGCCAGTGGCGTAGCTATGTAACCAAGGGCCCCGGGGCAAAAATGAAATTGGGGCCCTATTTAAACTAAACTAAATACTTTAAAGGTGCAAAACTACTTCATCATCAGCTCCTTGTCGCCCACTGCAGGGCATAATAAAGTAAAGCTACGCGAAATTCCGCTCGAGATTAATACTGCTCGTGGCAAGTAGAGCAATAAGACAAAGGTGACCCCTGCCACGCTATCCGTGAATTTCTACAACATTCTTCGACAGACTTCGTTAACGTTAATTCGAGCGTTAACGAAGTCCACTAGGTACCATCTGAAGACGGCGAAGCCCACCTTGCTCTTTCTAACCGAGGCAAAGGTGTCCTCTCCGGTCAATACTTCTCTCCTATCCGGGGTACAAATTATAACACCTTTGTGCCTCGGGCTGGAGTTTGCGTATATGTCAGAGAGGACATCTGTTTTCGACGCCTCGGCAGTCTTGAAGTTCAGCGACGACCATCCTCGGGTCTACGGGTGCCTCTATAGGTAATACCGACACAGACCAACTCTTCGACCACGTCCAAATCGCTGCAGACTCCGTGCTACAACAGGTCCCGTCTGCAGAGATCGTGATCCTTGGTGATTTTAACGGCCACCACGCTGAATGGCTTGGTTCTCGTTGAACCGTTCATGTGAGAAGATCTGTTTATGACTTTGCCTTGGCATATGTTTCGACACAAATGGTGACTTCACCTACGCGGATTGGAGGTGGAGGATCGTGCACCTTCCCTATTGGACCTTCTGCTGACCTCTCATCCGGACGGATATCAGGTCTCCGTCGACTAATAGCAGAAACAAGAAGTAGCTGAATATAGAACATAGTGAATAGTAGCTAGCAACATAGTAGCTGAAAATAGCAGCTACACAAGTGATAGTAATAGCTAGTTGTACAGCATAGTAGCTGATAGTAGTAAGTTACTACCGAGCAATTTAAAGAAATAGTCAACTGAAGAAATTGTCTGAAAAATATAGTGACCAACCGATAGTGAACAACCGATATAGAACAACCGTAGTTGAACAACCGTATTCAACAACCGTGGTCAATAACCAATAGTCAGAAGATTTCCGCCGAAAAGTTGAGTAGTCGAACCGCTGATTTTTGATGATTTTGATTTAATCTCAGTCCACATTACCCCAGCTGCACCCACAAAGACGGCAGTAGAAGTATCCTCCGGAACCTATAGGTGTAGGACGTGAGCGACTTGCGGAGTACTTTCGATAACACTTACTCCCGAGTTTCGCCCGTCCGGCACAGTGTTTTATATAATACATTGTATATTTTTATGTAAACAAAAAAGAAATTATCATTATAAAAATTTAACTTCATATTTACTACAATTACTGCAAACATTACTAGATACCTATACGAAGAAAGTGTATAAAGCTCTTGTAACTTTTTCAATCTTAGCTTTTTGCGAACCCGCTTCTACTAAGTAGTTATCTCATTAAAAACTTAGTTAATCGTCGTTTAAATTCGTCGTCTACAGAATTCACTTTATAATTTCATCAGCTTTTTTGTTTGATATTTTCATTCCTGTTACATTAAGTTGTGTATACATTTAAATAAAATTAAAGTGTATGTCAGTAAAATCTAAATTATTTCCGAATATAGTTGAGGGGAGTAATTGGATTCCATTTAGACATGAATATTCATTTTAAAAATATTTGTCTGTTTGGGCTAATCTTTGGAATGGCTGAACCGATTGCAATGAAACTTAACAAACTGATAAAGAGCAATGCAATGCAAACCCGACTTCAATATAAAGTATTAAGAATAACTAAAAAACTATTAGTCAAACCTTAATTAAATTTATATGGGATATGAAACACCAGCTTTCAAATAAAAAAATAATTATTGAAATCGGTTCATCCAGAAAAAAGTTATGAGGTAACACACATAAAATAAACATACAGTCGTATTGAGTAACTCCTCCTGTTTGAAGTCGGTAGAAAAAAAGAAATATTGATAAAGTAAATGGTCTTTAATCTTAAATATAAATAACGCCACATTTATAAATCTTACCCAGGGAATGCCAGGTCGGGTTGCTTGTATTTTAATAAATGTAATATTCACATGATGTTACATTAACGTCCTATCACCCATATTATTAAAAAAAAGTAGTATAAAATTAGTCTTAGGTTTAATCTATTGTTAATTTTAATTAAGAAGTTCCGTGAAAAATATGCAAACTAAAACGTAAAGTGTGGAAATTGACAGTAAATGTCAAATATCACGTGGACTATAACGCCAGATGAGGGACTTTTTCGTGACAACGGTTCTTATCTGGACTCGAAACTATCAATAAACCACGTGTTGTAATAAGACCGTTTCAGTCCTTTGGTGGACTTAGGTAAACGCTGGATGCTATTTCTCCCGCTTAATCCAAATCAGTCAAGGGAACTGACTAATGTGTCATGGAGCTGGAGTTGAGATAACCAATATATTCATTCATTCATTACAGCCTGTCAAAGTCCACTGCTGAACATAGCTCTCTCTATGAATTGCCTATCAAGGGGATATTTGCCATAGTTGCAAAATTTGGCAGGCGATAAACGCGATAAAATCCGTAAAATTAGTTTTATTCCATGTGCAATATTCGCGTAAATATAAGAAATCATGATATAGTAAACATTTTAAGTTAACCTGATGATTCCGATAAATTCCGCTCTCACAGAATACATACATACATACATATAATCACGCCTCTTTCCCGTAGGGGTAGGCAGAGACCACTTTCCACTTGCTACGATCCTTACATACTTGTTTCGCTTCGTTCACTTTCATTATTCCTTCATACATGCTCTTCGGTTTAGGTACTCTTGACCTGGCCTTTTTCAAGACGTCCCTGATTTGGTCGAGAAACGTCCTCCTAGGTCTACCCTTCCAACACTTTCATTCACACTGCCTTATACACTTTTTCGTCAATCGTTCTTCATTCATTCTCTCGACATGGCCAAACCATCTCAGCATACCTTTTCAATTTTTGTCACTACATCTTCTTTCAAACCAGCTTAATGCTGCTGTGTTTCGTATGGTGAGTGTAGAGTGTAGAGAACTAGAGACCCTTTTTACTGGAAAAGGAGCATTCTATCTTAGTCCTCATGGCTGACAAACGCATCTGCATTTTGATTCGCAAACGAGGATAGATGTAGTCTATGGGCCACAGCAACCACTTACTTACATCAGCTGGACTGGGTGCTCGCTTGTCACCCTCATCGTATAAAAAAAAGCGCTAATGACCGAATCTTTCTACAAAAGGCGCATATCGAGCTTTAGATTAATTATGGGTGCGAATTAACGCGGTACACGGTATCGTCAGAGCTGACTATGAGAATTGTCATGATGTTACGTTATATCCAAATGATCCGAGAGATGATTCTCGTTTAAATGAGAAATCTCGCTTAAACGAGAATCATCTCTCGGATCAATCTAAGTAAAATACTTAGATCGACAATGAGTAGAAGTGTGAAAGGTGCGAGATATCTGGATCATGATGGGCAATTCATTTACCAAGCTTGGCGGTAAGGTAAAGTAAAGTAACAGCCTATATACGTCCCACTGCTGGGCACAGGCCTCCTCTCATTTCTGTGAGGGTTTTAGGACAAGGAAAAGACCGCCGCGCTGCCTCAATGCGTGTTGGCGAACTTCACATGTCTTCAAAATATATTTTTTCTTATTTCTCAAACATGCAGGTTTCCTCACGAAGTTTTCCTTCACTGCCGAGAACGTGGTAAATCAGCACTTAAAATTGCAATAACTATAATAAAATTTCATTGGAGCCGGCGGGTATCGAACCCGGGTTGCTCGCGTACTGTGAAATTTACAGCGAGCCCCTGAGCTACCACGGCTCTGCGATTGGCGGTGGCAATTATAATTAAAAAAAACCTTTTTACAACGGAACAGTCCCAAGTCTACCATCGAACTTTAGCGGGCTGTTGAAGGAGATGAAGATAAGAATAACGCCGTTTGAGAATATATACTACAAATTAACGCAAAAATAAGATATTAATGTTGAGTCAACTAAATTTAATTTAAACTAATTATACAGTCTAGACTTAAAAAGGTTAGTTCGCGAAATTCTTATCATTCAAATTAGAATTTGATTACACTTTGTAATATTAATGCTGAACATTCAATGCTGAGATCATTAATTCTTTTTACTTAAAAATATTTTTCGTAGTCATGTAATGATTCTTAATTAAGATATGGATATAATTAAATGTAAAATATTTGAGTTATTAAGAAAAAATTATATAAAACGACGATAATTATTATATGTAGTTCTTTTACGTGGTAGAGCCATGCTGCAGCTATATTAGTAGTATAGTTGTAGTACGAATGGGTCGGCTCGACCGGGGAAGGACCACGCTCTCGCAGAATACCAGCGTAAAATAGCAGCTTAACACTGCTGTGTTTCGTATGGTGAGTGTAGAGAACTCGAGACCCTTTTTACTGGAAAAGAGGCATTCCATCTTAATCCTCACGGTGACAACGCATCTGCATTTTGATTCTTTTTTGAAGATAGATGTAGATGTCTATGGGTCACAGCAACCACTTACCATCAGGTGGACTGTGTGCTCGTTTGTCACCCTATACTATAAAAAAAAAGTTAGATATACTTCAAATAAGTAAAGGACCGTTATAGAAATAAAGGCCTAACATTGAAGGTATCGACAATAATAATATGTTTATTGTATATGTTATATTAAATGTCAATAAGAAAATAGCCAGCTTTTTGGTTTTCTACAGGATGCATTTCGGAGTGTGTGCGCAGGAGTTGCATAACATAATTTCTCCCTCTCTCTTCTACCATTGGACAACCAGGCGCTCGGCCAGTCTCCACCCTTTCGTTGTCGACTTACCACGCATTCGAACCAAATGGTTTGCTTCATCGTTCATAATGCGAACAGCAGAGGAGTGGAATAAGTTGCCAGCATTCATCTTTCCATCCTATTACATTGTGGGCATCTTCAAGGCAAGAGTTAACAGGCTTTTGTTAAGTCAGTGCGCTTTACCATCATGGGCTGCATCACGACTTACGATTAGGCTGAGAATAGTAAAAAGAAACTGAAGATTATCTGGCTAAATTTACACAGTTCAAACACATAAGCTATTATGTGGAAATTGATTTATTCTTTTTAACCCCCGACGAAAAAGAGGGCTGTTATAAGTTTGACCGCTATGTAAGTATGTCTGTCTGTCTGTGTGTCTGTCTTTGGCACCATAGCTCTTAAACGGGTGAATCGATTCAGATTAAGTTTTTTTTTGTTTGTAAGGTGACTTGATCGAGTGTTCTTAACTATGATTCAAGAAAATCTTTTCAGTCTTTTGAAGATCATCAGCTCATTTTGTTTCGGGGTTTTTATAATTTTAAATAAGTTATTATTTAATAAAATCGTTATTTACTTCAAATTTTTATTTTAATGTATAAAATAACAGTATATAGCCGTTTCCTTTTTCGAGAAAAACTGGTGCTATATTTTTTACAATTGCGCCGATATAGTTCCCTTAAGATCATAACAAAACTTTCCTGTTGGAATTTTATAAAATGGCAATTTCCAATATTGAATCCCGTGAATGAAGAGCATTCGCAAAGAAAATTTTCGATACAAGAACATTTTCTTTTCATGTGACTAGTTCGATTGTAACACGCCGTAGTTGAATTGCTTTTAAAAGTCAATATGTTTCATATTATATGTTTCATTTGATATTATTCACATTGTCATGTACACTTAAAATATTTGTAATATACTTGGTTTAGCGGGTGTGCTTGACTCCTGAGTGAAACCTACTTTAAGTTATTATATTTATTTATAGATTTTGACAGTATTTTATATCACAATGTGAAATTAAAGATCCATGTAAAATTTTATGATTAATATCTATGGTGCTATAAACATATAAAACATCAAATATTGTGATAATTGATTCTATGGTGCTATAAACATATATAAAACATCAAATAATATCCAGCATACAGTAATGATTCTCTCTCTTTTTTCACACACACTCACTTTCCATCTCTCTTGCTCTCTTTTGGCAACCTGTTTTAAACTGACAAGAAGATTGATGGACTGACACCACTGTACTGGTAGTGCACCTATTATCAGTCTTTTATTTAATCTGTGGGATTTGGGTATGAATTTTTTAAATTATTGATTTGAGTTTGAACTTTTCGCTATCAGTTGGTAGTTGTATTGCAATGTAAAGATCTAGCGCGTTATGGTTGACTTTTGGAGAAACAGTTCGCCCCATCACCGTTTCATTTCCATTTTTTTTTATAGGAGAGGGGGCAAACGAGCGTACGGCTCACTTGATGATAAGTGACTATCGCCGCACATGAACAACTGCAACACCAGGGGAATTGTAGGTGCGTTGCCGGCCTTTTAAAAAGGAGTAAGCTCTTTTCTTCATGGTCCCTAAGTCGTATCGGTCCAGAAAAATCGCCGGTGGTAAGCTATTCGATTAAGAGGTCATACGCGGAAGAAAACTCATAGTGAAACGTACAGTGGTGGACCGCCAAGCATCCAGATGGTAAGGCGAATCGGGAATTTTGCCGCGATGTGTGTTCGTGAAATTTGGCGGCTGGGATTAATCCGAAAAATTCCTCAGAGCACTCCCCATGGTAGATGCGAAAGAAAATGCAAAGGGATGCAACATCGCTCTTCATTAATAAGTAAGTACATCATTAGTAAGTACTATTGTATAACATTTAGTAGTAGGTATGTTTATAAGAATTTATTTTCATATTCTGTGATTAAATAGATAACAAGTTTGCTTTGCTACGATTATCTAAAGAAGTTTACAAGTTAAATTTATAGTCAAAGACTTCTTTTAAGATATTCTCATTAAAACTGATTATTATAACATCTAATTAGAAGAATTAATTCTAAGGAAAAATATTAAATTTTAACTGTTTTCACTTACAAAGAAGTTTATATTATACGAGTACTATATTATTTAGAATCTAGATTATAATAGTTTATGTGGTTATATTGATTGAATACCAAATATTACAGAGATAATTAAGTAATAGGTATTAATGTTTTTATTGTTTTAAGGATATAAGGTAATAATGAATACATAGAAGCTAGCTTAAGTTTGTGTTATGATTGTTATTTTTTACAGTTCATAAAGTTTTTTTAAAGTTGAATTTATATAGCTAACTTGGTAGTTAGCTTAAATTTTTAAACTGAAATAATAATAGATACTTATTTTAGAAATAAGGACAAAAAGTAGGTGCTTCAAAATTGTGCAAAATTTACTTTGTTTTTTGTGCCAAATTACACAGTAAAAGACTTAAAATATAAAAAAAAAATGTTTTATTATTTTATTCAATACAGACGAAATACATAAGAATGAAATATTTAGGTAGATATTTGATAAAATACAGACTCATAACAAAATGTGACATCAGTACTAGAACAATATAAACTTTAAAAGTAAACAGACTTATGTCATATACGTCATTTTTAAACGTTAAAAAAATAATTAAAAAACAAAATCTCTTCTAAATACCATTTGTGTATCAATAATCAGTTCATCAACTATTCCTACAACTTTGTTCCAAAAGGCTAGACATCGTCAACCCTAAGTCGACAACCTGAGGATTAAGCAACAATGAGAGCAGCTCATCGGTGCCAGTACAACGATGAGAGCAGAACTGTTATGGCGATTGCTAATCACATGCGATGGTATGTTGCAATCTGGTATATCGCAATGCGCTGGGATAGCGACATACCATCGCTACTTGCAGGTATATGTATACGTGATTAATGCAAAATTTTATAACCTAATAATAGTGATATTAAATATAACGTTAATAGCGAAATTATATCATAAATTTTAATAATGTCCTCCAGACCGAATTTCAGTCACGGCGGCCCGTCTCAACAGAGACCCTTTTTACTGGAAAACAGGCATTCCATCTTAGTCCTCAAGGCTGACAACGCATCTGCATTTTGATTCACAAACGCGGGTAGATGTAGATGTCTATGGGCCACAGCAACCACTTACCATCAGGTGGACTGTATGCTCGTTTGTCACCCTATTTCTATAAAAAAAAGACTAGCCATCTGTGCAGGACAGGATTATAGTGCCCGAGTGTATGAGCCAGCACACGTGCACTCTTTGTTCCGAGAGAGATCAGGCGCAGGACCAACTGCTTTATGTGCTTTCCGATGCACGGAGATGAAATACTGGCGGTGTTCATGACTCCGGTCTGCTGTTGAGAATTTCTTGACAGAAAAACTCAACAAATGGTTTAGGCCCGACCCGGGATTCACACAGCAACCGCGTTTACAACCACTAGACCAACGAGGCAGTCAAAATTGGTAATTGTAATATAAATATTATAGCGACAGAAAATAAAAAAAGAAAAAATAGAAAATATAAAAAATCTTAATCTGTTACAAATGCAATAAAAATAAACGTAGGTACAATAACTTTTTTTATGACCGTTTCATTAGTGGCATTGTTTTCTACACGGGTATGTTTGCCGCTCGTAAGCTATGCAAAATTTATAGGCTGTAAAGTGATTGCCATTCACGCATGATAACTACTATTCTGTTTATATTTTGTGTTTGAGGAAATTTCCATTGTTAATACATATTTACAAGTTATATTCATAAAGTCCTACCTACTAGAGATGCGCAAAATAGTGCGTTTTAAAGTGATGTAATATGACATTACATTTCGTACCGAGGAATGTAACGTTATACCATGACTCCAAACATAACGCGAAATGACGCGCCACAGGATGGCTATTGTAATGAAATGCTCGCGTTGTAGAAGATATGCTTGCGTTGTGATGTGACAATCGCCAAACGCAATGCCCTCGCTATTCGCTACTGCGCCGGAATGTACACTTGGTCTTGTTATGATCATAAAGGCGATTTTTCTTCATACTTTATCCCAATCTACTGAACTATCAATCAAAATGGCATTCCGGGCTTATGACTGGCAATAAACATAGATTGCAATATTGATTATTGACCAATACTATGAATACTGGCGTATTTAAAAATCGATTTTATATACAGTGATTGTGGTTTTTAATTGGTTTTATATTATGTTTTTTGTTTTTCTTTTAATACCTAATAGTTTTTTTTTTCATTTACATAGTATTTACATTTTTAGTGACAGCTACTAAATAATAATTGTGATAGTTTTTTTGTCTCCACATTCAAGAAAGTGATAGAGACAGCACGAGACGTAACGGCATCATAAAATTGAGTAGCGTTTGAATATTTGGGCAATAGAGCCATACGCTGTTACTAATAAAAATATTTAAAACATCTGTTTAACAACTGTGTACTTATACATTGTTTAAGCTAGGATAAGAGTTACACACACCTTTACCAATAACAGATGTATAAGCGTTGTATAGTTATACACTCGCAAAACAAAACCATTGGCAACATTCATCGAAAACGTTTTGAAACTAAATTGTCAAATTGTAGAGACATTTTGAAAACACATAAACAGCTTATAAATTCTCTTTTGTAATTAGTAACACATAAATTTAGCCCAAAATATTGTTAAATTGAATTTAGAATAATCTAATGTTTTATGCGATAAAACTAAACATTATTTTGATAAAGCCATATTATCATCGTAACAAGTTTATGAACGTACCTTTCAGACAGTTTGCAATTCAATCGTCAATTTGGTGTTTGGATTTTATAATTCGTTAGTTGCTACTATATTTTTAAAACATCGCTATAATTGTGTAATAATGGCTAATAGTAATGGAAACTTTGTCAAAAGAAAACGATCTGCAAATTGGGATGCATTAGAAAGGTAAGATAGAATTTTACTAGAAAAACATTTGCAACTACTGTTTTCCAATATGGTCACAATTTGTAATCGATCTTTGTATATTATCTTTCAGAGTTTATTAAAAGTTGTATGATGGAGTATGTATCTATAATAGAAAATAAAAACACGGATACAAATACTAATAAAAGTAAAACCATTGCTTGGCAAAAGTGATGAAAAGGTTTGTAAAATACCATTTTTATGAATATTTTTCACGTTTCTTGTATGCAAATTGTGATTGAGACATTTTAGTTTTAGTAAATTGAATAGCCGGGTAAGAGAATTAGCTGAAGTAAAGCAACAGTGGCGCACTATGAAACTTGATGCAAAAAAACATGTCACAAGTAAAGACATCTATCAAATGTACTGGTGGAGGCCAAAACCTCTTAGCCCAGACCCGAAACCACTGATATTTTGAGCATGATTCCACAGGAATTTGAGACGGATTCAATGTCTTCGACAGTGACAGCATAACAGTGAGCGATACTATATTTTTGTAATTATTTTGTCTTAACACTAACACAATGTTAAGTATCAGAATGAGTATGTTGTCTTATGATTATGACATCAATGTGTGATATTCTATTTTATTTCAGAATCCAGAGATTCAAAGCCAGGAGCAGTCCTTTGTCAATACAATAACACAAGAGTATGTTATCACTCCAGGAGATAATAATGAGAATGTGCAAGAGGTTTGTTAATTTAAATTTGTTGATTGAATTTACTTTGATTAATAACTTTTGAATTTTGAATGACTTTTGCTAATATTTCAGAATATTACACCACTACCTTTTAAGATGCAAACTGAAATAAATAGAACAAAACGGAAACTAACATTCAATGATGTGAATGATAGTAAACACACAGCCAAACGTGAGGTAAAATGAAATTTAATTTAATTTTAATAAAAGTTTAATTTAAGTTTAACAAAATAATGGGATTAGTGATTTGTGATTGATAATAACATATTTTTTTCAGGAAAGAGACTTAACCAGAGAGCGCAATCATGTTCTTGTCACTTGCATAAAGGAGGAACATAATTTAAAAATGAAAAATATGATAGAAGCTCATAGTTTTATTAAAGAGGAACACAATTTAAAAATCCAACAAATGTTATTGGAAAAAGAAAACATGTTGCTTCAAGTTGAAAAACTAAAATTAGAAATTTTATTTTTAAAATCAAAATTACCAAAATAATATATTTTTGTAACTAAAAGTGTGTTTCAATGAATAATCTCCTTGTTTCTTGACCAGATCGGCCATCAAGACCTTCCCTTAGCATTTGTTGGTCACCATTATCTTCAGATATGACTGGTTCAAGGAAATCAATGCCTTCATTCATTTCAATGGCAATATTGTGTAATATCGCAAGCGCAACAATGTATAATTTTACATTTTCCAGTGACACACTAAACCCAAGTAATAGACATCGGAACCTCTGTTTCCAAACTCCGAAACACCTTTCAATTGTATTTCTTGTCAATATATGCGATTTATTATAAGATTCCTCCTTAGCGATACGGGGATTCTGGACTGGTGTAAACAAATAATTTGTCAAACCATAGCCAGAATCTCCTAGTAAACGAGCATGAAATTCTCCATTTTCAAATCGTTGTCGGATTCGGCTTTCCCTGAATATTCTTGCATCATGTGTGCTGCCCCTCCAGTGTGCCACTATGTCCCTTATCTTTAATTGAGCATCACAAACTACCTGGACATTTAAGGATGAAAACCCCTTTCTGTTTATATAATATTGAGCACTATCGCCTCCGACTTTTTTAATCTTTACATGCGTGCAATCGATAGCACCAATCACTTGCTTAAAGCCACAAATGTTTCTAAATCCAGAAACCACATGTTCTTGCTCTTCTAAAGTACTAGGCATGCGTATAAATTGTGCCGCTTTACTTGCCAAAGCAAGAGCTACTCTTCGGCATATATTTGTGATGGACTGTTGGCTAAGTCCATGAATGTCTGCTGCATCATCTTGAACTTCTTGCCTAGCCCACGTTCTGAGAGCAGTACAAACCTGAAGTTCCACAGACAGCCCGCCACCACTAGCTTGTAGTTCGATGTCACGCTGAACTAACTCAACTATTTTTCTCATATATATTTTACTGAATCTGTATTTCATTCGAAAATCCTTTTCTTGTAGAGTAAAGGGATCGAAACGTTTTTTGTAAAATTTTCTTTTCTTGGTGGTTCCTCACGGTCGATTTCATCAAAATATCGAAATATTGTAAATAATCCATTATTTTCAAAACGCCACACGTCAAATTGAGGTTATACGTCTTAAACAAAGGTTGAGAACTGTATAACGGTTGCGTAATTTCCATACAATTTAAACACTCGTTATAACAGATGTATACAACTGAACTGTCAAATATCGTTTATTGGTAATGTTAGCGTTATAACTCTGGTATACGTCGTGTAAATCTTTATTAATAAGGCTGCTAAAGTGCGAGAGTCATGATTTAAAACATCACTAGGCGGTCCGCGGTGTCAATAAAACGTTAACCTTATTACATGAATGATACGGTTCTAATTCTAGATAATAGCTATTTCTTAGCCAGCCCACCGGCGCATGCTCCTTCTCGCTTACACACACAGCGAAAATTAACGAGATAATACGGACACCGAACAAAGCACTGCGCGTCATGTTTGAGTTTAATGTGCTATGTTTGATTTGGTCGAGTCATGTGTAATGCTACAGTACGCGGTCGGGTTATATGACGCGTAATGCAACAATCGCATTACTTACACAAGTCTACTACCTACCACAAACATATTCTCAGCCTTATCTATCGGCTGTTTCCATGCCTCATAGTTTAACGCTGTGTGGTGCGTAACTGTATCTGATTTTATAAGTGTTTTATAGGGACTTCGGAAAATTTTCGAAAAATCTGGAAAAACTTAAATATTATCTATACCACTAAGGAAAGCAGAAACCGCACATCTTGCCTGGTCATATCCAGCAATTGACTTTATACGAGTCTGTAAGGATACTTCCTTAATTCGCCACTCTAACCAGTGGCGGTCTCCCTACACTGTACTGGAGGACTCGATGATCGTTAAACCTTTGAACCATTTTGCTTAACGTTGGGATATGTCAGTAAATCTTGTTCGACTGCAAATGTCCTCCTTGTGTTGAGGGAACAAACGAGCATGCGGCTCAACTGATGGTAAGTGACTACCGTAACCCATGAACAACTGCAACACTTGCAGGTGCATTGCCGGTCTTCTGAATAAAAGTAGGCTCTTTTATTAAAGAGCCTTAACCGGTTTCGATCAGGACCGCCAACTACCGTCGGCGATTTTACAAAGAAGTTGGCGAGGAAGAAAACTGCTTACTGCGAAACATCTCGAGCTATTTCTTGAGTCATTTTGAGCTTATATATAGCGACTTACGGAACGGGTCGTCACTAGCAATACGCAACCAAGAGCTTGTATTGTGCTATAAGGATTCTAGGGACGTTGAAACTTATTACAATATTATATTATATTGTTATAAATATATTTGTCTTAGATTGCAGCCATATAATAGCGACCTAACCGTGCAATGGCGGTGTAAGAATATCCACTACCCCATATCATCCAGTGGGTGTCGTAGGAGATGACAGAGGGAAACTATGAAGATGGAGAGCAGCGTCTTCCTAATAACGACTAAAAATAAAAAACTACGGTACCAACCCGCTTGTCGACTGAATATTGTGTAGATTGCCTCATAGAAAAAGGCCTGTGTTCAGCAGTGGACTTTAATAGGCTGTAAAAGAAAGACCTCACGGTCTCTGATAGAAAACGATTATACTATTTTGTATACATCACAGATATAAATTATAAAATACCTAGGCCCGCAAAGGGCACATACGTCAGAGGTGCATTGCAAGGAAACATTTGGTACTACGATAGCTAATCCGCTTGGAAAGTGTGGCTAACATAGTAAATCTTACTTAAAATAAGAGAGGTACATGACCTGCAGATGGTATAACAAAGAAGTACGAAATTGTAGGTATTATAAGATGTGTCGCGGCCGGTGTGGAGGATTGTAAGCGACGTGCATGAATTGTTAACTGTTGGTGCGGTGTGTACTATACACCATGACATCTTATCAAGTCTGAATGAGAAATGTCACATGACTGGCTTGAGGAACTATGGAAGCGCATCAAATGCCTAATTTAAGTCAAATGTTTTTAAATAAAAAATAAATACTATTAATAGTTTTCCAAATTGATCTAAGTTCTATTAAGTACAACTAGTGGTGGACCGATAGTTATTCGACCGTAATTTATAAAAAAATTAGTTTTGTATATTAAGTCAGCTGTATTTCACTTTCGATTGCACTGCAAATAAAACAAATTAAAAATATGAGCAGTACCTATTTAACTTCAACAAACAACATAATATAATGCATGCAATATATGCGTAATTACTCTGAGAAGCGACATTAATTTATGTGTTTGAGATTGACAATATGAAAGTAAGCAATGTATGTTTTATTTATATTATTTAATTTAATGTTGGTATTGGTAACACATACTTAAATAAATTTTATCTTTCTACACTCCTCAATATAAACTTTTACTATACCAAACCTCACACTCCCCAGTGCACGCAATGTGCTGAAAAAGGTGTAAAATGTTTCCTTTTCACCTATGTTTGATAGATTGGAATACAGACGATGGAGCATCGTGTCTCGATAAAGTTTTTTTTTTATAGAATAGGGTGACAAACGAGCACACAGTCCACCTGATGGTAAGTGGATGATGTGGCCCATAGACATCTACATTTATTCTCAATTAAAAATCAAAAAGCAGATGTGTTGTCACCCTTGAGGACTAAGATGGAATGCCTCTTTTCCAGTAAAAAGGGTCTCCGGTTCTCTACACTCACCATACGAAACAGCAGCATGAAGCTGCTATTTTACGCTGGTATTCTGTGAGAGCGTGGTCCTACCCCGGTCGAGCCGACCCATTCGTGCTACAACCATAATATAGATGCAGCGTGGCTCTACAATTCACTACTGAGTGGGGTATTTGTGCATACTTCGGGCAATGAATGCCACTTGCGTCATAATTGTGAACAGTCGCTGTTGGGAGAACTGGTCTGCTCGAGCTATACACTGATAAATAAATTATTGCATATCACATTAAGAACAAAGAAGTCAATGTAAAGCAACAAGCAACGTAATCATTTTCAATAACATAACAACAGACAGATCAAAACACAAATTGTAATCCCAGCCGCGTAAGTAATTTATGACACTTTTGTTTTAATCGCCGAAGTAGGGTCGTTTAGTCAGTTGGCGACCGATTAGTGGAGTACTCAACTTTACGTCAATATTTAAGTACCACATATCCATAGCACAGTTATTGGAATTATTTGACAGGGTCCTAGATATTGTAGTTATATTTAAAAATAAAAACTAATACTAATAAATAAACCTAAGTGTATGGAAACGTTTGCGATTACATCGTATTATGATCACCTAATTTTAACATAACTTGTATATTATGTTATTGTTATATGAATACAAGTAAAATGTATGCATCTTAAAATTATAGATTTAAGTATTTTTAAATTTACACAGAAGTTTAGATAGTTACATCGCTAATAGATATATTACTTTTACATCCATCAAAAAAATACTTTAGTTTTTTAAAAAATTACGACATCTAAAAATATGACATTAATTTTATACAGAACATAATTCAAAAATCATTACAACAGCTATCAAGTTTACATAACAAAACATTAATTTATTTAAACATTGAACAGAAAATTAACTTTGCTACCGAAAAAAAAACAACAACGAAATCTATTACTGATGTGTTACAACTACAAAATATGAAAAATTTATTGACACAGTAAATTTAAGTATGAAAAAAATGTAATCTATCATTTATTTCACAAATTTTTGCAGGACACAGTAATAAAAATAATATAAAACTATAACTGAACAAAAGTAAATACAAAATCGTCTTAATAAATTTAAAATATTCCATTATGCTTGCATTTTTTTAATACAGTAAAAAAAAAATTAAAAAATCAATTGAATCGTGAAGTATCTTTTAAAATTTCAACTTATCATGTGAAATACAGAATTTCAATACAAAATTAAAAAATATAATAGTAAAAACAACATAAACAATCTCAAATTAATAAAGTTTTATATAGAATTAAAAATCACACAGGTGTGAAGTTACCTCTTAATTTCGTCTTTGTTCTTTTGGGCTACACTGCTGCTGGTAGCGGGTGCTGCCCGTTGGACTAAAATTTCTTCTATTTTTCGTAAATGGATGGGATACTTTTATCTTCATGCCTTGGTTGTTTTCAATAACCTTTCTTCAAATTATTATCTTCTTTAGTATCTTTTTAAATAATTTCCTCAAAAAATATGCAATATTGTGGCCTTTTCTTATATGTCATATTATAGTTTTCTTGTTATGTGCGGTATTGTCTCAATTCGGTAAATTACTTTTTATTTTAATTTAAGTAATTTTGCTGGCCGTGGCGGTGCGCATGCATTATCGTAGCGCACCGCCTGGTAGGGTCGCCATGTAACATTTGAAGGTGTCAAATGAAAAGGAGACGTGTTGCTCAGTTTAATACTTTAATAATACTGCTCTAATTATTCTTATTTAACACTAATATAAATTGTCGTGGGGCTACACGACACTACAAGGGGTCTCGGGATCTCCATTTAGAACGCAACCGGGGCCCTCTCTCGCTTTTCTTTATTAGATCACGTCCCGGGGGCAGGCCTTTCTGCCCCCAGCACCTTCGCAGTGCTATCACAATGTCTCGGGACGGGAAAATTAACTATCCACAATATAATTGGTAAGTGAAAGGTACAGAACTGCAAAAAGTTAATTAAATAATAATGATTTCTTATATTTACGCGAACACTACACATTGAATAAAACTATTTTTACGGATTTTATCGCGTTTAATTTACTATTTTAATTCCCGACGTTTCGGGTGCTTTACAGCACCCATGGTCACGGGGGGGACTGAGATGTTTGACGTCCCAATGTCATAGTTAGCCCTATGATATATAGCTAGTTACAAGTTGTGTTCAAAACGAGACGTGAGTTGTTTTCTTTATTTTGAATTTTATTTGGATAAAGATCATTCTGTCGGAAAAAGGTAAAAGCTATGTTTTTTATATGTATTTTATAAGCTAGTGCCCATGGGCTACTGCAGCCCGTGGGCACCAGCTGTCTACTTCAAACAAGTTACAGGTGCATTGTCGTGTCTGTGGATGAAGACGGATTGCCTCGGTTTGTGACTATACCAGCTCAACTTTGCCTTCATAGTCTATTGGTCGTAAACGCGACTACTGATCATGGAGTCCCGGGTTTGAACCCGAGTTGGGCCAAAAAATCAGTTATTGAGTTTTTATGTCAGAAATTCTCACTATCTACCCAGAGTTAGGAAGTTGGCAGTGTTTCACTCCCGTACGTCGGAAAGCAGTCCTGCGCTTGATCTCCGTCCGGTAGTGTCGGTTTACCCACCTATTGGACTATGAGAGTGTGGTAATAGAGAGTGCACCTGTGCTTGCGCATACACTTGGGTATCCTTTGTGTAGGAAATTATTATTACTAGTATACCAGCCCTCTATTTACTTCAGATCGGACGCGGTATTTCAGACACCAGCATATACGAATTTCTAGACATGAAATGAGTCTTACTACCTAGAGAATACAACTTTCATGTAAATAAGTGCTTAAAATTGTTCAGTAACAGTAACAGTAGCATAGAAATAATATTACCCGCAGGTTACTTTGTACTCTAGAAATTTTCAACGGCTTAAAATTGTATGTACCATACGTATGTAGTGGCTTATGAAACACAATTTCAAAAGCATTGCGCGCTTTTGTATTTTTATCCAACTTTTATTTGATTTTCGTTTACTTTTGTTTACAGACTGCGATTCAGCTCGTTGCTAAAGGACTCTTAATATAATATGTCTTTGAAGCTAGCTTCAGTAAACTACATTTTTTTTAAATGTTATGTTCTTAAACACAAAGGTACAAAGGTTTTATGAACACAGTATTTTTTTTAAATAAAATGTATTTAATTATGGAACTTACAGCCTTCCTCTTAGTACCCTTGCTAATGCAGCTCGTAGACACCTACAACAAGGTTCAAACAAAGAAAACCACAGATGCGTTATCACCTCGGAGAATCAAGATGAAATGTCTCACGGCCTGTAATAATACTGGCTCTTTATACTCTTCAGATTAGAACACAGTACGGGCAACGCTGTTCAACAGCAGAAATAGGTAAGCAGGTGGTTTAACCATTGTGGACAGAAAAGAAGTCATAACATTTTTTATAGAATAATGGTGACAAACGAGCACACAGTTCACCTGATGGTAAATGGATGTTGTGGCTCATAGACATAATATATATTATCCTTGATTAAGAATCAAAATGCAGATGCGTTGTCACCCCTGAGGACTAAGATGGAATGCCTCGTTTCCAGTAAAAAGCGGTCTCTGGTTCTCTACGCACACCAGAAACACAGCAGCATTATGCTGCTAATTTACTTTGGTATCTGTGAGAACGTGGTTACTCCCCGGTCGAGCCAATCCATTCTAGTCTATCAACAAGTTTAAAAACCTGTTAATTCTTGTTCCCGCTCTCAAAAATATGTGCGATAGCTCATTCGATTCGGAACGACGTCTAGAAAAATGTATCTCGAGGATTTATTAGCACATAAAAATTGCAATTGTTATTGACAAAATAAGATGAAAAAAAAGATATTTAAGTTTTTCTTTAATAACTCAAAACTATTAATATTTAAGAACTTTTGAAAAATATCCATAAAGAGGAGGAAATTTCCAATAAAAAAGTCTCGACTCTGGAATTCTATCTCCATTATTTATTATTTTTATTTAACGCCGAAAATAGGACCCGCGCGATCGTTACGGCTAGAGCGCATCGCCGCAGAAGACAGTATATCAGATAAAATATATTTTTTATAGTATTAAATTAAAAAATTGAATTAATTATGGTATCATCAGAACACTTGAATAAATAAAGCCTCGTTGGAAAAAAAGTATGTCAATTTTTCAAAAAGATATACGATTGTTAACAATTTTTTTTCCATTCTCTGTTTTTACAAGAGTCGACATAAAAATTTAAATAATTGACCTATAAATGTTTTGCTTATTGAAGTATTTCTTATATACATATTTAACAAGATCACGTGATAGAAGTTTATTAAAGTTTTATATTTTGTTTGTTATAATTTTTTTAAATTAACAAAAAGTGAAATATTTAAAAAAAAAAGTTTACATATAAGAAATTATAAACAAATAGAAAAAGTTTAATATTTTTTTAAACAATTTTTTACCATTTTATTGTCATGGCAAAATGGTAGTTTAAACAAAAAATCAAGAAATACAGTTTTTAAATGCTTGTAATCATCTTTTTTACATTTCGATTGTTTGAAGAATTTTTATTCTTTATAACTCATAATTGGCATTTCTCTATAGGTTAACAAATATTTTTTTTATAAGTAATTTCATTGTTTATTAAGTTCACAATTTGTTACAAACAAAATTTGTTAAAAAAAATTGTTATAAAAAAATAAAGATAGTTTTTTCAGTACTATGTTATATATGGCTATTTTTGTAATTTTTTTTCTTATACCAAAAAAAACATGAAAAGAAAAAACATAATTAATGAGATAGGTTAAGCTAATATTGCAGGGAATAAAAAATTCTAGCGGGATCTAATACATAAACAATTTTTTTCCCTTACTGGACTGCGCAGATTAATAATTGTGCAATTATGGCTTTTATATTCCTGATTTGCTTATATATGATAGTCATTCCAGTGGCTTTTATCTCTTAAAATACTTGTTTTTTTCGTCGCAAAGTCAGAAATCTTACTTTACTTTATTGTGAAGTCCATAATATCACTATTTAATCTTATATTTAATAATAAGGACGGGGGAGGCCTGTATACAGTAGACTTTTGCGAGCTGAATAAGAAAAAGATCAGTAAAAGTATATTAGAAGCCGGTAAAGGCAAATATTATCTTCTCTTTATTAAAAAGATTTGACAAATTTGACGATAACACAAATATATTCGTACTCTACTCAATAATTTTTAGACTATGACATTAAGGTAAGAAAAAACCTTTTTTGGTTGCCTTTCATCATTTTTAACACATTCCATCTAAGAGCTATGTAGAAATTCATGACGTATGTGACATACGTTCAGACAAACAGGCAGATAGCAGAGTGAAATTAACCGTTTTACCCTTTAGGTACGGAACCCTAATGAGCAATTGTTAAAGTAATGTACTTCTTTGCACTACAACGGTTAGTAGATATAAACGAACATGTTCCAACGAAAGCGGAAAAGAATAAAAAATAAACAAATTGACTGATGATTTTTAATTACCATCTACAAGCGGTTTATCCTTGATTAAAAATATTTATTACTGTCATTATTTTTAGTAACTGTCACCAACCTTTGACAACGCCACCATCAAAATTTAGGCATAGTAGCACAATAGTAGACCCCGGAGTATTAATTATTGTGATGTTTTTACGCTTTTAGAAATGTATTTATTTTCTTGTATCATTATAATCAACATTATTACATCCCTTTACAAGTCTACTGCTGAATTAGGCATCAAGGTACATCACATAGCACAGTCCGGAACCACGTGCATTAATCGATTTTATGAATATCTTACCAGGTCGTCGTCGCTCCATCTAGTGGGGGAACACTTTACACTTCGAGTACCAGTACGAAGCCGCCACTCGAGAACCTTTCTTATCCATCAATTGTCGGTTCTTCTATATATACTTACGTAATAACTCATTAAATTTTATCGTGAAATTATCTACCAAATAACCGTAAAAACCCTAAAAGTTTTGTAGGGACAAACACGTTTTCTAAAACCCATTGCTTAGAACTGCATGAACACACCGAATTTAATGTCTGGATTCCATTACTAAAAGAAGTAATAAATGGACGAACTAACGGGCAATGTGGCGTTAATAGCACTCTTAGGACGTCTATCAAGAACGTTGTTTGGTGAATGACTACAAGTTTGCGGTTCCATTGGCAAAAAATCCCGAATCCTTGGAGTATAATGATGAAATATAATCATCAAGGTGATACGTAAAAGAACGTTTAACTGCGTATTGTTACCAAATAATTCTAGCCTCAGACTAACAAATAATTCTAAGAAAGTTTTCTTATGTTGAAGTTGTTTAAGTACTTAATTAAAAATACTGTTTAGCGCTCTCTTGCAAATTCTTTAATATAAACTTTAAAGTCTTCTTGCGATCGCTAGCGTCTGCGTCGTCAAAATCTTACTGCAAAATTAGACATCGCACCTTATTAATGATAAATAGAGTGTTCGATATGTAAGACCAGATTATTTTCAACTTTATATAAAATGAACATCTAGTAGAGACACATTTCTGAACTTGGTACAGCTACACTGCAGTACATATTGTGAATGCAAAACGAATAGATAGATAATCTCGACCAGGGAAGGACCACGCTCACACAAATTGTCCGCGTCATTTTTCTTTAACAAAATAAGGCTTACAAACAAGCGGACTATGCAGTTGATGGTAAGTGGATGCATTGCTGTAGAACCGTAAATCTAACAAAACAAACGAAGACCCTTTACTATTAACGAGGTATTCCATCTAGTCGTCACAGTTGATAACGCATCTGTATTTAATTTATAATCTAGAATAGGTGGAGATTTATTTTGGTCTTAATTATGACACAAGAATATAAAAGTTTAACAACTTCATCTTATATTTAAATTAATTAGCTAGTTACTAAGGGTAATAAATTAAAATATTAAGATGTAATTAATAAGTTCAAGTGAACTAAGTACATGGTGTGTACTATCTGCATCACAAAAATTGAGATGAAGTTTCACCATGTGATAATTATAAAATCGCAATCGCAAGTGATAATTATAAAATTTAAAAAACAATTGAATTGATGGGACCAAAGGTTAATATTTAAAAATTGAAGGTAGTTGACATCAGAACGTCAAACACCTCAGTCCCAGGACCATTGGTGTTGTAAAGTGCCCGATATTCGGGAATTAAATAAATTAAGAGTAAACACGATAAAATCCGTAAAATTTGTTTTATTCAATGCGTAAATCATTATGTATGTATGTATTTATCTCGTGCTGTAGAAGATTAGGATATTTGCGCTGGTCGCAAATGACAACATCGTACGGTTATTTTTGTACGACACCACGAAGACCGTTTTACCCATTTTTCTAGCGAGCGACAAAGTGATCGTCTACAAAATATATTATATTATCATACAACAGCCCTGTTTAAGCAAAGTTTTTTTTATATGGCACCAAAGCTCTACAACAAATTGCCAAGAGGACATACGACGCCACCAAGAACTGAATTTTTTTAAAAGTTTTAATCTACTAAAACTTTTAACCGACGATGCATTTTATTCTATTCAAGAATTGCTTCAATTTAAAAGTGACATCAATTAATTATTTAAAATATTATGACTAAATTAATGACATTTCTATAAATATTAGTTTTAATGTTATTATTTCATTTAATTATATATATTCTTTCTATATTATTCTATCTTCATACTGAAACTTTTTCATTACTTGAATAGAGGCCGTTTGTTTTGATATTTACATGTGATAATGAAATAATATTTTATACTGTCTACCAAATGGTGGATCGCAGCGGGACTGAATCTTTTCCTTGTAAACCACCTTATAACCTGTCGATCACAATAAAATTGATTTGATTTGATTTAATTCGTAGGAAATCTTATAGAGTACCTTAGAGTATTTTATTATAAATACTATACCTATTATAAATACTCTAAGGATCTGACGAAGAAAAGCCATGTGAAGTCCGTTTACTTATACACATTGGAGCAACGTGGCGGGCTCCATAAACCTCTTCGAAAAGAACGCAGGCCTGTGCCCAGCATTGCGACGTATATACTGTAACTTTGAATTTTAACTTTTATTTATTCGATATGCAAACAGCACACAACATAGTACGCGAGAAACCCGGGTTCGATCCCCGCCGGCACCGATGAAATTGTTAATTGCAATTTGAAGTGCTGACACACACAACACACTTAGACATGTGAAGTCCGCCAACACTCATTGGGGCGGCGCGGCGGACGCTTCCTTGCCCTGAAACCCTATTAGAAATCAGCCCAGCAGTGGGACGCATATACGCTGTAACTTTAACTTTAACTTAACTATATAACTATATACGTGGTAGAGCCATGCTACAGCTATATTAATTGTATAGTGTAGCACGAATGGGTCGGCTCGACCGGGAAAGAACCACGCTCTCACAGAATACCAGCGTAAATTGCAGCTTTTTGCTGCTGTGTTTCGTATGATGAGTGTAGAGAACCGGAGACCCTTTTTACTGGAAAATAGGTATTCCATCTTAGTCCTCGCGGCTGACAACGCATCTGCATTTTGATTAGCAAACGAGGATAGATTTAGATGTCTATAGCCCACAGCAACCACTTATCATTATGTGGACTGTGCGTTTGCTCGTCACCCTTATCCTATAAAAAAAAACTTTAAAATTTCAGTGAAATTTGAAGAATATAAACTTGAAGATTTGCATTGAGTAGCTCTACCTTAAGAATAACTTATCGTGCACCGTTTTTTTTAAATTTAGCATCATAGTAAACAGTAAATATCAAAGTTCAAAGTGAAAGACAGTTAAAATTTGTAATTAAAATTAATTTGAAATTATTAAACAAATATTAGTAAATTTCTACGAATTTAAACCATTTACAATCAACGTCAAACGCAAAGTAAAGTTGAAACCAAAATTAAATAGTTTGCTATTCATATTAAAATTATACCTTCAAATAGTATTGCCACAAGTTATTTTAATTGACATTTTTAAGATTAATAAGATTTTCTTTTTATGAAACTGAAGTAACAAACGGATCAGCACACCTAATCTTAAGTTATTACTGCAGTCCATGGACACCTGCAGTCAACTTCAAACAAAGAAGGCTACATATGCCTTGACACTTTTGAGATCTAAGATGGAATGCCTCACAGCCTGTAATTTACAAATTATACTGGCTCTCTGCCTTATAAGCCGAAACACAGCAGTGCCAGCACTGCTATTTGGCGACAGAAATAGGCAAGAGGTTTGGTCTTACCCAGTCAGACACCTAGACAAAAAATGAGTCTTACCTTGTAATAAATGTCTTAATGTATATTGGTGTACAATAAAGAATACATTGATTGATTGATCAAATGCCTTGCAGTGTAGTGATGCCATAAAGTAAAAAAATCACCCCATTTGTGGTTATAATAAAAGGATACTCTAGGAAATGCAAAAAGATCCTATGACTTCCGAATCTTATTATATAATCTAATTTTATATATAATTAAATACACAGGGGTATTATTAAAAATTATACTATAATTTCCTTGATCAAATTAAATATCCCTTGATGACGCTTAATTAAAGGCCGTTCTCAAGCAGCATCCGATAAAGTCGTCATGTTGAGCTTACTTATTATAAGTGTAACTGTTATTGCTTTTTCTAATCGACTACGCACACGTATGCTTGAATATAACAACTCGCTCTTGTGCAATTAAATAAGAGCTAAGCCTTTTAGAAATAGAACATTAGTGTTCCGTATTAATTCAGTAAAAGCTCCGGAAATAGTGTTCTGTTGTACGTTTTGTGTGGGATTTAAATTTGGAGGTGGTAGGATAGGGTTCGGCTTAGGATCTTCAAAGAAGTTTAAAATTAGATACTCAAGCTTTAATTAATTATTATATACTATGTTGTTCTGGGACTTATATCTCCTGTGTTAAATTGGGACTCATAAAAAAAGAACTGTTGTTTCAACTGTGTTACTTGATTAGCATGTCGTGAAATGCGAGTAATGAGGTATTGGGTTTGTGATTGTCTAGGCGATGGACTAGGCACCAGTGACTTATTTCACAATTTTCCATCTACACACATTTTCTTGGTTAGACGTGGTCCGAGTAGTTCTCTGCTCTTTGGACGCTGTGTACCCCCCGGGGATTAACGGCGTGACGTTATATAAAATCAAAGTCAGTCAAGTATATTATGTTAGCATTTTAGTCAGTTTTTGAAACAAAACAGCTGTTGAAAAGTTTGCATTCTATTCTGGTTTTTTTTTTCACACACACTGTGTACTCAGTCAAACATGGTAAATGGTAACTGGTAGGTAAATGGACTTACTGGTAAGTGTAGATAAATTAAAAGTTATTGATAATGTACAAAAAACCACTGAACAATACAAAATAAATATAAGAAATATAGCCTTGTAATATAAAAAGTGGAATTTTATTGTAACTAAATCTGTAATTCGTTTAATGGACTTTTTATCTGTAAATGGGTCTGTAGTAAACCATCCGAATCGTTTCAGATTGTATGTTCGGTAATTAAGGTAGCGTCCAGTGATCGAATCCGTAAATTAAATTGTACCATTGCCTCGTTTTCTAAATTAGTTTATAGATCCTATAAGTACATAGATCTTGTTTTGAACATGGATCCATTATACTTTTTATACTTCTTGGTAGCGACGGTAAAAATCCATTAATTTTTCCCTTAATTATGTTACTTTGGTGCCATAAGAGGCAACTATGGGAATTGCTATAAATATCTTATGGTTTCCGATAGCTCTAGCAACTGGACGCAGCGAGTAAGGTGGGGTGCCTCGTTTTCAGTAAAAAGAGTGCTAGCCAATTCATAACGTATCACATTAACAGTCTAAGTTAAATCGCTAACTTTATAACGAAAAGCACATATAGATTTACTAACAGATTTAAAATTGTGAAGTAAGGACATAGTTGCAGAAGTGTTTTAATCACAATGTAAGACTCAATCGCCTCAAATTCGATATAATGTAGTTAAGTCAGTGTCCGTAGACCCATTTCGTAAATTAAATTGCACCTTTGTCCCGATTCACAAATTAGCTCCGGATCCCCTGACCCATTATAGCGTCCCAATAATGGTTTTACTGTAAGTACTTTTCGTATGACCAATCTGTAAAAGAAAATAAAGATGTTTATACGAGTATACTAAAACTACGCACATCGAATAACACAGTCCAACTAATGGTAAGTGGATGCTGTGGCCTATAGACATCTACATTTATCCTCGATTAAGAATTAAAATGCAGATGCGTTGTCACCTGTGAGGACTAAGATGGAATGCCTCGTTTCCAGTAAAAAGGGTCTCCGGTTCTCTACACTCACCATATGAAACACAGCAGCGTTAAGCTGCTATTTTACGCCAACCGATTCATGCTACAACTATAATATACGAGTAGCTGCAGCATGGCTCTACCACGTATAATAAACCGTTAAAAATAATCAAACTTGTGGGGGAAATTTAACAGTGGTAGAGCCACGCGGTAGCTTTTGCTGTCGCACGGATGGGCCGGCTCGAACCGGGGTGGTACCACGACCTCACATAGTACCAGCGTAAACTAGAAGTTTACTTCTGCATTTCGCCTGGTGAGTGCAGGTGGCCGGAAGCTCAATTCCCCCCCGCCCTAATCATGGTAACGAAGTTAAATAGAAAACTACCGCAGGAGGGTACCAGCACTCCTGGTGACGGGGGAGTCTCTCGCTGAGCATCCACGCCCGAGCTACCCTACTTTTTCTGAGCGTGGGTGCTCAGGCTGCCGCGCATTTATTGGGGGGTCAAAATTCCGCTCAAGACGAAACCTGCTCGGGGCAAGCGGAGCAATAAGACAAAGGTAACCGCTGCCACGCTTTCCGTAAATTTCTCCAATATCAGGGGACTTCATTCAAACCTTAACACCGTCCACTACCATCTCGAGACGGCAAAGCCGGCCTTGCTCTTTCTAACCGAGACACAGGTGTCTTCTCCGGCTGATACATCGTATCTCTCCTGCCCGGGGTATAAATTAGAACACTCCTTTGTGCCACGTAATGGAGTTTGCGTGTACGTCAGAGAGGACATCTGATTTCGACGCCTCGGCAGTCTTGAAGTTACGGACCTGTCCATATTATGGCTGCGCTTAGTCAGCAACTACCATCCCTGCATCTACGGGTGCCTCTATAGGTCCCATAGCAGTAATGCCGACACAGACCGACTCATCGACCACGTCCAAATGGCTGCAGACTCCGTGCTACAACGGGTCCCATCCGCAGAGATCGTGATGCTTGGTGATTTTAACGCCCACCACGCTGAATGACTTGGTTCCCGTTTAACCGATCTGTTTATGACTTTGCCTTGGAATATGGTCTGATACAACTGATTACTTCGCCTACGCGGATCCCAGATGTGGAGGATCATGTACCTTCCCTGTTGGACCTTTTGGTGACCTCTCATCCGGACGGATGTCAGGTCGGAGGCAGAACTCAGCCATGGTTTGGTCACTCCTGTAAAATTGCATCACGCTATAAGCAGGAGTGCTACCGGGCCTGGGCTGACGCACCAACTTCCGGATGTAAACACCGGCGCTCTTAAAAGAAGTATAATTTCGCCCAGGTTCTTCAAAGTGTCATTGCCAAGGCAAAGTTAGAGCACATCCGCAGAATTGGCGAGAAACTAGTTCGCCTCCTTCGGGAACACGTGCATTCTGATCTCTCGCCAAGGCTGTCGAAGGGAACTTCAACTTCTGTCAGCCATCTCGCCATCTCTGCACAGGGTGGACGACTAACTGGCCCATGACGTAAAGGAGAAAGTCGATCTGCTAGGCTCTCTTTTCGCTTTCAACTCGACTCTCGATGACAGGGGGAACACACCGCCGACCATACCACGGTTTGAGTGCTCCATGCAGGAAGTGCTGTTTACACAGCGCTCGGTGCGCAAATGACTTCTCTCCCTGGACGTCAACAAGTCGAGTGGGCCTCATGGAGTCCCACCTATTGTGCTGAAGACGTACTCCGGAGTTGGCACCAGTTTTAACGCATCTTTTCCAGTACTCCTACTCCCTAGGCGTAGTCCTGAATTCATGGAAGACAGATTTTGTCCAACTGATCCTAAAAAGGCGACCGCTCAGACCCGTCCAACTACAGGCCTATCGCTATCACCTCCTTGTACTCCAAAGTAATGGAAACTATTATTAACTGCCACCTCATGCGGTATTTGAGGATCACCAGCTGATTAGTGACCTCCAGTACGGTTTCCGTCGAGGTCGCTCAGCTGGTGATCTTCTGGGGTACCTAACTCATAGATGGGCGGAGGCAGTGGAGTCAAAGGGGAGGCGTTGGCCGTTAGTTCGACATAGCGAAGGCCTTCGATCGGGTTCGCCTTCGGTCGGCACAAAGCGCTTCTTTCGAAGCTTCCTTCCTATGTACTTCCCGCGAAATTGTGCAATTGGATCACCAGTTTTCTTGCAGATCGGAGCATCAAGGTCGTAGTAGACGGTGCATGCTCCGATTACAAGCCCATTAACGCTTGTGTTCCACAAGGCTGCGTGCTCTCACCAACGCTGTTTCTTCTGCATATCAATGATATGTTTCAAACTGGTAACATTCATTGCTATGCAGACGACAGCACAGGTGATGCTTTATACACCGGCCGTGCCAATATTTCTCGGAAAAACGTCGCCGAGTACCGGAACAAACTTGTGTCTGAAGTCGAGACTTTGTTGAACAAAGTCTCGGACTGAAACAAATAAGTCTAGTCCAGTTCAATCCCCAGAAGACACAAGTTTGCGCGTTTACCGCCAAAAGAACCTTTGTCGTATCTTCTTAGTTTCAAGGCACTTTGTTGCCTCAGCCAGTGTCGGACTCCTCGGTGTCGACATATCGAGTGATGTGCAATTTCGTGGTCACTTGGAAGAGAAGGCCCATCTCTGGGCAAGGGCCTCAGTGCTAGCTCCTTCCACTTTACCGCATCCAGCGCAGAGCGGTTCGAATCTTCGAAGACCGAGTTCTTACCGATCGGCTTGACTCACTGGCACTGAGTAGAGATGTTGCATTTCTTTTCGTATTTTATCGCATTTACCACGGGGAGTGCTCTGAGGAACTGTTCGGACTAATTCCAGCTGCTAAATGTCACCATAGCACATCGCGACAAAACTAACGATACCACCCATACCATCTGGATGATGGGCGGTCCACCACTGTGCGATTTAGAAGAAGTTTTCTTACTCGCACAACTTCCTTGTGGAATCGATTACCACCAACGATTTTTCCGGACCGATATGACTTAGGAACCTTCAAGAAAAGAGCCTACTCCTTTTTAAAAGCCCGGCAACGCATATGCAAATCCCCTGGTGTTGCAGTTTTTCATGGGCGGCGGTAGTCACTTACTATCAGGTGAGCCGCATGCTCATTTGCCCCCTCACCTAAAAAAAAAAGTATCTTTAAAAGACATTTTAATCGTATTATGATAAATATAAGTGTGCGATAACATAGTTGACGTAAGGTTTTTGCAGTAATAAATAAAGTTGATACTTTTGGACATTACTACTACCATTTACTTGGATACGAAACATGCTATGTTAAAAATTCACTATTGAAAAACGTCACAAACCTTATTTATCTTACAGTTATAATAGGAACTGTCATGGAATTTGGATCCCATTCAGATCTCAACTCTTTTATGTACAAAGCCAACAACGCTCACCTTTTGTACTGAGCTTATCATTTTGACAATTACTGTTTTGGGTGGGATTTGATAAAAAAATTCAATTCTTTTATTTAATCTAAATCTCGACACCGAATATATATAATGTCTAGTGTTTTGAGAGACAGACAGACTGGCAGACAAAAACTTTCAAAATGTTTATTTATGTCACAATTACATGCAAATAACCTCCCGAGCATAATAGAAGCCAGTTATTTCAATATTATTTTTTGCATAGATTACCTTCTAATACTACAAAATTTATATATAAAATGCATGTTGATAAATATTTATTATAATGCAATAGAGATGGCACATTCCCGAAAAGGATTATATCTATCAGATGACTTGAAAGGGTCGAAACAAAGAAAATAAACAAGATGAAAATGAAAAATATCTGTACTTAAAAAATATCTAAACTTAGTTACAAAAATGTTCGGTTTGGAATTTCATTACATTGAAAAAACTTTCAAAGGGCTTACAAATAAACTCTGAGCGCTTTGAAAAAATATTTTTATTGGAAATTGAAGCAAATGATTAACCACGCGATTGCTATTTCAGAAATCGGAGAAAAAATTCGTAAAGAATCTAGCATGACTAAGAATTCTTAAATGTTTTGAGGACATGCAAATTTCAAAATATTCCGATGAAAGTTTAATTGTACTACTTACGATTATTTTATGCGATCGCGTGACTCAATAGACAGTGCCTGTTTTAAGCTGGAGTTTTGGTTTCAAATCCCAGCTAAATATTTGGGCAAAAATAAATTCTCATTTTGTTCATGATATTGCAGTTTCCTTTCCATCAAAAGTACAAAATGTCTAACTCTCTCCAAACTCCAAAAAGATGACTGCAGGTGCTTTGTTAATTCTGGTAACAAATGATGGGATGCATCTTTAAAGTAAAGTAAAGTAAAGTTACAGCCTATATACGTCCCACTGCTGGGCACAGGCCTCTTCTCATTTCTAAGAGGGTTTTAGGCCAAGGAAATGTCCGCCGCGCTGCCCCAATGCGTGTTGGCGAACTTCACATGTCTTCGAAAAAATTTTTTTTTTGATTTCTCAGACATACAGGTTTCCTCACGATGTTTTCCTTCACCGCCGAGCACGTGGTAAATCAGCACTTAAAATTGTGGGATGTACTCTTGCCTTGTACTGCCTATTAGAATAGACTAAGGTAGAAAAGTTTTTATTTAAATTAGAATATTAATAATTAAAGTAATTTTTACTTTAACTATGGTTCAGTAAAACCGCTATCCTGATAGTTATAAGTTTTCACTTCTGTCGGCAGTCATCAGTGACTGCCAATTTTTTTTAAATAGTGTAATTTAGCATAATAAGCCTTATTTGTATATTATTAATGTTGACAGTGAGTCAAAGAGTCCTGTTACCTTGATTGAATCGTGATGACCACTGAGAGACACTTGAATAGTTGCAACTCACGAGAACGTACCGCAATTAATTAAAGTAATTAATTAATTGATTCGTATTTTACCAAAATAATTTTATTAATTATGTAATGAAATGCTATATAAATATAAATGTTATAAGTAGCGAATTGAAACAAGAAGAAATCATTTAAAAGGAAGAAAGTAGAAAGAAAATTAGTAAGCATAAAAATTTGTTTACAACAATAGTAAATTATAAATTCGGTAAATAGTTAATGAAAAGGTATAGGACTATGATGAGTTAGGACTCAGAATAGTCTCGGTACTGCTACAGCACTTCGACGCCGTTCTTCCGAGGTTACCAATGAATTTTTACCAAAATAAAACAATAAATCTAATAATGTTATGCGATTGAATTATATTTGCTTTTTTTTTTCTTTTTCATCACACTATCTAGTCCAGTAAGTACACTTATTTTCAACATAAATTTGTAAAATATTCTTCTTCCTTTTCTTCATCATCCAGTAAAAGTGGGACGTCCCAAGTCCATGTCCCTCAGTGCGTCCACGTTATAGATATGAAGAAATTAAAAGTCAACTAGTAATTTACCATTGGCTTGGAAAATACCTCTGTTTTAGGAAAAATCAGCAAGAAACGCAGCGGGTAATTTTTTATTTATTGAAATTTTTATTTATTGAATTATAATAGAATCAACATGGTAGCATTCTTTCAAAACACCTCTTTCAAAGGAGCTATTTGTATTCCTTAATATTATAATAACCCTATTTATACACTTTTTGTTTAATGAAATTTTAAATTTAATGATTAACCAACATTCAAAATTTTCTTTTCGTAATCGTATACATTGCCCCATAAATGAACTACTAATTCTGTGGAGTCTAGTTACTAGCATTACAAGCTAATTGTTCCTAATATTTAAAGTATTGAGATCTTTGTACTTATGAAACATTAACTTTTTATTTATATCTATTACTATTTTATTTTGATATATTTACCTATGTAGATACTGTAACCACATGAGTAAAGAAACCGTACCGTACAGAGGCAATGCTTCATATAACCGCGCTATGATAGGTACACTACCACAAGCTAGATGCGGATGTGTGCCTGAGCACTGGCGGATCGTCACGTACAGAAAGAAACTGCTTTAAACCGGCTCGGCCAGTGCTCAAACTCAGGGTTGTGTAAAGAATAATAAGTGTAAAATTTTGTTTTTTAAAGAATTATTCATGTTAAAGGAAATATAAAAAAGTGTAAATATGGTTTAATATACTTGTTTGTATGAACAATAATAGAATAAATAAAAATATATAATTAATTTATTATACTAAAGACTAACTATAATTTATTATTTTTAATGTGTTAGATAGTTACGAGTACCTTGTGCATATATGTATATTATGTTTGAGGTATCTATTAACATTGAAAGAAAACGTAGTACGTAGTACCTAATAGTTATTTTTATAATGTTTATAATTGAATAATTACGTTTATAAGTTAAATACATAGGTTCATGTTTTATTTTTTTATTTTAGACGACAAGAGTGGTTAAAAGCTGTCGGACGAAAAGATCTCCTTTCAATACTTTTTGATTATAAAACTTGTGAGGATCGCTTCGAAAAATCCTGTATTACATCTAAAAAAATGACCGTAAAATATTTATTTGGAAATGCTTTTTCAACGCTCAACTTGCCAACAAATTACGGTGCTTGTAAGTTCCAGTCAAAGTGAGAATGTATCTGAAATAAATGTTTGAATTGCTTGAGCAAAATTTCGCGAATATTTTGATCTCGTAAGAGTTGACATTATAAATATTGGTAATGAAATATTAAAACGTGTGCAAGATGGTATATTTGTTATGCCATGGGATTGCTTTTTAATAGATTATTAAAAAAAAAACGACATTTGATTTAGAATTCACCATTTAATTAAAAGGTGCAACAAATTTTGGAAGAAAAAAATTATAAAAATAAAATATTTAGAATAAAAATAGTTTGTATAAAAATATTCTACATTAAGTATTATAATCAAAGCTGATAAACGTTTTGTTATTTAATTTTATGCTCCTGTGCCAACCCTAGAAAAATATTTTAAAATTTTGACAGCTCCTTAGAAGCTTTGCCTCTGTACGGTTTCTTTACTAATGTGCTGTAACACTGTAGCTAAGAACTTAACAGCGGCGTTGCTGGGCCGCGGGCTTGAATCCCGCACGGAGTACAATTCGTTCGCTTAGATATATCGCCTTTGTGTCGCGCCGCCTAGACACGTGCCGCATCTTGTCAAAGGCACCGGCGCGACATCAAAGGTCACCGCGTGCGGCGTACACCCGCAAGAAAATTTGGCACTATAAAACGAAGCGCCGTAGTGAAAGGTTATTTGCTACTTAACTTGTGTTTATTATTCATATTTGTATTTTATTACAATAACCATAAGAATAAAATAATATTTTATTTTATTCTTAAAATTGAAAAAACATTTATTTAACAAATACATTAAAAATAAGAAAAGAGCCTACTCCTTTTTAAAAGGCCAGCAACGCATCTGCAATTCCCCTGGTGTTGCAGTTGTTCATGGGCGGCCGTAGTCACTTAGCTATAAAAAAAAAGGAAAATACCGACACTATCTTAGCGAACAGACTATATAGTCTGTTATAAACGTTTTCCCTTATTTTTTTCGAGATACATCACAAAATCTTAATAAGATTTTCTACTGTTTCACGCTTAGAAATATCTGTAACGGTTATTTAATTACAAAATATTAAATTAACAATGTATTTTACTGTCAGTACCTGTCAGTCGAACCTTTAAAAGTTTGAAAGCTAAATTTCAATTAACGAGTTTAATTAGAAATTGTTGTCAGCGTAACTTAATACTATCCGCTCAGTGGAAGGTATATATTATATAATTCGGAAATTTGATAACACGTCGACAATTTCTAAATTCAATGTATGTAATGAATTTTTAACTAATATAATGGATTTTCACAAAGTAACGTCTATTTTTCCGGTAACGTATATAATTGCCATGCTACACAACGTTTCCCGCTCATCACGTCCTATAATCACGAAAAATCAATCATGCTAATAAGCTATAAT
This sequence comes from Parnassius orleans, assembly GCA_029286625.1. Classification (NCBI taxonomy): domain Eukaryota; kingdom Metazoa; phylum Arthropoda; class Insecta; order Lepidoptera; family Papilionidae; genus Parnassius; species Parnassius orleans. Next base: position 3,056,398 of record JAGSMP010000040.1, read on the forward strand.
TTTACACTCGTGTTGCCGTCGACGCAAGAACTGCGCAGTTAAAACGCCAATTCGATTCGTTGCTTCGTCTTTGCGATGCTTAATACAGATAGCGTTGCAATTATGCAAACTAAAGTAAGGGCCGAGAAGCAAAATCAGTGGTAAGCTTAATTCTCGCATTCCAATTGGCAACGTTCCAAGAAGCGACCATGTAGCTGGGATTACAATTCGTCTAATAACAGATTTTCAGTACTGTTCTTCCCTAGCAAAAATGCTTTATTTGTGTTCGAAAATATCATATATCTATAAATTATCTATATACATGAATAAAATTTTATGCCGTGATAGCTCAAGCCTGGGCTCGATCCCTGCCGGTTCCAATGAAAATGTTTGCAATTAACAAATTCATAGCTGCCGGTGGAGACTAAGCTTGTGTTTCTCGCATACTATGAAATTTACGTTGAGAGATTGTCCCTTGAGCCACTAAGATGAACTTTAATCAACATGAAACAAAATAATTAAATTATGTTCCTTTTGGTACAAATGTGATAATGAGTCTCTCTGTAAATTTCACAGTACGCGAGCAACCCAGGTTCGATCCCGACCGGCACCAATTAAATTGTTGATTGCAATTTTAAGTGCTGATTTACCAAGTGCTTTGCGGTGAAGGAAAACATCTTTAGGAAATCTGCATGTCCGAGAAATAAAATAAAAAAATATTTCAAAGACATGTGATGTCCACCAACACGCTTTGGGGCAGCGCGGCAGACTCTTCCTTGGCCTAAAAAAATAAATGAGAAAATAAATGAGAGGAGGCCTGTGCCCAGCAGTGGGACGTATATAGGCTGTAACTTTACTATAAATATATACCACGTATATACTTTATTTGTATACGTGGTAGAGCCATGCTGCATCTATATTAATTGTATAGTTGTAGGACGAATGGGTCTGCTCAACCGGGGAAGGACCACGCTCTCAAAGAATCATCATCATCATCATTAGAGCCCTTCACAAGTCCACTGTTGAACATAGGCCTCCCCTAAGGAATGCCACAAAGCACGGTCCTGAGCCACCTGCATCCACCCACTTCCTGCATGTATTACCAGGTCGTCACTCCATCTAGTGGGGGGTCGCCCTACACTTCGCCTACCGGTACGAGGCTGCCACTCGAGAACCTTTTTTACCCATCGGTTGTCGGTTCTTCAAGCTATATGGCCGGCCCATTGCCACTTCAGCTTAATAATCCGTTGGGCTATGTCAGTTACTCTGGTTTTACTGCGGATATATTCATTTCTAAGTTTATCACGCAGAGAAACTGCGAGCATAGCCCTCTCCATAGCTCGCTGAGCGACCTTGAGCGTCCTCATACGGCCAGCAGTTAAGGACCACGTGTCAGATCCATAAGTCATTACTGGCAACACGCACTGGTTGTACAATCTAGTTTTCAGGTTTTGAGGTATACCTGACGAGAAGATGTGTCGTAATTTCCCGAACGCCGCCCAGCCGAGTTGAATCTGTCGATTGACCTCTCAAATTTCGAAAATTCACCGCTCAAATTTCGACGGAATCAAAGGCTTTCTCATAGTCCACATACGCAAGGCAAAGTGGCAGATTGTACTCTTCTGTCTTCTGTACAATTTGCTGTAGGGTGTGTATGTGGTCCATGGTACTAAAGCCTCTTCGGAAACTGGCTTGTTCGGGAGGCTGGAAGTCGTCGAGTCTGCTTGCGAGACGATTCGTAATGACTCTCGAAAACAGCACGTAGACGCGGTTCAGAAGGGAAATCGGTCTGTAGTTTTTCAAGAGAGCGTTGTCGCCTTTCTTGAAGAACAAGACCACCGCACTTCTGCTCCAAGCCTCCGGAGTAGTGCCACCATGGAGGATTGAATTAAAGAGCTTCTGAAGGACTTCAAATAGCGGTTTTCCACCCGCTTTCAGAAGCTCTGCTGTAATTCCATCCTCACCTGGGGCCTTACCGTTTTTAAGGTGCTGGAGAGCCATTCTAATCTCGCTCAGACTGAGGTCCGGGATATCATCGGAATAGTGTCAGATAAGACTCGCTCTTGGATCGTTACTCACACTTTCGTGTGGCTCCAACGACGACGTGTTCAGCTGCCCATGGAACCTCTCAATCTCACTCAAAATCTCAGGTGTCCCGGAAACGATGCTGCCACAATCGGTCTTCAGCTTTGACAGTTGGCTCTTTCTGGCAGACAGATCTCTGGCAAAGACTTTGGAGCCTTGGTTCCACTCGATCGCTTCTTCAATACAAGCTGTATTGTATTGCGTAAGTCCCGCCGCATGCATTTGGAGATCTGTCTATTCAGTTGCCTGTATGCTGTCAAATCTGTTGAAGACTGCAGCTTCATTTCCCGTCTAACAGCCGTGGGATTAAGAGTGTGATCGGAGAGTTTTTGTGTTCTTCTGCGGCGGCTCTTGCAGAAGTTAGCTCCGACCGCATGGATAGTTTCCACGAGCTTATCATTTATATCTTCCACTTCGTTGAAGTCTTCTAGGCACTGAAAACCGTTTTGTAACTCGAGCTGAAAGGTTTCGGGACTTTAGATTAGAGCACGAGGGGGACGGAGCGTTGACTTCATTAGACGAGACCTCTCCAACTTAACGTTTAAGTTCAGTGTGCCTCTAACCATTCAATGATCGCTACCAGTTTTCACCCTCGCGATCACTGAGACATCACTGAACAGTTGTCGTCTGGTCGTCATAATAAAGTCAATCTCATTTTTTGTCGAATCGTCGGGGTTCGACCAAGTCAGATTCGAACCACTTCCTGTGGGGCCGCTTCTGGAAGAAAGAGTTCATCATAAAGAGTCCGTAAAGGTGCGTAAACCTGTATGACCTTCAATGAATACCGTTTGGTGATTCTGAATATAAGGTACGCAACCCTCGTCGACACACTCTCAATCTTTACAACATTGTTAACGAGAGACTTGTGGACGATAAATCCGACACCTCCTTGGGACAGATGGGCGCCCTCCCGGTGATAGAACAAGTTGCCGGATTCGAGGATTACCGTGTCCTCCCTCTCTCTTCGGATCTCGGATAATCCTATAATAGGTCAGCGTAACTTGTCTATCTCTTCTTGCAGCTCCAGTATCTTCTCGTCAGTTCTCAGGGTGCGTGCGTTGAATGTTGCCAGGTCGAGTCGTCTTAGGTGGCAACCGAACCTCTACCGGAGAATCTTAGCACCTCCTGCCCCGCCGTTACCATGGTCGCCACCGTAGCAAGGAATAGCGGGGCCACCGGGAACTGGGGGCCGTCTCTTCGTAACTCTCATCATGGGGGGATATTTGCCATAGTTGCCACGCTTGGCGAGCGGGTTGGCAACCGCAGTTTTTTTATTTTAATATTGCTGTTATCAGAAAGATGCTGCTGCCCATCTCCTGCCTGTTTCCCATTGTCGCCTCTTACGACACCCACGGGAAGACACGGGGTAGTGGATATTCTTAACCGCCACTACACGGCTCTCAAAGAATACCAGCGTAAAATATCAGCTTAATGCTGCTGTGTTTCGTATGGTGAGTGTAGAGAACCGGAGACACTTTTGACAGGAAAAGAGGCATTCCACCTTAGTCCTCACGGCTGACAACGCATCTGCATTTTTATTCGCAAACGAGGACAGATGTAGATGTCTATGGGCCGCAGAAACCACATACCATCAGGTGGACTGAGTGCTCGCTTGTCACCCTTATCATATAAAAAAACTTTTTATTAACTCATTACATTCAAACACTGTTAAACATAATATGCCATTATAAGCTTATGCTTTTATTATGAAACTACTATAATTTTAACTTTCATAATTTTTGATCAAAAACCGTTACGTTACCCCATTTACACCATTACAGCCTATTAAAGTCAATTTAAAGTAATTACCACACTTGCTTGCCACATACACGGATTGGCACCCACAGTTTATTTTTATTTTTAGTTGTTTTTAGGAAGACGCTGCTGCCCATCTCCTGATTTGTTTCCCTCTGTCGCCTTTTACGACACCCAGGGGATGATATGGGGTAGTGGATACTCTTACACCACCACTACACGGTAAGGTGGACGCAGTTTATATACATAAATTTCACAAGGACAAACAACCAGACCCGGAACAATTATTTGTAAGCAATACTTGTTCCGTGCGGGATTCGAATCACTTCGCCACTTCAAAGCCACTTCGCCATTAATATAAACTTTACAGTTTATTTTTTCAAATCTGTTTACCCCCGTAGTTTGATTGAAAACTGCTTCTCGAGTGTCCGCTGGGAATAATTTAAATTCATTTTCAAATTGTGTCACCGGAAGAGAAAATAAACAAGAATACAATGCTATAGTAACTGGAGACTCGTCCGACTAAACTCGCCTTTACCTAAGAATAAAAAATATTTTTCTCATTTTCCGCTCCAGTCAGCTTCCGCATTTATCTGCTTGCTATTCAATTGAAATTTATGCATTTAGCACCATTGTTTGGCGAATTTATAATAAAAGAATGTAATTTAAGAGAGTTTATGTATGTTAAACGCCTCTGCGATACGATATAGAAATAATTTCTAGTGTAGAGGTTAAGCTAAACGAGGTATATGTGCTAAATATAACAGCAGGACCTGATATTAAAATACCACCATATCAATCCAATGCTGTACAGATTTGCCATAATTTTTGTACGTGGTAGAGCCACGCTGCAGATATATTATGGACTGTGATGAACTCTCTTACTTCGCCACCACACAGCATATTTTTTGTAGAATAAGCGTGACGAACGAGCACACCAGTCCACCTGATGGTAAGTGGATGCTGTGGTTCATAGACATCTACATCTATTCTTTGTTAAAAATTAAAATGCAGATGCGTTATCATTTACAATATAATATTTTATACAATAATTAAGCATGAAAACATTTAGAAACAGAATGGTAGCGATCACCTCAATCCCAGCGATTATTTTGAATCATACATGATTAATACTCTTTATTATATTATATTCAGAACATTGTTTAGTAAGGGTTAATATACTACATACGAGTATTAACCCTTACTAAACAATGTTCTGAATAACAAATTTAAACTTTTTGATAAATAAATCCTGCATATCAAGAATATAATATTAATAAAACTTGTAAGCGTAAGTACACATTTTTGCGTAATATATGACTAGAAGGTAATAATTATTAATTAATTATTAATAAAATAAGTTGACATTTATTGATCTTTTACGGCATGTTTAACGAAAATATTGTTATCGTAAAATTCATTACCCTTTAGATATTAAACTAGTAATTGGATATTTATTATATTGGCTTAATGTTAAAGCCGATAGCAAAATTAATTCTGATTTCATCGAAGTAGAGGTGGAATCTCTAGTAAATACAAATATTATAAAGTATACACTTTTCCCGACTTCAAAAAGAAGGACGCTCTCAATTGTTTTTTTTTTAAATGTAAGTACATACAATGAATAAATGGATTTCCTAAAAATATCATAGGATTGAAATTACTTTTCCCTTACTTCAGTCACGAAACTTTAGTAAAATGAAATGAGGTTATATATTCTCCGTAAGAAATTACATAACATACAACATAACATAACATAACACTCACGCCTGAATTCTTCTTCTTCTTTATCAGCTCGTAAAACCCCACAGCTGGACGTGGGCCTTTCTACTAAATGAAGGAATTGCTTTAGTTGTCACGCTGGGCAGCCATCAGTTAATAGGCTGAAACGGTAACGGCTGCCTGGTTCACTGCTGAACATAGGCTTCCCCCATAGACTGCCTCATAGGGATGATATTTGCCATAGTTGCCACGCTTGGAAAGCGGGTTGGGAACCGCAGTTTTTTATTTTTAGTCGTTATTAGAAAGACGCTGTAGCAAATCTTCTGGTTTGTTTCCTGTATGGCCGCTTACGATACGCACGGGACTATAATTATGGAGTAGGGTACATTCTTATAACGTCACTACACGGTCAACTTTTACATATTATTTAGAAAAGAATAGAATCATTTTATTGAATATAGATTACAAGAATACTTATTGATAGTCATTTAACCTTTACCACTATTTCAAAAAGAACCTCTTCCTGGGAAGAAACAGCAAGAAACCAGCAGGATTTTTAAAGAAAAATTATTTACAATATAATATTTTATACAATAATTAAGCATGAAAACATTTAGAAACAGGATGGTAACGATCACCTTAATCCCAGGGATTATTTTCAATCATACATGATTAATACTCTTTAGTAGTATATTAACCTTACTGTTCTGTTGTTCTGAATAACAAATTTAAACTTTTGATAAATTAATCTTGCATATCAAGAATATAATATTAATAAAACTTGTAAGCGTAAGTACACATTTTTGCGTAATATATGACTAGAAGGTAATAATTATTAATTAATTATTAATAAAATAAGTTGACATTTATTGATCTTTTACGGCATGTTTAACGAAAATATTGTTATCGTAAAATTCATTACCCTTTAGATATTAAACTAGTAATTGGATATTTATTATATTGGCTTAATGTTAAAGCCGATAGCAAAATTAATTCTGATTTCATCGAAGTAGAGGTGGAATCTCTAGTAAATACAAATATTATAAAGTATACACTTTTCCCGACTTCAAAAAGAAGGACGCTCTCAATTGTTTTTTTTTTAAATGTAAGTACATACAATGAATAAATGGATTTCCTAAAAATATCATAGGATTGAAATTACTTTTCCCTTACTTCAGTCACGAAACTTTAGTAAAATGAAATGAGGTTATATATTTCTACGTACGAAATTACATAACATACAACATAACATAACATAACACTCACGCCTGAATTCTTCTTCTTTTATCAGCTCGTAAAACCCACAGCTGGACGAGGGCCTTTCTACTAAATGAAGGAATTGCTTTAGTTGTCACGCTGGGCAGCCATCAGTTAATAGGCTGAAACGGTAACGGCTGCCTGGTTCACTGCTGAACATAGGCTTCCCCCATAGACTGCCTCATAGGGATGATATTTGCCATAGTTGCCACGCTTGGAAAGCGGGTTGGGAACCGCAGTTTTTTATTTTTAGTCGTTATTAGAAAGATGCTGCTGCCCATCTCCTCATTTGTTTCCCTCTGTCGCCTCTTACGACACCCACGGGATGATATGGGGTAGTGGATATCTTATTCTTACACCGCCACTACACGCTTGGCAGGCGGACTGATAACTGGAGTACCAGACGTCTCATACTTTTGACGCTGCCCCCGTCACCGGCGTAATCAATTCACAGTTTACGCCTAGCGTAAACGAGATGGTTATGCTGTTATCTATCGAAGCCGTAAGCATAAGCGTGACATTTTCCAGACTCGTCCCTTACTACACACACGGGACGAAATGGGGTGACGGATTCTTTTAAGTTGCGCCCACCACAGTTTTTTTTTCCTTGTTTTTTATATGTGCCAAATGTGAAAAGATATTAAATATTCATTTTAAATAAATAACCCATTCTTTAGGGGTGGTATTGTTTAAATGTGATAAAAATCCATTTCTTACTTATTTTAGTAGTTATTTTTCCCCATCGGTTGTCGGTTCTTCGAGCTATATGGCCGGCCCATTGCCACTTCAGCTTACTAATCCGTTGGGCTATGTCGGTCACTCTGTTTCTACTGCGGATATCCTCATTTCTAAGTTTATCACGCAGAGAAAGTTCGAGCATAGCCCTCTCCATAGCTTTCGGTCTTCAGCTTTGACAGTTGGCTCTTTCTGGCAGACAGATCTCTGGCAAAGACTTTGGAGCCTTGGTTCCGCTCGATCGCTTCTTCAATACAAGCTGTATTGAAGTTGCGTAAGTCCCGCCGCAATTTACTCAAATTACTTTAATATGTAATTATTCCGAATTTCAATACTTTACGTAAAATAATATCCCCTAAAAAAACTTCCGTAACAAATAGCTAGAAAGATCGATGTAATTACATAAGTACTCATATAGTACACTTATACAAATTTGTATTTTATAAAAATTTGATTTTTGATTCTAAGTCGGAAGAACAAAAAGTGGCAAAATGTGTTCGATAAGAATGGCGATCATGTGGATTCATAAAAGCGTTTTAGACATAATATTTTATTTATATTTTTAATGCTCAAAAAGGGGGTTAGAATTTTTGCACACAATAGCTAATAGTTTTATGATTGGGGTTTCGGGATCGCTTTAAATTACTAGGTAGAAGAGCAACTCAAGTTTGTGTGTGAACAGTTGTGCGAAGATACCATTTTTATTGTTAAAAGAAATTAAGTGCCGATTTCCAGTTGTCGGCGAAGTAAGACAACATCATGAACTGCATAACTATCTTATATTTTTTTAATAACAAACTAACGGATTATAAAAAAAATCGTTATTAATAATACACTGTCTAAAAAGTGGGTGCATTGAAGGCTTATCTACTTACTTAAGTCCACTGCTAAAAATAGGCCTCCCCCATAGATTACCTCATAGGCGGATATTTGCCGTAGTTTCTACGCTTAGCAAGCGGGTTAGCAACCGCAGTTTTTTATTTATTTTTACGTAGTCATCAGGGGAAGTCCTAAAAATAATCTGCTGCTCATCTTTTGCTTCAGTTTCGCTCTGTTTCATTCCTTTCGTTCCTTTCTGTACTTTTACGACACCCACGGGGTGAAGTGCCCATTTTTTTTAAAAATTTAAGTAACAAACAAACTTACATATACAAAATTCGACCTGCTCAAAATTCAAAAACTTTATTAAACATAGTTTGTATAAAAGTGTTATTATAATGTTAAGGAATTTATGGATGATAATTACCCTGGGAATGAGGTGTTCGCTGCCAGGCTGTTTCTAATTTGTTTTGTGTGGTTAATTGTGTAACATACATGATTGTAGCTGTTATTTAAAAAAAGTCCCGCTGGGTTTCTTGCTGGTTCTTCCCAGGACAGAGGTTTTTTTGAACCAGTGGTAATTAGACAAAGAGTAACTTTCAATAAGTATTATTTATAATCTATATTGAATAAAAAGTTTCTGTTTCTGTTTCTGTTTCTACATTCCACCTGATGGTAAGTGCAGCCCGTAAACACCTGTAACCAACATCAAACAAAGAAGGTTTCAGATGCGTTGTCGTTGTGTTTGTTGTTTAGCTGTTGTTCTGTGCTCCTGGTTCAGTTTCTTCCTGTAGCGACACCCACTTGATGATATGGGGTAGTGGATATTCTTACACCGTCACTTCACGGTCACTTACATGGTCAATTCAAGGCCTATAACAATAAAAATTAGATTTCTATATCAATTTAATTTTCCTATTTTATCACTTCGTTATTTGTATTTGCGCTGCTAACTCGTAACTGTTATTATCTTTACTCGTGTTGTAAGCACTTGTTTTGGATACTAGCCAGATCGCAATTTCTGTCCTTCGCAATTTTTGGCCTTATTATATTTATATATAAGTATATTATAACTTTGTGTTATTCTGTTTTGTGTACTTAAGTCAGAGTTTAGTGGGAGAAGATGCGTTAAGGTATTAAGTCCGCCCTTTGTTACCTCTTTGTTAAGATTTAAGCTGTAAAGCGTAAATAAATAAGTTGGTATTGCTACTCGAGAAGACTCACTGATACACAACTCTCTTAGAAACAAGAGTAGGCTTAGACCCATTATTTGATGACGATTGTGTCAATGGACAACTTAAAATGAATAAGTATTTTCATGAGTGATGGAAAAACAATATTTATTTTTGATTGCAATAGACTGCTCATGTGTTTATGTCATCATAATTACACATCTTCAAAGTTAACAGATCGTCACTCTATCTAGTAGGGAGCCACCCTACACTTTGCTTACCGGTACGAGGCTGCTGCTCGAAACTACCACATGAGTGACGGTTCTTCGAGCTATATGGCCGGCCGATTGCCACTTCAGTTTACTAATCGCAACTCCATAATCCTCTCAGAAGTGAAAGGTGCCCTGTAACCAGCTATAATATATATGCGTATAAAGACGTATGGGCGTATAAAGACTGTTACTTTACTTACTTTACTTTAGGTAAAACCTTAAAATTGTTTTTGTCCTATTTATTTAAGCTGATTCACTACACCATTTCTGCACAAGTCTACTGTTCATCGGTATATTCTCAATAATGGACTAGTACACAATTGTCATACCCAGATCACGTCTCAAAACTTTCAGCTTTGCGGTGGAACTTTCCAAATCAAACTTGAAATCCTGCGTCGTTCGTAACTTAAAAAAAATATGAATCAAGTTAAAAATAAATTATTTATTTCGACAATAGCGCCACCTACCGGGTCTAATTGTAAATCTAAATCATTTTGGAATCAACTTAATGCCGTGTGTACGTGTACAGCGCGGGCTTGTACCGTCGATTGTGTTACACCTACCTACGTTCTGGGTTATTATAATTATAGAGTGCCAAAAACGTAAGAAAGTTCTAGCCAAAAAGGGATCCCATTTCCTATGCCAAGGACCATGCCAGGGAACTTTTCATAGGGGATGCGTGAAAGGATTAGCGGCGGATATAAAAAATGGGAAAATTAAAGAGCATAATCAGTCAAAAGATAAAATTCAGAAGCTTGAAAAAACCGTTACCAGTATTAACAATAAATGTGTCTATTTGGAGAAACAGAACACTGCTTTCGTAAACTACCAGGCATCTCGTAAACATAATCTCGAAATAGCAGGCATTGAACAAGTACCAGACGAGAACATTAACGAAATTGTCAAAAAAATAAGTAACATAATCAACGTTAATAGCTCGGAAATTGAATGGGTGAAACGTATGCGACCAACAAAAATGAACAACAAACCGGCACCTATCATCGTGGGCTTCAAGACCTCGGGGACTGGATCGCGGGACAACTGGCTTGCTGAACGTCGTAAGCTATCCGAAGCCACAAGTAATAAGTGGACAACAAGTGGATCGGCGACTAACAAAATATATATAAACGAGGATTTGACCAAAACTATGCGAGCCCTATTATGGAACACAAAGAAACAACTGAAGGGAATTTACAAATACATATGGGTTTCAAATGAAAAGATCCTAGTCAAGAAAGCTGAAGGAGAAAAATCAGTTTGTGTGCGGGCAGAAAGTGATATTCACGACCTAATTAATAATAAGTGACTTTATGTAGGTAGGTTATCAATGGTAGGTAGGTAGTAGGTAGGTATGGTTATCAAGTATATCTTACGGCATAAAATTCGATAACTTAAATAATTTAGACTCAATAATTAATGGGTCTGTCAATTATACGTGTGTCGATAGTTTAAATCCGTGGTTACAACAAATAAGCAATTATAAAGATTTATGTATTTTACATGTTAACATTCGTTCTTTAAAAAAACATTTTAGTGAATTTTTAGTGTCTCTGGGAAATGATTTGAATCGATTAGATGTCATTGTGGTAACCGAACCAAACATTAATTTCTCATTACACTCCTTTTATAAAATTCCAGGATTTGTTGTTAATGTTTACACCCGTAAAGGGCGCACCAGCGGTGGCGTGGTGGTGTACTCGCGAGCCGAGCTCGGTGCACGTGTGAGCGAGTCAGCCGCCAATACTATGCGCTCGGCGGAGTGTGTTTCCATTACGCTCAATATTCGTGATGAACAAATTTATTTAATTTCCATGTATAGGCCACCCAGATTTTTTAAACAGGATAAATTACAAGAATTTTATTTAGAATTGCGTAATTTATTAGACAATCTGCCGCGGTGTCCTAAAGCTATTTTTAATTATAATAACCGAGTCATCTTATATGAAAATATATTAGCGGAGTATGGGTTTATTAAATATATATGTGATGTTACTCGTAGGGAAATAGTTAAGGGTAATTTGGTGGAATCATGCTGAGATCATATATATATTAGAGCGCCTTTAGCATTAATTAATTCTGCGGTAATAAAACACAAGATTTCAGACCATTACTATGTCTCGGTCGCAATACAATGGAAACGAGAACCCGATATACGCCCCACTTGCGCCGACATCGACACGGCGAGAGCGACGCCGCTGCCGCCGGCCAGTCATCCCAATGAACACGTGACACGGCGACAGCGGGCAGCCGCTCGTCGTATTTTAGACAACCGTTTAGTTAGAGAAAAATTACTGTGTACTAACTTCGATAATTTACTTGATATAAATTGCCCAATAGAATTATATAAATCTTTCACAAATTTATTCACTAATATATATAATGAATGTTACAGATATCAACCTATAAAGCTAAATAAAAGTAATAGGAACAACAAAAGCTGGATAAACGATAATTAAAAAAAAATGATTTTGGAAAGAGACAGACTTTTTAATATATGGTGCAATGATCCAAAAAATATGATAAAACGACTGAACTATACTAAATATAGAAATAAGTGTAACAAAGCCATATTTAAATGTAATGTTGAGTATGATAAGCAGAGTATATTAGATTGTAATAATAATATTAAGAAAATATGGGACAAGATAAATAATTTACTAGGAATGAATAGGCAATCTTTAGACAATTTAATACTTTCAAATATGGAAGGGCAAGGTAGTATAAAGGAGATATGTGATAAGTTCGCTACTAGTTTTTCTAGCGAAAGAGATAAAATAACACATGTATGCACTGAAAAATTGTTGGTAAGAGATAACTACGTTAAGAGATCGGACATGTGCATGAGATGGCAGCCAGTTAGTAGTAAAGATGTGAAACAGGTAATCGATAAGATGGACAAAAACAAACCACCTGGTAGCGATCTTGTGCGGATGTCAGACTTGAAATTAGTTGTGGATAAAGTTAGTCCCATATTAGCTAAGTTAGTTAATTTATCTGTTAGCCTGCATAAATTTCCATCAAAATTAAAAGAAACCATCATTCGTCCCATCCATAAAAAAGGTGACTGTAAAGCTTTTTCTAATTATAGACCTATAGCTATTTTATCTAGTATTGACAAAATTATTGAAAAATGTTTAGTAAATCAACTGGGAAGTTATCTACAAAAGAATAAAATATTAAATGAATGCCAATACGGCTTCCAAAAGGGTAAAAGTACAAACACACTGTTATCAAAATTTACAGATGAGATTAATTCATATTTAGAAGATAAAAAATTTGTAGTGTTAGTTTTTTATGATTTTAAAAAACCCTTCGACACCTTAGTAACGGACACACTTTTGAATGGAATGGACGAAAGTGGTGTGGGACAACCGTTAAACCAATGGTTCCGCGACTACCTAACGGCGCACTCTTTTCGTGTGAAGGTAGGGGACACGCTCAGCGAGGAGACCGATGTCGGATGCGGAGTTCCGCAGGGATCAGGGACTGGGCCAATCTGCTACTTATTACACGTAAATAGTCTATGTGGATTGCTCCGCCACTGCTCGGCTTATATGTTCGCGGACGATCTATGTACATTACGCGCCGGTACCGATCTCGCTGAGACGTGTTGTCTAGTGCAGCATGATATAGATGCGGTCGTTAGGTGGTCGCACGACAATGGTATCATTTTGAATTCAGATAAAACTAAATTACTCATCATACACTCACCTTACTTAAAGCCTTTAAATTCACATCCGTTTATGTATACTCATAGTTATTCTTGCATTCATGATAACCTATTCAATTGTAAATGTAAGCCTATTGAAAGGGTAGATCGCGTGACGTATCTTGGTGTTGTTGTGGATTCAGTATTTTCATGGTCATGTCATGTCGATTTCATATGTAATAAACTAAGATTTTTTCTGAGTAAATTCTACCACTTAAGTTTTAAAGTACCAGTTCTACATTGAAAACCCTGTATTTCTCACTTATAAATTCTATTCTCAGCTATGCTCTTGACAGTTATGGTCTTACATTCAAAAGTAATATTAATAAGCTTGAAGCTCTTCAGATTATATTTTTAAAATTACTTGTAAACAAAAAAAACTAAAGCTAATTGCAAAGGTAACTACTCTCAATTATTTAAAATTTATAAGATTCTACCGGTTACTTTAAAGCATAAATATCTACTGGCTATAAATAACCATGACTGTCAAAACCTAAGCTTGACGATTGTAAAACACAATTGAGGTACCCGGTCGATGGTAAGTTCGAAGTACCTAGAATAAAAAACTACTTTGGAGATAGAACAAAACAAATACCGTATCTTCTGAACAGTCTGCCCAAAGATATTCGACACGAGACCAAGAAAAATGTATTTAAAAAGATGGTTTATAGACACTTTCTATCATTATGTCAATAAGATGAAATTTTGTACCATAGCTATCCATTAAGTATTATTGTGAGACTCTGGATCCCACAGACAAACTGTGTAAACAGTTTTGTGGGACTATGTTTTATTGTAAGGTTGTGTCGATCTGTTTAGTAAAATAATGAAAAAAAAAAGGAGGAGTTCAGTGTATGTGACACAAAGACTGAAGAATTATATATATAAAAAGATATAATTTACAACCCATATATTATGTTCCACTTATGGACACAGGCCAGTGACATATGCACGCCATCAGGAAAGCACCTACCATACAGCACCGCCTGCTAAGCAAATAACAGCACGTCTTCAAAGACATGACTCAATTCAATTACGAGACTTAAGAATATTCAACATAGTATAAAACCCAGGGCTTAATTGTTAAGATAGCCCAGTAGTAATTAAGTTAGTTTGTAAGTTAGGTAGTCTAGTATTCCTGTGTACTCACATTGATTGATTTTTGTTTATTTTTTTATAATTTTTTTTCCTAGTTTGGCAACTTCCAATGGATTCTGCCAGCGTCAAGTATTTCATGAAAGTCACACAGAGTATTCGGCTAGTTTTCGTTTCCGTAGAAATGCTTACTTATTTTTGTGTTACGAAGTTACATAGGTAGTTATTGTCAAATTAATTAACATATAATATTCTTACAAAATTATTGCTAATATAATAAAATGGATATAGGTAAGTAGCAAAAGCACTATAGTTTAATGTTATTAATGGATATGAATTCTAATAAATTTGTACAAAAGGAGTGTAAACTAAATTTAACAAAGACTTAAGATTTTTAGGACCAGGGATGTTATTAGGAAGAAAATTGTATAGTGAAACGGAGAGGTTAGGGCAGTTAAAAAATTTATGATCGATCATACCTTCGTCTAATCCAAACTCACAAATTGAGCTATCTTTAATCTTAAGTTTTGCCAAAAATACAGGTGAACAAGTGTGTCCCAATCTAATTCTACATCTGACAGATGTACTCTGTTTGGAGCCATTTCTGAATTTAAAAAACCATGGTTTGGAGGGGATGTCAGGTTGGAGTTCTGCATAATATTTACCGATACTCTTGTGAGTTTTTTTCCAAAGAGAGTTCCAATCTGACATCTGATGGATTTTCGCAAGAGAAATAAGGTCATGAGTATATGTTATGATGCATGAGGCTACCGGAAGTAGATGCTTGTTTTGCTAAGGAATCGACAATTTCCTTGTCACGCATGCCACTATGACTTGGCAGCCAAGCAAGTTTCAAGTTAATACCTTGACAAAAACATCTATACAGTGCATCTTTTATTTTAAAAATAATTGGGAATTTCCATTTACTTCGAAACGGGTATTTTTTATAATGTTTATTAATTACATATATATAACTTTATACTGACAGTTGTTTTTTGTAACCATAGATAATTAAATATGTAGCAAGCTACCTGTAATCACAGAGGCATTCTTAGATTTTTTTTACTTTAATAGTTTGGCAAAGGCATGTTAACCCATACTGCCTAGTCTGACGTTAATAGTTTCAAATTGTCTTACAATTTATTGGCGTCAGACTGCAATTTTTTGTGAATTCTAATATCAAACTGATTGTTTTATTTCTTTAAGTTGTTGTTTTGTCATATGCTTTCTCTTTCATTTTGCTGGTGGTTGTAAAAGTGTAGGTACTGTTCGATTTTGCATTTATATTTTTATTTTATTTTTAGTGTATATAAGAATTTATTTGTATATTTTAATATAGCATTTATGATATCCTCAAGCATTTGTAACGATAGTGATTTGTTTCTGTCGTTGTCTTCGGATGATGAGACACGTAGAGATGTTAGTTATCACAGTACAACTGCTTCTTCTTCACTCAACATCACCTTAAATTCTTGTTTCTCAGACTGTGTGAATAACTTCAATGCTATTCATATTAACGCCCATAGTATTCCGGCTCATTATCCTGACATGCTTGCGTCATTTGAATCCCAAAATAGTCACACAATTTTAGTTTCAGAATCTTGGCTAAAACCCTGTCTGCCTTCTACTTCTTACCCTTTGCCTGGGTTTCATCTAATTAGAAATGATCGCACTAATAGGGGTGGTGGGGGCGTGGCGATCTATCTTAGATCCTACTTTCCATTTAAAATTGTTAGTTCGTCAAGTCAACCACCTCCTGTTGATTCTGCTGAGCATTTTCTGGTTGATGTCTCCCTGTCTCAGAGTAAAATCCTACTTGGAGTTTTCTACAGTCCCTCTCTTTCTATAAATTATTTTACTTCTTTCGAATCTCTTTTAGAGTCACTAGTCCCTACGTAAAGTTACATTATTTTGATGGATGACTTTAACACCTGTTTGCTTAAAGGCGACAATCGGGCTATAAAACTTGAGTCTATAATTGAAGCGTGTAATATGCAAATCCTACCCCTTTCTGCTACTCATAATTCCTAACAGTACTCCTTCCCTCCTGGACTTAATAATGGTGTCATCTTCAAATCTAGTTTTCAAGCATGGACAATGTCCTGCTGATCCATTCTCTTATCACGATTTATATGTATAAACTACGCCCTCCTAAACTGCCTTAATCGAAGTTACTGATGACATACGGTGGGGTATGGATAATAAACAACTCACAGTCATGACCTTGCTGGATTTCAGTAATGCGTTCAATACTGTTGACTTCGATATACTGTTGAGTCTGTTGTGTTCCCTTAACATATCTCCATCAGTAAATAACTGGTTTCAAAGTTATCTCTGTGGCCGTCGGCGGTGTATTCGTGTCGATGAAACTCACTCATCTTGGTGTGATATTACTGCAGGCGTACCGCAGGGCGGCGTGTTGTCACCTTTACTGTTTTCCATTTTCATTAATTCAATCACTCATAAAATATCTTCTCTCTACCACATGTATGCGGATGATATCCAGATTTACACCCAGTCAACTCTTGAGAAATTGCCAAATGCAATCGCTACATTGAATAAGGATATAAATATTATTCATGAGTGGAGTAAATCATATGGCCTAAATGTCAATCTTAAAAAGTCTCAGGCTATCATTATTGGTAGTCAGAGCTTTATCTCAAGAATTGACTGGTTCTCCGTACCACCTATCGTATTCGATGGAGTTGTAATCGCTTACTTTGACAATGTCAAAAATCTTGGAATTTACATTGATAATTCCTTAAATTGGATACGCCAACTTAATGAGGTAAGTAAGAAAACTTTTGTCGCTCTTTGTTCACTGCGTCGCCTTCGATATTTTTTCCCATTCGTACAAAAATTATGCTCGCCCAGTCTCTTCTCCTTCCGATTCTTGACTATGCTGACGCAAGCTATGTAGACATAACTGAGGACCAGCTAAATAAGCATGAGAGACTTCAAAATACTAGTATTCGGTTCATATTTGGATTGCGCAAATTTGACCATATTTCCCAATTTCGCTCACGTCTCAAGTGGTTACCTATCCGACTTCGCCGGAACATACATATTCTTTCTATTCTGTACTGTGTATTATTTCACCCTTCTACTCCTCCTTATTAAAAGGAGAAGTTTAATTTAGTAGGGCTTCCGGGGGAACCTTTACGCTCTTCAAGAAAATTCATTTTAAGGGTACCAACTCACAATACATCATTTTTTAATAAACCTTTTACTGTCCAGTCCATTAAGATCTGGAATGCCCTACCTTTGCATATACGTGAAGCACAAACTATTGTTATCTTTAAGCGACTACTTAAAGAGCATTACTTATCTCAATCGTTCGGACACCGTCAGAATAAATTATATGATTATGTATTTATTGTATCTATCAGCTTTATATTATTGATTGAGGAATTTTGTAATTTATATATGTATTTTGAGTAGATATGTAAGTTTGTTTATATATTTATATATATGTATGTATATGTATATCTTATATGTTTTACTTTATCTTTTATTATGTATTAGTCATTTAAATTATTTCATGTATTAGTTATTTAGATGTTATTTTATTGCATGTATTGTCTATATATAACATGTATTGATATTATATTATATATATTTATATTGCACCACCTACCTAGTATTCATTGTTTTATTCCATTACACCTTTGGTTGCCTGGAAGGGATCGCTATGTAGCGATAAGGCCGCCAAATTGTACATATAATCTGCTTTTTGTTATGTCATTTCTATATCTGTTCGTGGTGTACAATAAAAGTATATTCATTCATTCATTCATTATCACAGTATTTAAGATAACTTGCAAGTTAGAAAATAAAAGTAATATAGGAAAAATCCTTCGTCTCCTTCCACTTCAACCTTCCCTATGCTGCCGCAAACGTAAGTGGCATCTTCTCACGCCACGCTGAAGCTATATTATAGTTGTAGCACGGGTCGGCTCGACCGAGGTAGGACCATGCTCTCACAGAATACCAGCGTAAAATAGCAGCTTAATGATGCTGTGTTTTGTATGGTGACTGTAGAGAACCGGCGACCCTTTTTACTGGAAACGCGGCATTCCATCTTAGTCCTCAAGGGTGACAACGAATCAGCATATTGACAACATCTATCGTCAGTTAAGAAACGGAGGATGGATGTAGACGTCTATGGGCCACAAAATCCACTTACCATCAGGTGGACTGTGTGCTAGTTTGTCACACTTATTCTGTAAAAAAAAATCCTTTAAAATATTTTATACTTAAGACATGCAATTTAAATCGCAATTTCATAGGTGCTAGCGGGGATCGAACCAAGTTTGCTCGCATCTTGAGATCTAGATCGAGATCTTGAAGTACTTACTGTGGCTATATATAATTAAAAAGTGTATTTAAATATAAATTATAATGTAAACGAATTTTTTATAGAAAAATTATAGTCAAATTATTATTAAACACTTTTTTTTTAATTACTTCGAATTGGATTGCGTGCGGTCTACACCGCACCTTTAAGTGTGGACGTGACTACGTAATTGTAGGTCGGTTGTCAGCTATTGTAGATAACCTAGCGTTTGATAATAACTAACTTTAGACCCTATCGAGCTTCAGGCGAGAGAGGATATCTAAAACTAACTTTGTAACTTTAGTAAACTATTACTGACTGAATTTCTTCTCGTATAACTTAATATCTCTTCAACTTCACTACTAACATCCTAATGTGTGGTGCCAGTATCGTTAACTAAGCTACTGACAAAAATAAAATAAAATAATAAAATAAAATTCCGTGTGTGTATCAACAAAGAATCAGCGTTCATTTTATATTTTGTATAGAATAGAATAGTTTTTTTTTTATTCAATATAAATCACACGTGTAATTCTTATTGAAAATCATTATTTACTTTACCACTGGTTCGAAATAAAACCGTCTGTCCTGGGAAGAACCAGCAAGAAACCCAGCGGGACTATTTTTTAAAGTAAATTTTACACGAATAGTTGTACAAACTATTTACAAATTTTATTTTAGAAACTGCTTGGAAGCGACCACCTCATTCCCAGGGGTTATTATCAACCATGTATTATTTTTTATTATAATAACCCTTTCTATACAGTTTTAGATTAATTAAATATTTAAACTTGGTAATAGAGAGAGCTTGTATATTTTCTGGGACTTTGTTGTAATAGCGTATACATTGCCCCAAGAATGAATTACTGACTCTGTGGAGTCGCGAAACTGGTATCACTAGCTTGTGTTTGTTCCTAGTGTTACGGAATGTATATCACTTTTTTTTACTAAAACTACCTTTGTTTTTGTGAACATACATAAAATTTTCGTTAATATACTGAGAGACCAAAGTTAATATATTTAGTACTTTAAATTTTTCTCTAAGAGACTCTCTCGGTTTTAGGTTGTAAATAGCTCTAATGGCACTCTTCTGTGGAACAAAAATAGTTTCTAAATCAGGCGCATTTCCCCATAGCAAAATCCCATAAGACATTATGTTATGGAAATAACTGAAATAAACTAATCTAACTGTCTCGACACTAGTGATACCTCTAAACTATTTAAAGCATAGGCTGCAGAACTTAGTCTGCTTGCTAGTTCGGATATATGGGGGCCCCACTGAAGCTTTGCGTCGAGAGTGATGCCAAGAAAAACAGTGGATTCAACAGGGCTCATTTCTCACCCATTTAAAAACACATTCGTATTCAGACTTTTGACATTCGATATTGTAAATTTAATACATATAGTTTTATTTCCGTTTAAATGTAGATTATTAACATTTTTATATATATTAAATATTTTTGTTTTCAAATTAATTTATCGCTGGCAATTATGTTTACAATGTACAGGTATAATAATTTAACGTAAATTAGCCCAGGAACTGATTAAAACAAGCCAAATTTGAATTGCGACGAAAATTCACCTACAAACAATGCTAATACCCAATCTTCAATGTTTTACGTGGTAGAGCCATGCTTCAGCTATATTACTGGTATAGTTGTAGCACGAATATTACTGGTATAGTTGTAGCACGAATGGGTCGGCTCGACCGGGGAAGGACCACGCTCTCACAGAATACCAGCGTAAAAGAGCAGCTTAACGCTGCTGTGTTTCGTATGGTGAGTGTAGAGAACCGGAGACCCTTTTTACTGGAAAAGAGGCATTCCATCTTAGTCCTCACGGGTGACAACGCATCTGCATTTTGATTCTTTATTGAAGATAGATGTAGATGTTTATGGGTCACAGCAACCACTTACCATCAGGTGGACTGTGTGCTCGTTTGTCACCCGATCCTTTTATTTTTAATTAGCCTACTGTGGACGGCGGATAGTCAAGGTGCGAATAACCGCAAATAAACGACACTTTTACTTGATATACCTATATTTTATACTTTATATTCACTTTTATTAATTGGCAGAGTTACCTTTGTTACTTCTTTACTTTTTGGCGGTTACAAAACAACAAACTGATCTATCCGTCACAGCGCCCTTTTATACAATTCAAATAGTAACCTATTATTGAACATTCTTATTCCTATAAATATTGCATCATAAATCATAAAATAACTGGTAATCAATATTTCAACGAGTAATTACAAATTGTTATATATATTTAATAACATTAATGTTAGGTACTCCGGAAACAGACAGGCGGACGTCGTCAGTTATTATTTAATCATCAGTTATTTATTCTTACATATTGACGGATTCAACTCGGCTGGGCAGCGTTCGGGAAATTAAGACATCTTCTCGTCAGATATACCTCAAAGCTTGAAAACTAGACTGTATAACAAGTGCGTGTTGCCAGTGATGACCTATGGAACTGAGACGTGGTCCTTCACTGCTGGCCGTGTGAGGAAGCTCAAGGTCGCTCAGCGAGCTATGGAGAGGGCTATGCTCGGAGTTTCTCTGCGTATAAACTTAGAAATGAGGATATCCGCAGTAGAACCAGAGTGATCGACATAGTCCAACGGATTAGTAAGCTGAAGTGGCAATGGGCCGGCCATATAGCTCGAATAACCAATAACCGTTGGGGAAAAAAGGTTCTCGAGTGGCGGCCTCGTACCGGCGGACGAAGTGAAGGGCGTCCCTCACTAGATGGAGTGACGATCTGGTTAGACATGCAGGTCGATGGATGCAGGTAGCTCAGGACCGTGCTTTGTGGCATTCCTTGGGGGTGGCCTATGTTCAGCAGTGGACTTGTGATGGGCTGTAATGATAATGATGGTGATATTTATTCTTATAAAAATTATGTTATGAATCCAATAAAGGTTTGGTAATTATTTAGGAAATTAGAAAACACTTAACTATACGATGAGCTTGTGAACCCAACCGGAAGACGATAACACAATAGATTGTGTTTTTAGGTTTCAGAACTTGAAAAGGAAAAAATGGAACTCTCATAGGACCATAATAATTGCTTATATTTACACGAACACTAGACACTGAAAAAAACTTAATAATTTAACATATTTTACGGATTTTATCGCGCTTAATTTAACTGGTTTTAATACTACACTTATATTTTTATTTTTATTCTTATTGCTCCTGTGAATCCATGATTTTACTAGCGGTATGAAGACGACACCTTTAAAAATTGACCATTAGACAAAGTAGCTGCATTTTTAGACCAATGCACGTCTAAAAATATGCACGTGGTAGAGCCATGCTACATCTATATTACTGGTATAGTTGTATCACGAATGGGTCGGCTTGACCGTGAAAGGACCATGCTGTCATAGAATACCAGCTTAAAATAGCACCTCAATGCTGCTGTGTTTCGTATGGTGAGTGTACAGAACCGGGGACCCTTGTTACTGGAAACGAGGAATTCCATCTTAGTCCTCACGGGTGACAACGCATCTGCATTTTGATTCGTAACGAGGATAGACGTAGATGTCTATGGGTTCCAGCAACCAATTACCATAAGGTGAACTGTGTGTTTGTTTGTCACCCTTATCCTATAAAAAAAACTTAACTGCTTACTCTAAAATACAATTCACAATGGAGTTAGTGGCAAATAATTCTTTAGCTTTCCTAGATGTTTCAGTTATCCGAAATCTTGATAAAACTATTAGTCAAACAGTGAATAGAGAATAGGTACATACCAGACCAACCGATATTCTTTCATGAGTTTCAGTGAGCATGAGAAATCCGGTTCAGAAAACACCTGACAGCCGTGCTCCAGGCTCCAGGACGTCAAGCAAGTATTGCAAGACAACGAGCTTCAGGTCCCGTACCTATGTCACAGTGACCGAGTGCAACCGGTCACTGTCAAGCGTGTGCCTCCTGTACTACATATATCGGAGGAGTCACAGTCGAATAACTATCGAATATCGAATATATCTAAATAAATATCTATTTTTCATTTATGACTTTTTGCTATTATTTATTATCAGGCAAGATTATGGATGTACTTTAAATTATTTTTAATAAAATTGAAGTTTAAAGCGAACTAATAGTCCGCCTGATTGTAAGTGGTGACTGCATCTCTTGGACACCTACAACCTCTCTAAAGAAAGGAGCAACAGCGGTGTTATCATCACTGAGGACTAAGCCCGTAATAATTATTACTGGCTCTCTACCATTAAGACCGGAACACTTGTTGCTGCTTGGCGACAGGAATAGGCAGGAAAAGGGTCCTATCACCTGGTTACCTCGTTTCATAAACTCGTTTTCTTGTCCGTTCGGTACAAATTTTGCAACTGATCTTAAACTAACTTTCAGTTGAGCTAGATACTTTAAACTTTCAATATAGCTCAGAGCTGGATGACAATACCTTATTAACTCACTTTCTTGTCTGTCTGTTTGTTTGATTGTCTATTCGGTACAAATTTTGCAATGAGTTATAAACTAACTTCCCGATGAGTTAGAGATTTGAAACTTTAAATATAGCTCAGGATTATAAACGTAATAAAAATGGTTGGCATTTTGACTTATGATTTAATTACTATAATATAATTAATGGGAACGACGATAAGTTTGTGTATGAAATCAAATACCGTTCGAAAGAGACCATAATTTCACGACGCATATGATAGTAATATGAACAAGAGAAATAAGTTTGAACAGCTTATGTACGTCATTCTGCTGAGCACAGGCCCTCTGTTATTTCTGAGAGGATTTTAGGGTAAGGGATAGTCTACCATCTTGCTTCAAGACGTTTTGCAGAATTTACATGAGCTATGTTATGTTTAATAACAAGTTTCCTCCCGTTGTTTTTATTCATCACTGAGCAAGAGGTGAATAGAAAAATCAGTAGTGTTTATAGTATGTAGTGTAGTGTACGGACATTAACTTTTATTTCAGCAAAAATACGGAAAGCCAAATAATAAAAAGAAAACCTTTATTATTATTATAATAACATATTTCACTACTGTTTTGCAAGTATAATAGTTGGGCCAGAGTAGGATAAACGATAATCTTCATGGGATTTTCTTAACAAATTTACATGCTTTCGAATTCATAGATTATAAGGGTTGTAAGTTCTCTAGAACGTTATTATAATATGTACGTCGTTATACCATTTAAAACTTCCCTTTGCAGTTCTTACTCTGGTTATAATATGTCTGAAATTGCCGTTCTGCAGTACTGGCCATTTCAAATCAAAATAATTTTTGTTTGGCTAAGAATTCTAATTTCAAATTAATTTTATTTTAAAAACATGGAATTTTTTTTTCATAATTAGTCATTTGTTTATTGATAAGCGTTATGTTTTCATCGCATTTGAATCTTTTTCGTCATCATGGATACGTTAAAAATTCGAGTAATTATGGAATATGAGTACCGTCGTGGCAGCAACGCGGCACAAGCGGCACCTACTACTACAAACGAACGCACCACTTGTTATTGATTAGCCCGTTTCCGTTCTGGATATTTCGACCTGAAAAATTATACTTCGTGGTCGTCCGAAAACTGTGGTCGACAATGACGAATTAAAGGCGATTGTAGAAGCTGATGATACTCAATCCACGGCTGAATTAGCAGCAGCTTTGGACGTTAGCATCAAAACAATATTGGTCTGTTTGCGTCAAATTGGCACGGTAAAAAAAACTTGACAAATGGGTGCTCCACGAACTCAATGATCGCCAGCGCGAAGTACGCGTCGAGAAGTGCCTTGCACTGCTCAACACACATAGGAGTATTCCAATTTAAACAAAAATTAAAAAGCATGAAAATATTTTGTAAGATGTTACTCCTATAATTGGACTATTTCCTGTATCTTGGAAACGTTTTAAATGCATAACACAACAACAAGAGCCGCAAGTGAACCGCATGCTCATTTGCCCATATATTTTTATCATATATATATGACATTTGTTAAATAAACTAAAAGCCAAAGATAATATATATATATATCTTTTTTCTATATGCGACTCTTCCGGATTTAGGATATAAATAGCTTTTATGGCTCTTATCATCAAAACGAAGATAGTTTTAATATCAGTCGCATTACCACACCAAGATTTCATACGATATTATGCTTTGGAAATAGTAATAATAGCTGTTGCAACAAGTAATGCTTTTAATATTTTTACAGCATATTCTGCAGAACTAAGTATGTTTGCTAGTTTAGATATATAGGGGGCCCATTGAAGCTATTATATTCTATTTAAAAACAAATTGTTTATTTCAAACCAATGAAGTAATTGATATTCTTATAGGATTATTCACTTCGTCATATTTTTGTAAATGTGTGAATTTGAGATTCACTAAAGAGTTACTTAACGTATGCAAGTGTTCTTGAACAAATCACATAGGTCCATACTCAATACATATTTGCCAAAACAATCTCAAATCTGGAACTATACTCAATATGTCTAAAAAAATTTCAAAATGTGAAAACACCAATTTCTTAAGAAATCCAATTCCACATATGGAGGTGGAGAGGTCAATTCTCCGCCGAGGAGTGTTATGGCGAAATAAGTTGTAGAGTGGAAAAGAGAAAAAGATGAGAACTTTCAGCTCATACATGGCCAAGATCAGTGGACAGCAAGTTTAGGGATGTTGGCTTGACATGGAATTAAGCTAAAAACACTAAGCAAAATGGGAATACTCTCTAATACATATATATACAATAATCTATGAGGAAGACCAAGATAGGGAGAAATGAAAGAAACTCGTCAAGGGATCCACTGCGGTGCACTATGTAGGAGGACACACACACACACACACACAATAAAAAATATTTATTTATTATATGGACCACAAAACAGATAACAATCAAATTCCATTTAAAAAAAACACTTATTTAACAGTTCTGCACCAGATTAGTCGATTTTTTACATGGTAGAGCCATGCTGCGGCTATATTACTGGTATAGTTGTAGCACGAATGGGTCGGCTCGACCGCGGAGGGACCACGCTCTCACAGAATACCAGCTTAAAATAGCAGCTTAACGCTGCTGTGTTTCGTATGGTAAGTGCAGAGAACCGGATACCCTCTTTACTGGAAACGAGGCATCTACATTTTGATTCGTAATCAAGGATAGATGTAGATGTCTATGGGCCTCAGCAACCACTTACCATCAGGTGGACTATGTACTCGTTTGTCACCCTTATCCTATAAAAAAAGAGATTGATATCCTAAATATGTTGACACATCATGTTTTATATTAATTACAGAAGAGATCATCTCTACGGTAGACAACATTTATGACATAGGTACTTAACTACTTACATACTAAACACATTAATGTATTGCATATTGCACGTTTTGTTATTCATGAGTGAATAGGAAGTGTAGACGGCTACCCACATGGAGTGACGGTCTGGTAAGACATGCAGGAAGTCGATGGATGCAAGTGGCTCAGGACTCTTGCATTGTAGCATTTTCTGGTGGAATGAAAATTTAGTGTTATCATTATGGGGAGGACTATGTTTAGCAGTGGATTTGAGAAGGACTATTATGATGATGATGATGATAATGATGATGACATTGTATATGAAAATATTGCTATTACATATTGTTAAATTTTGTAAGACAGTCGTAAATTATTTTCTTCAGAAATAAGAGCGCAGCCACGAGGTAACTTCCTTCCCTGCTTTTAACGGGCTATGTAGAGCGTAAAAGCTTCCGTCTTTGTTTTGTATTGTACTTGAAACAGATATGTATTATTGCAGTCTCACAACATATAATTTCATATTTACAATACTTGCAAAATAATTTCGATTTAAAAATATTTAGATGTATTTTAAAATGACTTGAGTCGCGATTGCGGTGTGGAAATAAAATATCGGTTAGTACCAGGTCAATACAGTTTTTACTGATAACGGGAAATTCTACCTTAGCCCTCAGGGGTAATAAATAACGCATCTGCGTTTTGATTCTTAATCGAGGATAGATTTATGTGTCTGTGGGCAACAGCATCCACTTACCATCAGATTGACTTTGTGCTATATTTGTCACCCTAATTCTATAAAATAAAATATAAATAAATAAAACTATTGGTAAATCTAATTGTGCATGCCTTAAGCGCATGAAAAAATTACGTATAACATGAATATACTAAATTTTTAAAGTAGTTTAATTGCACACAAGTTTTCACTAAAAACCTTATAATTATTACTATACTTCCAATTTTCTGATAATTTTGTGTCAAATTTCAATTAAAAAAGCTTGGAAAATCCAAACGTACACGACTCATAATGCTCATATAATCGTGAAAAACTTAAAAAAAAATTACTCTCTGAGGAATAGTCCTCAAAGAGTTCCAGTAGCAGTCATCATAGTACACCTTCAGGTCACTCTATCAAGTCCGGAGGTAAGGTCTCATCATAACTAACAAAACGAGGCCTTTATCTTTCTGACAATATACTTTTAGCGAAACAAAATATTGTATTAAAACTCTGTGATTATAAAAATAATAACCTTGGTCAAGTATGAATTTGGTTTTTGAAATATTAGATCCTTACATATTAAATAGGCGTTTTGTACGGGAGGAATAAAGTCAATTTTTTTTTGTAAAATATATTTAATTAATCAAAGTATGCACCGTTGTTATCTATGCACTTTTGCCATCTCATAGGTAGTTCATTGATCCCTTTACTAAAAAAAAACCATGGGGGCGAGAATCAATAAACTCTTTGAAGGCGGTTTGGACTGCCGCATCGGAGTTGAATTTTTTTCCTTGTAAGAAGTTGTCCAAATTCCGGAAAAAATGGTAATCTGTTGGAGCAAGGTCCGGGGAGTACGGTGGATGTCGCAGACATTCCAATTGTAGCTCATCTAACTTAGTGGTTGTTTGTTGTGCAGTGTGTGGTCTTGCGTTGTCGTGAAGCAGCAGTGGCCTAGAGCGATTGACCAATCTCGGTTGTTTAGCAGCTAGTTCCTTCATCATGGTTTGCAGTTGCTGACAATAGATATCTGCCGTAATCGTTTGGCCAGATTTTAGAAAGCTGTAGTGAACGACACCGGCGCTAGTCCACCAAACACTCACAAGTAACTTTTTCTGAGTCAATTTTCGTTTAGGGCAGGATTTGGCTGGGTCTCCAGGGTTCAGCCATTGCAACGAGCGCTTCCGATTATCGCACAGTATCCAATTTTTATCACAAGTAATGATTCGATTTAAAATTCCTTCATTATTGTGTCGGTTGAGCAAAGTAACACAGCAGTCGACGCGTATTTGCAAGTTCGATTCACTCAATTCATGAGGTACCCATCGTTCAAGTTTTTTTACTTTCCCGATTTGCTTCAAGTGGATTAATACAGTTTTATCACTTACCTACCTGCAGCTATCTCTGAAGTGCTTGGTGATGGATCCGCTTCCACAATAGCCTTTAACTCTTCATTTTCCACTTTGGTCTCCGGCCGTCCACGGGGTTGGTTCTGAAGGTCGAAATTTCCAGAAGGAAAACGTTGAAACCAAAAATGTGCCGTGCTTTCTTTTGCGACACCAGCGCCATACACACCATTAATCCTTCGAGCTGTTTCTGCAGCACTGGTGCCACGGTAGAACTCGTACTCGTAAATATACCGATATTTCATGTTTTCCATTGTGCGGTAATAAGCGACGCCAAAGAATAAAATAATGAGTAAAAAACAAATGAATGACTGTTCATTTCAAAACTCAAATGTACCAGCTAAATGAATTTATAGATTTGAATTTGGAATTCTTAACCAAAGAGGAGATATTTCAGATCAAAATGGTCAGTACGACAAAACGCTAATTTCATATGTAAGGACCTAATATTTTGTATTTCTACAGCGATCAATATTTTTGCTGCCTATTACCGCAGCTGTAAGTTGTAAGCAAACGATACAGTGATCCACTCACGACGGCGGCCGAGGCCGGAGTGCGAGTGAGGCAAAGTGTATTTAGTAAAATAAATTATTACAAGGCTGCTCAAAACACCGAAAATTCCGGGATTTCGCAGCCGAAAAAAATTTATTAGAACTAAACAAAACAAAATTAAACTGCTATTTAATTTCATGGCTTCCCACATGATAGATGAAGAGATTAAAAATAGAATGAGTTAAATAACTGATATTTTCAAAAGTTATCGTGTTTACCCCTCCATGCGGACTTGATAAATCTACACCATAAGCCACTAAAACCACTTTTATTTTATGTAAAAATAGCAATTAATCGATTTAAAAAAAAATTCAACAATAATTTATCTTTCTGACAATGTGCTTTTTAAATCATTTATATGTTCAATATGATTGTTAGATACGATTTCATGCGACAAAACGTTGGAATCTTGATTTTTAGGCGCTAGTAGAACATACCTACGCTCTTTGCGCTTAAGGCATGCAATAAATTACTTGAAAGCGGCTCAAATCGTCAACGACCTAGTTCTTTCTGATCGGCTTGAATTACTGGCGCTGCGAGATGTTGGATCCTTTGCATCTTCTATCGCATCTACCACGGGGAGTGCTCGAGGTATTGCTTTAACTAATTCCAGCCGCTAAATTTCCTCATCGCAATTCGCGACAAAACTCGTGATACCA
Organism: Parnassius orleans; assembly: GCA_029286625.1. Classification (NCBI taxonomy): domain Eukaryota; kingdom Metazoa; phylum Arthropoda; class Insecta; order Lepidoptera; family Papilionidae; genus Parnassius; species Parnassius orleans. The sequence continues at coordinate 3,085,944 of JAGSMP010000040.1, forward strand.
TCCATACCATCTGAATGATTGGCATTCCACCACTGTGCGCTTTACCAGAGGTTTTCTTAACCTCATAACTGCCTTGTGGAAAAGATTACCACCAGTGATTTTTCCGGACCGATATGTCTTGGGGATCTTCAAGAAAAAAGTCTACTCTTTTTAAAAGGCCGGCAACGCACTTGCCGGCCTTTTAAAAAGAGTAGATGTGTAATGTAATAACCCTGGTATTGCAGTTGTTCATGGGCGGCGGTAGTCACTTACCATCAGGTGGGCCGCAAGCTCATTTGCCCCCTCATCTAAGAAATAAAAATCTGCTAAAGCGGAATTAACTTCAAAGATACCGTGTCAAAAGATAACAACATACAAAATTAATTAACCTCGACCTATTTTTAGATTCGCTTAGTTGAAGAAAGAGGGCTTATAATATAGAAAAAAAAAATCACTTTTTTTACATAAGCCAATAAAATGTTAATCACGCCTAAGAAAATTCTGAATATTCTTAAACCTAAGTAAGAAAATATTGCGGCATTATAGTGTCCATAGCACTTAGGATACCGACTCACTCATTATCGACGCAAGGCATTATCGGAAGAGAACAGGTGGCGGGTAAACTGCTTCTTTAAATTTACATAAAATAAAAAATAAACTGAATTAATAAACATTATTATTTTTACGAGATACTCCCCACTATTATTCTTTATCCTTTTTATTGTTGTTATTTACGTATGTTGTTAACTATTAATGATACGAGACTGAATTTCAAAGAATTTATGATGTTCAATTCCTATGGTTTTTTGTTTCCAACATAATATTAAAAATTCTTGTACAAAACAAATTTTACGGATATTTTCGAATTTCTAATCTGGGCGGAGATGTATGCTGGCTAGAGCGAATCCAAGCTGTGTGCGATGAGGGTGATAATGGATGATCTCTTACATTGGCAGTCAGCGAGATTTGCTAATGCGTGAGATGGCTGTGTGCTTCCATCTGCTCAGTATCCTATAATTAAATCTAAAATTTAATCCAAGCCCAAACATACCACTGCGAGACTAAGATACTGTAAGCTCATTCTGCTTATATCGGATCAAAAATTAATACAAATTATAAAAGCATAAGACCGGTCAAGTTAAATATTATGTCAACAAGACTTCAACATCTCGGTACCGCGTGACTATGAGCGCTGTAAAGCACCCGAAACATCGGAAATGAAATATTGTCACGGTAAATAACGTAAAATTAGGTTGATTCAATTTTTTCTAACAAAGGAATTCGCTTGTAAGACTCAGCAACGTTAATTTAAATTAATTAAATCGAGCTCAGTTACAGAGCGTTTCCATCTTCGTTGATAATAAAACTTAACACGATTAGTTTAAATCTTAGTAAATAATCAGACTGCCAAATTAATAAATGAGGATTATATGAAATAGCGCATATTTTACGAGAATCTTATTCTATTTTAAGCCGGGATTTAAAATTGAAATTTATTCATTTTTCGCTTAACAATGTAGAGCACAATTCGCAAAGTTGGATTTATAATGCCCTTTTATAAACGGGCTTCATTATATTATTATTATTTTTATTATTTTGCTTCTGTTACATTTATTAAAGTTCATCCGGTTTATTAAAAAATGTAATTTATTTATATTCTCAGGCTTAAACTATGATTTAAGAGAAATCTATTTTACGAAAAAAAGTCCCTAAACACGTTTATAAATGTGATGTTTTACTGTCAAATACCATACTTTAGATTTTAGTTTATATATTTTGCGCGGGACTTTGAAACGCACCTACTCTAGTTTATAGTTAGTTAAGTTACAGACTCTAAACGTCCCATTTCTGGGCACAGGTATTGGTGCCGATGGAGATCGAACCCGGATTGCTCGCGTACTGTAAAATTTACAGCGAGCGCTAAGCCCCTGAGTTACCACGGCTCACGCTAGATCTAATTCATCATTCATCGGTCTTATTACAAATCGTAGTTTATCAGTAGTTTCTTGTTTAAAATTTACACTATTGAAAAAAAATTTTTCTTACACCATAGTCCAAGTCCGAGACTGTCAATGACCGTTTTGTGGACACACACACAGTCTACCATATACCCTCGATTAAGAATCAAAATATAGACGCGTTGTCATCCCTAAGGACTAAGACAGAATGCCTCGTTTCCAGTAAAAAAGGGTCTCCGGTTCTCTACACTCACCATACGAAACAGAACAGCATTAAGCGGCTATTTTGCACTGGTATTCTGTGAGAGTGTGGTTTGTCCTACCCTAGTCGAGCCGACCCATTCGTGTAACAATCATAATATAGTTGCAGCGTGATACTTTAGCACGAATAACGCTTTAGTATTACACCGGTTGACACGATTTTTGGCTCTTTTTTTTATAGGATAAGGGTAACAAACGAGCACACAGTCCACCTGATGGTGAGTGGTTGCTGTGGCCCAGAGACATCTTCATCTATCCTAGATTACGAATCAAAATGCAAATGCTTTGTCACCCACGAGGACTAAGATGGAATGCCTCCTTTCCAGTTAAAAGGGTCTCCGGTTCTCTACACTCACCATACGAAACACAGCAGCGTTAAGCTGCTATTTTACGCTGGAATTCTGTGAGAGCGTGGTCCTTCCCCGGTCGAGCCGACCCATTCGTGTTACAACTATACTACTAATATAGCTGCAGCATGGCTCTACCACGTCTAAAATTTCCATCTTAGTCCTCACGGCTGACAACGCATCTGCATTTTAATTCACAAATGAAAATAGATGTAGATGTCTATGGGCCACAGGAACCACTTACCATCAGGTGGACTGTGTGCTCGTTTGTCACGCTTATTCTTTAAAAAAAAACGGTCTGACTTCTGAATGTCAAATTTTGGTTTCTTTTACGTTAGTAATAAAGGGAAAAATATTTTTTATGATCAAAGTTTGCTTTTGTAGAAACCAGAGCAATTTTTCGAATGTTATGGAAAATTACTGATTTATTATAAATTACAATCAGAATTTTTTTGCTGAACATTGGATTCTTTTTATTTCAAGAATAATGATTAGTAATAGCATACAAAAGCAAAATAATATAAAAAAGTACAAAAATTAAAATTTTTAGTGATTTTATTTTTTGTATAGATTTTCTCATATTAAACCCCAAATATAATATCCCATCATATTCGCGTTGTACTACCCGTGGCAATGTCGTTCAAAGTCCATCACATCTTGGTGAAAACGCTCTCCTTGCTCCTCTGAGGAGGCACCCACACTATCTTTAATTTGGTCCCGGTAAACGTGTAGCGTATGAAGTTTATCGGATATTCTGAAAGCTTTCAAACATTGTCTCAATCAAATCTTGATAATTGTCAGCTCTGTTGTTTCCGAGAAACCCATTAACTACTTCTTTAAGACTGTCCCAGGTTTGTTTTTCAATAGTATTGAGTAATTGCGTGAATTCATCACTGTTCATTGTTTTTTTTTATTTGCCCGGCGAAAATATTCGCTTTTACTTTAGATCCTTTGGAAAGAATCACTTAAAATATTCAAAAGCTTTTGAGCAGAATTTTTTTCCAGAGCTTTCACAAATTGTTTCATAAGACTTAATTTTATATGCAACGGCAGCGTCAATATGTTATTAAACTATACAAGTAGTACCCACTGGACATTATGTTTTCCACCTTGTTTTAAATAATATTATTTTGGAACGGTTGAAAAATGCAAATATTTCGAATATATTGTTAATATAAAAAAAATGAGAATTGAGATCAATGGGGGTTAATTCTGATTATTTTTCCGTTTAATGATAACAGTTATTGAGTATTTAAATTACTAAAATATTACTTAATATGTTCGTTTTTTACCTTCTAAAGTATTTTTGCGGTTAATACAGGCAAAGCAAGGTACCTATTATTTGTCTTGATGCTAAATTCGCAGCTTTAAATTTGTTGCCAAAGAATTATTTTTTGCTTCTTACTTTAATAAACTCACCGCAAATAAAACAGAATTAATCAACGTCTTGTTTACAATCGCCAAACCATATACATGTTTTTATTGTTTTCTTGCAATCCTGTCCATCCAAAGGTTGTCTGGAAGAGATCGCTCTTAGCGATAATACCGCCCATTGTACTACATTTCTATTTCTCCTTTTTTGTTAATATTTATTTTATTTTTTGGCGTACAATAAAGTGTTATCTATCTATCTATCTATCTATCTACAATGTTTTGGCGACATTCTCTTAACTCTGTAATACACAAGAAAGTTTGTTACAGCTGTGATAGACAACTAAACATTCACTGTGCCCTACGCGAGTATTGTGCAATTTGCTCATCGCTCATTGCTCGTTAAATCAATTATAATCTTTAAAACCTATTTATCGACATAAAACAGACAAAAGAAAACTTTAAAAGCTTAGAATGGATATTTTGGTGTTTTTCAAAATGCATTAGAATTTATGCAGAAACCAAAAAAAAAACTTTTATCTACTGGCAACACAGCAGTGTATAACATGCCGTGAACCGTGGTAGCTTAGGGGCTAAGCGCTCGCTGTAGATTTCACAGTACGCGAGAGTGAGTTCACAGTAACCCGGGTTCGATTCCCGCCGGCACCAATGCAATTATTTATCTAAATTTTAAGTGCTGATTTACCACGTGCTGAAGGAAAACATCGTGAGGAAACCTGCATGTCTAAGAAATAAGAATCAAAAAATATTTCGAAGACATGTGAAGTTCGCCAACACGCATTGGGGCAGCGTGGCGGACATTTCCTTTCCCAAAACCTCTCCGAAATGAGGGGAGGCCTATGCCCAGCAGTGGGACTTATATAGCTTTTAACTTTAACACAAAACAAGCATGGTAACATTGATAGAAAACACTGTCTTTAGTTAGGCAAATAAAACATGTGATAAACTAATTATTTTAATATTAATTTATACTTTGACAAGACCGCTACTGCTAGTAGGTTCTTAAAAGAGAGTGTCAATTGTATTGTCGGATGTTGTCCTGTCATCGATGCATGACACTTCGAAGCGCCCACAAGCTTTCGCTATTTTATTTTAAAAGGCGCTTCGACGTATATTGTATAACTTTTGTACAGGCAATTTTGTTGACGCACGTCCCCTGACGGTCCCTGACATCAGATTCATAACAAAAAAAATATTTTACAACATATTGGGATGTATTTTGGATGTATATATTTTGATTTCATAATAATAATGTCGTCCAGACCGGAATTTGATCATGGGGGACAGTTTTAACAGAGAATAGCTATCTGCGCAGGAAATTTTAGTGCACGAGTGTGTGCGTAAATAAAGGTGCACTAGTATGTACGCAAGCAAGAGTTCAGTCTCTATTCCCCCAGTCCCATTGAGCGATGGGACGGTAATCCGCGACAGATCCGGAGATAGATCAAACGCAGGCCTAACGGACTAATTTGCGTTTTGAGATACGGGGTATTTTGAGATAGGGGGGATATATAGTAACATCGTCCAAGTTCCTGACTCCGGGATGCTACTGACAATTTTCTTACAGAAAAATCCAATTACTGATTTTGGCCCGACTCGGGATTTGAATCAGGTACCACATGATCAGCAGTCGCATTTATGATCACTAGACCAACGAGGCAGTTGTTGCTTTATCCGTATATTAGAGCTAACAATAGCATTCCTTGGTGAACGCCTTTGTTCACAAGTGGACTAGTGCAGAGCTGTAATGACGATAATGATTCCTAGATGTATGTGCAGCAAGAGGTGGTAACACTTAACATTGAGCGTACCACAATTTACTAAAATTTACTCTTTTTTAAGTAAGTCAAGTTTTTTTTAACAATGTTAATTTTTGTTGATTAATCCTAATCATACAATAAATAAAGGTGAATTAAACTCTTTGAAATATGCTTTTCCATTTTAATAGAATAAATTATTAAAACAAAAGAAAATGTTATGTTATGTTCTTTGAAATATGCTCTTCCATTTTAATAGTATAAATATTAAATCTTTTTAATAATTCATAGAGAGTTAGAGATGTTTGCATTTGATAAATTAAGAGGAATCGTCTTGAGAGAAGCTCACAGGAACGTTAATGGAATTATGTTGTCACGTTGCGTCATTTGGGACTCTTCCGAGACCTCTTGCATTAACTGAGTGAGGCACACACAGGCCAAAAAAGGTCTCAACGGACATAATATATTCGTTTGACAGTTTTGTTTGATGTTATCAAATTCAATTACTGTTTAAATATGATAATATCCTACACTCATAAGAAAAACTTATTCATCATAAATAATCTTCAACAAAACAATTGCTGCAGCCATATGTTTGTGGCACAAATGGGTTTTCGACCCGGTTGAGCCAATGAGTACTAACACGAGGTAAATCATCACGTGAATCTATATAGTAAACAATTTCGTTAGTATTCTTAAACTATTGTTCTGCATATTTTTTTTAATTATTCAGCCGTATCACAAGGAATAAAAGAAACGAATGTATTAACCATGATAATTGATATAAGTAGTATTTTTTTAAAGACTAAAGGTAACATGTACATCTATTCTCGATTAGGAATCAAAATGCAGATGCGTTGTCATCCCCGAGGACTAAGACGAAATGCCTCGTTTTCAGGAAAAAGGGTCTCCGGTTCTCTACAATCATTAGACCCATTCGTGCTAAAAAACTTTAATAATTTATTATTCTTTAAGAGGCAAATAGAAGTGGGACGCTTACGGGAAAGAGTCTCGAGCAAGTAACGTGTCTGCCATCGCGGTGCTCATACCGAAAGTCGGTGAGGATTATAGGAAGCGGTGGGAGAAGGGGTGGATAGAAAATTAATGCTAACATTAAAGGAGCCTCAGTTGCGTCATATATATAATATATATAATAGTCATATTGCGTCATATATATAAATATATATATATATATATATATATATAATAAGAGTGACAAACGAGCACATAGTCCACCTGATGGTTAGTGGATGCTGTGGCTCATAGATGTCTACATTTATCCCCGACTAAGTATAATTATGCAGTTGTGTTGTCATCCCTGAGGACTAAGTTGGAATGCCTCGTATCTAGTAAAAAGGGTCTCCGGTTCTCTACACTCACTCACTATACGAAACAGCAGCATTAACCAACTCATCGTCATCATCATTACAGCCCTTCACAAGTCCACTGATGAACATAGGCCTCCCCAAGGAATGCCACAAAGCACCATCCATCGATTTCCTGCATGTCTTACCAGGTCGTCACTCCATCTAGTGGGGGGTCGCCCTACACTTCGCCTACCGGTACGAGGCTGCCACTCGAGAACCTTTTTTTCATTAACCGACTACTAGTATATAATTTTTGCAATATATGTAATTTTTGCATTGCAATTTAGCACAACCATTATATAGCTGCAGCATGGCGTAGCTAGCAGACTTAGCTCTGCAGCATATGTTAAAAGATCTCACCAAAACATAACATAACAGTGCGTGTTAACAAACTTTACTGTCTACGGTATATTTTATTCCTCATACATGCATCAGAATGTTTCCTTCACCACCGAGCACATGTTAAATTACTTATAATTCAATTAAGAATTTCAATCGGTTGTTTGATCTCCGCCGGCATCTATACCACAAATAGGAATCTGGAAATCAGGAACTAACCATGCAATAGTGTCTTTAATGAAGCAACGCAAGGAAAAAAAAAGAACTGAATAAATAAAATGATCAAAGGATTCTTAAAACGCAAAAAACGAAGAAACAAAAGATTATATTTATATAAATGCCTACAAACATTTATATGCCAACGGTTTGTAAGGGAAAGCTACAAAGGAATTGTTTTTTGTATAACTTTGTAAACTTTGCCCTGTATTGTTTTGTGTAACTCCTGTTTTACGATATTCAACAAAAACACGAATGGAATATAAAGGGAACCTAAAACGTAGTGACATTAGTGAAATATAGTCGGTTAATTTATTTATTCAAGTAACAGGGAATAAACGGGTTTCGAGAATAGCTTTCTTTATAAGTAGTAAAAGTAATCAAATAATAACTATAATAATATAGTTATTTTTATTTCTATTCTAATTCTTCTATACGTGTCTTTGTTACTGAACTTCTCCTAAACGGCTGGACCGATTTTGATGAAATTTTATTATGTGTTTGAGTGGGTCCCTGGATGGTTTATATTTACAATTGGACCCGATAGGTGGCGCTGTTGTCGATATCTAGAAATCATCCGTGCGAATTGGGGCGGATCGCTAGTATAGTATAATATGCCTACATATTACATAATTTATACGTGGTAGAGCCATGCTGCAGCTGTATTAGTAGTATAGTTGTAGCACGAATGGGTCGGCTCGACCGGGGAAGGACCACGCTCTCACAGAATACCAGCGTAAAATAGCAGCTTAACACTGCTGTGTTTCGTATGGTGAGTGTAGAGAACCGGAGACCCTTTACACTGGAAAAGAGGCATTCCATTTTAGTCCTCACGGGTGACAACGCATCTGCATTTTGATTCTTTATTGAAGATAGATTTAGATGTCTATGGGTCACAGTAACCACTTACCATCAGGTGGACTGTGTACTCGTTTGTCACCCTATCCTATAAAAAAAAAATTCAAGGGCCTATTTTCAAGCTTGTTTGTTACAATTAAGTGTAGTGTAGCGGAATTTCACTCTATATCTTCACGTGTTTTGTAAGGGTCGACTATGAAATGTGCCAGAAATGGCCCATGTCCAGCCGTACTAGGTGGTAGGACTCCTTTTCTGCCTACTAGATGATAGGAATCTTTTCCTATCTCTCCTCCCTCTTTATTGTTTCTATAGCGAAATAGCAGTTCATGCACTGTTATGTTCTGGTCTGAAGGATATAGAGAGATTATAATAATGGATTATGAGGCATTGTGTATTAGTCCTCAGAGGTGACGACGTCTTCTCTTATTTGGAGTAGGTTGCAAATATCCAATGGCTAGTAATCACTTATCAACGGGTTGTCTATAGGTTCGTTTGTCACTTCAGTTTTATAAAAAAGCAGTAGACTTTTACAGGCTGATGAAGAATATGAAGAAGTTCAACGGTCACCCGTCGTTTGAAGTATACGATAATATTTATCTTCATAATATTTCGTCCTGTAGATAATGAAAAAAAGGTCGTTCATTGGTGGTGGTATAACTATCTTGAAAAAAGCGGTGGTAAAATGACAATGACAAGAAAGAGACAGCGTCAAAGGACAACATTTGTAAGATGTAGAACATGTGTGAAGGTAAGTGAATGCTATACATATTGGTATCCACACCTTGACTTAGAATTAAAATGCAGATACATTGTAAATCTGAGAGCTAAGAGGGAATGGCTCGTTACATAATTAAAAATTAAAAATTTTGTATAACCGACTTCAATACAAATTATTAAGAATAACTCAAAAACTATTGGTCAGACCTTGATCAAGTTTATATGGGACCACATGAAAAGCACCAGATTTTAAATAAAAGAAATAATCATCGAAATCGGTTCACGAAGAAAATGTTATGAGGTAACTTTTAACACATAAAAATAATACAGTCGAATTGAGTACCTCCTCCTTTTTGAAGTCGGTAGAACAGAAAACACATTCTATTATTGTCTACTTTAATACTACTAATATAACTACTTCTATTTGGTTTTTTGTGAGAGTGTGGTCCTTTCCTAGCCGAGCAGAGTCGTTTTTTTATGCGGCAAAAATATTAGTAGTGAACTTCTACGGTCTACCACTTAAAGATCTTGTACTGCGATCATTTATCCGTCTTCCGAGTGTGGTAGTTGTGCCAAATCCTCCAAAAAATTGGAGTTGAAATGATGCACCATGGTAGTGCAGTGGTGGTAGTTTCGGGTCCAGATGTTTGTATGTCCATGTGATGTATGTAAACTGCTCCCATAAAACAGGAGAAAATCCTAGTGTAGAGGTAATGTTTTTTAAAGATAATTAATTAATTAATAACCGATCAATAAATAGTGTGTGCACCCTTGATCGTGTTTAGACGACGGATAATTTTGATGAATATATTTATTTTTAAATTACGGGATTCTTCTTCGCGCTTACATTAAAATGTATCCGAAGAAAAGGCCCAGATTACACAAAAGCAATTGGCAACAATAGGGACAAACAACTAGTACTAGGGCAGTGTAAGAATATCCTCTACCCTATATCGTCCCGTTGGCGTCATAAAAGTTAATAAAGAAACTGAAAGAGGAGATGGGCAGCAACATCTTCCTTATAATAACACAAAAGGCAATCTACGAGAGAGATGTTTAGCAGTGGAATTTTATAGGCTGTAATGGACGGAATGCATGGATGGAAAAAAGTAGGAGTATACTGGTAGCATAAGAGAATCATCCGTACTGTTTATTGGCGATGTAAGAATATCCCCTTCTCCATATTATCCCGTGGATGTCGTAAGAGGCGACAGAGGGAAACAAATCAGGAGATGGGCAGCAGCGTTTTCCTAATAATAACTAAAAATAAAAAACTGCGGTTGCCAACTCGCTTGCCAAGCGTGGCAACTATGGAAAATATCCCCCTATGAGGCAATCTATGGGGAGGTCTATGTTCAACAGTGGACTTTAATAGGTTGGTATGGTAACAGTAAGAGAATCAACTATCCCATACGATCTAGTCGGTGTCGTAAGAGACAACTATGGGAAATAGCAGAAGAATCTTGTAACTTCCGTTATGGTGGTGCGACCACCACCACCACCTCGTTTACACCAGACGTAAATCTTCAGAGCTCGAACGGGCGGCAGCGTCAAATAAGCGAGACATATTTTTTTATAGGATAAGGGTTACAAGCGAGCACACAGTCCACCTGATGGTAAGTGGTTGTTGTGGCCCATAGACATTTTCATCTATCCTTGTTTGCGAATTAAATTATCAGCCGTGAGGACTAAGATGGAATACCGCCTTCCCAGTAAAAAGGGTCTCCGGTTCTCTACACTCACCATACGAAACACAACAGCATTAAGCTGCTATTTTACGCTGGTATTATGTGAGAACGTGGTCCTTCCCCGGTCAAGCCGACCTATTCGTGGCTCTACCACGTTAAATCTTATTACGATCGTTAATACGCCTGCCAAACGTGACGATTAAGGAAAATTCTTTCTAAACGGTAAACGCCAATGTCTTTGACTTTCAAAGGCTGATAAAGGCGAATAAATTAAGTAAACATGTCGTTATTTTGTTTCTTGAAAGAACATTTTCTAAAAGAAAGAAGGTTATACGTGAATAAAATAATAATTAGTGTCTTGTTATGAGTCTATACACGGCTTAATTTTAGAAATGTGGAGTTTTATGGAACAAAATTAAAAAGTTAATAAATTTTAGGAAAATAAATTATTGATAATTTTATTCCAGTGCCGTGGCCCAGGTTGTACATTAAATATTCAGATACACCAAGATTTACCATTGGTGCAATTTTCTCGCACGAAATCCTTTACATTGCTGTTAGAATTTTCTCTAGATACAATCTATATTTTCTTAACTGGCTTGAAATTATCATAAGAAACTATTTCAATGCATCAAATAAAAAACGGTTTTCGTACAAGTCATTTTTGTTTAAATAAAAAAGTACACAAGAAACTTTACGAAATGCTAGGCCCCAAAGTAAATTAGTGTGAATAAGAGAAGATGCAGTTATCAGAACAGCTTAAACAAGCCAGGAGGAAGACAGTGACTCGGAAGTGGTCTCGAGATACTATTAGCACGGCGAGAATGCTGGAGGCAGTAAATATTTACCCCGGGACGTACTTTCAACAAAGCAAAGTGAGAAACGGGCGACGGTTGCGTTCCGAACGGAGATCCCGGGACCCCTCATATACGCTGATGGTGATGGTGGGGTTCTAGCCGGTAGGAGTCCGGCGTAACCTTCCTATCGCTCCCGCAACGAAAGGTTTCCATGAGGATTTCCCCGCGATAAAAAAAGGACCATTTAACGTAGTATTATTTTGTAAAACTGTAGTGAAATATTTGCCAGTTTTTTTTTAATAAGAAATTATTACCTTTATAAGCGTTTTTCTTTCGTGGGCCACTTAGAAAGTTTTGCTAAATGAAAAATATTCTGTCTTTAAAAGTTTTCACTATTAACTCTTTTCAAATAACTTTTTAACTACTATCTATCACATGTATCCGAACCAAGTTTCAAAATACTTTTTCCAGACCACCTCAGAGACCTTTCCTACGGCCTGCTCGAACGCTGCTCGCGAATATTCCGGCGATGAAAACTGTATCCCTTTTAAATTTAGGGAATAAAAGAAGTCACACGGTGACCAACCATGGCTGTAAGCAGGGTGGCCTAATAGCTGTCCTAGTAGCTCGTTTTGAGCGCCAAGCGCACATGCGTGTTGTCGTAGCGAAGCATTCAGGAGAAGCCCGCGGATCCACGTGTTCCGTCACCTGTTGCTAACAGCAGTGAACACTTCTAGCAAACATTTGGTAGCATACCATTCGGTATTGCCGTCACTTTGATTTCTCTAGAAGTTGACACCAAATATAACGTCGAATTAAAAAAAATCTGGCAATCAAATTCTTGCCTGCGATTCTCGATCGTTTCAAATTGATAGATGTGTGTTGGTTTTTGTACGTTTTTGGTACTGTGTAATGGCGGTGTAACTATATATATCCACTACCCCATATCACCCCGTGGGTGTCGTAAGAGGCGACAGAGGGAAACAAATCAATAGTTAGGCAGTATCGTCTTCCTAATATCGACTATGAATAAAAGAAAAACTGCGGTTGCCAATCCGCTTCTCAAGCGTGGTAACTATGGCAAATATCCTCCTATGAGGCAATCCATGGGGGAGGCCTGTGCTCTGCAGTGGACTTTAATAGACTGTGACGTGGTTCATTTGGTAAATTGACCCTTCGTTTCCGTATAATATTGATAAATCCAAGATCCATCACATGTTAAAATGCAGTAAGCACGCCGAGACGAGCTTGCTTCACATTTAGTAATCAGCTTAATTCTGAGCATCGGCAAAATCGTGCGATACACAATGCGAAAATTTCTCCTCACGCGAAAGTGTTCATGTAAAATCTTATAAACGCTTCCCAATCCAATCTGAAATAAGTACTGAATACATTTGTATTGTCTATTATTCGCATATTATTTGGAAATAAGATGCGAATAATAGACAATAATAAATAATAATTAACTTTGAAAAATATACAATATTAAAAAAAACATTACAACATATAATAAACAAAAAAACTAACTAACTACTTAGCCTTTGAGCCAGAAAAGAACCAGCCCTCTCATCACCAGTAGCGACGACTAGTCGCGGATAGAGTTCCTTTAGGAACTTCACTGCACGTGGTATATATTTTGTATATTATTCTCTTTAATTAATTTTTCACTGCCAGCGTGTTTCCTTCGGTAACAGCCGTCAAAAGGTGACCACTTCTTTCTTCATTTCTCAAAGTTAGTTCACTGAACTGGAATTTACTACACCAGAGGTTCACGTAATCTTTACAAGTGCCTTTATCTATAATATCAAGTCTATCAAACGATTCGTCCGGTTTTAGGTACCATTTGAAATCGTAAAAATCATCACGCGAAAATGTTTTTGACGCACATCCATTTTCAATGAAACAGTATTTTTCATTTTAGGTCGTAAAAGGGGAGGGGAATTTTAAATTGAATTGATGTAGCTAGTTGTGACTGAGGCAAAGTTTCTTGTAACACAATGTCAGTTAATTAGTTTTAAATAATACTTTATCAGTTTTTAGAGTATTATATTAATACACAAAACAATGCCTTAGTGGTTTCATCATTATTTTTTTGCGCTTTTTAACACTTTAAATTTTTCTACTTTTACTGATATTTAGAGATTAGTTTATTCATTTCTAATCGAATTAATATAAAATATAAGTAATAATACGGAAAAAAGAAAACATTAACCTTTATATTTTCCTAAGAAATTATCTTCCCCGCTATGAAATCTGTCAAATATTTCACCTCGTTGTAAAGTGGCGCTGCCATGGTGGAAAAAAAGTCGTAGATACCCTCATTGCAAATAGAATTACTTAATTAATTAATATTATTTTGACGACGACAAAAGAGGTATTAGTTCGGAAGAGTCCTAGCTTTTTAATTAATTGAACCCAAAACTCATATTTCGTTGTATGAAAAATGGATTAAAATGAAATTAAAATTTCAAATTTAATTAATAAAGATCGTGGAAGGCTTGAAAATTAAAATTTATGCGATAATACACGGTTATAATCATAGTGCGTTGCTTAAAAAACACCTTAATCTGTGGTACCGTTGTATAAATAATGTAAGCTTAGTAGGTACTGTTATGTTGCTAACACAATAGCGACGTAACAGCTAACTTACCACTTCATGTTTTCGTATCATCATCATTACAACTGTTCACTGCTGAACATAGGCCTCCCCCAAGGAATGCCACAAAGCATGGTCCTGAGCCACCTGCATCCATCGACTTCCTGCATGTCTTACCAGGTCGTCACTCCATCTATTGGGGGGGCGCCCTACATTTCGCCTGCTGGTACGAGGCTGCCATTCGAGAAACTTTCTTCCCCATCGGATTTTTTTCTTTATTTTTATTTCTCAGTTATTTTAACAATCTGGCAAACTATTCATCTATCGAACTTTATTATGTGTCTGTATTATTCATTTAATACATTACATTCACCAATAATAATGCGCATTCCATATTTGCTTACTAGCCAATTACATTTATAAACCATACAAAAATATATTGTTACGTGGTAGAGCCATGCTTCAGCTATATTAATAGTATAGTTGTAGCACGAATGGGTCGGCTCGACCGGGGACCACGCTCTCACAGAATACCAGCGTAAAATAGCAGCTTAATGCTGATGTGTTTCGTATGGTGAGTGTAGAGAACCGGAGACCCTTTTTACTGGAAAAGAGGCATTCTATCTTAGTCCTCACGGCTGACAACGCATCTGCATTTAAATTTGCAAACGAAGATAGATGTAGATGTCTATGTGCCACAGCAACCACTTACCATCAGGTGGACTGTGTGCTCGTTTGTCACCCTTATTCTATAAAAAAAAATATAGTGAAGTAATATAAGGATACAGCCTTTTTATGTCCCACCATTGGGCACAGGTTTCCTCTCATTTACAAAAATCGTTATATTTTATTTTTACTTTTATTTTATTGTATAGGGGTGATAAGTGTCCACCTGATAGTAAGTAGATGCTGTGGCCCAGACATCCATCCATTCCCGATTCAGAATCAAAATGCTGAATGCGTTGTCACCTCCAAGGACTAAGATGGAATGCCTCGATCGCCTCCATACGTGAATACGCGCCATACTAAACACAGCAAAATTAAGCTATTATTTCACGCTGGTATTCTGTGAGAGCGTGGTCCTTCGTCGATCGAGCCGATCCATTCGTGCTTAAACCATAATGTAGTCATTTTAATTATACATTATTGGTATACGTTTAAAAATAAAATTATCTCCTAACAGGGTAAAATAAAATTGCCGCGTAGTGGAGGTGCAAGATAATTCACTACCTCGTTTTATTCCGTGGATGTCGTAACAGGCAACAGAGAAAAATGAAATAGGAGATTGGCAGCAACATCTTTTTGATAACAGCATAAAATAATGAAAAACTGCTGTTGTTGACCCGCATGTCGAGCTTGGTGGTAAATATGCTCCCATGAGGTTATCTCCATAGATTCCTCTCCCCCATGACCCACTTCCACGGGAGCCTCGTGGTCGGTAGTGGACTTTGAGAGTTTGTAATGCAGATTATGATGAAAAGGTAAAATGTTTTATCATAATGAAACTTCATACATTTAACTCAATTAATTTAACTAAATTGCTTAAGAATAAAACAATAAATTTAGGTTACGTCCACCGTCAAGTCCTGACTCCGGCCTGTAACTGAGAATTTCTTGTCAGAAAAACCTAATAACTGATTTTGGCCCGACTCGGAATTTGCAACAGGGAGGTCCCTGATGAGCAGTCGCGCTTACGATCACCAGACTACCGACGTAGTCAAACAGAGTCTAGAGTAAACTAAACGATTTAAAAAAATGTGACATTAATAAATTCAGGGATAGCTTCAGATAATAATAGGTCGGTATCGTAATATGAGTAAATTTTCCTTCAGTGTTTTTTTTAAATAAAATTTAAAGTAACCAACGAACTTACAGTCCACCTGATGGTAGGTACTGCAGCTCATTGACACCTTTTTTATATGGGGAAATGCCTACGCATACAAGCCTCGCGGGGGCAAGGACATGTTATGTCGGACTCGCACCGACTAAAACCCCATGGTGTTCCACCTTCGTCGCATATTGGTTGGGCCACGGGAACGCTTTCGCACACATCCGCGGCCTCAACAGCGCTGGCCACCCCATGGCGGCCCATCCTCGGGAGAGGACTACTCCTCCCCCATCTCCTTCTCAGGTAAGGCGCACCAGAACACGTGGCGCGCCCTCCTCTGCGGCTTCCAACTTCACATGCGCAACGGACGCCCCCGTGTCCGATGCGCGAAGGCTACCACTCAGAACCACCAGCCTTCCTGACCCCAGCGGCGGATCTGGTCTATGGCTCCGCCGCCAACCAAGATTCGGCTGCGGAGGGTAGGGAGAGCGGCGCCTCGCAATACCAACACTCCTCTCCCCCACATCCCCACCACCACCGCATCAATTAACGGTGCGGCCGCTTCAGAGTCACGGAGGATAGGGCGAGTGGCACATCGCCATAACAACACTCCTCTTCCTCCGCGACTCCACCTCGGCTGCAGTGGTAGAGGGAGAGGACACCGCTCTCGCCGCAGCCTACCGACACACATCCGAAGTGGGCTCGCCAAGCTCACTCAGAGTGGCCACCTCGGACTGGCCCTACACCATGAGCCAGCCAAGGGGCTCCTCTTTGTTCGCCGCGGGTGACCAAGTCACGGCTAATAAGCCCCCCGCCACGACAAGGCAGGAACCCATTCGGGGGGGAGCTCATTGACACCTGCAGCCAACTTCAGATAAAGAAGGCTATAGGGGCGTTGTCACCTTTGAAGACTAAGATGGAATGCATCATGCCCTGTAATTATGTAATTATACTGACTCTTTATACTGTAAAAGTCCACTGCTGAACATATGCCTCCCGTGTAGATTGCCTCATAGAGGGCAATTTGCCATAGTTGCCACGTTTGGCAGGCGGTGGCAACTGCAGTGTTTATAATTTTGAGTTGACATCAGGAAGATGCTGCTGCCCATTTCCTGTTTCAGTTTCTCTCTGTCGCCTCTTACGGCGCCTACGGAACGACATGGGGTAGTGGATATCCTTACACCGCCACTACACAGTTAAACAGTGCAACAATATTAAATATTTTTGCGTTAATTATCTAAAATGTTAATAAGTAAAGAAAAATTAACTATTACTTATTATTATAAAAAAATTAACGATTAGTTGTACAGAAGTTAAGTAGTTACTTAATCGATGATTTTATATGTACAGCTGTTAATCTTTACTTTGAGGTTCCAATTTTAAAATTTTGAATTTTCTTTCTTTTATATTAAACTTCTTGTCATTGAATTAAACTTAGAGTAAATTAATGTTTTAATGTTTTGACAGTTTTATAAAAGCTATTTCTCAAATTGAGTTTTTTTCTTGTGGAAATTATTCTCATAGAAATTAGTATGTCATTTTCAAGATACTACTCCATTAATTTTCTTCTACTTGAAGTGTTTTGATCTAAATGAAGTTCTTTTGTGATGTTTAGCACATCGTTAGATTAAAGATTACTTCGGAAATATATTTAATGTAAGTGTGTGTGACAACTAGCTATTCTCCCTCCGGGAGATGGCTATCTTCAGCAGTGTAATTTTACGGCTTGATGATAAATAAGAAGAAGAATCTGTATAGGGGAAAGCTGCTATTATAAAAATATTATAAAAAATATGATAAAAAAATTTATTATTAATTGTTCGCTTTGGTCAGCGACCATTAATTTTAACGCCACTATTATAACATACTGCGCAATTATCACTATTGTATAGAACAAAAATGAATATAGAGTTATCTTTAAAAGATTTTATAAATTGAAATTTTATTCACTCACTTAGTACTATTTCTATCTATAAATTTACGATATTATATAATCCAGAAATTATTTAAGTAATTCACCGTCTTTATTCACAAACACCGTTTATTTGCTTAAGTCCAGGCAGTCTAATTTTGTTTTAATTTAGCGGCCGATTTCAATATCTGACAGCCGCACTCTAGGAAAATTAAATAAAACGTAAACAATATATTAAAATACGTAAATATATATATGGTTTTAATAAAAAATATTTACGTGTGTGTAAGTAATATTATAAGAATATATAATTAATTATTTTTTATTCTTAATATATTTGCGAGTATGCCTTTTTAAGTTCATGTTTTATAATTTAATTTTAAATAAAAACACTGGCTGTGTTTTAAATCAAATGTTTTGAATCAGGAGGTTTTTTTCAGAAATTGATTATATTAAAGATGTTAAAAATTTATTACCTAATCAATTTAAACATCATTTATTATACATTCATCATCATAAGAGCATATTGACATACTAAACTTAGGCCTCCTTCAGTGATTGCCTCAAATGAGGAATATTTGACATTTAGAAAATCAAAAAAAAATATTATAATATTTTAAATTTCATGGCTCCAATGTAGTTTAAATAAAACTAGTTTTACGGATTTTATCGCGTATATTAACTTATTTTATATTTCCGACGTTTCAGTACTTTACAGCACCCATAGTCACAGGAGAGACTGAGGTATTTGACGTCCCAATGTCATAGTCAACAACAGTTACCTCAGATTAAAATTATTAATTTTTGTTCCGATCTACGCAGTATGAACTAACAGTATCTTGAAGTCTTGCAGTTGTATGCTTGGGTTGGGATTTAATTTTATTAATTATAGGATCCCAAGCAGATGGTAGCACTCAGCCATCTTCTCTATTGAAATTAGGATGTTTTTAATCGACGATTCTTCACATCAGCTATGTATGAACACAGCTGATATGAAGAATCGACGCTCAAGAAGTCTGCAGTCTGTGAACATGTACAGGATTGCCCCGTCATTACATTAGATTTGATGACCACAAATCCTCGCTAAGGGTGTTTCCTTTCAGGATGATTCGCGAGGCTATTGAAATCAAAAACATCCTAATTTCAATAGAGAAGATGGCGCATGCTGCATCTGAGATCCTAATTGGCAAAATAAATCCCTAACATACAACTGCAGGACTTCTATGTAGGTCATACTGCGTAGATCGGAACAAAATTAATAATTTTAATCTGGAGGTTACCGTGGTTAACTATGACATTGGGACGTCAAATACCTCAGTCCCCCCCGTGACCATGGGTGCTGTAGAGTACTCGAAACGTCGGGAATATAAAATAAGTTAATATACGCGATAAAATCCGTAAAACTAGTTTTATTTAAATGTGTAGTGTTCGCGTAAATATAAGAAATCATCAAATGTAGTTTTAATAATACATAAAAAATGTCAATTATCTTTGACCTATGAATCAGCAGTGGAATATTTAACGACTGCAATGATCATGATCTTTATTTTGAAGAAATAAATGACACAGTTCTTAATTATTAAGCTACGAGCTCTTTATAAGTCGAATTTACAGATAATTAAAAACCAATATGTGTATCACTGGATGTGTATAGGGGATAGATGAATTAAATAAGGAACTGAAAAAAACACTAACATTAGCTCGCATCAAGCTTAACACTCTCATTTAACAGGCTTAGAACTTCGGGTGAAGGAAGGGATATATCGTAATCTCGACGGGATTTTGTTGACAGATTTACGAGTGGTTCGGGATTTTCGAATTACTGGGCTTGACTTCGACTAGATGTTGTTAATTGTCGGAGCCAGTCAGTGACATTATTTGGTCGACTATTAAAACTCTATTTTTTGTCTTTTGACTATTATTTATTTATTTATTTTATAGAAGCGATGATAACAAACGAACGCAAATTCCACCTGCTGTTAAGTGAAGGCTGGGACGACGGACACCTACATTTATCCTTGATTGAGAATCAAAATGCAAATGCTTTACCACCCCTGAGAACTCACCTGTCTGTGTGAAATGCCACGTTACTGATACTCTGTTGAAAATCTAAGAAACACAGCTGTTTCGATTTCGAATAAACATTCCAATTTATTGAGTATTTCAAATACGAATCTAGGAAGACTATCTAACGCAATGTCATCAAATTTTCGCTATGATAATGTTGGTCATGTTATGGAAGAACATAAAATAAATGTCAAGGATGTCTACAGCATAAAAGTATTACAATTTACATGTTGTGTAAAAATATCAGGTATCTTTATGGTGATTGTTCGTGTTACTAATTTAAAGTGCATGTCTACAGTCAATTGTCAGTTATTTTTAAATTCTGTATAAACACAACTCGCCGTTAACGCAACATACATTTACGTAATCTAAACTTATTGGTAAATACATTTTTTCATACCATTAGTATACCCTACCGTTTATATTTGTAATTGTAAGAAATTATAAAATTATTTAAAATGAGTTTTCTTCACCCTGGGAAATTAATAAGTTAAGCAGAGATTCGAAAGTGATGAAAACGATGATAATAAACCAGCCGTTTTTGACTACTTCAACTTTTAAAATAAGCATATATAACTAAAATTAAAAAAAAATTAAAATCCCCGATACAAAACAGCTGATGACCTTGAAACGGCTAAACCGATTTTGATTAAACATATCTAAGAACTACCGCTAGGAAACCGGCTTTTAAATAAAGAAAAACCGCACCCAAATCGGTTCACCCGTTTAAGAGCTACGATACAGACAGCCAGACACACAGACAGATAGAAACACATAGCGGTCAAAATTATGATACCAGTCTTTTTGCGTCGGGGGTTAAAAATGATCCAGTTCAAGATGTCTCTAAGTTCACACGGGTATCTTATGCGTAAGTAATATTGTTGCCAAAGTTACCAAAATACTTTGGTATAATTTTTTTTATTTCGTTCATAAAACATTCTTAAAAGCTACAAAACGTCCTCTTGAATATACAAATATTTCGGTATCCGAGGCAACTACTCTTTGAAAAGAGCTTAGGTAAAACTATACCTTTAAGTAATACAAACTTCAAAACTATTAAAATTACAAATTTTGTGATCATAATGATTAATGACTGAGTTTTAGCCATCTTCTACTTTATAATACCGTATTTTTTTTGTTCCAATAACATTATTTTTGGGTCGGCAAGGGACACTCTAGACGAAAGTTTATCGACCGAATTGGCGATGGGCCAAATTAAGAGTACCCTTATGCGACAAGCACGTACGACGAGCATATAATATTAGGTCTTTACCTATGAAATTACCGTTTTTTTTTAAAAAATAAGTTAACATAATTTATTTTTCTAATTTATTTTCTATTAATCAAAGTGAGCACCCATGTAATCGATGCATCTTTGCCAATGCAGTGGCAGGTTATTGATGCTCTTCTTGAAGAAATCAGCTGGACGGGAGGCAACAAATTCTTCAAAGGCATTTCGTACTGCCTCTCGGGTATTGAATTTTTTTCCCGCCAAAAAGTTATCCGAATTCTGTAAAGAATAGAATTCTTTAGGCGCAAAGTCTGGAGAGTACGGCGGATGACGGAGAGCTTCCAACCCCAGCTCTTCTAACTTTGAGACCGTCTGTTGTGCAGTATGAGGTCGCGCATTCTCGTGCAGGATCATCGGGGACGAGCGATTGACCAAAGCTGGTTGGAGACGTGCGAGTTTCTCCATCATTGTGTTCAGTTCTTCATAGTACACATCTGCAGTAATGCTTATCTCGTTTGGTAAGAAGCTGTGATGAATCTCACCGGCACTTGACCACCAAACAGTGACCATCACTGTACTGTCTGTGTAGGTGTACTATGTGCGACGAGCACATAGTACACCTGATGGTTAGTGGATGCTGTGGCTCATAGATGTCTACATTTATCCTCGACTAAGTATAATTATGCAGATGTGAACCTCTTTTTCTCGGGAACCTTTTTTTCATTAACCGACTACTAGTATATAATTTTTGCACTGTATGTAATTTTTGCATTGCAATTTAGCACAACCATTATATAGCTGCAGCATGGCGTAGCTAGCAGACTTAGCTCTGCAGCATATGTTAAAAGATCTCACCAAAACATAACATAACAGTGCGTGTTAACAAACTTTACTGTCTACGGTATATTTTATTCCTCATACATGCATCAGAATGTTTCCTTCACCACCGAGCACATGTTAAATTACTTATAATTCAATTAAGAATTTCAATCGGCTGTTTGATCTTCGCCGGCATCAATACCACAAATAGGAATCTGGAAATCAGGAACTAACCATGCAATAGTGTCTTTAATGAAGCAACGCAAGGAAAAAAAAGAACTGAATAAATAAAATGATCAAAGGATTCTTAAAACGCAAAAAACGAAGAAACAAAAGATTATATTTATATAAATGCCTACAAACGTTTATACCAACGGTTTGTGGAAGCTACAAAGGAATTGTTTTGTATAACTTTGTAAACTTTGCCCTGTATTGTTTTGTGTAACTCCTGTTTTACGATATTCAACAAAAACACGAATGGAATATAAAGGGAACCTAAAACGTAGTGACATTAGTGAAATATAGTCAGTTAATTTATTTATTCAAGTAAAGGAATAAACGGGTTTCGAGAATAGCTTTCTTTATAGGTATTAAAAGTAATCAAATAATAACTATAATAATTTAGTTATTTTATGTCTATTCTAATTCTTCTATACGTGTCTTTGTTACTGAACTTCTCCTAAACGGCTGGACCGATTTTGATGAAATTTTATTATGTGTTTGAGTGGGTCCCTGGATGGTTTATATTTACAATTGGACCCGATAGGTGGCGCTGTTGTCGATATCTAGAAATCATCCGTGCGAATTGGGGCGGATCGCTAGTATAGTATAATATGCCTACATAAATATTTTATTCAACGGTCTATTTTCAGGCTTATTTGTTACAATTAAGTGTAGTGTAGCGGTTCACTCCATATCTTCACGTGTATTGTAAGGGTCGACTATGAAATGTGCCAGAAATGGCCCATGTCCAGCCGTACTAGGTGGTAGGACTCCTTTTGTGCCTACTAGATAATAGGAATCTTTTCCTATCTCTCCTCCCTCTTTATTGTTTCTATCGCGAAATAGCAGCTCATGCACTGTTATGTTCCGGTCTGAAGGATAAAGAGAGATTATAATAATGGATTATGAGGCATTCTATATTAGTCCTCAGAGGTGACGACGCATCTATAGTCTTCTTATTTGGAGTAGGTTGCAAATGTCCAAGGGCTAGTAGTCACTTATCAACGGGTTGTCTATAGGTTCGTTTGTCACTTCGGTTTTATAAAAAAGCAGTAGACTTTTACAGGCGGATAAAGAATATGAAGAAGTTCAACGGTCACCCGTCGTTTTAAGTATACGATAAGATCTATCTTCATAATATTTCGTCCTGTAGATAACGTATGAATGAAAAAAAGGTCGTTCATTTGTGGTGGTATAACTATCTTGAAAATAGCGGTGGTAAAATGACAATGACGGGAAAGAGACAACGTCAAATGACAACATTTGTAAGATGTAGAACATGTGTGAAGGTAAGTGAATGCTATACATATTGGTATCCACACCTTGACTAAGAATCAAAATGCAGATACATTGTAAATCTGAGAGCTAAGATGGAATGGCTCGTTACGTAGTTAAAAATTAAAAATTTTGTACAACCGACTTCAATACAAATTATTAAGAATAACTCAAAAACTATTGGTCAGACCTTGATCAAATTTATATGGGACCACATGAAAAGCACCAGATTTTAAATAAAAGAAATAATCATCGAAATCGGTTCATGAAGAAAAAAGTTATGAGGTAACTTTTAACACATATAAATAATACAGTCGAATTGAGTACCTTGAAGTCGGTAGAACAGAAAACACATCCTATTGTTGTCTACTTTAATACTACTAATGTAACTACTTTAATTTGCTATTTTGTGAGAGTGTGGTCCTTCCCTAGCCGAGCAGAGTCGTTTTTATGCGGCAAAAATATTAGTAGTGAACTTCTACGGTCTACCACTTAAAGATCTTGTACTGCGATCATTTATCCGTCTTCCGAGTGTGGTAGTTATGCCAAATCCTCCAAAAAATTGGAGTTGAAATGATGCACCATGGTAGTGCAGTAGTGGTAGTTTCGGGTCTAGATGTTTGTATGTACTTGTGATGTATGTAAACTGCTCCCATAAAACAGAAGAAAATCCTAGTGTAAGTAATGTTTTTAAAGATAATTAATTAATTAAGAACCGATCAATAAATAGTGTACCCTCGATCGTGTTTGACGACGGATAATTTTGATGAATGTATTTATTTTTAAATTACAGGATTCTTCTCACGCTTACATTAAAATGTATCCGAAAAGGCCCAGATTACACAAAAGCAATTGGTAACAATAGGGACAAACAACTAGTACTAGGGCAGTGTAAGAATCCTCTACACTATATCGTCCCGTTGACGTCATAAAAGTTAACAGAGAAACTGAAGAGGAGATGGGCAACATCTTCCTCATAACAACACAAAAGGCAATCTATGAGAGAGGCGGTTGTTCAGCAGCGGAACTTTATAGGCTGTAATGAATGGAATGCATGGATGTTTTTCCATCCAAAAAGTAGGAGTATACTGGTAGCATAAGAGAATCAACCGTACTCTTTATTGGCGATGTAGGAATATCCCCTTCTCCATATCATCCCGTGGATGTCGTAAGAGGCGACAGAGGTAAACAAATCAGGAGATGGGCAGCAGCGTTTTCCTTATAATAACTAAAAATAAAAAACTGCGGTTGCCAACTCGCTTGCCAAGCGTGGCAACTATGAAAAATATCCCCCTATGAGGCAATCTATGGGGAGGCCTATGTTCAATAGTGGACTTTAATAGGTTGGTACGGTAACAGTAAGAGAATCAACTACCCCATACGATCTAGTCGGTGTCGTAAAAGACAACTATGCCCATAGACATTTTCATCTATCCTTGTTTGCGAATTAAATTATCAGCCGTGAGGACTAAGATGGAATACCGCCTTCCCAGTAAAAAGGGTCTCCGATTTTCTACACTCACCATACGAAACACAACAGCATTAAGCTGCTATTTTACGCTGGTATTATGTGAGAACGTGGTCCTTCCCCGGTCAAGCCGACCTATTCGTGGCTCTACCACGTTAAATCTTATTACGATCGTTAATACGCCTGCCAAACGTGACGATTAAGGAAAATTCTTTCTAAACGGTAAACGCCAATGTCTTTGACTTTCAAAGGCTGATAAAGGCGAATAAATTAAGTAAACATGTCGTTATTTTGTTTCTTGAAAGAACATTTTCTAAAAGAAAGAAGGTTATACGTCACTAAAATAATAATTAGTGTCTTGTTATGAGTCTATACACGGCTTAATTTTAGAAATGTGGAGTTTTATGGAACAAAATTAAAAAATTAATAAATTTTAGGAAAATAAATTATTGATAATTTTATTCCAGTGCCGTGGCCCAGGTTGTACATTAAATATTCAGATACACCAAGATTTACCATTGGTGCAATTTTCTCGCGCACGAAATCCTTTACATTGCTGTTAGAATTTTCTCTAGATACAATCTATATTTTCTTAACTGGCTTGAAATTATCATAAGAAACTATTTCAATGCATCAAATAAAAAACGGTTTTCGTACAAGTCATTTTTGTTTAAATAAAAAAGTACACAAGAAACTTTACGAAATGCTAGGCTCCAAAGTAAATTAGTGTGAATAAGAGAAGATGCAGTTATCAGAACAGCTTAAACAAGCCAGGAGGAAGACAGTGACTCGGAAGTGGTCTCGAGATACTGATAGCACGGCGAGAATGCTGGAGGCAGTTAATATTTACCCTGGGCGTTCTTTCAACAAAGCAAAATGAGAAACGGGCCCCGGTTGCGTTCCGAACGGAGATCTTGGGACCCCTCGTATACGCTGATGGTGATGGTGGGGTTCTAGCCGGTAGGAGTCCGGCGTAACCTTCCTATCGCTCCCGCAACGAAAGGTTTCCATGAGAATTTCCCCACGTTAAAAAAGGACCATTTAACGTAGTATTATTTTGTAAAATTGTAGTGAAATATTTGCCAGTTTTTTTTTTATAAGAAATTGATTATTACGTTTATTAGCGTTTTTCTTATCGTGGGCCACTTAGACAGTTTTGCTAAATGAAAAATATTCTGTCTTTAAAAGTTTTCACTATTAACTCTTTTCAAATAACTTTTTAACTACTATCTATCACATGTATCCGAACCAAGTTTCAAAATACTTTTTCCAGACCACCTCTGAGACCTTTCCTACGGCCTGCTCGAACGCTGCTCGCGAATATTCCGGCGATGAAAACTGTATCCCTTTTAAATTTAGGGAATAAAAGAAGTCACACGGTGACCAACCATGGCTGTAAGCAGGGTGGCCTAATAGCTGTCCTAGTAGCTCGTTTTGAGCGCCAAGCGCACACGTGTTGTCATGTGAAGCATTTAAGAAGCCACGGATCCACGTGTTCCGTCACCTGTTGCTAACAGCAGTGAACACTTCTAGAAACATTTGGTAGCATACCATTCGGTATTGCCGTCACTTTGATTTCTCTAGAAGTTGACACCAAATATAACGTCAATTAAAAAATCTGGCAATCAAATTCTTGCCTGCGATTCTCGATCGTTTCAAATTGATAGATGTGTTGGTTTTGTACGTTTCTACTGTGTAATACATATATCCACTACATATCATCCCGTGGGTGTCGTAAGAGGCGACAGAGGGAAACAAATCAATAGTTAGGCAGTATCGTCTTCCTAATATCGACTATAAATAAAAGAAAAACTGCGGTTGCCAATCCGCTTCTCAAGCGTGGTAACTATGGCAAATATCCTCCTATGAGGCAATCCATGGGGGAGGCCTGTGCTCTGCAGTGGACTTTAATAGACTGTGACGTGGTTCATTTGGTAAATTGACCCTTCGTTTCCGTATAATATTGATAAATCCAAGATCCATCACATGTTAAAATGCTGTAAGCACGCCGAGACGAGCTTGCTTCACATTTAGTAATCAGCTTAATTCTGAGCATCGGTAAAATCATGCGATACACAATGCGAAAATTTCTCCTCACGCGAAAGTGTTCATGTAAAATCTCATAAACGCTTCCCAATCCGATCTGAAATAAATGCTGAATACATTTGTATTGTCTATTATTCGCATCTTATTTGGAAATAAGATGCGAATAATAGACAATAATAAATAATAATTAACTTTGAAAAATATACAATATTAAAAAAAAACATTACAAACATATAATAAACAAAAAAAAACTAACTACTTAGCCTTTGAGCCAGAAAAGAACCAGCCCTCTCATCACCAGTAGCGACGACTAGTCGCGGATAGAGTTCCTTTAGGAACTTCACTGCACGTGGTATATATTTTGTATATTATTCTCTTTAATTAATTTTTCACTGCCAGCGTGTTTCCTTCGGTAACAGCCGTCAAAAGGTGACCACTTCTTTCTTCATCTCTCAAAGTTAGTTCACTGAACTGGAATTTATTACACCAGAGGTTCACGTTATCTTTAGAAGGGCCTTTATCTATAATATCAAGTCTATCAAACGATTCGTCCGGTTTTAGGTACCATTTGAAATCGTAAAAATCATCACGCGAAAATGTTTTGACGCATCCATTTTCAATGAAACAGTATTTTTCATTTAGGTCGTAAAAGGGAGGGAATTTTAAATTGAATTGATGTAGCTAGTTGTGACTGAGGCAAAGTTTCTTGTAACACAATGTCAGTTAATTAGTTTTAAATAATACTTTATCAGTTTTTAGAGTATTATATTAATACACAAAACAATGCCTTAGTGGTTTCATCATTATTTTTTGCGCTTTTAACACTTTAAATTTTCTACTTTTACTGATATTTAGAATTAGTTTATTCATTTCTAATCTAATTAATATAAAATAAGTAATAATACGGAAAAAGAAAACATTAACCTATATTTTCCTAAGAAATTATCTTCCCGCTATGAAATCTGTCAAATATTTCACCTCGTTGTAAAGTGGCGCTGCCATGGTGGAAAAAAGTCGTAGATACCTCATTGCAAATAGAATTACTTAATTAATTAATATTATTGACGACGACAAAAAAGGTATTAGTTCGGAAGAGTCCTAGCTTTTTAATTAATTGAACCGAAAGCTCATATTTCGTTGTATGAAAAATGGATTAAAATGAAATTAAAATTTCAAATTTAATTAATGAAAAGCGTGGAAGGCTTGAAAATTAAAATTTATACGATAATACACGGTTATAATCATAGTGCGTTGCTTAAAAAAACACCTTAAACTGTGGTACCGTTGTATAAATAATGTAAGCTTAGTAGGTACTGTTATGTTGCTAACACAATAGCGACGTAACAGCTAACTTACCATTTCATGTTTTCGTATTGTCATCATTACAGACCTCAATAGTCCACTGCTGAACATAGGCCTCCCCCAGGGAATGCCACAAAGTATGGTCCTGAGCCACCTGCATCCATCGACTTCCTGCATGTCTTACCAGGTCGTCACTCCATCTATTGGGGGGGGGGGCGCCCTACAATTCGCCTGCTGGTACGAGGCTGCCATTCGAGAACCTTTCTTCCCCATCGGAATTTTTTCTTTATTTTTATTTCTTAGTTATTTTAACAATCTGGCAAACGATTCATCTATCGAACTTTATTATGTGTCTGTATTATTCATTTAATACATTACATTCACCAATAATAATGCGCATTCCATATTTGCTTACTAGCCAATTACATTTATAAACCAAACAAAATATATTGTTACGTGGTAGAGCCATGCTTCAGCTATATTAATAGTATAGTTGTAGCGATGGGTCAGCTCGACCGAGGACCACGCTCTCACAGAATACCAGCGTAAAATAGCAGCTTAATGCTGCTGTGTTTCGTATGGTGAGTGTAGAGAACCGGAGACCCTTTTTACTGGAAAAGAGGCATTCTATCTTAGTCCTCACGGCTGACAACGCATCTGCACTTAAATTTGCAAACGAAGATAGATGTAGTCTATATGCCAGCAACCACTTACCATCAGGTGGACTGTGTGCTCGTTTGTCACCCTTATTCTATAAAAAAAAAATATAGTGAAGTAATATAAGGATACAGCCTTTTTATGTCCCACCATTGGGCACAGGTTTCCTCTCATTTACAAAAATCGTTATATTTTATTTTTACTTTTATTTTATTGTATAGGGGTGATAAGTGTCCACCTGATAGTAAGTAGATGCTGTGGCCCAGACATCCATCCATTCCCGATTCAGAATCAAAATGCTGAATGCGTTGTCACCTCCAAGGACTAAGATGGAATGCCTCGATCGCCTCCATACGTGAATACGCGCCATACTAAACACAGCAAAATTAAGCTATTATTTCACGCTGGTATTCTGTGAGAGCGTGGTCCTCCCTCGATCAAGCCGTTCCATTCGTGCTTAAACCATAATGTAGTTAGTCATTTTAATTATACATTATTGGTATACGTTTAAAAATAAAATTATCTCCTAACAGGGTAAAATAAAATTGCCGCGTAGTGGAGGTGCAAGATAATTCACTACCTCGTTTTATTCCGTGGGTGTCGTAACAGGCAACAGAGAAAAATGAAACAGGAGATGGGCAGCAACATCTTTTTGATAACAGCATAAAATAATGAAAAACTGCTGTTGTTGACCCGCATGTCGAGCTTGGTAGTAAATATGCTCCCATGAGGTTATCTCCATAGATTCCTCTCCTGACCCACTTCCACAGGAGCCTCGTGGTCGGTAGTGGACTTTGAGGTTTGTAATGCAGATTATGATGAAAAGGTAAAATGTTTTATCATAATGAAACTTCATACATTTAACTCAATTAATTTAACTAAATTGCTTAAGAATAAAACAATAAATTTAGGTTACGTCCACCGTCAAGTCCTGACTCCGGCCTGTAACTGAGAATTTCTTGTCAGAAAAACCTAATAACTGATTTTGGCCCGACTCGGAATTTGCAACAGGGAGGTCCCTGATGAGCAGTCGCGCTTACGATCACCAGACTACCGAAGTAGTCAAACAGAGTCTAGAGTAAACTAAACGATTTAAAAAAATGTGACATTAATAAATTCAGGGATAGCTTCAGATAATAATAGGTCGGTATCGTAATATGAGTAAATTTTCCTTCAGTGTTTTTTTTAAATAAAATTTAAAGTAACCAACGAACTTACAGTCCACCTGATGGTAGGTACTGCAGCTCATTGACACCTTTTTTTATATGAAATGCCTACATACAAGCCTCGAGGGCAAGGACATGTTATGTCGGACTCGCACCGATTAAAACCCCATGGTGTTCCACCTTCGTCGCATATTGGTTGGGCCACGGAACGCTTTCGCACATCCGCGGCCTCAACAGCGCTAGCCACCCATGGCGGCCCATCCTCGGAAGAACTACTCCTCCCATCTCCTTCTCAGGTAAGCGCACCAGAACATGTGGCGCGCCCTCCTCTGCAACTTCCAACTTCACATGCGCGGACGCCCCGTGTCCGATGCGCGAAACCATGGGGCCAGAAAAACTAGCACTCAGAACCACCAGCCTTCCTGACCCCAGCGGATCTGGTCTATGGCTCCGCCGCCAACCAAGATTCGGCTGCGGAGGTAGGAGGCGGCGCCTCGCAACCAACACTCCTCTCCCCCATCCCACCACCACCGCATCAATTAACGGTGTGGCCGCTTCAGAGTCACGGAGGATAGGGCGAGTGGCACATCGCCATAACAACATCCTCTTCCTCCGCGACTCACCTCATGCAGTGGTAGGGGAGAGGACACCGCTCTCGCCGCAGCCTACCGACACACATCCGGTGGGCGCCAAGCTCACTCAGTGGCCTCGGACTGGCCCTACACCAGAGCCAGCCAAGGCTCCTCTTTGTTCGCCGCGGGTGACCAAGCCACGGCTACTAAGCCCCGCCGACAAGGCGGGAACCCATTCGGGGGCTCATTGACACCTGCAGCCAACTTCAGATAAAGAAGGCTATGGGGCGTTGTCACCTTTGAAGACTAAGATGGAATGCATCATGCCCTGTAATTATGTAATTATACTGACTCTTTATACTGTAAAAGTCCACTGCTGAACATATGCCTCCCGTGTAGATTGCCTCATAGAGGGCAATTTGCCATAGTTGCCACGTTTGGCAGGCGGTGGCAACTGCAGTGTTATAATTTTGAGTTGACATCAGGAAGATGCCAATTTCCTGTTTCAGTTTCTCTCTGTCGCCTCTTACGGCGCCTACGGAACGACATGGGGTAGTGGATATCCTTACACCGCCACTACACAGTTAAACAGTGCAACAATATTAAATATTTTTGCGTTAATTATCTAAAATGTTAATAAGTAAAGAAAATTAACTATTACTTATTATTATAAAAATTAACGATTAGTTGTACAGAAGTTAAGTAGTTACTTAATCGATGATTTTATATGTACAGCTGTTAATCTTTACTTTGAGGTTCAATTTTAAAATTTTGAATTTTCTTTCTTTTATATTAAACTTCTTGTCATTGAATTAAACTTAGAGTAAATTAATGTTTTAATGTTTTGACAGTTTTATAAAAGCTATTTCTCAAATTGAGTTTTTTCTTGTAAATTATTCTCATAGAAATTAGTATGTCATTTTCAAGATACTACTCCATTAATTTTCTTCTACTTGAAGTGTTTTGATCTAAATGAAGTTCTTTTGATGTTTAGCACATCGTTAGATTAAAGATTACTTCGGAAATATATTTAATGTAAGTGTGTGTGACAACTAGCTATTCTCCCTCCGGGAGATGGCTATCTTCAGCAGTGTAATTTTACGGCTTGATGATAAATAAGAAGAAGAATCTGTATAGGGGAAAGCTGCTATTATAAAAACAGTATTAATAAATAATATAAGAAAATATTATAAAAAATATGATAAAAAAATTTATTATTAATTGTTCGCTTTGGTCAGCGACCATTAATTTTAACGCCACTATTATAACATACTGCGCAATTATCACTATTGTATAGAACAAAAATGAATATAGAGTTATCTTTAAAAGATTTTATAAATTGAAATTTTATTCACTCACTTAGTACTATTTCTATCTATAAATTTACGATATTATATAATCCAGAAATTATTTAAGTAATTCACCGTCTTTATTCACAAACACCGTTTATTTGCTTAAGTCCAGGCAGTCTAATTTTGTTTTAATTTAGCGGCCGATTTCAATATCTGACAGCCGCACTCTAGGAAAATTAAATAAAACGTAAACAATATATTAAAATACGTAAATATATATATGGTTTTAATAAAAAATATTTACGTGTGTGTAAGTAATATTATAAGAATATATAATTAATTATTTTTTATTCTTAATATATTTGCGAGTATGCCTTTTTAAGTTCATGTTTTATAATTTAATTTTAAATAAAAACACTGGCTGTGTTTTAAATCAAATGTTTTGAATCAGGAGGTTTTTTTCAGAAATTGATTATATTAAAGATGTTAAAAATTGATTACCTAATCAATTTAAACATCATTTATTATACATTCATCATCATAAGAGCATATTGACATCCTAAACTTAGGCCTCCTTCAGTGATTGCCTCAAATGAGGAATATTTGACATTTTAGAAAATCAAAAAAAATATTATAATATTTTAAATTTCATGGCTCCAATGTAGTTTAAATAAAACTAGTTTTACGGATTTTATCGCGTATATTAACTTATTTTATATTCCCGACGTTTCGAGTACTTTACAGCACCCATAGTCACGGGAGGGACTGAGGTATTTGACGTCCCAATGTCATAGTCAACAACGGTTACCTCCAGATTAAAAATTATTAATTTTTGTTCCGATCTACGCAGTATGAACTAACAGTATCTTGAAGTCTTGCAGTTGTATGCTTGGGTTGGGATTTAATTTTATTAATTATAGGATCCCAAGCAGATGGTAGCACTCAGCCATCTTCTCTATTGAAATTAGGATGTTTTTTAATCGACGATTCTTCACATCAGCTATGTGTGAACACAGCTGATATGAAGAATCGACGCTCCGGGAAGTCTGCAGTCTGTGAACATGTACAGGATTGCCCCCGTCATTACATTAGATTTGATAGACCACAAATCCTCGCTAAGGGTGTTTCCTTTCAAGGATGATTCGCGAGGCTATTGAAATCAAAAAACATCCTAATTTCAATAGAGAAGATGGCTGGGTCTACAATCTGTTTAAGGATCTATAATGTAAAATTCAAGCTGCTGGACTCAGAACTGGTTCTGCGTAGATCGGAACAAAATTAATAATTTACAATCTGGAGTAACAGTGGTTAACTATGACATTGGGACGTCAATCTCAGTCCCGACCATGGCTGTAAAGTATTCGAAACGTCATAAAATAAGTTAATATACGCGACAAAATCCATAAAACTAGTTTTATTTAAATGTGTAGTGTTCGCTTAAATATAAGAAATCATCAAATGTAGTTTTAATAATACATAAAAATGTCAATTATCTTTGACCTATGAATAAGCAGTGGAGTATTTAAGGACTGCAATGATCATGATCTTTATTTTGAAGAAATAAATGACACAGTTCTTAATTATTAAGCTACGAGCTCTTTATAAGTCGAACTTACAGATAATTAGAAACCAATATGTGTATCACTGGATGTGTATAGGGGATAGATGAATTAAATAAGGAACTGAAAAAAACACTAACATTAGCTCGCATCAAGCTTAACACTCTCATTTAACAGGCTTAGAACTTCGGGTGAAGGAAGGGATATATCGTAATCTCGACGGGATTTTGTTGACAGATTTACGAGTGGTTCGGGATTTTCGAATTACTGGGCTTGACTTCGACTAGATGTTGTTAATTGTCGGAGCCAATTAGTGACATTATTTGGTCGACTATTAAAACTCTATTCTTTGTCTTTTGACTATTATTTATTTATTTTATAGAAGCGATGATAACAAACGAACGCAAATTCCACCTGATGTTAAGTGAAGGCTGGGACGATAGACACCTACATTTATCCTTGATTGAAAATCAAAATGCAAATGCTTTACCACCCCTGAGAACTCACCTGTCTGTGTGAAATGCCACGTTACCTGTAAATTGGGACTCCGGTCCATGTCTCTCACCATACAAAACACAGCAAAATTAAGTCGCTATTTTTGATTATTACTTTGTGCGAACGAGGTCCTTCACCAATCGAGTAGACCCATTCATGCTGCAGTAACACTGCAACGTGGCTCTACTATCCATCCATGCAAACATCGCGAATTTTATATTATTTTTCTTCACACAAAAAGAAAGAGAGAGAGAGAGAGCTTAATGTAGGAATATACATAATATGTATGGGCTACTAAAAACGCTAAAGATTAGTTCATACAGTGAAAAGCTATGACAGAAAAATAAAAAAGAATGATGAATCACAAGTAATAACAATATTTTACAAAAATATAGGAGGCATGCATGATGGAGTAATAGCTTATTTTAAGGATATTATTAAGATTGCAAAACTGGTGGTGGTCGTTGTTCTTGCTATGATTAACAGTGTTTTGATAACCAGGTGGAAGTGTATGGCATGGTAAATTTAATTATGGCAAATGAGCATAACATGAATCAATTAGAATTTAAATCATATATCACTGATACTCTGTTGAAAATCTAAGAAACACAGCTGTTTCGATTTCGAATAAACTTTCCAATTTATTGAGTATTTCAAATACGAATCTAGGAATACTATCTAACGCAATGTCATCAAATTTTCGCTATGATAATGTTGGTCATGTTATGGAAGAACATAAAATAAATGTCAAGGATAACTACAGCATAAAAGTATTACAATTTACATGTTGTGTAAAAATATCAGGTATCTTTATGGTGATTGTTCGTGTTACTAATTTAAAGTGCATGTCTACAGTCAATTGTCAGTTATTTTTAAATTCTGTATAAACACAACTCGCCTTTAACGCAACATACATTTACGTAATCTAAACTTAATGGTAAATACATTTTTTCATAGCATTAGTATACCCTACAGTTTATATTTATAATTGTAAGAAATTATAAAATTATTTAAAATGAGTTTTCTTCACCATGGAAAATTAATAAGTTAAGCAGAGATTCGAAAGTGATGAAAACGATGATAATAAACCAGCCGTTTTTGACTACTTCAACTTTTAAAATAAGCATATATAACTAAAATAAAAAAAATTCAAAACCCCGATACAAAACAGCTGATGACCTTGAAACGGCTTAACCGATTTTGATTAAACATATCTAAGAACTACCGCTAGGAAATCGGCTTTTAAATAAAGAAAAACCGCACCCAAATCGGTTCACCCGTTTAAGAGCTACGATACAGACAGACAGACACACAGACAGATAGAAACACATAGCGGTCGAACTTATAATACCCCTCTTTTTGCGTCGGGGTTTAAAAATGATCAAGTTCAAGATGTCTCTATGTTCACACGGGTATCTTATGCATAAGTAATATTGTTGCCAAAGTTACCAAAATACTGTGGGATAAATTTTTTATTTCGTTCATAAAACATTCTTAAAAGCTACAAAACGTCCTCTTGAATATACAAATATTTCGGTATCCGAGGCAACTACTCTTTGAAAAGAGCTTAGGTAAAACTATACCTTTAAGTAATACAAACTTCAAAACTATTAAAATTACAAATTTTGTGATCATAATGATTAATGACTGAGTTTTAGCCATCTTCTACTTTATAATAACGTATTTTTTTTGTTCTAATAACATGCAAAGGACAATCTAGACGAAAGTTTATCGACCGAATTGGCGATGGGCCAAATTAAGAGTAGCCTTATGCGACAAGCACGTACGACGAACATATAATATTAGGTCTTTACCTATGAAATTACCGTTTTAAAAAAAAATTGTTG
Source organism: Parnassius orleans (assembly GCA_029286625.1). Taxonomy (NCBI): domain Eukaryota; kingdom Metazoa; phylum Arthropoda; class Insecta; order Lepidoptera; family Papilionidae; genus Parnassius; species Parnassius orleans. Next base: position 3,121,974 of record JAGSMP010000040.1, read on the forward strand.
ACGTAATTTATTTTTCTAGTTTATTTTCTATTAATCAAAGTGATCACCCATGTAATCGATGCATCTTTGCCAATGCAGTGGCAGGTTATTGATGCCATTCTTGAAGAAATCAGCTGGACGGGGCAACAAATTCTTCAAAGGCATTTCGTACTGCCTCTCGGGTATTGAATTTTCCCGCCAAAGTTATCCGAATTCTGGAAAAATAAATTCTTTAGCGCAAAGTCTGGAGAGTACGGCGGATGATGGAAGCTTCCAACCCCAGCTCTTCTAACTGAGACCGTCTGTTGTGCAGTATGAGGTCGCGCATTGTCGTGCAGGATTATCGGGGACGAGCAATTGATCAAAGCTGGTTGGAGACGTGCGAGTTTCTCCATCATTGTGTTCAGTTCTTCACAGTACACATCTGCAGTAATGCTTATCCCGTTTGGTAAGAAGCTGTGATGAATCTCACCGGCACTTGACCCAAACAGTGACCATCACTGTACTGTCTGTGGGTGTACTATGTGCGCAAGCATAGTACCTGATGGTTAGTGGATGCTGTGGCTCATAGATGTCATTTATCCTCGACTAAGTATAATTATGCAGATGTGAACCTCTTTCTCAGGAACCTTTTTCATTAACCGACTACTAGTATATAATTTTACTGTATGTAATTTTTGCATTGCAATTTACTTTAACCATTATATAGCTGCAGCATGGCGTAGCTAGAGACTTAAGCTCTGTATGTTAAAAGATCTCAAAAACATAACATAACAGTGCGTGTTAACAAACTTTACTGTCTACGGTATATTTTATTCCTCATACATGCATCAGAATGTTTCCTTCACCACCGAGCACATGTTAAATTACTTATAATTCAATTAAGAATTTCAATCGGCTGTTTGATCTTCGCCGGCATCAATACCACAAATAGGAATCTGGAAATCAGGAACTAACCATGCAATAGTGTCTTTAATGAAGCAACGCAAGGAAAAAAAAGAACTGAATAAATAAAATGATCAAAGGATTCTTAAAACGCAAAAAACGAAGAAACAAAAGATTATATTTATATAAATGCCTACAAACGTTTATATGCCAACGGTTTGTAAGGGAAAGCTACAAAGGAATTGTTTTTTGTATAACTTTGTAAACTTTGCCCTGTATTGTTTTGTGTAACTCCTGTTTTACGATATTCAACAAAAACACGAATGGAATATAAAGGGAACCTAAAACGTAGTGACATTAGTGAAATATAGTCGGTTAATTTATTTATTCAAGTAACAAGGAATAAACGGGTTTCGAGAATAGCTTTCTTTATAGGTATTAAAAGTAATCAAATAATAACTATAATAATTTAGTTATTTTTATGTCTATTCTAATTCTTCTATACGTGTCTTTGTTACTGAACTTCTCCTAAACGGCTGGACCGATTTTGATGAAATTTTATTATGTGTTTGAGTGGGTCCCTGGATGGTTTATATTTACAATTGGACCCGATAGGTGGCGCTGTTGTCGATATCTAGAAATCATCCGTGCGAATTGGGGCGGATCGCTAGTATAGTATAATATGCCTACATAAATATTTTATTCAACGGTCTATTTTCAGGCTTATTTGTTACAATTAAGTGTAGTGTAGCGGTTCACTCCATATCTTCACGTGTATTGTAAGGGTCGACTATGAAATGTGCCAGAAATGGCCCATGTCCAGCCGTACTAGGTGGTAGGACTCCTTTGTGCCTACTAGATAATAGGAATCTTTTCTATCTCTCCTCCCTCTTTATTGTTTCTATCATGAAATAGCTCATGCACTGTTATGTTCCGGTCTGAAGGATAAGAGATTATAATAATGGATTATGAGGCATTCTATATTAGTCCTCAGAGGTGACGACGCATCTATAGTCTTCTTATTTGGAGTAGGTTGCAAATGTCCAAGGGCTAGTAGTCACTTATCAACGGGTTGTCTATAGGTTCGTTTGTCACTTCGGTTTTATAAAAAAGCAGTAGACTTTTACAGGCGGATAAAGAATATGAAGAAGTTCAACGGTCACCCGTCGTTTTAAGTATACGATAAGATCTATCTTCATAATATTTCGTCCTGTAGATAACGTATGAATGAAAAAAAGGTCGTTCATTTGTGGTGGTATAACTATCTTGAAAATAGCGGTGGTAAAATGACAATGACGGGAAAGAGACAACGTCAAATGACAACATTTGTAAGATGTAGAACATGTGTGAAGGTAAGTGAATGCTATACATATTGGTATCCACACCTTGACTAAGAATCAAAATGCAGATACATTGTAAATCTGAGAGCTAAGATGGAATGGCTCGTTACGTAGTTAAAATTAAAAATTGTACAACAAACTTCAATACAAATTATTAAGAATAACTTAAAACTATTGGTCAGACCTTGATCAAATTTATATGGGACCATGAAAAGCACCAGATTTTAAATAAAATAATCATCAGAAATCGGTTCATGAAAAAAAGTTATGGGTAACTTTTAACACATATAAATAATACAGTCGAATTGAGTACCTTGAAGTCGGTAGAACAGAAAACACATCCTATTGTTGTCTACTTTAATACTACTAATGTAACTACTTTAATTTGCTATTTTGTGAGAGTGTGGTCCTTCCCTAGCCGAGCAGAGTCGTTTTATGCGGCAAAAATATTAGTAGTGAACTTCTACGGTCTACCACTTAAAGATCTTGTACTGCGATCATTTATCCGTCTTCCGAGTGTGGTAGTTATGCCAAATCCTCCAAAAAATTGGAGTTGAAATGATGCACCATGGTAGTGCAGTAGTGGTAGTTTCGGGTCTAGATGTTTGTATGTACTTGTGATGTATGTAAACTGCTCCCATAAAACAGAAGAAAATCCTAGTGTAGAGGTAATGTTTTTTAAAGATAATTAATTAATTAAGAACCGATCAATAAATAGTGTGTGCACCCTCGATCGTGTTTAGACGACGGATAATTTTGATGAATGTATTTATTTTTAAATTACGGGATTCTTCTCCACGCTTACATTAAAATGTATCCGAAGAAAAGGCCCAGATTACACAAAAGCAATTGGTAACAATAGGGACAAACAACTAGTACTAGGGCAGTGTAAGAATATCCTCTACACTATATCGTCCCGTTGACGTCATAAAAGTTAACAGAGAAACTGAAAGAGGAGATGGGCAGCAACATCTTCCTCATAACAACACAAAAGGCAATCTATGAGAGAGGCGGTTGTTCAGCAGCGGAACTTTATAGGCTGTAATGAATGGAATGCATGGATGTTTTTCCATCCAAAAAGTAGGAGTATACTGGTAGCATAAGAGAATCAACCGTACTCTTTATTGGCGATGTAGGAATATCCCCTTCTCCATATCATCCCGTGGATGTCGTAAGAGGCGACAGAGGTAAACAAATCAGGAGATGGGCAGCAGCGTTTTCCTTATAATAACTAAAAATAAAAAACTGCGGTTGCCAACTCGCTTGCCAAGCGTGGCAACTATGAAAAATATCCCCCTATGAGGCAATCTATGGGGAGGCCTATGTTCAATAGTGGACTTTAATAGGTTGGTACGGTAACAGTAAGAGAATCAACTACCCCATACGATCTAGTCGGTGTCGTAAAAGACAACTATGCCCATAGACATTTTCATCTATCCTTGTTTGCGAATTAAATTATCAGCCGTGAGGACTAAGATGGAATACCGCCTTCCCAGTAAAAAGGGTCTCGATTTTCTACTCACCATACAAAACACAGTTACGCTGCTGCTTTTACGCTGGTATTATGTGAGAACGTGGTCCTTCCCCGGTCAAGCCGACCTATTCGTGGCTCTACCACGTTAAATCTTATTACGATCGTTAATACGCCTGCCAAACGTGACGATTAAGGAAAATTCTTTCTAAACGGTAAACGCCAATGTCTTTGACTTTCAAAGGCTGATAAAGGCGAATAAATTAAGTAAACATGTCGTTATTTTGTTTCTTGAAAGAACATTTTCTAAAAGAAAGAAGGTTATACGTCACTAAAATAATAATTAGTGTCTTGTTATGAGTCTATACACGGCTTAATTTTAGAAATGTGGAGTTTTATGGAACAAAATTAAAAAATTAATAAATTTTAGGAAAATAAATTATTGATAATTTTATTCCAGTGCCGTGGCCCAGGTTGTACATTAAATATTCAGATACACCAAGATTTACCATTGGTGCAATTTTTCTCACGAAATCCTTTACATTGCTGTTAGAATTTTCTCTAGATACAATCTATATTTTCTTAACTGGCTTGAAATTATCATGAAACTATTTCAATGCATCATATAAAAACGGTTTTCATACAAGTCATTTTGTTTAAATAAAAAGTACACAAGAAACTTTACGAAATAGGCTCAAAGTAAATTAGTGTGTGAATAAGAGAAGATGCAGTTATCAGAACAGCAAAACAAGCCAGGAGGAGAGATGACTCGAAGTGGTCTCGAGATACTGATAGCACGGCGAGAAATGGAGGCAGTTAATATTTACCCTGGGCGTTCTTTCAACAAAACAAAATGAAACAGGCCGATTTGCGTTCGAACGGAGATCTTGGGACCCCTCGTATACGCTGATGGTGATGGTGGGGTTCTAGCCGGTAGGAGTCCGGCGTAACCTTCCTATCGCTCCCGCAACGAAAGGTTTCCATGAGAATTTCCCCACGTTAAAAAAGGACCATTTAACGTAGTATTATTTTGTAAAATTGTAGTGAAATATTTGCCAGTTTTTTTTTTAGAAATTGATTATTACGTTTATTAGCGTTTTTCTTATCGTGGGCCACTTAGACAGTTTTGCTAAATGAAAAATATTCTGTCTTTAAAAGTTTTCACTATTAACTCTTTTCAAATAACTTTTTAACTACTATCTATCACATGTATCCGAACCAAGTTTCAAAATACTTTTTCCAGACCACCTCTGAGACCTTTCCTACGGCCTGCTCGAACGCTGCTCGCGAATATTCCGGCGATGAAAACTGTATCCCTTTTAAATTTAGGGAATAAAAGAAGTCACACGGTGACCAACCATGGCTGTAAGCAGGGTGGCCTAATAGCTGTCCTAGTAGCTCGTTTTGAGCGCCAAGCGCACATGCGTGTTGTCGTAGCGAAGCATTTAGGAGAAGCCCACGGATCCACGTGTTCCGTCACCTGTTGCTAACAGCAGTGAACACTTCTAGCAAACATTTGGTAGCATACCATTCGGTATTGCCGTCACTTTGATTTCTCTAGAAGTTGACACCAAATATAACGTCGAATTAAAAAAAAATCTGGCAATCAAATTCTTGCCTGCGATTCTCGATCGTTTCAAATTGATAGATGTGTGTTGGTTTTTGTACGTTTCTGGTACTGTGTAAGTATATATATCCACTACCCCATATCATCCCGTGGGTGTCGTAAGAGGCGACAGAGGGAAACAAATCAATAGTTAGGCAGTATCGTCTTCCTAATATCGACTATAAATAAAAGAAAAACTGCGGTTGCCAATCCGCTTCTCAAGCGTGGTAACTATGGCAAATATCCTCCTATGAGGCAATCCATGGGGGAGGCCTGTGCTCTGCAGTGGACTTTAATAGACTGTGACGTGGTTCATTTGGTAAATTGACCCTTCGTTTCCGTATAATATTGATAAATCCAAGATCCATCACATGTTAAAATGCTGTAAGCACGCCGAGACGAGCTTGCTTCATTTAGTAATCAGCAATTCTGAGCATCAGTAAAATCGTGCGATACACAATGCGAATTTCTCCTCACGCGAAAGTGTTCATGTAAAATCTCATAAACGCTTCCCAATCCGATCTGAAATAAATGCTGAATACATTTGTATTGTCTATTATTCGCATCTTATTTGGAAATAAGATGCGAATAATAGACAATAATAAATAATAATTAACTTTGAAAAATATACAATATTAAAAAAAAACATTACAAACATATAATAAACAAAAAAAAACTAACTACTTAGCCTTTGAGCCAGAAAAGAACCAGCCCTCTCATCACCAGTAGCGACGACTAGTCGCGGATAGAGTTCCTTTAGGAACTTCACTGCACGTGGTATATATTTTGTATATTATTCTCTTTAATTAATTTTCCTGCCAGCGTGTTTCCTTCGGTAACAGCCGTCAAAAGTGACCACTTCTTTCTTCATTTCTCAAAGTTAGTTCACTGAACTGGAATTTTACACCAGAGGTTCACGTAATCTTTACAAGTGCCTTTATCTATAATATCAAGTCTATCAAACGATTCGTCCGGTTTTAGGTACCATTTGAAATCGTAAAAATCATCACGCGAAAATGTTTTGACGCATCCATTTTCAATGAAACAGTATTTTTCATTTAGGTCGTAAAGGGAGAATTTTAAATTGTTGATGTAGCTAGTTGTGACTGAGGCAAAGTTTCTTGTAACACAATGTCAGTTAATTAGTTTTAAATAATACTTTATCAGTTTTTAGAGTATTATAATACACAAAACAATGCCTTAGTGGTTTCATCATTATTTTTTGCGCTTTTAACACTTTAAATTTTCTACTTTTACTGATATTTGAGATTAGTTTATTCATTTCTAATCTAATTAATATAAAATATAAAATAATACGGAAAAAACATTAACCTTTATATTTTCCTAAAAAATTATCTTCCCGCTATGAAATCTGTCAAATATTTCACCTCGTTGTAAGTGGCGCTGCCATGGTGGAAAAAGTCGTGAATACCCTCATTGCAAATAAAATTGCTTAATTAATTAATATTATTTTGACGACGACAAAGAGGTATTAGTTCGGAAGAGTCCTAGCTTTTAATTAATTGAACCCAAAACTCATATTTCGTTGTATGAAAATGGATTAAAATGAAATTAAAATTTCAAATTTAATTAATAAAGATCGTGGAAGGCTTGAAAATTAAAATTTATGCGATAATACACGTTATAATCATAGTGCGTTGCTTAAAAACACCTTAATCTGTGGTACCGTTGTATAAATAATGTAGCTTAGTAGGTACTGTTATGTTGCTAACACAATAGCGACAACAACAGCTACCACTTCATGTTTTCGTATCATCATCATTACAACTGTTCACTGCTGAACATAGGCCTCCCCCAGGGAATGCCACAAAGTATGGTCCTGAGCCACCTGCATCCATCGACTTCCTGCATGTCTTACCAGGTCGTCACTCCATCTATTGGGGGGGGGGGCGCCCTACAATTCGCCTGCTGGTACGAGGCTGCCATTCGAGAACCTTTCTTCCCCATCGGAATTTTTTCTTTATTTTTATTTCTTAGTTATTTTAACAATCTGGCAAACGATTCATCTATCGAACTTTATTATGTGTCTGTATTATTCATTTAATACATTACATTCACCAATAATAATGCGCATTCCATATTTGCTTACTAGCCAATTACATTTATAAACCAAACAAATATATATTGTTACGTGGTAGAGCCATGCTGCAGCTATATTAATAGTATAGTTGTAGCACAAATGGGTCGGCTCGACCGAGGAGGGAACACGCTCTCACAGAATACCAGCGTAAAATAGCAGCTTAATGCTGATGTGTTTCGTATGGTGAGTGTAGAGAACCGAGACCCTTTTACTGGAAAAGAGGCATTCTATCTTAGTCCTCACGGCTGACAACGCATCTGCATTTAAATTTGCAAACGAAGATAGATGTAGATGTCTATAACCACAGCAACCACTTACCATCAGGTGGACTGTGTGCTCGTTTGTCACCTTATTCTATAAAAAATATAGTGAAGTAATATAGGATACAGCATGTCCCACCATTGGGCTGGTTTCCTCATTTACAAAAATCGTTATATTTTATTTTACTTTTATTTTATTGTATAGGGTAATAAGTATCCACCTGATAGTAGAAGTAGATGCTGTATTTGACATCCATCCATTCCCGATTCAGAATCAAAATGCTGAATGCGTTGTCACCTCAAGGACTAAGATGGAATGCCTCGATCGCCTCCATACGTGAATACGCGCCATACCGCAATAAGCACAGAATTAAATTAAACTATTATTTCACTGGTATTCTGTGAGAGCGTGGTCCTCCTCGATCAAGCCGTTCCATTCGTGCTTAAATCATAATGTAGTTAGTTATTTTAATTATACATTATTGGTATACGTTTAAAATAAAATTATCTCCTAACAGGGTAAAATAAAATTGCCGCGTAGTGGAGGTGCAAGATAATTCACTACCTCGTTTTATTCCGTGGGTGTCGTAACAGGCAACAGAGAAAAATGAAACAGGAGATGGGCAGCAACATCTTTTTGATAACAGCATAAAATAATGAAAACTGCTGTTGTTGACCCGCATGTCGAGCTTGGTAGTAAATATGCTCCCATGAGGTTATCTCCATAGATTCCTCTCCCCATGACCCACTTCCAGGCCTCGTGGTCAGTAGTGGACTTTGAGGAGTTTGTAATGCAGATTATGATGAAAAGTAAATGTTTTATCATGAAACTTCATACATTTAACTCAATTAATTTAACTAAATTGCTTAAGAATAAAACAATAAATTTAGGTTACGTCCGTCAAGTCCTGACTCGGCCTGTAACTGAGAATTTCTTGTCAGAAAAACCTAATAACTGATTTTGGCTCGACTCGGAATTTGCAACAGGAGGTTCTGATGAGCAGTCGCGCGATCACCAGACTACCAGTAGTCAAACAGTCTAGAGTAAACTAAACGATTTAAAAATGTGACATTAATAAATTCAGGGATAGCTTCAGATAATAATAGGTCGGTATCGTAATATGAGTAAATTTTCCCTCAGTGTTTTTTAAATAAAATTTAAAGTAACAAACGAACTTACAGTCCACCTGATGGTAGGTACTGCAGCTCATTGACACCTTTTTTTATATGGATGCCTACGCACCTACAAGCCTCATGAGGGGAGACATGTTATGTCGGACTCGCACCGATTAAAACCCCATGGTGTTCCACCTTCGTCGCATATTGGTTGGGCCACGGAACGCTTTCGCACATCCGCGGCCTCAACAGCGCTAGCCACCATGGCGGCCCATCCTCGGAGACTACTCCTCCCATCTCCTTCTCAGGTAAGGCGCACCAGAACATGTGGCGCGCCCTCCTCTGCAACTTCCAACTTCACATGCGCAACGGACGCCCCGTGTCCGATGCGCGAAAGCCATGGGGCCAGAAAAACTAGCACTCAGAACCACCAGCCTTCCTGAGCGGCGGATCTGGTCTATGGCTCCGCCATAACCAATTCGGCTGCGGAGGTAGGGAGAGCGGCGCCTCGCAATACCAACACTCCTCTCCCCACATCCCCACCACCACCGCATCAATTAACGGTGTGGCCTTCAAGTCACGGAGGATAGGGCGAGTGGCACATCGCCATAACACACTCCTCTTCCTCCGCGACTCCTCAGCTGCAGTGTGGTAGAGGAGAGGACACCGCTCTCGCCGCAGCCTACCGACACACATCCGAGTGGGCTCCGCTGCTCACTCAGAGGCCACCGGACTGGCCCTACACCATGAGCCAGCCAAGGGCTCCTCTTTGTTCGCCGCGGTGACCAAGCCACGGCTAAGCCCCGCCGACAAGGCGGGAACCCATTCGGGGGGGAGCTCATTGACACCTGCAGCCAACTTCAGATAAAGAAGGCTATAGGGGCGTTGTCACCTTTGAAGACTAAGATGGAATGCATCATGCCCTGTAATTATGTAATTATACTGACTCTTTATACTGTAAAAGTCCACTGCTGAACATATGCCTCCCGTGTAGATTGCCTCATAGAGGGCAATTTGCCATAGTTGCCACGTTTGGCAAGCGGTGGCAACTGCAGTGTTTATAATTTTGAGTTGACATCAGGAAGATGCTGCTGCCCATTTCCTGTTTCAGTTTCTCTCTGTCGCCTCTTACGGCGCCTACGGAACGACATGGGGTAGTGGATATCCTTACACCGCCACTACACAGTTAAACAGTGCAACAATATTAAATATTTTTGCGTTAATTATCTAAAATGTTAATAAGTAAAGAAAAATTAACTATTACTTATTATTATAAAAAAATTAACGATTAGTTGTACAGAAGTTAAGTAGTTACTTAATCGATGATTTTATATGTACAGCTGTTAATCTTTACTTTGAGGTTCCAATTTTAAAATTTTGAATTTTCTTTCTTTTATATTAAACTTCTTGTCATTGAATTAAACTTAGAGTAAATTAATGTTTTAATGTTTTGACAGTTTTATAAAAGCTATTTCTCAAATTGAGTTTTTTTCTTGTGGAAATTATTCTCATAGAAATTAGTATGTCATTTTCAAGATACTACTCCATTAATTTTCTTCTACTTGAAGTGTTTTGATCTAAATGAAGTTCTTTTGTGATGTTTAGCACATCGTTAGATTAAAGATTACTTCGGAAATATATTTAATGTAAGTGTGTGTGACAACTAGCTATTCTCCCTCCGGGAGATGGCTATCTTCAGCAGTGTAATTTTACGGCTTGATGATAAATAAGAAGAAGAATCTGTATAGGGGAAAGCTGCTATTATAAAAACAGTATTAATAAATAATATAAGAAAATATTATAAAAAATATGATAAAAAAATTTATTATTAATTGTTCGCTTTGGTCAGCGACCATTAATTTTAACGCCACTATTATAACATACTGCGCAATTATCACTATTGTATAGAACAAAAATGAATATAGAGTTATCTTTAAAAGATTTTATAAATTGAAATTTTATTCACTCACTTAGTACTATTTCTATCTATAAATTTACGATATTATATAATCCAGAAATTATTTAAGTAATTCACCGTCTTTATTCACAAACACCGTTTATTTGCTTAAGTCCAGGCAGTCTAATTTTGTTTTAATTTAGCGGCCGATTTCAATATCTGACAGCCGCACTCTAGGAAAATTAAATAAAACGTAAACAATATATTAAAATACGTAAATATATGGTTTTAATAAAAATATTTACGTGTGTGTAAGTAATATTATAAGAATATATAATTAATTATTTTTATTCTTAATATATTTGCAGTGTATGCCTTTTAAGTTCATGTTTTATAATTTAATTTTAAATAAAAACACTGGCTGTGTTTTAAATCAAATGTTTTGAATCAGGAGGTTTTTCAGAAATGATTATATTAAATATGTTAAAAATTTATTACCTAATCAATTTAAACATCATTTATTATACATTCATCATCATAGAGCATATTGACATCCTAAACTTAGGCCTCCTTCAGTGATTGCCTCAAATGAGGAATATTTGACATTTTAGAAAATCAAAAAAAAATTATAATATTTTAAATTTCATGGCTCAATGTAGTTTAAATAAAACTAGTTTTACGGATTTTATCGCGTATATTAACTTATTTTATATTCCGACGTTTCAGTACTTTACAGCACCCATAGTCACGGGAGGGACTGAGGTGTTGACGTCCCAATGTCATAGTCAACAACGTTACCTCCAGATTAAAATTATTAATTTTTGTTCCGATCTACGCAGTATGAACTAACAGTATCTTGAAGTCTTGCAGTTGTATGCTTGGGTTGGGATTTAATTTTATTAATTATAGGATCCCAAGCAGATGGTAGCACTCAGCCATCTTCTCTATGAAATTAGGATGTTTTTTAATCGACGATTCTTCACATCAGCTATGTGAACACAGCTGATATGAAGAATCGACGCTCAAAAGTCTGCAGTCTGTGAACATGTACAGGATTGCCCCCGTCATTACATTAGATTTGATAGACCACAAATCCTCGCTAAGGGTGTTTCCTTTCAAGGATGATTCGCGAGGCTATTGAAATCAAAAAACATCCTAATTTCAATAGAGAAGATGGCTGGTGCTCATCTGTTGGGATCTATAATTAATAAATCGTCAACAAGCACTCTGAACAGGCCTGTAATTCATACTGCGTGAATCGAACAAAATTGGTACAATCTGGAGGCAGTGGTTGCTTATGACGGGACGTCACTTCAGTCCCCGCCATGGTGCTGTAAAGCTATTGAACGTCGAAATATAAAATAATTAATATACGCAAATCATAAAACTAGTTTTATTTAAATAATGTAGTGTTCGCTTAAATATAAGAAATCATCAAATGTAGTTTTAATAATACAAAATGTCAATTATCTTTGACCTATAAATAAGCAGTGGAGTATTTAAGGACTGCAATGATCATGATCTTTATTTTGAAGAAATAAATGACACAGTTCTTAATTATTAAGCTGAGCTCTTTATAAGTCGAACTTACAGATAATTAGAAACCAATATGTGTATCACTGGATGTGTATAGGGGATAGATGAATTAAATAAGGAACTGAAAAAAACACTAACATTAGCTCGCATCAAGCTTAACACTCTCATTTAACAGGCTTAGAACTTCGGGTGAAGGAAGGGATATATCGTAATCTCGACGGGATTTTGTTGACAGATTTACGAGTGGTTCGGGATTTTCGAATTACTGGGCTTGACTTCGACTAGATGTTGTTAATTGTCGGAGCCAATTAGTGACATTATTTGGTCGACTATTAAAACTCTATTCTTTGTCTTTTGACTATTATTTATTTATTTTATAGAAGCGATGATAACAAACGAACAGAAATTCCACCTGATGTTAAGTGAAGCTGGGACGATAGACACCTACATTTATCCTTGATTGAAAATCAAAATGCAAATGCTTTACCACCCCTGAGAACTCACCTGTCTGTGTGAAATGCCACGTTACCTGTAAATTGGGACTCCGGTCCATGTCTCTCACCATACAAAACACAGCAAAATTAAGTCGCTATTTTTGATTATTACTTTGTGCGAACGAGGTCCTTCACCATTCAGGTAGACCCATTCATGCTGCAGTAACACTGCAACGTGGCTCTACTATCCATCCATACAAACATCGCGAATTTTATATTATTTTCTTCACACAAAAAAGAGAAATGTAGGAATATACATAATATGTATGGGCTACTAAAACGCTAAAGATTAGTTCATACAGTGGCTATGACAGAATAAAAGAATGAATGATGAATCACAAGTAATAACAATATTTTACAAAAATATAGGAGGCATGCATGATGGAGTAATAGCTTATTTTAAGGATATTATTAAGATTGCAAAACTGGTGGTGGTCGTTGTTCTTGCTATGATTAACAGTGTTTTGATAACCAGGTGGAAGTGTATGGCATGGTAAATTTAATTATGGCAAATGAGCATAACATGAATCAATTAAATTTAAATCATATCACTGATACTCTGTTGAAAATCTAAAACACAGCTGTTTCGATTTCGAATAAACATTCAATTTATTGAGTATTTCAAATACGAATCTAGGAATACTATCTAACGCAATGTCATCAAATTTTCGCTATGATAATGTTGGTCATGTTATGGAAGAACATAAAATAAATGTCAAGGATGTCTACAGCATAAAAGTATTACAATTTACATGTTGTGTAAAAATATCAGGTATCTTTATGGTGATTGTTCGTACTAATTTAAAGTGCATGTCTACAGTCAATTGTCAGTTATTTTTAAATTCTGTATAAACACAACTCGCCGTTAACGCAACATACATTTACGTAATCTAAACTTATTGGTAAATACATTTTTCATACCATTAGTATACCCTACCGTTTATATTTGTAATTGTAAGAAATTATAAAATTATTTAAAATGAGTTTTCTTCACCCTGAAATTAATAAGTTAAGCAGAGATTCGAAAGTGATGAAAACGATGATAATAAACCAGCCGTTTTGACTACTTCAACTTTTAAAATAAGCATATATAACTAAAATTAAAAAAATTAAAATCCCGATACAAAACAGCTGATGACCTTGAAACAGCTAAACCGATTTTGATTAAACATATCTAAGAACTACCGCTAGAAACCGGCTTTTAAATAAGAAAAACCGCACAAATCAGTTCCCGTTTAAGAGCTACGATACAGACAGCCAGACACACAGACAGATAGAAACACATAGCGGTCAAACTTATAATACCCCTCTTTTTGCGTCATGGGTTAAAAATGATCAAGTTCAAGATATCTAAGTTCACACGGTATCTTATAAAGTAATATTGTTGCCAAAGTTACCAAAATACTGGGATAATTTTTATTTCGTTCATAAAACATTCTTAAAAGCTACAAAACGTCCTCTTAAATATACAAATATTTCGGTATCCGGGCAACTACTCTTTGAAAAAGCTTAGGTAAAAATATACCTTTAAGTAATACAAACTTCAAAACTTTTAAAATTACAAATTTTGTGATCATAATGATTAATGACTGAGTTTGCCATATTCTACTTTGTAATAACGTATTTTTTGTTCTAATAACATACTGCAGGGACAATCTAAACGAAAGTTTATCGACCGAATTGGCGATGGCCAAATTAAGTACCCTGCGACAAGCACGTGACGAGCATATAATATTAGGTCTTTACCTATGAAATTACCGTTTTAAAAAAAAATTGTTGACGTAATTTATTTTCTAGTTTATTTTATTAATCAAAGTGATCACCCATGTAATCGATGCATCTTTGCCAATGCGGTGGCAGGTTATTGATGCCATTCTTGAAGAAATCAGCTGGACGGGAGGCAACAAATTCTTCAAACATGCCCTCGGGTATTGATTTTTCCGCAAAAGTTATCCGAATTCTGGAAAAATAAATTCTTTAGGCGCAAAGTCTGGAGTACGGCGGATGATGGAAGCTTCCAACCCCAGCTCTTCTAACTTTGAGACCGTCTGTTGTGCAGTATGGGTCGCGCATTGTCGTGCAGGATCATCGGGGACGAGCGATTGACCAAAGCTGGTTGGAGACGTGCGAGTTTCTCCATCATTGTGTTCAGTTCTTCACAGTACACATCTGCAGTAATGCTTATCCCGTATGGTAAGAAGCTGTGATGAATCTCACCGGCGCTTGACCACCAAACAGTGAGCATCACTTTTCTGGGGGTGATTTTCGTTTAGGGCATTGTTTACGTGCTGAACTAGAATCCAAACAACTTGCTGAGCACTTGCGATTGTCTAACAGAATACATTTTTCGGCGCAGGTAACAATGCGGTTCAAACTTCCTTCGTTTGTGTGTGTGTGTGAGCAGTGCAAGGCACGTCTCGACGCGTACTTCGCGCTGGCGATCATTGAGTTCGTAGGGCACCCATTTGTCAAGCTTTTTTTTTACCTTGCCAATTTGACAAAAATGGACCAATATTGTTTTGGTGCTAACGTTGAAAGCTGCTGCAAATTCAGCCGTAGATTTATCATCAGCTTCCACAATCGCCTTAGATTCTTCATTGTCGACCAAAGTTTTCGGACGACCACGGTGTTCATTTTTCAGGTCAAAATTTCCAGAACGGAAACGGGCAAACCAATAAAGGGTGGTGCGTTCGTTTGTGGTATTCGCTCCGTAAACGTCGTTGATGTTGCGTGCCGCTTGTGCCGCGTTGCTGCCACGAAGGTACTCATATTCCATAATAATTCGAATTTTTAACTTATCCATGATGACGAAAAGATTCAAGTTCAATGAAAATATAACGCTAATCAATAAACAAATGACTAATTTTGAAAAAAATTCATGTTTTAAAAAAAATTAATTTGAAATTATAATTCTTAGCCAAACAAAAATTATTTTGATTTGAAATGGCCAGTACCAAGCTGGATCAAGCCAATTGGAAATTTGTAGTCTCAGTCTACCTGTCCGGGTGAAAGAAGAGTTTATATAAATTTTTTAACACTAGCAAGACGGTAAAAACAGCTAACCTACATAGGCGGTCAAGGGTCATTTCACCTTATCACTGTTACCTAGTCTCTAATTATGTATATATGTGTAGTATTATAGTAGAAATAGTAGACAATGTTTGTTGTTACAAAGGCAAATGAAATATCTTTGGTGTCCAGTGTAAATATATGTTTAATAAAAAAGTTATTTACAGTTATGACATATGAATATTTTAGATAGATTACATCTGCCACTTATTGTTTTTTTGCACAAGTCACACACTTTATTAGTTTTATTTTTACAATGAGTTTGATAGCAATTACGCCTCTTCCTAAACTCATCTGCTGGCATTTCTGAGGTGATAGAACGTTGCAGTGAGGTTTCACGAGTGTGTTCTTCTAAAATGTTACTCAGTTCTACCGCCAATTGCAGAATAAATTCTCTTCTTCTTATTTTCTTGTTGTTTATTTCTTGGTATAACACCCAGACATTTATTGCAGATTAATCTAAAATATTATAAAATACTTGTACCGGCTATCTTCTAGAAGGTGCTTTTGTGCTGTATCTTCTCGCCATTTGATCAATCACGTCAAGACCATATTTAGTTGAATTGTAAAACATAAAAGTTTCAGGTTTTTTCTTGACATCGCCACTGTGTATATGAACACTATCATGTAATGTACTCAATAACAAAATATTTTTGCTTCTCTTTGTTTGGTAAACAGTCAATAAGCATCGATCATTTTCTGTTTTTAATGCTTTGGTGTCAGATAAATCCAATGTTAGATTTTTTACGTACGATGGAATATCACGTCTCTCTTTATTTATAGTACCAACCAAAGTTCTACGTTTTGAAAGCAAGTTCTGTGCGAGAGACACACATGTGAAAAAGTTATCTGTAGTCACATTTCTACCTTTATTCAAAATGGTTCAAAATGGCTCAAAATTTTATTGCGAATTTAAGGACTAGCCAGCTAGTCCTTAAATTCGCAATAACAAATTGAGGGTCACTTATCGGAATAAAAACTATACTATTAGTCAAGCAATACACACGTACAAAATTTAATTAAAATCTGTTAAGTAGTTTGGGACATTAGCGTGAACAAACATCGTGACATGGGACTTTTACATTAACTACTCGTTCTTTTTTATTCTTATATCCTAATGTGCTTATATACAATATGTAACAAAAACCCTGTGGTTCCCGTTAAGTGCATTATCAAAATCAGTATTCAAACGTATAGAAATAACTTTACTTCAGAAAACTCGACATAAAAATAATCAAATTAAATTTTAATTAAATAATATTTGTAAATTTTATGTGGATTGATTAACTCTGTCTACCTGTGATTGTCAGAATTATCAAGCAACTAAAGCAAAACAGCAACCAGCGGCGGCCAGCGGCAGCGTACATCAAAGACGGGGCGCGCGCGCGCGCGATCGCGATCGTCATACCTACACTAAGTGCACTAAGATCGTGACCTCGGCGACCTCGGCACATCACTCAGCTGTTATCACTTTAGTGGTCGATTATCACAACTTTTAAAATTGTATTTCGACCGATTGTGGTAATTATACACAAACACTAATTCATCACTATGTCTACTTGACGACCACAAATATGTTGTTCAATATGTCCGCCTTGTACCTCTATGCATTTGCGACACCGGCTTATAATGTCTGAACGCACGCGTTGCATAAAAGATATTTCAGACTTTATTTTTTCAAAGGATGCGGCTATTCGGATACGCATTTCTGCCTCGGTATCGCATATTTTTTGTAATACAGCCTGCTTAATCGTACCCCAGAGATAAAAATCTAAAGGTGTAAGATTAGGTGATCGCGTCCACCACGGCCAATCCTTCTTTCACTGAATTCCGTATTTTTTATTCCAAAAAATTTCTTACACAACGGGAGAAATGCGGTGGTGCGCCATCGTGTTGAAACAACATGCGACGAAATAGGGCTAGATTTATTTCGTCAAGTTCATTGCTTAGTTCTTCTCGCAAAAAGCGTCCGTAGTTTTCACCGCTCTTTGTGTGGTCAAGAAAATACGGACCAATAATTTTGTGATAGCGAGGGTGAATACTGGTAGCGATCACCGTATGGTTAGAGGCACACTAAACCTAAACGTTAAGTTGGAGAGGTCTCGTCTAATGAAGTCAACCCTCCGTCCCCTCGTGCTCTAGTCCAAAGTCCCGAAACCTTTCACCTCGAGTAACAAAACCGTTTTCAGTGCCTAAAGACTGCAATGAAGTGGACGATATAAATGATAAGCTCGTGGAAACTGTCCATGCGGTCGGAGCTTAGTTCTGCAAGACCCGCCGCAGAAGAACACAAAAACTCTCCGATCACACACTTAATCTCATGGCTGTTAGACAGAAATAAAGCTGCAGTCTTCAACAGATTTGACAGCATACAGGCAACTGAAAAAAAGTATTTTGTCACCTATAATTCCCGCCCAAACATTGATTTTCCATCGATGTTGAAAGTGGCTTGGTTTATAAGAATTCGATTATTCGTTGACCATACGTGTTTCTTATGAGCGTTAAATACACCTGTACAAACAAAAGGGCATTCATCCGTGAAAAGTACGCGGTTTAAAAACTCAGGATCTCCTTCAACCTTCATCCATTCTCCAACCATCTACAGTAATCCATTTTCGGCTCGTAGTCGTTGGGAAGAAGACACTGAACTCGACGATAATGATACGGGTGCAGGCCATCATATTTGAGGGCTCCAAACACGCATATGGTTCACCTAGTTCACCTAGTGCACGTGCTCCGCGTCGGATCTTCCCCAAACATGTCGAGAATGTACCTCGATGTCGTCGTCGTACACTCTCGGTCTTCCTGAATCTGTACGTTGTTGATCACGGCCATGCACACTGCTAGTATTGTACATACGAATATGAAGTTGTTGGAACGTCATTGCCGACGGCAATTGTATATTTCGTGAGTAGCAAAGCGCTCCTCGTAAAGTCTTCGTGCTTCTGCATAAATGCAGTCACATTTCCCGAGACACATCAACATATTAAAATATTCCTCGTTTGTGTAAGACATCGCACACAAGTCACCACGGCGGATACTTAATTTTGCAATATAAAAACAGATCAGTCCGGAAGTAATTTACGCAGGCTACAACAGATATCAATATCAACGAAAATTTAAAACATTGTAGGATAAATCCCACAATAACATACAATAACAAGAAAATTTAAAACATTGTAGGATAAATCCCACAATAACATATACTTAAACTGTTATACTGCTGTGTTTTCAAAATCTACTAATTAGCATTTTTATTAATGATAAACTATCCAATCCAATTAAGTGGACGCTACCTTTGATCACTCGAATGGGGTTTTCGGGTTTTCCTATTCCTTAGTCTTTCGTCGGGTAACGGTTTTGAGTTTGAGGAGCGCGCGAAACGCCGCGTATTTTATAGTAATTTTGTTTTATTAATTACATCCTTGTAATATGAATTTATTTAAAACATAATTTCTGTTACATATTCTTTATCGAATAAAATTTCATATGAAAAATACATTCTAAATTTCTCCTACAAATAGTTGCCAATTTGGAATTAATTAGGATAATTTATGCTTGAAATAACCTTTTTTTAAATATTTTTTCCAGATCTATTTAGTAATAAAGTGGAAATTTACAACATAAGTAATTCAAATAACAATGTGTATTGGCGTTGAAAGAATATAGTTGATATTCTTTCAACGCCACTAGCCCAAATCGTCCCGTGGGTGTGGCACCATCTTCACAGTATCTTTTTGACAACAACTAGATCCAAAGTAAAAAAAACTGCGGTTGCCAACCCGCCTGCCAAAAGTGGAAAGTATGGCAAATACCCCCCTTATGAGATTATCTGTGGGGAGGACTATGTTCAGTAGTTGACTTTGATAGCTTGTAATGAACGTAATTTCAGAAACTGTTAGATCACGTCAAAACATCGTCATCTACTTAGCGGGTCTAAGAATTGTTCTCGTTAAGGTGCGTTTGCAAATCAGGCAAAATTATGCTGTTTTCGGTATATTTTGTGACAAAACTAAACCAAATCAAACATAGCTAATAACTAACACGTATAGAATGGTTCTTCATCTTCAAATGGTAGTAACTTTTAAACTTACTTTTTATACTTTTGCTACAAAATTAACGATACCGGCTGTGATAAGACCTTACCCTGGAATTGATGGGTGACAGACACACCTAGTTCTACTCGTCCAGGAGTTCCAGAAGTAGTCACAAAGTACACCATGAGGTCTCTCCATCAAGCCCGGTGGTTAGGTCTCACCATAACTAACAAAACGAGCCCAAACTCGGCACACCTAGTTCCACCCATCCAGGAATTCCAAGTTGTCACCGAAGTACACCATCAAGTCTCTCCATCAAGCCTGGAGGTTAGGTCTCATAATAACTAACAAAACGAGCCCAAACTCGGCACATAGTTCTACTCGTCCAGGAATTCCAGCAGTTGTCACTGAAGTACACCATCAAGTCTCTCCATCAAGCCTGGAGGTTAGGTCTTATAACAACTTACAAAACGAGCCCAAACTCGGCACATGTAGTTCTACTCGTCCAGGAGTTCCAGAAGTAGTCACCAAAGTACACCATCAGGTCACTCCATCAAGTCCGGGGTAAGGTCTAATCATAACTAACAAAACGCCCCAAACTCGGCACACCTAGTTCCACCCATCCAGGAATTCAGAAGTTGTCACCGAAGTACACCATCAAGTCTCGATCAAGCCTGGAGGTTAGGTCTCATAATAACTAACAAAACGAGCCCAAACTCAGCACACGTAGTTCTACTCGTCCAGAGTTCCAGAAGTAGTCACCAAAGTACACCATCAGGTCACTCCATCAAGTCCGGGGTAAGGTCTAATCATAACTAACAAAACGCCCCAACTCGGCACACCTAGTTCCACCCATCCAGGAATTCCAGAAGTTGTCACCGAAGTACACCATCAAGTCTCTCGATCAAGCCTGGAGGTTAGGTCTCATAATAACTAACAAAACGAGCCCAAACTCGGCACATGTAGTTCTACTCGTCCAAGAATTCCAGCAGTTGTCACTGAAGTACACCATCAAGTCTCCATCAAGCCTGGAGGTTAGGTCTTATAATAAAAGTTTTGGACAAAGATAGGTATTACCTATCCAAATATAATTAAGACTGGTAGCAAATGCTATCTTATTATTTACTTTTTAACTCAGCCAAGTTTTTGGCTACCAAGACTGCTTTTATTGAGCATGATAATCATTTGACATTTAATTTGGAATCAGTTCCAACTAATTTAAATTAGTAAGTGCGACAATAGAGGCAATCTTTGCAATAATAAGAGTTTAATTAATTTTGAATGCAGCCCACAAATAAGTAATAAAATTGTTTACACCTGGTGCATCAAAATATACAAGGCATGATGGGCAAAGAATTGGAAGTTGAATTGTTTTTAAATAGTAACTATATACATATCCTTTGTATTACTGAACATTGGCTAAAAGATTATAATTTCATGTTTAATTTCAGAAATCACCAGGTGGTCAGTTCCTTCAATAGAAAAAAAGTTTACGTGGTGCCTCCTTAATATTAGCAGATAAATCTTTACTATATAAAGAACGTAAGGATATTGTGAGCCTCTCTGTTGAGCGAACTGTAGAAATGGCTTGTGTCGAGCTCAGCACCTCATTGTTGTAAGTGTTTACAGACCCCATGCTACTTATGACTATTTTGAAAGAATTGTGGAAGAAGTTTTGCTCAAACTTAGTAAACAGAACAAGTCTGTTGTAATATGTGGAGACTTTAACATCAATCTCCTTGAAACTTCTTCCATTAGTATTAAGTTTATCTCATTGTTTAAATCGTATAATCTTGTTAATGTATTCTTAGAATCAACACGTATTGCTGGGCCTAGTGCAACCTGTATAGATAATATTTTTACAGATATTAAGCCCTTGCATAAATCAATTATCAAAATTTAAGTTCAGATCACTGTGGACAGTTGGTATCATTGCTTTACATACACAAAAAACAGAAAAATAAGAAAGTTGTGTTTGTTCCAATAAATGACCATCGCTTGGAGAGGTTTAGAAGTAATATAATAAAAAGACTTCCATCACTTTCATTTAAAAATAGTGCTAATTATTTGTTTGGTATGTTATTTAAAATTATAACTTGTGAATTTAGTACATATTTACTTCTAAAACTTTCTCTTTTAACAGTCGCAAATCATTTAATGAATGGGCGACAGGAATTTATAAAAGTAGGCGAAAGTTATATGAGCTTTATAATGAAAGATCATATAATACTAGTGTTATATTTAGAGATTATGTAAAACATATTCTAAAATATTTAAAAAGTGCTACAGCTAAGGCTTTTCTTTACATTTAAGTAACAAAATTGTGCATCCAACAAAATTAAAATGACCTGGAGAATAATAAATAGTGAAACGGGCAAGGTCAAACCGCACAACTCGGATTTTCAATTTAATATTAACAACAGTTTAACTCGATCTGATCAAGAAGTTGCTATGGCTTTTGAGAAACTTTTACTGATGTTCTTTTTGACAACAAAATCATTAAATTCTTCTCCTACTGTCGCCGAATCATTGCTTAAACAAAATGTAATAGCTGTTCAAATACTTTTAAATTCCATATAGAGTATTGCAAAAGATATCGTTAAATATTTTAAAACAATTGATGTTAAGAAAACGGCAGATTTATGGGGATTTCCTAAAGTTATTTTATCTATAATAGATATAATAGCACCTTATCTAGCCACTATATTTAATACAAGCGTCGAATCTGGTGTGTTTCCTGATTTAATGAAACATAGTAAAGTCATACCTTTATTTAAATCTGGTAGTACATTAGACCCCACCAATTTTAGACCGATTTCTGTACTACCAACATTTAGTAAAATTTTTGAAAAATAATTTTAGATCAGATCTTAAGTTTCTTTAATATTAATAAATTGCTACATAAAATCAATTCGGTTTTACAAGGGTCGCTCGACAACTGACGCTGGAGTTGAGTTTATTAAACATATTTTTGTGCATGGAGAATTCAGAGGATGCTTTGGTATATTTTGTGACCTTTCCGCCTTCGACTGTGTTCACCATGAGACATTAATCAGAAGCTACAGTACTATGGTGTCAAGAACACAGCGCTTAAACTTATTATTTCATATTTAAGTAATAGAATGCAGAAAGTTATCAATGGTAAAGTTCTTCCGGGTCACCTGTACTAATGGTGTCCTCAGGGCCTGATTTCGCCCATTTCTATTTCTGGTATATATTAATGACTTACCTTGTAGATAATCATGATACAGTATTATTTGCTGATGATACTTCCTTGATTTTTAAACTTAAACGTCAATTATTTAAATGTGACGAAGTGAATAATGCTATATCAAAATTAGTGCATTGGTTTAACGTTAATAATCTACATTTAAACGGAAATAAACTAAATGTATTAAACACTACAATAACAAGAAAAATTTAAAACATTGTAGGATAAATCCCCAAAATAACATATACTTAAACTGTTATACTGCTGTGTTTTGCAAAATCTACTAATTAGCAATTTTATTAATGATAAACAACCCAATCTAATTAAGTGGATCAAAATAAGTCAGTCGGCATATAGTGGACGCTACCTTTGATCACTCGAATGGGGTTTTTTGGGTTTTTCCTATACCTTAGTCTTTCGTCGGGTAACGGTTTTGAGTTTGAGGAGCGCGCGAAACGCCGCGTATTTTATAGTAATTTTGTTTTATTTATTACATCCTTGTAATATGAATTTATTTAAAACATAATTTCTGTTATATATTCTTTATGGAATAAAATTTCATATGAAAAATACATACTAAATTTCTCCTACAAATAGTTGCTTCTTTCATGCTTGAAATAACCTTTTTTTAAATATTTTTTTCAGATATATTTAGTAGTAAAGTGGAAATTTATAACATAAGTAATTCAAATAACAATGTGTATTGGCGTTGAAAGAATATCCACTAGCCCAAATCGTCCCGTGGGTGTGGCACCATCTTCACAGCATCTTCTTAACAACAACTAGGTCAAAAGTAAAAAAAAAAAAAACTGCGGTGGTCAACCCGCCTGCCAAAAGTGGAAAGTATGGCAAATACCCCCCTTATGAGATTATCTGTGGGGAGGACTATATTCAGTAGTTGACTTTGATAGTTGTAATTAACGTAATTTTAAAAACTGTTAGATCACGTCAAAACATCGTCATCTACTTAGCGGGTCTAAGAATTGTTCTCGTTAATGGTGCGTTTGCAAATCGGGCAAAATTATGCTGTTTTTCGGTATATTTTGTGACAAAACTAAACCAAATCAAATATAGTTAATAACTAACACGTATAGAATGGTTCTTCATCTTCAAATGGTAGTAACTTTTTTGTTGAAAATAATTGTTTTTTATATTGTGAAAACGATCTTCCCCAGCCATTTTCTACAAAATTAACGATACCGGCTGTGATAAGACCTTACCCCTGGAATTGATGGAGTGACAGACACACCTAGTTCTACTCGTCCAGGAGTTCCAGAAGTAGTCACCAAAGTACACCATCAGGTCTCTCCATCAAGCCCGGTGGTTAGGTCTCACCATAACTAACAAAACGAGCCCAAACTCGGCACACGTAGTTCTACTCGTCCAGGAATTCCAGCAGTTGTCACTGAAATACACCATCAAGTCTCTACATCAAGCTTGGAGGTTAGGTCTTATAATAACTTACAAAACGAGCCCAAACTCAGCACATGTAGTTCTACTCGTCCAGGAGTTCCAGTAGTAGTCACCAAAGTACACCATCAGGTCTCTCCATCAAACCCAGAGGTTAGGTCTCATAATAACTAACAAAACGAGCCCAAAGAATAGAATAGAATAGAATAGAATAGAATATTTTTTTATTCAATATAGATTACATGAGTAATTCTTATTGAAAGTCATTTTTTACTTTACCACTGGTTCGAAAAAAAAACCTGTCCTGGGAAGAACCAGCAAGAAATCCAGCGGGACTTTTTTTTAAAAGTAAATTTTACATTAATGGTTGTACAAACTATTTAAGTACAAAATTTATTTTAGAAACTGCTTGGTAGCGACCACCTCATTCCCAGGGGTTATTATCAATTATATATTCATTTATACTATAATAACCCTTTTTATACAGTTTCAGCTTAACAAAACATTTAAACTTGGTAATAGAGAGAGCCTGTACACTTTCCGGGACCTTGTTGTAATAGCGTATACATTGCCCCAAGAATGAATTACTGACTCTGTGGAGTCGAGAAACTGGTATCACTAGCTTGTGCTTGTTCCTAGTGTTTACAGAATGTATATCACTTTTTTTACTAAAACTACCTTTGTTTTTGTGAACATACATTAAATTTTCGTAAATATACTGAGAGGCCAAAGTTAATATATTTATTTCTTTAAATTTATCTCTAAGAGACTCTCTCGGTTTTAGGTTGTAAATAGCTCTAATGGCCCTCTTCTGTAAAACAAAAATAGTTTCTGAATCAGCCGCATTTCCCCATAGCAAAATCCCATAAGACATTATGCTATGGAAATAACTGAAATAAACTAGTCTAGCTGTCTCGACACTAGTGAGACCTCTAATCTTTTTTACAGCATAGGCATAGCATGCAGAACTTAGTCTGCTTGCTAGTTTGGATATATGGGGGCCCCACTGAAACTTTGCGTCGAGAGTGATGCCAAGAAAAACAGTGGATTCAACAGGGCTCAGTTCTTCCCCATTTAAAAACACATTGGTACCCAGATTTTTAACATTCGTTGTTGTAAATTTAATACATTTAGTTTTATTTCCGTTTTAATGTAGATTATTAACGTTAAACCAATGCACTAATTTTGATATAGCATTATTCACTTCGTCACATTTAAATAATTGACGTTTAAGTTTAAAAATCAAGGAAGTATCATCAGAAAATAATACTATATCATGATTATCCCTACAAGGGAAGGTAAGTCATTAATATATACCAGAAATAGAAATGGGCCGAGAATCGAGCCCTGAGGGACACCCATTAGTACAGGTGACTCGGCACACCTAGTTCTACTCGTCCAGGAGTTCTAATAGTAGTCACTAAAGTAAACCATCAGGTCACTCCATCAAGTCCGGGGGTAAGGTCTAATCATAACTAACAAAACGAGCCCAAATTTGGCACACCTAGTTCTACTCGTCCAGGAGTTCCAGTAATGGTCACCGAAGTACACCATCAGGTCTCTCCATCAAGTCCGGAGGTAAGGTCTCATCATAACTAACAAAACGAGCCCAAACTCGGCACATCTAGTTCTACTCGTCTAGGAGTTCCAGTAGCAGTCACCGATGTACACTTTCAGATCACTCCATAAAGTCCAAGACGAATAGGCATTTATATATAAATCCCACTTACTTTCAGCGAAACAAAATATTATAATAAAAATGTGTGATTATAAAAATAATAATATTATTTTGCCTTGTCAAGTACCTATGTATCAAATTCGAATATTTTGTGTATGTACAGCGATCTTTTTCAGCTGCTGCAATCAGGCAGGCGATACAGTATCCACTCACGACGGCGGCCGAGCGCGGACTGTGGTTTCATCGAAATTTTTGTACAACAAATCAAAACAGGCACCAAAAATAAAATAACCCTTATTGCAATCCATTAAGATTCATCCGTATTTGCAAAATATGTGAAAAAATAAGCATCAGTTTTTATTTTTTTTACGACTATTCGTGACATTTTGATAAAAAGTAAACACCACAATTTTTTATTGAATATGTCTGCCTACTTATAGTATTTTTTTTATATTTAGCTTGCTTTGTGGCGGCCGTGTCAGTGACCTCACAGTGGCCGTAGATAATATGTCGGCACGTGTCGGTAAGTTCAGAAGCAAGTAACATTTTTAGAAATATTAAATTTAGTAAGTTATCTGATTAGAAACTCTAAAATCCCATTTATAGCAACAAAAAAAATTCGTTATCATAATTGCCATGCCTATGTACACCTATACGTCCCTGAAACGACCAACGGGGTTTTAGTTAGATACTGTATACTTATTATTTTCTTTACTATTTATACATACAACTTTTGGGACGAAGTTCCTTATCGCACGGTACGAATTTGACGGATGTGGGCTAGGCGGGAAAAAGTGTAAGATTTTTCCGTCACGACCCCTTTCTATAGTGCAAGCGGGATGAAATAATTTCCATCTCCCTTGCACTTTTTCTTATCTTGCCATGAAAGAAATATTATTTTAAATAGCGCTTCATTTTAATAGACGCTAGTAATTCATATATTTGTATTTGTTAATCAATAATATAATACGTTTATCAATAATAATATACTACGAAAGGAACTTCGTTCCAACCGAGTGTTCCACGACACTCACGCATGTTTTTTATGTTTATAATAAAAATTATCTTCTAATAGCATGTTATTAGTGTTTATTTAATTTGGGTACAATAAGAAGTTTAAATCAATAATAAATAAGAACGAATGATGATTCTCTATATTATCTGTTTGCAACTTTTCATACATTTACACAATTTACCTTGAGCCTCTCACGACCGTAGAGAAGTAAATTGAATAATTCTCTACGGTAAAATGAAACAGATAAGGAGGTACGTTGTGCAAAACCACTTACCATTCTATTACCGGATATTTTAGTTACAGCATTTTTAAGATGCTAATTCTATCATCTCCTTGGGGTCATGGAATCTTCCATCAACACTTTTGAATATGATTTTGCGTTTATTGGCGGAATTAATTCTAAAACGTTATACTTGATGTATTAAATTAAAATTAAATAGTTGATTTTTTTTATAACAAGGAAAACACCATTTAATGAACCCTTAACCACCTGATAGCGGTATGTGAGACAGCTGTATTTTTGGATTGCATATATCTCGGCCATTTTATGTTGTTTGATGGTGTGAGTCCATGTACTTTTTCTACGCATCTGGCAGCGTGGCTTTTGCATTTGGCAAGTTTTTACGTACACTCGTTTAAATAAGGTAAGTGAATCAATATTTTTGCTGGTCTGTGATACCGACGTAACGTAACGTAACGAGAACGAAAAACTACGAGGAGGTAACGTAATTTTTTGTTATTCTGTTTTAGGTAATAAGTCACCAAATTATTTATTTTTCATTGTTTTAATGTCAAAATAGTCATAAATTCGTGTAATCAGGGTCAGAGAACTGGAACCTGGTTCAGGTTCATAAAGAGTTTGGCGGAATAGCTAACACGGCCTCACATGGAACGACACGTTCTCAGACACTGTGTCATAAATGCTCGGAAAAATTGTAAGATTTAAGACCTTGCAATTTTGTAAAATTAAGAGATTTTTTTAGATTTATAACTTTGAATGTGTTGTACAGTTATTTAAATTATGTTGTAAACTAGTCCAAAAAGGTAAGTTTTTCAGTTATATTTTTTTATCTCGATTCTTGATTACAAGCTTACATTTATTTTAAGCACCGAAATGCGATGTACAAGCGAATATTTTTGCAAGAATTTTACGAGTTAATGAGGACTTTTAGAATAATATTATATTGAAAACCGTAGACCTGTATTCAATTTACAAATTGTATCTACTTATCAAATTTTAACAAAAAATAAGGCCAATCACATGATAGCGGTATGTCAGACGGAGAGTAGGTTGTTGTGACACAAAAACAGAGGGTGGTTAAATATTACGAGGACGGTGACTCGAAAGTGATCCCGAGCACCATGATAGGACTGCGTGGGTGCTGGGGGCATTAAGGACTGCCCCCTGGACGAGTTTTAATAAAGCGAAGAAGCGAGAGAGAGGCCCCGGTTGCGTTCCGAATGGAGATCTCGTGACCTCTCGTATACGCTGATGGTGACCACCGTGGGGTTTTAACCGGTAAGAGTCCGGCATAACCTTTCGGTATCCCCCGCAGAAGATATCCATGAGGATTTACCAATGATAAAAAAAGGTGGTTAAGTGTTAATAAGAATAAAGTTTTCATCTCGATATTAGTGAATTCAAAGGTATGCATAGTATCAACTTGTAAGCCTCTTCTTACTTATTGTTTC
This sequence comes from Parnassius orleans, assembly GCA_029286625.1. Taxonomy (NCBI): domain Eukaryota; kingdom Metazoa; phylum Arthropoda; class Insecta; order Lepidoptera; family Papilionidae; genus Parnassius; species Parnassius orleans. Next base: position 3,150,771 of record JAGSMP010000040.1, read on the forward strand.
TGAAATACTTGTGTAAGTAAGTAACTAATTGTTGTGATGGCTCTTAGCTTGCATGCTAGACACATTACACTAAAAAAGTTTGGCTTTTAGATTTAAAAAAAACGTTTATTTTAAATGTGAATTATGTGACAAACAAGACAATGTCCAACATATTCTAGTGGAATGTACTAAAAATGAAAAGACGAGATGGATTAAGTTGGAATGTGAAAATTTGAAAGTGGTGTTTTAAAATGTAAAACTCTATATTGGCGGCACATTACGATTAAATTACTAACATGTTAAAAACATAACATAAATTCTTCTAATTAACTCGCAACTTTCTTAGTGTGTTGGGATTAGTAGTGACAGGGATAGTGCACGCAATTGAGAGAGGGCTGGAGGTGCTCTTCAAAGTGGCATATATACATTATTTTATTTTATTACGCGGATCTTAGCTAATACATTTTTAATATAATGGATTTCTGCTAAGTAACGTCTGATTCTATAAATTATTATAATTTATGTGCTAGGTTTTTATATTAGTTTTGTTTCAGTTTAAATTCTAATACAATGGGGCTGTAATCATTACCCTGTGTAAGTCCTTAAACGAAATTATATTATAATTCAGATAATAAAATCTGTCTGAGCGAAATAGCCTTTATGCTTTCAAATAAATTTTATAAGTCTGTAAAAATTTTGCGAGTTTTTTATTGCATTAGCCGTGATATACCGGGTGTTTGTGAAACGCTCCCGAAAACAAAGACAGACGATAGTACTAACGATACCTTTGATGATGGGTAAGAAAGAAAATCGATCCCGAGGAAAAAAAATCATCTTTTCACAACGTTTTATTAGCTGTATTCACGCTCCATCATGTTAGTACAGCTAAATGAAACGATAATTTCATAAAAAAGCCATGAAAATACTTAAACATAAAATCAGAAGTGTATAAATAAAACTAGTTTTACGGATTTTATCGCGTATATTAACTTATTTTATATTCCCGACGTTTCGAGCACTTTACAGCACCCATGGTCACGGGGGGGACTGAGGTATTTGACGTCCCAATGTCATAGTTAACCACGGCTACCTCCAGATTAAAATTATTAATTTTTGTTCGATGTACGCAGTATGAACTTACAGTATCTTGAAGTCTTGCAGTTGTATGCTTGGGTTGGGATTTAATTTTATTAATTATAGGATCCCAAGCAAATGGTGGCACCCAGCCAACTTCTCTATTGAAATTAGGATGTTTTTTGATTTCAATAGCCTCGCGAATCATCCTTGGAAGGAATCGATGTTCTTTAGCGAGGATTTGTGGTCTATCAAATCTAATGTAGTGACGGGGGCGTTCCTGTACATGTTCACAGACTGCAGACTTCCCGGAGCGTCGATTCTTCACATCAGCTATGTGCTCTTTAACGCGGGTTTTTATTGGTCTTTTAGTTTGTCCTATATAAGAGAGACCACATTCACAATCAAGCTTGTACACTCCTGCATCTTGCAGAGGGACATTACACTTAACTGATGGTAAAAACTGACTAATTTTCTTCGGCGGCTTGAAGTATGTTTTTATAGAAGCACGCTTCAGGATGTAGCCAATCTTGTCAGTGACACCTCTGACATATGGCAGTACAGCAGGCACTCGCTCGACTGTGGCTTTCACTCGTTCACTGTGACGTAGGCGCGGGACCCGAAGCTTATTGTCGTGCAGAACTTGCTTGACGTGTTGGAGCTCGGCGGCCAGGTGTTTACTGTCACAGCTCCCTCGTGCTCTCTGAAACAAAGATTTACCCACGGTAGCTAACTGTGAAGGATGGTGATGAGAGTCACCGTTTAAATATCTATCTGTATGGGTCTTTTTTCTATACACAGTGTGGCTCAAGGTGTTATCAGGATTCCGATAAGGTAAGGTAACGTTACTGGCTTAATGTAACTTTCCCGTCTCGGCCTTTTCTGACCATGAAACGATAAACTCTTGTTTTCAAATCTTTACCAATTATTATTCAACAGCACACAATGAGTGAGCTCTTGAATACATTTCATATAGACTAAACTTTTACAGAATTGAAAACATCGTCCAAATCAGATTTTAGTATACAACGCTTCCTACTAGAGTTTAACGCACGTCTTAGATACCATAATTTTTTCTGAGGAACACTGCGCACACGGCACAGATTGTACTATACACTGAAGACACAGGGCATCCAGTTAAATGCGCTCCAGAGAGCGGTTACGCTGCGTTCGCGCCAGCGAGCTGTTTCACCGCACCAGCGCCAGCGAACCGCTGCGCCGCACTAGTGCCAGCGAGCCGCCGCGCTACAATCGTGCCAGCAAGCCACTATACCGCACCAGCGCCAGCAAGCCGCAGCGCCGCACCAGCGCCAGCGAGCTGTCCAGACTTCAACACTGTAGGCATAGGCACCAAGTTTGCATATCTTCCAGTGGCACTTCCCAGTGACTGTTGACATTAGCAAAGCACAAAGTTAGCGTTAATTACTACACTTAAAACCTTTTAAATATTGGATTTTACTCTTAAGTAGTTTTATTGTAAAATTTAGAGAACACCACGGTAAAAGCAAAAGACATGGAAACAACTACGTCAGATGCACAAGCGTGCACTTAAGTAAATCCAACACAGGACTCGCAAAATAGGTATCCAAAGTAATTTAAAATTGAAATAGATGTTAAACGTTTCAGGTGCATGAAACAAATCAATAATCTACTTTGCAAAATTAAAAATTAAAAAAAAATGAAGATAAATGTATTGCGAACCATAGAATTCGGGGCTTCCAAAGTTCACCACACATTCTCTTAAGAAACTGCAACTGTGTGACATGGCACTCACAAACCATTGCACACATTGCAAAAACGGCAACTATGTGGAGAGACTGATCCCACCACATATTCCAAAGGGAAGGAGGCAACTGCGCAAGATCTACGCATTGCAAAAGGCAACTGCATGCAGAGGCGTAGGCACACGTACACACATTGCAAATATAAAAATCAACTGTATGACAATATCACACATTGTAAATATAAAAAAGGCAACTGTGTAAAATATCACACACTGCAAACGACGAAAACGTTTTTTCGAGGGTAGGTGCAAAACAGATAACAGCTGAAATTATCTCTCGTATTTTATTTAAATTTAAAATAAGTATAATTAACTTAACTGTTTAATTTATAACTCCAGTTTGTAAAAACAAGTGTTAGCATTATTATCACTTATAGGAATGTGCATTTAAATTAGTTAAATAACTTATATTCATCTTCCCTCCATAACATCTGTCAAACTAAATAAAAATTACTATTCTTCTATCTCCTCGGTTAATTCACTTACTACAATGGAAAATGTCTCTGAAGTTGTGAATATCCAAAAGGAATTGGAAGGGAGCTTGACCCGGAAGATGGCGGAGTTTGAGAAACGTCTGAAGGCTGCAACTACTCCAACTAACCCAACAGTTTTACAGCTTCGGGAGGAGTTCGATTCATTCAAGGTACTTGTTAGTTCCATGTTCAGCCTGCTACAACAGCAAATTCAGGAATGCAACAAAAGTGTTGATGCAATCAGTATGTATCACCGGAGAAAAGATCTTTTTCATGGAATAGCTGAGGCTTCTGAAGTTGACCTAAAACAGCAAATTCTACAACTGTTGCACAAGTATCTGGGTCTACCTCACGTTACAGATGAATCTCTCAAGAAATGTCACAGACTTGGTGTACAAACCAGTACCCGTCCAAGGCCAATTCTTGTACACTTTAACGATCATAGCACTAAGTCTGCAATTTGGAATTTAAAATCTAAGTTTAAAGGGTCTGCCATTTCAATGTGTGAATTCCTCACTAAATTTCGTCAGTCCATACATAAGAATGCCCGTAAGCACTTCGGAATTAGAAATGTCTGGACTATTGATGGTGCAATCTATGTAAAGCACTCGGGAGGCCGAACGAAGATTTCCACTGAGGAGGAATTGGAAGATCTAATAGCCAAGTACCCTATGGATGGTTCCCCTGAGAGTTCTAACAAGGCCCCTAATACAAAGGTCACTCCAACGCAGCAGGGCTCTTCGAATCGGCAGAATGATGCAGCACGTCGCACTCAAACTTCAGCGGTAACTCACATTGATGACGTGAAGAGATCTAGACGACTGTTAGGCGAAGTAATTCCTACATTGCTTTTAACGTTACAAGGTATACTTGTTATTCTTATTATCGTATTTTGTTATGTTCATCTCCTTTCGTATTTTTTTCCCTTCTCTTACAGTTTACTTTTGTGTGGTAACATAATAACTATTCTTAGCTTTATAAACCGTCAGCATTAGACTAGAATATAAATCGATTGTATTTCAATTTTTGTAAATAATGCTATAACTTGTCTTAAGTATTCCTTTAGTCATATTACAATAGTTTTATGTTGATTAATAACTAATCCTATTATTTGATTCTTATACTGCAGTAAACTTTAATTGTATTTGTAAATTTTAGTAATTAGTATGTGTTTGTGATTTTCATTATGTAAAAGTGTTAAAATGTTATCAATTGCCATAGATAAATGTTATTGTAGTCCGTAGATGCTAGAGCTAGACATAGACAGTGGCATAGACAAGGCAGAGACTATTGACCATAGATAATAACTTTACTGTCAACATTGTAATGGTAACATGGGCACAGATCCTTTGCCATACAATGAATTTTGTACTTTTGTAATTTAAATTTTCTTAATGTTTTTTATATAATTTGTTTTCAAAATCTTGAGTTATTTTAAGCTGATTTTTATTGCTAGGTTTTTTTTTTCTCGATTATAATAATACTGTAGTGCCCTGCTGTTTAGATATTTAGTTTTATTTTTATTTTTATATTTATATAATTTTTGTTTATAATTTGAATGACTGTGTTGGCTTGCTATTTAATTAGGTACTTAGATTGTTTTTTTTTATTGTTATTTCCTGCTTTAATTGATAGTCCAGTAGAATTGTTTTTTTTTTTTGTTATTTAGTACTGATTATTTCATGTAAACAGTTAACTGGTGGGATGATGTTTCATGATTTATTAATATTTAAGTCATTGTTTTCTATATTTTGGTTATATATTTTTTATATATCATCGATAAATATCTTTATTTAAATTGTATTTTTATATATTTCTATTTTATTTATTTTTATATTGGGTATATTTTGCTATTACTGTTAACTTATTCATGTCTGACTCTGACTTTTATTCTATTGAGTCAGAGAGTTCTTTTGTATCTTTTGATGATCAGATAAATTATAGTGTGCCCTCTTTAAGTAGCCAATTGGATACCATTTTTCACTTTTTTGATAAAACGTTAAATATTTGCCATATTAACGCACAAAGCATTCCCAGCCACTTTTCTGAGCTAGAAGCACCATTCTCTAACAATAATATACATGCTATCTTAGTTTCAGAATCTTGGTTGAAACCGTCTTTACTGGCATTGTATCCTGTTCCTGGGTTTGTGCTGATTAGGAATGATCGTATAGATAAAGGAGGAGGTGGAGTTGCAATATATCTCCACGCTTCAATTTCTTACAAAATCATATTAGCATCCCCTTCTCTTTATACTGCTTCCGCTGAATTCCTTTTATAGAACTAGATGTAAAGGCTCAAGGATGATTCTTGGAGCAGTGTATTGTCCTCCTTCTACTGATTACTTCACAATTTAGAAGATGCTCTTGATAACATTGGTTCTGAGTACGCTCACTGCATAATCATGGGAGATTTCAACACGGATTTACTGAAAAATTCAGTCCGGTCTCAAAAGCTTCGTAAAATCATTGAGTCTGTCAATCTCAACATTCTTCCTTTAAATGCAACTCATCATAATATCGACACTGATGACTCTCTGATTGATCTCATTATAGCTGACTCTCTGACAGGGTGCTATCATATGGACAACTTGAAGCGCCGGATTTTCCCGCCATGATCTTATTTATGTATCATACAACCTTAAACCTCCCAAATATCAACCTACTGTACTGTCCTTACGTAATTTTAGTAGAATTAATATGGATAAGCTTTTGAAAGACGCATCGCTTATAGATTTTACGCCATTAACAACTGCAACCACTGTAGATGATAAAGTAACTATTTTCAATAACATAATTCATGTTTTGTATGATAACCATGCTTCTGTACGTAAAGTAAAATTACGACGTCCACCAGCCCCCTGGATGACTGAAGAGGTACGGAAGGCCATGACCAGGCGTAATCGAGCCTTTGCCCGGTTCAAGAGGAGCAGATCTGAGGATAACTGGTTGTCTTTAAGAAGGCCAGAAACAGATGCAATCAGATGGTACGTTCTGCAAAACGCCGATTTATCCATAGCAATATAAGTAATTCTTCGCCAGCTGATGTGGAAATTCCTTAGTTCTCTAGGTGTGGGTAAAACACCTTCTTTGGATTGTGGTTTATCTCTTTCTCACGATGCTTTAAATCTTCATTTTGCTTCTGCTTCTGCATTGGACCTATCAATCCGATCCCAAACAGTCGCTTACATAGCTTCAATTCCGTCTCCGCATATACCAGTCTTTCTTTTAACCCTGTTGATCAGGATGAAATTAGAAAGACTCTTCTGGCAATAAAATCCAAGGCTGTCGGTTGCGATGATATTAGTAGAGCCATGATTATTAATATCCTAGAACACATTCTCCTGCAATTACTCTTATTGTTAATTTTTCGCTTGACTCGGTCAGTTTCGAGTCAGTGGAAAAAGCTGTAAGACCCTTCCTAAAGTATCCAATCCTACACTTCCCAATCATTTCCACCCCATATCAGTTTTACCTTTCCTATCTAAAGTTCTGAAGCCTGTGTTCATAAGCAAATTTCCAATTTCATATATAAACATAACCTGCTAAGTACTTTTCAGTCCGGTTTCGTCCTGGTCACAGCACTACAACTGCCTTACTTAAAATAACTGAAGATATTAGAGAAGGAATGGAAAACAAGAAAGTTACAGTTGTGGTGCTTGTTGACTTTTCTAACGCTTTTAACACAGTTGACCATGATATCCTTCTTGCTATCCTTTCTTATTATAGGTTTGCACCGTCAGTCCTGGAATGGTTCTCATCTTATCTTCGCGGACGTCAACAGTCTGTCCACGTGGAGCAAATGACCTCACAGTGGTTGACCTGGTTTCTGGCGTACCGCAAGGCGGTATACTTTCTCCTTTAATCTTCTATATTTATTAATTCCATCACATCTAATATTGATTGTTCGTACCATCTGTATGCTGATGATCTACAATTTTATGTACAGTCTGACATTTGTGACATCCATAACGCGATTAACAAATTGAATTCCAATCTCAAGTCAGTCCGTGATTGGTCCATGCGCTTTGGAGTGTCTGTTAACCCTACGAAATGCCAAGCGGTGATTATGGGTAGCTCAAGGATGCTTGCAAAAATTGATCCCGCTAGCCTACCTCCCGTCTGTTATAATGATCGCCTGATTCCGTTCTCTTCCTCAGTTAAAAATCTTGGTCTCCATATTGATAGTACTCTGTCCTGGGGGGTTCAAAGTCGCTGGTTCTTTACGTTCTCTTTATCGCTTGAAAATTTTCTTCCCTTTAAGACTAAAATTATGCTTGTACAGTTACTTATTCTACCGATCATTGATTATGCAGACGTGTGTTACTTGGATTTAAACCAAAATCTTCTTAACAAGCTAGAGCGCCTACTCAACAATTGCGTCAGATACATTTTCAATCTTCGTAAATTTGATCATATCTCTCACTATCGCTCTCGCCTTAAATGGCTCACTATTACAGAGGCGTGACTCTAGAATTTTGCTTGTTCTCTCTATCTTAAATGATCCATCCACTCCTTCTTATCTCAAGGAGAAATTTCAGTATATTTCCTCAACGCATGATAGAACTCTGCGGTCCTCATATAATAATAAACTAAGTATCCCACTACATTTTACTAATTTTGTTAGTAAATCCTTCACCATTCAGGCTGCACTGCTCTGGAACTCCTGCCGATGACGTCAGAAAACATCTAATAAGACTGCCTTCAAAAGATTGGTACATAAGCACTTTATTGATAGTTAATATGGTCAATTTGGTTACCTTTGTTGTTATTTTATTTATAGGTTTATGTTATATATCTATTTGTATTTATAATATGTATATATTTATGTATCTATGTATTTGTATGTAAATATAATATATTGTCTGTATTATATTTTATAGTATATAAGCTTATTGTATTTATATATATAATATTAGTTTATTTTTAAGTTTATCAGTAGTTTTTTTTGTTTTTCCTGGATTTACTCTATTGTTCATTTAATTTGTCACCTATCACTTAATTTCCACACGTCCCGGGTTGACTGGGAGAGAATGCCTAAGGGCATTAAGTCCGCCCTTTGTAGTCCTTTTATTAAGGTGCAATAAAGTGTAAATAAATAAAAATAAATAAACGACATCACACAAATTGCAATCGTCATTAAGTCGTCTCGGTCGGATAGATATCCGCGTGACATGGCTCACCACTCGCAACGAAAGCTGAGCAAGCGTCAGACCCAAAGCACCATGTGTTCGGCGGCCGCTTGAGCCGCCTGCCATTAGATCCACCGAGAAGTCGCAGGCTGTAGCGATGACGTGGCAGCACGCACGATACCTTATAGGGCCCCCGCATACTGGAGTCCAGCTTTCCCGTAGATTGCGACGAATCGGACAAAAATCACAGACGGTGAAAGTTCGTGGCTGCCGACGACCCTCGTTGACATAAGCATTTCGCAGATGCTGGTTAGCGTCTAGTAGAGCAGACGCTTGCCGTCTCTAGAGCTTGGCTACACCTCTCGACATCAAAGCCCAATTTTGTAGACTACATAATATTCGGAGTAAACTGTAACACTTATTAACACATTAGAATACAGAAATGCTACTAATTTTTTTCAATTCATTTCACATTAAAGTTTATTTTCTATTTTGGTACATCGCTTATAAATTTCGAACATTAAAATGGTATGGGCTACATTATTTCGTGTGCTACATATTTTCGTATCATTATGCAAAATTATAACTCATCTAGAATGTCTCAAACATTTCTTTCGAACGATAACAGGGACTATCTCACTTCCGATGCAAGAAATTACAATGTATAGCTACAGGAAAAGGGTTTAATCCCACTTCTGATATAAGAAATTATTCCACTTCTGATGTTAGAAATTATCCTCAAAAGTATTTAAATAAAAGAAAACTACTCGGTAAAAGCCTTGCTTATTATCAGGACACCAATTACCTGATAACACCAAAGTATGCAAACCAACAGCATCACTACCCATATCAATGTAACACAGGGCAGCCTCTCAGCAACATGACCTGACCTTCCTTGCCTACACTAGTAGAATACCCCAACGGGCATAGTTACGACAGTGGGACTCTTAGAATTACAGACTGATGCCTCTTAGTCGCCTGTGCGATACTTTATACTGCTAAAACAAGTGGGAGATTACCATTCTACCTTCATTTGTTCGTATTTCCTTTTATTTTTTTACCCTCATTCCCAACAATATATTAATCCAATAATTCATTCATTCATTCATTACAGCCCTTCACAAGTCCACTACTGAACATAGGCCTCCCCTAAGGAACGCCACAAACCACGGTCCTGAGCCTCCTGCATTCAACAGTTATATTCTCCTAAATCAAACTACTGGCAGGCTGTATAGCTCGTAGACCTGACTACCGATGGGGAAGAAACGAGCCTAATGAGCGCAGCGTTGGGTGTCCTATATGAGACGACAACCTAATGAAACATGCAGCGAGTCAATGGGTGCAGATGGCTCGGGATTGATGTTTTGTGATAATCTACAGGGGAGACCTTTGTTAAGTTGTGGACTTGTGGGTTGTAAAGATGTTGATGATATGATTATTATGATGAATGATGATCGTCATAATATGCCACTGGCGACGAGAGGGCTGGTTCTTTTCTCTGAAAGACTGTGTATAGTCATTTAACGAGGAAACACAGCTAACGTTCTTTCAGTTATACCTCGGAGTGTAGGACTGTATAATAAATTATTATTTAGCTTTAGTACAGTAACAAACAGACAGATAGACAAACATTTTAAACTAAAAAGCTGTTATTACAATATTACTACAAGAAATTTCAATTTTATTTATTTGTACTCTTTTTTATAAATAATTATATATTATCATGTTTTATTTCATAGAAAAAATTAAAACATGCGTGAGTGTCGGAACACTCGGTTGTTATTAATAAAGAACTAGACTTCTCGCCCGCTCGGAATTGATTGGAGAATTGACCGTAACTAAATGCGCAATATATTAATGCCGCAGAGCCCGTCTAGAAATATACATAGAAGTCTTTGTTCAGAATCTGTCACCATGGTAGAGCCATGCTGCAGCTATATTAATTGTATAGTTGTAGCACGAATGGGTCGGCTCGACCGGGGAAGGACCATGCTCTTACAGAATACCAGCGTAAAATAGCAGCTTAATGCTGCTGTGTTTCAAATGCTGAGGGTAGAGAACCAGAGACCCTTTTACTGGAAGCGACGCATTCCATTTTGAGTCTTCAGGGATGACAACGCTTCTGCATGTTGATTCTTAATCGAGGATTGATGTAGATGTCTATGGGTCACAGCAACCATTTACCATCAGGTGGACTATATGCTCGCTTGTCACCCTTATCCTATAAAAAAAATCGCATGGCACCTTCAAAAAAATTTATCGAATGTTATGTCTTAAGCTCTCCTTGCAAAACGAAGATAAGTACCATAAGCGCTAGTCACGGCTTATCGATGTATATTCAGCGATTAAGAGCCGACGTGAAGATTACGAAAGCTCATCGACGAGACGTCACGTACTGCCGCGCTCAATTACTAGATAAATATATTTGTACAAGATGCACGGAGCTAAAAATATTTGATGTATTTTTGTATAACAATAGGTTTCATGTTAATAAACTTACTTAATATAAAGCTTACTTTCTTTCTTTTAAAAACGTTGTGACAACAGGATTTTGTTATTTTGATGTGAAGGCGTTTTATATACATAAATTAATGTTATGTCAGTAAAGTAATGTAGAGTAAAGTAATAAGAAAAAAAAAGAACTATAGGACCACACTCTCGCACAATACCAGCGTGAAACAGTCGAATAATGCTGCTATGTTTCGTATGGTGAGTTTAGAGAACTGGAGACCCCTTTTATTGTTAACGAGGTATTCCATCTTAGTTATCAGGGATACCAACACATCTGTAATTTGATTCTTAATTGATGATAGATGTCTAAGAGCCACAGCATCCACTTACCATCAGATGGACTGTGTGCTCGTTTGTCACACCTATTCTATAAAAAACACTAGACCTGGATCAATTATTTTGTAGTCCATAGAAATACCAGTTCCATTCGGGATTCGAACCCGCAGTCTCATACGTAAGAAACGGAGAGAAGGATTTCTAACTTTACATATAATCAACATCAACTTCTTTTAGAACAAACTCAGTATGTAGTAGTTTCAGATAATTCTGACCCATTTCAATATATCACCAAAAAATATTTAATTAAAAGCTTTGGAAGACACATAAATTGTTAAAATTAAAATATAATATCAGTCCGTATACGCATTTCGTTTTTATTATAGAAATTACATAGACATGTTTTTTATTTAAATTGAAATCACCAAGCTGTTACAGCGTAAGACTTTATTAAATTTATTCTAAGGAGATGCGTGAAAACCCTTTAAGTTCTATGATTAAACTAAGTGGTACTAAACATAATATATTTTATTAATTTAACGCTCGCGCTCTTTTGCTATTAACGTAGTAAATATTCAGAAGCAAAAAATATTAATTTAAGGCAACATTATCTTCCATATTATACCTATCAATTTAAAAACTTAGCATTGTCTACTTTAATATCGGCATCATTAATCGTAATAGTTATTTTTATAAAACTAAAGTGACAAACGAATTTACATCCTACCTGATAGTAACTGGCTTCTGCAATCCATGGACACCTGCAGCTATCTTCATACAAATAAGGCCATAGATGCGTTGTCACCTCCGAGGACTAAGATGGTATGACTCACAGCCTATAATTATACTTGCTCTCTATACCTTCCAGAACGGAATACAGCAGTGCAGAGGTATAGGTATATTTGGCAGCAGAAATAGGTAAGAGGATGATACCTACCCAGATGGACTCCAAGGCAGAAAAGGAGTGTGAGCACCAAGTAAAATCAATTTTATTATGATAAGAAATTCAACTAAATGGATAGTCAAGGCAAATCTAAACAGGCAGGTTAAAGGTAACTTAATATTGTAATTACGTGAAAAAGCACTATTAGACCACGTGATACGCCCAAAGATCGAAATACTGGCTAGTTAGATACAGTAAACGAAGAGAAGAAGGAGAAAAAAATAAAGAAGAAAGATGATAAACTATCAGATGAAAGTGAAGAAAGTGAACTTCCAGTATTTGCTAGTAAATTCTTGAAATACTGGAGTTCACATGTTTACATTTTCCCTATAGTGGCGTGGTTAGAGAATCTACTACCCCATATCCCGTGGGTGTCGCAAAAGGCGACAGAAGAAAACGAAACAGGTGAAATAACAAAAAATTGCGGTTTCCAACACGCTCGCCAAGGGTGCCTCAACTCTTTATGATGCAATCTTTGGGAAAGGCTTATATTTAGCAGTAAACTTTTAATAGGATGTAATGGATGGATGAATTCTCAAAACTCTTGAGAATTAATAAAAAATCAAAAGTAGCATAGTACAAAGCCGAACTCGACGAGATTTAAATAATCAAAGATACGCCAGAGAAGGTTGAATTATTTTTGTCACTTGAACACAACATTATATCGTTTTAGACTTTGGTGCTTTTGAAATATTCAATTGTATTCGGTTTTTATACAGCATGTAACAAATAGGGGTTGTATAGATGTACATATATGTACATATATTTATGACAGTGAAATTTTTTCGGTCGTTATAAAAAGGATTATAGTGTTCACAATAGGTAACTTACTAACGTTAATCTTGTGAAAAATGTTGTTCAAATCTGAACTGAACTGAACACCAATCTATGCAGAGGTAATAAGCCGACATATAATTTGCAAATAAAAAAATATTTAAATTTAATTTGAATTTTATAAGGTCGAGAATTCTGAAGTCAAGTTATTTCTATACGTTTAAATACTGATTCTGATAATGCACTTAACGGAAACCACAGGGTTTTTGTTACATGTTGTATATATTAGAATTTCTCCGGTATGGTGGAGGTTTTTTACATTCATGGATTGCACTTGGACAAACATCACGATCCAGGGCACCGCAGCGAAATTCTTGGACAATGCGTCAATATGTCACTGAATCTAGTTAATTTAAAAAACCTAATTTTAATTCAGATACAGTTTTCAATACGAGAAATTTCAATCGCTGGATTTACTCTTATTGAATCAGTGATCATAATCTAATAGGTGTAAAGATAATCTGAGACTAAGCCCCCAGCGTTATTAAGTCTATGCATAATTGATAAAAGAACATTATAGTCAATTTGCGCTATCACCCATAAACTGAGTGAAATAGCAGAATACTCCTGCTATTGTTTTTATGGTGAGAGTAGTCAACCGGAGTCCTTTATTACTAATAAAGTGGCATTCTATCTAAGTCCTCAGGGGTGCGCATTTCTATTTTGAGATCTAAGTGTCAAAAAACCCACAGCACCCACTTACCATCAGGTGGAATGTGTGCTCGTTTGGCACCCTAATTTCTATTAAAAAAAAAATATATATATATAAATATATTAAGCAATATATATAAAGTTTGTATAATGAAAACTATGTTGGCAGTAATTGAATTTCTTATTTTTATAACCATGTTGAAACTTGTTTATTAGTTGCTTTATTTTGTTAGAGTTATGTAGGTGAAAAATTTCGTGGCTGGACAGGCGCGTGATCCGCATACTTTCTATTACGAGGGCGACACTGAAAGTTTTTGGAACTGGCCACTTGTAAACTATATAATAAAAATATAATTTCAAATTTTGAAAATGGAACTCTTTGCCAATATTATTGTGTATGTATTTTATTAATTTGTCATTTGTTTACGATTTGGCGGCAAATTGAAAATTGTCTGTGTCACGTCAGCATGAATTTAACGCGAGAAAATTTACGTACAATGATTTTTATAACTTTCGATGTCATTTAAGTCAACAAGAAAGTTAAGATAGACTTCGATTGACTTTTCACGATGAAGCCTCATCTTGTGCCACTGTTTACAACTGGTTTAATGAGTTTAAACGTGGTCGCACTAATCTCACTGATGATCTGCGTGAGGGACGGCCTTCTACGGCTATGACTGAAGAAAACATCAGTGTTGTGCGGCGTATGATAGAGACTGACAAAATAGTGACTTATCAGCAGATTCGGACAAGCTTAGGCATCGGTATGAGTCAAGTGCACAAAGTCCTCCATGAACATTTAGCGGTCAGAAAGCTTTGTGCTCGGTGGATACCTCGTAATTTGACAGAGGCCCAAAAACGCCGTCGTGTTGATTGGTATCGTGAAATGGTTCAAAGATTTAACGGAGGTGACTCAAATGCTGTGTTCGACATATTTACGGGTCACAAAAGCAAGATTTATTGTTATGATCCTGAAACTAAGAGACAGTCTGCTGTCTGGGAGTTTCGTTCCGAGGAGTTGCGAACTAAAGTGAAGAGAGGTCGAAGCGTGGGAAAAAATATTGTAGCCTCGTTCTTCGGAAGGACAGGTCATTACGTAATAATTGATTTAGAGGATCGAAAAACAGTTACCGCAGAATGGTACACCAACAATTGTTTGCCACTTATCTTGGAAAAAGCTCGGGAGAAACGACCTCGCAGTAGGATCCTCCTTCACCACGATAACGCCTCGTCGCAAACCGCCAAGCAAACAATCGACTACTTGGCGACGTCATACGTGTAATTACTGGGTCACCCGCCCTATAGCCCTTGCGATTTTTATTTATTTCTAAAAATAAAAGAAAAACGTTATTAAACGTTAGTTATGGACGCCCAGGAAGCAGTGGCTGCGTTTCAAAATGCCGTCGAAGAGACCCCTAAGGACGAATGGGCAAAGTGCTTTTCTCAGTGGTTCCATCGGATGCAGTGATGTATTGTTGTAAATGGACACTATTTTGAAAAGATATAATAAAACTAATAACTTGCTAGTTTGTTCAGTTTTTGTTTTCTAAGAACTTTCAGTGTCACCCTCGTACTTACGAGGAACGGTGCAAAGAATAAACATGTTATTTTTTTTACAAAAATATCAATAAAAGCTTACCATTACCGTTATAGCCTATTAAAGTCTACTGCTGAACATAGGCCTCCTCCATAGATTGCCTAATAGGGGGATATTTGCCAAAAATACCACGCTTGGTAGGCTGGCAACCGCAGTTTTTTTACATTTTTAGTTGTTATTAGGAAGATGCAGCTGCCCATCTCCTTCCTGGTTTGTTTCCCTGTGTAACCTCTTACACAATGGGACACCAACGGGACGACATGGGTTAGAGCAGAGGATATACTTACACCGCTACTACACGGTCCAATAATTCTAATCTAAAAAAAATCGACTGTTTAAATTTAAATCGTGGTAGCTTAGGTGATAAGGGCGAGCCTTAAAACAGATTTTTTTCTTTTTTTGAAAACGTTACCTCCACACTCGGATTTTTTTCCTGTATTGTAGGGGCAGTTTACATACATAGATTTCACAAGGACAAACATCCAGACCCAACCCGCGGCACTTAGCGCTGCAACTCAATGCCATTGCCAAGCCATTGCGTCACCGAGCCTTCGAATAGATAGATACGCGAGAACACCGAATTCAATCCCGTTTGTAACGTTGAAATTATTGTTAATTTCAGTTTTGAGTGCTGTTTAATGTGTTTGAGTGACAAGTACTAGGCAGTTATTATGATGATGATGGTGATTAAAAATTACTCTTAGAATGAGAATATTACTTCGGTTTTACAAGTAATACATATTAAAAATCCGTAATATTGATTAACTCTGAGGAACAGGCTTAAATCTAACACCCAGGAGCATAAGAGGATTAATTTTGTATGTGAGTCGATATTTCTAAAGCTTCAAAGACCTCTTTACCTGGGCTCACTAAGTTATTTAAGGTGGATTACAAGATGAGCCGTGTTTAATACAACGACATAAAATCAAAGCCTTATTATTTTAAGCCTATTAAAGTGTTTATTTATTGTAATATTACTATCGTCAGCGGTTTTTCTAGACCGATATCACTTAGGCACTGGAGGGTTGAAAGACTTACTTGGATCTAGGCGAGTCTGGTTCTCTGGTAGCTTTATCTTTAACGAAAATGTCCACCCATGATGGACACGTGCCATACTATCATCATTTATTATGACTGAGATCACATGTTGAATTTAAGTATAATTATTCTTGCTCATACTGAAGTGTTATTAAAAAGTGCTTTGAAAAGATCATTCTAAATAAAAATATTTTCTCTTCACATTTGACTTTATGCTAAGATACAATTACTTCTGGTTTAAATTGATTTTCTAGAATATTCGGCGCTGCAACCAAGCCTGATTCTTAATAGAGAAAATATGTATTAGGTGGACTGTGTGCAAATTTGTCACCCTTTTTCGATCGAGTCCAAAGGGATTCCTTGAGGGAGGCCTATGTGCAACAGTGGACTTGCGAAGGGTTGTAATAATTACGATAATGAGCATTTTTTACAGTATAAGAGTGACAAACGAGCACACAGTCCACCTGATAGTAATTGGATACTGTGGCTCCATAGACACCTATATTTATCCTTGATTAATGATCAAAATGCAGAATGTATTGTCCTAAGGACTAAGATGCAAAAATTCTCCGGTTCTCTACTTTCACCATACGAAACACAACTGCATTAAAAACTACTATTTTACGCTGGTATTTTATGACAGCCTATCCTCTCGTGCCACAGTCATTAGTTGTCGTTTGTCACGTAGTTGGCCGTTAGTTTGGACATAGTGAAGACCTTCGATCGGGTCTGGCACAAAGCGCTTCTTTCGAAGCTTCCTTCCTATGGGCTTCCCGAGAAATTGTGCAATTGGGATCACCAGTTTTCTGGCTGATCGGAGCATCCAGGTCGTAGTAGACGGTGCGTGCTCCGATTACAAGCCTATTAACGCTGGTGTTCCACAAGGCTGCGTGCTATCACCAACGCTGTTTCTTCTGCATATCAATGATATGTTGCAAACCGGTAACATTCATTGCTATGCGGATGACAGCACTGGTGATGCTCTATACACCGGCCGTGCCAATATTTCTCGGGAAAACGTCGCCGAGTACCGGAACAAACATATATCTGAAGTCGAGACTTTGTTGCACAAAGTCTCGGATTGGGGGCGACTAAATCTAGTCCAGTTCAATCCCCAGAAGACACAAAGTTGCGCGTTTACCTCTAAAAGGAAACCCTTTGTTGTATCTCCTTAGTTTTAAGGCACTCCCCTTGTTGCCTCAGCCAGTATCGGAATCCTCGGCGTTGACATATCGAGTGACGTGCAGTTCCGTGGTCACTTGGAAGAGAAGGCCAAATTGGCCTCTGAAAAGCTTGGCGTGCTCAGTAGAGCGGGGCAGTATTTCATGCCGGCACACCGCCTGCAACTTTATAAGGCGCAGGTTCGGCCTCACATGGAATACTGTTCCCATCTCTGGGCAGGGGCTCCCCAGTGCCAGCTCCTTCCACTTGACCGCATTCAGCGCAGAGTGGATCGAATCGTCGACGAACGAGTTCTTCCCGATCGGCTTGACTTACTAGCACTGCGTAGAGATGTTGCATCTTTTTGCGTATTTTATCGCATGTACCACGGGGAGTGCTCGCGAGGAATTGTTCGGACTAATTCCAGCCGCTCAATTTCACCAGCGCGCATCGCGACAAAACTCGCGATACGATCAATTCCATCTGGATGATTGGCGGTCCACCACTGTGCAATTTAGAAGATGTTTTCTTCCTCGCACAACTTCCTTGCGGAACCAATTACCACCAGCGATTTTTCCGGACCAATACGACTTAGGGACCTTCAAGAAAAGAGCCTACTCCTTTTTAAAAGGCCGGCAACGCATCTGCAATTCCCCTGGTGTTGCAGTTGTTCATGGGCGGCGGTAGCCATCAGGTGAACCGCAGTTTATAGGAGAGGGGGCAAACAAGCCCCCTCTCCTATAAAAAAAAAAACCTTACTTTAACACAAAGAATATTGTCCTTATTGACGTTAACATTACAGTAACACTTTTAAATTACGTTATAATAAAGAATTGACCATATCGTAACAGACAACAGAGGGATATAAATCAGGAGATATGCAGCAGCATCTTTCTAATAAAGATTTAAAAAAAAACTACAGTTGCCAAACTACTTGCTCAGTGTTGCAACTGTGCAAAATTATTTAATAATTCTGAACTAAATACTGTTAGGTATTCACCTTGAGCCGGTCTGAAGTTTCTTCATCTCACTCAGAAATATCGATTAACAGTTGTTCCACATTATGCAGACTGATACCTCGGCATTATCTTGCTATGAGGAAATCTTAAAGAGCTTTCCCTTGTTTCCACTTCCAAATCTGTTACAGTAGTTCTATGTATTTTATACTACTGCGGATAAAGTCTATATTGAGATGATTTAATTTTACGTATTTAAATTCCTTAAAATGTGTATATGTTACGGTTAATATTAGGATAAAATAAATAACATTAGATTAGCTGGCTAAACTCAGATTTAGTTTCTAAGTGTAGGCTAGTGCTGTCTTTTTTATGCTAAGAATGTATTTCAAACTACTGCGAATATAGTTTATATTGAGATGATATAATTTTACGTATTTAAATTCTTTAAAATGTTACGGTGAATATTAGGATAAAATAATAAACATAAGATTAGCTGGCTAAACTTAGATTTAGTTTCAAAGCCTAGGTTAAAGCTGTATTTTAACCGACTTCAAAAAAAGTAGGAGGTATATGTTACGGTTAATATTAAGATAAAATAAATAACATTAGATTAGCTGGCTAAACTTAGATTTAGTTTCTAAGCGTAGGCTAATGCTGTCTTTTTTATGCTAAGAATGTATTTAAACTACTGCGAGTAAAGTTTATATTGAGATGATTTAATTTTACGTATTTAAATTCTTTAAAATGTGTATATATGTTACGGTTAATATTGTGATAAAATAATAAAAATAAGATTAGCTGGCTAAACTTAGATTTAGTTTCAAAGCCTAGGTTAAAGCTGTATTTTAACCGACTTCAAAAAAAGTAGGAGGTACTCAATTCGACTGTATTTTTATGTGTGATTTTGATGATTCTTTTTTTATTTGAAAACTGGTGCATTTTTGTGGTCCCATATAAATTTGATCAAAATCTGATCAGTAGTTTTAGAGTAATCCTCAATAATGCGTATTTAATTGACTTCGACTACATTGATGATTTAATCACTTTATTTTTATTGAAGTCGGTTGTACAAATTTTTTGATTTTACCACTTGTTTATGCTAAGTTGTATAAGCTGCATAAGCTTAGTATAACCGCAAACTTTCGGTTAAGATGTAGAAACAAAAATGATTATGAAAGAAAAATTAAATAAATTACATGGTTCGCATTGTCAATTGTATTTATTTAATAAACAATAATTAAAACTATGTACCTGCTTATTGGTTAATAAAGTAAGAGTGTATTATATTTATTCATAGATAAAATTAGCTTAGGCTGGTTGTCTGTAGGTTAAGGTGCGGCTGGGGTGGGTATTGGGCTTTAGAGTGCCCTGAGTGGCACCGTATACCGTTATCGGTATTGTTACAGCGTGTCAAAAGTCCACTGCTGATAATGAACCTCCCCCACAGATTGCTTCATAGGGGAGAATATTTAGCATAGTTGCCACGCTTCGCAGGAGGATTAGCAACCACAGTTTTTTTTATTACTTATTAGGAAGACGCTGCTGGTTACCTCCTTGTTTCTTCCCCTCTGGTGCCTCTTACGTCAACCACGGGACGATATGGGGTAGTCGATATTCTTACACCGCCACTACACGGTGGACCCAAAGCTGCCAAAATTTAAATAATATATTATAAGTGATTCGGCCAAAGATAACAAAGTTTATTACAAATCGAATTTCAGCCCACGAAAAAAATCTTAAGGTTAATTTTTGAACCGAGTTTAGACGATATTTTTTATTTGACTTGTATGTTAAAAGTAAAGTTTCAGTCTATATACATCCCAATGGTGCGTGCTCTGCAGCAGCGTGTGGAAACACCAAGCTTCTCCACGCTACTCCAGTGCGTGTTAGCGGACTCACACGTCCTCCAGATAGTTTTTTTACTTAATCCTTATTTCTCTTCTCTTCATCATGACAGCGCGTAGATCCATCATGAGTCATCTTCTATCGTCGAGAGATTTGCTTTATGCGCCACGCTTGGCCGGCGGGTTGACATTGTCAGTAAACGAAATGGTTTTTTCGATGTATCCGAAAGCATGAGCCTTTTTTTTTCCTTAGTCAACTCTTACGACACCCACGAAACGAAATGGGGTGAAAAAATATCTTTTTCTCTTCTGGAAATCTCTCCATAGGATAAGACTAACGCTATCATGCTGTTTCTATTTTTTTTATATTTAATTGTGCAATATATTATATTGTGAATAAATGTTTAAAAAATGTCCCACCGGGTTTCTTGGCCCCTATTTTCAGAACAGAGGTTTTTTACGAAGCAGTGGTAAAAGCATGACTGACTTTCAATAAGTATTGCAACCTATATATTATATTTAAAATACTCTATTTTATTCTATGCCGCGCCACCACCGCAAGAAAAAATTGTTGTAATTATTTAAATTTCTTTTTTGGAATTAATTGCTTAGTTACTTTTGTAAAATATTTTTGAATAATCAAAAATAATAATGTTCTAATATTTTAAATTGTGTATAAACTCTTCTGTTTGTTTTTAATTTATATAATGAATGTGCCATTATTTTGCCTAAATTTTATTTGTCAATTTATTTTTAATTTAATAGTAAATAAAGTACTACACTAGATAAATAGCAGTCTCTAAGGGATTTTAATTGATAAACGAGTATGGCTTGCAAAGGTTACACCTTGTATTAATAACTGGTTGGTTATCCAGCCCCACGAGACACCGATAAATGTTTTGAGCTAACAATAGAATCTGATTTATAGATCAGTGTGCAATTCAAGCTTTCAGTTTGACACAGCAAAGCCAGTCATAGACTAATTTTCGTATATTCGTATTCCATACAAATTTAAATAAAATTTAAGTGTGTCTCTGTAATATTCAAATAACTGGCTTCCATAAAAATAAAATAAAATTAAAATAATTTATTTCCATAAAGGCAAGGCAAAGTTGTTAGTAACAATTTTCTTATAACTAATGTTAGTAATTAAATGTAAAAATAAAGAGAAAGAAACTAAATAATCCGTCTACCCTACACTCTCCCGTACTCGTACTCGTCGCACCACCGACGCATTATTGCGTAGAAGTCATCTACGCTAGCGTCAGAAAACATGCCGGATGCATTGTAATATCGAGGGAGTCGAAACAGAGCCCTGAAAACATTTTTATACTGGACACGCAAGGCATTGTAGGCTTTTTTGCCCACAAGCTGCTCGTGTAGTACGTCTGGCGGAATGCCTTGAACATCGTTATTTTAACTTGAGCAGTACACCGAGCGAACCTGTCTGCCAATCATCATGATCAATATCTACCTCACACACGTTTAACAACTTTCTGAGACCACAAATACTAAGCTTAGGGGTTATTTGCATACTATTAAATAGCTTTTTTAGTCTATTATCCATAATTTTTTTTTTAACCTATTGGTTATTAAGTAATATCACAAGCTCGAATGTTGTCTAAAATCAAATGTAAATTACATTGAAAACTTCATTTCAAATGTCATAATATTTTTTTTTCAAATGTTCATGGGACTACTCATGTAGTTAAAGCCAATTATTTGTCCGCGATGAACTCCGAAACCATTCAACAGGTTTTTATTAAATTTTGTAAATGTGTATTGCTTGCTCCAACTTGAGCGATAGGATAGTTATCCGATATACCGATAAGTGACCCCCAAAAACATTATCCATCCATCATCATTTTATCCATCGCTGCTTGAATATGGCTAATAATAATCATTATTTATCTATCATTATTAATTTATGATAAAGATCTATTTATTAACTCTTTGAACTCCATATAAACAAATTTATAAAAAAAAAAGTTAAATCATAATAAATGGTGTAGCGTCTTAACCTTTCTCTAGTATATATCTATATATATCTATGCATAGATTTCTGAAACTATTTATATGTGTATGTATATAAATACACACACACACACACACACACACACACACACACACACACACACACACACACACACACACACACACACACACACACACAAGCTCAATATATATATATGTGTGTGTGTGTGTGTGTGTGTGTGTGTGTGTGTGTGTGTGTGTGTGTGTGTGTATGTATGTTTATATACACACACTTTTATATGATAGCTCGTGATACCTGCTGGACGAAGTGCATTGGAATTGAAGACGCTAAACACCGTGTAAGATACATGACTCTCAGTGATGTGCAGACATAATAGGCAGTATCCCAATTAATATGCTCGTTCCCTCCGCAGTCTATTAGTCTTGTCTAAACAGTGAGGAGATGGTGTTGAGGTCGACTAAAGACTCTGCGGTCTCCGTGTCGTCGAGGTCATTCTGTCTTTCTGGTTCGTTCTGGCTTTAATAAAACAAATTTTAAGAGTCATTCGGAATAAAATTGAAAAAAAATCTAATTTGAAAAAGAAGACAACTGGATGATGATGATGACTGACTGATGCTACCATCGTCTTTGGATCAAGCATACCGCTGCAGGACTTCAAGTCAATGTAAGCTTTATCTTTAATCAAAAGGTTAAGCTAACGCTAGTTATAAAGTATATCTAAAATCGGGATATCAAATAATTCCGATTTACCCGTCGTAATTATGGGTGCTCCAATCTACTTTTAACGTTTGAAATTAATAAAACGATGAAATCTGTTTTAAGACGTATTCAATTAACGTTGGAAAATTTTAAAAATTATGACACATAGGTACTTATACCTACAAAGTCCCTTCTCGCTCACATTCCCAAGTTTTCAGATTAACTTTCAGTTTTATGTATTCAAGAAAGTTAAGATTTTGCTAAGGAAATTTCTAGACACGGCGGCCAAAAGTAATTAAGTCAAGTTTTGCGCTAAATGCAGCCATAATAGGCAGTATCCCAATTAATATGCTCGTTCCCTCTGCAGTCTATTAGTCTTGTCTAAACAGTGAGAAGATGGTGTTGAGGTCGACTAAAGACTCTGCGGTCTCCGTGTCGTCGAGGTCATTCTGTCTTTCTGGTTCGTTCTGGCTTTAATAAAACAAATTTTACGGCTTTAAATAAAACTAGTTTTACGGATTTTATCGAGTATATTAACTTAACTTAACTTTAGTATATTAAATTATTTTATATTACCGACGTTTCGAGTACGTCACAGGGGGGACTGAGGTATTTGACGTCCCAATGTCATACTTATATAGACAATATGGACAAACTAAAAGATCAATAAAAACCCGCGTTAAAGAACACATAGCTGATGTGAAGAATCAACGCTCCGGGAAGACTGCAGACTTCTGCAGTCTGTGAACATGTACAGGATCGCCCCTGTCACTACATTAGACTTGATAGACCACAAATCCTCGCTAAAGAACACCGATTCCTTCCAAGGATGATTCGCGAGGCTATTGAAATCAAAAAACATCCTAATTTCAATAGAGAAGATGGCTGGGTGCTACCATCTGCTTGGGATCCTATAATTAATAAAATTAAATCCCAACTCAAGCATACAACTGCAAGACTTCAAGATACTGTAAGTTCATACTACGTAGATCGGAACAAAAATTAATAATTTTTAATCTGGAGGTAACCGTGGTTAACTATGACATTGGGACGTCAAATACCTCAGTTCCCCCTTTGACTATGGGTGTTGTAAAATACTCGAAACGTCGGGAATATAAAATAAGTTAATATTCGCGATAAAATCCGTAAAACTAGTTTTATTTAAATTTATCGCGTTTAATTGGTCTAATTTTTTTACTTATTTTAATTCTCAACGTTTCGGGGCTGTACGCTGAGTTGAGTTGTTGTCAAAATCTCCCAAAAACTTCGCAATGTGACGTATCAGCATAATTATTGTGAAGAAGTTTTTTTTAAATAAAATAATTAAAGAGAAATTTCTTATTACTTGGCACTGCCATAAGTGTTACCGTAGTAGCCAATAGTTAATAAAAAAATGTAACCAAATGAATGTAGTTGAATTATTACAAGGTATTTAAGGAAGAATTTGTATGCTGTGGTAAATGTTTAGCCACTAACTGATAGCAGAATATACATCTCGTAGGTATATACCAGAACAAGACATATACATATTTTAAAGTAACCAGATCAAAATTCAAAAATGTGTTAAAGTCGGCAAGAAGCACCCTAGAAGTAAGTTTAAAAACTAAGATAATTAAAGGAATCAGGCGTTATTTTGCGGAAATCTATTATATTAAAATTAGTAAAAATTACTTTGCCTATAACCGCTTAATGAAATAAAATGATTTGTCTTATGCTATTGTGGATATAGTACGAATGGGTCGGTTCTCTTACATTAAATCGAGCTTAATGCTGTTTTGCTTCGCATAATGAGTGTAGAAAATCGAAAACCCTTTTTACTGGAAACAAGACATTCCATCATGGTCCTCAGAGGTGACAATGTATATTATACGTGGTAGAGCCATGTTGCAGCTATATTAGTAGTATAGTTGTAGCACGAATGGATAGGCTCGACCAGGGAAGGACCACGCTCTCACAGAATACCAGCGTAAAATGGCAGCTTAACACTGCTGTGTTTCGTATGGTAAGTGTAGAGAACCGGATACCCTTTTTACTGGAAAAGACGCATTCCATCTTAGTCCTCACGGGTGACAACGCATCTGCATTTTGATTCCTTATTGAGAGTAGATGTAGATGTCTATGGGCTGCAGCATCCACTTACCATCAGGTGGACTGTGTGCTCGTTTGTCACCTTTATTCTATAAACAGATGTGTGTATGTGTGTCAAAGGTGCAAAAGACACTATGGTCAAGAGCCTAGCTGGCACTGCAGTCGAACTCTAAGCGTGGCTTTTATGGCGAATATTCTTAGGGAATCCTTTAGAAAAAGCCTTTGTGCAGCCGTGCGCTGTAACATGTTAATAGTAATCATAGAATTTGTTTGATGAAAATAATTGTTTTTTATGATACAGTATGCCAATTTATTTAAACGTTCAATTAGATAAGTTCTTCGTAATTTATGAGTGAAATAAATTTCCTTAGCAAAATCTTAACTTTCTTGAATACATAAAACTGAAAGTTAATCTGAAAACTTGGGAATGTGAGCGAGAAGGGACTTTGTAGGTATAAGTACCTATGTGTCATAATTTTTAAAATTTTGCAACGTTAATTGAATACGTTTTAAAACAGATTTCATCGTTTTATTAATTCCAAAAGTGGATTGGAGCACCCATAATTACGACGGGTAAATCGGAATTATTTGATATCCTGATTTTAGATATACTTTATAACTAGCGTTAGCTTAACCTTTTGATTAAAGATAAAGCTTACATTGACTTGAAGTCCTGCAGCGGTATGCTTGATCCAAAGACGATGGTAGCATCAGTCAGTCATCATCATCATTCAGTTGTCTTCTTTTTCAAATTAGATTTTTTTTTTCAATTTTATTACGAATGACTCATAGTAAGAATAGGTATTTTTTCGTTAGCGTTCTTAACTTACTTAAATGTAATTATTTATAATTACATGAGAGGTAAAAAAAGAGAAAATGGGGAGTCGAACCCACGACCATCGAATTTCTAGTCCGAGCTCTTACCGCTCCGCTAACTACTGCTCGACATGCGCACTAACGTATACGGTGCAAAACATTTTTATTTTCTATACGCTTCGCCATCTGGATGTTCCACTTCGGGTATTTTCATTTCTAGCCAAGCCCTGCATATCCTATAAATTTGAGCGAAATCGGTGATGACGAGTAGGGGATGTCTCTTGTTAGTCCTATGTGGTAACAACGCATCGTAATTTTGATAAATGTAGATGTCAATGGGCCACAGCATTAACTTACCGTCCGGTGGACTGTGTGCTCATTTGTCAACCTTATTCTTAAAAAAAATTAAACAATTCCGTGTGATGGTGACGTAAGAGAATCCATTATCCCATTTCATCCCCGTGGATGGTGTGGTGACTGTAAAGAACCAGACACCCTTTTTACTGGAAACATGGCACTCCCAACTAAGTACTGTCACTCTTATTCTATTAAAAAAAACATAATGACGACTTTCTCGACATACAATTTGACGAGGCTCGCTGCAGCGTGGCTCTACCGCGTATAAAATGTTTATCTTAAATCTACATAACGTAGATCTTATCCAGGCGGAGCCGTAGCGGAAAACTAGTATTAAATAATATGGAAATTACTTATTACTTTTAGTTTTATGAAGTCTGTTTTAATTTTTTTAAGCGTAATTATTGATTTTTTTTATTTTGCTTCATCTTCTAATTTCGTATATTTAAAATATACGAAAATTGTTTACGCAAAATATTTATGTAATACATAATTTAAATTAAAAGTTAATTTTCGCAATACTGTTTTCATTTCTTCGCAATAAGCCTGAACTGGAATTCAAAAGTCGTTACCGATCCTAATCAACACCTTGCAGTGTCCCCAAATTAATTGTAGATAAGAATTAACTTTATTGCTCGAAACCCGTTTTAGATTTAAGTTTAATTTGTTAGATAAAGTGTTCCTCAGTAATTGTATAATAATTTTATTTGTACCATAGCTTCAACAAGTATATATAAAATAATTCATATATATAGCGTTCCTAACTTCCCGGAGTGTGAATAAGATTTAATTGGAATGTAATTATTTATAAATACATGTGATACCATCATATTCATCATTATCATTACAGCCCATCAAAAGATAACTGTTGAACATAGGCCTCCCCCTAGGAATGCTAGCCACCTGCATTCGTCGACTTTCTGTATTTCTTACCAGTTCGTCACACCACATAGTAAGGGATTGCCCTACACCTTGCTTATCGGTGCAAGGCTGTCATTCAAGAACATTTTTTCCTCATTGATTGTCGGTTTTTCGAACTATACAGCGGGCCCATTGCCATTTCAGCGTACTGATTCCTTGGGCTATGTCGGTTACTCTGGTTCTACACTAAATCCTGGTTTTGGTTATACAAAGACTATCACACAGAGAAACACTAAGCATATATATATGTATATATATATATATATATATATATATATAT
The DNA here is from genome assembly GCA_029286625.1 of Parnassius orleans. NCBI lineage: Eukaryota > Metazoa > Arthropoda > Insecta > Lepidoptera > Papilionidae > Parnassius > Parnassius orleans. The sequence goes on from JAGSMP010000040.1 coordinate 3,178,182, forward strand.
ATATATATATATATATATATATAGCATTCATAGCTCCCTGAGCGTCTCATTCGGTCGGCAGTGAATGACCACGTCTCAGATACATATTATGTCATCACTGGCAACACACGCACTAATATGGTTCACTTCACTCTTGTTTTCAAGGTTTGAGGTATACGTAACGAAAAGATGTTTAGTAATTTCCGATCCATAGATTAAACTTACGGTCAAAGTTGTAGTTATCTAGTTAAACAGTTTGTCCTAAGTAAACATCGTCGCTATAAATTAAAATAGATAAGATTTTGCAAAATATTTATAAAAATAGACTTGCTTTGAAATGGTGCGGTAATATCAAAAGGGAAATTATTAGAGATCGAGAAAATATCTTTAAGCTGAAAATCCTGAGATTTAAGGCTTACCGCCTACTAAGTTTACTGTAATTTGTTTATTTACGAACTGTTTTTATGTTGGTATAGCTCTCATTTTTGGTTTTAAATTTTAAAGTAAACTTTCTGCTGCTGTGTGCTTACTTCTTAATTTTTATTCGACAATGATACTACATTCGTTATACCATTACCGTTAGCGTTACAGCCCACTTAAGTCCACTGCTGAACTTAGGCTTTCTCCTTAGATTGCCTCATAGGGGGCCTCATAGGGGCATTGCCTCGTAATCTTGCCATAGGTTCCACGTTTGGCAAGCGGATTGGGAACCGCATATTTTTATTGTTCGTCTTTATTAGGAAGAAGCTTCTGCCCATCTCCTGATATTTTTCCCTCTAGCGCCTCTTACGACACCCACGGGATGATATGGGGTACGAGTAGTGGATATTCTTACACCGCAACTACACGGTTTCGTCGTACGTTTGAGTGTAGATCTAAGGTTTCTATAAACTCCAGAAATTAAAAATTTCTCAACCACATTCTTGTCATAGCAATAAAATGATCACATTTTGTGATAAAATTATCGACATGAATTAAACGCACAATATATGAAAACCACATTCAAAGCCAAAGCTGTAACCTACCAAACAAAACCAAACTCATACCCTGACTTACTCATTGTCCAACCAAAAAACCAACCAACAACAGTATGCATAATTTTAAAGTCCGTTATATGATTGCCAATTCCTGAAATATAAAAATAGCTAGCATGTGTTTTTTTTATAATAAATAAGTGACGAAAGAGTTTACCGTCTGCCTGATAGTGAGTGGCTACTTCTGCAGCTCATGTTACCAATTTAAACAAAGAAGGCTACAGATCCGTTGTCACCTCTGAGGACTAAGATCGAATACTATACGTTCTACAATTATACTGCCTCTCTATATTCTTTAGATCGTAACACAACAATACACGCACTGCTGTTTGGCGGCAAAATCAGGTGAAAGATTGGTGCCTACCCAGATAAACTCCTAGGCAAAAAAACAACAAATTAGACAACAAGTATTCTGCTTAATATATTATACTTTAAAATACTTTGAATTTTTAAGATTATTTTCACAAGATTAAATATTTTTATAATCATCCATCTATGAAAAAAAGCTACGTACATTGGAAGACAAACGTAAACTCATAGTATAAGCCTTTATATACGCCACACTACTGGATAAGCCTCTTTTCACTTCTGACGGGGTTTTTGGAGTAGAAGAAACCCCCCGCGTTGGCCTTTTTTATATTCCTCAAATAATGGTAAAAAGACCAGATATTCTATACTATTCTTTCTTATTTATCGGCTTGTAGCAGTTCACTACTAGACATGGGCCTCTCCCATTGTTAGAATGATTTGTTATAATCGCCATTTCGCCGATCTAGCTAATTTATACCTGTAGTATACGACATCTATATTTATATCTGTAATATACCCTATATAAGGTTATAAATAAGGGAGACTTTTGCTCAGCAGCGGACTTTTGATATGCTGTTACGGTAACGGTGTATACGAGATGGTATAGCTCCGAGATCTTTCTGGCCTTACCCACAGTTGCCTGTAACGATATCCACGATATGAAATGAGATAATGGATTATCTTACGTCGCCATCACACAGACTTCGTTTCATTTTTATGTAGATACAATCGTCTGAACGAAAAGTAGTCTGTCATTGGTCTAATAATTCTACGTCGAACTTCATGTTTTGGTCCAGGATATCACTATCAGCCTTCAGGTTAATGTACCGATAAAATATTCCTAATTGAAGGATTAAATAATTGTTTGTTAACGGTTCTATAAGATACGTCAGTCCATATAGCCGTATAGTGGTGGCATAAGATATACTTTGGACGGCGTACAGGCAGTGGATAACTCCAACTTTTTGTAATGAGGTGGCGGACTTATATGACGAAAGCGTAACTAAGTCTAAGCATCTTAAGGAAACATTATCTGTCGTTGAGTCCATAGTGGTGAATGCTGCTTTAACTATTTATGTGTTAATTTAACTATTTATAGGTACAGATATTGTCATTAAGGAGTGTGAAACGATAAACTGTTTTGAACGATAAATTATTCCAAGAGGCGACAGAGTGTAAAACTAGCAACCCCCCACCTATGACGCAATTTAAATATACGCTCAGCTTTGGATTTTGATGGGCTATGAACGAATGATACAAAATGCATATAATATGTCGAATTGACATTACAAGTAACTAAAGTTTTTCTTTAAATATTTTTTCTTTAAATTACAAACTTCATAATAATGGAAATCATGTAAAATCTCTTTAGCGTAAATAAATACGACATAATATCCGTACCCGGACCCCATAAATATTCAACTTAGCCTGTAAGCCTGAAAAGTCAAGTAATTCCTGTATTTGTTTCATGTCGTTTGTGTAATGTATTCGAAGTCTGTTTCAGAAAGAATCTTAAAACGAGCATTTGCAGAACATTTGTTTATACGTTCACTAAGTGCTGTTCATACGGCGTTGAATTTTAAATTCTGTCAATGAAAAGAGAATTTTAAAACTTTGTCATTATATAAAGTACTACTAAATTACGTAATAAAACTGAATGTATTAATCGATTAGAACTTTGTTTCTCAGCACGTTTTATTAAAAAAAAATAATTAATACAATTTATTTATATATCATTCAAATATATGCAATATTTATAACCATAATAAAAAATAACCAACTTAAATTATCCTACAGTCTACTACTATACTATACTACTACCGTGAGTGCCAAGAACGTTGGCTGCGTTTCCTCGCTGAATGGCTATAGTCAGCATTTTAGCGAAAAAAGGTCCTTTTAACACGAGCAGCGGCGACCAGTTCCTTTAAGAACTTCACCGGACGAATTGTTTGAATTTAATGGCAAAAGAAAAAAATATACTAACTCTTATGCTTGAGTCATGTGTCTAGTCCAGTTTTTTTATAAAGAAGTAAAGGTGACAAACAAGCAAACAATCCATCCCTTTCAAGATTACAATTACAATTCCCTGGTTTTCAAAAGCTTTGTGTAATTCATTCCTCATCACACACATTTCACCTGTTGGGTTTTTACAATTTAACACAATTTTAAAACTTCAGTTTAATTGGAGTAATTTCTCCATAAAATACAAATTTCAATAGAGTTGATGGCGAGTAATATACCGTATGATTGTATCATACTAATATATAAAAACTAATGTTTGTTCGTTCGTATTTTATACGCTGTCGTACCATTCATCAGATTGAGGTAAAACTATGTCAACTTATTGCTTGCACTTGCGCGAAGGTAATAGTTATAGGCATAGTACAAGTAACTTACACTAGGTGGCGCGCGTATCGTAACGACAATTTATTTGAAGGTTATAGATCATTCACTTTCAGTGATTGTATTATCATTCCTTATTAAAAACTCTACACAATTTACAACAATATTTCCCACAATTATTTATTCTACGGCAACAATGCGCCGGGTACCAGCAAAATTGAATACAAGCCCAAGCATATAAGTCTGCAAGACTGCAAAATACTGTAAACTCATTCTGCGTAAATCGGACATAAAGTAAATATTCAAAAGCTAAAGGTAACCCAAGCTAACAATTAAAATAAGTAAAAAAATAGGTAAAATATACGCGATAAATCTAAAATAGTATAACTTTAACAGAAGATGCATGGGTGCTAGCTACCCTGGCATTAGGAGCTACCATCTACAATAATAATTAGACTATATCCGAGCCTCAGCCAATTAGTGAGAAAAATAAATTATATATGAGAAGCATTCAGTGTCCACAACCTCATAAGGTAAAACTCCTCTGTCTCTGTGTATCAAAGTAAGGTAAAATTAGTTTCATTAAAAGGTTGTGTGTCTATCTAATGTAATACTAACTGTTAGTTAAAATTAAACGCGAAAAACCAGGGACTTGAAACGTTTCACACATTCAAAGCCAAAGCTGTAACCTACCAAACAAAACCAAACTCATACTGACTTACTCATTGTCCAACAAAAACCAACCAACAACAGTATGCATAATTTTAAAGTCCGTTATATGATTGCCAATTCCTGAAATATAAAAATAGCTAGCATGTATTTTTTTGGGGAACACACCGCCGACCGTCCCGCGGTGTGGAGTGCTCCATGCCGGATGTGCGGTTCTCACAGCCTCGGTTCGCAACACTCCTCTCCTGAACATCCACAAGTCGAGTGGGCCTGACGGAATCCCCAATTGTGCAGGACGTGTGCTCAGGTTGCGCACCGGTTCTAACGCGTCTCTTTCCGGTACTCTACCCCTAGGCGTAGTCCTGAAATCATGGAAGACAGCTTTTGTCCAACCGATCCTAAAAGGCGACCGCTCAGATCCGTCCAACTACAGGCCTATCGCCATCACCCCTTGTTCTCCAAAATAATAGAGTCCGTTATAAACTGCCAGCTCATGGGGTACCTTGAGGATCACCAGCTGATTAGTGACCGCCAATATGGTTTTCGTCAGGTCGATTAGCTGGTGATCTTCTGGTCTACCTGACTCATAGATGAGCGGAGGCAGAAGAGTCCAAGGGGAGGCATTGGCCTTTAGTTTGACATTGCGAAGGCTTTCGATCGGGTTTGGCACAAAGCGCTTCTTTCGAAGCTCCCTTCCTATGGGCTTCCCGAGAAATTGTGCAATTGAATCACCAGCTTTCTTGCAGATCGGAGCATCAAGGTCGTTGTAGACGGTGCATGCTCCGACCATGCCTATTAACGCTCGTGTTCCACAAGGCTGCGTGCTATCACCAACGCTGTTTCTTCTGCATATCAATGATATGTTGCAAACCAGTAGCATTCATTGCTATGCGGATGATAGCACTGGTGATGCTCTATACGCCGGCCGTGCGAATATTTCTCGGGAAAACGTCGCCGAGTACCGGAACAAACTTGTGTCTGAAGTCGAGTCTTTGCTGAACAAAGTCGGATTGGGGGCGACTAAATCTAGTCCAGTTTAATCCTCAGAAGACACAAGTTATCCGCTACCGCATTTACCGCTAAAAAGAACACCTTTATCGTATCTGCTCAGTTTCAAAGCACTCCCCTTGTTGCCTCAGCCAGTATCGGAATCCTCGGCGTCGACATATTGAGTGGCGTGCAGCTTCGCGGTCACTTGGAAGAGAAGGCCAAATTGGCCTTTAAAAAGCTTGGCGTGCTCAGCAGAGCGGGACAGTATTTCATGCCGGCACAACGCCTGCAACTTTACAAGGCGCAGGTTCGGCCTCATATGGAATAATGTTCCCATCTCTGGGTTGGGGCTCCCCAGTGACAGCTCCTTCCACTTGACCGCATCCAGCGCAGAGCGGCTCGAATCGTCGACGACCGAGTCCTTTCCGATCGGCTCGATTCATTGGCGCTGCGAAGAGATGTTGCATCTCTTTGCATTTTCTTTCGTATTTACCACGGGAAGTGCTCAGAGGAATTGTTCGGATTAATCCCAGCCGCCAAATTTCACGAACGCACATCGCGGCAGAACTCCCGATACCATCCACACCATCTAGATGATTGGCGGTCCACCACTGTGCGATTTAGAAGATGTTTTCTTCCTCGCACAACTTCCTTGTGGAATAGTTTACCACCAGCGATTTTTCTGGACCGATACGACTTAGGAACCTTCAAGAAAAGAGCCTACTCCTTTCTAAAAGGCCGGCAACGCATCTGCAATTCCTCTGGTTCCCCTGGTGTTGCAGTTGTTCATGGGCGGCGGTAGTCACTTACCATCAGGTGAGCCGCATGCTCGTTTGCCCCCACTCCTATAAATAAAAAAAAGAAACTACAGTTGCCAAACTACTTGCTCAGTGTTGCAACTGTGCAAAATTATTTAATAATTCTGAACTAAATACTGTTAGGTATTCACCTTGAGCCAGTCTGAAGTTTCTTCATCTCACTCAGAAAAATCGATTAACAGTTGTTCCACATTATGCAGACTGATACCTCGGCATTATCTTGCTATGAGCAAATCTTAAAGAGCTTTCCCTTGTTTCCACTTCCAAATCTGTTACAGTAGTTCTATGTATTTTATATTACTGCGGATAAAGTCTATATTGAGATGATTTAATTTTACGTATTTAAATTCCTTAAAATGTGTATATGTTACGGTTAATATTAGGATAAAATAAATAACATTAGATTAGCTGGCTAAACTCAGATTTACGAGTAGTTTCTAAGTGTAGGCTAGTGCTGTCTTTTTTATGCTAAGAATGTATTTCAAACTACTGCGAATATAGTTTATATTGAGATGATATAATTTTACGTATTTAAATTCTTTAAAATGTTACGGTGAATATTGGGATAAAATAATAAACATAAGATTAGCTGGCTAAACTTATATTTAGTTTCAAAGCCTAGGTTAAAGCTGTATTTTAACCGACTTCAAAAAAAGTAGGAGGTACTCAATTCGACTGTAATTTTTTATGTGTGATTTTGATGATTCTTTTTTTATTTGAAAACTGGTGCATTTTTTAGTCCCATATAAATTTGATCAAAATCTGTTCTGTGGTTTTTGAGTAATCCTCAATAATGCGTATTTAATTGACTTCGACTACATTGATGATTTTATCATTTTATTTTTATTGAAGTCGGTTCTACAAAATTTTTGATTTTACCACTTGTTTATGCTAAGTTGTATAAGCTGCATAAGCTTAGTATAACCGCAAACTTTCGGTTAAAATGTAGAAACAAAAATGATAATGAAAGAAAAATTAAATATATTACATGGTTCGCATTGTCAATTGTATTTATTTAATAAACAATAATTAAAACTATGTACCTATTTATTGGTTAATAAAGTAAGAGTGTATTATATTTATTCATAGCTAAAATTAGGTTAGGCTGGTTGCCTGTAGGTTAAGGTGCGGCTGGCGTGGGTTTTGGGCTTTAGAGTGCCCTGAGTGGCACCGTATACCGTTACCGGTATTGTTACAGCGTGTCAAAAGTCTACTGCTCATAATAAACCTCCCCCACAGATTGCTTCATAGGGGGAGAATATTTAACATAGTTGCCACGCTTCGCAGGAGGATTAGCAACCACAGTTTTTTTTTTATTACTTATTAGGAAGACGCTGCTGGTTACCTCCTTGTTTCTTCCCCTCTGTTGCCTCTTTCGTCAACCACGGGACGATATGGGGTAGTCGATATTCTTACACCGCCACTACACGGTGGAGTCCAAAGCTGCCAAAATTTAAATAATATATTATAAGTGATTCGGCCAAAGATAACAAAGTTTATTACAAATCGAATTTCAGCCCACGAAAAAAATCTTAAGGTTAATTTTTGAACCGAGATGAGACGATATTTTTTATTTGACTTGTATGTTAAAAGTAAAGTTTCAGTCTATATAAATCCCAATGGTGCGTGCTCTGCAGCAGGGTGGGGAAACACCAAGCTTCTCCACGCTACTCCAGTGCGTGTTAGCGGACTCACACGTCCTCCAGATAGTTTTTTTTCTTAATTCTTATTATTCTTCTTCATCATGACAGCGCGTAGATCCATCATGAGTCATCTTCTATCGTAGAGAGATTTGCTTTATGCGCCACGCTTGGCCGGCGGGTTGACATTGTCAGTAAACGACATGGTAAACAGTAAATGAATTTTTCGATGTATCCGAAAGCATGAACCTTTTTTCTTTTCCCTTGGTCACCTCTTACGACACCCACGAAACGAAATGGGGTGAAAAAATATCTTTTTCTCTTCTGGAAATCTCTCCATAGGATAAGACTATCGCTATCATGCCGTTTCTAATTTTTTTGTATTTAATTGTGCAATATATTATATTGTGAATAAATGTTTAAAAAATGTCCCACCGGGTTTCTTGGTCGATATTTTCAGAACAGAGGTTTTTTTCGAAGCAGGGGTAAAAGCATGACTGACTTTCAATAAGTATTCCAACCTATATATTACATTAAAAATATTCTATTCTATTCTACGCCGCGCCACCACCGCAAGAAAAAATTGTTGTAATTATTTAAATTTCTTTTTTGGAATTAATTGCTTAGTTACTTTTGTCAAATATTTTTTAAATAATGAAAAATAATAATGTTCTAATATTTTAAATTTTGTATAAACCCTTCTGTTCGTTTTTAATTTATATAATGAATGTGCCATTATATTGCCTAAATTTTATTTGTCAATTTATTTTTAATTTAAATAGTAAATAAAGTAATAATCTACACTAGATAAATAGCAGTTTCTAGGGGATTTTAATTGATAAACGAGTATGGCTTGCAAAGGTTACACCTTGTATTAATAACAAGTTGGTTATCCAGCCCCACGAGACACCGATAAATGTTTTGAGCTAACAATAGAATCTGATTTATAGATCAGTGTGCAATTCAAGCTTTCAGTTTGACACAGTAAAGCCAGTCATAGACTAATTTTCGTATATTCGTATTCCATACAAATATAAATAAAAGAAGTGTATCTCTGTAATATTTAAATAACTGGCTTCTATAAAAATAAAATAAAATTAAAATAATTTATTTCCATAAAGGCAAGGCAAAGTTGTTAGTAACAATTTTCTTATAACTAATGTTAGTAATTAAATGTAAAAATAAAGAGAAAGAAACTAAATAATCCGTCTACCCCTACACTCCCCCCGTACTCGTACTCGTCGCACCACCGACGCAACTTTTATACGCATTACTGCGTAGAAGTCATCTACGCTAGCGTCAGAAAACATGCCGGATGCATTGTAATATCGAGGGAGTCGAAACAGAGCCCTGAAAACATTATTATACTGGACGCGCAAGGCATAGTAGGCTTTTTTACCCACAGGCTGCTGGTGTAGAACGTCTGGCGGAATGCCTTGAACATCGTTATTTTAACAGGAGCAGTACACCGAGCGAACCTGTCTGCCTGATCAATATCTACCTCACACACGTTTAACAACTTTCTGAGACCACAAATACTAAGCTTAGGGAGTTATTTGCATACTATTAAATAGCTTTTTTAGTCTATTATCCATAATAATTTTTTTAACCTATTGGTTATTAAGTAATATCACAAGCTCAAATGTTGTCTAAAATCAAATGTAAATTACCTTGAAAACTTCATTTCAAATTTCATAATTTTTTTTTTCAAATGTTCATGGGACTACTCATGTAGTTAAAGCGTATTATTTGTCTGCGATGAACTCCGAAACCACTCAACAGGTTTTTATTAAATTTTGTAAATGTGTATTGCTTTCTCCAACTTGAGAGATAGGATAGTTATCCGATATACCGATAAGTGACCCCCAAAAACATTATCCATCCATCATCATTTTATTTTCAGAAATCTATGCATAGATATATTAATTATATTCAAGCTTAGTCCGAGATAACTTGTAGTATCATCTACACCTTGCTCGATGAACGCGTCCTTTTAGAGTAGATCTAAAACAAAAGTTGCAACACGAACGCAACCTAACGCTTCTCAAATGTCATTCGTTTTTCGCGTTTGATGAACGATGATCAATTTGCATTTGCGCACTAAATCTCGAAAGTTTTGTGCAATTTATTCTATTTACTTTGGTTTAAAATGCCTAAAAGGCGAAGGAGTCAAAAGAAGAACGTTTAGAAAGGAAGTTAAACAAATATAAGAAGAAATATGAACGTTGTAAAAGACGTAAAGACGAACATTCAAAAGATAACAGAAACGAAAATGATGTTGGCGATTTTAGTATGTCTGTTTTTATCATGACTCAATTTATTATAATAAATTAATTGCATTATATGGAACTTTAAAGATATATAATAATTCATTAAAATAAAACAAATAGTTTTAAAAGATCATTAAAGTTAGCATTTAGACCGTCAATTTTTTTATAAAGAATTAAAAATGAGGTTTACTTATCCTTTAACCAAAACATAAAATTTTATGTGTATAAACTTTTGAGACTAGCCCGTGGGGCATAGTCACGACTTTCCCGTGGGGATTAGTCGGCTAGTCATAATATGCCTGGATACAATATGTCACAGACTCATAAAGCGAGTGTCGCTTTTGACTTATCCCGTGGGGATAATAGTCATGCCATACCATTTAATATGGAGGCCTCTTAAAGTGAGTGTCACTATTAAACCATTACATTGGTACTATAGCAATTGACTATCATTAATTTATGGGCATTACATCTGTAAACAAAGGGGGGAGAGAAATGAAGGCATAAATAAGAAAATTAGCATAATGTATGTATACTATTATAATTATAAAATTTCAGTGGAAAGTATTGAATCGGAAGAGGAGATTATTCTGGAAAATATCGAACCAGAGGAGGAAGAGGAGGTAGAAATTATGGAAGTTAAAGAAGAACATTTAGAAGAGGATATTATAGAAGCCATGGGTCCTCCGATTAATACTGAATCTTCATATGGTCAACCAATACACCCAGAGATTTATAAAAGAGTCGAAGGTATTTTGATGGAAGGTTTGATTAAAGAAAAAATAGAAACATTTAAAAAAGAACAACTAATACCAGAAAATGCCATTTTGTTAGAGGCACCACTACTGAATCCGGAATTACACATGATACAAGAGTCAGTGAAAACAAGAGATAAAAAAAATTGAAAACCGCCAAAATTTATTAGGATTAGCCACAGGTACAATATTAAAATGTGTAAATAATTTAACCAAATAAAAAATTAATAAATTAGATATCATAAAAAAACATGACCGAGGCGGCCAGGATTCCAGCCCCCCTCTATTCAGAAAATACGGTAATAAGAAAAAAATCTATTAATACCTCACTTAGATAAAACCATATCTAAGACTCTTGTGGATCTCAAACGGGATAAATTCCTATTTGGAGAGAAGTTGAATGAATGTAAAGAGTGCAACAATTTTACAAAATCTGCTTCAAACCTGTTAAAGAAACCTATTCCAAAGCCTTAAGCCAAGGCAAAATTCTACCACAAAACTACTATCCCCTCAACATCAAGGGACCCAGAGGAAGATGTTCAGGGGAAATCAAAATTTTCAAAGGCCGGCGACCAAGGTCCAAGCACCGGCAGTGACTCGCAGTCAGCCTCACAATTCAAAGAATTACAGACAACAACGTGCCAAATACCCATAGAGGTAACACATTTTGCTGGTCGAATTAAACATTTTTATAACTGTTGGAATAAGCTTACAAATCATAACACTATTTTATCATGGATACAGGGCTATAAGATCCCTTTCATTGATAATCCAACACAAAATTGCTTACCACTGAATGATAAGTTGTTAGGTTTAGAAGATAGGATTATGTCTACAGAAATTAAAAAGTTAATGAAATTACATGCTATTTCACAGTGTACTCCTGTAAAAGGTCAATATTTATCAAGTATTTTTTGTATTCCAAAGCCTGATAAATCACATAGATTTATTTTAAATCTTAAGCCCCTAAATAAATTCATAAATCCTCCACACTTCAAGTTAGAAGATATTCGTACCTTATGCAAATTAGTGACTAAGGACAGTTATATGTGTACAATAGATATACAAAATGCATACTATTTAATTAGTATTCATAATGATTTCAGAGTGTTTTACGTTTTAAATATAAAGGAATTCTGTATGAGTTCAATTGTTTACCATTTGGATTGTCTACTGCACCATATACTTTTACAAAATTATTAAAACCGGTAGTAGAACATCTCAGAAGTCAAGGCCTCATAAATGTTGCCTATTTAGATGATCTTAATTGCATAGGACTCTCTTATGCAGAGTGCCTAGACAATGTTAATAAAACTGTAAATTTACTCCAGTGTTTTGTAATTAATATGAAAAAGAGTAATTTAATTCCATCACAAGAAAGAGAATATTTAGGTTTTGTCATAAATACACAAAAAATGATATTAAAACCCACAGAAAATAAAAAGAAATCTTTATTATCTGCAATACATAAATTTCTTAGATTAAAGTACTGTTCTATTAGAGAATTTGCTGCCTTGGTAGGTAGTTTTGTATCTATATGTATGGCAGTATCATATGGATTTGTATACACAAAATATTTGAGAGGAGAAATACATAGCTTTACAGAGATCAAATGGAGACTATGAAAACAAATGGAAATAAATGAAAATGTGAAGTTAGATTTATTATGGTGGCAAAATAAGATTAATACTGCATATAATCCAATAAAACAGTATCAGTTTATATTAGAAATTTGGTCGGACGCTTCTAGTACGGGTTGGGGAGTACACTGTGATGGTAAAGTGGCACGAGGTTTTTGGTCCATTCAAGATAAGCAAAATCATATAAATTATTTAGAACTCTTAGCAGCATACTTTGGCTTAAAATGTTTTGCAAAAAATTAAAAATTGTGAAATATTATTGAGAGTTGATAATACAACTGCAATTTCATATATTAATCGTATGGGGGGAGTTCAATATCCTAAGCTTAGCAACTTATCTCGATCTTTGTGGCAATTTTGTGAGAAGAGAATGATATGGGTTTTTGCCTCTTACATTAAATCAAAAGACAATAAAGAAGCAGATGCTGAGTCTCGAAATAGGAATATAGATGCTGAATGGGAATTATCAGATGATAGTTTTAACAGGGTGGTTACAATGTTTGGCCAGCCAGACATTGACCTTTTTGCATCTAGGATTAATACAAAATGCATTAAATATGTGTCATGGCAAAGAGATCCAGAAGCATGGAATATAGATGCATTTACATTAAGATGGTCTGATTTCTATTTTTATGCATTTCCACCATTTTCAGTTCTTTTAAAAACAATTCAAAAAATTAAGAATGAAAAGGCAAGGGGCATCATTATTTTCCCTGTTTGGACTGCTCAGCCCTGGTATCCTATGATGAAATCAATGATAGACTCGGAAGTTATTTACTTTCAACCTTCATCAGAACTCTTATCTCTCCTTTCAGGACACCACACCCACTCCATGCACAACTTACCCTTGGGGCATGCATATTATCAGGACAGCGTTCCAACTAAATAAAACCCCGGAGTCAGCATGTGATTTGATGATAGCATCTCTGTCCTCAAATACATTAAAACAGTATAATACATGTTTAAAAAATTGGTGGCATTACTGTATGCAAAATAATCATGATATCTATAGGGCAACAGTGCCAGATATAATAACATATTTAACAGAGTTATATAATAAAGGGTGTAGTTATCAGACCCTTAATTGCCATAGATCAACTCTTTCCTTAATAATAGGATCACATCTAGGAACAGATGAAACAATAAAAAGGTGGTTTAAAGGAGTATATAGGCTTAGACCGCAAAATCCAAAATATAGTTTGACATGGGACCCTTCAATAGTCCTAAATTATTTACAAAAATTGTATCCACTTGAATCACTTGCCTTACATAAACTTACCAAAAAATGTGTTATGTTGATTGCACTTAGCACTGGGCAAAGGATACAAACGCTATCTTTAATTAAATAATTAAGTGATGTAAATGTGACTGAGACACATGTTACAATACTGGTTTCAGACTTACTTAAAACATCGGCTCCTGGAAGACATCAACCAATGTTAAACTTACCATATTTTAAAGAAAAGCCTGAGATTTGCCCAGCAAAAACTTTATTATTTTACATTGATACCACTAAAAAATTAAGAGATCAGGATGGAAGTACACAAAATATTTTTATAAGATTTAGAAAACCGTATAGAGCAGCCACATGTCAAAGCATAAGTAGGTGGCTTAAACAAGTAATGAGCGAAAGTGGTATTGATACAAGCACATTTACTCCACATTCAACAAGACATGCCTCAACGTCTAGTGCTCTAAGACAAGGACTTACAATAGATAACATATTAAAGACAGTTGGATGGTCATCAAACTCTCAAACATTTGCAAGGCATTATAATAGACCTCTGTTGAGTGATAATCACCTGTTTGCAAAAACAGTATGTAGAACAAACTCTACTTGATTAAAATTTAGTTTAAAAATATTTATAATTTACATATTATTACTACTTAGTTGTAATAGCAACCTATTTTAATTTTTTGTTCAGTGAAGTAACATTTTAATAAAAGTTGATTTTCAATTTTAGTATTCTTTGAATCTTTCTTTCTTATAATTTTAATTTAATGTTCCAATTTAATGTGCAAATGCAATGAGAATCTATATGTTTACTCATTAACTCTAAACATCTACCAAGTTATCTCGGACTAAGCTTGAATATAATTACATAATTAAACGAACTTACCTTAAGTGAAGTTCAATTATAATTATATGAAGAGCTTAGTCCGAGATATGAATTTCCACCACCCCACTTAACAAGTTTGCAACTTATTAACCCACGTAAACAGTAGATTCTAATATTTACTCTAAAAGAATGACATTTGAGAAGCGTTAGGTTGCGTTCGTGTTGCAACTTTTGTTTTAGATCTACTTAAAAGGACGCGTTCATCGAGCAAGGTGTAGATGATACTACCAAGTTATCTCGGACTAAGCTCTTCATATAATTATAATTGAACTTCACTTAAGGTAAGTTCGTTTAATTATGTAATAATCTATGCATAGATTTCTGAAACTATTTATGTATATTTACACACACACACACACACACACACACACACACACACACACACACACACACACACACACACACACACACACACACACACACACACACACCATATGTGTGTGTGTGTGTGCATGTGTGTATGTTTATATACACTTGATAGCTCGTGATGCCTGCTGAAAGAAGTGCATTGGAATTGAAGACGCTAAACACCGTGTAAGTGACATGACTCTCAGTGATGCGCAGCCATAATAGGCAGTATCCCAATTAATATGCTCGTTCCCTCTGCAGTCTATTAGTCTTGTCTAAACAGTGACAAGATGGTGTTGAGGTCGACTAAAGACTCTGCGGTCTCTGTGTCGTCGAGGTCATTCTGTCTTTTTGGTTCGTTCTGGCTTTAATAAAACAAATTTTACGGAATTTATCGCGTTCAATTTATCTAATTTTTTTACTTATTTTAATTCTCGACGTTTCGGGGCCGTACGCTGAGTTGAGGTGTCGTCAAAATCTCCCAAAAACTTCGCAATGTAACGCATCAGCATAATTATTGTAAAGAAGTTTTTTTTAAATTACATATTAAAAGAAAAAAATTCTTATTACTTGGCACTGCCATAGGTATTACCGTAGTAGCCAATAGTTAATAAAAAAAATGTAACCAAATGAATGTAGTTGAATTATTACAAGGTATTTAAGGAAGAAATTGTATGCTATGGTAAATGTTTAGCCTCTAACTGATAGCGGAATATTCATCTCGTAGGTATATACCAGAACAAGACATGTACATATTTTAAAGTAACCAAATCAAAATTCAGAAAGGTGTTAAAGTCGGCAAGAAGCGCCCTAGAAGTAAGTTTATAAACTAAGATAATTAAAGGAATCAGGCGTTATTTTGCGGAAATCTATTATATTAAAATTAGTAAAAATTACTTTGCCTATAACCGCTTAATGAAATAAAATGATTTGTCTTATGCTATTGTGGATATAGTACGAATGGGTCGGTTCTCTTACATTAAATCGAGCTTAATGCTGTTTTGCTTCGTATAATGAGTGTAGAAAATCGAAAACCCTTTTTACTGGAAACAAGACATTCCATCATGGTCCTCAGAGGTGACAATGTATATTACACGTGGTAGAGCCATGTTGCAGCTATATTAGTAGTATAGTTGTAGCACGAATGGATAGGCTCGACCAGGGAAGGACCACGTTCTCACAGAATACCAGCGTAAAATGGCAGCTTAACACTGCTGTGTTTCGTATGGTGAGTGTAGAAAACCGGATACCCTTTTTACTGGAAAAGACGCATTCCATCTTAGTCCTCACGGG
This sequence comes from Parnassius orleans, assembly GCA_029286625.1. NCBI lineage: Eukaryota > Metazoa > Arthropoda > Insecta > Lepidoptera > Papilionidae > Parnassius > Parnassius orleans. The sequence continues at coordinate 3,194,390 of JAGSMP010000040.1, forward strand.
TGACAACGCATCTGCATTTTGATTCCTTATTGAGGGTAGATGTAGATGTCTATGGGCTGCAGCATCCACTTACCATCAGGTAGACTGTGTGCTCGTTTGTCACCTTTATTCTATAAACAAATGTGTGTCTGTGTGTCAAAGGTGCAAAAGACACTGTGGTCAAGAGCCTAGCTGGCACTGCAGTCGAACGCTAAGCGTGGCTTTTATGGCGAATATAATTAGGAAAAAGCCTTTGTGCAGCCGTGCGCTGTAACATGTTAATAGTAATCATAGAATTTGTTTGATGAAAATAATTGTTTTTTTATGATACAGTATGCCAATTTATTTAAACGTTCAATTAGATAAGTTCTTCGTAATTTATGAGTGAAATAAATTTCCTTAGCATAATCTTAACTTTCTTGAATACATAAAACTGAAAGTTAATCTGAAAACTTGGGAATATGAGCGAGAAGGGACTTTGTAGGTATAAGTACCTATGTGTCATAATTTTTTAAATTTTCCAACGTTAATTGAATACGTCTTAAAACAGATTTCATCGTTTTATTCATTCCAAACGTTAAAAGTGGCTTGGAGCACCCATAATTACGACGGGTAAATCGGAATTATTTGATATCCCGATTTTAGATATACTTTATACCTAGCGTTAGCTTAACCTTTTGATTAAATATTAAGCTTACATTGACTTGAAGTCCTGCATATGCTTGATCCAAAGACGATTGTAGCATCAGTCAGTCATCATCATCATCCAGTTGTCTTCTTTTTCAAATTAGATTTTTTTTTCAATTTTATTACGAATGACTCATAGTAAGAATAGGTATTTTTCGTTAGCGTTCCTAACTTTCTTAGTCCTGTCACTCTTATTCTATTAAAAAAACATAATGACGAATTTCTTGACATACAATTTGACGAGGCTCGCTGCAGCGTGGCTCTACCGCGTATAAAATGTTTATCTTAAATCTACATAACGTAGATCTTATCCCGGCAGAGCCGTAGCGGAAAACTAGTATTAAATAATATGGAAATTACTTGTTACTTTTAGATTTATGAAGTCTGTTTTAATTTTTCTAAGTGTAATTATTGTTTTGTTTTATTTTACCTCATCTTCTAATTTCGTATATTTAAAATATACGAAAATTGTTTACGCAAAATATTTATGTAATACATAATTTAAATTAAAAGTTAATTTTCGCAGTACTGTTTTCATTTCTTCGCAATAAGCCTGAACTGGAATTCAAAAGTCGTTACCGATCCTAATCAACGCCTTGCAGTGTCCCCAAATTAATTGTAGATAAGAATAAACTTTATTGCTCGAAACCCGTTTTAGATTTAAGTTTAATTTGTTAGATAAAGTGTTCCTCAGTAATTGTATAATAATTTTATTTGTACCATAGCTTCAACAAGTATATATGAACATCATATTACAGCCCATCAAAAGATAACTGTTGAACATAGGCCTCCCCCTAGGAATGCTACACATCTAGGTCCAGAGCCACCTGCATTCGTCGACTTCCTGTATTTCTTACCAGTTCGTCACACCACATAGTAAGGGATTGCCCTACACCGTGCTTATCGGTGCGAGGCTGTCACTCGATAACATTTCTTCCTCATTGATTGTCGGTTTTCGAACTATATTGCGGGCACATTGCCATTTCAGCGTACCGATTCCTTGGCTATGTCGGTTACTCTGGGTCTACACTAAATCCTGCCATATTATGTCATCACTGGCAACACACGCACTAATATGATTCACTTCACTCTTGTTTTCAAGTTTTGAGGTATACGTAACGAAAAGATGTTCAGTAATTGCCGATCCATCGATTAAACTTACGGTCAAAGTTGTAGTTATCTAGTTAAACAGTTTGTCCTAAGTAAACATCGTCGCTATAAATTAAAATAGATAAGATTTTGCAAAATATTTATAAAAATAGACTTGCTTTGAAATGGTGCGGTAATATCAAGAGGGAAATTATTAGAGATCGAGAAAATATCTTTAAGCTGAAAATCCTGAGATTTAAGGCTTACCGCCTACTAAGTTTACTCTAATTTGTTTATTTACGAACTGTTTTTGTGTTGGTATAGCTCTCATTTTGGTTTTAAATTTGAAAGTATACATTCTGCTTAATATATTATACTTTAAAATACTTTGAATTTTAAGACTATTATCACAAGATTAAATATTTTATAATCATCCATCTATGAAAAAGCGTTTACGTAAAATTGGAAGGCAAACGTAAACTCATAGTATAAGCCTTTATATACGCCACACTACTGGATAAGCCTCTTTTCACTTCTGACGGGGTTTTGGAGTAGAAGAAAACCCGCCGCGTTGGCGTTTTTATATTCCTCAAATAATGGTAAAAAGACCAGATATTCTATACTATTCTTTCTTATTTATCGGCTTGTAGCAGTTCACTACTAGACATGGGCCTCTCCCATTGTTAGAAGGATTTGTTATAATCGCCATTTCGCCGATCTAGCTAATTTATACCTGTAGTATACGACATCTATATTTATATCTGTAATATACCCTATATAAGGTTATAAATAAGGGAGACTTTTGCTCAGCAGCGGACTTTTGATATGCTGTTACGGTAACGGTGTATACGAGATGGTATAGCTCCGAGATCTTTCTGGCCTTACCCACAGTTGCCTGTAACGATATCCACGATATGAAATGAGATAATGGATTATCTTACGTCGCCATCACACAGACTTCGTTTCATTTTTATGTAGATACAATCGTCTGAACGAAAAGTAGTCTGTCATTGGTCTAATAATTCTACGTCGAACTTCATGTTTTGGTCCAGGATATCACTATCAGCCTTCAGGTTAATGTACCGATAAAATATTCCTAATTGAAGGATTAAATAATTGTTTGTTAACGGTTCTATAAGATACGTCAGTCCATATAGCCGTATAGTGGTGGCATAAGATATACTTTGGACGGCGTACAAGGCAGTGGATAACTCCAACTTTTTGTAATGAGGTGGCGGACTTATATGACGAAAGCGTAACTAAGTCGCAGCTCAAAACCATCTTAAGGAAACATTATCTATCGTTGGGTCCATAGTGGTGAATGCTGCTTTAACTATTTATAGGTACATATATTGTCATTAAGAAGTGTGAAACGATAAACTGTTTCGTTGCCGACAAACTGGCTTGCAATTTGGCAAAATTTAAAAAGTAAATAATGTACACTCTTTCTAAGAATAAATAAATAAAAGAAAGAGAATCCACTACCCCAAAATATTATTCCATGGGTGTTGTTATTATTCCAAGAGGCGACAGAGTGTAAAAATATCGTAACCACAACTATGACTAAATTTAAGTATACGCTCAGCTTTGGATTTTTGATGGGCTATAATGAATGAATGATACAAAATGCATATAATATGTCAAATTGACATTACAAGTAACTAAAGTTTTTTTTTTAAATATTTCTACAAACTCCATAATAATGGAAATCATGTAAAAGTCTCTTTAGCGTAAATAAAATACGACATAATATCCGTACCCGGACCCCATAAATATTCAACTTAGCCTGTAAGCTTGAAAAAGTCAAGTAATTCCTGTATTTGTTTCGCGTCGTTTGTGTAATGTATTCGAAGTCTGTTTCAGAAAGAATCTTAAAACGAGCATTTGCAGAACATTTGTTTATACGTTCACTAAGTGCTGTTCATACGGCGTTGAATTTTAAATTCTGTCAATGAAAAGAGAATTTTAAAACTTTGTCATTATATAAAGTACTACTAAATTACGTAATAAAACTGAATGCGTATTTAATGGATTAGAGCTGTTTCTCAGCACGTTTTATTAAAAAAAATATTACAATTGAAACATTTTATTTATATATCATTCAAATATACAATATTTATAACCATAATAAAAAAAAAACCAACTTAAATTATCCCACCGTCTACTACTATACTTTACTACTACCGTGATATAGTGCCAGAACGCTGGCTGCGTTTCCTCGCTGAATGGTTATACTCAGCATTTTAGCAAGAAAAAGCAGCCTTTATCACGAGCAGCGGCGACCAGTCGCGGTTACAGTTCCTTTAAGAACTTCACCGGACGAATTCCATAAAATACCCAAATTTCAATAGAGATGATGGCAGAGTAATATACCGTATGATTGGATCCTACCTCTAATATATAAAAACTAATGTTTGTTCGTTCGTATTTTATACGCTGTCGTACCATTCATCAGATTGAGGTAAAACTATGTCAACTTATTGCTTGCACTTGCGCGAAGGTAATAGTTATAGGCATAGTACAAGTAACTTACACTAGGTGGCGCGCGTATCGTAACGACAATTTATTTGAAGGTTATAGATCATTCACATTCAGTGATTGTATTATCATTCCTTATTAAAACTATAACTCTACACAATTTAAAACAATATTTCCACAATTATTTATTCTACGGCAACAATGCGCCGGGTACCAGCAAAATTGAATACAAGCCCAAGCATATAAGTCTGCAAGACTGCAAAATACTGTAAACTCATTCTGCGTAAATCGGACATAAAGTAAATATTCAAAAGCTAAAGGTAACCCAAGCTAACAATGACATCAGAACGTCAAACAAGTGCTGTAAGGCACATGAAAAGTCAGGAATTAAAACAAGTAAAAAAAAAATAGGTAAAATATACGCGATATATCTATAAAATAGTATAATTTTAACAGAAAAGATGCATGGGTGCTAGCTACCCTGGCATTAGGAGCTACCATCTACAATAATAATTAATCAGACTATATCCGAGTCTCAGCCAATTAGTGACAAAAAATTAACAGTATAATCTTTTTATTACAACCTGTTATTTCTAACTCTAAATTCTTTAAATAAATCGCTTCACGGCAGGCTTCTGACAAAGCTATATATTCAGTCTCACAACTACTCAAAGCAACAGCTTTTTGTTTCTTGCTTTTCAACAACAGGACCGGATTTTGTAAAACAAAATCCTGTGTATGACCGTCTGTCAACATCATCGCTTGCCCAATCAGCATCCATAAATCCTTCCAGCTCTGCTTTTCCTTTGGAATATTTTAAACAATAATTTTTGTTTTTAATAAATACTTTAAGACCCTTTTTGCGTAATTCCAGTGAACAGTGGAATAAGAGCTATTAAACTGACTTAAGTACGTTTTAAGTTGACTGAATAGGCTATGTATGGTCGGGTCAAAACAGCCAAATACATCAAACTACCTATTAATTTTTGATAAGGTAATCTGTTTCACAATTATTGGACTTTTAAACATTTAATTTGCACTATATAGGAGTTTCAGCAATATTACAATCAGTCATATGGAACTTCTTTAATAGTTGCTCAATATAACGCCCCTGATCTATTGTAATTACATTTGAATTTTTGTCAATAGTAATCCTCATGCCCAAATATTGTTTGACTTGACCTAGATTTTTAATTTTAAATTTCTGACTCAATGCTTTTATTAGACAAACAGTTTCTGACCTATTATTTGAAAATATTGAAAAATCATCAACATAAACCCTTACTATAGTTTTCTTATTGTTACTATGATTTTTTATAAAAACACAGGGCTCTATGTTACTCTTAATAAATCCTAAATCATGACATAGCCATAACTTACTGGTTGCCTTCTCTGTCTTTTTTATTTTCTTCATTGACCATGAGTGGTAAATCAGTATCTGCAGCCTCTGTGGGGTCTGTGGTTTCCTCTGAGGTTTGTAAAGCATCTTGAGATCTCAGTGGGCTTTCGTTACCAGTTTCAGTATTCTCAACATCAAAATAATCTGACTCACTTGAACTCGACAAGTCAAAACATTCTGACCTCACCACAGATTCCTCTACTGACTCCCCCACTGAATCTGTGCTCTCTAGAATTACATCAACTGTGTCTTGTTTCTTTTGCTTTTCTAGTATCACAATAATATCTCTATTAGTTGTAACAAGGTTTTTTGTTGGATCATAGATTACTATAACTTTTACTTTTACTTTAACTATACTTTTACTTTAACTATACTTTTACTTTAACTATACTTTTACTATTTATATTTACTTTTACCTTTAAAATTTTCACAGAAACCCACTAATATGTTTCTTTGATTTTTGCCCCACTTTGTTCTTTTTTTGGTACATGTACCATTACTGGACTCCCAAAATGCGTATAAGCTGTAAATTTGGTTTTTTACCAGTCCATATTTCATATGGAGTTTTTTCAATCCCTGAAGCTGTGGATTTGTTCTTTAGGTATACTGCTGTATATGCAGCTTCCGCCCAAAATTTCTTTTCCAAGTCTGCTTCAAACAGTAAGCATCTTGCTCTCTCCACAATGGTTCGGTTTGACCTTTCACTGAGTCCGTTCTATTCTGGTGAATAGTTGTTGGTCTTCTAGTGTATTATGCGTTCACTCTTCAAAAAATCTTCAAAATCCTTACTACAGTACTCGCAACCATTTCAGTTCTCAAGATTTTGATTTTTTTACTCTGGTGATTTTCTACTATCGACTTGAACTCTTTCAAATAGCTTATTGCTTCACTTTTGCCTTAAAAATATATGAAGACCATTTTGCTGAAGTTGTCAATAAACAGTAGAAAATATCGCGCATCACCAATCGATTTAACTTCCATTGTCACTCTTATTCTATAAAGAAAAACATAATGACGACTTTCTCGATATACAATTTGACCAGGCTCGCTGCAGCGTAACTCTACCATGTATAAAATGTTTATCTTAAATAATAATACCACAGTAAATCTACGTTATGTAGATCTTATCCCGGCGGAGCCGTAGCGGAAAACTAGTATTAAATAATATGGAAATTACTTATTACTTTTAGTTTTATGAAGACTGATTTATTTTTTTAAGCGTAATTATTGTTTTGTTTTATTTTGCCTTATCTTCTAATTTCGTATATTTAAAATATACGAAAATTATTTACGCAAAATATTTATGTAATAATACATAATTTAAATTAAAAGTTAATTTTCGCAGTACTGTTTTCATTTCTTCGCAATAAGCCTGAACTGGAATTCAAAAGTCGTTACCGATCCTAATCAACGCCTTGCAGTGTCCCCAAATTAATTGTAGATAAGAATAAACTTTATTGCTCGAAACCCGTTTTAGATTTAAGTTTAATTTGTTAGATAAAGTGTTCCTCAGTAATTGTATAATAATTTTATTTGTTAATTTAACTATTTATAGGTACCTGATATTGTCATTAAGGAGTGAAACGATAAACTGTTTCGTTGTCGACAAACTGGCTTACAGTTTGGCAAAATTTAAAAAGTAAATAATGTACACTATTTCTAAGAACAAATAAAAAGAAAAATTTTTACGTGGTAGAGCCATGCTGCAGCTATATTAATAGGTATAGTTGTAGCACGAATGGGTCGGCTCGACCGGGAAGGACCACGCCTCACAGAATACCAGCGTAAAATAGCAGCTTAATGCTGCTGTGTTTCGTATGGTGAGTGTAGAGAACCGGAGACCCTTTTACTGGAAAAGAGGCATTCTATCTTAGTCCTCACGGCTGACAACGCATCTGCATTTAAATTCGCAAACGAAGATAGATGTAGATGTCTATGGGCCACTGCAACCACTTACCATCAGGTGGACTGTGTGCTCGTTCGTCACCCTTATTCTATAAAAAAAAAGAAAAGAAAGAGAATCGACTACCCCAAAATATTATTCCATGGGTGTTGTTATTATTCCAAGAGGCGACAGAGTGTAAAAATATCGTAACCACAACTATGACTGAATTTAAGTATACGCTCAGCTTTGGATTTTTGATGGGCTATAATGAATGAATGATACAAAATGCATATAATATGTCAAATTGACATTACAAGTAACTAAAGTTTTTTTTTTAAATATTTCTACAAACTCCATAATAATGGAAATCATGTAAAAGTCTCTTTAGCGTAAATAAAATACGACATAATATCCGTACCCGGACCCCATAAATATTCAACTTAGCCTGTAAGCTTGAAAAAGTCAAGTAATTCCTGTATTTGTTTCGCGTCGTTTGTGTAATGTATTCGAAGTCTGTTTCAGAAAGAATCTTAAAACGAGCATTTGCAGAACATTTGTTTATACGTTCACTAAGTGCTGTTCATACGGCGTTGAATTTTAAATTCTGTCAATGAAAAGAGAATTTTAAAACTTTGTCATTATATAAAGTACTACTAAATTACGTAATAAAACTGAATGCGTATTTAATGGATTAGAGCTGTTTCTCAGCACGTTTTATTAAAAAAAATATTACAATTGAAACATTTTATTTATATATCATTCAAATATACAATATTTATAACCATAATAAAAAAAATACCAATTTAAATTATCCTACAGTCTACTACTATACTATACTACTACCGTGATATAGTGCCAAGAACGCTGGCTGCGTTTCCTCGCTGAATGGCTATACTCAGCATTTTAGCGACAAAAAACCAGCCCTTTTATCACGAGCAGCGGCGACCAGTCGCGGTTACAGTTCCTTTAATAACTTCACCGGATGAATTGTTTGAATTTAATGGCAAAAGAAAAAAAATATACTAACTCTTATGCTTGAGTCATATGTCTAGTCCAGTATTTTTTTTTTTTATAAAGAAGTAAAGGTGACAAACAAGTAAACTATCCATCCCTTTCAAGATTACAACGCTTCTGCTTCACATATAGGAGGCTTTTGAAGAAGTTTTAGAACCGGTTCTTCCCTGGTTTTCAAAAGCTTTGTGTAATTCATTCCTCATCACACACATTACACGTGTTGGATTTTTACAATTTAACACAATTTTAAAACTTCAATTCGGATTTCAATTGGAGTAATTTTCTCCATAAAAATACCCAAATTTCAATAGAGATGATGGCAGAGTAATATACCGTATGATTGGATCCTACCTCTAATATATAAAAATTAATGTTTGTTCGTTCGTATTTTATACGCTGTCGTACCATTCATCAGATTGAGGTAAAACTATGTCAACTTATTGCTTGCACTTGCGCGAAGGTAATAGTTATAGGCATAGTACAAGTAACTTACACTAGGTGGCGCGCGTATCGTAACGACAATTTATTTGAAGGTTATAGATCATTCACTTTCAGTGATTGTATTATCATTCCTTATTAAAAACTCTACACAATTTACAACAATATTTCCCACAATTATTTATTCTACGGCAACAATGCGCCGGGTACCAGCAAAATTGAATACAAGCCCAAGCATATAAGTCTGCAAGACTGCAAAATACTGTAAACTCATTCTGCGTAAATCGGACATAAAGTAAATATTCAAAAGCTAAAGGTAACCCAAGCTAACAATGACATCAGAACGTCAAACAAGTGCTGTAAGGCACATGAAAAGTCAGGAATTAAAACAAGTAAAAAAAAAATAGGTAAAATATACGCGATATATCTATAAAATAGTATAATTTTAACAGAAAAGATGCATGGGTGCTAGCTACCCTGGCATTAGGAGCTACCATCTACAATAATAATTAATCAGACTATATCCGAGTCTCAGCTAATTAGTGACAAAAAATTAACAGTATAATCTTTTTATTACAACCTGTTATTTCTAACTCTAAATTCTTTAAATAAATCGCTTCACGGCAGGCTTCTGACAAAGCTATATATTCAGTCTCACAACTACTCAAAGCAACAGCTTTTTGTTTCTTGCTTTTCAACAACAGGACCGGATTTTGTAAAACAAAATCCTGTGTATGACCGTCTGTCAACATCATCGCTTGCCCAATCAGCATCCATAAATCCTTCCAGCTCTGCTTTTCCTTTGGAATATTTTAAACAATAATTTTTGTTTTTAATAAATACTTTAAGACCCTTTTTGCGTAATTCCAGTGAACAGTGGAATAAGAGCTATTAAACTGACTTAAGTACGTTTTTAAGTTGACTGAATAGGCTATGTATGGTCGGGTCAAAACAGCCAAATACATCAAACTACCTATTAATTTTTGATAAGGTAATCTGTTTCACAATTATTGGACTTTTAAACATTTAATTTGCACTATATAGGAGTTTCAGCAATATTACAATCAGTCATATGGAACTTCTTTAATAGTTGCTCAATATAACGCCCCTGATCTATTGTAATTACATTTGAATTTTTGTCAATAGTAATCCTCATGCCCAAATATTGTTTGACTTGACCTAGATTTTTAATTTTAAATTTCTGACTCAATGCTTTTATTAGACAAACAGTTTCTGACCTATTATTTGAAAATATTGAAAATCATCAACATAAACCCTACTATAGTTTTCTTATTGTTACTATGATTTTTATAAAACACAGGGCTCTATGTTACTCTTAATAAATCCTAAATCATGACATAGCCATAACTTACTGGTTGCCTTCTCTGTCTTTTTTATTTTCTTCATTGACCATGAGTGGTAAATCAGTATCTGCAGCCTCTGTGGGGTCTGTGGTTTCCTCTGAGGTTTGTAAAGCATCTTGAGATCTCAGTGGGCTTTCGTTACCAGTTTCAGTATTCTCAACATCAAAATAATCTGACTCACTTGAACTCGACAAGTCAAAACATTCTGACCTCACCACAGATTCCTCTACTGACTCCCCCACTGAATCTGTGCTCTCTAGAATTACATCAACTGTGTCTTGTTTCTTTTGCTTTTCTAGTATCACAATAATATCTCTATTAGTTGTAACAAGGTTTTTTGTTGGATCATAGATTACTATAACTTTTACTTTTACTTTAACTATACTTTTACTTTAACTATACTTTTACTTTAACTATACTTTTACTATTTATATTTACTTTTACCTTTAAAATTTTCACAGAAACCCACTAATATGTTTCTTTGATTTTTGCCCCACTTTGTTTTTTTTTTTCGGTACATGTACCATTACTGGACTCCCAAAAATGCGTATAAGCTGTAAATTTGGTTTTTTACCAGTCCATATTTCATATGGAGTTTTTTCAATCCCTGAAGCTGTGGATTTGTTCTTTAGGTATACTGCTGTATATGCAGCTTCCGCCCAAAATTTCTTTTCCAAGTCTGCTTCAAACAGTAAGCATCTTGCTCTCTCCACAATGGTTCGGTTTGACCTTTCACTGAGTCCGTTCTATTCTGGTGAATAGTTGTTGGTCTTCTAGTGTATTATGCGTTCACTCTTCAAAAAATCTTCAAAATCCTTACTACAGTACTCGCAACCATTTCAGTTCTCAAGATTTTGATTTTTTACTCTGGTGATTTTCTACTATCGACTTGAACTCTTTGAAATAGCTTATTGCTTCACTTTTTGCCTTAAAAAATATATGAAGACCATTCTGCTGAAATTGTCAATAAACAGTAGAAAATATCGCGCATCACCAATCGATTTAACTTCCATTGGGCCAGAAATGTCTGAATGTACAATCTGAAGTATCTCTGTAGCTCATGTGCCTGTGTAGAAGGGCAATCGTGATTGTTTACCTTCACATCATATCTCACAGTTTGAATTACTTGTCACAAAGTTGTCCGAATAATTCATCCCTTTAACTAGACCATGTTTCATTTTATTCATGTCGTTGCTGTCTCCGTCAACCATGGACGAAGTCAGAAAACAATTCTGTGTTTGTAGTTTTAATTTGTAAACACCATCTACAAGTTCAGCCTGAGCAACTAAAGCGCCTTGTTTATTGCGTATAAGGCACTGGTGGGTTCAAATACGATACTCTTTCCATTTTTTATTAATTCACTGACCGATATGAGTTTAGTTGTAAGACTCGGCACGCATAAAACATTCTTCACAGTTATTACATAGTCGTGATTCGTAGTAATTTCTACGTCACCCGAACATAAAACAGGAACTTTCGTCTTGTTTGCAACGACAATCTCCGGTAAACTCGATGAAATTATAGGATTTTTCAACCAACTTTTATTCGCAGTCATGTGCATACTGGCTCCGGAATCTACGTACCAGTCACTTTTACTGAAATTTCCGCTGAGAAAAACAACATTAAAAGCGTTAGACTGTTTCTTCTTCTCCGATTTGTTTTTCAAAAGCGGACATTGGTTCCGATAATGACCCGTTTCCTTGCACCGATAACATGTTATTGTTTTCGTGTTTTTGACATTTGAGTTTGTTGATGTCTAGTCGCCATATTTACTAGTGCTGCCACCTTTACCAGTTTTCCTTTTTTGACAACTTTTTGCAAGTAATGCTGTATTATCCTTTTCAATGATGTCAACAGATTCTATATCGAGCAATTTGCTTTTTATGGTATCGGTAGTAATAGGGATTCCAGAGTGTTCGATTGCCATGATCATGGGCATGAAACGCTCAGACAAACCGGCCAGCAACAACGAACGAACCCATTCATCGTTAATCATAAAACCCATGCCACTTAACCGCTGCGAAGTTTCCACTATTAGTGTTACATAATTCGTCATGTTCTCACAGTTTTCTAGTCTGATGGAAATCAAATGACGAAGCAAAGTAATTCTCCTCGAAAATCCTGAATCGTCGAACAAACTCTTCAATTTTGTAAACAATTACTTCGTGGTATTTGTCTCCTTTATGTGCACAAATAACGATGAATCTATCGTCAAAATCAGCTTAGCTCGTGCTTTAGCATCTGTCGCTGCTGCTGCTGCTGTAACTTCTTCTTGCTTTAGGTACATGTCCGCGCCTTCTAGTATCAGCAAATTCTCAACAGCAAACGCCTATTCATCGTAATTATCGCGACCTTTTAGTTTCGGTACGTTTGCAAGAAATTGGGAACTCATTTCCTTGACGATACAACTCGAAATATTAACGATAGACTATTACTTTTCTGCAAAAAAAAAAAAATACTGGTACTGGCTCCATAACCTATTAAAACACGTGGGTAACAATTGACTTGTAAGTATTTATTTTGTTAGACAAACTTTTATAGACAAGAGGCATAGATAATAGTACACATATTATTTCATAGATGTCGGCAGTAACTTATTTTGATATCCATTTTTAATAATAACGTTACGCGTAGTTCCAGTAACGATAATTCGTACCGTTCCACTAGGATGGTAACAAAATTAATTCCTTGTTTATAACGATACTAACAAACGGAACGAAATCTACAACTTTTTAATAATAATATTAAAAATATATCGTTATTAATATAACATCGTTATTAGTATAACGATATAATATCGTTATTAATCTGTTAAAAATTGTGACACATACTTTGCATATTTTATATAATACGAGTATGCGATGCGCACTCTCTCTAACGAACTTAATAATAGTGCTTGAATACGGCGGCGGTGCTTGTTCGGGTGCTATAATGGAGCGGTAGTGAGCGGAAAAAGTTCTTAAGGCTTTATGCCTGCTTGAAGCTTGAATGACCTTGATAAAACGGCGACCGCAGAGATTTTAGCCGACGTCAACACCGTCTAGTGTATTACTTATTCTTTCTGTATTACTTAGAAAAGTGCAAAGATTAATAGACTGCAGAGGTGACAAGTATATAACTGATGTACTGCCTATTATGATTGCGCGTCACTGAGAGTTATGTCGCGGTTAAGCATTTTCAATTACATTGCACGATGTGGTGCTGTAGCTACGTCCAGTAGGCATCACGAGCTATCAAGTGTTTAAGTTTTAAAGTTTTAAGTACGTAAGAATTTTTACTATATTCGTTGAAACGTACTTATTTAATTCGTACTTATTCTAAGCGCTAGCTGTAAATTTCGCCTGGGTTTGATACGCGGCAGCTCCAATGAAATTTTAATTGCAATTTTAAGTGTTTATTTAGCACATGCTCGGCGGTGAAGGAAAACATCTTGAGAAAACCTGCATATGTCTGAGGAATAAGAAAAAATTGAAGACATGTGAAGTTCGCCAACATGCATTGGGGCAGCGCGGTGAATATTTCTTACCCTAAAACCCTCTCAGAAGTAAGAGGAGGCTGTGCCTAGCATAGCGACTTACATAGCCTGTTATTTTAATTTTGTATCGTATACATATGCAATATTCATATTCGTTTCAGATACATAAGGTACCTAATGCTGACAAAAATATTATGTGGAGATAAATATCATGTGGAGGCCACGAAAACGTAAAACATCTTTGTACCTAGATAAAATGTTCTAGTGATTGTCAGTCATTTCATACGCCACATTTTTTATAGAGTTTCGAAAGTTTCAGATATGGCAAAATAAAAATAATACAAAATATTATGGAATGAATTATTAATACTATATACATTTATAGGTATTTATAATAAAAATAATGAAAAGCTGCAAGGTTAAACTGATAGTGTTTCTGTAAGCACAATTGTAAAATTGTTGTTCTAATTTTATCAATAGTGAATTGATGAAACGTAGTCAAGATCACTTTATATAAAATATATTTAATTAAATTGGCACATGGCGTATTTGGCCTTCTACTTAAAACTCGGCGGAAATTTGAAAATAAATATTTTGTCTGTTCTTAACTCTCTTGTGTACACCACTTTTCACAGAAGTATTGTTTACAACTGGCGTGGTTTCCAAAAATATGATTAAGTGTCAGCTCTATATCGTCAGATCGTGAACTTTTTGACATTTATTTTTGTCTTTTGTTATATCTTGTAACCTTTTCAAAACTGACACAAACTCATTAGTTTATTATTTGTTATATTTTTTCTGTAACGTATTAGGTATCTTGGATAAGTTTGTAACTTATTTTTATTTTATCATAAAAGTTTTGCGATAAATTATTACTTTTGTGCAGTGATTCTCTCATCTTAGTTTTGGCGTGACTGCAGGATGTTATATAGGTACTGAGTAACCGTCAGTTACTAAGCGGCTATAAATCAATATATGTATGTATAGACATACAGATCTACATTTTTGATTTTATTATTTTTGATTTTTGAATTTTCATTGATTTTTGAAACCTGGTAAAATTAAATTTTGCCATACCATTTGATGGCATTAGTATAATGCCAGTTGTGCTCTTTGGCTGCAGTTATTTTTATTTATGCACAATTGCAGACAAAACAATCTCTAAACCAAAATTTTACCTCTTCTTCTATTAATAGCTCCTGCACCTGACACGGCGGAATAATTTTTCTATAAGAACATTTACAATAACAATTTTTGTTAACAGTTATGAGTGTAACATTTTATCAGCTGCTTTATTCATAGTGCCTTGAGCAACACTTACCGGGTTCTGTACAGAAAACAATAGTTTTTAAAAGAACTAAAAACACAGGCGTTTGTAGATAACCGCGTGGGTGCTTTTTCAGATATTTTATGATGACGCTAACTTTATAAGTATCTACAAAATAATGATTTCTTATATTTACGCGGACACTGCACATTTAAATGAAACTAGTTATACGGATTTTATCGCGTATATTAACTTATTTTATATTCCCGACGTTTCGAGTACTTTACAGCACCCATGGTCACGGGGACTGAGGTGTATGACGTCCCAATGTAATAGTTAACCACGGCTACCTCCAGATTAAAAAATTATTATTTTTGCTCCAGATTAAAATATTTACAACAAATGACATCAAGCACTCCACGCTTTTTTACAATAATATTATTTTTAATGTTAATGACTATTTTCTTATTTTAAGCTTATTGATAATTATTTTCTACTTTTTAATTCGTTTATCTACAAAAGCATGTTAATTCAGTTGTTTTAAACCATTATATATTTTCTATTTTTTAGTGCGGCAAATTGCAAAAGCGTGTTTTTCTTTTGGACCGCAGTTCTTTTACGCTTAGAGTAGATTGAACTGACAGAAATCGTAGTTGTTTTATGAATTAATCGCAAATCCTGAGGATCCTGGCAAGGATAAAGGGACAAACTATTTAAATTATAGCATTGTCATTGGTCCTTGATAAGTGTGCGAAGTTTCAAATCAATGTGACGTTTTGAAGGGGATGAAAATCACATTCAAAAATTCCGTTACATAGATACATATCAAGCTAATAAAAGCGTGTTAAGAATGATGCTGGCTTTGGTATTTCTTATTTGAAATAATAGGCGTAGTGCTGCAGAAAACTGTCCCAAATATGAATGGCCACTACCGATGAATATAATACCTTCTATGTTTATTTACATAGAAATTTTAATTATTTTATTGAATTAAAATGTAAACTTTGAGATCAGTCCATCTTGTTTTTCGCTAATTAAGTGAATAGTAAAACTAACCTAGAGATCCGTGATTTATAATTTCTTGCTCCTTTTTACAGAAAAGCATGACTTTATCATAAAATGTTAGTTAATATGTAGCGATCTGATCTGAAAACTTTTAAGTGTGCCAGTCATACATTAATGATGATATTTAGGTCTGTGATATATGTAGGAAAAGGTCTTGTGTGAATTAGGAGACGTGTTGATGCTTCTATAACTTTAATTATACTCCTGCTTATTCTTAACAACTCTAATATATATATAGTCGTGAGGGCTATATATATACTACACTACACCTCCCACCGACAAAAAAATAAAAAAAAAATGATTACATTTGTTTTTTTTTTAACTATAAAATCAAAATTAAACTTAAATCTAATAAGAATATAAATTACAAAAGTCAAAACAGGTATATTCTATGGGTACGTCGGTGGCCAGATCCCCTGTCCCATAGTAATTTCAAGGTCACAATAGATTTGGTATGATGTATCATGCACACATACAACATACATATTTGACATTATTAGGCAATATAGTAAATATTTGAGAAATTCGCGGACATCTGGTATAATTTTACAGGCATTACAAATTTATATCACATAGTCTCATATAATATTTAGGTAGGTATATCGTTGTCAGTTAGGGATTGAGGCTCACAATATTATGGGCACAACAAAATTTAAATTAATTAGTTGTAAACATAGTATAATGAGTTTTAAATCATATTAAATGAAGTAATTATTTTCATAATCCACACAAGTAAGTTGGCATTACTGTACTATTTTCCCAGAAAATAATAAATTGTAATGGATAAAGTTTATGATTTGATAGTTCAATCAATATTATACCGAAAATAGTTTGTTACATTTCATATTAAGATATCCAGAACAAAGAAGTCAATGCAAAGCAATGTACCTAATCATTTTCGTTAACATAACAATAGACAGATCAAAATACATGTTGCGATCCCAGCCGCGTAAGCGATTTGTGACACCTTTGTTTTAAATTCCGAAATACACGTATATGGAAACGTTTGAGATTATATCGTATGATGGTACCTACTTTCAACAATACAATAAAATGATATCGTAAATAAAATAATTTTACTTTCCTAATAGTTTTCCGTTAAATATTTGTTTTAAACATTTCTTCTTAATTTACACAGTTTAGATAGTTAGATTTCATTGTGATAATACATACATATTACATACATTATCGAATATTCATTACAGAAATTTAAAATATAGACTATTACACACCTAAAGTTTGTTTAAAAAATATTTATTAAGATTAGAAGAGATTTTTTTTTTAAAGCAGATAACATAATTTTATGTTTCGGTGTCTATAATATAAAAAAAATACTATTACATTATGAAACTTATAATAGTAGAGTACACTTTGGACTTGATTTTAGTAACCAATATACAAAATTTTGTGTGTACCTTTTAAAAATTGTACAAATTTTAGATAAACAAAAAAAACATAAAAGAGAAATTTAGGGTAGTTATTGTAAATATGAAAAAAATCTTGTAAATTCATATAAAATATGGTAAAATAACTAAATACGCGAAAATGTGTTTATTATTTTGATTAATATTTTTTTTTTGTTTACGTGGTTATGTGGATAGATACTATAGTTACTAGGTACATGTGTAACTTGTGAGTAGAATTATGGGTAGCATTAATAGCCCTAATACAGAAATGCAAATAATTGCCTATCTAACTTTATAGATTTGGTCGGGGATCACCTTATTCCTTATTTTCGTTTGTTAGGCCTTTATATTATAATTTTTTTTCATAATTTTGTCCGTAATTTTTTTTTTTTGTGATATATTTGACCTTTACCGAGCTTTATTTCTCTCTATTCACTTATATATTTATTTATTATTTAGATACCGGGAATCAGGTTTTAATTCACTTCATTTATATTTTACTTCATGATGTTTATCATGCGGGTACTTTATACATAACCCCCCATTTACTTGGGTACTATATTACATTTTCATTACATTCATTTTTATTTTATTGGTACATAAACTTTTTAAATCATACTATATCAAGGTAAAACTGTACCTTGGGTTGTGCGCACAACCTTGAGGTCAACGTTTAAGTCATTTTAAAAGGACTCCAACAATTGTCTCAGAGGAAAACTAAGTTCACACTATGATCCAATGAAGGACGTGACCTCTATGTACCATTATCAAGGGTAACAAATTTAAGACTTCTCTGGTCCCCAACAGTACTAATATGAGTAAACTCTTTCACATCACTTGTACTGAAGGTATTGTTCCCTAGTACCCGTTATCTCCGATTTTATCATCCAATCATGGAAACATACCCTGCTCGAGGACTATATGCTATACCAGTGATGGACGTTGTTCCCGTATCTCTCCATTAATATCATATCAAGATAAACTTTTGTTTTAATTTTATTTTCTTCATAACTCTTATTTCATTCTTTATTTATACATTACCGTGTTCCTTATTAACATGTTATTATCTATTTGACTCTATCGATTACTTTTATACACTTGCATGCTCCACTTACTATACTAACTTGCATTATTCTCGTTCATAATGAATTCCATACCAGGAGTTTAGCATTCATCAATATTTGGGTGATCAGTCCAATATTGACGAAACTTAGCAACCCAATCATTCATATTCACACTTTTGAACATTCCTTTCTTTCATTCTTCACACCTTTTAAATACATCCTTGTTAATTTTTGTACAAAATGGGATAATATTTTTGTCAGTCAAAGTTTAACTCTGTTAAGAAATATTACTATTAAAACTCTCTTAGGTCGGACATATAAACTTTATAATAGGATAGCATTTTTTTTAATCAATTTCCCTTTCCGTTTTTATTACGAAGTGTACCCTATCTAAGGATATGCTGGTGTTATGTACCTGTGTATATTATTGTTATTCTTAATTAGGAGAACTCTTATACGGTAACGACCTACTTAAATTTTGTTTTAGTAATAAATTATTTTTATTGAATATTACTTTATATAAAACTTGTCATAATTAATAAATTGGACATAAATACAGAAATAAATTAATGATAATTGGATGTAACATTTATAATTTATAATATATAATGATTGACAAATTAATGGTCATATCAACATATAATTATAGTATAATATATGTATATAGTATAACAGAATATAGTATATGACATTGAGCCATAATAACAATCTTACGTTGGTATTTCCTCTGACGCTGTTACATAACTAATTAGTTACCATATAAATTGAATAATATTGAATAATTTATGTGTTGTTAAAATTTCGATAAATATTGTTATAGTTATTGACCATTAATATTTGCACACTACTATAATATAATATGTAAACTAAATTATACTTAAACACCATTGTACAACCATATTGTTGCAAAAAGAATATTATTATTATTAACAAGTGGTTATTTACCGATTAATTGTTGCGGTTTAATACATCATTTTGAATTTTTCTATTAATAAGTACTAATGTTTTTCCTACTTGTTAATTAATGATTTAAAGTTTTCTTTCCCCAGAACTGTGTATAACATTATTTAAGTAATAATATAGTAATAATATTAAAATGGGCCAAATTAAGAGTACCTTTAACCGACGAGCGTGTATGCGTAGGTATATAGATGTGAAGGAGGCGAGAGATGTGTCAGGATCGTGCCAAATGAAGTCCGTAGTATCTGCCTACCCTCTGCTACGGAACTTGGCTGGTCGCTGGTTGTACTCTGATTTCTTTCTGCTGCTCTGGCACTCAAAGATGTTGTTAGCTCACCGATGTGGTTGGGCACGTTTCTTTCTTCTTTCGTTTTTATTTTTGATAAAATTGGTACTCTTATCTTGAAGGAATATTGATTAAGATGTTTTCTGGATCTTGAAATCTTCTTTCTTGAAACTTATCAATCTTGATTTAATAGCAATGTTACTAGAGCTTCTTCTATAATTTCTTCTTCAGGTCTTTCTTCATTTCTTCTTTGTTTGTCATTTCTTGGTTGTCTTACTAAATTGGTCTTCAAAAATCTTCTTTAAATATAAGTAAAATTGTTGTCTCTTTTATATTCATAATTTAAATTTTATTTGTCACATCCGGTATTATGTTCTCTTTGTTATTTTTTTTTTATTGTCAATCTTCTTAACAAGCCTTCATAATTTAATTTAGATTTCTTATAATATTTTTTCTTCTTTTATGTAGTAGGCCCCGGCAGTGCGCGTGCATTGTCGCAGCGCACCGCCTGGCAAAATCGCCATGTGATATATGTAGGAAAAGGTCTTGTGTGAATTAGGAGACGTGTTGATGCTTCTATAACTTTAATTATACTCCTGCTTATTCTTAACTTAACTCTAATATATATAGTCGTGAGGGCTATATATACTACACTACAGGTCATTATACTGGAAATAGTCTATTAAATATTTTATAATACAATTAATCATCTTCATTATGATTGACCGTGTATGAATTTTATAAGTCTATGCTATTTTGATGAAAATTATTATTGCAGATAAAAGACCTTTCACATTAATTTTAGTCTCAATTTAAGTAAACAAAATAAAATTTGAACTTTTAAGAAGTCTTATCGGTAGGCTTCCTTTACATAGAAATCTTGAAATGACGTCCATTTCTTTTAATATGAACTTAGTCGTGTTTCTCTGAAACTGACAAGGTTTGTTTACCCAAAACTAAGAATAACGCTGATGAAACGATGTAAAATTAGGTAGGATAGGTTTGTTTTAAACTGTCCCGTTGGCTCTTATAACCGATCTTCAAATGTAAAACACCGACTGAAAATCAAATTTCGAGTTACCGTCCTCCTCAGGTTTTACACCACTGGACACTGGACGCCTGTAACCCCCGAGGCCCCGTTTCTGGTAGGGGAACACCATCATCAAGGGGAGTGCTGTGACGAACGCCTTGGCGACGTCGTCTCCGAGCGGAATCTATCCTCTCCCGATACCACTCAGCAGCCTCTTTCTGAACCATAACGGATTAACAGAAGGCGGCTATGGCTCTCCACGCAGAGTCCCTGCTCAGCATCGCCGATATGACTGCTGGCAGGGAGAGGTTCTGACCGATCCGGCTTAACAGGACCGTCCACTCCCGTTCCCACGCTGGGCATGTTGCAAGTGTATGGGATGCGGAGTCCTGTTCTTGCCCATCGCAGTGGAAACAGTTCGCCGTCGCTTCGCGTCCGATCTTACACAAATAATCACCGAAGCACCCGTGCCCGGTCATTATCTGTGTAAGTCTGTAGGTGAGTCTTCCTGTTCTTCGATGCATCCAGGCTTCAAAGTGCGGCAGGATTGCTTCAACAACGCGCTTGCGCGCATAACGCTCTTTAGAGAGGCGAGCGCGCCACGTTACGAAAGCGTTAAGTCGTCCCTGCCGCTTAACTCTTTCGAACACCTCATCTGGCTCACTCCCGACGCTCTGGCGGAGGACGCGCGTCAGGTCGTACACCCTCGCATGCATGTCCGCCAGTATGTACAGAGGTGGAAAGTGAGCGTGGACTGTCGCCGCCTCAAAGTATATCGTGCGGTATCCTCGCACGATTCGTATGGCCATCCTCCGCTGCACCCTATAGATTTTAGCTCTACAGCGTCGGATGGCCAGCCTTTTCGCCCAAACAGGCGCCCCGTACAAGGCTACGGACCGTATCACTCCTGCATAGAGGCGACGCACTTCTTCCCTTGGTCCCCCTAGATTGGGCAGCAGCATATATAGCAACATACCTAGCAGCAAGTTCCAGAATACAATAACATTTCTATTTGAAAATTGATAGCTATGCGCAACAAACACAAATTACCTAAATTCAAAGCACAATGAACGCTTTACTTAGAAATAGCTGCTCCAAAATGACAGCGATGGTTCTTGTCTTAAACCACTCGAGACGATACTTAAGTAGGAATTACGTCATCTAGAGAGCGAAGCTAACTTAGAACACTGAGTTCTATCAACAGATTTGAATTACTATTCATAAAATATTGCAAAAATTATAATATATTTGTTATAATCAAACGTCATATAGAACTTATGAACTAAACGGTCAAGTTACCCATATTATATTATAATCTGCTGATAGCCTCGCAATAATTCTAAAAAGAGCGAACTACACGTTTTTAAGGCTGGAAATTAAAAAAAAACCTAAGTCTCTGCCTCATGTTAGACTTGGAGAAGTTACACTGAGTAGAGTCATAAAATTCAGATATCTGGGACCCTGGGTCGCCGAGGATCTCTCTGACGATTTTGATGTTGAACGGAAACGTAGAGTGTTGGCAATGAGGTGTAATATGCTTGCCTTGCTTAATATGGTTTTCTAGGTGTACGAATGAAGTTAAGATAACATTATTCAAAGCTTAATGTCAGACATTCTACACCTGCAGCCTGTGGACGAAGTGTACTCGCCGAACTCTCAATGCGCTACGTATTCAATACAACAATAGATTCAGGATGCTGTTGGGGCTGCCACGCTTTTGCAGCGTGCAGTATGTTTGCCGAGTCACGCGTGGACAACTTTGTAATAATATTACGCAAAAGAATAGCCTCCTTGATGCTTCGCGTGTGAGACAGCACCAACAGCCTCTTAGTTTACATAAGGCAAGATTGATCTGTGCTGAGACACTGGAACACAGTGCATATGGGTTCCAGGCCCAGTATGTTTAATAATAAATGATAATTTCGGAATTGTATAATAATTTTTGTATTCTGTTAATTTAATAACCCCTAGTTTTAAGTGTACTAACAAAATGGGCGTATTTATCTGAATAATAAATAAATAATAATGATTTTAATCCTTTAATGTAAATTAAATTCTATTAAAAATTAGTTCTGCAAAGTCTAATGAATTCCACGCGTTCCGCATTCTTGCTTTATTAAGTCTTGCTCTCTGTGCCGTTCCATTCCACTTCCTGTCTATTGCAAATTAAATATAGGCAGCTTTGAAAAACTTTTACTACATTATGAACTAAAACCCGGGTTTGCCAATGCCATTCACGTAAGATTTTTAGTTTGCCTTACAAATGAGAGGTAAAGTCATTGCTTAAATCTATTTCGAGTTCTTTTTTTCATAAGTATAATACATACAAAGGCAGCTTTAAAATGTATTAAGGCCTACACGCCCTTATATACGACCCGTTTTTTTTTCATATAATACGTGTGATAAACGACCACACAGTCCACCTGATGTGTATGCTGTGGCCCATTGACATCTAAATCTATCTCCGTTTCAGAATCAAAATGCAGATACGTTGTCACCACCTGAGGACTGGAATGGAATGCCTCGTGTCCAGTAAAAGGGTTTCCGGTTTTCTACTTTCACCATACGAAATGTAAAAGCATTCAGCTGCCATATTTGTTGTATTCCATGAGAGTGTAGTGCCTCCCCGGTCGAGCCGACCCATTGGTGCTACGAGGGGCGTTCAATGTATTCTCGGTATTAGGGTGATTTGCTAATAATGTGGGTAGTTAAAAAATTCATTAGCTAACAACACTACCTGAGGGTATAAATATGAAATTTCGTCTTGATAACTTCATTACTTCTTATGTAACCTTCAGTTAGAGACGACGGGAATGACCGACTCGACAATTTTGAAAAAAATTGAACACCGTGCGGTGTAAATTCCTTACTAAACAATGAAAAAACTCAAAAAAAAAAACAATGAAAAAACGGTGGCCGTTTACCAAGACTGCTCCTTCAATGTCAACCGTACAGAAGTGTGGTCAAGTGAATTCAACACAGGCAGGAAAAGCATCGACGATGACCCCCGTCCGGGTGGGCCAATCACAGCAGCTATAGAAGAAAATGTGAATATTATTGAAAAACTTGTATTGAAAGATGCACGGCTAAGAATTAAAATGTTAGCAGAAATGACTAACGAATGCTCACTGCGCTTCAAAAGCAGGCGCGGGTTGACTGTTGTAGGAAGTTTTTAGAGCTGTGTGGTGACGACCCAACTAGTGGGTTCACCACTATGAACCTGAGAGTAAACGGAAGTCTATGCAATAGCACAAAAGGGATCAGCCCACCCCAATAAGTTCAAAGTTACTCCATCGGCCGGTATAATCATGGCCAGAGTGTTTTGGGATTTCAAATGAATACTATTGATCAAGTACACAAATACTCAGCCACTTTACGCCGTTTGAGAGCAGCAATAAAAGAAAAGAGAAGAAAAAAAAGAACGGAGTGCTGCTTCGTCATGACAACGCACCGGTTCACACGGCGCGGTTCTCAAAGACTGCTGTACGATACTGCGGCTTTGAGGAAATCAACCACCTACCATACAGCCAAGATATAGCCTCTAGTGACTACTTTTTATTCCCAAACTTAAAAAAAGACCTTCGGGGAAAGCGATTTTCTAATGAGCTCAAGTCCGCTGTAAATAAGCATTTTTCAGGCCAAGACGAAGAACATTTTTTCAAGGGAATAGAAAAACTTTTTTCACGAACAAGTAAATGTATTGATATCATGGGAGACTACATTAAAGTTAAAGTTACAGCCTATATACGTCCCACTGCTGGGCACAGGCCTCCTCTCATTTCTGAGAGGGGTTTAGGGCAAGGAAATGTCCGCCGTGCTTCCCCAATGCGTGTTGGTGGACTTCACTTCTCTTCGAAATATTTTTTTTCTTATTTCTCAGACATGCATGTTTCCTCACGATGTTTTCCATGACCGCCGAGCACGTGGTAAATCAGCACTTAAAACTGCAATTAACAATTTCATTGCTGCCGGCGAGGATCGAACCCGGGTTGCTCGCGTACTGTGAAACTTACAGCGAGCGCTAACCATCTGAGCTACCACGGCTCTCGGCTCGGGGAGACTATATTGAAAAATTAAAAATATTTCATAATTTTATCTTTTTTCTAACACACCCATACCGAGAATACATTGAACACCCCTCGTACAATTGCAGCATTTCTCTACCACGTAAAACACCTGTTGCTGGGCGCAGGCCTTTTTTCATTTGTGATAGGGTTTTGGAGGGTTATGGTGCACTTAGACCCCCGCGTTGCACCAATGCGTATTGATGGACACAGATAATATACTATACAGGGTTGATGGACTTCACAACATGTCCTCAAAATATTTTATTTTGTTTTAGATATTATAGAGAACAAAAGCATGGTGGTAAGCGACTTTGTTTTATACTATGTAGAGGTTAATAGTATACGGATTTTTCTTTTGTAAATGCATAATACTCTACTTTAATATCAAGTCTCAAGTTTCTAAGTCACCCAGACACTCAACAAAAAATAATGCGCCGACTGTGTTACTTATTTGGCATATCGTAAAGGCAATTAATGGGATATTGGGTTTGTGATTGTGTGGGCTTTGTGCTAGCCACCTGTCACTTCTTTCACAATTTTCTATCTGAGCCCTATTTTTTCTGGCGAAAAGTGGTCCGAGTAGCTCGCTGCTCTTTGGACTCTGCCAATCTCCTCGACGATTACAGACGCAATGCTACGTACTCACATGATACATACTTTTTATTTAAGATATAACACTTTCAATTTTTTTTTCTGTCGTTCTGTCTGTAATCTTCAGAATGGCTGAACAGATTGTAATGAAACTGGACGAACAGATAGACAGCAATACCAGGAGTGATCTAGGCTATATTTTATCCAAAATCTTGGACATTTTATTTTGATAAAACTAAAAATTTATAAAATACTTGTATTTATGAACTTTGATGATTATCTTAAATCTAAATAACGCCACATTACAGACCCAGGCGAAGCTGAGGCTGTTTACTAGTTAACTAACATAATAAAGGAACTTTGGCAAACTGTGTTTTAATTTCAGTTTTGGTTAATACTAAAAGTTTGCAAATATTCGGATAACTAGGTTAATTGTACAGACAATTAAATAAGAACATTTCCCCCAATGTTCTCATCTGACTCAAAGCTTATATTATTAGAGAGATTATTGTAAATATGGAGTTTCAAAGTGTGAGTTTTTTTTACTAAATCAGCACTTGACTACAATACTACCTGATGGTAAGAGATGAAGCAGCCGAAGACGGTAAAGCACACTGACTTAACAAAAGCTTATTCACTCTTGCCTTGAAGATGCTGGCAACTTATTCCACTCATTAGCTGTACGCATGACGAACAATTAAGCAAACCATTTGGTTCGAATGCATGGTAAGTCGACAACGAAACGGAGACTGGCCGAGCGCCCGGTCGTCTGATGGTGGAAGGGAGAGGGAAGAATTAAGTTATGCCATGCAATAGCGAAATGTGTTATCACAGTTTTATGTTTTAATTATATTTTTTTAAAGAATTTCTGTTGACGCATAACGTAAAGGTACATAAATTCTCATGCCTGTCACACAGAGATGTACTATGGACCTGGCCACTGTCTGGACCATTTGGTACGACCCTGTCACATCTCTTTTGCCTCTTTCACATTCATATTGTATTTTCAAGAATAGATTTCATACATTTTCAAGAAAAGAGCTTACGCTTTTTAAAAGGCCGGCAACGCATCTGCAATTCCCCTGGTGTTGCAGTTGTTCATGGGCGGCGCTAGTCACTTACCATCAGGTGAGCCGCACGCTCGTTTGCCCCCTCTCATATAAAAAAATGGTCGTCGATTAAGGGTACACTTAATATGGCCCATATAAATACAATTGAAGTGTCTGTCTGTAATATCGACATAACTGTCTTATATTGAGCTGAGGAAGTTACTTGCATTATATTATGACAAAAATATTAATTTTTAAATGTTTTGTCTGTGTGTCAGTCTCTCTGTCTGTCCGGGCTAATCTTCGGAATGACTGAACCGATGGTAATTGAAACTTTACGAATATATTAAGAGCAATGCCAAGAGTGATCCAGGCAATATGTTATCCGAGAAACTTTGAAGTTTTTTTGAAAAAAAAAGGAAAATTCTTACATTTAAATAACGTCACATTAATAGATCCGACTCACGCGAAGCCAAGGAAGGTCGCTTGTCTTCGATATATGACTAATTTTACTTAATTAGCGTTCCGTGAAAAATAATTAAATTGTCTTTAATTATTCTTAGCACTAACACAGTTTTTAATGATAACTATGGCTCATTGTAAAGTGATTTGTCGACGTTCTTGATCTTTTTAATTATCTGAATGGTCTTATTGCTGATAATAACTTAAAGTTTTTCACTATATTCAGATATACAAGCTAAGTCAGTTTACCATTAGAAAGAAGAGAAAGGAATTATACTGGAATGGTATTGAAAAGCATTTGAAGCAAAGTCAGCAAAAACCGAAATATTGGGTTAACCTCAAATAAGCCTCACATGAAATTTATTTAAACTATAGGATAATAATATAAATACGTTATGGTTAAGCAAGAATGGGTCGGCTTACCCGGGGTAGGACCACGCTCTCACAGAATACAAGCATAAAATAGTAGCTCAATGCTGCTGTGTTGAGTATGGTGAGTGTAGAGACCAGATACCCTTTTTAATGGAAACGAGGCATTCTATCATAGCCTTCAGGGTTGACAACACATCTGCATTTTGATTCTTAATCGAGGATAAATGTAGATGTCTATGGGCCACAGCATCCACATACCATCAGGTGGACTGCGTGTTCGTTTGTTACCCTTATCCTATAAAAAAAAAAAGCTGAATAATGTCGTCCAGTCCGAATTTCAATCACAACAGTCTCAACAGCGACTATTTATTTATTTATGTATTTATTTAAAAAAGGTCTACCTACAATTGTTACAATTTAACATACTAAATCTAAAAGTACAGTACAGGTAAACACCGCTAAGCCATAATTAAAATCTTAATTTACATATTATGTTAAGAAAAAAGAATTAAAACATTTTTAAACAAAACAACCAGTGATTGAGATATTATGTGTAATAAGTATACAAAAAAAATAACCTAATTTCAAATTAGGTTTTTTTTTTTGTATAACAAACACACAATATACAAAAAGGAAACAAGTACTTGGGAAACTTGTACGAGGAAACAAAATTTATATCAGTCCGGCTTAAGTCCCCATTATAAAATTTACTTAACCTGACAGTTGTTACCAAGCACAGTCCTACGAAATGGAGGGGCAAGTGGAAGAATGGGAGCTAGCGGGAGTGTCCTGGGCACCCTAAAATTAAAGAAGAAATAAAACTTAGAAGTTGGGGACAGGCTATTTGACTTCTTAAAATTTTGAAAATAAAAGTTAGGTCGATAATAGCTCTGCGTTTTTCAAGAGAGTCCATATAAAAACGTTTTAATCTGTAAAAGTAAGAGTAAGAGAAGCCCCTTCGTGCCATTCCAGAAGAGTACGCCAGGTGCCAAAGGAATATCTTCTGTATCCTTTCCAGCCGCAAATCATGGGTAGCATAGTGCGGTCCCCATACTACGCTACAATATTCAATAGATCTATGAATAAAGACATTATACCTATAATTTTTTTTTGATATCTGCGAAAACTTTTACCGTTTTATACAATAAATCCTAGCATTTTCGATGCTTTCTTGACAATATCATCATAATGTGGAATAAATGTCAATTTACGGTAAAACATTACCCCTAAGTCTAAAACAGTATCTACTTTACTTAAAATAGTATCATCTATTATATAATGCGAGCTTAAAAAGTTATGATTTCGACAAAAGTAATATGGAAACATTTATTTACATTTAGGATCATTGAGTTTTCTTTACACCAGTGTGACAGCTATTTAAATCAGATTGCAACAGTACTACGTCAGAATCATCAACAATTTAACGCAAAATTTTAAGTCATCTGCATAAAGATAAGGTTTAGAATAGATAAAACTATCAGTTACATCGTTAATGAAGATGTTAAAAAGAATGGGCCCAAGATGTGATCCTTGAGGCACACCAGATTTTATATCGTAAGTATCAAAGTTAAACCCATCCCAGACTACATAGAATGAATAATTACTTAAATAAGACTTAAACCAATCCCAAATCTTTCCTGTGAATCCATAGGAGTTTAATTTTCGTAGCAAAATTTAATGTGAAACTTTGTCAAAGGCCTTGCTAAAATCGGTATAGATAACATCACATGATTTCTATTGTCAATAGCACCTACAAGATCTTAGACAAAAGCTACAAAATTAGTTAAAGTTTATATATTTCTCACGAAACCGTGCTGAAAGTCAGTCATAAATTGTCGGAAACAGGTTGAATGTAAGGACAAACATCGAGTATCGAGGCTGGCCGATAATTCGAGACTATATTAATATCACCTGATTTAAAGACTGATACTACCTTTGCAAGCTTCCACAGATCTGGAAAAACTAATTTTATACAAAGGAAAAGCTAAACTATCAGCACAATTTTTCAGAAATATTGGCGCCAGTCTATCGGCGCCAGTACCTTTGGTAATATCTAAAGTTTTGAGTTTCTTAACAATAACATTGAGATCAACGGTAAGACTGGAAAAACATGAACTCCCATTTTCAATGATTCTAAGACTTTGAAATTCAGAATAGGGTTCTTCTTTTGGATTATCACCATAAACCTTTGAAAAAGTTGCAGTAAACAATTCATAAATACTGTAGCAATAGTTTTGCGATAGTAATACCATTTGTCACGGACCTGGGATAGGCATTAGATCCTCCACGTATGTTTTTGATAAATTTCCGAAAGTACTTTGAATTTTGGCTTATCATATTCTCTATGTCAACAATATACTTATTATAACACTCCTCAGCTAACTTATAGCATCTCAGACTTAAAATTTATAGTTCAATTTCGTCTGAAGCGTTACTGTATTTTTTATACCTAAGTCGAATATTATTTTTTTCCTTTAGTCTTGCAATCAGCACTTTATTAAACCATGTGGGGGGGGGGGTGACATTTAAGGCTATTAACATTTTTAATTGGGACAAATTTTTTAATGACTTCTTTTACAGTATCATAAAATATTTCTAACATCCTATTCACGTCAGTGCATAGGGAGAAGATTGAGTTCCAATCCAAACTAAAAATATACTTATTTATTGCCTCGTAATCAGCCTCATAAAAATTGTACTTAAGAACACTCATATTAGGCGTAAGTTTTTCAGTTTCATCAGATGCGTCATAAGTGCATATAGGTGGATGCTGTGGATCGATGTTGGATAAAAGAACATAAGCAGGAGACACAGTACAGTTATCGATATCAGTAAGAACTAGATCCAATATTTTATCTCTAGAGTTAGTTATACATTAAATTTGTTTTAGATTATTAACAATAGTAAAATCTATTAATGGTTGACAAAGACTGGTGGTGTAGTACCATAAGTTGTAATTAAAATGCGTCCAATCTGTATTACTCATACTAAAGTCGCCAATAATGCACAGGTGTCCGTCAAAATTCTCAAGAATCGCCTTACAATTATTAACAAAATGTTCTAACATAGTACGTTGAATTGGTGGCGGGAGATAAACGGTGCATATTGCGATATTTTTAACTATTGAAAAAGGCAGGTCTATCACAATCCAAAGTACTTCATATGCACTATTCCATTTATTTATACAGTTGGAAGATAAGCTTTTCTTGACTGCAACCAAAACCCCACCTTCATCCTTGCAACCGTGAAACCCTGACGTTGCTCTATCCCTTCTGAATACTACATAACGGTTACCATATAGTTCTGAGCTCAATATACTGCTGTTTAACCACGTCTCTGTTAAGACTATTATATCATTGTCACTAGTTGCTAACTTACGATAAAATATTTGTGTTTTATTCCTAAGACCTCTAATATTCTGGTAGTAAACTTAAAACGAAGTAATATTAGTAGATGTCATTATATTTTATCTTACAATTACCTAAGAGAAATAAGTAGCAAATGACAAAAACAATGAATCAAAATTTTTAACGATAATAAAACCAAAATTTTCACTTTTTCTTACAAAGATACGCCCACCTCTCAACCAAACAACTTTAAACCCTTTTCTTTTGCAGTCTTCCTCGCTGCCGAATGCAATGCTTTATTTGCAGCTGACAAGCGCTCTGTTACGTATACCGGAGTCTTGAGACCATTAAAATATAGGTGACTAGAGTTCAACTTGATATCCCGGTTAGCTTTATTAAATTTGATTATGGCTGCGAAGAAACTATCTCGTACCCTTGTGTTATTAAATTCAACTATTACCAAGCGAGGACGATCACTGTTCGGATTGAGTTTGGCAATTCTTGTTATTCGATTTATATGTTCAATTTTGATATCACACTTTACTATACTGCAAATGTCGTTGCAGTATAGTAAAGTGTGAAAAGATTTTCTGACTTCTCTGGCAAGCATTGAATTTCGACGTTGTTGCTGCGAGTGTTTTGCTCAAGGTTGTTCAATGAATGTGTGTCTCAATATATTTTATAATACTCTGCAATTTGGCATTTATTTCTATCAGACTCTTCTGTAATTTAGTATCTTCCAGATACTTAGCGGGTTAAAATTTAGAATCGTTTGGCAGGAATTTGGGGGTAATGTGTTTTATTTGGTAGAAGTTTGGTCCCCGATTGTAGCAATACCACTCGCATTAAAAGGTAATACACCGTTTTAACCAAGGGAGGGGGAAAAGAGGGTAGAGTGTCCCCTAACCCCCGATACCACTCCCATCAAAAGGTAATACACCATTCTTGAGAAAAATCAAAAAGAAAATCCCATAGACCTAACCTCAAAATGATAACATTTATCGTATCCGGCAGGAGGGGGGGAGCGGGGTTGTCTCCTATCACAAATTTAAGGATTTCTGAGTGCTCAAGTGTTTCGGTGTTGTAAAAAAAATTAACCACGAAGCGAAGCGCAGCGTAGCTCCCGCCACAGCCTTCTAACCTATTTCAACTGAAAGTATTTCTGGGTGCTCAAGTATTTCTGGGCACGATAAAAGCTACAATAATACATTGGAAAGCACACATTCAAGCAAGAAGATCAACCAAGGACGGAATGTATAAAAATTGGTACGTCATGCGAAATGACATTTGACAGAAAGTATAGACCACAGAAGAATATAAATACTATAGAAATATAATAATGTGACATGGTCTTACGTCTTTGTCGCAATTACACAAAATTCTGTATGCTATCCAGCTTTCACAGTAATATTGCATACATTTTTCCATGTTTTACACATTTGAAATTATAATAGTATTTTTTTTACTTTCTCGAAAACGGTGCATTTCCTTTTAATGCGAGTGGTATTGTTATAATCGGGGACTAAACCTCTACCAAATAAAACACTTTTATTTTGAATATCTTCAAATTTTCTATTCATATCATCCATTGTTTGCTTCATGTCACAAATTTTTTCCCGAAATATTTTAAGTCCAGTATCTAGAATGAACGCACGGTTTTGGTCATCTGAACCATAAGGTCTGATTATATGCTCTTGGATAACTTCCTCCATAATGTTACGTACCTCAGTACTCAGTACGGGGCCATCGATTTCAGGGGATAAAATGCTTGTCTTTTGGTTATATATTAGGGTTACATTTTAATTTATTTACAAAAACGCACAGTAATAAAGTCGCTGCAACTGCAATAGTTTTTTTTTTTCAATCGACACGGAAAAGATTCACTGCCGTCATGTTGGTCGGGCACATTAATAACATTAAAAGTCACAGTTTATAACGGCGGTAGGTTAGTTATTCGTAAACAATTACTTGAAATTTTTAAAGTTTATAGATATTTTAAGAAAAACACAATACTCTACACAACGTTAAATTTAAAGGTCACTTGATTTTCACTAGTTTCAAAATTTTGAACGTTCTTAACATAAAGAAAAAAATTAAAAGACTAGTTATAACAGTCAGTCAGAATTGGTTAAGTAAAGTTAATAATTAACCGCCGATCTGCACAAACAGAAAGCTGTTAAATTATTCAAAATCTATTCAATTCAATCAAATTAACCTGATTCCGTAAATGGCAGTAACATTTCCACTCCGATTTTAAGGAAATCTAAACACATGTACTTTGTTTATTGAATATTTTTTCAGGTTTTTGCTTTTTTTTGGATTGAGTTTAATAGTGAAAAAAAAAATAGTTAAATAGTGTTTTTCTGTCAAGAAATTCTAAGTAGCAGTCCGGGGTAAATAAGTTGGCGGTGTCTGCTTTTTATGAAATTAAAGTGAAAAAGGAACTTACAGTCCTCCTGATAGAACTAGGAAGGCTGCAGATCACCTCTGAGGACTGAAATGGGCTAGTCTAGCTTAAAATTGGCTAGATATTACACAGTCAATAGAGAAAAAAAAAACACTACTTAAATCTACTCTTTCAAAACGAATCTGATTTCGAGTCAGACGCCTTAAATATTCGGCCACGACTGTTGTAGAAACTTGACTGTATTTTAAGGTTACAGCGATACAATATATCTCCTTCAGACCGAAATACAGCAGTGCAGACACTGCCAAATAGCAAAAATGGCGCCAGAAATAGGTAAAAGTTTGGTATATTCCCAGACGGACTTATAGTCAGAATAGGTTCTTCTACCACCTTTGTACTGGCTTGAATTCTTTAATTTTCTATCGCGTCCTTCCTTACAATAATATGCAAAACTAAACTTATGACGCCATCTGTTGATGAAGGCAAGTCATCTGCGAGAGTGCTGTAATGCAGAGGTGAGCAATAAGGTTTTAGTGTCGTGCTGAACACTGTAGCGCACAGAAAAACTGAATAATGGGAGGGTGCGAAAGGAGAAAGAACAGGATACGTTGGAACAGGATGCGTTATTTTAATGCTATGATGAAACTTGTAAAACTATGCTTGCTTGCAGGAGCTAAAGATTGGAGACGATGATTGCTTGGGAACGAATAAAAGGGTTCTTATAGATGGTAAGGATATGCTTGAGAGATTTGCTAGATTTTTTAATAGAATAAGGGTGACAAACGAGCACACAGTCCATATGCATCTACATCTTTCTTCAGTTTAGAATATCAGAATGCAGATGCCTTGCCACTCCTGAGGACTAAGACGGAATACCTCGTTTCCAGTAAAAAGGGTCTCCGGTTCTCACACAAAACACAGAAGGTTAAGCTGCTATTTTGCGCCGGTATTCTGTGAGAGCGTGGTCCTTTCCCAGTCGAGCCATTTGTGCTACAACCATAATATACAGCCATCTACCACGTATAATGTTTTCAAAGATCACAGGTGACCTTTAGCCTTTAATTATTTACATAAGTAGTTGGTCAAATCCAACAAAATATGCATACTGTCTCTTGTCTTGCAGTGGTAAGCTTGGTTTTGAATTTAATTTTATGAAATATCCCCTCATTATTTCTTAATATTTGGATTTCAATATCCTCAAAAATCGTCATTAGTACGAATCAGTGTGCTTTTTTTTCTACTAAATTCCTAAAAATTCCTACGTAAAAAGCTGGTTATCTAGAGATAATTGAAAAGATAATGGGGTAAAATTAATCATATTACGAGGGACTCTCTTTCATTTATTAAATGTCGTCCCAAAAATTAGAATACCACGCGTTCTGTATTAATTTTGAAATGTTATCATTCTTTTAAAAAAAACTGTGGACTGTGAGCTCGTTTGTCACCCTTATTCTATAACAAAAAGGCTTAAGATGCTACTCTTGCATGGCATGTCAGAGGCTGAGACGGAGGACCTTGCTGCATGCGTCACTTCATTGGTTGCTGAGCACTTGAACATGGCAAATTTTTCTAGCTCTAGCATAAAGGCCAGTTATGTAAACCACACTTTGTTGCCTGTCCGTAACAAAGTGTGGTTTGCGAAAACTAAATTCAAAGGCACTGGCATCACTCAGTCTGAGGTTTTAACAAAATCTCGGCATGCTGTATTTCTGGAAGCTCGGAAGCGCTTTGGAATCACTAAGTGTTGGACACGCGATGGATAAATATTCATCATAGGCTCGGATGGGACCCGCAATCTCAAGTGGAATGTTTGCGCGAGCTTGAGAGCATTCCCGGAGGGCGACGTCCACACACACAACAAAATCGCAGTCAGTCTTGTACAACCTTTATAAATCCGGGGCCTAAATTGCCTCTTCCACGTTCAAGGCGAGTGGCTTAGAAATAATATAATGTTTAATTTAGATTTTACTTGGTAGTTCAAGTTTAAGGATCTAGACAAAGAAGGAAGGCAATCAGCAGGCTCTCCTCGAAGCGCAAATGGTATTGTACCTGGTATAGACATAAAAAAATTATTGCACGACATAGCACTGTATGTTAAAAAAATTATCAAAAAGAATTAGCTGAATTTCAAAAATCTTGTTGTGAAATAATTGAGGATTACGGAATTGAAGTTAGGGCACTAAAATAAAAGTAAAAAACGTATAAAACAAAAACGTCAGACTAGAAAATCAAAATAAACATCTGGAAAGTGAGGTAGCTGCCCTAAAACAGCGCTTCAATGAACAAGAGCAACAACAGTTAGCGGACCAAATTCAAAACACTGGTGTGGTGTGTTCTCAGAACCGGTTACAAAGTTAAATATGATAAACAACTGGTGCTATTGTTTATTGCATTTTATGAATAATAACTTTGTGGTTCCCGGCACTCGAGCAAAAGTGAGATCGATTTTAGCGAGTGACGAAAAAAGTGTCGCGATAAACAATTGAGTATAACGGCATCTTATTATTGTAAAACTGTACTGTATATTATTAAATTAAAAAAAATTATGCAGTGATTACATTATGCTCATGGATCACAAAACACTTTAATCATTCTTTTACTACTAATCATTCTTTGCTTCTCTCGATGTAAAAAAATATTCTTAGCATATTTTTATAAGATAGCTTACCCAAGCAGCACACAAATGGTATAACAAAGCACTACAGTAGCCGCTTAACAGATATATGTAATGGCTTTACCTCCTTATGTAAGTGCTACAGTAGCGATAGAGAACTTCTCAATCGCTTCTATGCCACTGAAAAGGGCCCACTTTTTACGGGTTTCAGTGCTACAGCAGCGGTACAATAGCGGTAGTTTGTAAAGCGATACAAAGGTGCGTGAAATGTGATTTTTGGAGCTAATAGATATATAAAAAGTTTTTGTGCTACCTTTATAGAATTTGTACATGATTGACCTTTATAGAATTGTACATGAAATGTTAAAGCATCTTAAAATAATTTTTTTACATGATATACCTATTATGTATTTATTATAAGAAATAGTGACTCTATTATCTCAAATTGATCGTGATATGTATAATGATTTAATTTCACTTATTAACGTAGAATAATAGTGCGAGCATCAGTTTTTTGTCAAAAAATGCATTGATTAAAGCGTCTCCCACACACAAGCGGCTTGCGGTGGCGGCTAACCGCATGCCGCACTTCCAGCCGCTGCAACATCACACCACCGCGTTCGCAGTGGCGGCCTAAAGCACTATTCGCTGTGGTGTTTGTGCTACGATCGGACGTCAGTCAATATGGCTAACCGTGACGTAGTCTTATTACTCTTATTATATTTAGCAATATTATACCATATTTTATTTTTAATCCTAATATTTTTGTAATCACGATGTGAAGTATCATAAAGTACTGGATAATTTTGCACTGTTTCTATTTAAATCTCTGTATTTAGCGGCATTTTTACGCGGTACCCGCGGCCTTTTGTAAAAATTTGCAACTGACCGCGCGGCCACCGACAAAAACACGCGCGGTGACGGAGGAGGCGGGGCACGCGGCCGCGGTCAGCCGCTCGCAGGCCGCGACATGTCCTCACGTGTTTGCAGACTCACTTACATTGCAAGCCAATTCAACTGGCCGCCACCGTGGCCTCCACCGCAAGCCGCTTGTGTGTGGGAGATGCTTTAGTCAAATTTATCATGCGCTCGCGA
Organism: Parnassius orleans; assembly: GCA_029286625.1. Taxonomy (NCBI): domain Eukaryota; kingdom Metazoa; phylum Arthropoda; class Insecta; order Lepidoptera; family Papilionidae; genus Parnassius; species Parnassius orleans. The sequence goes on from JAGSMP010000040.1 coordinate 3,231,280, forward strand.
AACCTGTAGATTTTGCACAAATTTATCTTACTCAAGTGTATTAAAATTTTAAGGTTAATTTTCAGTTTCTTTTCGATTGAGTTATTGGAACTTGTGGTCAATTTATGAGTGCATGAAATGCAAAAGGGTTTATTTATAGTGAAAAGTGTGCTTTCTAAAATAAAAAAATGATTGTTTTATTGACACTCATAATTCATCAAATACTGCCATATAATTTCGACATTTTACAAAAGCCTTAGGCGTCTACTATATCCATTATAAGGGTTTTAGAAATAGTACGGCGATAGTGATAATTATTTTAGAGCTTTAAGATCTACAGTCACCGAACTATGAACTATTTTTACTTATTTTGAGTTACAAGAGTACTTTAAAAACCGTTTTACTATCGAAACATTTTAGGGTTCGTTTGTAATTTGAATTAATTTTCTGTTAAACACGCAAGATAAAATAATTAATAATTCGTGAAATTATTTAAGGTCTTGTACGAACTTTATTAACTGAAATACAGGAAAGATTAAAAACTCTTATAGCCGTATAAAACATCTTTAGCATGCCTAATGCATACAGTGGATATATTTTTGCGTCTTGAGCTACAATTATCTAATACGATAAAAATGTTTTATAAGATTCTTATAGAACTATTGTAAAGCTGTAGACTATATAGTACTACTTAGTATTATCTTGAGTGTATATATTCGTTCGCACTTACCTTTTACAAATATAAATATGTCAACTGACCAGGGAACTTTAGGAGCTGAACATTTAATTATTGAGGTTTTTTTTTCTGGTACCAAACTATTACTTGACATGTTTTACAATCTTAGCCTTACAATTGACTACCTTTCTACCTTTGGAAGCCTCTTTGACAAATAAATTCCACTATATCAGCACTCTATAACAATGGGTGATTTTAACACGTGTCTTCTAAAGAGTGACACGCGCTCCTTTCGTTTGACATCTATAGTTCAAGCAGCTAACTTACATATTCTCCCTCTTTCTGCTACTCACTTATTTCCAAATTATTCCCCATCTCTTCTGGATTTTATTCTTGTTTCTTCCATTGATCATGTTGCTGAAGACGGTCAATGTCTTGCTGACGCATTTTCATATCACGACTTGATTTACTTATCACAGAAATTACGACCACCTAAACCTAATTCGAGAATCATTCTACTGCATAATTTTGGTGGTATGGATTTAGATCGTCTGAGAGATTGTCACTACAATTGCATTTGATCATACAATCAATTAGTGTTTGTGTTATTGGGAATACCTCTGTTAATTGTAATAAATTAAGTTTATGTCCAAGGCTGCTGTATTATGTATTAATGTTATATTATATTTCAAGTATACAAATAACTATTCAGATTTTTTAATGGTTTCCGTTCTGGTAGTTAATTACTAGGTTTTATATTAAATTAATTAAGGAATAGACATTTTAAAAATGTTAATTAAATTTATCATCATCAAGAGAATAAAAAAATGTGTGTTTTAGGTGTTTTAAGTGGTGTTTATATCATTTATTTAGAATATGAACATTTATTGAGAATGCTCCGATGATCGAGACAACTGTTATTCTTACTGGCGCTAATATAGATGAAAGGGTCGATAGTTTTAATTCTCTTCTAACAGAAATCTACGACGTTCATGCTCCAATTCGACCGGCCCAGCTTAAGCATTTGCCTGCTTCCTGGCTTACGCAGGAGATCACAAATTTGCAGCGTAAGAAAAATTCTGCTAAAGCTAGATATAACTTTGAAAACTCTGATGCCAATAGAGATAAATATAAAAATATTCAGAATCACTCCAACAGGTCGTGTAGGGGTAAATACGATGCTATTAATCTATACTTAACGAAGATGTTTCCGGCAGAGTATGGAAATTAAGTCTCTTGGAGTTGGGAAAGCGAGTCAAAATAGTAGCCCTATAAATATTGACTTAAACCAGCTTAATCAGCATTTCTCTTCTTCTTGTGTTATATATGATGTCGGAAAATTACGAACTAAAAATTGAATTTCAGCCCTACCCAAATCTGACAATCCTGCTTTTATTTTTAGTCAAATTAGTGATAGTGAAGTTAAGAAAAGCATTGTTGAGGTCAATTCTGACGCCATTGGTACAGACCGCATTAGTCGTAAAATGATCATTCCTATTATCGATATCTTGACTCCCGTTATAAAATCCATCTTTAATTACTCCATTTCGTTCGGGAATTTTCCCTCTTCCTTGAAACAAAGCCAGATTACTCCTATACCCAAAAAAGCAAATCTCTCCAGTTTCTCTGACTACCGCCCCATATCCGTAATTCCATTCATTTCAAAAGTTTTTGCACGTATAATTCTTCTTATCTAGGTGGAGTCTTTTTAATCCTTTTCAATACGGTTACTGTTTTAGTCAAGATTACCGTGGATATTTGTCTTGGTATGGATAAACAGCAAGTAAAGTGTTGACTTTACTTGACTTTAGCAATGCCTTTAACAGTGTCGATTTCAATCTCCTGTTAGCTATCTTAGCTTCTCTTAACATATCTGCTGAAGTGATTGACTGGTTTTATAGTTACTTGTTTGGTCGCCGGCAACGGACACCTGTTAATGATTCGTTCTACACCTGATGTACGATCAATGCCGGTGTACAGCAAGGTGGCATGTTGTCTTCTCACCTTTTTTCAATCTTCATAAGTTCTATTACGCTCCAATTATCGTCTCGCCTGTATCATTTGTATGCAGATGTTCTTCAAGTATATAATATGTGCATGCCAAATTGTGAATTTACCCAAAACTATAGGTTTATTAAACAAAGATCTTGACTACATTGTGGATTGCAGTAAGTCATCTGGTCTTAAAATAAGCTATTTCCTACCCATACCAACCAAAATTGCGCTTGCACAATCACTCCTTTTACCAATTCTCGATTATATTGAGTTGCCTAATAAACTTGAGCGCATTCAGAACCTTTGGATACGGTGTTCATATTTGGACTCCAAAAATATGACCTAAAAACTCAAGTGGCTTTCGAACAGTCTTTGCCGGAATACTCACATTCTTTCTCTTTTATACTATTGTTCGCCTGATTACCTTAAAGAGCGGTTTGAGTTTCTTAGTTTTACTCACTTTCACTTTCTTCGTTCTGATAAAAACCTCACCTTAAAAATTCCGTCCCATAATACTTCCTTCTATTCTAAATCCTTTTATATTGAAGCTGATCGGTTCAAATGGTCAAACTGGAACATCATATTATTATCAGCATCATTGTCATCCGTAAATAATGTTGTTAACTACGAAACTAAAAGGTCGTGGATTCGAATCCGTTATTCGATTACTGTCGTAAATCACTCCTAACATAAGCATTTTGAACCTACTTGGAGTGGTTAAAGGGAATATATTTAATAACGCTGCTAATATTTTTCTTAAAAATTATAACGATGTCCGGTTTTGACCGCTGCAACAACAAGCGTCACAAGTGAAATGCTTTAGTCAACACAGAGACATTCACCCTAGACGCATATCTGATGTAACCAACAATTTGTGTTTTGTACAAAGTATTGATTGTGATGGGATTTCTATTCGACAGTTCCGTGGTTACTTTAAAGGGAAGTCCAAATTGGCCTTGTAAAATTTTGCGTGCTTAGTTGAGCGGGACATTATTTAACGTAATACATACTATTCTCATATTTCGACCTCCCATGGAATACTGTTCTCATATCTAGGCCGGGACCCTAGTATCAGCTCCTTCCACTTGACCGCATCCAGCGAAAAGCCACCCGAATCGACAACGGCCGAGTCCTCTCTGATAGGTTTGATTCACTAGTGAAGAAACGTTGCGTGTTTTTGCATTTTTGTCGCATTTACTACGTAGTTTGTAGATATTGACGAAGTTTCCAAATAAGTCTAGGTTCAAAATTTTGAAATTTTAAATATTTTACGAGCTCACATTATCCCACTACTAAATATTAGAATTACAGACACGACTTTTTCTACAGATTTATTCCTTTATTATATTACTAAAACCTTGTTTTTTTTTTGAATAAAATGTAAAATTAGGAGAAATCTACGTTATCCTAATATTAAATATTAGAATTTTTCGCCACAACTTTTCCTACAAATTTATTTTATTGTAATGTGCACCAAGTACCGAGTAGGATTCAGAAATAGATTAAATATTATAAAATTATTTTTTTATGGTATTCATGATGTTTGTTAATATAATTTTCTACAGGCCACTCGGAGTTTTTGGCTCTATCTCAATCAGCAACGCGGCTTTAGTACGATAATGCAAAGTGGAGAGGCATTTAAAGTTCAAATAATCCTTAGTCACGTTCCAGAGATTATGGCTGGAATTTTATTGAAAAAGTTTCTTTATTACGTTTTTATACTATTTTGTGCCAGTGAAAATAATTGAAAACTTATAAAAATAATAAAGGTTACGGGGTATTCTGAAATATAACGTACTTTAAACAGATTGTTTAAAATTACGTAAATAGATTATTTTGTGAAAATACGAAATATTCCACCATAATTATGCCTTGAGCGTCCCAAAAAACAGATGCCATAACCTTTCCCGCCGAACTTGAAACTTTGAATTTCTTTGGCGTCGGTGAGGAGGCTCGCTTCCAAATCATCGATTGTTGTTTCGTTTCAGGATCAAAATGGTGGATCCAGGTCTCGTCCATAGTCACAAAACGGAACAAAAAATTTTCTTGATCTGCTTGGAACTTTTCGAGATTGACCCTCGAAATGTCAACTCGATTCTTCTTTTGCTCGTCGGTTAACATTCTGGGTACCCAACGCGCAGAGACCTTTTCATATGCAACTCGTTCGCAAGGATTCTTTGAACGCTGCCATATGAGATCCCTGTGACCTCAGCTACATGCCTGATGGTCACTCTTCGATCTGCCAACACAACATGTTCGACTTTTTTCACGTTGTCTTCAGTGAGGGACGTGGATGGGCGTCCTTCGCGATGTTCATCTTCAGTGGATGTTCTGCCCAGCTTAAACTCCTTGGCCCAGCGTGCAACTGTAGAATATGGAGGAGCAGAGTCCCCCAATGTTTCCACTAAGTCACTGTGTATGTCTTTTGAAGACATTTTTTTCAAACAGAGGTACTTGATGACAGCTCTAATTTCGTTTTTGTCCATGTTGATGTTATCTCTTTGACAGTTCGTATTCAAATGAATGTATCTCCTGGAAATCGTGATCTATTTATATGATTTTTTTAGGCTGACGTAGTGAGTATATAAGCAAGCAAATTTGGATTTTTATGCGGACCTGAAGTAACCGATTATCATTACTTTTGGATCACCCCTCGTACAAACAATATAACCAATAAAAACCAATTAATATAATACCCTGACCGGGGACAGGAGCAATGTACACATGTAAACTTTTACGAGGTGCTGTAACACGTGCAGATATATTATTATCATCTGCACGTGTTGCATTATAATGGACAACAAGATGGGAAGATAATTTAATAACTAGTTTGTTAAGTAGTTGATATATAATGACTTCTTATATTTATGCGAATAATACACAGAAACAGAAACAGAAACTTTTTTATTCAATATAGATTATAAATAATACTTATTGAAAGTCACTCTTTTGTTTAATTACCACTGGTTCGAAAAAAAACCTCTGTCCTGGGAAGAACCAGCAAGAAACCCAGCGGGACTTTTTTTTAAATAACAGCTTACAATCATGTATGTTACACAATTAACCACACAAAACAAATTAGAAATAGCTTGGTAGTGAACACCTCATTCCCAGGGGTTATTATCATCCATAAATTCCTTAATATTATAATAACCCTTTTTATACAAACTATGTTTAATAAAACATTGAATGAATGAATGAAACTACTTTTACCGACTTTATCGCGTTTTATTGTACTTTCGTTAAGTTTCTAATAAATAAAATATTATAAAGAAGTAACATCTATATGTTAAAATAGTTATATTTATAAAGTGCTTAGAAAATTCTGAATTTAATTCAGTCTGAGCTGTCAGACTGTATGAAAATTTTATATATAGTTTTTTTTCATTATTTAAATTAATTTCAATATATGTTGAAGGAGGGTGTTACAAATTTCAATTACACAATTCACAAAATATTTGTTTACAGCTTAATTACACAATTATTTGTACACAGTTTAATTAGTTCACTCACAAAATAATCACTTCACATTTATTGTTAAGTATTTGACTATGTTTTACTTCACTAAACCACTCACAACACTTTACGCGACACGACTTTAACGCGATCAGCGCTAGAAAGTGACTGCCCGCAGCACATTTTTTTTTTGCGTCCAATGCAATGACACCCTCCGGAAGCGGGGAAGGGAGGTGGTGAATGCTCATAGCATACCACGCTGCCGGCTGCGTGGTTATGTGGGACTCACTTTGAAGAAGTGCCTACACACTAAACACCACCTGGGAACGGCTTTAGCCATAGTGGCCTTTCTGCCGAAATTTGATGCGACCCCCTTAAGGGATAAGGGGGCGGCCCGCAGCACGCAGTGCACGCCCATTTTATACAGTCGTGTGGCGGGAGAGCGACCGCGTCACGTGATCTGACGTCATCGCTTCAGGTCTCGTCGCGGCTGACCACTTACGCCGATATATAGTGTAGGTTTAAGATTCTATTTAATTAGACAGACGCAGATAACAGACTCCTTTTTATACTATTCAGTGATTCATCTTTAAACACCCGGTTAAATAATTATTTAAAATAAAAAAATTGTACAACCGACTTATATTTAAACTATTAAGAATAACTCAAAAACTATTAGTCAGACCTTGATAAAATTTGTATGAAACTGCATGAGAAGCACCAGCTTTCAAATAAAAAAGAATCATCGAAATCGGCTCACTCAGAAAAAAGTTATGAGTTAACACACATAAAAAAAACACACAGTTGAATTGAGTACCTCCTCCTTTTTGAAGTCGGTAGAAAAAGGGATTTAAAGGAAGGTGATGTTAGAACTTCTTAGTTATAGCAGTTGCTAGCTAAGACTCCATTAACGGATAACTTAAACGCTGTTTTTGTCTCTTAGAGAAAATACTATTGTGCTTTGTAACATTTTGTATCTCTTCCCCTTCTGAGGTCTGCCGATGATGTAATAAAATATTTAATTTTATATAATATATAATCAATATATATATATATATATATATATATATATATATATATATATATATATATATATATATATATATTTATATATAGTCTGTATGTATTTCTCCATGACCATATCCACTCACTTGTGGTTGCAGTGGTAGAAAGCCCCACGTGTGCACTTGCAAGTAAGGGATTTTGGTTGCGGTACGTGTAATGAGATACTCCTATCCTTTTCTAACACATTGTACGACTCATATAAGCTCAAGACTGTGCTGAATGGCATAAATTACGTTTGTGCGTGATAATATCGAGAATTTTTCTACAATATTTCAAATTTTCGATCTAGAATATTCTAAATATTTCTAGATTGATCAGGAAAGCTCTAAAATATATTGAAATGTTCAATATTATATAAAAATAATTTTAAATGTTAAGAATGTTAAGAAAAGATGGTTTCAAAAACTTCTAAAATATTCTAAAAAATTATAAAATATATTTAAGGATCTAAAATGTTTTAGATCATTTTAAACTTTTTTTTAAATAATCTAAAAAATTCTAAAATTTATTTATATATTTAAAATCGATTAAAATAATTTTAATCGATCTAAGAGGTCTTGGCGTCTTCTCAAAATTATATGAATGATCTGGGGAATTCTGTCATATACAAACACTAAAAATGATTAAAAATAAATTATTATAATTATAAGTATTCTAGATTATTTGAATGTTCAAAACTATTCAAAAATGATTTCAGATAGATTGAAAAAGAGGATAATCTATAAATTTCTGTTCTGAAATATACATAACGTCGAATACATGCAGTTTCAACGATTTTTTGAATTTCAGTTTAGTTGTGCATTCTAGAAAGTTTAGGCACTAGAAATTTCGATTGCTGACAGTATATGAGCGGGAGTGAAAGGTTTTTTAGTCAGTCAGATTTCAGTTACGCTCAAGTGATAATCAATAAACAAAGTGCTCAAAAACAAATCCTGAAGAGTGAATAATCTAGAAAATTCTATTCTGGTATATACATGAAATAATTCCATGCAGAGTTTCGATTTTTTGAATTTCAGTGTAGTTGTTCAGTCTAGAAAGATTTGCAACTAGAAATTTCGATTGCTAACAGTATATAAGCGGGAGTCAACGCTTTTCTTGTTAGTCAGATTTCGGCCACGCTCAAGTGATAACCAATAAACAAAATGCTCAAAAACTAATCTTGAAGAGTGAATAATCTAGAAAATTCTATTCTGGAATAACATAAACTCATTCCGTGCAGAGTTTCAACGATTTTTGGAATTTCAGTGTAGTTTTGCAGTCTAAAAATTTCGATTGCTGACAGTATATAAGCGGAAGTCAACGCTTTTTTGTCAGTCAGATCTCAGCTACGATCAGAAACTCAACAAGTGAATGACGTCAGGATCATAAAAATAAATTAAAAGATTAAATAAAATGCCTAAGCGTAAAATATTATTTACAAAATCTCATGTGAATGCTCAGAAGAAAAAATCAGCGAAACAGAACAACAACGAGAACAACTGCTTTAGAGAAATCGAGAAAGAATGCAACAAACTAGAAGAAGTCAAAGTGAAGAACAAAAAACATTCTCTAACGAAAATATGCGGACTAGAAAGAGACCTATTCGACGTCATCAATCAGCTGATCAAAGGGAACAAGAAAATGAATGAAGTAGAGTAAGAATGGCAACAATACTCCAAAACGACTTACAAACGAGAGTTTAGAACTTCAAGCGTTTCATTATGATTCCAAGGAAAAGTACGATGAACATCCAAGTATTGTAATCGGAAAAATGAATACGGTATGTAAATGTTGCAACGCAAATAAATTTAAGGGTAAAACTGCTGGTATGTGCTGTATGATTGGTAAAATCAAATTACTATCATTACAAATACCACCACCCCGGATTTTTACTTATATGAATGGAGCGACACCAAAATCAAAATATTTTGTACAAAATATACGTTGATACAATTGTTAATTTCAAATGACAGTGTTGCAGTAGTAGTTGTTGATAATGAATATAGTCATCGTGATATCATTGTTCACCGCCAAATTAAACGACTGCAACGTTTTACTGAAACAGATCCCAGTTACGATGCGCTGCAGTATCCGTTAATATTTTGGCAAGGTGAAGATGGTTACCAATTTAACATTCAACAAGGAAATCCAACTACAGGTGCTGAAACTACCAAAAAAGTATCTTCGATGCATATCTACGCTTATCAAATTATAATCAGAAATAGTGAATGTAATCATATTCCAAATTGTCGGGAATTACTCCAGCAATATATTGTTGACATGTACGCAAAAAGAGAGAGAAGAGAAAACTTACATGTCGATCGATAAAATGACTGATGAAGATGAAACCGAATTTTTAAATTCGTTAAATGTACCAGAAATGCTATTATACTGTCTTAAATTGATAGTTGTTTCGCCAATCATTTTACTACGCAATCTGAACTCGCCAATGCCGTGTAATGGTACAAGACTCTGCATCAAACAACTACAGAATAACATCATCGAGGCCAGTATAATAACAGGTAAAGAAAAAGGACAAAAGGCATTTATACCGCGAATACCTTTAATAGTAAATGGATTACCTTTAAATTTTAAGCGATTACAATTCCCAGTCATGTTGGCTTATAGTATGACCATCAATAAAGCACAGGGTCAAACATTCCAATATTGTGGCATTAATTTGAGAGAATCATGCTTTTCACACGGTCAATTGTACGTCGCATGCTCAAGATTTAGGCCACCTCGAAGATAGTTCATTTACAGTTCAAATATTAAAACCATAAATGTAGTATATAAGTAAGTGTTGTCAACAAAAATTTAAAAAGTATAATCTTTTATAAAACTGTAAATATGTATATATTCAATAAAACATATTTTTTTATTTAAACAAACTACTTTCGAACTTTCGAATTTGATTCATAATTATTTTAATAAGTTAATTAATCAGTCGATTTCGTATACACTATGTACAACGTACATTTAATGGTACAAAGATTTGTGTAAATATATAAGATAGAAAAACTGATTTTATAACCATTAAGCGTGCAATGTATTTTGATCCGGGAAACGCTGGGTTTCGCTGCTAGTAGTTAATACTGCACATATTTCCAGAGGACCTTTATAAAGGTAATTTATGTGACGTATTTATAATTTGTATACTCACGGGACGATGGGGAGATGAGAACAGGAGATGGGCAGTAGCATCTTCCTCGTAACAACTCAAAATAATAAAAAACTGCGGTTGCTAACTCGCCTACCAAGCGTGGCAACTATAGCAAAGTGATGAGGCAAAATATAAGGGAAGCCTATGTTCAGCAGTGGACTTTTATAGGCTATAATGGACGGATGACGAACTTATAATTTATCTTACACCGTGATAAATAGTAACTCAGTTCTTTTAGAAGGTTCTTGGAACACATTCTCACAGACCATCAGCGTAAAATAGCAGCTTAATGCTGCTGTGTTTTGTATGGTGCGTGTAGAGAATTGGAGACTCATTTTACTGGATACGAGGCATTCCATCTTAGTCCTCAGTGATGACAACACATCTTCATTTTGATTCTTAATTCAGGATAAATGTAGATGTCTATGGGCCACAGCATCCACTTACCGTCAGGTGGGTATAAAAAGACAATACACAAGAGTAGTCGAAAGCCGTAAGCAACATAATACCTAACAAATATTCTGATTTAAGTACCCCGTTTATCTCCGAAAGAGCTAAAACTTGGTAAAAATATATTAATTTGTCCCCATCCACTTATATTAGGTTTAATTCACATCGTTCAAATCCTAATCAATTAATCCTTTCCCGCTCGAAACGAGCTCACATTATTTAAATACAAATACCCGATACAAGGGCTCCGCTCTGTCACATTTAAAAATGTGGGGGAGCAACTCGGCTCTCCGCACACTTTAAATTGATTTAATTTATTAACCTGAGCATGAAATAAATGACAGTTTTTGGTAAAATATTGTTTTAAAATAAAAGTAAAAGAAAAGTTACCACTAACTACGCCTGGGCTCAGGTCCCTTTTTTTTTCTAATAGGGTAATAGAGATGACCCCCGGGTTCCTGCCTTGTCGTGGCGGGGGGCTTACGAGCCGTGGTCACCCGCGGTGAACAAAGAGGAACCCCATGGCTGGCCCGTGGTCTAGAGCCGGCCCGAGGTGGCCTCTCCGAATAGGCTTGGCGAGCCCACTTCGGATATGTGTCGGTGCACTCTCCCCCTACCGCTGCAGCCGAGGTGGGGTCGCGGGCGAAGAGGAGTGTTGGTATAGTGATGCGCCACTTGCTCTATTCTTCGCGACTCTGACGGGCCCCGTCACCCGTCACCGTTGATGCGGTGGAGGTGGGGCCGCGGAAGGAAAGGAGTGTCGGTATTGCGAGGCGCCGCTCTCCCTACCCTCCGCGGCCGAAACTTGGTTGGCGGTGGAGCCAAAGACCAGATCCGCCGCTGGGGTCGGGAAAGCAGGTGCTTCGAGCACTCGTTTATCCCGTTCCGCAGATATAGTTGGTGGCCGTGAAGGAAGGCATGCCTTGTGTTCCTGGTGCGCCTTGCCTAAGGAGGAGAAGACTTCCCCCGAGGAGGGGGTGCCGTGGGGCGGCCAGCGCTGGTGGGGCCGTGGATGTGTGCAAAAGCGTTCCCGTAGCCCTGCCAATATGCGGCGAAGGTGGAACACCCCCCATGGTGTGTTCCACCTTTTAGTCGGTGCGAGTCCTACATAACCCGTCCTTGCCCCCGCGAGGCGGGTATGCGTAGGCATTTCCCTATGAAAAAAGAGGTAATGGAGATGAAGATCACTCTAATACTTGTTGGTGGACTTCACTTCTCTGTTATTTATTTTATTCGCATACTGTAATGTAACCGCTTTGTATTTTTATTATTTAACACTTTTTAATGCTTATATTAAAGCTTTACTTTCGCTTAATGTTTATATTAGAGGACACTTTCCAAAACTAACGGTAAGTGGATGCTGTGATCCATAGACATCAACATTTATCCTCGATTAAGAATCAAAATAGAGATGCGTTGTCACCACTGAGGGCAAAAATGGAATGCCTCGTTACCAGTAAAAAGGGTCTCCAGTTTCTACTCTCATCATACGAAACACGGCAGTTTTGTTGTGATTTTTCACGCTAGTATTCTGTGAGGCCGTGGTCCTTCCCCGGTCAAGTCAACCTATTTTGTTGCAGTTAGCTGCAGCAATGTGCCTCTACCACATAAAAATAACCAGGAAAATGTTTTCCATCCAATAAATTATAACCTGACTGAATATACAGATGAAACAATTGAACCAATTTGTTCTTACATCTATAATTTATAATAAGTTTATTATGTTGTATTTTTTATCTTATGAATTACTTTTATATGACGATTTCAAAATTACCCCTTTTTTTACCAATTTTTTTAATTACCCATTTGTTTAAAATGTAACTAACATCTTTGATATTTTAGACGGACTTATGTATTTAAATTGAAAAGTAAAAAATTTACAGCCTATATACGTCCCACGGCTGGGTAAAACTTTCAATTTCGAGAGGGTTTTAGGGTAAGGCGTGTCCGCGGCGCTACCACAATTCGTGTTTTCAGACTTCACATGACTTTAAAATATTTTTTTCATTTCTCAGACATGCAGGTTTCATTTCCTTTCCTGCTCCGCTGAACACGTCTTAAATTTGCACTTAAATTATAATAAATCATCTTAATATATAAAATTAATATTTGTTTGCTTTTTTTTATATGATAAGGGTGACAAGCGAGCACACAGTCCACCTGATGGTAAGTGGTTACTGTGGCACATAGACATGTACATCATACATGCTGATGCGTTGTCAGCTGTGAGGTCTAAGATGGAATGCCTCTTTTCCAGTAAAAAGGGTCTCCGGTTCTCTACACTCACCATACGAAACACAGCAGCATTAAGCTGCTATTTTACGCTGATATTCTGTGAGAGCGTGGTCCTTCCCCGGTCGAGGCGACCCATTCGTAATACAACTTTACAAATAATATAGCTGCAGCATGGCGCTACAATGTTCGTAATTTATGTTACCCACGTAACCCCCTCACTAGGATTTTCTCCTGTATCGTGGAGGCAGTTTACAAACATAAATTGCACGAGGACAAACATCCAGACCCGGAACAATTATTTGTAGGCCATACAAATACTTGTTCCGTGCGGGATTCAAACCAGCGGCCATCAGCGCAACAACTCATTGCTAAGCCACTGCGCCACGGAGCCGTCGGGTTGCTAGTATTATATAAAATTTAATTATACGTAATAATGTACCTTCAGAATTTGTATGCTTTTTTAATTTATTATAAAGCAATATAAAAAAGATAATAGTTATTACGTTTAAAGAAAATGCACGTTCAACAGCTTTAAACAAACAATCTTCGAAGGCGACCAGAAAATATGTAGCAGGGGCATCATGTTCCAAAACATTTCGTGACCTAAATTCTGGAATAGCTAAGAGAATTGTCTAATAACAGGCCGAAATCTGCGACTTTACGACGAAAGAGCTAAAACGGAATGCCCCAACCCTCATAACCTTTCATTTTTATCTTCATAAATTTATTTTGATTTATGAAGATAAAAATTAGCTTGGCGTATGATTGAAATTATGTATTTGATTTAGGGTATGCTATTTAGCATGAGCATAATTTATAACAGGTTTAAAAAATTACAATTCCTTTCAGTTAATCGTTTTACAAGGCCTACGTAACGTGATATGGTAATGATTTTACTTCGCCATGGTAATTGCATAAAAGAAAAAAAGAGTTGTAGCCTATATATCACTTCCGTTCTATCGGATTATAAGTGTCAGGGAAAAGAGTGCAACTGTGCCTCCACACTCGTGAACTATAATCCTGTCATACGTAGATGACTTTGATACAAGATGCCATGGCCAAAATACAGAATGGAAAACATTTTTATAATAATATTCCATTCCTGAACATATTTCTGAAAGAGTTATGAAGCAAGAAGTCCGCCGCACTGCTCCAATGCGTGTTGGCGGACTACACTTATCCTCGATTTTTTTTTTTTACTTCAGATATGCAGGTTTCTTTACGATGATTTCCTTCATCACGTATATGAAACTTGCGGAGAGCGCATTAAAATACTACACTTAGAGCTACCCTGGCTCGTTATTGTTGTTGTGCAGATTGCTCAGGACCTTACTTTGTGGCAATCTATGGGGGAGGCGTATCTTCAGAAATGGACTTGTGATAGGCAGTAGTGCTAGTGTGACAGTGATGTATATATTTTGTTAATATGTATTTATTCGAATAAGATAATAATATACAGTATAACACACATATATACAAAACTAAGAACTAAAATGATCAAACAGTACTACTCCCCTCGGTATAGTATAGCCCAGAACGGTGGCTGCATTTCTTCGCTGAATGACTATATTTAGGTTTAGGTTCAAAAAAGATTCAGTCTTCTTGTTGTATATAATATATATTATGATATATTTAATTGTACAATGTGTCATAAAAAACGATTACACTAAGGAGTAAATAAGTCAAGACCAATAACATAGAGAGATATTCTTACGAAGAAAATACCGAAACGTAGCCAAAGGTGAATTATTTTAATATTAACATTTTACTCAAACGTTTAGATGATGTTTCCGCTGATGTTATTCCTGGATATCACCACTTCATTAGAAAGAGGCTGCAAATTAAGCATTGAGTAAATTTTTCTTCAAACAATCTATTTTGACAATATGATGATGCTAGTTTGACATTATAATATGAATTCACAAACAAAATTTTATTTTCTCACATATAAAATTGAATAACAAAAGTAAAAAAATCATTGAAATGATTTTGTAGAATAGTTGA
Source organism: Parnassius orleans (assembly GCA_029286625.1). NCBI lineage: Eukaryota > Metazoa > Arthropoda > Insecta > Lepidoptera > Papilionidae > Parnassius > Parnassius orleans. Next base: position 3,246,282 of record JAGSMP010000040.1, read on the forward strand.
ATTAAGTACTGTTGGTTAGAGGCCTATCATATAATACTTCAATAATTGCTATGAAATATTGTAAGATTCGCTCACACTCACTAGGTAGACAAGTTAATGTGAGCAGAGGCGATTGAGGTTCGTAATTTTCAACTGCACTAATATTTGGAATCGACGGATCCAACTCAGCTGGGCATCGTTCAGAAGATTGCGACACATCTTCGCCTCATGTACTCCTCAAAGCCTTAAAAAAAACTTGTACTACCAGTGCATGTTTCAGTTATATGGCACTGAGACGTGGCCCTCACTGCTATGCTATGAGGAAGCTTAAGATCGCTTCACGAGCTATGGAGAGAGCTATACTGGAAGTTTCTCCGCGTAATAGAACAAGGATGATATCCGCGACAGAACCATGTAACTGACATAGGCAAACAGATCAGTAACTTAGTGTTCATGTGCCGGCCATATAGATCGTCCACAAACGATAACAAAGAAAAGTTCTAGAGAAAGTTTTTTATGGAGTGACGACCTGGGAAGAAATGCAAGGATGCAGGTGGTTGAGGACCGTCATTCTTTGTGGCATTTCTTAGGGAAATTAGATTTACTTCAGATGCGAAAATGCATGGCTTAACGATAGTATTGTGAAGTGTGTGAGAGAATGCCGAAAATAATTAAGTGCGCCTTTTGCAACCCTTTTATTTATAGTGGTAACAATAAAGCATGAATAAATTAATGAGATAAATAAACAAATATTGATGATGATTACATTTGAAAATGGTACGTATTGCTAATCGTAGTTCCAGACGTCTCGCACCTTTAACGCCTAATCTTTACGTCAGCTAGTGTGTTATACGTCGTATATATGAATATTATACGACAATGATATGTATATTGTTACGTAAATTGGCGGTGATAGGCTTTGCCCCGAAACTTGTCGAGTTTTTTTTCAAATTACCTACGTGATCGGCGTCAGTTTGTTAGAGTGAGTGCATGCAAGTGAGTTGTTTGCGGATGATCTCAAATTAAGCCTAGGTGTAGATGACCCGTCTGACTGCGAGGCATTACAAAGAGACATCGATGCGGTTATGGATTGGAGTATATTAAATCGTCTTCCATTTAATAAAAATAAATGTAAAATAATAACATTCACGCGTAAACGCTGTCCACTAAATGAAGATTATAATTTATCTGACACGCCCTTAGAAAGGGTAAGTGAAATTCGTGACTTAGGAATATTATTAGACGCTAAACTTGACTTTCATAACCATGTGACTACTGTTTGTAAAAAGGCCAGTAAAATGCTTGGCTTTGTTATTCGCACTTCTTCACAGTTCGACGGATTAGGGGTAGCTTTGGTACTTTACAATGCATATGTTCGTAGTAAGCTTGAATACGGTGCCATAGTATGGAATCCTTATGAGGAGAAATATATTTTGATGATAGAGAGAATACAGCGCAAATTCGCGCGATGGCTATATAAGCAGAAATACGGTTATTATCCCTATCTATATCCGTCATTATTTGTGACTGGTATGGGACGGTGGCACCGCGGCGGCTGCCGCGTCTTCTGTGGCAGCCGCCGGCACGCACCAGGTGCGGCGCTCACGCGCCCACTACTCGCACTATACGGCTTATTGGAGATATGCTCGCACATGATTACGAGACTGACTTATTTGCTGATAGCTTTGGGCAACTATGTAACAAAGCCCTTCTATTTTTGACATCCAATTTTGACATATTGTAATATATAAATTTAATCTTAGATAGTTAATTTGACAATGACATTTTGGTTAATCTATTTGCATGTAATCTATTTGACATCTAATCTATTTGGCATGTTTTTTTAATTTTTAATTTCTTAATTTTTATTTAATTTGATCTATCGGACATGTATTCTTTAATTTATTTGACCTTTTTGACATGTATCTTGTATTGTTACTTATTATTTAAAACTGTAATTTGTAAATTAGCATGCTGGCGTTTTGGGCATACTGTAAGCCAGCATGTACACTGTTTAATTAATAAAAAAAAAATTATACCGTCAACTATTACACAACGAGAAGATGCCTAAGCCTAAAACGAAGCCATAAGATCTCTCTAGAATTTGCCAAATTCGCCTCAATAAACACCTGCCCTAACATTTTTTTTTACTTATTTTATCCACAGAAATATAATATCATTGATTTTTTTTTTCATGTAGATATTTACAATGCCTAGTAGTGTTGCCATGACATTCAGTTAAAAAACGTCACGAAGTCCCTAATACGATTTTAGTAACTTATTCACACAGACCCGTTATGTCGTTTCAGTGCAAAGCAATAAAAACAAATGAGGAATTAGAACATATTTTTTATAAGACCAGGTTATTGATGGAAAGTAGTGTGTTAAATCTCATTGAACTAATTTTGTGAAATATTTACGCACCCTTTGATACCATTGCTTGCTCGTATGTACAGTATTGTTCATTTATTATCTTTTTTCTTTGAAATACAATTAAGCTTATAGATAGATGTTATTCCACAGAAGCTAACGGTTAATAACAAAAGTTTAATTTTGGGACACACCTTGGTTTTGAAGTTCCATTTTCAAACAATTTAACTTTACCTCGTTCTTATTCAAGACTGCAAACGACTGAGAACAAAAAGCAATCCGATGTCTGACTTTGCGTTTCTGAGGCGATAAAAAAATATAAAAGGAGTACCCACAACGCGATTAAATCTATCCTATTATCGACAGAAATATCCCTGAATCATCATATTTCAACGGGTCATCCTTTCACTTGCTAAGTCACGAGAAGAAAGAGATATAATATTTGGATTTTTTTCTTTAGATAAATTCAAATTACATCCTTTTATAAAAAGAAAGTGAACCGTCCTGCCCGTTTTCACGAAACACAATGTATGTATTTTCGTATTATGTTATTATATTACGCATGGTGTAACATACTGGAGTGAAACAGAACATTTGAACCTGCTATCGTCAATCCTGCCAAGCGCGAAGATTAAGGGAAAAATCTCAGTATTTTTTTATTTATATTTTTCAGTCGAAAGAGCCATTTGAATGGTTACATAATAGGATGTCAGGCCACATGGCAAATTTCATCTTATTCTTTGGTATCAAATTGACATTAATAAATTATTATAAAATTTAAGCTCAATATTTTGTTCGGGATCTTATTACTTGGCACAAGCTTGTCTCCGCTTGTCGCTAAGTATCTGCATTTCTTAAGTATATTGCTAATATTGATCGCATGTACTCCATTAAAATAAAATATAACTAAATTCTAAGAAACGTAATTTATTAATAAAATGTAGTATTGGGAGGAATTGAAATACATAAATCCTCCCCTTTTATGTAGGATAATTGCAACAAACAAGTACACAGTCCGTCTGATTATAAGTGGATGATGTTGCCGTACATCTTCATCTAATCTCGATTAATAATCAAAATGCAAATGCGTAGTCACACGAATCAAGATGAAGAATCGAGATGGAATGCCTCGTTTCCAGTGAAAAGGGTCTCCGGTTCTCTACACTCATCATACGAAACATAGCTGCATTAAACTTCAATTTAACCCTAGTATTCTGATGGTATTATCATAATATATCTGCAGCATGGCTCTACCACGTAAACCTACCCTTTCCTTAACTCTTTGGAGTTTCCCTTTGTTCAAGAATTGGATTATAATAGCTTAAAAATAGTATTTAATTTTAAGCCTTTTTAAGTGAACTAGTTTTTAACTGCGGCTTTCCTCGCGTGGACTATTTAGCAAAATAACCTAAAAAGAAGATTGAGCGTGGATGTGGACCACAATGTAAGATTTAAAACATGAAAAGAGAGACAAAGCTCTACCACGTAAACCTACCCTTTCCTCAACTCTCTGGAGTTTCGCTTTGTTCAAGAATTGGATTATAATAGCTTAAAAATAGTATTTATGTGATTACTTGATAGCAAAAAAAAAGTTTGATAAATCATAAATCATTACAGGCATGAAACCAGCCTTCAGATTACGGTGTGGTTATCTATCCAATCAAGTGCCCTGCTAATGGGAAAGAATGGTGGAATTGATCATATTTTTTTTTAATTTCTCAGACATGGAGATTTCCTCACTATGTTTCCTTCATCGCCGAGCACGTAGTAAATCAGCACTTAAAATTGCAATCAACAATTACATTAGTACCAGCGGGGATCGAACCCCGGTTGTTTGCATACGCGTATCAAGCGCTTAATCACAGTACTATGCTGGCTCTAATCTCTCAAGCTCAATCTTGGAATAATTTTCAGATATTTTTACCAGACAAAGTATTTTAATTAGAATAAAAACCACATACTACAAGTCTCATTGCAAAAACTTTATTACACGAGATCGATCTCCCATGAAACACTCAAGAGAGATGTTTGCCAGGCTGAGCTTAAACTAAGCTTAAGCACGTTTCACCAATACCCTCTGATTTTGCGAGTAAAGAATTTTATAAGAATATTTTACATAAAAATATTAGAAGTTTTATTTGTTGTAGAGATGAGTAGCTCTTTTCGCAACTTGGTTCATTAACAAGTTGCTTAAAAAGTAAAAATGTTTCCTGTTGTGACAAATCGCGTATTAGTTTGTTTCATTAACATTTTAAAAAAAAGCGTTTTTGCACAAATTTCTCCACATTAGGATTTTCTCCTGTATCGTGGGGGCAGTTACCATACATAAATTTCACAAAGACAAACCTCCAGACCCGGAACAATTATTACAAATAATTGTTCCGGGTCTGGAGGTGGCCATACAAATACTTGTTCCGTGCGGGATTTGAATCCGCGGCCCTTAGCGCTGAAACTAATTGTAAAGCTACTGCGCCACTGAACCGTCATAATTAAAATAATTGGTTATGCTCATTGTCGAATGTACCACTTAGACTTCGATAACTTTGATTCTGTCTTAGTCATATTAAGCTACGGAACCGATTAGAAAAAAATATTTTACTTGTAACTGAAAAGGTTCGACAGCAGACCAGCCCACATAAGTAGCACCTTTCTACAAGTGTAACATATGTGGAAGCGGACGTCCCAACCAGTCCAACCAGACAGAGACCTTAAGCAAATTATAGTGAAACGACTATCCATCACAAGCTTAAAGGTTAAAACAGTAATAAAAAACTCGACTGTTTAAACAAGATTTCTGAAAAATTAACAAATTTATACTTTATGTCACTCCCAAAGTTAAGACGAATCTAACGACACCTCATGTGTTAAAATCCATCAAGCCGTTTAGGCTACAGGGCATGCCAAAGAAATAGGCAAACATACAAACATATTCTCTCATACTCTCGAAAAACATTTTCCTCCTTCTGGGACAGTAGGGTAAGAATGAGTCTTAATCAAAAGCAATACAAAAGTTAAAGAAAAATTAAATTTTAAATTAATATTTCAGAGCTCAAGCCATCGACGATGCGTATTGCACGTGCACAACCATAGCGCTTAACCGTTTTCTGGCCGCGACAGCCGCAATCGATGGTGTTCTACTATAGGAGGACTTGCTCAATCGCCTCTTAAGACACCTACGGGACAATATGGGGTAGTTGATATTCTTATACCGGCACTACATAGTTAATTGAGTGTTATACCAGTTACTCGACTCCAAAGAGTCAGTTATTCCTTCATGAGGCAATGTATACGCTTTTGCAACAAAGTCCCAGAAAATATGCAGACCTTATCTATCAAAAAGTTTCAAATTGTTATTAGCAAAAATTGTTTAATAAGGGCTATTATACTACTAAAGAGTACATGATTGATAATAACCCCTAGGAATGAGATGATCCCTACCATGCTGTTTCTAAATGTTTTCATATTTCAGTATCATCATCATATCAACCATCTTTCTATTGAAATTAGGATGTTTTTGATTTCAATAGCCTCGCGAATCATCCTTGGAAGGAATCGGTGTTCTTTAGCGAGGATCTGTGAACATGTACAGGATCGCCCCGTCACTACATTAGATTTGATAGACCACAAATCCTCGCTAAAGAACACCGATTCCTTCCAAGGATGATTCGCGAGGCTATTGAAATCAAAAACATCCTAATTTCAATAGAGAAGATGGTTGGTGTTACCATCTGCTTGGGATCCTATAATTAATAAAATTAAATCCCAACCCAAGCATACAACTGCAAGACTTCAAGATACTGTAAGTTCATACTGCGTAGATCGGAACAAAATTAATAATTTTTAATCTGGAGGTAACCGTGGTTAACTATGACATTGGGACGTCAAATACCTCAGTCCCCCGTGACCATGGGTGCTGTAAAGTACTCGAAACGTCGGGAATATAAAATAAGTTAATATACGCGATAAAATCCGTAAAACTAGTTTTATTTAAATTCTAATTTCTTTCTTGTTATTCCTACTTTTTGCAACAATTTTTTTTCATATTTTGTTAATGTAAATAAATAATGCGGAAATACGAAATATGAAAAATAAAGAATTATGGCAGTAACAATATATAATATATTTATCATAACATTTTAGATTTATTTTTTTAACCCGCGTGTCTTTTTATCCGACGCAAAAAGAGGGCTGTTATAAATTTGACTGCTATGTGTGTGTCTGTCTGTCTGTGTGTATGTCTGTGGAAACCGTAGCTCTTAAACGGGTGAACCGATTTGAGTGCGGTTTTTTTAAAAATTTAAAAGCAAGTTTTCTAGCGGTGGTTCTTAGACATGTTCGGGGGTTATTCAATTTTTCAATTTAATTTATATTTTACACCGTGTACTGGCGGGTAAGAATACCCACTACCCCATATCTTCCCGTGGATGTCGTACTAGGCGACAAAGGGAAACTGAGACAGAAGATGGGCAGCAGAATCTTTCTGATTACAGAAAATTACAATTAATAAAAACTGCGGTTGCCAACCAGCTCGCCAAGCGTGACATTTATGGCAATATACCCCCCATTAATAAAGTAACAAAGAGACGGCTCCCAGTCTCCGACGGCCCCGCTATTTCTGGCTACGGTGGCGACCATGGTAAAGGCGGGGCAGTGGGTGCTAAGAATCTCCGGTGGAGGTTCCCTAAGACGATTCGACCTGGCAACATTATAACGCACGCATCCTGAGGACTGACGAGAAGATCCTGTAGCTGGAAGAAGAGATAGACAAGTTGCGCTTGAATATAATAGGATTATCCGAGGTACGAAGAGAGGAGGAGGACATAGTAATCCTCTAATCTGGCAACTTATTATATCACCTGGAGGGCGACCATCTATCCAAAGAAGGTGTTTGATTTATCATCCACGAGTCTCTCGTTAATAACGTTGTAAAGATTGGGATTCTTTCGACGTGGGTGTCGTACCTTATATACAGAATCACCAGACGGTATTCGCTGAAGGTCATACAGTTTTACGCACCAACCTCGGCACATCACGATGAGGAAGTGGAGGAAATGTATGAGAATTTATCTAGAGCCATGCATTCCTCTAAAACCCACTATACGGTGTTAATGGGAGACTTCAACACAAAGATAGGCCCAAGAGAGAACGGTGAGCTGAAGGTAGGGAAATTTGGAATAGGGTAACGGCACCCAAGGGGTCAGCAGCTGGCCGACTTCATGGAGAAAGAGGGACTCTTTATGATGAACTCTTTATTCCAGAAGCGGCCCCACAGGAAGTGGACTTGGTTGAACACCGACGGTTCGACAAAAAATTAGATTGACTTCATTATGACGACCAGATGACAACAGTGCAGTCATGATTCAATGATTGCGAGGGTGAAAACTGGTAGCGATCACCGAAGGTTAGGTTAGAGGCACACTGAACCAAAACGTTACGTTGGAGAGGTCTCGTCTAATGAAGTCAACGATCCGTCCCCCTCGTGCTCTAATCCAAAGTCATAAAACATTTCAGCTCGAGCTACAAAATCGTTCGTATTGAAGAAGCGTTCGAGCGGAACCAGGGCTCCAAAGCTTATGCCAGAGATCTGTCTGCCAGAAAGAGCCAACTGTCGAAGCTGAAGACCGATTGTGGCAGCTTCGTTTCCGGGACACCTGAGATTTTGAGTGAGATTGAGAGGTTCTATGGGCAGCTTTACACATCATCGTTAGAGCCATACGCAAGTGTGAGTAACGATCCAAGAGCAAGTCTTATCCGACACTATTCCGATGATATTTCGGACGTCAGTCTAAACGAGATAAGAATGGCTCTCCAGCACCTTAAAAACAGCAAGGCCCCAGGCGAGGATGGAATTACAGCGGAGCTTCTGAAAGCGGGTGGAAAACCGGTACTTGAAGTCCTTTAGAAGCTCTTTATTTCCGTCCTTCATGGTGGCACTACACCGGAGGCGTGGAGCAGAAATGCAGTGGTCTTGTTCTTCAAGAAAGGCAACAACGCTCTGTGCTGCAGTCCCTTCAGTGGTGTCAAGTTGACTGTCCGTATATCGAAGTGCTGAAATGTTTGTACACAAGGGCTACGATGGCTATCCGAGTACAGAACCAGAGTACAAAACCTATCCAACTGCAGATAGGTGTAAGACAGGGTGATGTTATATCCCTGAAACTCTTCACCGCTGCATTAGAAGACGTTTTCAAGCTACTGGACTGGAAAGGATACGGTATTAACGTCAATGGCGAGTACATCACTCACTTTCTATTACCGACGATATAGTCCTTATGGCAGAATCACTGCAGCACCTAAGCACTATGCTCAATGACCTCAATAGTGTCTCCCAACAGATAGGTCGTAAGATGAACATGGACAAAACAAAAGTCATGTGTAACATCCAAGTCTCACCTATGCCGGTAGTTGTTGGGAGCACTAAGCTCGAAGTTGTTGACGAGTATGTTTACCTGGGACAAATAGTCCGGCTAGGTAAGTCCAACTTCCACCGAGAGGTCAATCGACGGATTCAACTCGGTTGGGCTGCGTTCGCGAGATTACGACACATCTTCTCGTCAATCATACCTCAAAACCTCAAAACGAGATTGTACAACCAGTGCGTTTTGCCAGTGATGACCTATGGATCTGAAACGTAGTACTTCACTGCTGACCGTATGAGGAAGCTCAAGGTCGCTCAGCGAACTATGGAGAGGGCTATGCTCGGGGTTTATCTGCGTGATAGACTTAAAAACGAGGATATTCGCAGTAGAACCAGAGTCAACAATATAGCCCAACGGATTAGTAAGCTGAAGTGGCAAATAAATAACAAATATAGTTAAATAAAACAAAAAAAAATACAAAATAACAAGAATAATGATTATATAAATTTACAACAAAAATGTGACAGTAATTTCAAGAGCTTTTTTGCTTAGGCATCGCATCATTTAGTTAGTTTTGAAGCCTGACCCGCCGGCCAATTTTATCAAATATTTTAAAATTAATATAAAAGTCACGTATTTACAAAACGTAGTATTATTTAATTAGTATGACGCTTGTAATAAAATATATTTATTTTATATTTAGGACACCTTTGTTTCGAATATTTTAACGAATTCCACGACCACTCTTTTCATTTACATAAAACAGAATTGATAATTTAATGTAGATATATAGATTTAGGTAGCGAGTACGAGATCGTCCGCGCGGCTGGCAGTCGGGTAATAAACGTCTTTTCAAACGCACGGTGTCTCATTTAAACATTACAGTGGCTAACGAGTTTGGGATAGCGTTAAAAATTTTATACGTTTTCGCCGGAAAAAAAAAACAATAGAATGTCGGTAGGAAAAGTAAGTTAATTTGATTTAAGAAGTGGAGCATGGTTGTCGTATGTGGATAGACTAGAAATGTATTTCTTAGTAAATCAAATAAAAACTGATTTAAAATTACCGACACTAATCGCGGTAGTCGGCGATGAAGCATACGAATTGTTGGCAAACCTGGCAAGTCCAAAAAAAACATCCTAAATAAATGTAGCGATTTACGTCGCGGAGTTGTAAGCTGGCTCGGTATTGTAAGTTTATTTATTGCCTCATACTAAATGAAAATTTACGTGATTAATTTGTTCAAAGCGATATCATCAGGCAACGGTTGTTTGCGGAGGATGATAAGCTGCCGTACACCAGCGCAGTCAAAATTGCAACATCTCTCGAAGCAGCGGAGCGGGACGCGGCTGCAGTCGAAGGTGCTACTACGACGGGGAATAATACCAGGGTCCAGGAATCGATGTCGGTGCATGCGCTCACACATGGCGGCGCGGGCAGCGCGGGGAGCGGGTGCGGCGTGGGGGCGGCGCGGGAGTGCGGAGCGCGGGAGCATCGGCGCGAGGCCGCGTAGGCGAGGCGCGAGAGATGGCGCACACACAAAATGGCGGCAGCACGAATGCTTCTGGTGACGCTGGGGGTCGTCAGTTCAATTGCGGAGGCTACGGAGTGACGTTGCGGGATCCATTATTATCAAAAGTGTTAAGTTATATTCGCTACGGCTGGCTATCACACTGCCAAATTACGAATCTTCAACATTATTGGAATAGACACAAAGAATTATACGAGAAGCTGGGTTGTATAATGTGGGGTCATAGATTAGCAGTACCGGAAAATTGCAGGGACAAAATCGTGGCGATGATTCATGAACCTCATATGGGAATAGTGAAATCCAACGCGTTGGCTCGAAGCTATGTATGGTGGGCCGGTATGGATGAGGCGGTGGAGCGAGCGTGCCGCGAGTGTATAACGTGCGCGGCGCAAGCAGATGCACCGGCGCGGAACACGCCGCGAATGTGGACCTGGCCCGCACGGCCTTGGAGCCGGCTCCATTTGGATTTCATGGGTCCCATCGCGGGAATGTCAAAGTGGATTGAGGTTTATAAAATGACGAGTATTACTGCCAACTGTTTAATTGACCGCTTAAATGAATTATTTTGTAGATTCGGCTTACCTCGACAAATAGTAACGGACAATGGAGCACAGTTCACCTCAAAGGAGTTCGAACATTTTAACAAGCACAGCGGTATAGAGCATGTTTTTATGGCACCCTATCACCCTTCCTTGAATGATCTTGCTGAAAACGCGGTAAGGACATTAAAACGGGTGACAAAAAGGCGTTGTAAGAGAATCAAAATATAGATAGGGCGTTGTGGGCATTTTCAATTTATTATAGAAATATCTAACTCTCAACAACGGGTAAGTCCCCAGCAATGCTTAGGCGTAGGTGAATCCGTACACGATTGGCTGTCATCAAACCGGATAGAGAAAGTCAAGTGCATCAAGCTCAGCGTCGCCAGCAAGTCGCGGCCGCAGGAGTGAGTAGGAGCTTTGGCAAAGAGGAAGAAGTATGGTATAGGCAATACTTAAAGGGGGAAAAATGGATTCCGGGTCGCATTGTGGAAGTTCTAGGCTCTAGTAATTTTAAAGTGAAAGATGGGGAAATTATACATAGGCATATCGATCAGCTGCGTAAACGACAAAGTAACAGTAGACTGTCTCTCGCTTCTACTACGTCTAATTCCGATCAACAGTCAACCAGAGATTCTCAAGAGGTTAATTTGCCTGTAGATAGTGGTAGTCCCGCCCACAAGTCGGAGGGGTCAACGGAAGTGACTAGCTCGTCCCCCATAGAGGTAGATTAGTCTAAGCTAGAGGGAGCTGTTCTGATTGTTAGAGGTATAATATATTGTTTATTTTAGAGGTAAGGAATAGTTTTAGATAAAAATAGTTTAAGTACAATATTATATTCAAGTTTGGTTAAAATAAAGGAAAAAAATACAGTTATATGTATTAGTTTTAAGTATTATTGTTATGGTTGGTTTAGGATAAAAATATTGTATGTTGTTATAGTTATTGGTAAGAATTTAGTGTAGAGGAGTGTAATGTAGGTATATAGATTTAGGTGCCGAGTACGAGGTCGTCCGCGCGGCTGGCAGTCGGGTAATAAACGTCTTAGCAAACGCACGGTGTCTCATTTAAACATTACAATGAATATGATTATTAGAATTATTATATTTTTAATGTTTGAGTATTGTTTGATTTTAAAAGAAATATGTAGTTATGTTGAACGTATTACTTTCTTTTTTTCACTTATGAATCCTGAAACAGTTGGCAAACTTTTACAATTTCTTCCTTTTGTCGAAGTGGGCGGGTTTTCCAATGCAGGTTTATGCCAGCACGATAGCGTTAGCACGTAGCACTTATAATTAACTTCTTTTTTCTAAATTCAAAGCGTTAAAATTATAAAATTTGCTTAATTAGCAAAAGTATCATGTCGACACGATGCGTATTAGCAAATGTGTCCTATTCATATTGTATGGATCTGGCGTTGAACATCTGCTATGTTACAAGCGTTGCGAAATTAGAATATTTTGGGACGAAATGAAGTGATAGATTCTCTTCTTTTAATTTATATGCATACTATTTGGTGCTACCTTAAAAAGGCTTATATCCGGCAGTGGAATTTGTTATTATACTCGCTCTCTTTATCCTTCAAACCGTAACACAGCAGTACAAGCACTGTTATTTGGCAAAAGTTTACGTGATAGAGCCACGCTAGAGTTATATTATGGTAGTAGCACGAATGGGTCGGCTCGACCAGGGTAATACAACACTCTCACAGAATACCAGCGTAAAATAGCAGCTTAATGCTGTTGTGTTTCATATGGTGAGTGTAGAAAATCGGAGACCCTTTTACTGGAAACGAGGTATGCCATCTAAGGCATAAGAGGCGACAACGCATCTGCATTTTGATTCTCAATTGAGGATAAATGTAAATGTCTATGGGCCACAGCATCCACTTACCATCAGGTGGTCTGTGTGCTCGTTTGTCACCCAATTCTAAAAAAAAAAAAACCCAATACGCAGACGGACTTCCAAGCAGTAAAGGATTCCTTCTATTTGTTTATATCTCCAATTTATATTCCAATCAATGACTCACTATAACTCAGACACTTTCGATCAATAGCTTATGGCTATTGTAGAGCGAAGTGCCACTAAATGTTTATAGAGTTATTTTAAATCAAACATGAATAGCATCTCACTTAATTCTATAAATTTGCCCAATGTTTTGCTTTGTTATTGTATGTTATTAAGTTGTATATTTTCCAATTTGGTATTAGCTAGTAATTAAAGTATTGTATCGTATGTTTAAAAATTTATTAATAGCAGTAATAAATAATTGGGCTTTAACGTTTTTAAGTAGTAGCCTAATTAATTTCATGGAATTTCATTAAAAGATATAGTCCGTAAATATCTTAGAAGTTCGACATATTAAACAGATTTTGCAAAATGAAAGTAGCTAGTTTTATATATATATATATATGTACTTGTAATCTGAACGTCTTATATTATTGATGGTTAGCAGCAATGAAAGATAATTTTAATTGATTTTGGCTTATGTTCAATTTATATAAAGTTTCAATACCACATAATACAAGTTTATATTAAGTTGAAATACATACTTAATATGTAATTTATGTTTTATTATGAATCAGCATCAAGTACCCGAGCACAGTAATGTAAGAAGTAATAAATTTATACCTTCTATCGCATCAAATCTTATATGCTTTGGCCGGCGTTTTATTATAACCTTAAAATATATCATGTGATACTATTGCGACAAATACGATTATAACGAAAACTAGCACTTACAAAACCATCAAATCATTCATGCTAAGTAAAGGAACAGACAAACCTATATATACCAACTTATATATGACCCATGCTATTTAATATTTACACTACTTGTGAGGCAGGCAAATAAAAGAAGCAAATAGACAATATGACTACGTATTCGACAACAGAGCTACGATTGCTACGACGTAGCGCCTTTAACGTTTATAAAGCATGAATTTTTAATTTTATTTATTCCTTATTATTTATATCCAATTATTTGTATTTGTGATAGTGTTATTGGCCGATGTTTACGTAATACACAAATTAACAGTTTGTTTGCCTGAAAGTGAATAAAGAAAATTATTTAACTAAATTTTGCTTGAAGTACAACTTTGTGCTATTCACATTTATTTTAAAAACATTCACTAGGATTCACGTAGCGTAAGATTATAAAGCTTTAGTATTTTAACGAATCAGTTTCTGATAAAGTCGCAGCAAGATATATTGACGAGAACATATAAATTCATATTTTTTTTAAAACCGCGTTTGAGATATTTTTTTATAGAATAAGGATCATAAAGGAGCACACAGTCTACCTGATGGTAATTGTATGCTGTGGCCCTGACATCTACATCTATTCTCGATAAAAAAAATGCAGATCCGTTGTCATCTCTGAGGACTAAGATGTAATGCCTAGTTTCCAGTGAAAAAGGTCTCCGGTTATATTACCGAACCTAACAAGATAACCGATTTAATCCGTCTTTTATGGAATCACTCAACACGTGGTTTGACTCGAAATTAATATTGTTCAAACTGAGTTCAAACGAGAGCGGGCTTCGGGTCCTACCCTCTATTTATCTACTTTTATTTTCTACTCGCTAGCTCCGTCATACTTAATTACAGCTCAGTAGCACTTTGTTTAGGTAGTGGAGCTGCGGGGCTGGTTCATATCCCTCACGGAACAAATATTTTTTGACCTACCAATAGTTTTTCCGAGTCAGGATTATTGTCCAAGTGCAATTTTATGTATAATGCCTTCAAAAAGCAAGAGTAAACCCTAGTGTGGGCTTAACTCAAAAGAAATAGATATCTTCAGCACAATTTACAGCTTCCGAAAATATTGAACATTTGTTTCCAGGTTAAAAATCGACCAGAAAATCATTAAGATTATTTGTTTTATGCTCATAAAATTAAAGACAACTACCTATGTTAAATCATTTACACAAGTTAGTTACCCACATATCGCACAACTTTCGTATTTGTGCCGTATTTACTCAAAGACCTTTCCGCGGGCCGCGGTCAACCGCCAGCAAATACCCGGGTTCCGGACCCGTACTGTGGTTGCTTTATTCCGCAACCTTTCTGGCTTTTAGCGTGTGTAAGATGTATGAATGTTTACTTCAAATTATTCATCGCAAGCATTGGTAAGTTACTGGAATGTCTAATTTGTGATATTTTTAAGTCATACAAATTAATTTATACCTTAAATAAATAGAAAAGAACTGTTAAATAGTGAAATAATGAAAGGAAAGGAATCAAGGTAGGTATCAATTATTTATTTGATTTGTCATTATAGCTCATCACAAGTCCACTGCTGAATATAGAAATCCCCCAAGAATTGCTTCAGCAGAGTCCTGAGCTGTTTCTGTCCATTTACTTCCTGTACGACTTCCTAGGTCGTCACTACATCTAGTGATGGACCATCCGACTTAGCTTAAGGTTAAGAAACTGTCGCTCGAAAAACTTTCTCTCTTGCCCATCGGTTGTTGGTTCTTCGAGCTGTATGGCTAGCCTATTGCTACTTTAGCTTACTAATCCAATGGGCTTTGTCGGTTACTCTGAATATGAACATTTTATTTGACGTGCCTTCATCGTCATAAGATTGTGGTAGTCCTAGTCCCAGAATACCGAAAATTGGCCTCTCCCAAGGCAACGCTACTAAGCACGCTTCCGATATGGATGTGTAAAGCCGAATGCTTTAAATTTTAAGTATACATTTAAAAATATTTTGTAAGGTTTATTCCAGATTGCATGCATCAGGAATAAACCTTACAAACCAATAATAAAACTTATTACAATATTTCCGACCAGGATTCGGAAATGTGGATTCCGAAATGGAACCGAACCGAACTTTGAAGTTATTCTATAAATCGCGTAATATTTGACAATGGGACATCTGTGGATGTAAAATGCTACCATAATAAACAAGCTGAATGCCTAATTTGTATAAATTAAAAAAAAACTTATGAAAAACCTAGAAAGTTCACAGTAGCATATCCTTGACAATAATTGATCTTTATAATTAATATTGAATATTAATTATATACATTTTATATAAAATGGTTTAAAATAAATTCTCTTATTTCAATAAAAAAAAACTCAACATTGGTAATCATTGAAATGCTTTCAGTGTTATCTTAAGTAATAACCGCTATCAAGAAACCAAATAAAAAAAAACTGTAATCAAAGTCTCCAAATTCAAGCACGAAGCCGTCCGAGTCCTCAGTACCCGCCGAGCGGTCGTACGAGACGCACGCGAGATGCCGTGATGAAAATGCGGACGCTACTAATACTATACTTCGCGTATTTAGTGCAATGTGATTATAAAAGTGATGTGAAACATTTAAGGCATGCGAGGACTCTGATAAGGCATGGGCGATCTCGCGTTCATTTCACGCGGCAACACAACCGTGCTCGCGACTTGATCGCGCAGATCGAGGCGGAAACTAGCAGTGAACTTGGTAAAGTTTTTCCTTCCCCGCTTTAAGCTAATGAGATTATGGAATTAAATATTATATTAGCTTTTTATGAGACAAAAACAAAAAGAAACAAATTTTTTATGTAACAGCAAAATAATTATTATTTTTCAGCGCTTTAAAAACATGAATTATTAATTAAAAATTTTTTTTTTTAAAACGCATATCTTCGTAAATAATATTATATAAACTGTTTATTCGTTACGTAAGTTAATTTAACATGTGACTTAGTCGGAAAAACTTGAATTCATTAGAAACTCTATTTAGTATTAAAAAGATTTCAACGCGTTAGCTGAATGTAGTTTGATTTGTCTACTTAAGCAGAAATTACAAAACATAGTCATCAATAATAAGATCCTGAAAATTAAAAATGTATTTGGATGATTTTTCATGCCGCTAAGTAATATGTCATGTAAATGGAATGTAAGAAAATCCACTACCCCACATGATACCGTACGTGTAGTAAGAAGCGACAGAAGAAAACAGAAGCATGAGATGGACTACAGCATATTCAATCAGTCACAAAAAAAAACTGCGGTTACCAATCCGCCTGCCAAGCGTGGCAACTGTTAACTATAAGTCAGTCAATGTGTATGTTCAGCAGTGGTCTTTTGATTGGCTCTAATGAAATAATTAATAAATGAATTAATTATCTACAAGAAATTAAAGTTTAACATCACTTTTTCGTGTATGAAAGGAAAACTGACAGTCAAAAACATTTCTATCTTAAATTTGAAGTAGTTTTAGATGATGTAATTAAACGTACATAAATCAAGAACAATTTCCTTGCTAACATGAAACTAAAATTTTGTGACAAAACGCACAATTAATTTATTTCCTAAAATTTCAGAGAAATGATTGATTGTGTGTTTACCCCATAAGAAGATAGTGATAACTTTCCATATAGATTCAGTTAATACGCATTGGAAAATCTATTATTAAAGATTTTTTACATTAAGATTGATGTTATACGTCAAATATTATTTTAGTCAAATCTGGTATGAAAAATTGAAAAATGTACATTAAGTTTGTCTATCTTTTTTCATCAGATGTTAATTACTGGCCCAATGAGTAAGCAAATCATCTTTACAATGAGAGAGCTATTGTAGAGATGTTTTGCCCAATGATAATATATTCTTATTCTCACAATACATTAAACTACAATGTGTCTGATATTATAAATAATAATCAAGTAAGTCTTGAAGTCTAAAAGCTTCCGATACCTTCATACCTTAAACACACTGCTGTCTAGTACTGAAAGCATTGATTTTATTATTTTAAGAATATTTATTTGAAAGAAAAATTCACTCAACTTCATTAACAAACTACATTTATAATCTTAGACTAAAAAGCTAAAGCTTTATAGTCTAACATTATATAATGTAGGGGCACAAAAAGTAGAAAAAGTAGGCAGCGCAATAATATTATATATTTATATAATAATACATAAGTCAATTTAGAAATAAATACAATATTTTAAACATATAAATAAGATTGAAGTGTCTGTCTGTAATTTCGAATTAACTGCCTTTTAATAAGCTAAGGGGATTATTTGCATTCCACTAAGACGGAAATATACCATTTAAAAAAATTGTCTGTTTTATTTAATATATATGTATATATATTGATAAAAAAGTTAATCTCTACTTAGAGTTCGGAGTTTTTTAGAGTTTTAGCGCCTTTCTTGTTATTTTCTTAAAAGCTTGTAACCTACTGCTGGATATGGGTATTTTTAAGAAAGTGAGAACGGACATTTATTTATTTATTATTTATTGCATTCTTAAAAATAAAATAATACAAAGGGCGGATTTAATGCCTTGAGGCAATCTCTACCAGTCAACCCGTGGAGTGGTGAGAATTTGACGTAGGTGTGGCAATATAGAATAAAATAACACTACACAAAATGACATACATTTTACTAATAAATAAACTATACATATATGACCTATACATACATATATACAAATATATACATACAAATATACATATTAAAATACATGTATAATTAGTACATACAAATAACTATGAATATATGCGTCTGTTTAGCAATACATATTAAATGGATGAATCATGTAAAATGCGTTGTCTTCAATAGATGATTACAGTCCAATTTTTTAAAAGCGTACTTATTGGGCGCTTTTCTGATTTCATCGGGCAAGGAGTTCCAAAGGCGTGTAGCCTGAACAGTGAAGGAGTTACCATAGACTCAGTGAAGTGAACAGGAATACAGATTTTGTTGTTAGAAGAAGAACGTAGGACCCTATCAAGAGATGAGGAGAGATAGTTAAATTTACTCTTAAGATAAGAAGGCGAAGATGGGTCATTTAAAATGGGAAAAAGAACAAGCAATATTCTGGAATTGCGCCTCTGATGGACTGTAAGCCAATTTAGCTTAAATCTTTATTGCGAAATATGGTCATACTTACGAAGCCCGAAAATAAATCTTATACAGTTATTAAGATCGCGTTCCAGCTTGTTCAGAAGATCTTGGGACAGATCTGGGTAACACACATCTGCATAATCAATTATGGATAAAATGAGCGATTGGACAAGCATGATCTTAGATTTTGTGGGAATAAAATGTTTTAAACGATACAGAGAGCATAACGTGGCAATGACTTTACGACTCACTTCTGAAACCGATGTCGATGTGTGGGCCAAGATTTTTAACAGAATTACTGAACGGAATTATAATACTATCATAATAAATAGGAGGTAAATCTGCAAGATTAATCTTAGCCAGCATCCTTGAGCTACCCACCAGTATAGCTTGGACATGTGTAAATTCAAAATTTTGCTTATCGCCTTCTTTAATTTAGCCTTCGTACTTTTGCTTATAGGTTTTTGAATAGATATAATACTATTTATTATTGATCGATAGCGATTAGTTCTTAAGCCATTACGGATCCTGTTGAAAATGAAGTTTAACAACTTCCCTGTCCGAGAAATAGACACTATAGTTAAACAATTGAAATGTTCATATATGACTCATGGGACAGGGAAATGGTTAAATTGAAAATTATTCTTTGAACTTCCATTCACACCATCTGGATGCTTGACAGTCCACTAATGTGCGATTTACTAGAAGTGTTCTTTCTCGCACGACTTCTTTGTGGAATCATTTAACATCGGCAATTTTCCAAACCGATACGACTTAGGGACCTTCAAGAAACGAGCTTACTCATTACCGGCAACGCACCTGCAATTCCTCTGGTGTGAGCCGCATGCTCGTTTGACCACTCTTTTATAAAAAAAGGTAGTCGGTTGCTAGCTGAGCTTAATGCACTTGACTGTGACGTGTCCGGGTCTTCAATCTCACGAGAAACAAGTCGCTTGTTTGTTTAGCAACAAATATTTTACGGATTAGACGTTTGTCAATGTCCAAGTTATCCATGTATAATTCCTACCCAGATAGACTCCTAGGCAGAAAAACCATCTTACCTCCTAATGAACAGTAAACATTTGGTAAACAGAATACTATTTCTATTCATAGTTTATAAAACTTTATATTATTAAAACGCGTTTTTCCATTAAGACGAGGATTTTCTTCCTTCTCTGCTGCATGCATATTTGTTCAGCACGAAGTAAGTGTACGACATTCATTGGACATAAAGTTACTTTATTTATATCTTTTTTTGTTTATTTTTATTTAATAAAGTAACCAATGAAACATGTAATTCAATAACGTGCGTTTCATATTCTCGAAATATATTATATGGTTATCGCATAAATAACTCGAACTCGAACGTCAAAGTTTTTCCGTCAAATAAATTACAGTGTTACTTATTAATTTAAAGTATTTAAAAAACTATTCGATTAAGAATTTAATTCACTCTTTCATGTATGTGCACATTTTTTCCCGAGCATATACTATTTCAAGAACTATCAACTCTCGCACGTCTATATCGTTTCTGAAATACGGCATTTCTTCTGTCCATTTATGATATTGTATTTATGGTAGCGCCGAGCACGTAAGACAGTGTAAAAACGCATAGCCCGACGCTCCAACTTCATATTAAGTTAACGTTTAGCCAGGTTTCGTAAATATAACTTTACTTCTGTCTACTATAGCCTTTGTATCACATCACAAATTATAACGTCTATTTAATGATGACGATGGGTCTTATCGTATACCGTATATCGTAATTTCCATCTAAAATGCTTAAAGATTTTCCCTAATATTTTAGATCATAAAGTATAAAAATTCATTAGATCCATACGTGGTAGAGCCATGCTACAGCTATATTGTGGTTATAGCACGAATGAGTCGGCTCGACCGGGGAAGGACCACGCTCTCACAGAATACCAGCGTAAAATAGTAGCTTAATGCTGCTGTATTTTGTATAGTGAGTTCTACACTCAACTAGTGACCCTTTTTACTAGAAATGAGGCATTCCATCTTAGTCCTCATGGGCGACAACGCTGCGTTTTGATTTTTAATCAAGAATAGATGTAGATGTCTATGGACCACAGCATCTATTTACCTTCATATATACCTATGCATCAGGTGGACTGTGTGCTCGCTTGTTACCTTTATTCTATAAAAAAAAAATCTTCTCTAATAACCCTCCTCCATCATAAAACCCGTAGTTGAATAATTCCGTTTATCGAAATGTATTCATTAATTTAACGAGAGTTAGCAAGTAAGCCCTTCTGTAATAGCAATAAAGATGGTTTTCGAAGGCATCGTCATCAGAATCTTCCATTTTAGTTACGATTGCTTTTTTCCTATTTCTTTCAAAGTCAGAGTCATAATCAAAACTGTTTTAAGAACTACTCTTGCTCTGCTCTGGTCTTATGAACTTCAAAATATACCGGTTCGCAACTAAACCTTCTCAGAGAAAAACCGACAAGCAATGGGTCTTTCAGTTTTTTTTTTTAAATTTTGATATTACAATTTCTTTTACGATTTATAATAAATATGTAATGTCAGATGTATATTTTACATGGCAATCTTAACAATACAGTTGCCAAGAACTTGCAAAAACAGAGTAAGAGTTATTTTCACACAAACATTTTAAATAATAATCATAAATTATTTAAATATTTTTTTTTTAATTTTTCCTTTGATGTTAGGTGAAACCATTTTGTGATTGAACCAAGTACGATAGCTCATTCATAAGAAAGAACATTCGTTTGAAGTCGTTTCGTAGACGTAGACGTACAAAGAATTCAAAAGCTTGACTGTAATTCCATTTTAAAAATAAACGTAATAAAATATCGTTTTATTATGTTCATTTTTAGACATGCACATTTCACATACACACATAAATTCCCACAGCTGTTACTGAGAGGCGTAGACAGAGACTACGGACTTCCATTTGGCACTATTCAAACATTCATCTCTCTCTTTCTCTCGTCTCTTTCACGTTTATAATATTGTTACTTTTAATTGGGCCCATTACAATAGGTTATTTGGCATCATGTAAAAAAAAAGACATACATATTTTATACAGGTTTTGTAAAGAAAAAAACGAAAAAATGTTGATTGCTATCCATAAAAGTGCATTATAAATTTTATAATCCATTTTCATGAATATTTTTTTAATCTGTGACTCAAATCTCCAAAACGCTATCCGCCATATTATATTCCGTCGTGACATCACTTTTATAGTAAATAAGCTAATGTGCTGTGTGTTATTTCGAAATTTTTCGAGTTATCATCACGATTGTTGACTTTTATTCCGTAATAGCTGTTCCCCGCGACTTCGCCCGCGTGTAATTTAGGGTTTTAATTTTTTGTCCGTGTACTGGCGGGTAAGAATACCCACTACCCCATATCTTCCCGTGGGTGTCGTAAGAGGCGACAAAGGAAACTGATACAGAAGATGGGAGCAGCATCTTCTGATAAAAGCCAAAAACAATAAAAACTGCGGTTGCCAACCCGCTCGCCAAGCGTGGCAACTATGGCAATATACCCCCATGAGCGACGACACAAATAAACGGCCCCAGTCCCGGCGGCCCCGCTATTCCTGGCTACGGTGGCGACCATGGTAACGGCGGGGCAGGGGTGCTAAGAATCTCCGGTGGAGGTCGGTTGCCACCACATACGACGACTCGACCTTGCAACGTAGAACACACGTACCCTGAGGACTGACGAGAAGATCCTGGAGCTGGAAGAAGAGATAGATAAGTTACGCTGGAATATAATAGGACTATCCGAGGTCCGAAGAGAGGGGGAGGACACGGTAATCCTCGAATCCGGCAACTTATTCTATCACCGGGAGGGCGACCATCTGTCCCAAGGAGGTGTCGGATTTATCGTCCACAAGTCTCTCGTTAACAACGTTGTAAAGATCGGGAGTGTGTCGACGAGGGTTGCGTACCTTATACTCAGAATCACCAAACGGTATTCGCTGAAGGTCATACAGGTTTACGCACCAACCTCGGCACACCCCAATGAGGAGGTGGAGGAAATGTATGAGGATATCTCTAGAGTCATGCATTTCTCCAAAACCCACTATACGGTGTTAATGGGATACTTCAACGCAAAACTAGGCACAAGAGAGCGGTGAGCTGAAAGTAGGGAAATTCAGAATAGGGCAACGGAACCCAAGGGCCAGCAGCTGGCCGACTTTATGGAGAAAGAGGACTCTTTATGATGAACTCTTTCTTCCAAAAGCGGCCCCACAGAAAGTGGACCTGGTCGAGCCCCGACGGTTCGACAAAAATGAGATTGACTTCATTATGACGACCAGACGATAACTGTTCAGTGATGTCTCAGTGGTGAAAACTGGCAGCGAACACCAAATGGTGAGAGGCACACTGAACCTAAACGTTAAGTTGGAGAGGTCACGTCTAATGAAGTCAACGCTCCGTCCCCCTCGTGCTCTAATCCAAAGTCCCGAAAACTTTCAGCTCGAGTTACAAAACCGTTTTCAGTGCCTAGAAGTTTGCAATGAAGTGGACGATATGAATGACAAGCTTGTGGAAACTGTCCATGCGGTCGGAGCTAAGTTCTGTAAGACCCGTCGCAGAAGAACACAAAACTCTCCGATCACACTCTTAATGTCATGGTTGTTAGACGGGAGATGAAGCTGCAGTCTTCAGCAGATTTGATAGCATACAGGCAACTGAACAGACAGATCTCCAAATGCATGCAGCGGGACTTGCGCAACTTCAATACAGCTCGTATTGAAGAAGCAATCGAGCGGAACCAGGGCTCCAAAGTCTTTGCCAGAGATCTGTCTGCCAGAAAGAGCCAACTGTCGAAGCTGAAGACCGAATGTGGCAGCATCGTTTCCAGGACACCTGAGATTTTGAGTGAGATTGAGAGGTTCTATGGGCAGCTGTACACGTCATCGTTGGAGGCACACGTAAGTGTGAGTAACGATCCAATAGCAAGTCTTATCCAACACTATTCCGATGATATCCCGGACGTCAGTCTGAGCGGGATCAGAATGGCTCTCCAGCACCTTAAAACGCCAAGGCCCCAGGCGAGGATGAAATTACAGCGGAGCTTCTGAAAGCGGGTGTATAAACCGGTACTTGAGTCCTTCAGAAGCTCTTTAATTCCGTCCTCCATGATGGCATTACACCGGAGGAGCAGAAGTGCGGTGGTCTTGTTCTTCAAGAAAGGCGACAACGCTCTTGAAGAACTACAGACCGATTTCCTTCTAAGCCGCGTCTACGCGCTGTTTTCGAGAGTCATTACGAATCGTCTCGCATGCAGACTCGGCGACTTCCAGCCTCCTGAACAAGCCGGTTTCGAAAAGCTTTAGCACCATAGACCACATACATACCCTTCGGCAAATTGTACAGAAAACCGACGAGTACAGTCTGCCACTTTGCCTTGCGTATGTGGACTATGTGAAAGCCTTTGATTCCGTCGAAATTTGGGCGGTGCTGCAGTCTCTTCAGCGGTGCAAGTGGACTGTCGGTATATCGATGTGCTGAAGTGTTTGTACAGTAGAGCTATGATGGCTATCCGAGTACAGAACCAGAGTACGAAACCTATCCAACTGCAGAGAGGTGTAAGACAGGGTGACGTAATATCCCGAAACTCTTCACCGCTGCATTGGAAGACGTTTTCAAGCTACTGGACTGGAAAGGATACGGTATTAACATCAATGGCGAGTACATCACTCACCTTCGATTTGCCGACGATATAGTCCTTATGGCAGAATCGCTGGAGGACCTAAGCACTATGCTCAATGACTAATAGTGTCTCCCAACGGATGACCTATCCGTTGGGAGACACTATTGAAGATGAACATGGACAAAACAAAAATCATGTTTAATGTCCATGTAACACCTATGCCGGTAGTTGTTGGGAGCACTAAGCTCGAAGTTGTTTACGAATATGTTTACCTGGGACAAATAGTCCGACTAGGTAAGTCCAACTTCGACCGAGAGGTCAATCGACGGATTCAACTCGGCTGGGCAGCGTTCGGGAGATTACGACCCATCTTCTCGTCAGGCATACCTCAAAACCTCAAAACTAAGTTGTACAACCAGTGCGTGTTGCCAGTGATGACATACGGAACTGAGACGTGGTCCTTCACTGCTGGCCGTATGAGGAAGCTCAAGGTCGCTCAGCGAGCTGTGGAGAGGGCTCGGGGTTTCTCTGCGTGATAAACTTAGAAATGAGGATATCCGCAGTAGAACCAGCGTGACCGACATAGCCCAAAGGATTAGTAAGCTGAAGTGGCAATGGGCCGGCCATATAGCTCGAAGAACCGACAACCGATGGGAAGAAAGGTTCTCGAGTGGCAGCCTGTACCGGCAGGTGAAGTGTAGGGCGTCCCCCACTAGATGGAGTGACGACCTGGTAAGACATGCAGGTGGCTCAGGACCGTGTTTTGTGGCATTCCGTGGGGAGGCCTATGTTCAGCAGTGGACTTGTGAAGGGCTGTAATGATGATGATGATGCATTTTTTGCGCGGAACCATAATTATTTTTCTAAGTAGCCTAAGTTACTCCTTATAACATCAGCTATCTGTCAGTGAAAGTCCCCAAAATCCGTCCAGCCGTTTCGAAGATTAGTCGGAACAAATAGACAGACAGATAGAAAAAAAATTACAAATTGTGTTTTTTTTATAAGTACCGTATATACTTTCATATGCATTTAGTAAAAAGTTGTTATTTTGACATTACAAATAGACACTTCAATTTTATTTATTTGTATAGATTTTATTGAAGTAGCATCATGAAAGACAGATTCATAAAAGCAGAAACTACTAATCTACTAAGAATTGCATTCACATTGATGGTGGCAAATGCAATCCCGATTTTTGTACTGCTGAGTTGAGGAATGTTAAACATCAATGTAAGTACATGATACCGACTTTTGTTTATACAATAACACAATACCAGGTCAGAGTGTCTTTTGATGATACATGTTATATTTATCAATGATTACAATCATTAGCAATCATTAGTTATATCTAAGATAACCTAATCGATTACAAAATTTGACTTGCAATACCTATCACCTCATGTTTTGTTTTATATTAATGATAGTTAAATGTAAGTCATACTTACATCAAAGTGATCTTACAATGTTTTCGGGTCTCTTCTTGTCAGCTTTAACCAAGTATTACTCATATTTAAATCAGTTGGTACTTGAATACATAACTTACCCGGCGTTCTTATGCTCGTGTTTTTGTATTCAGGCACAACACCAATGATAAAGATGATAACTCATTATTAAACATCCAAAAATATCTTGTTACTTTACAAAATCGTTTTATTTACTAGGGCAGTGACGTCACGATCTTAACAGCATGGCGGCTAGCGTTTTCACGCGAAAATTTAAAACTATAAATTAAAATTAATTTTTTATGGCACTATTCCGTTTAAAAAAATTTATATAAAAATTATAGTGGTTCGTTATCACTCTAGGATTAATTTCAAACACTATTTGAAAATGGTTGTAATACCCTATATACCGTAATCGTCAATTCGGTCGATGAACTTCCTCTTAGTAAGTCCCTTGCCGACTCTACTTCTGCAGCATAAATTTGTTATGTACTGTTTCCGCGTTACAATAATAAACATTAACAAATTTATGTTTCAACAACAAAAACAAAATAAAATGCCGTTAGTTTAATACGTGGTAGGGCCATGCTTCAGCTATATTATGATATTAGCACGAAAGTCTCGAGATTAGATGTAGATGTCTATGGGCCACAGCATCCATATAACATCAGGTGGACAGTGTGCTCCTTTGTCACCGTTATATAAAAAAGGTCTATTTAAAAAAAATTGGCCGTCACGTGAGGCTCGGTAGATGTAAAACGCCGTAATTGATTGTAGAATTTATAATTAATGAAATCCAATAAAGAACTATGAATTACTACAAAAATATTTTAAGCACTGAACAATGTGTGTGTGATCGCATGGATATAAAATATTAGCGCCTATAGACATCTACATCAATCAATTCTTTCTTGCTTTGCCAAACTATTTGAAAGTCTTGTGTACCCAGCTTTTGCCAAGCACCTTGATCATTTTCTTACCAGCTCGCAGTATGGATTCAGAAGTGGATTGTCAGTTCAAACTAATTTGTGCAATTTTACTTCTGATCTTTTAAAAGAAGTAGATAGGGGCCAGGAGATCGACGTTATGTACACAGACTTTAGCAGCGCATTTGACAAGGTTGAGCACAAGCAACTCATTAACAAACTTTGTCTGTATGGTATTGGTCCCTCCTTGATTAGATGGTTTAGATCTTATCTGGAGAATAGATCCCAAATTGTTGTTGTCAATAGTTTCGAATCTAAAATGTATCGAGTTCAATCCGGGGTGCCTCAAGGTTAGCATCTGGGTCCTCTATTATTCTTGGCTTTTATTAACGACATCACCACAGAAATACCACACAAAAATTGTCGTTGCTCGTTATTTGATGATGATTTAAAGTTTATAAACCAGTAAAATCAGTAGAGTATATAAAGTTCATACAGAATGATCTAAATAGAATATCTCATTGGTGTGAAGTCAATAGTATGACTCTTAGTGCTAACAAATGCTTCCACGTAAAATATACCAGGAGAAAAAACCACTTGTCTCTAGTTACTCAATTGTTAATGTAGTTTTGCAAGAGTTACTGCTTTGCGGAGATTAAAGACTTGAAGTAACTATTGACAGGAAGCTAACCTTCAAATCTCATATAAACATTATTGTTAATAAAGCCGCGAAGTTCTTAGGATTTATTAAACGCAATACAAAGGGGTTTTCTTCTAGGACTAAAATTATTTTATATAATGCTTTTGTAAGAAGTCACCTTGAATTCGCTAGTGTCATATGGAGTCCATCTTTTAGTGTGCACTCCCAACGCGTTTAAAGTGTACAGCGTGCCTTCACTCGACATCTTGCCTTCCATGCCAGTGGTATCTCACATAGGCAGCCTTACTATCAGCGAATGGCTAAGTTTATGTAAATGTCTCTTCGAAATAAACGAGACATTCTAGATCTGTGTTTTCTACATAAAATTGTACACAATAAAGTAAAGTGCAGTGACCTTCTTGAACGCATTTTGTTAGCGGTTCCGCGTAAATATCCCCGTTGTCGCATCTTAAAAACATTTTATATTCCTTTCGCGAAAACTCATCTCGGGAATCATGCTCCTATTGTTCGTATATGTGGCGAATATAACGAAATGGCTAAAACTATACCTAGCATCAATATATTTCACGACTCTTATAAGACTTTCAAAGTTAAACTTACTAATCATTTATCGTCTAGTTCCTGTTCAAAATTATATTTTGAATAGAATCTATTTTATACTTAAATTAAAAATGTCCATAATTCTAAAGAGAGTACAATATCTACCATTTTCTTTCCTAATAATTTAACCTGATTTTTTTCCAATAGATTTTTTTTACCTATTTAGGCACATAATTTACTTAAATTATTTCTCATTTTATTGCATTGATTGGATGTTTTTCTACTCCAAATTAATCCTAAATTAAGTTACACGACTCAATCTGTGAATGTTATGTACACTTGTAATTGATATGCATATTAGAAAATATATTCGTGTGTGTGTTTTTGTGACAATGTCATATATATATATTGTAAGTGTACTTGTTAAATAAATAAATAAATAAATATATGTGTTATTTCGTGGTAGAGCCATGCTTATATTAGTAGTAAAGTTGTATAACGAATGGGTCGGCTCGACCGGGGAAGGACCACGCTCTCACAGAATACCAGCGTAAAATAGCAGCTTAACGCTGCTGTGTTTCGTTTGGTGAGTGTAGAGAACCGGAGACCCATTTTACTGGAAACGAGGCATTCCATCTTAGTCCTCACGGGTGACAATGCATCCGCATTTTGATTCTAAATCGAGGATAGATGTAAATGTCTATGGCCCACAGTAAACACTTACCATCAGGTGGACTGTGTGCTCGTTTGTCGCCCTTATGCTATAAAAAAATGTCCTTCCAAAAATATTTAAAATAAATACAAGTGTGTACAAGCGGTGAACGCTTCAAGTATACTATAGTCGAATAGAAAGGCACTAGCAGTACACACTCGCACAGAGAAGCAACGTAGTGTATAGTATACGCTCACGCACACAAAAGGGAGTCGAGAGCGGTGATGTAGATGGGGCATGACGTCATAAGAGAGCGACATGCCATTTGCCGTCACGGCATACAAGTCGGTTATACTGCCAAGGCGCGCTAATATGTGTAAACATCAAAAAGATTTATGTTTTATCATGTTCAAATCCTGATAATGTAACATACGCTAGATATACCTTACCATTTTTGAGCGCGTTTTGAACAAGGAAGACCGATTCAATGCGACGCGATAGCGATACGAAACGTCCTCGACCTCGCCTTACGACATTAAATGTAGAGTCGTTATTTACCGATGCCCATCAGAATATTCTTGTAAAAGACCACAATATGATCCTTCTATGATGTAAGGAGGATTTTGCTGGATAGACGGATTGAAGATCGCAGTGTCAGATGTCTTTCACCTATGAGGCTCCTTACTGTCGTCGGTCTGGGTATTTTACGTTCTATATAAACGAAATACCTTGGTGGTCTAGTGGTCAAAACGCGGTTGCTGATCATGAGGTACCGGCTTCGAATGCCGAGTTGGGACGAAATCAGTTATTCGGTTTTTCTGTCAAGAAATTCTCAGTAGCAGCCCGGAGTCAGGAAGTTGGCGGTGTTTCACTCCCGTGCCTCGGAAAGCATTGTCGAAAGCAAAATCGTGTCGGATTGCCGTCCTATCGGACTATGAGAGTGAGGGAATAGATGAGCATATACAATCCTGTCCTTCGCAGTTGGCTAGTATCTGTTGAAACTGGCCGCCGTGACTGAAATGCGGTCTGGAGAACATTATTATAAACGAAATGACATTACCGCCATCTATAGGAAGCTATAAGATTTTTCTGTCAATTTCCATAGCCGTCTCTTATTTATTTATTTATTTGCTTTTTAGTATGTAAGTTACATGACATACTATTAAATAGGGGGAGTCCCCCCAGTACCGAACACTTAAGGATTTTAGTAAAAAAAGAAATTATGTTTTATTTAAATAATTAAATTTTTTATTTAATCAATCATATAAGACATTATACTAAATCAATAAAGGCAAATATTATATATTTATAAACAACTCAAAATGGAATCAATTATTGGTTTACTTTTGGGCTTTATTGAAATTTGGCACCTAGTACCGGATAGGTATAAATTTGTACACTTAAGACCGAACAGAACCAGGCACATGTAGGTTTACAAAAATTTTAAGTCACACAATAATCTTACATTAATACAATAAACGCCCAGAGCCACATAATCACTATAAACATCCAAATAAATCAACAAAAAATAATTTTTTAACTACGGATAAGAAGTTATTGAATATTTTCTAACACTTAACGTTTGAACATAAAGTTGCCAGTTAAGAAAACTTTAAAAATATTTACAACGGTCACAAACATAGAAGTCTGAACACTCTGGGATATCTGCACAGGATTCATGAGCCCATCCTTTACACACTCCACACTGGATCCATCCTCGTTGTATTCTTTGCAACAAACAACACAATACTACTTCTCCAGCTTCTTTTCAGTAGGTTTTACTTTAGTTTTTTTTTTCCTTTGTCGTTGGTCTTTTTAAATTTACGTTTGCCTTCTTCTTTTCTCTTTTTTTCATTTTCTTTCTCTTCTAAATGTTCTTTGTATGGCGAAACAGTCAGAATTTCACTATAAATTTCAGATACCTTTTTTCTTCGTCTCCATTATATCGAATGATCTGAAAGGATAAATAATAGAAATATAAAATTATATGGAATAGAACAAGTATACTATTTTGTTAAAATATACTTGTCCGGTACTAGGAATCTGTTTTCGATTAAAATAAAGTTTATTAATAAATCCATAAAAACAATACCAATGTAAAGCGTAATTACCAATGATTGAAATAAAAGCACTAAACACAATTTATGCACTCTAAATGGTGGTTTATGACCTTGTAAATATTACTCGATGCATCGGATTCACGTGAAAAATGACTAAAATGTCACCTGTAAGCCGTAGCGGGCGAGACTGATGCCTCCCACGCCGCGGAGGGATTTGTCCGTTGAGTTTGACTTCTTTCTATAAGCGAGTGCAAATAAGAACGTTATTTCATGTTTTGACGTGATTTGTCCGGTACTATGTGCTGTCCGGCGCTGAGGGGATTCCCCCTAAGTAAAGTCCCTAATGGAGATATGCAAATTTGTTTATTCTTGGAAATTTTAGTTTTAAAAATTAATATAACAAAATCAATCATTATCAATCATTAAATTAGCAACAACAAACAATCCATCGAATTGTATAGAGATGTCAAAAGTGTAATTACAAAAAATTTATAATTAACAAATAAAGAAAATTAAGTTAAACAATATTATATTATACCATGTGAGTTAATAATAAAAATGTAAATTATGAGCTATAGTCCAATAAATGTTGACATCAGTAATTTAAAAACTAGTTTACCGAGTAAAATGTATTTTGAAGAAGCCACTGGTATAATTTGTTTTAAATGTTTATTTAGGAAGATTTTTAATTGTGTGTGGTATTTTATTAAATATTGTTTTACCCATCCAGTAACAACTTTTGCTAAAGCGTTTATTTTTTTGGTATTTCGATAATTACTATCTGGGTATCTCGTGTTCATGGATACCAATTCTTTAAAAACTCTTCCCGTTTTGTTTTTCAAAATTTGGCAACTTCTAATATATACAAACAAGGCACGGGTAAGAACCCCAGGGTCTTAAATAAGGGTCGGCATGATAAATCTGGGCCAACGACCTGAATGGTACGAACACATTTTTTTGTGCAATAAAAAATTAAATAATCTCTACACTGTTACCCCTAATCATAATCCCGTAGCGGATCCTCGTACTCGGCAATATCGCCCGCCGTTTATGTATAATACATCATATAAAAAACATGAACTATATTTTCTAATATACACAGATATCTCCAAATCCTTTTTCTTTTTTAAAATCTATTTGCCATCGACAAATGAAAAGAATCGTACGCCAAGCCGAATCATGTCGACTTGTCGAGAAATGTACGCGAATCAATATCTACAATAGGAAGGACGTTGGATGACAACACCGACCAATAAAAAAATTCTATTCCCGTTAACAACACGTTTTATTTATTACCTGAACAATTAACAGACAGCTTATCGATTTTATATGAACTTAGAAAATTAAGTTTAAATTAAAGAGACTCTTTAATTAAAAAAATGGGATTGAAATCTATGCACAATTGCAACAATGTCATATTTTTAGACACACACACACACACACACACACACACACACACACACACACACACACACACACACACACACACACACACACACACACACACACACACACACACACACACACACACACACACACACACACACACACACACACACATACACACACATTATGTTGTTAAAGTGCAGTTTGTATTGTACTGTAGTACATTACACATGATTTAATATTTGGTCTGAATAAATAATTAAATTAATTTGATATGTTAGTTCATTTATTACAACTTTATAGTCGAACAATAAACCGTAATTTTAGTGCATTTATCATACATTATCTCTAGCGATGTGACTGGAATGTTTTATAGCAAAAACAATATAACGACTTTGGGTTTTGTCCTAAATTGTCAAATAAATTAGTCACTATAGGAAAATTGATTCGCTTTACAGCTTTGACAAGTTTGACAAAGTCTCATTTTGTTCCGCAAATATCTTTAATGGACTTCAAAAGATGTAATTCAAACTTTATTTGGAAAATAATCTAAATTTTATCATCTAAATTATTCAAACTTAGACTAAATTCTAGAAATGTATCATATAATTTGCAGTGTAACTTAAACATACAAATGAAATATACAAACAAAGAATTAACTTCTTGTTAGATTTTCAATTGTTTTTAAATGAATAATAATAATAATAATTTTTATTTCTTTCCAATTACACATGTTTACATATATGAAACAAATATGATTACAATTAGATAAAGTAACAATCAGTCTAACAAAAATAACATGCTTTAATAAAATTAAAACTATGTATAGTTTAATAATGTAGAATCTACAAAAGAAAAATTGAAAAGCCAAGTTTATAATATATGCTACCTGTTGAATAAAACTACTTTTACGGATTATATCGCGTTTAATTAACTTATTTTTGTTAATTCCCGACGTTTCGGGTGCTTTAGAGCACCCATGGTCACGGCGGGACTGAGGTGATTGACGTCCCGATGTCAGAGTTAATCCGGAGTACCTTCAGCTTTTTCAATTATTAATTTTGGTCCGATCTACGCAGAATGAACTAACTGTGTCTTGAAGTCTTGCAGTGGTATGCTTGGGTTTAGTTTTAATTTTATTAATTACAGGATACCAAGTAGGTGGTAGTACCTAGCCTCCCTCTCTATTGAAATTAGGATGTTTTTTAATTTCAATAGCCTCACGTATCATCCTTGGCAGGAATCGATGTTCTTTCGCGAGAATCTGTGGTTTATCAAATCTAATGTAATGGCGGGGGCCGTCTAGGATATGATCACAAACTGCAGACTTCCCGGAACGTTGGTGCTTCACGTCAGCTATGTGTTCTTTTACGCGGGTTTTGATAGAATACCAGCGTAAAATAGCAGCTTAATGCTGCTGTGTTTCGTATGGTGAGTGTAGAGAACCGGAGACCCTTTTTACTGGAAAAGAGGCATTCTATCTTAGTCCTCACGGCTGACAACGCATCTGCATTTAAATTCGCAAACGAAGATAGATGTAGATGTCTATGTGCCACAGCAACCACTTACCATCAGGTGGACTGTGTGCTCGTTTGTCACCTTTATTCTATAAAAAAAAAGATCGTTTTGTTTGCCCTTTATATGAGAGACCACATTCACAATCAAGCTTGTAAACTCCTGCATCTTGTAGAGGAATATTGCACTAGACGGGTGGTAAGAACTGACTAATCTTCTTCGGCGGCTTGAAGAATGTTCTAATAGAAGCTCGCTTCAAGATGTAGCCAATCTTGTCTTTGACACCTCTGACATATGGTAGTACAGCAGGCACACGTTCGAATGTGGCCGGCTTCACTCGGTCACTGTGACGTAGGCGGGGGAACCGAAGCTTGTTGTCGTGCAGAACCTGTTTGACGTGCTAAAGCTCGGCGGCCAGGTGTTTGCTGTCACAGATCCCTCGTGCTCTCTGTAACAAAGATTTGCCCACGGTAGCTAACTGTGAAGGATGATGGTGGGATTCACCATTTAAATATCGGTTTGTATGGGTCTTTTTTCTATATACAGTGTGACCTATGGTATTGTTAGGATTTCGAATGACTAATACATCTAGGAAAGCTAAAGAATTATTTGCCTCTAACTCCATAGTAAATTGAATTTTAGAGTTTATGGAATTAAGATGTTGTCTGATGGTAAAATTGTGAATGTATCGTCTACGTACCGCTTGTAGAACCTTGGAGTTACTGGTGCAGTAAGCAGGGCTTTCTCCTCAAAGTCCTCCATGAATATATCGGCGACAATGGGAGATACCGGTGAGCCCATTGCAACACCATCTACTTGCTTGTAAAACTCTTCCTTCCATATTCAACATCGGGACGTCAATCACCTCAATCCCCCCGTGACCATGGGTGCTGTAAAGCACCCGAAACTTCGGGAATTAATAAAAATAAGTTAATTATACGCGATATAATCCGTACAAGTAGTTTTATTCAATGTGTAGTGTTCGCGTAAATATAAGAAATCATTAGCTACCTGCCTGAACTAGGTTGAGTACCTGTGTTTCAGACCATAACTTACACTATGGGTTTCATAATGTAGGACATCTAGTGTCCTACATTATGAAACCCATAGTATATACCCATTTAAATTATTAAACTATATTATTTAATAAATAAAATAACTAATCTGTGTCTTCGTAATTTAATTTATTCAGAAATTCCCTTACAGTTATATTACATTTCTTATAATTTACATTATATATCTTTAGTGACTTGTTGAGCTTGTTATATAGAAATGGTCCTAAAAATATGTAAAATCTGTTCACAAATGCGTGTTTGGTTTGAGGGTTTACACAAACTAAGTCCATTCTTCTCCTGCATATGGATTTTAAGTTAAATGGAAGTTCGGTTTGCTCTTTTAATATGATGTTCAGGATAAACAACTTACGGACAGTTAGGACACTACATGCCAAGTATAGTTCATATGTAGGAAACATGAATGGACGGAAAGTGGCTACCTTTAGAACTGCTCTCTGAGCACGTTCTAGTGGAAGCAATATTGTTTTAGAAGCACCACCCCAGGAAGTAATGCCATAAGTGAGTATTTATTGACACAAAGTTAAATAGACCTGTCTTATCAATTTGAAGTCAGCGATGTTACGGAGATATATAGAATAAGAATAAGAAACCTTCAACATTTGATTGCTTTAAACATGATATAAATAGTAACGTTCACTTTACAGCTTTTCAAAAGTTGACTGTCTCGTTGGTCTAGTGGTCGTAAACGCTGTTGCTGATCATAAGCCCCGGGTTCGAATCCCGGTGCGGGGCAAAATCAGTTGTTGTGTATTTTCTATCCAGAAATTCTCACTAGCAGCCCAGAGTTGGGATGTTGGTGATGTTTTCGCC
Organism: Parnassius orleans; assembly: GCA_029286625.1. NCBI lineage: Eukaryota > Metazoa > Arthropoda > Insecta > Lepidoptera > Papilionidae > Parnassius > Parnassius orleans. The sequence goes on from JAGSMP010000040.1 coordinate 3,281,631, forward strand.
CTCCTCAAAAAGCACGTAAAATAGTAGGTCCTACGCTTGATCTCGCCCCGGTCGCGTCGGATTACCGTTCCGCCGGACTATGTGAGTGACGGAATAGAGAGTGCACTTGTGCTTGCGCATACACGTGGGCACTATAATCGTGTCCTGCTTAGATGGCTACCCTACGTTGAGACTGGCCGTCGTGGCCGAAATTCGGCTTGGAAGACATTATTATTGATATCAAAGGTACACTTCTGAACACACCTCCGCCACAGACCGGCCCATAGCGACATTTGCCATAGTTTCCACGCCTGACAGACGGGTTAGCATCCGCGGCTTTTTTGTTATTACTAGGAGGGCGCTGCTGTTCACCTCATGGTTTGTTTCCCTCTGTCGCTTCTTACGACACTAATGGGGCTTTATAGGGATAGTGGATGTTCTCACACCGACACTACACACATTAATGATATAAATTTGCTCACTATCACGTGTTAAACGTTATTGTGAGCAAATTGCTATAATATTAAAACAAATTGTTACTTACTTAACTAAATTTAGCCTGCAGCAATATTTTTCATTTTACTTTTCTCTTCATGTCCATAAAGACGCTATAAAGTTTACGAGTGTTAGGTTATATTTTTTATTATTAGTACAAGTTACTTGATTTAGGTGAATTTACATAAATGTTTAGAAGTAATAAAACTCGACAGAGCTTTAGTGTCTTTTCCAAATATCTTTATAAGTGCATAATAAAAACATTTTAAAGTTTCTATCGTATAAATGAACTGTTAAGTATTTCTGATAGAATAACCCGGGTTCGATGAGGATTCTGGTGGGGACCAGCACTAATGAAATTGTTATAGTCTGTTCGCTTAGATACGCTGAATCTGAACGACAGGGTGAGAAATAGTGTGATTAGAGAAAAGTGTGCTTTGCAAGATGATGTTGTGACCAGGATTAAGAAAATAATTCTTCGGTGGTTTGGTCATGTAGAAAGAATGAACGAGGAAAGAGTGACAAAGCAAATCTATGTTGCAGAAGTGAAGCAGAGTCGGGAAGGGATGCCCTAGGCGAACGTTTGTCGACCAAATTGGTGATATATTGAAATATATTGTATGAATGTAAAGGAGGCCAGAGAGGTGTGTCAGGATCGTGCCAAATGGAAATCCGTAGTCTCTGCCTACTCCTCTGGGTGACAGACGTGAGTGTTTTTTTTATATATAATAAGTGCGCCTTCGGATGTACTGACGCTATCTTAGCGAACAGACTATAATTGCAAGTTTAAGTGCTGATTTACCACCGTGCTCGGCGGTGAAAGAAAACATCGTGCGGAAAATCACATGTCTAAGAAATAAGAAAAAAAGTATTTCGAATACATTTGAAGTTCGGCAACACGCAATGAGGCGACGTGGCGGCCATTTCCTTGCCCTAAAATCCGCTCACAAATGAGAGGAGGAATGTGACTGTAATGTCAACATAAGTAGACTGCAACTTCAAGCAGCTATCATTAAAAATAAATTATCAGTTTAGGTATATGGGTATTTTTTTTTTGCTCAGTAAAATTACAAACTATGAGGCATGCCATCTTAGCCCTAAAGCGAAGACAACACAAATATAATCTTCTTTGTTTCAAATTTAGTTGTTGGTATATATGAGCAACAATGGCTTCGAAAAGTTGCCTTCCAAAAATATCCGGCGGAAATCCTAACTATTAAATTTAAATTAATTTACAAAATAATGAATAACGGTTGCTATTTCCCATAATAAGTAGTAATTATCAATTATTTTCATTCCCTCCTTAAATGCTTTAGCAACATCTTAAAAAAAAGGAATTTTCTTTAAGATTTATTTAATTCATTAACTCATTACAGAGTTCACTTCTCACTTAAATTTCATAAAAAAAGAAGATGCTGTTTATATCCAGAGGAATAATTAGGGCAATGGATTTTCTTGTGTGGATTTATTTAAATGGTTTTAGTTTTATAAACAAGAGTTATTTTATTTTATTGTTATTAAAATTACTCATGTTTATTTCAATAAAAATTGAAATTATATACTTTTTTCCGTTTTAATTTGAACCAAAGGGCATCTGAAATAACTAACAGCACGCAGATTAACATCTTTTTTAGTTTTAGTGTCACTTGTGTAGAATATAATTCTTCACGGAAAAGTCAAACGCATAGCACTGTACGTGTTCTGCATTTGCATGAGGCACTCGGACCCTTAGTTACGAGTATATAAGTGTATCTAAATTATCTGCAATCTATACTTCTGACTATGATAATATTCTTACTGTGGTAATAATTTATCAATAGGTTTAATTTCTCATATTATAGAAACTCAAAATAATGGTTTCGCAGGCATCTATTTCTTTTTAATAGAAAATCAGCGATCCGCCCCATAAATTCCTTGTTAGGTTCTCTACACTTACCTACCATACGAAACCCAGCAGCATTAATCTGATATTTTACGCTGGTATTTTGGAAGAGCGTGATCATTCCCTGGTCGAACCGACCCATATATGCTGCAACCATAATCTAGGTGCAGTATGGCTCTACTAATGCTTACTGCACATATTGTCGCATGTGCGAGTCAGTGCTCGTAAACTTTGCCGCTTCCTTTTTTTATAGAATAAGGGTCATCCTTAAGTGGATGCTGTGGTCCATAGACATCTACATTTATCCCCGATTAAGAATCAAAATACAGATGGTTTGTCACCCTTGAATGACAAAGACAAAGATGGAATGCCTCGTTTCCAGACAAAAGAGTCTCCGGTACTTTATATTCACCATAAAAAACACAGCAGCATTAAGCTGCTATTTTATGCTGGTGTAAGAGCATGGTTCTTCCCTGTTCAAGTCAACCCATTCATGCTTCAACCATTACATAACTGCATTGTGGCTCTACCAAGTTAAATTACTTACTGCACATATTGACGCATTTACGGGACAGTGTTAATACACTTTACCGCATCCTATATTTTGACTCCTATCATAACCAATAAGTAGGCGGAATTTAGTAAACCGTGTGATAGCCTAAATTTATTAATTTTTTCATTTTATTATAGACTGTGCGACTAACACGATTCGATCAACAAGTACACATTAATCTAACTAAAATTAATTGGATGTCATGGTCCATAAGCATATCTTTTCTTGATTAAGAATAAAAATGCAAATGTTTTGTCATCCCTGAATATCAAGAAGGATTGCTTCATTACTAGTAAAAGAAATTCCCTATATTTTTCTTTTATGCTCTTACTCAGTACTATTTTAATTTAAATTGTAAGAATATCCAATACCCATAGGTGTTGTATGAGGTGACAGAGGAAAAAAAACCAAGTGATGGGCAGCAGAGTCTTCCTAATAACGACTAGAAAATAAAAACTGCAATTGCCAACCTGCCTGCGAAATATGGCAACTATGGCAAATATCCCCCTTATAAACAATCAATGGCCTTCATGTCCATCAGTGGACTTTAATAGGTTGTAATGAATGATGCAGTAATGAATTAAGTAAAAGTTATTTTTTACGGTAAAATTTTTTTGAAATGAAAAAAAGAATTATTATTATGAAAAAAAAGTGAACACAAAACATTTTAAATAATCCACTCACAAACTGTTCGGTATCTTATTCAATTCCTTCCAAATTTCAGTGTTTGTCCCTCGCCAGTAAAACTTCTACATTGCTGTTTAAAGATTTTATTTTTGAAAGATGTAAACAAGTTTTTATTTAATCACTTATATTTTATTTATAAATATATATATATATATATATATATATATATATATATATATATATATATATATATATATATATATATATATATATATATATGTGTGTGTGTGTGTGTGTGTGTGTGTGTGTGTGTGTGTGTGTGTGTGTGTATTGTATGTTGTGAGTTGTTGTGTATATAATATGAGTAATAAATAATACTAAAGACGAGTTCATAGAAAGATATAAAGATTTTAATGTTTTAACCTATTCAAACTGAAATCCTAATTGTTACCTTGAACTCGTGATATACCTTGGACCTTAGACTTTAAAGCGTAAAATAATTTAACTTTTAGTAAAGTAAAAGCCGACTTCAAGAACTTAAGAAAAATTGAGAAATCCACGTAAAAAATTTTGGAATCTGCATGAATCTGCTTTACTCATAATTCTTAAATAAACTTTGTCTTAGCACCGGCTTCAGAAGCTTTAATGTAAAAAATATTTTTATTCTTGTAGCTGTTGAAGTAAGTGTTTATTTTGATTTATAAGTTTAATTATGGTTGTAATATAAAAGACATGCTGCAGCCATGGTTGTAGCACGAATGGGTTTACCTCGACCGGGTAAGGACCACGCTCTCACAGAATACGAGCGTAAAATAACAGCTCAATGCTGCTGTGTTTTGAATGGTGAGTGTAGAGAAACGGAGACACTTTAATCGTGGCATTCCATCTTAGTCCTCAGGGTGACAACGCATCTGCACTTTGAATCTTAATTTTAATTTTTAACGTATAATTCTGTCAAATTCTACGTCTAATCGTTAACAACAACTTTCCAGTAGGTAGAATTAAGCGGTAGTTGAGGACATCCCTCTAGATGGACTAACCTCGAAAAACACTTAGGAAAACATTGTTTGTCGCAAGCAACGACCTTGTTTTACGGAACACAATTTGAAGAGAGACTTCTGTTTATACCGCAAAATTCTTGGTACTGCTATCATTTACATTGATATTTCCAGTATTGCCTTTAAGACATAATATGTTTCTACTTTAATTTGCCCTTTTTAACTAGAACAAAAAGCACTTCAACAAGTCCCGTAATCTAGTAACTGTGAACGCGTTTTTTAATTAAGACTATAAATTATGTAAAATAAATATAGTTTATTTTTCATTCTTATTAAATAACAACATTTTCCATAAATATTAATTATTTTGCGAAATAACTTCATAAACACTCATAATTGATGCTGTATAATACTCGGATGTTATTCAAATAAATTGATAAGCTTCCCACTTGCAAAATGATCTGTAACTACGTATCTTTGTGATCAAACTTTATTGTTTCGCATGGGGTCTGACCCATATCTGCTTATAAAGTCTGAAGATTAATGAATTAATATGATCTAATTCATATCAATATGATTAATGAATTAATAATTTTTATTCCCAATTTTGTCAACCTAAGTGGTGGAATATTTTCGCTTAATATAAATAGGACGACCCCTGAAGAGTATGCTATTTAAGAAAAAAAAATCATCAAAATTAGTTCACAATTGACGAAGATAACGCGTAACATTAATTTTAATTAATAGATTAGCTTATTGGCTGATGTGCCATTATTGATGTACAATGATGTACATTGGATTTTTGGTGATTGCTATAATTGTTGCCTTTACATTCACTGTACAATGTTACACAATATGAGTGTATTATAGTCACTGACATTACCCATGGAATTTTTGTTTTCTTTAAACCACTTCTCCAATCTAATCTTAAAGCTTTTTACTGAAAGAGCGTCACATTGTGCTGAAGCAGCTCATTCCACAAACTAAGTACAGTTATTGAGACACTGGTACAAAACATTGGCGCGTGAGGGGTAACTCAGGACCATGTCACTCGGGGCCATGCTCGTAGGTGAAGATCAATTATTTTTGTTAGGTCAGGACAATCATATTTTCCAGTCACAACATTATATGCCTCTATTAATTCACCCGGTGGCAGCGTTCTCATAATGTTGTTAAGTTTAGTATATCAACCTTTTCTCATATTATGGTTTTCTTCGTATGCTAAAAGCCCTAAACATATGCATACATAATAAACAAATTAATTGTTAACATCCTGTTTTGAAGTCGACTAAATATAGTAAAATTTGTTGTCGTTTGTAAATTACCAATCCGAATCCAAAACCAAAAATCAACAATTTTAATTTTTCACAAAGTATCTAAAAGTAAAGACTTGGCTACGTGGACGTTTATAATTTAGATCTGTAAAATTAAAATTTACATTGTTATATAATATTGATCCAAAATATGTCATCGCGAAGAGATCTTAACACGACTAACGAAACTGGAGTATTGATATAGGTAAATCATGTCTTTATCTTGAATTTGCTTGTTCCAAAAACACGATTGTGTAATTTTGACTCGATCATAATTATTTGCTAAAACACCTCTAAAAAACCACTTCAACGGTTTTCGATGTGTCGTCTTAAATGATTTTGGGCATTATTATAATCTGTGTTTGCGGTCATTTTAATTTAGATAGTTCTTAATGACTTAAGTTTGGAAGGCAGCCAACCGTCAAAACGAATATTAAGGAAGTTTGTAAATTGATTCCATTATAAACTAGGTACTTAAAACTTTTCCGTAATCGTTTATTTCATTATCTTAGTCTTTATTAGCTTGGGATTGAAGTCCACTGCTGAGTACTGACCTCTCTTATTGTAGAAATAATTTTGTCAATAACGGCATGCTGGAATGGCCGCTACTCGTCGCCAAATATAACGAAATGTACTACCGCCATACATCGGAGGTCATGAGTCCATTTAGTTTTTTATCATAATCACAATCACAGGGTGAAACTTTTTATATATGGTTTTTATATAAAATATTTTTGAAGTTATACTTTTTTGGGGCGTTTGGAAAAAATTATAAGAGTGAATTTTTATGATGCGCGCGCATACCGACACCTAAAACGACACCATGACGTTGTTTCGATGCGCTCGCATACTGACACCTAAAAGGGCCAACTTCAGTGGGTAATTCTCTCAAGTTTTTTTTTTTTTTGTTACGCCAAAGAAGTATAACTTCCTACGTACGTATATAAGTACACACACACACTTTTTTATTATATATTTTGGTATTTTTATAAATCAATATTACGTGATATTAAATCGTGTAGAGGCATTGTGAGAATATCCACTAACCCATATAACCCTGTGGTAGTCCTAAGAGGCGATAGAGGAAACTAAAACAGAAGATGGACGGCAGCATCTTCCTGATCACAACTCCAAATAGAAAAGACTGCGGTTGCCAACTCGCCTGCCAAGCGTGGCAACTAAGGCAAAACCCTGACTACAAAGCAATCTATGGGGGAGTATTATGTTCAGCAGTGGACTTTTATAGGCTGTAATGGAATTAAATACGAAATCGGTAAAAAACACTTACATATACACTCATCATATTTAAAACAAGTTACATATCACAGTAAAGTCAGTGAGAGAGAGATGATAAAAAAGTTACTTTACTGAAACAGAAGTTTGTAATATCAAAAAATTATAGCACATTTTTTTCAGCTTAGAACATTTTGATTGTTTCTTCAAATTAACATGTAGATAAAGGAACATTCGCCTTTAAGTGACACTGTAAGGGAACCCACTACCACATATCATACCCTAGGTGATAAAAAAGGGAAACTGAAAAAAGGGATGAGCAACAGCATCTTCCTAGTAACGTCTCAAAATAATAAAAACACTGTAGTTGTCAACCCGCCTGCAAAACGTGGCAACTAAGGCAAATATCCCACTTATGAGGCAATTTATGGAAGGGCAGTGTATGAAGGGCAAGTTCGGCAGTGGACTTTGATAGCCTGTAATGATGAAGGATAATGATGAAATGAAAATTATAAAACAGTGATCTAATGCTATTTTATAACTGAATCTATATATTAATACGTGAAGAGAAAACTTTGTATAATTGTTTTTTAAGCAAATTGCGCGCACAGGGTATTAGGTATTATGATTTGGCATAGTTAAAGTTTATATGAAGGAGTGCAGAAAACTAAAATTTTTCCTACAAAAAAAATATATAAATTATAAATAATATCATAAAAAAAATTATACTAAATGGTACAAATAACCTTCTGCAAAATGTTCCATATAGTTAATTTCTAAACCACTAGAATTTATCGACGTAAAGGTTTCTATATCAATGCGAACTAGTGCATTAATTTACAGTATAAGATTGATCGGGGTCTTGCGTTTCTCCTAACTATGTGGTCATCCCTTGGTAGACGTCACAAAGGGATAACGCCTTTGTCATTAATGATCCATATTATGTTTATGTTATATGCATGTCGGTTTTTACTTTATATTTTACGGTGTTTTAGTAGGTTGAGTGTTAGAGAAATCCATAAAGTTGCATTAGGCCACCCTCATAATTAGCATTTGCTGTCGAATTTCAACGTGCACACACCAAATTTCAAGGTCACCTAAGTATGACCCTATACTATGATTATATTATATGCAAATCCGTTGTCACTTCCTATTTAACAGTGTTTAAGGTAAGTTGAGTTTTCTTTAAAATTCCATTAATAGGAGACGATACTAGATAAAGCATAAGGTCACCATTATGATCAGGTATTGGTGATGCAATCTCAACGTGCACTTACTAAATTTCAAGGTCGCATCCATAACTTTTCAGGAGTTCGCACATGATGAGACTACTGCAGCATTAGGTCATTACGATTGTTTCATTTGCAATCACTATGTATATATACAAAGATAGGTAGTTATATTTTAGATTAGTTATAGTTCCAGAAAAGAACTAGTCTCACCTTTGAACTATTATTATATTTTTCAACTATTTTTGGCTTCGTTTAGCAATCAAACCCAGAACAAACGTAATCCCGTATGCAAATACTATGACCGTGAATATGGTATGTGCCTTAAAATTACCTAAGGTGGTCATTTCTATATCTATCCATCCATTACAGCCTATAAAATTTATATTCTCCTTAGATGGCCTTGTAAGCGTTTGGCCATAGTTGTCACGCTTGATAAGCGGGTTGGCGAGCGCAGCTTTTTATTATTTTCATTTGTTATCAGGAAGATGCTGCTGCCCATCTCCTGTTTCAGTTTCCCTCTGACGTCTTTTTTTATAGAATAAGGGTGACAAACGAGCACACAATCCACCTGATGGTAAGTGGGTGCTGCGGCCCATAGACATTTCTTTTTATAGGATAGGGTGACAAACGAGCACACAGTCCACCTGATGGTAAGTGGTTGCCGTGACCCATAGACATCTACATCTATCTTCAATAAAGAATCAAAATGCAGATGCTTTGTCACGCGTGAGGACTAAGATGGAATGCCTCTTTTCCAGTAAAAAGGGTCTTCGGTTCTCTACACTCACCATACGAAACACAGCATCGTTAAGCTGCTATTTTACGCTGGTATTATGTGAGAGCGTGGTCCTTCCCCGGTCGAGCCGACCCATACGTACGCAGCATGGCTCTACCACGTAAAAATCATCTACATTTATCCTCAATTAAGAATCAAAATACAGATGCGTTGTCACCTCTGAGGACTGAGATGGAATGCCTCGCTTCCAGTAAGTCCTTTTCTCTACACTCACCATACGAAACACAGCGGCATTAAGCTGCTATTTTACGCTGGTATTCTGTGAGAGCGTGATCCTGCCGCGGACGAGCCGACCCATTCGTGCTCAACCACAATATAGCTATAGCATGGCTCTACCACGATACCCTCGAGACGATATGGGGTAATGGGTATTCATACACCGCCACTACACGGTAAAATTTCGCTATACCCGAAACTAAGAAGCAAACATCGTCGACCAAACGTCCTGAATATAAAGTTCCGAAATAATAAAATACGTAGGTAACTTGTATATTTGAAGAACTTTCCAACCATGGATATTATGGTACAAGTTGTAACGGAGATCGCTGTGTTCACGAGTCAACCGAGTTGACCTTTTGGTACTTAAGAAAGTTTTTCGTCCTTCGACCAAATGGTTGAGACATTTTTCACATCCTTTGTGTTACTCTTGGTTTATCTGCTTCAGTTATGGCCAAATACTCAAACGCTACTCCATTTTAAAATGTCGTTAAGTCTCGTGGTGTCACAGTTACTTTGACTTAAAGTGATAGAGACAGCACGAGACTTAACGATATCTTAAAATTGGGCAGCGTTTGAGTATTTGGGCATTATTGGTATACTTTTTTATGGTTTTGGTAAAATTTCCGATTAATTTTTATTTTTATTTGTATAATATCCTCCAGACAAAATTTCGGCCACGGTGGGCAATCTCAACGGAGCCTAGCCATCTGCGCAGGACAGGATTATAGTACCCAAGTGTATACGCAAGCACAAGTGCACTCTCTATTCCCTTACTCTCATAGTCCGATGGGACGGTAATTCGACACGAGCGGAAAGAGATCAGGCGCAGGACCAACGGCTTTACGTGCTATCCGAGGCACGGGGTTGAAACACCACCAACTTTCTGACGCCGTGCTGCTACTGAGAATTTCTTGACAGAAAAACCCAATGACTGATCTTGGCCCGACTCGGGATTCGAACCCGGGACCTCATGATCAGCAATCACGCTTACGACCATTAGACCAACGAAGCAGTCGGTTATATGTATAATATAATCGTTGGTACATATGTGAGTGATCATGAGCGATTGAGGTAAGAACTACGAACTACTAAGAACTGTGAGAAAACGCTGATGCAAATTTCTTATTCATGGACCAAATTAAGCCAAACACGCTTCCCATATCGCCCGTAATTGTGTCATAAGAGGCGACAGAAGGAAACAAACTAGCAGCTCCTCCTGATGAAAAACAAAAAAAACCTTTGCGGTTGCCAACCCGCCTGCCAAGCGTGGCAACTTTGGAAAATATTATGAGGCAATCTATGGTAAGGCCTATGTTTAGCAGTGGACTTTTGATACGCTGCAGCAGACCAATATGACTCATATTCGCAGTATACGATTATGTTGATTTAGTGCCCAAAAATAAAACCCCCTAAATCAGACCCTGATAGATGGCGCTGTTTAATATGTATTATTAAATTTTGTATTGATGTTGTAAAAAGAGTGCGGTGTAGCTAGTTTTGTTTAGTGCCGAGGCAGCTACTACGCGTTCATTTCGAGTTTCCGTCGTCGACCGTTATGTCGTCACAGCTGACGGTACCGTGGACAAAACTATTAGGTACTGTAAGTGTTTTAATTGCAAGATGTTAGATTTTTAGTTTGTTGCCTTGTGCAGAGAAATGGAGGGCAAACAAGTAGATAAATAAATAATTTATTAAGTTAGTAAAATAAAATATAACATTGAATAAGAAAGGTGTCCGATAAAATGAAATATTTTTATTATAGTTTTAATAAACATTTTAAATGAATTATTTACGAAGGCGCGAACAAAAACTGATAGGTAGGCAAAATCGTTTCCTGAATCGAAAAGATGTTGTTCCACACTCCCAACGTTTTTGGAAGACCTATCCAACCATACCCCACATGATGGAATAGACTGGTAAAAAAAATCATCCTCCATTTACTTGTACGGGACATACCCAAAACAGTTTTCTAGGCGTGATTACAATCTAGAACTATGCTAAATTATAGATTTGTAGCACCTAGGGTCTCTGAGCAAAACCGCGTACGGACGGACGGACGGATGGAAATGGCGAAACTATAAGGGTTCCTTGTCGTGTAACTACGGAACATTAAAAAGGCTGGATTAGAGCGAGTGCTATAGTACGCGCTCATGGACGCCACTGAAGTTCATTGTTTGCCTGGCTGATAGAACCTCAATATATTATGTCTGCAATGCAAAATATATATGTCAAATAATGATATTAACAACATATTATATAAATTGCAGCTTTATTGAAATAACATAAATTATAAAGAAAAATTGTACTTGTCAACCTATCCGCCATGACCTTGAGACCGCCATAGGTGTCTGTGAATGTTATTTTTCAGTAAATTTTATTGAATATTTCAAGATGTCAAAGCGGCAGACTTATTACTTTCACGTTTTTTTCGGTCATTTTTTTACATCTTTCACTCCTGAGCGTCTCTATATCAACCGACGGTCAAACTAAAGAGTCCCCATTTCATGTACCTCAGGTATAGGGGATTAACTGAAAAAAAAACGAGAAGCTTATTGAAATACAGTAAGTCTGCCGCTCACTGGCTCTTAAACTATATAATGTTCGTGTAACAATGTATTAGTATTCGTGTAACCTATATTGAATGAAAATGATTCTATTCTATTTTATTTTATTTCCCTACACATGTTTAACAGAATCACGAATTAAACGATGAAAAATTGGAAATAAAGAAGGGCAATTACTTTCGGTGAAGATTTGGCCGTTTCCCTGCCCGATAATACTCGTTAAATCCTTAATTGATGAGTAGGGTACGAACCAATGCTATCATATATCATGAAACACTGATTCAATATACTTATACCTACGTTATTTTATTAATTTATTTAGACAGTTGCACAAAAATTACAAAAGCAGACTTAACGCCATAAGACATTCTCAACCTATAAATAAGCACAGTACACTATATAGAAGTTACGATAAGATTTATAAAAATAAATAACTGGCCAAGTGCGAGTCTGACTCGCGAATGAAGGGTTCCGTTCCTTCGTAATACACGTTTATAGTAGGGGAGCCCCTTTTAATTCTTAATTTATTCCCCTTCAAATCTTCACATTTAAGATGTTTTTCAAGTGATTGAGATCTAATAACCAGCTAAGTGCGAGTCGGACTCGCGCATGAAGGGTTCCGTACCATCACACACGTTTCTAGTAGTGGAGCCCACTTTAATTTTTAATTTATTTTATTTTTATTATTTGTTGTTATAGCGGCAACAGATATACACATTCTGTAAAAAATTTAACTGGCTACCTATTATGGATCATGAGATACAGCCCGCTGACAGACAGACGGACGGACAGCGGAGGTTTAGTAATAGGGTCCCGTTGGTTACCCTTTGGGTACGGAACCCTTAAAAAGAAAGTATTAAAGATCTACAGAATAAACACAATTTTTAAATTTAATAATGATTTAATATACATGTCGTAGTACTATTGTTACAATTGGACTGATCGTAATCGACCTGGGCGTACATACATACTACTACATACATACTACTACATACATAATATATACTTACCTACAAAATGTACGTAAATAAATACACGTTACGTATAATGTCATATGAATATCGCAACCAGTTGTTGTAAAATCAATAGGATATGCGAAACGAAAATTAAGTCCTATGAGTGTCGTGAAGTGATACAGCAGCAGCAAGAATCAATGAAAGAGTTTCCTTATACATTGTGGAATGCACAGAATATACGTTAGAACAGACAAAATGAACAAAGGTTAAGGTTTCCAGTTCTGCCTCTTCTTGTATATTTTGTTAGTAGAGTTTTTTTTAATTATTAAAGGACTTGTTACTCCACTTTATACTCAGATTTTGATATTATACTAGCGATCCGCCCCGGATTCGCACGGGTGATTTCGGGATCTTGACAACAGCGCCACCTACCAGGTTTAGTTGTGAATTTAAACCATCCAGGGACCCATTCAAACACACACAAAAAATTCATCAAAATCGGTCCAGTCGTTTAAGAGGAGTTCAGTGACAAACAAACGTACATAAGAATTATATACATGGTTATTTTTCAAAGTATCCAAATTTTATATTTAAGTTCAAAAATATAAATATTTGTATACCGGTATTGCAGTTTTTGAAAATACGAGTAAATAAGGCTTCTAATTTTATTTGAAATTATCCCAAATTGAATGATGTGATTTATGGGCAACAAATACGCGTACGCGCGGTCCTCTGTGTGCAATTCAATTCAGAACGTTTTTGGCTACCGAGCGTTAAATATTCATGAAAGACAATCATTTAAAATAATGCATTACCACGCATTATAAATTTAAAAGATAAAAAGAACAGAATGTTTCAGACTATTTTTAATTAATTTTTCTTCGCCTATATTACTTATTCTGAACCTTCTCTGCAAATTTGGCTGTATATTGCAAAATAACCCTTTATATAAAGATAAGTTGCACATCGACAAATATTGAGACACAGAACAATCATCAGTCGGCCGTTTTAAGAGTTGTTTCGTACAAGATTTGATACGTACAGCCGAGCGCTTTGCTACTTGTCTACGGATTCGCTTCGAAAGTCAACCCGAATTGAATAAACTTTTATTTTGTTTGCCCCAAGTGTAAACTAAGTTATATTCCTTAAACATACTGTCATATGAAATTGCTTTCAACCATTCTGTCAGTAATAGCTATTGCTATCATTGACATACTGTTTAAAAATTAATAACTTTCGAACTTACGAAGACTTCCGAACTTTCGAAGACTTCCGAACATAATTATTAAATACTGCCGGACAACTTTCCTCGTAAAAAATATTTTAATATCGACATTGGGCAAGCTCTTTGATTACTTAATTTTATGCGAAGATTTATTATTTAGATTTTGGTCAGCTTTGGCCAGTAGTACCATGCTTAATGCTGCTGTGTTGCATACGGTGGGTGTAGAGAACCGGAGACACTTTTTACTGGCAACGGGGCATTTCATCTTAGTCCTCGGGGGTGATAACGCATCTGCATTTTGATTCTTAATCGAGGATAAATATCTATGGACCACAGCACCCATTTACCATCAGGTGGACTGTGTGCTCGTTTGTCACCCTTATTCTATAAAAAAATATTATTTGCATTTGATGCAAAGTATTTTCCTTTCTGGGCCCTATCTAATAAAAGTTAAAATTTAACAGTAATGACTACTATTTACGTGTTATATTCTTACATATTTTTGTTTACTAAAAATTGCAAAATTGTAGCTACAATTTCACATAATACTGTTCAATAAAGATTTTTAACTTGACAGGCGTTTATTATGAAACTATATAATTTATTAAACTAGTTTTACGATTTTGAATTCACAAAAAATTTAAGTTGAATTCACAAAAAAAATATTTTAACAGCGTACCCATTTAATGTTCACAAAGTGATCGTTAATGAAAACAATCAAGTGCTATGATGTTATTTCATGCGATAAAAACAAAACTGACGGAAATTTAATAAGTTCTCGAAAATGGCGTGATTTAATATGGAATATGATTTGTGATATACGGTATTATTAATATTATAATTGGACAGTTTTAATTTAACCTACCGTATTGAACATGCTAAATGAAAACAAAACTGAAACTACCAATAGCAATATTCTGATTCCTGACTAATTTTATATCGTCATCACAACTCCCGATGAACATTAACATATCAGTTGAGGGGATCAAGTGAACACGCAAATCCAGACATTAATCATCATTACAGCCCTTTAAAAGTCCACAGCTGAACATAGGCCTCCCACAAGTAATACACACAAGCACGGTCCTGAGCCGCCTGCATCCATCGACTTTATGATCAGAGCGAACGAGCGTTTCTGGTTGAGCGAACTGTAGAAATGGCATGTGGTGAGTTTGAGCACCTCATTATTGTGAGCGTCTACATACCCCCATGTTCTATACATATACGATACTTTTGAAAAATTATGGAGGAAGTTTTTGTTAAGCTTAATAAACAGAATAAATCTGTTGTAATATGTGGAGACTTTAATATCAATCTCCTAAAAGCTTCCTGCACCAATACTAAATTTAGATCATTGTTTAAATCATATGGTCTTTTTAATTTATTTTTAGAGCCAACGCGTATTACTGAATGTAGTGCAACATGTATAGATAACATTTTTACAAATGTTAAGGCGTTGCATAAATGTATAATTCAAAAATTGAGTTCTGATCCTTGTGGACAATTACTTTCGTTACCTTATGTTCACAAAAAGCAAGTATATTAAAAGTAACATAGTGAAAAAACTTCCATCACATTCATACCAAAATTATCCTAATTTTTTGTATGGAACATTGTTTAAGCTTATTTGCAATGAATTTGATAAAACTTTCACTTCTAAAACATTCTCCTTGAACAGTCGGAAGGCATTCAATGAATGGGCGATAGTAGGAGTCCATAAGAGCAGACAAAGGTTATATGATCTTTACCATGAAAGGTCATATAATCCTAGCGTATAATTTAGGGAAAATGTAGAAAAAATATTCAAAAATATTTAAAATAGTGTGCCCCACAGCCAAGTTTTTGCATTTGAGCAACAAAATTAAGACGGCTTCTAATAAAATTAAAATGACATGGAGTATAATTAATAGCGAAACTGGTAAGATCAACTCTTGCAATTCAAACTACCAGTTAAGTGTTAACAACAAATTAACTGAATCAGATCAGGACGTTGCAATGGTTTTTGAGAAATATTTTACTGATATTCTGGTCTTAACCACTAAGTCACTGAATTCTTCTTCTGCCGTCACCGAATCATTACTTAAACAAAATGTAAATACGTGTACAAAGAATTTTACATTTCATAAAGTATCATCAAAAGATATTTTATTAAATATTATATATACGATACTTTTGGAAAAATTATGGAGGAAGTTTTTGTTAATCTTAATAAACAGAATAAATCTGTTGTAATATGTGGAGACTTCAATATCAATCTCCTAGAAGCTTCCTCCACCAATACTAAATTTAGATCATTGTTTAAATCATATGGTCTTTTTAATTTATTTTTAGAGCCAACGCGTATTACTGAATGTAGTGCAACATGTATAGATAACATTTTTACAAATGTTAAGGCGTTGCATAAATGTATAATTCAAAAATTGAGTTCTGATCACTGTGGACAATTAGTTTCGTTACCTAGTGTTCACAAAAAGCAAGTAGATGAGAAATTTGTGTTTGTTCCAGTAAATGCACGTCGCTTGGAGAAGTTTAGAAGTAACATAGTGAAAAAACTTCTATTACTTTCATACCAAACTTATCCTAATTTTTTGTATAGAACATTGTTTAAGCATATTTACAATGAATTTGATAATAATTTTACTTCTAAAACATTCTTCTTGAACAGTCGGAAGGCATTCAATGAATGGGCGACAGCAGGAGTCCATAAGAGCAGACAAAGGTTATATGATCTTTCCCATGAAAGATCATATATTCTTAGCGTCAAATTTAGAGAAAATGTAAAAAAATATTGAAAAATATTTAAAAGAGTGTGCCCCACAGCCAAGTTTTTGCATTTGAGCAACAAAATTAAGACGGCTTCTAGTAAAATTAAAATGACATGGAGTATAATTAATAGCGAAACTGGTAAGATCAAGTCTCGCAATTCAAACTACCAGGACGTTCCAATTGTTTTTGAGAAATATTTTACTGGTATTCCGATCTTAAACTCACTGAATTTTTCTCCTGCCGTCGCCGAATCGTTACTAAAACAAAATGTGAATGCGTGTACAAAGAATGTTACATTTCTTAAAGTATCATCAAAAGATATTGTAAAATATTTTAAAATTATTGATATTAGGAAAACTGCAGATCTGTGGGGGATTTCCGTTAAAGTTATTGCGTCTATAATAGATACAATCGCGCCTCATCTAGCTATTATTTTTAATACTAGTATCGAAGCTGGTGTGTTTTCTGATGTAATGAAGCATAGTAAAGTAATACCTTTATTTAAATCTGGTAGTACATCAGACCCCGCCAATTTTAGATCTATTTCTGTACTACCAACACTTAGTAAGATTTTTGAAAAAAAATATTACTAAGTGTGTAATGCTATATCTAAATTAGTAAATTGGTTCAATGTTAATAATTTGCATTTAAATGGCACTAAAACAAAATGTATGACATTCATTAACACTCACGCCTGTCACCCAGAGGGGTAGGCAGAGACTACGGACTTCCATTTGGCACGATCCTGACACACTTCTCTCGCCTCCTTTACATCCATATATCTGAGCATACACGCTCGTCGGTTAAGGATACTCCTAATCTGGCCCATTTTCAATATAATAAGGAAATATATTTATTATAATTTGCGTGTCACAAGAAATACATCAAGTGACGCTCCGTAGGGGCATTGAAATTTCATAAAGGGTAGTTTTCTTCTCAATACTAAATTTTAACTACTACTAAATACCAACTAACATATTTCTTAGCATTACCAGTTCTAACATATTATTTTTTATTATTTTTGTACATTCATTTACTATTTATTCGCATTTTAAAAGAATTCACTTTAATTATAATAACTTTTATGAGTTGCGAATGACTTTAACTTCTTTATAAAAGATTAAAGATTTTTCTTGATAATAATAATAGAATATTTTTCTTAAATTTATTTGAATAATTATTTATTTTCAAATAACTGTTGAAATAAAATTACTTAAATTTTATCAAATAGAATGTAAATATACCAGCTAGTAATTACAAGGAGGTAATAACAGGTTCCTCAAAGGCTTCTTTGAACAATTTCCTTCCTCTGTCTTTAGGCAGCCGAAGTCTTTGAATGACTGTTATAGCAAGCGAAAACAGTCAGGATAAGAAAAATAAAATAATGTGGCTTTTTTACGCAAAAATTCTCCCAAATTGTTCCAGAACTTTCGAATGTCATGAATTAGCCCGGGGCACTCTGAAATGTACGCAAGTTATTTTAGATAAAGGGTACAGAATATACATTTCTGGCAGTATCTTGCTTGTGAATATTGTTGTCATAGCTTTAAATGGTATGATAAAAGTTCATTTATATGAAAAAATAAATAATTCTTCGCAGTTCCTCCAATGTGTTAGGGCTAAGCGTTCGCCATTTCTCAGTATGTGAGCAACCGGAGGCCGATCCCGCGGAAGTAATAAAGTTGTTAGTTGCAATTTTAAATGTTAATTTACCACTTACCCGACGGTGTAGGAAAACATATACGCGATAGTGTCACGCTGCAAATATATGTAGTAGAACCACTCTGCAGCTACTATATGTACAAAATACTACATTTATGCTCGATCGACTCGATTAAAATGGAGATGTGTTGTGACCCCTGAGGATTAAGATGGAATGCCTCGTTTCCAGTAAAAAGGGGAGACCCTTTTTCTCTCGGTTCGGTTTTCTACACTCACCATACGAAACACAGAAGCGTTAAGCTGTTATATCACCCTGGTATTTTGTGAGAACTTAGTCCTACCCCGGTCGAGCCGACCCATTCATGCTGTAGCCATATGATTTCTCGAACACTGGTTCTACTGCAGATATCTTCATTATTGATTATTTCATGCAGATAAACAAAAATAAAAATAATAATAATAACCTTTATTATTTTCTTCCACAAACAGTACATTGCATAATTTATCTGTTACAACCATATTTTTTTCCTATAAATAAAGCAAAGAGTACATAAATTTGTGGGAGACGGGAGTGCAAACTAGGATACCCTGTTCTATGGATCTCCCGGCTCCCCCTTTAGGATGATTAACTTAAAAAAATTAAAATAAATATTGCAGTGACCTTTTATCTTTCCGTTTGCGAGGGCATACGCGTAAGCGAGTGAATCGTATGTGTTGTGTGTGTAAATGTGTGTGTTCTGTTTTTTCATAATCAACTTTAAACAGCCAATCTGTAATTTTCTTTTTACATTAATTTTGTTAGATTAATGATACGGTGTAATGTTTGCTTTGTTATATAATCGTCTACCTCTAAAACTGAAAAAATTTTGAGCAAAAAATGTTTTCACTGGAATAATTTTATAAAAAGAAAGAAAAAAAGGAAAGTAAAAAAAACTTGAACGATGGGTACCTCATGAATTGAGTGAATCGAACTTGCAAACACGCGTCGATTGCTGTGTTACTTTGCTCAACCGACACAATAATGAAGGGATTTTAAATCGAACCATTACTTATGATGAAAAGTGGATACTGTACGATAATCGGAAGCGGTCGTCGCAATGGCTGAACCCTGGAGACCCAGCCAAATCCTGCCCTAAACGAAAATTGACTCAGAAAAAGTTACTTGTGAGTGTTTGGTGGACCGGTGTCGTTCACTACAGCTTTCTAAAATCTGGCCAAACGATTACGGCAGATATCTATTGTCAGCAACTGCAAACCATGAAGGAAGAACTAGCTGCTAAACAACCGAGATTGGTCAATCGCTCTAGGCCACTGCTGCTTCACGACAACGCAAGATCACACACTGCATAACAAACAACCACTAAGTTAGATGAGCTACAATTGGAATGTCTGCGACATCCACCGTACTTCCCGGACCTTGCTCCAACAGATTACCATTTTTT
Source organism: Parnassius orleans (assembly GCA_029286625.1). Lineage (NCBI taxonomy): Eukaryota > Metazoa > Arthropoda > Insecta > Lepidoptera > Papilionidae > Parnassius > Parnassius orleans. Next base: position 3,301,573 of record JAGSMP010000040.1, read on the forward strand.
CCGGAATTTGGACAACTTCTTACAAGGAAAAAAATTCAACTCCTATGCGGCAGTCCAAACCGCCTTCAAAGAGTTTATTGATTCCCGCCCCCATGGTTTTTTTAGTAAAAGGATCAATGAACTACCTATGAGATGGTAAAAGTGCATAGATAACAACGGTGCATACTTTGATTAATTAAATATATTTTACAAAAAAAATTGACTTTACATTCCTCCCGTACAAAACGCCAATTTCATATGTAAGGACCTAATATTATCCGACAAATCAATACAACTACATTATGTTGATTTAAGATTATTGATAATATTATATATATACATTGGCTTCTGCGTACAAGTTAGTGGTCGAATACAGCCTAGGTTTTTCAACTTCCATCATTAATGTTTTACTAGAGCCTACAGAAATGCTGTAGGACAGGATAGATTTTCCTAACGATTCATAAACAGTTTTAATTAAAGTCCAATTTACGATATGTCTTAAGTTTTTAAACATGTATATAAGCTTTCTAATTTTTGAACCAAATAGTTTATGTTGTTTGAAGGTTAGATTCTTGTAAAAATTTAATTAAATTAAAAAGACCATAGAACAAGACAATATCATAAGACATAAATTATTATTATAAAAGTAAAGTTACAGCCTATATACGTCCCACTGCTGGGCACAGGCCTTCTCTCATTTCTGAAAGGGTTTTAGGGCAAGGAAATGTCCGCCGCACTGCCCCAATGCGTGTTGGCGAACTTCACATGTCTTGAAATATTTTTTTTTTGATTTCTCAGACATGCAGGTTTCCTCACGATGTTTACCTTCACCGCCGAGCACGTGGTAAATCAGCACATAAAATTGCAATTAACAATTTCATTGGTGCCGGCGGGGATTAAACCCGGGTTGCTCGCGTACTGTGAAACTTACAGCGAGCGCTAACCATCTGAGCTACCACGGCTCATTATTATTATGGGGGTATTTAAAAAGTTTTCTCATCTGGCTGGGCTGCACAAATATATAAATGGAAATGATAAATATACATAAATATATTAATATAGTGAAATGAATACATAAAGAATACGTAAATAAATAAAAAGCCAACCAGATGGAAGCCCTCGGTAGGGGTGACCAAACGGCCGAGGGTTAGGGGGAAAGGGGGAGAAACCGGCGAACGATGCGGGCGGTATCGAGGAGCACCGCCTTCTGCATTTCAGCTTGGAGCGGTCCGTTACGGAGTCCCAAAAAAATATTATTATTATACGGTATCTATATAGTTTTCTCATCTGGTTGGGCTGTATAAATATATAGTTATATATGAAAGATATAAATATACATAAATGTAAATAAAATAAAATAAATACATCAAAAATACATAAATAAATAAAAACCTAACCAGATGGAAGCCCTCGGCAGGGGAGACCAACCGGCCGAGGGTTAGGGGGAAAGGGAAAGAAACCGGCGGACGATACGGGCAGTATCGAGGAGAACCGCCTTCTGCTTTTGAGCCCGGAGCGGTTCGTCACGGAGTCCCAGTCGCCTCAGACGACCCGAAAGGCTATCCGGAATTAACCCGTTCGCAGAGACGACTACAGGAATAATTTCGGTCGGCAGACCACACCACATGTCGGTCACCTCATGAGCCAGGTCCAGATATTTTGTTCGCTTATCTGTTTCGGCTTTCACGAGGTTCTCGTCATAGGGAATGGTAATGTCGACCAAAAATATCCTTGACTGTGCCCGGTCCATCAGCACAATATCAGGCTTATTCGCAAGAATAGTCCTGTCTGTGATGATGGCCCGGTCCCAGTAGAGCTTGGCGCGGTCATTTTCGAGCACGGCTTCCGGCAAGTACTTATAATAAGGCAGTTTCCGATCCACCAGACCGTATTTCAGAGCGAACTCCTGGTGCAAAATCCTGGCTACTAGGTTGTGTCTGTGCAAATACTCAGAGTTAGAAAGCGCCAAAAAACTGCAGATGACATGCCTAAGTGACTCACCGGGATGGCGACAAGCTCGACAGATGTCGACGGTGCCATCCTTTAGGATGTATCTCCGATAGTTGGTGGTCTTAATAACCTGATCCCGTATTGCACAGACAAAATCCTCGATTCCCCCGAAGAGGTCACCAAAACGTAGCCAGTGGAGGGAGGCAACTGTGTCTACGAAAGGCTCATGAATAGACTTGTAGAACCTCCCGTGGAGCTCCTTCTCCTTCCATACGGTCTCCCAGTTGGAAATGCACTGTACTGCTGGAATTTGCCATTGCTTGTTGGCTAAGGATAGAGGGGTTAGCCCTTTATAACACAAAATGACGATTGATTTCTTCAGGAAGTAATTACGGAGGCTGCACACTTCGCGATTACGCACGGTGAGAACGCTTAAAAAGCCGCACCCACCTTGTTTCCGCGGCAAGTACAGCCTCATTACCGTCGATCTCGGATGATGCATCCTGTGGGACGTCATAAAAGTGCGGACTTTTCTATCCAGAGTTTCAGTTCGGTCTGAGTCCACTTGAGTATGCCAAAGGTATACATGAGAACAGGCATGATCCAACCTTTATATGGGTGCGTCTTATTAACGCCCGAAAAAAGACTGTTAAGCACTTTTGTCAAGCGTGCATAAAACACATCGCAAACTGACTGTTTCATATCCGCCTCATCGATACCCATGTTCTGTGACATACCCGGGTATCGGTATGTTTAAGCCTCGGATCGGGTCCTTATGTTGATGGGCATAGATAAGTCTATGCCCTCAGAGTTACCAACCCTACCCTTTTCGACATGGAGAACTGCACATTTATACGTCCCCAGCTCCATTCTAATAGAATTGCTAAAATCACAAGTGATGTTTAGCAATTCCATAAGATGGGAGCGACTGGATACGAATAACTTGAGATCATCCATAAAGAAAATGTGGGTCACATTTGTAACTCCTTTCCGAAGCTGAAATCCCCTCCCGGAATCCTCCAGTAAGGTACTAAGAGGGTTTAGAGAAAGGCAAAACCAGATTGGACTCAAACAATTGCCCTGGAAGATACCACTTCTTATCCTTTTGTGGTTCTCCGCAGCCGTCATCCGCTCGCCTAGATGACAAAGTATCGTACTTCACTACCTCATACACTGCCCGAGGAAGTCTTGAACTGTACAGTCAACCTTGTACAGCTCGAGGACCCTCTTCAGCCATGTATCAGGCACCGAGTCGAATGGCTTTTTGTAGTCTATCCAGGCGGCGGAAAAGTTTTCCGACGGTTAAGTTTAACCACCTTGCCAATGACCGCGTCTATGAGGAGTGGTTCCTTGGTTCCACGACCACCCCCACGACATCCATTTTGAGCGCGCGACATCACCTGATTTGAGTTCAGGTGACAAGTGATTCTCGCCTTGATTGTCTTGTATATGATAGGTAGACACGTTATGGGGCGATATTTAGTCGGGTCTGTGGTATCTTGGTCTTTAGGAACCAAATAAGTGATCCCAGTAGTGAAGAGGCTCGGGAGCGACTTCTGGTCGAGAGCCTCTTGAAACTGTCGCGCAAGCATAGCGTGAAACACCACACATCCCTTGAGCGAGAAGTGATGCAGTCCGTCAAGCCCCGGACTTTTCCAGTTCGGGGCCCTTCGGATCGCCTCAGCTACGTCGTCCATTATAATGATGGGGTCCATGGGTGTAATATTCGCAAACTGACTCACCACAACTTCCGTCCAAGGGCCCTCTCTGTGGTTTACGGGCTCAGACCACAGGCCGCACCAGAATGCTACAATGTCGGCCTGATTCGGTGCTAGGCCCGTTCCACATATCATTGGCCGCTCCAATGATTTATAGAGCCTCATCTAATAACTCTGGAAGAGACGATTCTGGTTGTCCTCTCGGTATATCGCCGAATCCGTTTCCCCCAAGCAGCGATACTTTGCTTCAGGTCATCTATGCGCTCTGTCAGTTTTTGCATTATATCCGGCTGGGAGAAACTGATATTTGTCCCAGCAAACGCCATCCTGACGGTGCGCATAATTCTCGGCCTATTATTGCCTGATCTGAAGCTTGTCAGTCTGCCGATGTCTGCCTTTGCGATACGGACCTCAATCCTTCTTCTCCAGGCTGGGATAGCGCTACTTTGCCCAGTAACACGTACAGAAGTGGGAAGTTTGGCACCAAAAATGTGGCAAACTGCCAAAGCGGCGCCAAAAAGTATTGAGTCCGTATCGCAAAGGTCCCGGCTGGCTTCCATGTAGGTTGCCAGCAATGGGTTCAGGGCCGTCATGACATCCCGATTCCACTTGCTTAGGGTTATGCGCGGGAGTCGCGGTCGATTTTCGAGAGGCGTACAGCGCGTTTACACAATCGCCTCCTCCAATTTACTCCTCATCTGCTCTAGTTCGTGGGTGACCATTCCATCATCGCCTGAATCAACTAGAGCGGGAAGATCCATGGTGGCCTCCACATGTGGCTGCTGGTCTGTGGCCTGAGGAGCTAAATCCTCAGCTATAGCCGGTTCATTGGATGAGAGAATAGCCTCACGCCGTAGTCGTTCGAGTTCGGCGTCATCAAATATTTTCGAGCGCATGATGTACCGAACTCGTTCTGCCAGGTTTTGCTCTGTGACGGGAACAGACGACTCCAGCTCAGCAAAAAAGCGATGCATCCGAGCCCGAAACGCTATCCCTCCAGTTTCTTCCCCTTTCACCTTATAGTACGCCCGCAATGCGTTTTTGTTCATGTCTTTATTTCAACGCATGCGGCCTTCTCCACCAGCGGCGGGTGCCGCTTGCCGAGTCCGAGAGAACCCTGCCGACACCAAGCCATCTGGTGGGGATGATGGATGTGAGGGGCTGCTAGGTAGTCGTGCAGCACCTCGCGCTCGGCTGGCGGCCCGCATGCTGTCGCGTCCAGCGCCAGCTCCAGACGCGCCCGGCGACCCCCAGGCAGCGTCCCTTTGCTTGTACTATATTTCTCCATAATCTATAAAATGGGCTTCAATTAACGGGAGATGCCCAGGCCCGGCGCCGTTTCATGGTGTGGCCGTAAGCACAAATGGGCCTTTGCACCCTCAATTCTGCCGAGGCACGGTACTCACACCTCTTGGCAAGGCGCTGACTGACTGCACCGACGTAGCAGTTTTGTCACTTAACTGTTACGTCAGCGGGCGACGGAGACGTCACTTCCCTACGCCTTTTTTATTATTATTTTGGGGTATTTATATAGTATTCTCATCTGGTTGGGCTGAATAAATATTTTAAAGGAAATAATAAATAAACATAAATATATATTTAATATACTAACATAAATAAATAAATAATACATAAATAAATAAAAACCCAACCAGATGGAAACCCTCGGCAGGGGAGACCAAACGGCCGAGGGTTAGGGGGAAAGGGAGAGAAACCGGCGGACGATGCGGGCGGTATCGAGGAGCACCGCCTTCTGCATTTGAGCTTGGAGCGGTCCGTCACGGAGTCCCAGTCGCCTCAGATGACCCGAGAGGCTGACTGGGATTAACCCGTTCGCAGAGACGACTACAGGTATAATTTCGGCCGGCAGTCCACCCCTTATGTCGGTTACCTCGTGAGCCAGGTCCAGATATTTTGTTCGCTTATCTGTTTCGGCTTTCACGAGGTTCTCGTCATACGGAATGGTGATGTCGACCAAAAATATCCTTTGACTGTGCCCGGTCCATCAGCACAATATCAGGCTTATTCGCAAGAATAGTCCTGTCTGTGATGATGGCCCGGTCCCAGTAGAGCCTGGCGCGGTCATTTTCGAGCACGGCTTCCGGCAAAGTACTTGTAATACGGCAATTTCCGGTCCACGAGACCGTATTTCAGAGCGAGCTCCTGGTGTAGAATTCTGGCTACTAAGTTGTGCCTGTGCAAGTACTCAGAGTTAGAAAGCGCCGAACAACCGGAGATGACCTGCCTAAGTGACTCACCGGGATGGCGACAAGCTCGACAGATGTCGACGGTGCCATCCCTTAGGATGTATCTCCGATAGTTGTTGGTCTTAATAACCTAATCCTGTATCGCACAGACAAAACCCTCGGTTTCCCCAAAGAGGTCACCAAAACGTAGCCAGTGGAGGGAGGCAACTGTGTCTACGAAAGGCACATGTAGAGCCTTGTAGAATCTCCCGTGGAGCTCCTTCTCCTTCCATACGGTCTCCCGGTCGGAAATTCTCTGTACTGCCGGGTCTTGCCATTGTTCGTTGGCCAAGGATAGAGGGGTAAGTCCTTTATCACAAGAAATGACGTCTCTATAGAATGGATCATCCGATCTCTTCAGAAAGTAATTACGGAGGCTGCACACTTCGCGATTATGCATGGTAAGCGCGCAAAAGCCACGCCCACCATGTTTCCGCGGCAAGTACAGCCTCATAATCGACGATCTCGGTGATGCATCCCATGGGACGTCATAGTAGTGCGGACTTTTCTATCCAGGGCGTTAAGTTCAGTTTGAGTCCACCTAAGTATGCCAAAGGTATATATGAGAACAGGCATGACCCAACCGTTATATGCGTGTGTCTTATTCACACCGGACAAAAGGCTGTTAAGCACTTTGGTCAAGCGTGCATAAAACATATCGCAAACTGACTGCTTCATACCCGCCTCATCGATACCGATGTTCTGTGACATACCCAGGTATCGGTATGTTTCAGCCTCAGAAAGGGTCCTTATGTTGATGGGCATAGATAAGTCTATGCCCTCAGAGTTACCAACCCTTCCCCTTTCAACATGGAAGACCGCACACTTATCCGTCCCCAGCTCCATTCTAATAGAATTATTAAAATCACAAGTGATGTTTAGCAATTCCATAAGATGGGAGCGACTGGAGGCGAATAATTTGAGATCATCCATATAGAAAAGGTGGGTCACTTTTGTACCTCCTTTCTGAAGCTGAAATCCCCTCCCGGAGTCCTCCAGTAAGGTACTGAGAGGGTTCAGGGAGAGGCAAAACCAGATTGGACTCAAACAATCGCCCTGGAAGATACCCCTTCTTATCCTTATGTGGTTCTCCGCAGCCGTCATCCGCTCGCCTAGATGACAAAGGATCGTACTCCACTGCCCCATACACTGCCCGAGGAAGTCTCGAACTGTACAGTCAACCTTGTACAGCTCGAGGACCCTCTTAAGCCATGTATGAGGCACCGAGTCGAATGCCTTTTTGTAGTCAATCCAGGCGGCGGAGAGGTTCCGACGGTTACTTTTAACCACCTTGCCAATGACCGCGTCAATGAAGAGTGGTTCCTTGGTTCCACGACCACCGCCCCGACATCCATTTTGAGCGCGCGACATCACCTGATTTGCGTTCAGGTGACGAGTGATTCTCGCGCTCAAAATGGATGTTAGTGTCTTGTATATGGTAGGTAGACAGGTTATGGGGCGGTATTTGCTCGGGTCTGTGGAATCCCGGTCTTTAGGAACCAAATGAGTGATCCCAGTATTGAAGAGGCTCGGGAGTGACTTTTGGTCGAGAGCCTCTTGAAACTGTCGGGCGAGCACAGCGTGACACACCACGAACCCCTTCAGCCAGTAGTGATGCAGTCCGTCGAGTCCCGGACTTTTCCAGTTCGGGGCCCTACGGACCGCCTCAGCTACGTACTACATCCGGCGTTATGATGACGGGGTCCATGGGCGTAACACTCGCACACTGACTCGCCACAACTTCCGTCCAAGGGCCCTCGCTGTGGTTTACGGGCTCTGACCACAGGCCGCGCCAGAATGCGATAGTGTCGGCCTGATTCGGTGCTGAGCCCGTTCCACGTACCATCGGCCGCTCCAATGATTCATAGAGCCTCTTCTGATCACTCTGGAAGAGACGATTCTGGTTGAACCGTGTCGACCTCTCGGTATATCGCCGAATCCGCTTCCCCCAAGCAGCGATTCTCTGCTTCAGGTCGTCTATGCGCTCCGTCAGTTTTTGCGTTATATCCGGCTGAGACAAACTGATATTTGTCCCAGCAAACGCCATCCTGACGGTGCGCACAATTCTCGGCCTATTATTGCCCGACCTGAAGCTTATCAGTCTGCCGATGAGGGCCCTTTCTTTGCGATACGGTCCTCAATCCTTCTTCGCCAGGCTGGGATAGCGCTACTTTGCCCAGTAGCACGTCCAGACGTGGGAAGTTTGGCACCAACAATACGGCAAACTGCCAATGCGGCGCCAAAGAGTATTGAGTCCGTATCGCAAAGGTCCCGCTGGTTTCAAAAGGTTGCCAGCAATGGGTTCAGGGCCGTCACGACATCCCGATTCCGCTTGCTTAGGGTTATGCGTGGGGTCGCGGTCGATTTTCGAGAGGCGTACAGCGCGTTTCCACAATCGCCTCCTCAATTTACTCCTCATCTGCTCTAGTTCTTGGGTGACCATTCCATCATCGCCTGAATCAACCAAAGCGGGAAGATCCATGGCGGCTTCCTCATATGGCTGCTGGTCTATGGCCTTAGGAGCCGCATCCCCAGCTATAGCTGGTTCATTCGATGAGGAATAGCCTCACGCCGTAGTCGTTCGAGTTCGGCATCATCAAATATTTTCGAGCGCATGATGTACCGAACTCGTTCTGCCAGGTTTTGCTCTGTGACGGGAACAGACGGCTCCAGCTCAGCAAAAAGCGGTGCATACAGGCCCGATACGCTGTTCCTCCAGTTTCTTCCCTTTCGCCCTATAGTACGCCCGCAATGCGTTTATGTTCATATATTTTGTCCAACGCATGCGGCGTACTCCACCAGCGGCGGGTGCCGCTTGCCGAGTCGAGAGGACCCTGCCGACACCAAGCCATCTGGTGGGGATGATGGATGCGAGGGACTGCTAGGTGGTCGTGCAGTACCTCGCGCTCGGCTGGCGGCCCGCATGCTGTCGCGTCCAGCGCCAGCTCCAGACGCGCCCCGGCGACCCCCAGGCAGCGGCCCTATGCGCTTTCTATTCTTGTCCATCATCCATAAAATTATTATTATTATTATTATATATACTTTATTGTACACCACAAAAACGATAAAAAAAACAAATTACAAGGATTAAAACTTAAGAGGTAGGTACAATAAGGCGGTCTTATCGCTAAAAAGCGATCTCTTCCTGAAAATCTTAAAGATGAGGAGAAAATTGTACTATTGGACAGTGGGAGGTGGTGTATATTATAGTAAACATACATACTAATACCTAAATAAACTAAACCGATACATAATAACAAAATATTTAATACACTAAGATATACATTAAAAATATGATAGACATACATAAAATTAAATAGGCAAATATACATAAAAATTACATAAACAAATACAGACAGGAAACAAAAAGTAAATGTCACAAATGATGACCAGTAGTTATTGCACTATTAGGTAGTGATTTTTGACGTCAGTCTTAAACTTTTTTAGTGTTTTCGCACGACGAATTTGCGTAGGAAGATCATTCCATAAGCAGATGGCCTTGAAGGTGAAGGAATTCTTAAAGTATTTAGTTCGTTAAGAATGTGGCGCGAGTATAAGTCGGAGAACTTACTAGCTTAACTTACTACTAGCTGACCGTAGAACTCTATCCGGTCTGTCATGACCAAGAAACTTAAAGTTTTCCTTCAGACAGCTAGGAGTCATTGGATTGAATAATACACAGTACAGAAGGGAAAAAATTTGTAGATTCCGGCGAAGGTGAATGGGTAACCATTTGAGCTTTAAACGAAATTCGGAGACATGGTCATATTTACGCAAACCAAATATGAACCTAATAGCCATATTTTGAATACGCTAAGTTTGTTTAGTTGATCTTCAGTTAATTATATGCCCTATTAGATTTCAGTTATTATATGTTCTATGATGATGATATACCTAAAAATAATTTAAATATTATATATTTAAATAATTTCAATGTCTTGTGAATTAAAATTTCTGTGTCCAATTTGTTTAGCGGATAGTAAAAAAGTTACAACTTAAGCTTAAAAAAGTATTCAGAGAAAACTATTAAACTTTAAACAGTTTTCTAGGTTAAGATAAACTTTAAACAGACAGGTAAAGCAGGAAGGTCGCGGAGCAGGAATTTTTAATTGTTTTGCATTTTAAAACTTAATTCTCATCATAGAAAGTTTTATTTCTATTGCAACTAAAATAGTTCTAGGACCTTTTGAACAGTATTTGTGATTCAAAAAACGAGTTTATTGTCAAGTCATTAAAGTTCACATTTGTATGAATTGAAATAATTTGATTCAACCTGCCCCGCGATCACGCCATATGGCGCTATACGGCGAATTTGCAAGAAGATCAATCAGTTCACAAAATGAAATTGTTCTCCGTCCATTCGATGTTCGCCTAAGAACCAACAGTAAAAAAAACCTTTTTAAGTCCGAAATTACACATAATTGTATGAAAGAACAATAACTCTTGACGGACATTTCTGAAAATATAGATAATAGAAGTTATCATAGAGATTTTGAAGTTATGTTTTATTTTTATGAAACATTACTACGTTATATATATATATATTATATAGTTGTCTAACAAGGCTCGTTTGGCTGTGCATGAGGGGGTGTTGGTTCCGACACTCATGTACGAAAGTGAAAGTTGGGTATGGCAGAAGAAACTTGAAAGCAGAATAAATGCAGTTGAGAAGAGAGCGTTAAGAAGTATGATAGGAGTTAAATTGAGTGACAGGATAAGAAATAGTGAGATAAGGAAACGTTGTGATTTGAAAGAAGATGTAGTGACAAAAATTGAGAAAGGTATGCTGAGTCGTCTTGAAAAAAGGCCAGGTCAAGAGTACCCTAAACCGAAGAGCATGTATGAAGGGAATAATGAAAGTGGACGAAGCGAAACAAGTATTTAAGGATCGTAGCAAGTGGAAAGAAGTGGTCTCTGCCTACCCCTACGGGAAAGAGGCGTGATTATATGTATGTATTATATGTATTACTACGTTATTGCTAATGTAAGCAGTTCAGTCTTAGCCTAGCACTTATACGGTAAATAAAACTCAGGTTGTGATTAGGTATTTATTTTATTCATACCAAATAAATACAACTTATACACTCTCATTTAGTTTTGTTAGTCCGTGAGTAATGAAAAGTTAAAGTCCGTGATTCAAGCCAGGTAGGTCGCTAAAGAAGAGTATCGATATTCGTTGTTCAAGCCGAGTCGTAATTTATAAAAACTTATCGCATAACAAACCAACTGCACAGTGCACTTAGATTCCGAAAACATTTACAGAAATGTATTTTTTCAAACGATCGCACGTCTGACATCTATCTATTTTAATGTCTTGTCATCTGTCAACGTTATTGACGTTTTTTTTTGCTTAACACAATGCTGATTTGGCCAATGAGAGTACAATAGTATTGTTATTTTAAATGAAAACAGATGATTTCACTGTATCCCAGTTCCTTGTAGCATATATTAATCTGAGGTATATTTTAAAATATTAACGTCTCCATAATATATTTGAGTTTATGACAACTTTTGAAATATGTGAGTGAAAGTATTATGCGACTGGCCAAATCACAGGAGTCCATAAACGCAGCACATTAGTATTAAAAAATAGGTACAAAGTTCAAAATCTAAAAGGTCCTTTTTATTTTGATTTCACAATTCAGAAGTGTCCATTACTATCTAATGAATGTTAACTAATGCATAATTAAGGATAAGAATTTTGGTAATTCTCAAATATATGTTGGTTATTTGGCGAGTTTTTACAATGTCCTTTCCAGTCCTTATCTAATTTCATTTAATAGCTGTGTGCAAAATTAAAATAAATTACCTTTTCATATTACTTTGGCCTAATACGACCTTTCATTTACATTGTTAAATAATTATTTGAAACTTTGCATGGCTGCAGCTATATACCTATAGATGCAGCACGAATTGGCCGAGACGACAGGGGTAAGACCACGAATACCAGCTTCAAAATAGCATAACAATCCTATTGTGTTTCATATTGTGTGTGTGGAGAACCGGAGACCCTTTTTAATGGTAACAAGGCATTCCATCTTAGTCCTGATGGGTGACAACGCAATCTGTATATTGATTCTTAATGGATAACAGATATTGATTTCTGTGAGCCACAACATCCACTTACCATCAGGAACTGTATGTTCGTTTGTCACTCATCTATAAAAACATACTGAAGCAAGAATATTATGTACAAAAACATTGAAACATTGGATGTACAATTACATGCACAATATTATAATTAAACACTTAACTATCCAAATAAATAAAATTGAATTGTCTGTTTGTAATGTCCAAATAACAGCTTTTTAATAAATTCAAATGAACGTAAATACGGCACTTATAACAAAAGCCTAATTTAAAAAAAAATTGCCTGTCTGTCTGTCTGTCTATCTGTCTGTCTGTCTGTCTATCTGTCTGTCTGTCTGCTCCGGTTAATCCGATTTTTACGTGGTAGAGCCAAGCTGCAGCTATATTAGTGGTATAGTTGTAGCACGAATGGGTCGGCTCGACCGAGGAAGGGCCACGCTCTTACAGAATACCAGCGTAAAATAGCAGCGTAAAATAACGCTGCTGTGTTTCGTATGGTGAGTGTAGGGAACCGGAGACCCTTTTTACTGGAACCAAGGCATCCCATCTTAATCCTCACGGGTGACAACGCATCTGCATTTTGATACGTAATCGAGGATAGATGTAGATGTCTATAGGCCACAACAACCACTTACCATCAGGTGGACTTTGTGCTCGTTTGTCACCCTTATCCTATAAAAAAATATCTCCGAAATGGCAAGACCGATTTTGACTGGACTTTCACTGGCAGATAGCTAATGTTATAAGGAGTGACTAAGGCTACTTTTATTTTAGAAAAAGAATTATGATTCCGCTCAAAAAAATTTAAACCCACGAAATCCAATCGTAATAAAGTCCACGCGGATGAAGTCGCGGAGAACAGCTAGTATTACATAATATTGAAATTGATCCAGAATTTTAATGTTCGAAGAAACTTCCCTTCAAAGTGAATTTCACTCCGAGGTTATTAAATAAATAAAAATCATACCCTCCAAATTAACTCCGCATTTACTTCGCGCTTACTCCGGTTTTAATCATTTTTCACTCCGTATATTATTTACAGTGTAAATACAATTTCTTAATAACTTGACTACAGTCGAAGAAAGAAAGAAACACTTTATTATACCACAAACCATTGAAGTTCACAATACTGAAATATACAAATGTATAAAAAAGCTACATGAATAAAAAAGTTCATCACACCGCGTTGACTTTTACAGACCAACGAAATGAACGCAAATAAAATATAGTTTATTTATTTAATAATAGTACCTATTTGCTTAATGTGTGTGTTTTACAGTTGTTATAAAAAATTGTTATACAATACAACACATTAGCCATTTTTGGTGTACAACATTATTGTATATAGTATAGGATACTACTAGTAATAATAATTGCATAAAAATTAACAGAAATAATTAAGTGAACCTAAGAAGCAACAAATTTAATAAAATTTGCCCTATTATGGCATTAATATTTATAATTTTATGTGACATTATAATAAATAACTGTTGAAATTATATTATTTAAAATTATTTCGCCACATTTTCATAATATTATTCTTTCAACATTTCATTAACCGAATAAAGAGCTTTGTTAACTAACTACTTTTTTAAATCGTTTCAGAATTTCCGATAGAAGCATTCGTAGCTAAAAATGATCCAACACAATTTGAGCTGCGGTAGGCGTGTCTTACCAAATGCACTGCAAACGAGTTTAGTTCGAACACCGTCACTATCATAATACTTATAAATTATAATCTGCATTGAAACCTTATTACACAAAATGTCTCTGGCGTCGAGTGATGAACACAATGGCGTCATAATCATCTTTTTTTAAAGGCCGGCAACGCATCTGCAATTTCCCTGGTGTTACAGTTGTTCATGGGCAGTAGTAGTCACTTACCATCAGGTGAGTTGCATGCTCGTTTGCCCTCTCTCATATAAAAAAAAAAAACAATATAAGAAACGTTTTAAGCGACTTATATGATGTATGGCAATTAAAACCAAAAACTATCGCAACATAAGGTCGACTTTAGACTATATTGTTTGCCGAAACGTAACAAAATATAATAAGCTGGTAGCTAATCAGCGATGAAGTTGTGTAAATTTGTTTAAAATATTGTGACAGGTTGCTCGCTTATTTTCCTTGAAACAACTCTTACATGTTTAATAGCGTTCTTCAGATTTGGATATAACATTAGCCGTCTAAACTTAAGTTTAGTTTTCAAAGAAGACTAGTGTTATATTGTTTATGCAAAGCATAAGTTTAATCACAACATATCGGCTAAAATATAGAAAAAGTGAATGAAAATGGAAGCTAAATACAAAATACAAGTTACATAATTTGAATTTATTATTGTGTATGATTTAAGCTTCATTATTTATCACAACATTTTCTGGTCATTATGTATATTGCTACGTAACTGTTGGGCAATTTGATAACCTAACATAACCAAACCTAACCAAGTTGATCACTTTTAAAACGATAAGTTAATAATGTTAAAGTTGTTAAAAATAATTTCCTAATCATACGATAATCGTATGATTAAAAATAATTATGCATACGATAATCGTATAAATAAAAAAATATTTTTCATCCAAAAATTTTTTAACTTAAAAATTTCAATTCTTTCAGTATTATATTTTTATTTATTTATGGTAATTGATTATGTCATTATAATTCACGCGGCTTAAGTGTGGCCAAAGGACCACCCCAGCCGCAACTTAACTCACTGTCACTGATATTATAAAATTGGTGTAATTTTATTAGACGCAAATATAAAAATCATAAGAGTAAGTATCAGAATATATAAATATAATACATATACTTTATTTTATTAAAATGTCTTATTATCTCATTTATTTTTTAAATTTTAAATATATCGGTCGAATATTAATAAATAAATCATACGTTAAACGTATAATTAAAAAAAAAATCGTTCGATTATCGTATGAATAGACACTTCCATCTTTTTATTACTTTGCCCAATAAGTAACAGGCTTTATTCCTAAAGCTCGGTCAATTTAATTATTTCAATACATTTTATCACATTGCCTACTCATATTGGACATCATTCCGCATCATCATTAATTGGGCATTTTGCATAATGCCCAATTAATCACATGGTCCATAACATATATTATACAATAAACAATGACTAAAACTACATACTATTTGATTAAACTTAGTGTAATATGTACATTTTGGGGTAGTTTAATTTTAAAAATCACCGTATTTATAATAGATATCTCTCGCATTAAACTGATAAACCGATCGGATGTGTATTATTTTTCTCCCAAACGGTTATATATTATTTTCCTCTCTCCGTGAACAAATATTATATGGTGGTCGTCGAGACCCCGGTCGACACTACACCTAATGTATTTGATTAATCCATGGCTCGAACAAGGTGTAGCCGGTTGCTAGCCTGTTCATCGAGAGTTGATAAAGTTTATAAATATTATGAAAACGTCTCGCAATAGTGACTATCGCTTAAGTATCGCAATCTGTATGACGCGCTTCGCTCTTTGCCGCAAGCACAGAGTTTTGTGGTACGGGGAATCTTGCAGCTGTTGTCAAGCGTAAGGCCAGGCGGGTGAGTCGACGCGGTGGTCATCAATCAGCAAAAATAATTAGTGGGTCGCAATTTGTAATGAGTTTAGGAACCCTGCTTTTTATCATTTCTTGCCGAACTGATTATAATAGGGCAGTGGCGGCGTAAAGGAGGGCAGTGTGGGCGGTCCGCCCCGGTTGCCAAGCACCAAGGGGTGACAACGACAACTCACTCGCACAGCCAGGTAATACTTACAGAAGAATTACTCCGCAAAGACATACCAATAAATAAATCCCTACCTAATATAGTATCTACCTGCATACACAAATATTATATCTTAATATAACATAATTTAATGTCCTAAATAAATGAGTTCAGCTTAGGTAGCGCTTGGTCGAGTGAGTAAAGCGATCGAAGAAGTTAGCGCACTTAGCAACAAACACAGTGAATTGGTGATTTGTTTTTATAACCGTCGCATATTCTTTAGTACCGTTGGACTTCATTGGAGCTTATCAGACTTATCGTAAAATGGGGCTATTCTGAGTCTCTTCCTAATCTAGCGCTGTGTCAAAGATTTTTTAACTATTTGTGTTTCGGTGCTTCACGTAAAAAAAGTTTTTCAAAACTCAAGTTAACAAAATCTTACTTAAGGTCCACAATGAGCCAAGCGCGACTAACCAATCTTTCCATTTTATCTATCGAAAAGGTCAAGAAACGAAATTTTGATAATGTAATAGAATATTTTATCTTAAATTTTACCCCCGTGTAGTAGCGGTTAAGAATATCTATTACCCCACCTACGACCCGTGGTGTCGTAAGAGGCGAAAGATGGAAACGAGGCAGAAGATGGACAGCAGCGTCTTTCTGATAACAGGTAAATTACATTAAAAAAAACTGCAGTTACCAACCCGCTTGCCAAGCGTGGTAACTATGGCACTATACCCGCCCATGGCGAGAGTTACAAAAAGACTGCCCCAGTCCCCGGCGGCACCGCTATTCCTGGCTACGGTGACGACCACGGTAACGGAGGGCAGGAGGGGCTAAAAACTCCGGTGGAGGTTCGGTTGCCACCTAAGACGACTCGACCTAGCAACATATAACGCACTAACCCTGATTACTGACGAAAAGATCCTGGAACTGGAAGAAGAGATAGACAAGTTGCGCTGGGATATTATAGGCTTATCTGAGGTCCGAAGAGAGAGGGAGGACGTGGTAATCCTAGAATCCGGCAATTTGTTCTATCACTGGGAGGGCCACCATCTGTCTCAAGGAGGTGTCGGATTTATCGTCCACAAGTCTCTCGTTAACAACGTTGTAAAGATTGGGAGTGTGTCGACGAGGGATGCGTACTTTATACTCAGAATCACCAAACGGTATTCGCTGAAGGTCATACAGGTTTACGCACCAACCTCGGCAAACCCCGACGAGGAGGTGGAGGAAATGTATGAGGATATCTCTAGAGCCATGCATTCCTCCAAAACCCACTACACGGTGTTAATGGGAGACTTCAACGCAAAACTAGGCACAAGAGAGAACGGTGAGCTGAAAGTATGTAAATTCGGGATAGGGCAAGGGAACCCAAATGGCCAGCAGCTGGCCGACTTCATGGAGAAAGAGGGAGTCTTCATGATAAAAGTTCAAAAGCGGCCTAACAGGAAGTGGACCTAGTCGAGCTCCGACGGTTCGACTAAAAATGAGATTGACTTCATTGCGACGATTAGACGGCAAATGTTCAGTGATGACTCAGTGATTGTGAGGGTGAAAAATGGCAGCGATTACCGAATGGTGAGAGGCACACTGAACCTAAACAGTAAGCTAGAGAGGTCAAGTCTAATGAAGCCAACGCTCCGTCGACCTCGTGCTCTAATCTAAATCCCCAAAAACTTTCAGCTTGACTTACAAAATGTTTTTCAGTGCCTAGAAGACTGAAATACAGTGGATGATATGAATGACAAGCTCGTGCAAACTGTCCATACGGTCGGAGCTAATTTTTGCAAGACACAAAAACTCTTCGATCACACTCTTAATCTCATAGCAGTTAGACGAGAAATAAAGCTATAGACTTCAGCAGATTTGATAGCATACAGGCAACTGAAGAGACAGATTTTCAAATGCATGCGGCGGGACTTACGCAACTTCATTACAGCTCGCATTGAAGAAGCAATTGGACGGAACCAGGGCTCCAAATTCTTTGCCAAAGATCTATTATCTGCCAGAGAGAGCCAACTGTCTGAAGCTGAAGACCGAATTTGGCAGCATCGTTTACCTTAGATTTTGAGTTAGATTGAAAGGTTCTATGAGCAGATGTACACGTCATCGTAGGAGACACACGCAAGTGTGAACAACGATCCAAGATCAAGTCTTATCCGACACTATTCCGGTGACATCCCGGACGTTAGTCTGAGCAAAATTATAATGGCTCTTCAGCACCTTTACAGCAGAGCTTCTGAAATCAGGTAAAAAACCGGTACTTGAAGACTTTCAAAAGCTTCTTAATTCCATCCTCCATGATCACGCTACTCCGGAGGAGTGAAGCAGAAGTGCGGTGGTCTTGTTCTTCAAGAAAGGGTACATCATTTTCTTGAAGAACTGCAGACTGATTTACCTTCTGAGCCGCGTCTACGTGCTGTTTTTGAGAGTCTTTACGAATCGGTTCGCACGCAAACTCAACGATTTCCAGCCTCCCGAACAAGCCGGTTTCCGAAAAGGATTTAGCACCATGGACCACATACCCGCCGCCAAATTGTACAATCTGCCACTTTGTCTTGCGTATTTGGACTATGAAAAAGCCTTTGATTCCATCGAAATTCGGGCGGTGCTGCAATCCTCTCAACGGTGCCAAGTTTACTGTCGGTATGTCGAAGTGCTAATGTGTTTGCACAGCCGGGCTACGATGGCTATCCGAGTACAGAACCAGAGTACGAAACCTATCCAATTGCAGAGAGGTGTAAGACAGGATGTCGTTATATCCCCGAAACTCCTCTTCACCGCTGCATTGGAAGACGTTTTCAAGCTACTGGATTGGAAAGGATACGGTATTAGCATTAACGGCGAGTACAACAGTCACCTTCAATTTGCCGATGATATAGTCCTTATGGCAGAATCGTCGAAGGACTTACTCGTATGCACTATGCTCAGTGACCTCAATAGTGTCTCCCAACGGATAGGTCTTAAGATGAAGATAAGTCGAAGTTGAACATGGACAAAACAAAGATCGTGTGTAACGTCCATGTCACACCTATGCCGGTAGTTATTTGGAGCACTAAGCTCAAAGTTGTTGACGAGTATATTTACCTGGGACAAATATTCCGACTAGGTAAGTTCAACTTTGACCGAGAGGTCAATCGACGGATTCAACTCGGCTGGGCAGCGTTCGGGAGATTACGACACGTCTTCTCCTCACAACCTCAAAACTTGAAAACGAGTTGTGATGACTTATGGATCTGAGACGTAGTCCTTCACTGCTGGCCGTACGCGGAACTACAAGGTTGCTCAGCTAGCTATGGAGAGGGCTATGCTCGGGGTTTCTCTGCGTGATAAACTTAGAAATGAGGATATCCGCAGTAGAACCAGAGTAACCGTCATAGCCCAAAGGATTGTAAGCTGAAGTGGCAATGGACCGGCCATATAGCTCCGACAACCATCATATAGCTCCAAGAACCTTACCAAGAACTTATGAATCTGAGACGTATTCCTTGACTGCTGGCCGTATGCGGAACTACAAGGTTGCTCAGCTAGCTATGGAGAGGGCTATGCTCGGGGTTTCTCTGCGTGATAAACTTAGAAATGGGGATATCCGCAGTAGAAGCAGAGTAACCGTCATAGCCCAAAGAATTAGTATGCTGAAGTGGCAATGGGCCGGCCATATAGCTCGAAGAACCGACAACTGATGGGGAAGAAAGGTTCTCGAGTGGCAGCCTCGTACCGGCAAGCGAAGTGTAGGGCGTCCCCCCACTAGATGGAGTGACGACCTGGTAAGACATGCAGGAAGTCAATGGATGCAGGTGGCTTGGGACCGTGCTTTGTGGCTTTCTTTGGGGGAGGCCTATGTTCAGCAGTGGACTTGTGAAGGGCTAATAAATAAGGGTAATGATGATTAAATTTGAATCGTATGGAGGTCACATTATAAATAGCTGAGCCGACATCTTGGTTTCAGAGAACTTTTTTGACAAGATTTTAGTCATTTTTCAAAACTTACCTTGCTGCGTCAGTGCTATGAGGGAGGTATTTATGTATGTAAATCATAAAAATAATCATTAAGCCCTTATCAGTAAATACAATATGTTTATTGTATAAAATCGTGGTTGGTGCTACAGTAAAAGTAAGAAATTTACTTATTGATCTTCCTATTATGATTAGGGTTCATATCGTGATGTTAAACGGTTCTATTTCTGGTGTTTATAAAATTTTAAAAAAAGCCTAATATCCCTTATAGCAATAAGTCAGACAGTTAGATAGGTAAAATATTTTAATAGGAGAATACATAATTTTTTACCGTACATAGCACCAGGAATTCATTCCCCTCTCGTCCTAAAAGAAGTGGTATTAGTATTGAAAATTTTAGAAAGACAAACATTTGCCATTTTTTATAATAGGCCATTATTAATTAACAGTAATGTTAGCGTTCGCATTTGAAATAGTATAAAATAAATGAACAATAATTCATAATGAGAAATTATATTATCTGGATTTATATGTTGATTAATGTTTGTTTACTTGTAATTTGTTTAATAATGATAACTTGTGACAGTAAATAATTAAAATGAAGCAATCAAATCTTTAAACATCTACATACTATACAAACACAGAGGAGGCGTCAACAAATATAATTAATTGATCAAAGTAACTTACCTGTAAGTGTACTTCGATCAAAATTATATGAAGTTGGCGCCTCCTCTGTGTACAACCCTACCCTGCTGTATATTATTACCCACCCTTAGTGATTGCTTGTATTTTAATTATTTTTTTTGTAATTCTAGAGGATATAAATTCACAATGACATGAGGTGTATAGTGTTGCCAGTGGGAGCTGATATAGGCTGGGATACCAGTAAAAATCTTATTTTTCCCCCGGAAGGTTAAAGTTCGTTTGACTCGGTCCGTCAATTCATGACTACATAGTATACAAACACAGAGGAGGCGTCAATTTCATATAATTTTGATCGAAGAACACTTTGTTTCAATTGTGAAGTACTTTGTTGAAGTACTTTGATCAATTAATTATCTCGATCTCTTCTGTGTGCAGTGCTTTAAAGATGGTTAATATAACAATTAACTGCGAAAATAAAGATCTATAAAAATTACAAATTTATTATCTAATAAATAAAATTAATTATATTCAATAAAATTATAATATCCAAAACATTCTTAACAATCGAAGATTTCATATTTTATCGATTTATATTAAATTAGTCGTGTTTAGGCCATCTAGTGTTTATTTTACGGACCACCTTGAGAGTCACTCGATTTTTGTTCTTTAAAATGATTTTACCTATAGAATGAAGTAGACGTCACTATTAGAAAGCAACTTTAGTCGAAAAAAGTATTATTTTGATTTAATACACTAAAATTTAGGCACTACATGTCTAAATATAAGGATTGTAACATTTATTTGCAATAAAATTAAACTTTTATCTTATATTTTATGCCGCACCTGTGGTTGAAAATTATCAAATTAAATAAATTATTTGCTGTGAAATGTTTTTGTTTTATATTTCATGTTATTTGAAGGTTTCACTTGAAACTGTGAAACTACACACATGTTTTTTTTTTTGCTTACGCGGCAGAGCCAAGCTGCAGGTATATTATGGTTGTAGTACGATTGGGTCGACTTGACCGCGAGAAAACCACGCTTTCACAGAATAGCAGCTTAATGTTGCTGTGTTTCAAGTGGAGAATGTAAAGAAACCTTTTTTACCAGAAACGAGGCATTCTGTCTTAGTGCTCGGGGGTGACAACGCATCTTTAGCCTTCTTTGTTTGAAGTTGGTTGCAAATATATATGGGTTGCAGTAGCCACTGATTTTATTTTTCAGTTTAGTTTTATAAGGTGCTTTTTATGTGGTTCCATATAAATATGATCAAAATCTGACCAGTCGTTTTTAAGTCATCCTTAATAATTCGTATTTAATTGACTTCGACTACATTGTTGATGTTCTTATTTTATTTGTATTGAAGTCGGTTGCACAAAATTTTATTTTAACCACTTGTCTTATTGTAGTGAACGCGCGTAAAGATGGTGATAATGGTTAAATTTATTTAATAGATAAAAGTTATTAATTCATAAAATTAACTAGTAATTTCAATGGCTAAAATATGTTATTTTTGTTTATATATATGTTTTTCTCAATCCTAAAATATACTAAATTGATATGGTTATTATTGCTAGTGTTAGTTTCAACGAGTTGAATAATTTCTTCTTTTCTTCAACATAAATAAATTACATCTGTTACATCAATTACAAGAAAATATCATTCGTTATCTCGATAAGAATAATATAACAAACAGCACATAATTTTGCAAGGTAAAGAATGGAACATGTTTTCTTCCAACACCCCAGAGCGGTAACTCAGCTACAAGCGCCGATGGCGTCAGTCCAGCCATTATTAAGTTAAGCTAAAATCGTAATTTTAGCAAGGACGAGCAACATGCTTAAGTTTGTAATCAATATTTAGTTATCTGTACACCTACATCATTATATTATATCACCTCATCGATAAGCTAATGTTAAATGTTTAAGAGCGATATCCGATAAAAATATTTACGGCTCGCGAAATCCGGTAATAACCTCAACAAATAGTTCAAATATTTACGCTACAACAGCCTAGTGACTAAGTATTTGCGGATTTGATACAAATAATAAATGCAATTTGAAAAATGTTAATTGCAATTTTCATTGATAATTTACCACATGTTTGGAGATGAAATAACCTCATGAGGAACCCTGTGTGCCTCTCTCTCTCTCTACAAGAGTCCTGTGCCATATATATATCATGACCCGGTAAAAGATGCAAGTATAAGATTTAATCAAAATAATTTACGAAAGATAAAGGAGTTTTCTTAATGAATTTTCTTAGCACGGAAGTTGGAGGTTAAGTTTCTTATAAGGAAGTGAATTTTCTTGGGAAGTAAGTCTAACTCTAACTAATATCAACTGATTAACAGATCGCTGCGAGACAAAACTTTGCTCATACACACGATATAGATGCTCCACATTATTTAGATTTTTGGATACGTTTTACATGTGAGTTGCGTCTGAGAAAAAAGCAAAAGATTTTAAAACTATGTTATCGTGTAGATACGCAACACAATTTTGGTTATTATATTACATAAGAAACAAAGCATCCGATTTAAATACTAATGATCATGAGTTAAACGAGGAGGTCAATAATATATACTTTAGACTTACGATATTTTTTGTGTTTCTTGTAATTTCAAATAATACCATGACGCTCTTACCTTACTCTTACTTACGTTTACCTTTAAATGATTTTACATACCCTGTGCATGTAATGTTACTCTAAGAAATATATGTAACGTTTGTAATATAAAATCGCTGGTAGAGCTAATAAATAAATAAACTTTGAATAAAAATATCCTCCAGACAGAACTTTGGACACGGGGCCAGTCTCAACGGAAACAAGTCTTCTGCGCTGGACAGGTTTAAATTGCCCCAGTGTATGCACAAGCACAGGTGACTCCAGGCTGCTACTGAGAATTTTTGACGGAAAACCCAATATCAGATTTTGGCCCCACCTTGGATTCGAACTCCACTAGACCAACGAGACTATGACTAACTGACTTTGACTAAGAGTCTTTTGATGAGCAAATAGGCCGCTTATAACATTTAAAGTGTGCATATTCAATGTTTCGTTCCAAGATAGGAAGTTACTTGTCAAGACGGTCCTGGGTTCGATA
The DNA here is from genome assembly GCA_029286625.1 of Parnassius orleans. NCBI lineage: Eukaryota > Metazoa > Arthropoda > Insecta > Lepidoptera > Papilionidae > Parnassius > Parnassius orleans. Next base: position 3,325,006 of record JAGSMP010000040.1, read on the forward strand.
AGGCGGAACGGAATAGAATCCTGCATCGATGAACTAGCAGACAGCCTTGCTAACCATTTTACGTGGTAGAGTCACGCTGCAGCTACATTATGGTTGTAACACGAATGGGTCGGCTCGACCGGGGCAGGAACACGCTTTCACAGAATACCAGCGTAAAATAGCAGCTTAATGCTGTTTTGTATGGTGAGTGTAAAGAACCGGAGATCCTTTTTACTGGATACGAGGCATTCCATCTCAGTCCTCAGCACACGCATCTGCATTTTGATTCTTAATTGAGGAAAAATTTGGATGTCTATGGGTCATAGTATCCACTTACCATCAGGTGGACTATGTGTTCATTAGTCACTTTAAACGTAGAAATTGTATGGGAATACGAGTAAATGACGGCGTAATTTCTTGAAGTCAAATAAAGAATTTATTTGCTTACCAGCAGACCCGGCAGACATTGTTCTGCCCAGTGAACGCAAATAAAACAGTTTTGCCCCGTTCAATAGGTGCGCAATGAATTTCACTCCGCAATTTTGACTCCGTAAATGTATAATTTACTAGCAATTCGCCCAGTCTTTGCACGGATGATTTTTGAATCTCGACAACATTACCACCTATCGGATCAAATTGTGACTCTAAACCGTTCAGGGACCTACTTAAAAACACGCAAAAAATTTATCAAAATTTAAATACATCAATAATTATATAGATAATATAAAGATTTATAACTTGGCGATAGTACGAGTATATAATCGTTGGAGCGTCTGTTAGTGATCGTGTTGGGAATCGTTCTGATCGAATTGACCGGTTTTGGTCATATTCACTAAATATATTTGTTATGTCAAGGCGATGGTTCAAAGCTTTGCTATGATGAGATAAATGGCGCTGTAGTCAAGTTAATAACAAATTAAATATTTTTATAATTAATTAGCTAAGATCTGCGTAATAAGATAAAATGATGTATATTATCTAGTATGAAGAGTTTTATTACGAGGATCTTAGCTAATAAATTTTTAAGATTATTAAAATAATGGATTTCCCCTAAGTAACGCCTGATTCTACTTAATTATCTTAATAACAAATTGTATATTTATGGACCAAAATGAATCATATTCACAATGTATATGTTGTTTTAGTGCTAGAAAAAAATAACAAAATCTGGATATCCACCTGGGAAGTTGATTATTATCAATGACCGTCCTTATTTCTTTATATTTAAGATTTAAATGTTAGTGTATATTTTATTTAAAACTAAATTTCAGCAACCATCACATACTTTTGTGTGAACTTGAACCGCGTCATGCATTGTCAGGTTCTTTCAAAACATGATCAATCAATTTTGCCAACAGTATTGCTACTAAAGAATTATTTGGCTTGGACTAGTTTAAACGATTTTCGGCTTTAGGGCGAGGTGTTAAGAGAACTTTTCACTTAAAAATAAATTGGAAATAGAAGAAAATAAATTTAGCTGTATATTTCCCGAAGAAGCCTTTCAATAGCATTGTATGTTTGTACACTTTGCCGAATATCAATGGGTTGGGGCGAAATACGAAGCAATATTGTTAGATAGATTACTTATATGCTTAGAGTTTTATTTGGTCAACATTATTACTTACTTCTAAACGTTCGTAAACGTAAACGTTCACGTTCACATTCACATTTAATTTGTACAACAAATAATTTAATAGTGGTTGTAGCGTTGGAGAATCTAATACTCCATTTTTAAAGGCTCAGTAACGCTAAACTACGAATTTGGCTGCGTTAATTAAGGGCTGTGATTTCGAACCTTGCGCGGATCTATATTTTATAGTACAAGGGTGACAAACAATCACACAGGCCAACTGATGATAAGTGGATGCTGTGGCCCAGAGACATCTACATCTGTCCGTGATTAAATATCAATATGCGGAATACGTCGTCACGCTTGAGGATTAAAAAAGAATGCCTTGTTTCTAGTAAAAAGGATGCTATTTCACGCTGGTATTCTGTAAAAGCGTGGCCCTTCCCGGTCGAGCCGACCCATTCGTGCTAAAACCATAATATAGCTGCAGCATGGCTCTATCACGTTTAAAACTAGTGTTATATGGCCACACAGAAGAAAACCCTATTGTGTATCAACAGGATTTGAACTCCAGGTGGAACCAACATTTGTGTAATAGCACAAATTGTTGCTTTTCGGGCTTTGATCAGTTATGGGTCTAGTTGTATCAAGACACATGACAGTGTGTCAGCCAAGTTCAGATAAGAACGAGCGACCCACCGGCTGTACGAGTATGTATAATATTTATTAAGTTGCTGCAGCATGGCTCTAACACGTTGATATACCTATATAATTATATATGTATATAACACCTATATGATTAGATTAATGGATGGAAAATTTATTTCTTTGCTCCCATTCAGATATCAACTCTTTTATCAGTGTAGCCGACAACTTCGAATGTTGTTTATACCTAACTTGACCTCACTTTCACATATAAATACGAGTAGTTGTACGTGGTGAAGCCACGCTGCAACTACATTAAGGTTGTAGCACGAATGGTTCGGCTCGACCAGGGAAGAGCGACGCTCTCACAGAATACCAGCGTAGAATGGCAACCTAATTCTGATGTGTTTCTTATTATGGGTGTAGAGAACCGAAGACCCTTAGCGAAGCATTCCATCTTAGTTCTCAGGGGTGACAACACATCAGCATTTTGATTTTTAAACAAGGATACATTTAGATGTCTGTGGGCCACAAAATCCGCATACCAACTGGTGACATGTGTGCTCGTTTGTAATCCTTATTCTATACTAGCTGATACCCGCGACTTCGTCCGCGTTGCTTACACACATCACTGAACACGTAGTACTTATAAAAATCGTTGTTTCTTAAAACTTTAATAACATTATATTAAGTGAAGATATCGCAATAATTTTTTTAGATAAGGGTCATGTTTCTTAGAAATAAAATTTTGAAAACCTAATTGAAATCTATCCAGTAGTTTTTCCGTGATGCGCGCACAACTGCAAACCTCTATCATTTTATTTATATAGAAGATTTAAAAAATATGTTTTTGGTGGGATTGCTACTTTGAAAGCCTATCTCTGTTTATTTTATCGGGTACGTGAAGTTTAATACTAGTAAGTGCCTCTATGTTTGCGCTCACACTTATCGTACTATTAGCGTAATTTACAAATATTCAGATTTTTTTTTAATTTTTTTTTTTATCAATCGTCTTTAAATTCAATCGTCTTCAATCATTTTTAATAATCGATTATTGATCAGTTAAAAATCATGGTGTAATTAGGTGGCAATTATAATCAATAAATCTGATATAAAACACCGCGTACGCGGCGTCATATAAAAATGAAGATTACTTTTATTATAGCAAAAGGTACAGATATTGGAAAACAGTAAGCATAAATATAATATGAAAGGTTATTGAATCTAACTCATAGTGAATAGAAGAATGGGTATTATATTTTTAAAGATAAATGGGTATTGATATATATAACTATAACTTTCACAATCTCTTGCTAACAGTTCATGTTTGCATGCACCTTCTTTTATTATTCTAACTATAGATACTATATAATATTTTTACTATTTGTATCCCAAATATGAATTAAATAAATAAATAAATATATACATAAATAAATATATAATGCACGAATATAATGCACGAAGAAAAAAATATATGCAGCACGAATGTTTCGGCTCGACCGGGAGAGGACCAGGCTCTCACAGAATACCAGCGTAAAATAGCAGCTTAATGCTGCTTTGTGAGTGTAGAGGATGTTTGTCGTCAGGGCGCATCTGCATTTTGATGATAGGTGTAGATGTCTATGGGAACAGCACACACATATCGTCTGGTGGACTGTGTGCTCCCTTGTCACCATTGTTCTATAAAAAAATACATACCTTGTTCTTCATATAATAATTAATAATTAAAGATGACTTATAGCCAATTTATTTTAGATATTATATTATTCATTACTTTCGCAAGCCGCCACATTCTTGCTCTACTTATAAAATAATTTCTCTTTCCCCAAGAGTTGCTGAAACAGAAATCTCGTTAGGGTTAAGCTAGCCGTTGTTCATTTTATTTACATGTTTTAATTTGTCTCTTTATATTTCATTACCTATCTAATATACTACATATACTCAGCCTTTTAACCAATTTATAAACTACCAAAAAATAATACCTAATGCCTACCTATGTTATAATTGAAATAAAAATGAAGTAACTTGTTATGACTAACTACTAATCACAAAGAAAAAACCTTCCAATATTATTATCTGTCTTAAAAATTCTTAAAAATTCTCTTTTTCTTAAAGTTTATCTACTTACAATAAAGAATTTAAATATTAGAATGCAATATTATTATTTCTTAAACTTAACAATACTAATATACCGCAATATTATTCCTTAAATTTGATTAAAAAATAAAGTAATAATAGAATGCATGTTATTTATTTCTTGAACTTAAAAATACAATTCGAATTGTTATCTTTTCCCAAATTAAAATGTTTATGTATGTTCAAGTAGATATTTAGAAATAACACCATTTGGAACTATGTTTTATCAATTGTGTTTTGTTTAGTCTAGCCAAAATGTAAATAAATAAAAAGTAATATAAACATTTATAAGATTGCAAAGAATACACAATCCAAAGTAAACTCATTTGCAGTGTATTTATTAAACATCAGCAAGGTTTATTTTGTACATTAAATCATCTTATTTTACGTATCTGTAAATAAAATATTCATCTATTCCGTTACCGTTATCGTGACAGCCTATTAAACTCCAGTGCCGAACATAGGCCTCCGCCATAAATTGCCTCATAGGGGGACATTTGCCATAGTAGCAAGTGGGTTGGCAACCGCAGTTTTTTATTTTTAGTTGTTATTAGGAAGAGGCTGCTGCCCATCTCTTAATTTGTTTCCCTCTGTTGCCTCATAAGACACTCACGGGATAATATGGGTTAGTGAATATTCTTAGACCGAGACTACACGGTCCACACCGCCACTCATCTATATATATAAATAATATTGAAGTATATGTTTGTAACATTTAGGGGTTTATTCGCATGTCATTAGGACATGAATAAACATTTTTAAAATTTACGTCTGTCTGTCAGAGCTAAACTGATTGTAATGAAACTGATCAAGAACAGATATGGAGCAATGTTATGAGTGATCTAGGCTATATTTTATCCAAACGACTTGGAGATTTTTTACTTAAAAATTCATAAAATAAATGGCCTTTGATTATCTTAAGTGTAGTGGCGGGTAAGAATACCCACTACCCTATATCTTCCCGTGGGTGTCGTAAGAGGCGACAAAGGGAAACTGATACAGAAGATGGGCAGCAGCATCTTTCTGATAAAAGCCAAAAAACAATAAAAAACTGCGGTTGCCAACCCGCACGCCAAGCGTGGCAACTATGGCAATATACCCCATGAGCGACGACGCAAAGAAACGGCCCCCAGTCTCGGCGGCCCCGCTATTCCTGGCTACGGTGGCGACCATGGTAACGGCGGGGCAAGGGTGCTAAGAATCTCCGGTGGAGGTTCGGTTGCCACCTACGACAACTCGACCTGGCAACATATAACGCACGCACCCTGAGGACTGACGAGAAGATCCTGGAGCTGGAAGAAGAGATAGATAAGTTACGCTGGAATATAATAGGACTATCCGAGGTCCGAAGAGAGGGGGAGGACACGGTAATCCTCGAATCCGGCAACTTATTCTATCACCGGGAGGGCGACCATCTGTCCCAAGGAGGTGTCGGATTTATCGTCCACAAGTCTCTCGTTAACAACGTTGTAAAGATTGGGAGTGTGTCGACGAAGGTTGCGTACCTTATACTCAGAATCACCAAACGGCATTCGCTGAAGGTCATACAGGTTTACGCACCAACCTCGGCACACCCCGATGAGGAGGTGGAGGAAATGTATGAGGATATCTCTAGAGCCATGCATTCCTCGAAAACCCACTATACGGTGTTAATGGGAGACTTCAACGCAAAACTAGGCACAAGAGAGAACGGTGAGCAGAAGGTAGGTAAATTCGGAATAGAGCTACAGAACCCAAGAGGCCAGTAGCTGGCCGAATTTATGGAGAAAGTGGGACTCTTTATGATGAACTCTTTCTTCCAAAAGCGGTCCCACAGAAAGTGGACCTGGTCGAGCCCAGACGGTTCGACAAATGAGATTGACTTCATTATGACGACCAGACGACAACTGTTCAGTGATGTCTCAGTGATCGCGAGGGTGAAAACTTGCAGGGATCACCGAATGGTGAGAGGCACACTGAACCTAAACGTTAAGTTGGAGAGGTCACGTCTAATGAAGTCAACGCCCATCCCCTCGTGCTCTAATCCAAAGTCCCGAAAACTTTCAGCTCGAGTTACAAAATCGTTTTCAGTGCCTAGAATTTTGCAATGAAGTGGACGATATGAATGACAAGCTTGTGGAAACTGTCCATGCGGTCGGAGCTAAGTTCTGTAAGACCCGTCGCAGAAGAACACAAAACTCTCCGATCACACTCTTAATCTCATGGTTGTTAGACGGGAGATGAAGCTGCAGTTTTCAGCAGATTTGACAGCATACAGGCAACTGAACAGACAGATCTCCAAATGCATGCGGCGGGACTTGCGCAACTTCAATACAGCTCGTATTGAAGAAGCGATCGAGCGGAACCAGGGCTCAAAAGTCTTTGCCAGAGATCTGTCTGCTAGAAAGAGCCAACTGTCGAAGCTGAAGACCGATTGTGGCAGCATCGTTTCCGGGACACCTGAGATTTTGAGTGAGATTGAGAGGTTCTATGGGCAGCTGTACACGTCATCGTTGGAGCCACGCGCAAGTGTGAGTAACGATCCAAGAGCAAGTCTTATCCGACACTATTCCGATGATATCCCGGACGTCAGTCTGAGCGAGATTAGAATGGCTCTCCAGCACCTTAAAAACGGCAAGGCCCCAGGCGAGGATGGAATTACAGCGGAGCTTCTGAAAGCGGGTGGAAAACCGTTACTTGAAGTCCTTCAGAAGCTCTTTAATTCCGTCCTCCATGGTGGCACTATACCGGAGGCGTGGAGCAGAAGTGCGGTGGTCTTGTTCTTCAAGAAAGGCAACAACGCTCTCTTGAAGAACTACACACCGATTTTCCTTCTGAGCCGCGTCTAAGTGCTGTTTTCAAGAGTCATTACGAATCGTCTCGCACGCAGACTCGACGACTTCCAGCCTCGAACAAGCCGGTTTCCGAAAACTTTAGCACCATAGACCACATACATACCTTCGGCAAATTGTACAGAAGACCGACGAGTACAATCTGCCACTTTGCCTTGCGTATGTGGACTATGAGAAAGCCTGATTCTGTCGAAATGGGCGGTGCTGCAGTCCCTTCAGCGGTGCCAAGTGGACTGTCGATATATCGAGGTGCTGAAGTGTTTGTACAGTAGGGTACGATGGCTATCCGAGTACAGAACCAGAGTACGAAACCTATCCAACTGCAGAGAGGTGTAAGACAGGGTGACGTAATATCCCCGAAACTCTTCACCGCTGCATTGGAAGACGTTTTCAAGCTACTGGACTGGAAAGGATACGGTATTAACATCAATGGCGAGTACATCACTCACCTTCGATTTGCCGACGATATAGTCCTTATAGCAGAATCACTGGAGGACCTAAGCACTATGCTCAATGACCTCAATAGTGTCTCCCAACGGATAGGTCTCAAGATGAACATGGACAAAACAAAAATCATGTTTAATGTCCATGTCACACCTATGCCGGTAGTTGTTGGGAGCACTAAGCTCGAAGTTGTTGACGAATATGTTTACCTGGGATAAATAGTCCGACTAGGTAAGTCCAACTTCGACCGAGAGGTCAATCGACGGATTCAACTCGGCTGGGCAGCGTTCGGGAGATTACGACCCATCTTCTCGTCAGGCATACCTCAAAACCTCAAAACTAAATTGTACAACCAGTGCGTGTTGCCAGTGATGACATACGGAACTGAGACGTGGTCCTTCACTGCTGGCCGTATGAGGAAGCTCAAGGTCGCCCAGCTAGAGGGCTATGCTCGGGGTTTCTCTGCGTGATAAACTTAGAAATGAGGATATCCGCAGTAGAACCAGAGTAACCGACATAGCCCAAAGGATTAGTAAGCTGAAGTGGCAATGGGCCGGCCATATAGCTCGAAGAACCGACAACCGATGGGGAAGAAAGGTTCTCGAGTGGCAGCCTCGTACCGGCAGGCGAAGTGTAGGGCGTCCCCCCACTAGATGGAGTGACGACCTGGTAAGACATGCACGAAGTCAATGGATGCAGGTGGCTCGGGACCGTGCTTTGTGGCATTCCGTGGGGGAGGCCTATGTTCAGCAGTGGACTTGTGAAGGGCTGTAATGAATGAATGAATGAATGATTATCTTAAATCTAAATGACAAGTCATTTATAGATCCTACCCAAGCGGAGACTGCCCGAGTCGATAGTAAATTTATCTAACAGATAAAGAATACAATTAATGAATCGTCTCTACAAAAATATTGACTTATAGAACTGAACTGAATGTGGTCCTTCAATGCTGGCCATATTAGGTAGCTTAATATCACTTGTTCTATAGCTTAATGTTACTGACTAGGTGGTAGGACTCCTAGAGGGGCTTTGCTTGGAGTTTCTTTGTATGAAAAAATAGGTATTGTTTCTAAAGCAGATATTAGAGTATAAGTAGCTGATATAGCCTAAAGGATCACTTTGGCATTCCAACTTATTACTCAGGGGTGACAACGCATCTACATTTTGAATCTTAATTGAGGATAGATGTAGATTTCTATCGGCCAAAGCGTTCACTTACCATCGGATGGACTCTGTGCTCGTTTTTCACTCATATTTCTAAGAAAAAAGTAGCGTATTGCACACATTAGATATGTTTTTATAAGTCCCACATAAACATTGGATTATAAAGCACAAGTACAACTTAAAATATTATATTTTTAAAAGTATATCGAAGCTGTGGTCGCTACAAATTTATAGCTTTACAAAAATTAAACAAATAATTTGATAATAAATGTAGGAGAGTAGGTACCATTAAAGTACGGAAAATATTGCATACATTTTTATCTTCAGTAGTCAAATGGATTTTCCCACTATACCCGAAAGCACCCTATATCTCTTAAATACGTGCAGTAAAGTAGAGCATTTATTACAATTCGACGTAGTCTAAGTATTGATTGTCTATTCAAAAGCGAATATGGACGCAAATTGTGCCATTATAATTCCAGAAGTAATAATGCATCATTTTGGTATAGTAGCGCACTCCATTGTTCTCTTGTTAAAGTTAAAAGTTGCAGCCTATATATACGTCCACTGCTGGGCACAGGCCTGCTCTCATTTCTGAGAGGGTTTTAGGGCAAGGAAAAGTCCGCCGGGCTGCCCCAATGCGTGTTGGCGAACTTTACATGGCTTCGAATTTTTTTTCTTATTTCTCAGACATGCAGGTTTCCTCACGATGTTTTCCTTCACCGTTGAGCACGTGGTAAATCAGTACTTAAAATTACAATTAACAATTTCGTTGGTGCCAGCGGAGATCTAACCCGGGTTGCTCGCGTACTGTGAAATTTACAGCCAGCGCTTAGCGCCTGAGCTACCACGGCTGTTCTCTTGTATTCAGATACAATGATCACATTTTAAAGTCCAGATTTTCCCACAGAATTATTAATATCACTGACATTGAGTAAACAGAATAGTCATTTCGGTAACAAAGCGTAATTCTGCAAACTAATGCAAGCATTATTATACTCGTATATACCCTTGTTATCTTTCCCATTTTACCTTTAGTCAAGTTGACAGACGGTTGGATTAGACTGGATGGGTACATAGCCTTTGATTTCGGCGTTTTAGGTGTTTACTGCGAGGAAATGCAATCGTTTACTAACATTAGTATTTCCGGACTACATAAGTATGGGATTAAAGAGAAAAAGCTCATGAATATTACATAACACATTAGGGGAGTTATTGATTGATTCATAACCTATTATATTTTTTATTCATAGGGGATTTAATAATTCTATACACTAGCTATTAACACTCAGCCCCAACATTTGTAGCTTTTTTTTATAGAAGAGGGGGCAAACGAGCATGCGGCTCACCTGATGGTAAGTAACTACCGCCACCCATGAACAACTGCAACACCAGAGAGTAAGCTCTATTCTTTAAGGTCCCTAAGTCGTATCGGTCCGGAAAAATCGCCGGTGTTAAATGATTCCACAAAGAGGTTGCGGAAAGCTATTATGCGGAAATTATTTTATTATTTTTAGATCTTTGAAGTCGGTATTTACTTTTTATTAAAAGTCTAACTTTTCGATAACTAACTCTGATGTGTGCTTAAATCACTCTCGAGCTACAATATTTCGAACGTCTCCATTATGCTATATTACAAGCGTCTTACGTAGTGAGTACAAGCGGCATTGATAATGCCTTTCCTTTTCTAGTTATAGCAACAATGGGTCGGCTCGACCGGGGAAGGACCACGCTCTCATAGAATACCAGCGTTAATTTTGATTCGCAAACGAGGATAGATGTAGATATCTTTGGGCCACAGCAACCACTTACCCTATCTTATAAAAAAAAGGATAGGAATTAAGCATATTGTTGAATTTGTTTCAGCATTAACCTTTAAATAAGTGTTAAAATTTTAAAGTACATGGTGTGAAAACAAATATTTGATATAAAACCCAAGCTAAGGCATAAAAAATATTGATTTTAGATATAATATTAGTCCGATTAGCGTCTATCCGATTTCTTCTTCGATTACATCGCAAAAGCAACTGAATTGAAGAAATTACTAAGGGTGGATTCGACCAAACTTCGAATTATACACGATCAACTCGTGACGTGCATCGTATTTTCATGCAACCTAAACTATAGCAACGCTCGAATTAGCAGAGTGAATCTTTTATTGCCTGTAATATTTCTTTACGTTTTTTGGTGTTTTGAAATACAAAATGAGTGAGAATAAACACAAATTATTATATTATAATATTATATCTGAAGAAATGAGCTTGAAATTGACCGTGCCGTACGAAAGGATTGTTTAGTAACTTCCCAAATAGGCTGTTTTTTTTTTAGTATTGCAAATGGTGTAAACTAATATTGATTTATATATTAATAGCGATTTATTATAAGCATATAGTTTACTCTCGTTTGGTCGAATCCACTCTAAATCTCTCTATGGAAGTAATTAGTAATTGGCCACGATAACAACTTACAAACAATAACAACATACTACCGGACTTTGCGACAACTTCCGCTAGTAATCGAAAGTTTGCGCTCGGAAATCGGCCAACCGAATATTTAATTATTTATTTATTTATTCAACACAACAATATAAGCTTACAGTACTGGACCAAATCGCTTATATGTTATACTAAACATGAGATTACATTTTATGAGATCACTTATTTAACCTATACAGATAAGAAAACACATGTTTCCTAATTACATCAACTTTGTCAAAAGATATATCGGCATATTAACATCATCAATCATAAAACTTTTAATGGATTTAGAAATTAATATTTATTTCCTAACGAAATTTGTAAGAAGCAATACATCGTTAAGATATATACTTTAATTTAATAGATCTTCTGGTCTGAGCCGTAGTAGTTCAGGGGTGAAGCGCTCGCCGTAAATTTTACAGTACACAAACAACCCGGGTGCGATCTTCGCCGGCACCAATGAAATCGTTAGTTGAATTTTAAGTGCTTATGTACTACGTGCTTTGCGGTAAAGAAAAACATCGCGAGGAAAACTGCATGTCAGAGAAATTGAAAAAAATAATTTAAAGTCTACTAACACGGGCATTAGGGCAGCGTAGTAGACACTTCTCGTAGACAGCCCTAAAACCATCCAAGAAACAACCAAAAAAAAAGGATCATTCAGAGAAATCTGTAAAAAATAATCAGGAATATTGTGGAGTAATGTCAAAATTAAGAGATCATGGGTGCTGTAAAGTACTCGAAACTTCGCGAATATAAAATGAGTTAATATACGCGATAAAATCCGTAACACTACTTTCATTTAAATTCTCAGTGTACGCGTAAATAAAAAATTCAAACTTAAGAGATTTGAAAAATTGTTTAATTGTAATTCAGTGAGTTAATGACACGAAAGATTTTGCGATAATATGCCAAAGATATACCAACTATATTTTACATTTTGACCGATTTTTTAAAATTAATGCACTTCATTCAAATTTAGCTCAAATGAATTATCTGGTATCGATAAACTCATTGAAACATTAAGGCAATTGAAATGACAAACCGTCGAATTCCTAGGCGTGTATGTAGTGACAGCCATGATCGCTTGCGGTGGGAAGAGGAATTGGACTAGTTTGGCTTAGCGTCGGAACAGATTGCCTGAGCATATACATGCTACTTTATCTCAATGCAATAAACAGGGTCAACTTAAATACAATTGTGACATATAAAACCTAATCTAATGTTAAAAGTTATCCTGTCTAATTTTCAGGCGCAATATTAAAAAATTATTACAGGCATATGTAACATGGAATGGAAATTTAATGGGAAAATTAGACTTTTAGAAAATCGGAAAATATTTTACTTATACTTTTAAGTTCTTTGAATTCGGCTTTTACTTTTTATTAATTATGATTTTTCGACCATTTTGTGTGGACTAAAGTATAGTTTCCTTAAAAATTTTATCTCCTATTTTTCCATCTTTAGAGGTAATTTTTTTTCTCCATATTTAAATGGAACCACCCCTGAAGTATAACAATTCATTCAATAACCAAGTCCTAAGGTTAAAACAGTAATTAAAAAAGCCGACTGCGTAAAAAAGTTTACTGAAAAGAAAAAAGTCTTATATCCTGTGGCACTACAGCTATGAAGATTCTAACGACTCCCCATATGTTAGGATACATCATGCTATTTAGGATATAGAGCGTGCCAAAGGAATAGACAAAACATTGCCCTTCTTCTGGGGCAGACGGGTAAAGAAAAATTAATAAAATCGGTCCATAATTGACGGAGATATCTAGTAGCATACAAAAAAAGAATATACACTCAAATTGAGATCCTCTTTCTTTTTGAAGTGGAGTGATAAAGAAAAGATTTTTAAGCATAAATTTAAAGTTTTTAATATATTATATTTGTCACCGTATGCATATGTGTATATAGCTGTGGTAGCTCAGGGGCCAAGCACCTGCCGTAAATTTCTCACTACGTGAGCAATCTGGTTGTGCGGGAGTGCTTCGCACACTTGGATGGAGAAAAGGTCGACGTTAGCTTATTAGGAAACCCGATCCTCTCCAAAAGCAATAAGTATTGCGCAATTGACTGTTATTACTTACAGTCCACGGTTGATCCCAACATAGCGATAAAGTGCACGTACGTAATTTTGATGCCTTCCTTTAGAATTGAAGTCCATGCCATGTGTAATATATCGTTATGAACGGCTGTATTTAGGCTCTTGTAGAAATTTTATCGACGAAAACGCGAAGAATGTCGTACCTACTTGTAAAAAAAATTTACCTAGATTGTAACCTGCCAGTTCATGCGCATTCAAATACGAACAATATTGATATATTTCGTTCTAAATATTCGCGTTCTCAAAAACGGCTATAACGATATCGATAAATTATACCAGTAAAGGGTTTACGGGGTGAAAACCGATCTAGGTAGATCTAATTTCTGGGAAAACTAGTTATCTCCATGTTTTCACGCACAGAGCAACAAACTTGATTTGCCCGCGCAATATGATTGGTATTTTCACCCCAGTGATCAAGTTCTCAATAACTAGAGCGCAGGTCTACAACGTCGTAATGCGCGAGTTCGAATATATTCTTCTTCGAAATATTCGAACCCGCGTTCTTTAATATAGAAACATATTATAATGTTTCTCAAAAACGGCTGTAACGATAAGGATAAAGTTTTATAATTTAATTATGTTTTATTTAAAAAAATCTAGATAGGTGTAATCCCTGAGAAAATAATATTTTTAATTTTAAGCACCGAGAAAAGCTCGGTTGCCCACGTTCAGTACGTGGGCAACAAATAATATTTGAATAAAAACTAAAACTCAATTAGTTTGAATTTACTCTAAAGTACACCGATGATACGATACACTAGATTCAATCTCCGCCAGCAACAATGAACATGTTAAATGCAATCTCTACACTAATCTATTAATGTCTTCTTGAAGTAATACGCTATCATTTACGTTTCTATTAACCTAGCTACCTAGAAAAATGTAAGGTTCGGAGTTAAGAAAGCAATTAACTGTATTATTTATAAAAATTGAAAACAAGAGTGAACCAAGATTTGATAAATGTTTTCGATCTAGCTCCATTAACAACATGATTGGCGGTCTTTTAAATAAGACGCAAGCCACCGTAAATTAGAGCCCCCATTACCAAAGCGAGACAATCTATCAAGAAGTTTTTTCTGATCTATCTTGTCTAATGCCTTACTAAAATCAGTCTATATTGTATTGACTTGAATGCGTTGATCAACAAATTCGGTCAAGGTTTCCGCAAAATCTATAATGTTCGTATTAGTTTATCTTACCTTTGATTAATCCATGGTGCTTGTTTGTTAGCTGAGTTTTAACATGGTTTTATAGATAAGAATAGATAATACTTAAAAAATGAAAGAATCGATATTTGGTTGTAATCTTGTTAAATACTTACATGACTCATAGTATCTACCGTGGAGTTGCGGTGTTAGAATATCCACTATACTATATCGTCCCGTGAAGAAGCTAGCAAGCAAATAAAAACTGCGGTTGCCAACCCGCCTACCAAGCGTGACAACTATGGCAGTAACTCCGTAGTGAGGCAATTATGGGGAGGCATATGCTAAGCAGTGGACTTTTGATAGGCAGATTGTCATAGTTTATGCATAGTTAAACATCCATTATTATTTTACATAACGACACAATGATTACCTCAAAGAAACATCCGATTTTATTTATTTATTTAAAATTTATTACTCTAACCAATAAAAGGTTACAAAGGGTGGACTTAATGCCAGCTAGCATTCTCTGCCAGTCAACCCAAGGCGTGGTAAGTAATTAGTGGCAGGTGACTTAAGTAACTAAACACAATAAATTTATATAGATATAACACTTATTAAATAAAATAAGGCTTATAAATTACACAAATGCATATGAATACAAACAAATACATAATAATCTATATATAACAATTATCTTTAATACATATACACACATAAATACATACATAAATACATATATACATACATACATAATATGTCTGGATAAAGGTAGCAGTATTGATATTATGCTATCGACATTGTTTTTGAGAGATGTTCCCGGACCAATCTTTTGAAGGTTATCTTGTTTGGTGCTTTCCTAATGTCTTCAGGTAAGGAGTTCCAGAGTTGTGTAGCCTAAACAGTAAAAGAATTGCCGATAAAGCTAGTAAAATGGAGTGGAACTGAAATCTTCAGATTAGTTGAAGAGCGAAGTACCTTGTCGTGGTTGGAGGAAAGGTATTGAAATTTTTCTTTAAGGTAGAAAGGGGAGGACAAATCATTTAAAATGGAATAGAGACAATATTCTGGAAATAAACTTGATGCAGTTATTAACAAGGCGCTCAAGCTTATTGAGGAGATTTGGTTGAAGTCTGAGTAACAAACATCTGCATAATCAATGACAGGCAAGATGAGTGTTTGAACAAACATATGCTTAGTTTTGTATGGAAGAAAGTTTTTCAGACGGTAGAGCGATCTTAAGGCAGTAGTGACTTTTATTTTAGTACAAATATTACATTTTGTTAACCACAATAGGTGCTTGACTACTATCCCACATGATATATTTTTTTATAGAATAAGGGTGACAAACGAGCGCACAGCCTACCTGATGGTAAGTAAATTCTGTGGCCCATAGAGATCTACATTTGTGTCTTCGATTTATTAATCATTATTATGCAAATGCACTGTCACCCCTGAGGACTATGATAAAATTCCTCGTTTTAAGTAAAAAGGGTATCCAGTTCTCTACACTCACCATACGAAACAAAGCAGTATTAAGCTGCTATTTTACACCTGTATTCTGTGAGAGCGTGGTCTTTTCTTGGTTTAACCGACCCATTTGTGCTACAACCGTAATACAGTTGCAGCATGGCTCTACGACTTAGAGATGGCATGCGGATAAAGCGCACTGATTTAGCTTAGCAAAATCCTATTTATTCGTGCGTTGAAGACACCCACATTTTAATGTGATAGAAGGACAAATGCTGCCTTTGCTGTAGCATTATAAATGACAAAGCATATACACATTACATTGTTCAAATATACTACAATATACATGTTTTATACGTGGTAGAGCCATGTTACAGCTATATCAATAGTACAGTTGTAGCACGAGTGGGTCGGCTCGACCGGGTAAGGACCACGCTCTCACATAATACTAGCGTAAAATGGCAGCTTAACGCTGCTTTGTTTAGTTTTGTGAGTGTAGAGAACCGGAGACCCTTTTTACTGGAAAAGAGGCATTCCATCTTAGTCCTCACGGCTGACAACGCATCTGCATTTTATTCGCAAACGAGAATAGATGTAGATGTCTATGGGCCACAGCAACCACTTACCATCAGGTGGACTGTGTGCTCGCTTGTCACCCTTATCCTATAAAAAATAGACTAATTTTGGAATAGATATTTTATTTCTTTTGTATCTGACAAACATGCTATATATTGAGGTTTCTTTTTTACATTTTAACATGGTGTTATGGATCCGTGTAATGACATCATCAAAGGACTTCAACGCAAGATCAGCACCGGTTGTTTACCACCAGCTTAATATGCCTATTAAATACCGATTGGCGTATTTTTTTTCCTACTTACTAAAACTCATTTTCTTAATACCGAATTTCTCCGTGAAACAATAAAATCAAATTTATCGGTTACACCAATCCTGTAATAAAACATTCATTAAAACGTCGAAGATAAATGACGTCATTTGCTACAACAGCTCCCTCTCAAACAGTTTAATTGGTAAACCTACGCCAAATGCTTCCTGAAACCATCGCTCATTTTAAATATTAAAGCGCTGACGATTAACAAGAATATCTCTTTAGTCTCGTCTTTGTCGTTATTGGCACAAGACAAACCCTCACCTCATTTCGTCCCGTGGGTATTGTGAGAGGCGGCTACGGGAAATGCCAGAAAGATCTCATGGCGCTTGGTGGTCATAGATGATGTTTTAACTATTATTTTAGGAGTTACAACGTATTTGTTTTCTTTTTCGTTTTCCCGTAGACCTCAAATAGTTAAACCATCATCTATTGCAGTCCATGGACAGTTAATTTCAAAAACACACGCTATAGATGCGTTGTCACCCTTGTGGACTAAAATAGAATTCCTTACAGCCAGTAGCTATACTGGCTAAATTTGTTGGATAAAATACCGTTTTGAAACACCTATATTTTGACAGCCTTTAAATAATTTTCGTCGCCTATTAAAATATTATTAACATATTAAATAATGGTAAACATAGGGATTTCAAAATATATAAATATTAATATTCAAACTTTATCCATGTTTTGTTTTCATGAGTTCATTGAACGTTATTTTGTTTACAATACGCTATAAAACAACAAACACACAAACAACGATAATAATTTATCGCATTATGTGGCTCGCGATGGCTCTTTAGTCACACTGGCAAGTACGTGACCCTAATTTAAAATTGAAACAGTACAGTCGCCAGAGACACCCAACCAATTACTTTAGAGGATAAATCAAATTATTCTATTGATGTCAATCCTTTAAAGATTGGTACTGTCCGGAATACGTCCGCTTTTAAACGATGATTTCAATAAAAGGTTCGCGGAATATTTAAAAAGGTTATTCGAATTTAAAACTAGAATTTTATTTCATTAAAGACGTTTCCGTCAATGTTATTTTTAAATAGTTTGTGTTTAAGGGTTCCATACCTCAAAATAAAAAAGGGACCTCTTGTAGAATCACATTGTTGTCCATCTGTTAAGACGCTTTTTCTCAGGAAGTTATAAGTCAATGTAATCAGAAGATTCGGCTATTTATGTCTCATAAATTGATACTCGAAAACTCACTCATCAAAACCTAACAGGAACTACCCTGTAGTTCCTGTTAACCTAGAAGCATTATATTTAGCAAGACTTAAGGTTTCTTAGCACTGGGAAAGGAAAAAAAATTCCGTAAAATGCTCAATTGTAGTTATATCATAATATAAAAGATTTTTTGCTATTACAAACTTACATTTGCAGTTAGAGCTTCGATTATAACATACAACGATGTATCGGAGATCATTTTTTCCTCTGCAAAATGAAGTTTGTTCATTAATCCGACTCTCCTTTTCGTCAGAGCAATGTTCGTTATTTACCTTACTTATAATTTATGAATTTCAGTAAGTTAATTAATTAAGTGAAAGTAGGGACTTACCTACACTTGTATTATTACTTACCTGTACTTGATTACACTGTAACACATATCTATTTTATAGAAATTAATATTATCTTTGTTATTTACGGCATAGTGTCGGGTATTGGTATTACAAAGTGCAAAAATTGTTCAGATTTGTTTTTTACGTGGTAGAGCCATGCTGCAGCTATATTAGTAGTATAGTTGTAGTACGAATGGGTCGGCTCAACCGGGGAAGGACCACGCTCTCACAGAATACCAGCGTAAAATAGCAGCTTAACACTGCTATGTTTCGTATGGTGAGTGTAGAGAACCGGAGACCCTTTTTACTGGAAAAGAGGCATTCCATCTTTGTCCTCACGGGTGACAACGCATCTGCATTTTGATTCTTTATTGAAGATAGATGTAGATGTGTATGGGTCACAGCAACCACTTACCATCAGGTGGACTGTGTGCTCGTTTGTCACCCTATCCTATAAAAAAAAAAGACACTGTACTGGTAACAGAGAGAAGTAGGAAAGAAGATGGTACCAACCGAGGCGGACTCCGAAGCAAAATGCAAAAAGTTGAGGTGACTCGGGACCGTGTGTGAAGCTTTTCCATTATGGAGGGCTGTAACTTTATATACATAATTCTTCTGTACGTGTGTTTGTCTCTGAATTCTTTCTTTGTGTATTTGAGTAGGTGGCGCAGTTGTCAAGGTCCATAAATCTCCAATGCGAAGCTGGGGCAGATCGCTAGTTACATACAAAGAGAGCATAATATACCTTATAACGGGCTATAAGGTGATGATGTACATATTATACATGGAAATAATATGAAAATTATACGCTTACCAGCAACACACTGTGTTTTAAGCTATTCAGTAATTAATAGAAGTAATAAAAAACTATCTCTCTATTTCGTTTTGTGGAGTTTTACGACACAACATCGAGTAAATCGAAATTATAGGAAATTCCAGAAACATCGTAATATGGCCGACGATAAATGGCATGTTATATACAGGGTATTTTTGAAACGCTCCCGAAAACGAAGACAGATGATAGTACTAAGGATACCTATGATTATCCTTTTCTGTCTAGGCGTCCGTATGGATAGTCACCACTACTTTCTTACCTATTTCTGCCGCGAAATAGCAGTGCTTACACTGATGTGTTCCAATGTGAAGGGTGTAGAACCAGTATAAATAACAAGTTGTGACGCATTCTATCTAGTCCTCAGAAGTGACAATTGATCTGTAGCAACAAAGATTTGGTTTTTAAGTTGGCTGCGGGTGTCCACGGACTGCAGTAGTCACTTACTGTTTATATATTATATATTTACTTAATTTATCACTCTTGTATTAAAAACACTCCTTTTAGTTTAACACGTAACCAATTTATATACACTAATAATAAATTCTCATTATTCTTTTTTGGTGAAAATGTTATTTGAATAGCCCCATCAGTTTATAGAGAACAATTTTTCGATTTGATTATCTTTCAAAGGAAAAAATATCAAAGCAAAAATGTAAATATACGTACACAAAATGAAAATATATTTCTTAGATTCTACATGTAATCTAATTTCAATATACGAAAATATTACTTGACCGTGTAGTGGTGGAGTGAGAATATCCACTACTGTGTATTGTCCCGAGGGTGTCATAAGATATGATGAGAGGAAAATGAAGTAGGAGATGGTCAGCAGCATCTTTCTGACAGCAATTCAAAATTATAAAAAAACTGCGGCTGCCAAACCGCCTGACGAGACGTACTATGAGGAAGGCTGTTCAGCAGTCGGGTTTTATAGGCTGTAAGGGATGAATAGATGGATACGAAAATATTAAGCTTCAATATGATATTGAAGAATATAGAATTAATCATCTCGTTAACAGTCTATAGCTGGTTTATAGATCTCTCCTTTAAGATGGCGTGATTGCCAAACTTAGCAGTCACACAACCTAAAACTTATTTTGTAGCCCTACCCGCGAAAATGGTCCCCAAAAATGCTTCATTTAAGTATCTCCGATAAACCTACTTAATCTAAACAAGAAAATAAATGAAGGTTAGTCAAGATGACTTTCTTGAATTCGTATTTAGAAAACATAAGCTATGCTGATTTTGAGACATTGTTCATTTATTAGCCCTATTTTGCTATTTAAGGGTCTTAAAAATAAGAGATGGCACTTATGTTATTAAAAAAAATGTACGAATTAATTAACATCTATTTCTCCTCCAAACGACGTAATAAAGTGTGCTTAAGGACAGTATCTAGCGATATAAAATACTATATTGATACAAACAATATTTTTTTCTTATATTTGTAGGCGAAAGAGGATCATCCTCAGTTTACATGATGGATGGCGCAAATATGCGTGCGTACAACATAAAATATAAGAAAATATAATAAGCAGATCGTTACCAATTCGTCGCAAATATATGGTACGCTCCCCGATAAATTTTTTTCTCAAAAATCGTATAAACTACAACGGTTGCCACGTTACCAAAGAAACGACGCTTCGCTAGAGTAAGACCTTTACTCTTAATCTTACCAGTATTTTATAGACGTGCCTACATATTTATTATTAGATAATATTATATTTTTTTATTATTTATTTGCTCGATTTCTAATTTCATTGATATATACGAAATTCGGATATATTTTAATTATCAAAATATTTGTGCGCGGTTACGACAATTAATACAAACACGGTACAAAACATTTGGCTCTTGATCGAATTCATCACCAAATCTTATCAAAATACGCCAAAATAATTTTTATATCTGGTTAATGTAGTCGTAAACATTAACTTGTAAACTCTTGAAAAAAACTTTGTAAATTGTCAAATGTAAAATTATGTCTTAATTATTATTTTTTACTTTTGACAAAGGACTCTTGAGCGCACTCTATGACATCAACATTAGTAAAAGTTTTAAAATCTATAAATATTAACCACTACTTAGATAACAACTATTATTATTATTTTTATTTTTACCTAGCTGGTACCCGGCGCATTGCTGCCGCAGAAGAAATAATTGTAGAAATATGGTTTGAAATTTGGAAGGGTTATATTGTTTAATTAGGATACGTACATTTTTGATCAAATTTAATGATATATAACTTTCAAATAAAATTGTCGGTACGATACGCGCGCCACCTAACCTTCGCGCAAGTGCAAGTAATAAGTAGCAAAATCTAAAAATCGGTATGGCAGGGCATAAAATACGAATAAACAAATACAATTTTTTTATATATTAGATAACATTATGTATAAAGCAAAAGTAAAATCGACACGTAAAAAAGTTTACATACCGAATTGTTTACGCTAATAGAAAATTATGAAATGAATCCTTTTGAAACTAGCAGCTACTTCCCAACGTAAATAAATCGCCCACAAAATTATCACCGTGTCAAGTCTTTACTACATCAAATTCCACGAATACATAATCTCTCAGTGACTCAAATTATTTACGCTACTTGCTCAATTTATTTGCACTGATGTCTCCCCGGCTGAAGATTGAGATATCTTTGAGTTCTTCACCAATAAGTTTACGTATGATTGTTTCACAAAATAGCTTTACATCTTTTTTTAATCTTGTTAATTTTTCAATCTTAAAATTTTAGTTAAAAAAAATTAGGCTAATTTGTAGTGTTGTCAAAATGCCGTAATTGAAAGTATATTAGAGTTGACTGAATGATAAGTTGAGAAAATGTGTGATAAGAGAAAAGTGTGGTTTGCAAAAGATGTGACCAGGATTAAGAAATGAATACTTCGGCGGTTTGGACTCGTAGGTAAAAAGAATGAGGAAAGAGTGGCAAAGCAAATTTATGCTGTATAAATGACTGACAGAGTCGGAAAGAGACGCCCCAGTCGGAAGTTTATTGACCAAATTGGTGAAATGTTGAAGATGGATCAACTTAAGAATATATGGATGTGAAAGAATGGATGTGCCAGAGAGGTGTGTTTATAGAAGAGCCAGAAAATTGGGCCAAATGGATGTCCGTCTCATGTAAGTCTCTGCTCACCCACCCCGCCTAGAGGGGTGACATGTTTGAGAGTTTATGTATGTACGTATGTTAAATAAAAATTCTACACTGTAATAACCAGTAACAACGCAGTAAATGAACAATCTAATAATTTATGTGGGGGACTGACGGCACATAACACTTATTAAACAGTTAAAGTTAAAACTACATTTCCTTTTTCGTACTCTTTTCATTTAATCTATTATATCATATTATATATCGTTATCACTTATCTTTATATATATGTATTTTCATATATATTTTTGTACGCCCCCTCTATTTTAACTATTGTTTGCATCAGTTCTCTACGCAAAGGTTGTCTGGAAGAGATCACTTTCAGAGTGATAAGACCGCCTGTTGTACATATTATACTTAAGATTTAACTCTACACGTTATTCTGTATTTTGGTGTACAATAAAGAATAAATAAATCTCTACATAGTATAAAACAAAGCCGCTTCCCGCCGTCTGTACGCTTAGATCTTTTAAACTACGCAACGGATTTTGATATAATTTTCACGAATAGAGAGAATGATTTAAGACAAAGGTTTAAATGTATAACACATGCATGTTATTAGTATATATAAAAAAACAACATGCGTGAGTGTCGTGGAACACTTGGTTGTAACGAAGTTCCTTTCGTAGTATAATAAATGAATTACTAGAGTCTATTAAAATGGACCGTCATTTTAAATAAAATAATATTTCTTTCATGGCAAGATAGATATTATTCCATCTCGCTTCCTTCTAGCTACCAAGGCCGTCTACACTACGTCAGGAGTCGCGACGGAAAAATCTTACACTTTTTCTTGCCTAGCCTCCATCCTCCAAATTCGTACCGTCCGACAAAGAACTTCGTTCCAAAATCAATTGCTGTCCGTTATTCTCGCTAAAACTCAAAAACGGCTCGACAGATTTTGATGATTTTTTGTGTGTTTCAATGGGTCCCAAGATGGTTTAGATTCATATTTGGACCCGGTAGGTGGTACTGTTGTCGAGATCCAGAAATCGCCCGTGCGAAGCCGGGGCGGATCGCCAGTAAATAAACAAATTAAAGCTTGCACTTGACATACTTTTAGTGGAAGTAAATAAATATGAAAAACAATACCTCAAACTACTTTTGCTCCTCAATTTTCAACCCAAGTTATACCAGGGCAAGCTT
This sequence comes from Parnassius orleans, assembly GCA_029286625.1. NCBI lineage: Eukaryota > Metazoa > Arthropoda > Insecta > Lepidoptera > Papilionidae > Parnassius > Parnassius orleans. The sequence goes on from JAGSMP010000040.1 coordinate 3,348,587, forward strand.
TCGTAAAATTGCTTCATTATACCTGAATGCAAATACAACAGGGTGATTATTGGCAACTTTGTCATAATTTACGGCTTAAAACTTTAAAGTTAGTTAAAAGTTAAACACCCACCGTAATGGCGTTATCCAGCAGTAAGTCGTCTACTACTTTAGTGCGTTTTGGCAAATTTCACATGTCATCGAAATATTATAGACGCATAGGTTACTTTCCGAAGTTTTTTCGCTACTGAACATGTGTTAAATCAGAACTTAAAATTGTAGTTAACAATTTCATTGGTGCCGGCAAAGATCGAACTAGCATTTTTCACATATTATAAAACTTACGACGAGCGCTTAATCTTTAAGCTATCATGGCTCAGGGAGCTATATTAGTTCAAATAATACGATGTCCGAAACAACACGCATCTTTGCTTCAAGCGTTTAAGGCGACGTTGCAGTACTTATTAACCTTTTTCAGCCTCTTTAAATATACTAAATTGTAATTATTATGCAAAAACAAAATCGTTTTATAAAAATAAAACATACGTACAAGTGATGTATAATGGCAGAATCTTGTATAATTCATAATATTGCACTCAAAAAAAAACATATATGTGACACTAAGTTAATAGCAGATAATTCATAATTAAACCGTTTAAAAATGATATAAAAGAAAAGGCTTATTGTCTTTTAAGTCGTGTTAAATTTATCTTAGGGCCAATTTACACTTCGACAAGTACAGTAGCGAGTTAAGTTATAGAACAGTTGACAGTAAACGGTTAAGTGGGCAGTAGCGTTCAAACGTCTTCGTGGCGAGTTTAGTTAAAAAAAGTACAATTTTATATTTTAAGGGTCGAACACGAACACATTGGTTGCGTCCTGTCAACTTATTTATTTATTTAAAATCTTTATTGCACTTAAAATGTACAATTGGCAAACTTAATGCTTCTAGGCATTCTCTACCAGACAACCACGAGCTAAGCAGAGAAACTTAAGCAGGTGCCATAAAAACATGAGAATATCTATACATGAATGTAAATATAAAAACATACATAACATACGTATATATACAATAATAAATATATGTAACTACTAATAACCTAAATAATATACTCCAAAACTGATAAATATCATACATAATTTTTAAATAATACATATACATACATTTTAAGCATACATACATACGAACATATTATACAAAAACAACTTAAATAATTTATAATATTGAGCTATACATAAGCAGAAACATTTAAATAAGAAAGTTAGTTCCTGGAACAAGAAAGGTAGTGACCAGTCACCTTTCTCTTAAAGGCTACAACAGAAGTCGGTTTCCTGATATGAGGAGGTAATTTATTCCATAGCCTTATGGCCTCAGCGGCAAAAGACTGAGACTTTGGTACGGCGAGAAAAAATACATAAGGTAGTTCCCTCGGAGGATCGCAGGTTACGATCGTGGAAGAACCCAAATACTGAAACTTGCATTTCAGATATTGGGGAGTGTATGGATCACATAGGATTGAAAATAGTGTGCGAATAATTCTGATGCATCTACACTTATGGATAGGGAGCCATTTAAGCTTAGAACGATATAAGGATACATGATCGTATTTACCAAGGCGAAAAATAAAACGTATGCAATTATTTAACAAACGATCCAATTTGCACAGAAGTACTTGACTCACATCAAGGTAACACACATCAGCATAATCAATGACCGATAAAACAATCATGAAACGATAAAGGCCACGCAGGGTGATTGTCACTCTCCGGGTTATTTCAGCCACCTGAGATTGCCAAATTAAATTAGCATAAACCATTAACCCAAGGTCTTTAACTACATGTCTAAGAGGAATATTTGTGCTATTGTAAACAATAGGCTCCAGTGAATTAAAATCTAATTTAACTAGACGACGAGAGCTACCGAGAATTATGGCTTGACATTTAGCAGGATTGAAAGCAATTCCATAACTTCTGCACCAGTCACAGATACTTTGAAGATCTAGATTTAATATTTCGATCACAGAGTTAACCTATGCTGGATCAGTCCGAGCGTACAGTTGTAAATCGTCAGCATACAGATTTATAATAATAGAAAATAATAAAGGAGAAAGAATTCCGCCTTGTGGAACGCCAGTAGGAAGATCAGACGAATCACAGGACTGTTGATTGACTTTAACTCATTGCTGGCGACCACGAAGATAAGTTGATGTGGCCATGTCGGCCAAACGTAACGTTGTGACACTAGTCGCGATGTTGCATTAGCACCAGGGTGGCTAAGGGCATGCAGGCTTCCATAAATGCGATGTCGTAAGTCTCTAGGTACGTATGGTCGTACTTTCTATGTACTTACGTCGTAATACAAATGCTTATCTGTTCCAGGTATTGATATTTCTTTTAGTACCAAAGAGGTTTCTTCTCTGAGCAGTTCTTTCAACTCTGGGTCCGACTCTTGTGATTTGGCTAGCAAAGTTAAGCTAATTCCTTTTGTTATGTCTTCGACTCAGGATAGTGTATCGGCTACTACGTTGTCTTTTCCTGCTATATTCTGTATATTCGTGGTGAATTGTGAAATGTAATCCAAGTGTCTAAATTGCCTGGAAGAACAATTCTCTTTTCTTGCATGGAAAGCAAAGCATAGCGGTTTGTGGTCTGTATACACTGTAAAGTGTCTCGCTTGTAGCATATGACGGAAATATTTTATTGACTCATATATTGCCAGTAGTTCCCGATCATATGGGGAATATTTCTTTTGTGCAGGGCTTAGTTTTCTCCAAAAAAATGCAAGAGGTTGCTGCAGAGGGTCCTTTCGTTGCTGCAACGCTGCTCCGATGGCCAAGTCTGAGGCGTCTGTAACTAGTGCTAGACGTGCTTGCAGGTTTGGGTGTGCTAGTAATGCTGCTTGGCAGAGGCTTTGTTTGCACTTGTTAAAAGCCTTAAGGCTGTCACCAGAAATGGCGATTGGGTACGATCCTTTTACTGTTCCGGTAAGTAGTACATGTAAGGGTGCTTGGTTTTCAGCAGCACCTGGGATGAACCGCCGGTAGAAATTAATCCTTCCTAGGAAGCGTTTAAGCTCTTTCACGTTTATTGGTATAGGAAAGCTCTGGATAGCTTCGACCTTTGAGTCCAGTGACTTCACACAATGCTTAGAGACAGTGTGGCCTAAGAAGGTTACTTGTGTTTCCCCAAATACGCATTTGTTTGCGTTAATTACCATACTGTATTTCTTGAGTCTATTAAATATTTGGCGCAGGTGATTTTTATGCGTTTCTTCGTCAGGCGAGAACACTAAGAAATCGTCAAGGTAAGCGTAGCAAAATTCCAGATTTCGCATCATTTCATCAACAAACCTTTGAAACGTCTGGCCTGAGTTTCTAAGGCCGTACGTCATGAAGGGGAACTCATATAGTCCAAAGGGTGTTGATATTGCCGTTTTACATATATCTTCTTCAGCAACCCTTATTTTTTGTAAGCTTTCACCAGATCTATGGTGGAGAAGATACGGGAACCAGAGAGATTATGTGCAAAGTCATGGATATCACGTATTGGGTATCTGTCTGGTATTGTGCGTGCATTGAGCATACGGTAGTCTCCGCATGGCCGCCATCCGTTATCCTTCTTTGGAGCTAGATGGAGTGGAGACGACCACGAGCTGTCAGATGGTCTTGCTACACCACACTTTATCATGATTGCAAATTCCTGTGTTGCTATTTTTAATTTATCGGGTGCTAATCGTCTTGGTTTACAAAAGACGGGTGGACCCGGTGTAGTTCTGATATGATGAACAGTAGTATGTGCAGAAGCTTGCTGAGTACCAGATGGTCGCGTTATCTCTGGATAATCTCGAAGTATGTCGTGGTATTTAGTGGTGCCTGTCATGGTCTTTACTGAAGAAATAATGGCGGACGAGGATGCTGTTGTTGCGGTAGTGATTAATGTAGTTGTATTATCAATCAGCCGTCGATATCGGACGTCGACTATTAAGTTAAAATGTGATAAAAATCGACTCCGATGTTGAGTTTCGTAACGTCGGCCACGACGAAGCGCCTGGAGTATTCGTGACGCAATCCCAAGTCCAACTCTAGGTGTGCATAGCCGTAAGTAGCTATGCTAGTACCGTTGGCTGCGAAAAGTTGATAGTCCGTCTTTAGTTGATTTCGCTTGAGTGCCGTTTTGAGAAAAACGCAAATGTCGCTTCCAGTCTCGACTAAAAATTGCATTTTACTTCTACGGTCTGTAACAAAGAGGCGACTTGGCTGTGAGGGGCTATCGCCATTAACGACTGCCCTTTGAGTTTTCCGACACATAGTCACACGGCTTAACGCAACGTTTTGCAGTATCTCCGAACTTCCAATGATACCAACATTTAGGGAAACGCCTGTAGTTAAAATTCGATCGAGTTTGGCTTTGCTGTCGGCGATTGCTTCTATTTTTGGAGCGTGAGCGTGATCTATGCTTGGTTAAAGTAAGTGCTTCTACTTGCCTGGTAGGTTGCGCAATTTGTCTTGATATTTCGCCAAACTGCGATCCAGTAGCAACGGCTGTGGCTGCTATCTGTGGTGTAGAGGAGACGATATCCATCACGGCATCTGCTAAATCGGCTAAGCTGTTTAAATCCGCTCGCGGTTGTGATACTATTGCGGTCTGTACGTGTGTAGGGAGACGACTCATCCAGATGGTCTTTAGGAACTCGTCCGGTACCTCAATCTCTGCTAGATGACGCAAGTGTCTTAAGAACTGGGAGGGGCGACGATCGCCTAGTTCCTCGTGTGTCAATAATTAATTGACTTCCTCTCTCTTGACATCGATAACCTTTTAATAAGCTCAATTTTAAGATGTTCATACTTTCCTGTAGCTGGAGGTGACACAATTATATCCATTACTTTTGCTGCGTAACGGTGATCTAGTTGAGATATAACAGTAAAATTTTGTTTTGTCATCAGATATACTCCGGTACGAAAAGTGTTTAGTGGTTGTCCGCAACGAAAAGTGTCCTTCCACTTGTGCGAACCAAACGGCTGATTCCTCAGCCCAAAAAGTAGGTACATATGCGAACTCCGACTCGAAAAGTGTCAGTTAAAGCCGTGCCACTAGCTCCGCCATCTTATGATGTTGGTTTCGACATGGTCACACTTTTTAAGTCTAATGCATTTTTTTAAAACTGTTTTTATGTTCAAACGCGGGTCACCAGTTTGGGAGATAGATTGTCAATAAAAGTCACCACATATAACGCACAAAACCTTTATTGTCTACAAGTGCAAAGAACATTTAGGAAGGCGGATAGCGTAGTGAAAGCAAAGGAAAGAAAATTTTACACAAAACAATAGAATTTATAGACAACTCGAAATGCACATCGCGACTAAAATAATTATATTAGCAAAGACGATAGCCCGGGCAATCCCGAGAGTGGCATGCGTTATACGTCGGAAGCAGCTGCGGACTAGCGGGGGGAACCCGCTCACGCGCAAGTCGATTGAGGCGTGGCCGCTTGACCTAGATATGGTCGTGCCTCGTGCCATATGTTTGACGAGTAGCTGCGCGCTCTATCGCTGCGGCGCGTTGAAGTTACCAGGTTCCATTTGCCTCCACATTGATAACCAAACCAAAACTGACGAAGAGAAACCCATGTATTTACAGATAACAAGAAAAATGTCATGATCGACAGTACAGAAATCATAAGAGAAGTCAATTAATACGAGAACTGTTAATTTTGGCTCCTTCATACCCTCTTGTACGTCATCGAGAACTTTAAGGAGAGCTGTGGTTGTACTATGTCCAGGACGAAAATCAGAACTAAACTCGCTTGTTCACACGAGCGGTGAGTTAGTTGCGGGTGGCGGGAGACGAGCGAGCCAGCTATTCTGTTCAACTTAATTGTTAATTTGTTACTTAACTCACTAATTGCCGTTCAAATGAGATTTTTACTTAGCTCGAAGTGTACATCGGTCTAATGGAAATAAAATCGAACAGTTCAAACGCTTGCGCCCGCTCTAGCCAGTGCCCGCCGAGACATCTTCGCGGTTAGACTTACGTTGTTTGTTCTAAAATTCTCCCTGATTTCGTACTAATTCGCTCGATAATTGCTGAGAGTGAGGTAACGTTTTCATACTACAGTAGTACGTTGAAGACGGCCTTAGATAAAAAAACATAATTTTTCGCTCCAAGCTTGCCGAAAAACTTTCTAAAGTACTGCACATAAATTAAATTTCTCCCCGACCTCATTACTGCTAACATTTCTGTAGTTTTCAGACTGTAGGTCACGGCCTCTAATTTAATGATCCAAATAAATTTTACCATGTGACTCCTTTTAGTCATTATTAACTTTGCAAAAGAGTTTATGGCCGGTTTGCACAAGTTTCAACTGTCATTTATAACCAGGGGTTAATTTTTCGCCGGGAATTAACTGAACCCTCTACTTTGTTTTATTTTTATTTTATTTAAAACTTTTAACTTATTGTTACAATAATAAGCATTGCGTGTTTCTTAATTTTTTTAAAGTTTATGAAAATAAAACCGGCGAAGTGCGAGTCGGACTCGCGCATGAAGGGTTCCGTACCATCGTAATACACGTTTCTAGTAGGGGAGCACCTTTTAATTTTTATTGTATGCAACAGAAATACACATTTTGTGAAAATTTCAACTGTCTACCTATTACGGATCATGAGATACAGCCCCTTCGGATACGGAGCCCTAAAAAAAGTAATAATATTTTATTGGTGACGGTGTATTTTTGAAGCTTATTGTTATTTTATTTATAGTCTGAAAATAAATCTGTCCTGCCATATATATATATATATATATATATATATATATATATATATATATATATATGTAGAAAAAGGGGGTCGGCCATGCTAAATAAGAAGTCAGGGATTACAAGAAAATATTTAGTTTTATTAATTATAAATTGCACCAGGGCACTTTTATAATTAATGATAATATTAATTTCAAAATAATTATCTGTGAGCGTCTAGGATAAGCTAGCTTGGTACAACCAGTGCACCGAGTCACGCCAGAGCCAGGACTGCCCGCTCCGTCGTTTTTTTTTTTTGCGCCCAATGCAAGGACACCCTCCGGAAGCGTGGGGGGGAGGTGGTGAATGCTCATAGCATACCACGCAGCCGGTTGCGTGGTTATGTGGGACTCACTTTGAAGAAGTGCCTACCCACTAAACACCACCTGAGAACGGCTCTAGCCCGAAGGCTTTATCGCTGAATCGGAGACGACCTCCCTCGGGGAGAGGGAGCCGTTGGGCACAACCGTCCGGGGACGGAAGCGCGGGTCAACCAACACAGCCGCAAAGTGCGTCAGTGCTGGAGTGATGGAGTGGGAGTCGCATGAGCGAGAATGTACTCACCATACGGGGACGGTGAGCACTGACTGCTAGCGCAACCACGCGGGGGCGGCGGCACTAGCGGAGGTGGGAAGGGAAGCCACTCACCGTTCAACCGCACAACCAACCGCACGGGGGCAGCTGGCGGAGACGGGAAGGCTCCCACCGTACGGGGACGGTGAGACAGCTAGTACAACCGCACGGGGGCGGCTGTGCTAGCCGAGGCGGGAGGGCAACTCGACCATGCGGGGACGGGAACGTGGAAGGGCACTCAACCGTACTGGAACGGGAGAGTGGTCAGCTAACACAACCGCACAGGGACGGCGGCGCTAGCTGAGGGGGGTGTGTTCCATTTTTAAATTTCGAGCATCTCAAAACTTATTGTGTGACCTACGTACCGGCGCACGACGACACCGCCGTCATGCCGTCATATATATATGGCAGGACAGATTTGTTGCCGTTTTTCGGTATACTGCCATATGCCAGTATATCGAAATTTATTTTAATAGAAATAATAGGGATACGCAATAAATAACATTAATTATGATAACATGAAAATGGAATAATATATTGAGAAGAAAAATGTTATATTAAGGATGTTAAAAATTAATTAGATGAGATTGATGATTGATGGATTTGCTCAATGTAAAGCCTGATGCTATTAATTATCTTAGAAATATTATGTGTAGAAATAATTTCGTCAATTATACAAACCACACGATTAAAAGGACCGGTATCTGGCAAAAGGAAAGTTGAAAGACTACATAAACGATGGGCTGATGACCTAATACAGTATGCAGAAAAAGACTGGTTAGTTAAAGTAAAAAGAGAGAATTGTGGAAGCTGGAGGTGGCCTATACTCAAAACAAAATCCAGATCTTCAATCAGAATCAGAAATTATACATAAGTAACGGAACTATTAACAACTAGTATCAACTAAGCTATATAAGTAAATTCAGTAAAGTATTTAGTTAAGTAGTTATAGCGGCGTGCCCGAAATTCGGTCTAGAGGACATTATTAATTCCAAGAAAAATAATCCGTGTAAATCCGTGTAGTGACGGTGTAAGAATATCCACTACCCCATAACATCCCGTGGGTGTCGCAAGAGGCGACAGAGGGAAACAAATCAGGAGATGGGTAGCAGCGTATTCCTAATAACGAATAAAAATAAAAAAATCGGTTGCCAACCCACTTGCCAACCGTGGCAATTATGTAAAATATATCTAATATCTATAATCTATGGGGGAGGCCCATGTTCAGCAGTGGACTTTAATATGCTGTAAAGGTAAAATAAAATATTTGTTACTATCTCTCTCATAAAATATGCTTATGAAGCATATTGAAACTGCGACATTGTGTTCGCTATATATTATATGAATCGCTACATTTCTAAGGCTCAGCCATTTGATGCAAACGTAAAAGTTCCGCTCCACAAAAGGCCCCGTTCATAATCGTTTTGTGTACGAACCGCAAATGTAACGCTCTTTTATATTCAGAAGCTGAGTGCCGTCACTTGCTTTTTTCAGCCTTTCTTTAATAAATGTGTAGATTTTATGATTTTTGTTTTTTTGAATTTTTTTGACAGTGGACAGGGTTTCAATTTAATAACAATAACACTAATAATGTTTATGGATTAAATAAGATAGGGTACATATTAATTATCTAATCCTTAAGATTAAAGTTTCGAATAGAACAAAAATACTTTTTAGTAATAATAATATTTATTGTTTCTCACATAACTTATACAAACACAAATCATATTGCAGCTCTCTAGACCGTGATAGTTGAAAACTGTGTTACAGTCTCTTCCCCGTTTTCAGTGACACATATTTGTAATGTCACACGCTACTAGCAAACAATGTAAAATTTAAAAAGAATAAAATCAAATATAACAAAATAAACTAAAAAGAGAGAAAATGTTCTATTTAATCCATTACTTGCATGCATAAAATGTAGTTTGATTCGAACAACAAACAGGTTTGACGACTAAGGCTGTGAACATTTCTTAAGACTATAATTTTTTGTTTTATATTTAATTGAACAGTAATTATGGTCTCGTTTAGTTTTTTTTTATAGAAGAAGGGGCAAATGAGCATGCGGCTCATCTTATGTCGACCACCGCCCATGAGCAACTGCAACATCAGGGGAGTTTCAGGTGCTTTGCCGGCCTTTTAAAAGGAGTAAGCTCGTTCTTTGAAGGTCCCTAAGTCGTATCGGTCCGGAAATATTGCCGGTGGTAAGCAATTCCTAAAAGAAGTCGTGCGAGGAAATATACTCCTAGTAAATCGCACAATTTGTGCACGGGGCTGATACAGAAATTAAAATCTCTTTTTAGGTCATCAATCATGTCAATTATGGGTCTCTTGTGCTTGTGCAGGATCAAAGGCCTACACGGACCTGTTTCATCCATGAAGGTGTCAGACAGGGTTGTAAGTTTCTCCGTGACTGTATAATCTGTTTATGGACAGTTGTTTTAAAACATTGAAAGTCGAAGAATTTGGGTTAAGAATTGGCGACTTAGCCGACAAATGCCTCTTGTACACCAACGATCAAGTCATAATTTACATAGTCGGTGAGCGAATTCCAAATGATGGTTACATTAATAAACATATACGTCAAAGACAGGGGAATGAAAGTGAACGCAGGTAAGACGAAAGTGATGGTTTTTGAAAGGGAAAAAGTATACCGATGTGTGAAATGAGAACAGAAGAAGAGTCGGTCGAGCAAGTGGATGAGTCTGCGTATTTAGGATGTTGTAGGTTTGGCATTCCGAGGATAGAACGTAGAGTGAATGCGTGACGTGTAATAAATGGGTCTCTTCACTCTATTGTGCGACATCAGAAACTTGTCAATAAAGATACGGACGGCTAATAACAATACTGAGTCCCTATCTTAATTTATTTGAAGTTAGTGTGGCAGAAGAAGCATTCGATTAAAATGAATGTTGCAGAAATGCGGTCATTTACAAGTATGTTAGGGGTTACTCTGAATGACATGGTGAGAAATTTTGTGATAAGAGAAAAGTGTGGCGTGTTAGGAGATGTCGTCAACGGGATTAAGAAAGAAATGCTTCTGTGGTTTGGCGACGTAGAAGGAAAGAATATGGATATGTTGAATATGGGCCAAATCAAGAGTACCCATAACCGACGTACATGCATGCGGAGATAAATATAAGAATACGAAAGAAGCGCGAAAGGCGTGTCAGGATCGTGCCAAATAGAAGTCTATCTAAAGTTATCTCTGCAGAAGAGTTTAAGAATATGTATATACGTATTTTTATGTAAGATTTCAAGAAAATATTTTATAACAGAGCAACTTATCCAAATAACTCTTAGCGTGCATTTATCATATTATCATTTATAATCTTCATCCACCCCTTATCATATTTACGAGTATAATAAATATTTTTTATACGGAAAAACAAGTGAATAGCGTTTTATATTAATTTTGTCGTTTTTTATACTGTTTTAATAAAAAATTATAAATAGAAAAAATTTAAACTTAAATTACCATATGAGATAACGTTGGCTGGGTTTTCTTGCTGTACTTAGTCTTTGGGCGAAAAAAGAACCCTCCTCCTTGTCCTCTTGTTACCAGAGACGACGACCAGTCGCGGATACAGTTACTTTATTTATTTATTTATTTATTCTTTATTGCATTCATTAATATAAAAGAATACAAAGGGCGGACTTAATGCCTTGAGGCATTCTCTACCAGTCAACCCATGGAGTGGTGAGAATTTGACGTAGGTGTAGCAATATAGAATAAAAACAAAATAAAAATGATAATTAATTACGTTATATATACGTTAAATAAACTATAGAAATATCTCCTAATTATACATATATACAAATATATACATACATACATAAACATACATATATACATATCAACATACATATATAAATAGTACATATAAATAACTATGAATATATACGTCTAACAATATAAATGACATGGATGATTCATGTAAGAAGTGTTGTCTTTAATAGATGATTACGCACCAACTTTTTAAAAGCAAACTTATTGGGAGCTACTTTAGTAAATTCACAGCGCGTGGATACAAACGGACCGCTAGTCTTTACAGCAAATGGTAAATCCTATTTACTAATTTCGACCAGCTTAGATGCCATGGCGATGAGAGGCCTCCAAAAGTGTCTACGCACGTAGCACCTCACACAAAGTTTTTATCTCTACGCCATGGGACTAAAATCATACCATCGGTTCTCTTGTCATTTTCTTTTCACGGCGCTTTGCTTAAAATAATATTATTTATAAAAAAGTATAATTCTTGCCTGTAAATCTCCTTTTACTTAACATCGGTCGGCAACTGTTCGCCGATTTGAGAGCAATTGTGAAAGGTCGACGAAGAAGTTCTAAAGGCTTTATTTATTTTAAGAAAAACTTTTCACTTTTCTTTGAGTTTTTTATTGATTTAGTCAAGAGTTCACTTTCAGCAAACTTTAATAGAGTTCAAATCCTAAACTCTACTATTTCTTACTTTCTACATCAAGTAAATATTTTTTATTTTATTTTATTTTAAAAACCGTTACCTCAATCACTAGGATTTTCTTTTGTATCGTGGTTTATTACAAATATTTAGTTTTTATTTGTGGGCAGTTTATATACCGGAACAATTATTTGTAGGCCATACAAATACTTGTTCCATGCGGGATTCGAACCCGCGACCCTTAGCGCTGGAACTCATTGTTAAGCCACTGCGCCACGGAGCCGTCAATATTATGTTATGTTTATTGTGGTGTCCAATAACCTCGATTAATGTTATGTATATTGTGTCCAGTAACTTACCTATAACCTGGCTAAATAGCTATAAAAACCAGGAAGCTTAGTCATTATTACTCTATTTGAAATGAAGAGACATTAAGAAATTTTGATAGCTTTCTTTTATTACTTCTGGTCCATCAATCAAATACTAAAGTTTTTGTCGTAATTTCTTCGATTTATGATTATTTAATAATAAGTGGTGACAAACGAACACAGTCTGTTTGTAACTGATTGTAAGTGAATACTATGGCCCAAAGACAACTACATCTATCAACAAATAAGAATCAAAACGCAAGCCCGCGGTCGCCATGAAGACTGATATGAATTGCCTTGATACCAGTAAAAATTATCTATTGTGTTCGTCACTCACCTTAAAAAACACAACAGTATTATTCTGTTATTTTACGTTGGTATTATCAAATAACAAAGACAAGCGAACACCAATTCCACCTGATGGTAAGTGGCGGCCATAGATATCTAAATTTACCCTTGATTAAGAATTAAAATGCTGATGCGTTGTCACCCTTGAGGACTAAGATGGAATACCTCGTTTCCAGAAAAAAGGGTCTCCAGTTCTTTACCATACGAAGCACAGCAGCATTAAGTTGCGATTTTACGCTGGTATTCTGTGAGAGCGAAGTCCTACCCCGGTCGAGCCGAACCATTCGTGCTAAAACTATAATTATAGCTGCAACGGGGGTCTACCACGTCGAAAACAGCTCGGGCCTTCTCCGTTTACGCTGCCTCAATTGTGCTAAGCCGTCATTCACCTGCAGCGGTGTCTCTCTTACAAACTATCAATATACTTCAATACTGCACATTTTTACTCAGGTTATGCTGCAACTTATAATCTGGTTTTAGTAATTTGACATGTCTAGTAGATTGCTGTATTCATATCGATAATAGGAAAGAAACAACGAAAATCGATATAATATCTGCATGATTCTTGTAATCCGTGTTACCCCATAAATGTATAGTTAATTTAGCACAGAAATAATATGGTGTCTTGTGTTAAAAATATGTTCATTATATAGTAATATGTGACTTAAAATATGCAAGCAACCTGAGTTCGATCCCAGTGGGATTCAATAATATTATTAATTGCAATTTCAAGTGCTGACATAACATGTGCTCGCCGGTTAAGGAAAACATCGTGATGAACCTGAATGACTGAAAAATAAAAAATGAGGACATGTAAAGTGGAGAAGAAAGGCGAAATAATTGCTCCATAACTCTCAGATATGAAATGCCCAGCAGTGGCAAGTGTATAGACTGAAACTTGTTTATCTATACATCTATACATATAAATAAATTTAATGTGTCTGTGTGTAATATTGAAATCGTATTTTATCGAGGTGAGAGCTTACTTGCATGCCATTAAGACAAGAATAACCGTTTTTAAAATGTTTGTTTGTCTGTCTGTTTGTCTGTCCGGGCTAATCTTCCGAAAGACTGAACCGAGTATGGTAAAACTTTACGAACAGATAGAGAGCAATGCCAGGAGGGATCTAGGATATTTTATTAGAAAAACTTAAAGATTGAAAAAAAGAAAAATTAAATATATTACATTTAAATAACGCCACATTAATGGATCCTATCCAGGCGAAGTCGGGGCGGGTCGCTAGTTTATCTATTAAGCAATATAAAATAATACCATGACTCCGTTCAAATACAATCTGGGTATCTTTTTTTTATAGAATAAAGGTAACAAACGAGCATACAGTCCACCTGATGGTAAGCGGATGCTGTGGCTCATATACATCTAACCTCGATTAAGAATCAAAATGCAGATGCGTTGTCACCCCTGAGGACTAAGATAGAATAGAAACAAAAACAGAAACAGAAACATTTTTATTCAATATAGATTATATATAATACTTATTGAAAGTCACTCTTTTGTTTTATTTACCACTGGTTCGGAAAGAAGCCTCTGTCCTGGGAAAAATCAGCAAGAAACCCAGCGGGACTTTAAAAAAATAGCAGCTTGCAATCATGTATGTTACACAATTAGCAACACAAAACAAATTAGAAATAGCTTGGTAGCAAAAACCTCATTCCCAGGGGTTATTATCATCCATAAATTCCTTTCATGAAGGCCTCGTTTCCAGTAAAAAGGGTCTCCGGTTCTCTACACTCACTATACTAAATACAGCAGCATTAAGCTGCTATTTTACGATGGTATTCTGTGAGAGCGTGGTCCTACACTGGTCGAACTGACCCATTTGCACTACAACCATAATATAGCTGCAGTTTGGCTCTTCTCGTATATAATCTTGAAGCCAAGTTGGCTTTTGTTACGCTAAGACAGTGTGATTGTAGTCAAACACATACATACCCGTCAAAATCATAACTCTCCTTTTTGCTTCGCCGTAGTCTAGAAAAAGGGAATAGAAGCAAAATCGCCCTAAACAGATATATAATATTAAAAATGAACTTAAACAATTTTAGTCCTTTCATTTAAATTAATAACTTAAATGAAAGGACCAATACTCAACCATATTTAGACAGTACTGCCGCTATTTCCAGGCCGTGAATTCCGTATTCCAACGCGTTAATTACACAAATTTTGTTCCCAAACAGAAGCACCATTTGTTATAAAGCTTAGTACTAAATTTATTGTAAAACAGCTATCATTACTTTTATTTCCGATATCAGTTTTTCGGGAAATAATAATGTCCTCCAGGCGAATCTCAGCAACGGCGGCCAGTCTCTACGGAGACTAGAGACTACGAGTGTATTCGCAAGCACAGGTGCACTCTCTGTTCTCTCACTCTGTAAACGAGGCATTCCATCTTAGTCCTCAAGAGTGACAACGCATCTGCACTTTTATTCTTAATAGTGGATAGATGGATATGTCTTCAGCATCCACTTACCATCATGTGGACTGTGTGCTCGTTTGTCACCCTTACTGCATAAAAAATACACATATATGAGTATATTTTATTATTAAATACAACATATAGCCAATTAATGATACTAAAAAAAATCTTGAATAACTTACAAACATTATTTGACTTTTACGTACTTCGCGTAAGATTTCTTAAAAACTCTAAATCAACTTTTAACTAGGCGCAAACTTTTGGCACAAACTTTCAGTTAAGACGAAAGAATAAATAATATTTAAGCCTGTTTATGTAAAAGTTTTAAAATACTTTTTACTTTAAATATAAATAACATTTTCTTTCGTTAACATAAAACAGATTTGAAGTGTTTTCATTCAAGTTGGGAGCAGAGTACATGACATAGCATAGTACATGCTCATGTTTATTATTTCACTGCGAGACTGCTCTTCAGCTTACTTGACTGATACAATAGCAAGCAACAACCATATTTTTATTTGAATTCATAGCTCACCGCTACCCCCATTATACTAGGAAAATATGTTTTTATAGAATAAGGGTTGACAAGCAAGCACAAATTTCACATGATGTTAAGTGGATGCTGCGGCCGATAGACATCTACATCTATCCTCGATTAGGAATCAAAATCTAGATGCGTTGTCACTTCTGATTATTAAGACGGAATGCCTCGTTACCAGTAAAAATGGGTTTTTTACACTCACCATACCAAGCACAAGATTATTCTGCTGTTTCGCGCTGGCATTCTGAGAGCGTGGTCATTTCCCAGTCAAGCCAACCGATTCGTGCTGTAGCCATAATATAACTGCAGCGTGGCACTACCACGTAAAAATATCTACGCATAACCGCTTCGCAAGGACAGGTCATGTCGAACTCGCACCAACTAAAACCCCACATGGTGTGCCACCTTCGTCGCATATAGGCAGGGCCTGTCTTATCGCACTGATCCACGGCCCTATCAACGCCAGCCGACCCTGTCTCCGACCCTCCCCCTAACCTTGACCAACCAATTTTAGATTTATTAAATAAAATGTCTGTCGTCGGTCGTCACTTGAAGATGTATTCGACATAATACAGGGGAGTACAACTGTTATCGTTATGGTTACAGCCTATCAAAAGTCCAACATATGCCTCCTCTATAGATTGCCTCAAAAGGTATATTTGCAATAGTCGTCACGCTTGACAGGCGGGTTGATATTTAAATATTAGGAAGACGCTGCTTCCCATATATAGATTCGTTTCTCTCTGTCGCCCCTTACGACACACACGAGATTCTTTTTTCTTTTTTTTTCAATAACGTTAAACTCACACTGGGATTTTCTCCTGTATCGTAGAGGCAGTTCACATACATAAATTGTACAATGTTCACGCTACTGCATGCCTTCGATAGCTAATTCAGTCGTGAGCTAGTTTGGCCCCGGTTTTGCTCGCGTGGTGGTTCAGGCATCATAACCACTCCAAAAGGTCAAATGGACTAACCTGCTTTCTATTGCGAAGCGGTGTGATCCTGAAGACGCCTTCGACCGAAGGTTATCTGCTTGTAAATAAATTATAATGCATGTTCCGTACGGGATTCGAACCCACAGACCTAAGTGCTGCAACTCATTGCCGCTGCGCCACGGGAGATGAGGTAATATTGAATAGTGGATATTTTTACACCGCCACTACATAGTATAAATCTATATGGTGCCTTACAACCATATAAATTTAATTATAACACAACGTGAAGTGTTTAGGTTATTCGTATATCAAGGCTTCCAACAAATTTTATGCCCCCACTGACGACAGAAACTCGTGTAATTGTCGCGTCGAGAGCGTAAAATTAATGAGACTGAGTAACGGGAGCAATATACCTCAGTAACGTAATAAATAAAATTTACCTACCTAATTTCCTGCGTTAGCATTAAGCATATTTCTCTTTACGTTCAATTAACATTGAAACGAATTCACAATCGAAAACTCTTAGTTGTGTTAAAAATAAAAACAGTTAAGTATACATGAATTTTTACACTATAGATCCTATAAGTGAAGACTTTCATAAATGCTAGAAATGTCTCATGGCTACAATCGGAATAATGATGTCCTGCAGACCCATTTCGGTCACGGCGGTCAGTCTCAACAGAGACTAACCATCTAAGCAGAATTAGTGCCCAAATGTATGCACAAGCACAAGTGCACTCTCTATTCCTTCACTTTCATAGTCCGATGGGACGGTAATCCGACACGACCGGAGAGAGATCAGGCGCTGGACCAACGGCTTAACGTGCTTTCCGAGATACAGGGGTGAAACACCACCAACTTCTTGACTCCGAGCTGCTACTGAGAATTTCTTGACAGAAAAAAAAAACTGATTATGACCTGACGCGGGATTCGAACCCGAGGCCCCATGATCAGCAACCGCGTTCACGACCACTGTGGTCTAAACTTGTGGTCGTAAACGTGGCCAATTTGTTCAAGCAGATTATGGTATAATAAATTCGTATTAAATTTAAAGCATTACGTCTCAGTCCCCAGAGGTGACAAGGCATCACTTTTTAATTTTTTATTTAAATCTGAAATGACAAACGAACTTACAGTCCTTTTTCCTCGCACGACTTCTTTATGGAATCGTTTTCCACCGGCGATTTTTCAGGACCGATACGATCAAGGGACCTTCAAGAAACGAGCTTACTCCTTTTTAAAAGTTCGGCAACGAAATTGCAATTCTCCTGGTGTTGCGGTTGTTCATGGGCGGCGGTCGACACTTACTATCAGGTGAGCCGCATGCTCGTTTGCTCCCTCTTCTATAAAAAAAAAAACCCGATGGAAAGTAGGTACTATAGTCGGTGGATACCTGCAACTGCCTTTAAATAAAAAAGGCTACAAATGCGTGGTCACACCAGAGGACTAAGTCTTTTTTAGTCCTCAGAGATGAGACCGATTTTTTTTAATAGTTTATAGTTAGATGGCTCCGTGGCACAGTGGCTTAGCAATGAGTTGCAGCGCTAAGGGCCACGGATTCAAATCCCGCACGGAACAATTATTTGTATGGCCTACAAACAATTGTTCCGGGTCTGGATGTTTGCCCTTGTGAAATTTATGTATGTTAACTGCCCCCACGATACGTTTTTATAAGATTAGAACAAAAAAAAAAGAAAAAAAATGTTAGTTGCAGACGTCCATGAACGGTGGAAACCACTTACAATTAGATGTATTATCTTCTCACTCTAGTTTTATAGGAAATACTAGACTTTAATTCCCAGACCGTTAACGGAAATAGGGTTAAAGGTGCGAGACGTCTGGTACTGCTATCGCCTATCACTCTGCAATTGTTGCGATTACATAAAAAATCTCAAACTATTTGTGAAAACCACATTTAAGTGCATTTTTAAGTTATATGGATGAGAAAACAGATGCGGATTAAAGACTTTCCCTGATAATTGATGATTTTCTTACTTCAAAAATGAGTCGAATATAATAACATCTAAAATGATATTAAATCTTTTTTATTATTTACTTAAAAACAATATAAGCATTTCATGGAAGACAAAAAATTCTAATTTTGCGGACTGCATATGAATTGGGAGAATAGATGTTTTAAAATAATAGTAGCTTACTCAAAATATCATGTACATACATATAATTTTTACACAAGTTTTCGTTTATTCCGTCTTTCTCTAAATTTAAATGATACAACTAAAAGTTTAGAAAAAAAATGAATAAATACAGGGCTCAAATTTTGATTACAAACACGACTTTGGAATGTTTTATGGAAATTGAAAAAAGAACGTACAATTTTCTTAACGTAATTTACAACGATGACTTTTATTGTTTAGCCAACTCAAGCACCGTAATTAATTCGGAGCCTTCGGCGATGCTGTAATTTGTGTAATTGTCCCGTCGAAAGCGAGAAATTAATGAGTTTGATTTACTGTCAGTAATTTATCTTAACGTGGAAGGAAATTGGCGCAGATTGTGAATTTACTGACACTTTAAGTGAATGTATTTATTTCAGAATACTTTATAGCCATTCCATAACTACGAATAAATTTTCAAAACTTTTAATAATAACATGGTGAGTAACTAATTTTACGTTCCAATTCTACATTAAATAAAAATAATATTTAAGAGTTGAAGGTAGACTCCGTTAACTGTGACGTCAAACACCTTATCTTACCTCTGTCCACCCCGTGACTATGGGTGTTGTAAAGAGCCCGAAACGTCTGGAAGAAAAGTTTCAATTAAACGGTAAAATTAGTTTTATTCCATGTGTATTAACGTACGTTTAAGAATTCAATACTTTACAAGTTTACAAGTAACTTTGTCGAAAAAAATATTTACTAAATCTTTAAATTTTTGTCAATAATTTGTTTACTTATTTATCCATAAAGAAAATATATAAAGAAATGACTTTAACGTAGTATAGCTTTCTTACAAGTAGCTTTCTCATGGCTGCGGCACGAAAAGGTTAGTTCGAGACAGGAAGGACCACGCTCTCACAAAATACCAGAGTAAAATAGCAGCTTATATATATAGGGTCTCCGGTTCCCAACACTCACTCACTGTTATTCTGTGTGAGCGTATTCCTTCCCCAGTCGGCCCAAACCCTTCATGCTTCAACCATTATAAAGCTGCAGCGTGGGCCTACCACGTCTTCAATATGTATACATATTTATATTTTGTATGATTCTACTTAAAACGTTGGCAAAATAAAACATTTTACATTTAATTTGTACAAAAAGTGCTTTCAAATGATTCTTACTCGGAAAGCGCACAGCGGCGAAATATCGTTTACACTTAATCGCTCCAAAATTTTAACAGGTTGTGTAATTAAAATGTAATGGTTTTTAAACCTTTAAATTTATTTTTTCGTGTTTACAATTACCGTTGTAAACCAGTATCATGTGTATGTTATGGACCAAGTGAAGTGACAAATATGAAGGGGCAATTCCGCAGAAAATTAATTTAATTCTTTTGTTTTGTTATTATATATTTCAATATACTAGTCAAAATAATAATTTAATAATAATAATGTCCGAAATGAGCGAATTTCGGTCACGGCGGCCAGTCTCAACGGAGACTAGCCATCAGTGCAGGACAGGAGTATAGTGCCCGAGTGTATGCGCAAGCACAGGTGCATGTTCCAAGGACACAGGACCCAGTGATTAATCAGGGCACTATTCATAATGCCCAGGCAATATGAATAATGACAAATCAAATTGGGCTACGTAATTACTACTGATTTAAACTTTCTTATGGGATAAGGGTGACAAACGAGCATACAGTTCACCTGATGGTAAGTGGTTGCTGTGGCCCATAGACATCTACATCTATCCTCGATTATGATTCAAAATGTATGTCTCCGGTTCTACAATCACCATACGAAACACAGCAGCGTCAGCTGCTGTTTTGCGCTGGTTTTCTGTGAGTGTGGTCACTTTGGTCAAGTTGACTATTTGTGCTACAACTATACTACTTATTAGTATAGTTGTAGCACGAATGGTTCGGCTGTAATATATATATATATATATATATATGTGTGTGTGTGAATATAGCTGCAGCATGGCTCTGTCACGTAAGAGCACTCCATTATTCACATTATCTGGTCATAAGCTATCTTTCTATTATTCTGCCCAATAAGTAACGGACTTTATTCATACAGCGTGGTAAATTTAATAAATTATTTCAAAAGCTTTTATCAGATTTCCTATTCATATTGGGAATATACCAAGTGATTAATAGGGCATTATTAATCACTTCGTCCATTTACCAAGTGGACCAGGTAATTAACAATATCCTATTAATAAACATGTTATGTACCAAGAGCCATAATGTGTATATTTTTAAATCAAACTATGTTTTAAGACTACACATGTATTAGATTGTAACTTGTGACTTAAAACAAGTAAATTTTTTTACCTCGTTTTTTATCATATTCTTGCATTGTCATTCGAATTTGAGCAATGTACAAAATTTCAAGTTTCCAGGTCATGGGGAAGTTAGTTTAAAATCAATTACTAAATTCCACCGGGAACGATAGATAGACAGACAAACAAGAAAGTGACTTAATAAAAACGTGGTAATATACAAATATGAAGGGAAAATTATTCCGTAGAAAAATAATTTAACTCTTTTGTTTTGTTATTAAATATTTCAAATATATATACTATATAATCAAAATTATAATTTAATAATAATAATGTCCGAAATGAGCGAATTTCGGTCACGGCGGCCAGTCTCAACGGAGACTAGCCATCTGCGCTGGGCAGGATTATAGTGCCCGAGTGTATGCGCAAGCACAGGTGCACTTTATATTCCCTCACTCTCATAACCCGAATGGAAGGTAAACCGACGCAACCGGAGAGAAATCAGGCCAACGGCTTTACGTGATTTCTGAGGCACGGGGGTGAAACACCGTCTATTTCCTCATTCCGGGCTGCTACTGAGATTTTATTGACAGAAAAACTCAATAACTGTATTTCTGACCCGGGATTTCAACCTGGGACCTCATGATCAACAGTCACGTTTACGACCACTAGACCAAAGAGGCAGTCAAAGTAATAAACTGACAGCATGTGCATAAAAATAATATAGGGGCTCTTTACTCCCTAGGCATTTGTATTTATTTCTATATATTATTATGCTGCTCTAGTACTCCCACTTGTTTTGCACATGTTTAATATATGAGAGTTATTTAGATCAAAGTGCTTAGGGGTGATAACGAAAAATATACCCTTGTTTTTTCGTAGTGGGATATAAGTGCCCATGGTTGGGAATAGCTAGTTATCATCAGACAGCAAGCTAGTTTTTCAGTCTCATATCGTATATAAAAAAAAAACTATACCCTTTCTTTGAATGTATCATTTGAGCACTAAAGCAATAAGACATTACATAGCTTTCAGAGGTGAAAATGCGTAAAAAAAACTTATATTTGAGGTTCTTTGTTTGAAGCAGGTGTTCATGAACTGCAGTTGTATTTATGACTATTTGCGCGTGAATAACTTCACTGTTATTAAAAAGTCTTTACATTTCAATTTATAACAAACCAGCTGAAACCCGCCGCGTTGCTGCCGCAGAAGAAATGAAAATATCATAGGAATACGTAAAATACAATCTTATAATAAAATGAAGCGAAATTCGTTCAAGGTCGTATAAGTTAGGATTGGGGCTATCGTCGCGTGTAGCCTTGTGATGGCGAATGGTGGAATATTTTAGAAACTGGGTGTAGAAATCAATAGAATATTAAACCATTTATTTCCGCTACAGAGTAACTGCTCGTCAGTCTCCTCTCGCATTTAAATATGCGTAGATGTGCGTGTGTTTATGCGTGAGATTGTGTATTTGAATGTGCGTGTATGTGTGTACATACGCACATGATACGTCATCACTCTAGATACCAACCTTCAATGGAGGCCTCCATTACAAATCTAAAGTAGCAAACAGACTTAGTTCTTCAGTGTATGCTTTTAAAAATAATAGAAGTCTTATCAGCATCAAAATAGTTAGAATTTTTTTCTTAGACATTTTGATAGCAGGGACGGCCATGTAGCTCGAATAATCAAGAACCGATGGGGAAGAAACGTTCCCGAGTAGCAGCATCGTATCGGTAAGCGTAGTGTAGTGCAACTCCTCACTAGATGGTAAGAGATGTAGGAAGTCTGTACCGTGTTTGTGCGGTTCCTTTGAGGAGGCCTATATTCAGCTGTGAATGATGGGCTATAATGATTATGATGTAAGATACTTAACCAAGTGATAATTTTGAAATTACTCTATTTTTTAATTTTTCGTTGTTACTGCCGCGCGCCACGACTAATGCCTGGTACATGGCGACACTAGTTACCACTAGCGCCTTTTAGTATCGAGTAGTAGAACTAGGAGAGTCAAGATCCTTCTAGAAATTTCCATGGAAGAACTTTCTAGAACTATAGACACCTAGTCAGTCGGGACCGGTATGTACTCGAACATTCTAGATGTTTCTACAGTAGAAGGTTCTGAAACTATTTGAGGCCCAATATTAGGCCGGTATAGACCGCGACCCGGGCAGTGTTGAATTGGAAATACAAGCGAATACTCCGAAGCGATACAACGGCGAACTGAAGTGATCAGTGTGCCTAGTGCGAGTTTTTGTACGTGTTCGATCCCGAGAAAGTTAACTACGATTTTTATCATAATCTACGATTGTAATCAGCGCGAACTAGTGGCAATAATCGGAATCACAATTCATGAGTGCGAGTTTATTAGGTCGTCGATATCGACTATCGAGCATTGACTCGCATTCGACAGTGAGAACGTTTACGCACGTGATTGGTTGTTTCAAGTATTTTGCGAGTGCGAGCGGCAATTTCGATCGTTCGAGACGTAACTTAACATGCAAACTTTACGCCGTCGATATCGAAAACGTTTTCACCTAGATTTTACAGTGAGCTAGAAGAATGAGAATAATTGTTGAAGAGTTAATTTTATTTCATTTTGTGAGAACGATATATAATTTGCAGGACGTTTTTTCGTTTGAGGATGTATGCAGCCGCAAAGGCATTAATAACTAAAAATAATAGATGACTGCTATTATAACGCTAGTGTTGAAGCAAGAGCTCGTGCATATTTTAATCCGGTGTTACACCCCGATGATAGGCAATTTAAGGATAGATATCGCCTTTTCCAAGAAAGTATTCAAGTTTTGTGTAAATAGCGTTTGATAAATCAAACCTCCTACCATCACCATTCAATAATTAAGTCAATTCCTCCCAATTTTTCATACAGGTCATCCTATCGCTTGCATTAAAGGATGCTTTGCTAAGACCTATATGCCAAAAATCTAATAAATTCTAGTCTGTAAACCCTCATAAGTTAAAACACACGCATCATAAGTTCACTTAACACTAAGTAACTAAATTCCGTTTACTGCTCCATAAATTTCACCATAAAATCATATTAGAACGAAAACATCTCCATGTTTTTACTTTCATTTAATACTTTCAATAATTAACAATTAAATGGCTAATCACAGTCTCATAATACTAACACAAACTGTCGAAACCTAAACAACGAAATAATATAGGTATATAAAATAAAGGTAATAAAGATCGCTATAATAATTACAACTTTGATAGACATGCTAATATTCAGACCACTAAATAAAAATGTCGTTCTCAATTTGGTTAGTTTATCTTACGACGGGAACGCGCTGCTAACGTAAGAGAATGAACGAACGCCACTCACAGTGAGCATCGATGGGTTAGCTTCGATTGTAACTCATACTCGCTTGTCTTCGCTTGTCGATACCTGTGACGTTAACTCGGTTAACGCGATAGTGAAGTCATTCGAATGATTTTGTGGAACTCGCACTAGGCACACAGTAGTACAATTGTGTTTTCATTATTAGTGTGGTTTTAAGTTGTATTAGTGTTCTGTAATTAAAGTATCCCCGTGTAGGCGAGTAAGAATACACACTACCCCATATCTTCCCGTGGGTGTCGTAAGAGGCGACAAAGGGGGCTGATACAGAAGATGGGCATCAGTATCTTTCTGATAAAAGCAAAAGCAATAAAACTGCGTTGCCAAACTGCTCGACAAGCGGCAACTACGGCAATATACCCCCATGAGCAACCACACAAATAAACGGCCCCTGTCCCCGGCGGCCCCGTATTCCTGACTAGGGTGGCGACCATGGTAACGGCGGGGCAGGGGTGCTAAGACTCTGTGGAGGTTCGGTTGCCACCTACGATGACTCGACCTGGCAACATATAACGCACACACCCTGAGGACTGACGAGAAGATCCTGAAGCTAGAAGAAGAGACAGACAAGTTACGCTGGCATATAATAGGACTATCTGAGGTCCGAAGAGAGGGGAGGACACGTTAATCCTCGAATCCGGCAACTTATTCTATCACCGGTAGGGCGACCATCTGTCCCAAGAAGGTGTCGGATTTATCGTCCACAAGTCTCTCGTTAACAACGTTGTAAAGATTGGGAGGCGTCGCCGAGGTTGCGTACCTTATACTCAGAATCACCAAACGGTATTCGCTGAAGGTCATACAGGTTTACGCACCAACCTCGGCAAACCCCGACGAGGAGGTGGAGGAAATGTATGAGGATATCTCTAGAGCCATGCATTCCTCCAAAACCCACTATACGGTGTTATGGGAAATCAACGCAAAACTAGGCACAAGAGAGATCGGTGAGCTGAAAGTAGGGAAATTCGGAATAGGGCAACAGAACCCTAGCCGCAGCTGGCCGACTTATGGAGAAAGAGGACTTTATGATGAACTCTTTCTTCCAAAAGCGGCCCTGCAGAAAGTGGACCTGGTCGAGCCCCCGACGATTCGACAAAATGAGATTGACTTCATTATGACGACCAGACGACAACTGTTCAGTGATGTCTCAGTAATCGCGAGGTGAAAACTGGCAGCGATCACCAACAGTGAGAGGCACACTGAACCTAAACGTTAATTTGGAGAGGTCACGCTAATGAAGTCAACGCTCCGTCCCCTGTGTCTAATCTAAAGTCCTGAAAACTTTCAGCTCGAGTTACAAAATCATTTTCAGTGCCTAGAAGATTGCAATGAAGTGGACGATATGAATGACAAGCTAGGAAACTGTCCATGCGGTCGGAGCTAAGTTCTGTAAGACCCGTCGCAGAAGAACACAAAACTTCCGATCACACTTAATCTCATGGTTGTTAGACTGGAGATAAAGCTGCAATCTTCAGCAGATTTGACAGCATACAGGCAACTGAACAGATAGATCTCCAAATGCATGCGGCGGGACTTGCGCAACTTCAATACAGCTCGTATTGAAGAAGCGATCGAGCGGAACCAGGGCTCCAAAGTTCTTTGCAGAGATCTGTCTGCCAGAAAGAGCCAACTGTCGAAGCTGAAGACCGAATGTGGCAGCATCGTTTCCGAGACACCTAAGATTTTGAGTAAGATTGAGAGGTCTTCTATGCAGCTGTACACGTCATCGTTGGAGCCACACGCAAGGTGAGTAACGATCCAAGAGCAAGTCTTATCTGACACTATTCCGATGATATCCCGGACGTCAGTCTGAGCAAGATTAGAATGGCTCTCCAGCACCTTAAAACGGCAAGGCCCCAGGCGAGGATGGAATTACAGCGGAGCCTGAAAGCGGGTGAAACCGGTACTAAATCCTTCAGAAGTTTAATTCCGTCCTCCATGGTGGCATTACACCGAGGCGAGGAGCAGAAGTGGTGGTCTGTTCTTCAAGAAAGGCGACAACGCTCTTGAAGAACTACAGACCGATTTCCTTCTGAGCCGCGTCTCGTGCTGTTTTCGAGAGTCACGAATCGTCTCGCATGCAGACTCGACGACTTCCAGCTTCCGAACAAGTTGGTTCCGAAAAGGTTTTAGCATAGACCACATACATACCTTCGGCAAATTGTACAAAAGACCGAAGAGTACAATCTGCCACTTTGCCTTGCGTATGGACTATGAGAAAGCCTTTGATTCCTTCGAAATTTGGGCGGTGCTGCAGTCCCTTCAGCGGTGCCAAGTGGACTGTCGGTATATCGAGGTGCTGCAGTGTTTGTACAGTAGGGCTACGATGGCTATTCGAGTACAGAACCAGAGTACGAAACCTATCCAACTGCAGAGAGGTGTAAGACAGGTGACGTAATATCCCCGAAAGTCTTCACCGCTGCATTGGAAGACGTTTTCAAACTACTGGACTGGAAAGGATACGGTATTAACGTCAATGGCGAGTACATCACTCACCTTCGATTTGCTGATGATATAGTCCTTATGGCAGAATCGCGGGAGGACCTACATATGCTCAATGACCTAATAGTGTCTCCCAACGGATAGGTCTCAAGATGAACAAGGACAAAACAAAAATCTGTTTAATGTCCATGTCACACCTATGCCGGTAGTTGTTGGGAGCACTAAGCTCGAAGCTGTTGACGAACATATTTACCTGGGACAAATATTCCGACTAGGTAAGTCCAACTTCGACCGAGAGGTCAATTGACGGATTCAACTCGGTTGGCAGCGTTCGGGAGATTACGACCCATCTTCTCGTCAGGCATACCAAAATCTCAAAACTAAATTCTACAACCAGTGCGTGTTGCCAGTGATGACATATGGAACTGAGACGTGGTCCTTCACTGCTGGCCGTATGAGGAAGCTCAAGGTCGCTCAGCGAGTTATGGAAAGGGCTATGCTCGCTCTCTGCGATAAACTTAGAATTGAGGATATCCGCAGAACCAGAGTAATCGACATAGCCCAAAGGATTAGTAAGCTGAAGTGGCAATGGCCGGCCATATAGCTCGAAGAACCGACAACCGATGGAGAAGAAAGATTCTCGAGGCAGCCTCGTACCGGCAGGCGAGGTAGGCGTCCCACCAGATGTGGAGGACGACCTGTAAGACATGCAGGAAGACAATGGATGCAGGTGGCTCGAGCGTGCTTTGGCATTTTGGGGAGGCCTATGTTCAGCAGTGGACTTATGAAAGGCTGTAATGATGAAATGATGATGAATTAAAGTGTCAATTTTGGTAATTCACTCGGCAGCTTTTAAGTGTCTCGAACCTCAAGCTCGTAACATTACATGAAACAAAAAGCTTAAAAACGAATTAAGACTTAATGGTTAGTGGTTGCTATGGACCATAGACACTTACATACATCCTCAGACAAAATGCATCGCTACCAGTAATAAGAGTGATGCAAAACTAGTTCACCTTTCTATACATTCCCCCTAACACCATGAAAAGTTTGAGGTTGCATTACTTTTGCTCATAATACAAAACATTTATTTAATATATTATAAATATATAATACATACACTTTTGTACCAGAATTTAAAACGAATAATGTAACGAGTATCATAAAAAATTGCTAGCGTATTAGTGACTAAGTGTTCTGAGAGCGATTACTCTTCACGAAAACTTTTTTTGAATTGAGGCAAAAGTAAACACTAAAGAGTGTTTATAATTTTATAATATAATTGAAGCAGCGAAAGAGAGTTCATGACCCCGTTTTGTCCCTTGGGTGTCCCGTAGGTGATGGATGGTGAGATTGTTTACGTCGGACGTTAAATGCTAACCGACGACGGGCAGCAAGTCAAAGGTGCAAGAAGTCTGGCACTCCGATCCTTAATCCGCTTGCCAAGCCTAACGATTAAGGCCAATCCTAACTACACTCGCACACTCACTATATATTCAGCATCGAACTTTTACCGACCAATAAGAACGAACAAAATAACACAAGTACGCAGTAGCGGTAAGATAGTATGTGAACGTCGTTCTAGAGGCGTCAAACAGTAAGGCATAAAGGGTTGTAGGGATGGAGCCATGGTAGCACAGGGATAAGTAGTTTAATTTATATTTTATAGCACGCGAGTAACAAAGTACAGAGTTCGACGCCCACCGACACCAATGAAATTGTTAATCGCAATTTGAAGTGTCGATTTTACCTTTAACGAGAAATAATAACTATGAAATTAAAAAAAGAATTTAAAGAACTAAAAATAATATGATCATCGAAACCGGTTGACGTGGTAAATAATTATTCGCCCATATGCCGTGCAGATAGATGCTTTTGCTAATTGAAGAAATAATTTTCTCATTCACTGTTGTAACAATTTGCCTGATGAATTTGTTTGTTTAATAAATTTTGTCAGGATTTTATTATTTTATCAGAAAGATTATGTAGAGGAACAATGTGACATCCATCGAAATACATATTTTTCTTCCGGCTACTTGATATTATTCAATATACATTTCTACAAACCTCTCAGAAATGAGAGGAGAATGGGACCTCTAATGCTGAGTAGAGGAGGTTATTAATTAAGATTTTTTCCTGAAAATATTCACCTTTTTCATATTTCAAGTTAAGGCTTAATGCTTATTTAAACACTCAAATTTATAAGAAGGTCAACCTAACAAATCCTCTTAGAGCGGGTCGCAGCTACGCAGGGTTATTCAATTCAATTATTGGGCCCAATCATCCCTCGCGTAAATTTTCATTGTGTTATATATAAATTTATTTTACAAATATAAATATTTAAATATCATAAAGACTGCACGTCTTATTTCTAAGTATAAAGCCGTTGCAACTCAGGGGTTAGCGCTCGCTGAAAACTTCACAGTAAGTAAGCAACCTGGGTTCAATGCCCGCCTCACACGATGAAACTTCTGTCTGTTTTTCCATCCGATTACAATCTAGGCGTCTTCAAGGCAAGGGTGAATATGCTTTTGTTACGCTAAGACAGCGATTTTTATCTAAGGCTACGTCACCACTTACCACCAGGTATTGTGTCAAGTCAACTGGCTTATAATAAGTAAAAAAAACCTGCATCTCTGAGAAATTAAAAATCGAAGGACATTTCTTACCCTAAACTACTCTCAGAAATGAAAGGCCTGTGCTTCAATAATGGAATGTATATAGGCTGTATTCATAAATAATATTACTTTCAGTCCGATATTATATTTATCAACATATATAAGACGGATAAAAAGAAGATACAGTTAGTTTTATCTAAAAAATGCTCTTCCTAAATATTTACAAGAAATTTCTTTCAAAGTCCAAATACAACCTTTCTATCTTGTTACGATTTCAATTTAAATGATAGACTTGAACTTGAATGGGTGCTTAGTGTCAAAAGTGGTTTACTTTTCTCAGTAGGCCCAAGGAAAAGGGAATATTGTAATTCAAATGTTTTCAAAATTTCTGCTTGTTACTTGATTCATTTAGCGATCGGCTTTTATTATGTTTTGTTTGAAGTTGTTCTATTTTAAGAGCTTTATAAGATGCTTTGATGGCCCAATAAAGTCTACTGGTGAATATAGGCCTCTTTGATTGTCTCATCAGTCATCCACATATTTGCCAGCGTTACGCTGGTAGGCGGTTGGCATCCGCGTTTTTTATTTTCAATTTGATAAAGAAGACGCTGCTGCCCATCTAGGTTATTTCTTTGACGCCTCTTACGAAACCCACGGGCGATATGTGGTTGTAGATATTCTTACACTGCCGCTATACGGTAACGTGATATTTTATGATACTAATGTCTCAATTGTAGAAACTTTTTCATGTCCAGTATAATTTTATTTTATGTAATTGAAGTGTTAGCTCAAGGACTAAGTGCTCGCTGAATATTTCACGCGATAATATGGGCTCGATCCAGCACCAATGAAAATGTTATTTGAAAATTTTAGTTGCTTGCTTACCACGTACTCAGCGTTGGAAACACAACGAGGAAACATGTTTAAGGAATAAAATAGTCGAGGAAATATGAACTCCGCCAACCCGTTCAGAAATGAGAGAAGGCATGTACCAAGCAGTAGAACATTGTAAAGTACCTGCAACCAAATTCAAACGAAGAAGGCTAAGTGTAAATCCAGAGTTGCCACCCCAGAGGGAGTATGTCGAAATACCTCACATGCTGTAATTATAATGGATCCGACCAAGAACACAGCAAGGGTTATACGTGGTAGAGCCATGCTGCAGCAATATTAGTAGTATAGTTGTAGCAAGATGTCGGCTCGACTGGGGAAAGACCACGTCACAGAATACCACAAATAGCAGCTAACGCTGCTGTGTTTCCATATGGTGAGTGTAGAGATCCGAGACCCTTTTTACTGGAAAAGAGGCATTCCATCTTAGTCCTCACGGCTGAAAACACATCTGCATTTCTATTCGAAAACGAGGATAGATGTAGATGTCTATGGGCCACAGCAACCACTTACCATCAGGTGGACTGTGTGCTCGTTTGTCACCCTATCCTATAAAAGAAAAAGAAAAAAAAGGGATATAATGCTGTTTGTCGACAGAAATACTACAGTGCTATTGGTTGATAGATACCATACCAAAATAAAGTAATAGTAATAACAGTTAGTTCATTTTAAATGAAAATAGTATCAAAATGCGGTAGGTGTCAGAGATAACTGAATTTATATTTTACTTTTAATTATGTTATTGTTTTACTTATTATAAGTCACTGCTTGACTACAATCTTACCTGGTGGAAAGTGGTGATAAAGCTCTAGATGGTATATCGCACTGTCTTATAGTCAGGTCACTAACAGAGGCACGACTACGGTTCTTACGGCGCCACAGTTTGAAGGCTTATTCGCATATATCTCGACGAGATAAGCCGAAGAGAAAGAATAAAGTTTTTAGATGTCTCCCTTAGTTTCCGAGATATTGATACTCAAAAATTACTTTTTTTACACAAGAATGTTGACCCAAAGTTACTTCTGCAACGGCTTCGGTGTTGCGGGAAGTTCAGCCCCTTCACACTGCGGGCGTCTGTTTCACCCGCGCCTTCGGCTTTACAAACACCTTTGGGTAGGGCAGACAAGACTATGTGGAGTCGGGGCGTACTGATTCGTTTTAGTATTCGATTTTTCAGTATTGGTATCTCGGAACTAAGAGAGATTCGAAAAATTTTAGCCTTATTTTCGGCATTTCGAGGTCTATGAATCCGCTCTTCAGATCGTGGCGCCGCCATAGTAACTGTAGTTCCCCTAACAGAACCCTATTTACTCTTGCCTTAGACACCCAGATTGTAATTGCATGGAAATACAGAAGCCAGCAAATTATTTCGCTGTACGTATTAGGAAAGACGAAGCAAACCGTTTGGTTGTAAAGGTGAAGCATCGACAAAAGAGGTAAAGAACTGCGAAGGTAAGGCAATAAACATGTAACTCCTGTGCACATGCTCAGTAAAGTTTATTTACTGACGCATTATAAATGTCGGCTTTAGTAACGAGTTTGAATACAATTTGGATATTTTATCTCACGTGAATAACGTACAAGCAAGTAAATATTAAGAATTTTGTTCTAAAACTTAGCGTCTGGCAGAGTGGAACGGTTACAGGTTAGGGGCGAGGTGCTGCAAAACAAAAACGTCGGAAGTAAGGATGGAGTAGTAGGAATAAAATCATTAAAAGTCGTTTTATTCACTATGTTGGTTGCATTTTTTTGTTTTTATAGGCGTGACAACCGAGCACACAGTCCACCTGATGGGAAGTAGATGTTGCGGCTCAAAAACATCTACATGAATCCTCGATTAAGAATCAGAATGCAGATGCAGTGATCATTACTGAGGACTAATATGGAACGCCTCGTCCTCAGTAAAAGGTTCCTGTTATTTTTTTTTTTTTATAGAAGAGGGGCAAACGGGCATGAGGCTCACCTGATGGTGCAGTGACTACCGCCGCCCATGAACAACTGCAACACCAGGGGAATTGCAGATGCGTTGCCGGCCTTTTAAGAAGGAGTAGGCTCTTTTCTTGAAGGTGCCAGCATGAAATACTGTCCCACTCTGCTGAGCACGCCAAGCTTTTTAGAGGCCAATTTGGCCTCTTCCAAATGACCACGAAACTGCACATCACCGATATGTCGACACCGAGGATTCAATACTGGCTGAAGCAACAAGGGAGTGCCTTGAAACTGAGGAGATACATAAAGGGTCTTTTATGGTAAACGCGCAAACTTGTGTCTTCTGGGGTTTGAACTGACTAGATTTAGTCGTTTCAATCCGAGACTTTGTACAGCAAAGACTCGACTTCAGACACAAGTTTGTCCCGGTACTCGGCGACGTTTTTCCGAGAAATATTAGCACGGCCGGTGTATAGCATAACCAGTGCTGTCGTCTGCATTGCAATGTTACCGGTTTGCAACATATCATTGATATGCAGAAGAAACAGCGTTCGTGATAGCACGCAGCCTTGTGGAACACCAGCGTTAATGGGTTTGTAATCGAGCATGCACCGTCTACTACGACCTTGATGCTCCGATCTGCAAGAAAATGGTGATCCAATTGCACACTCGGAAGCCCAGGAAGGAGCTTCGAGAAGCGCGTGCCAAACCCGATCGAAGGCCTCGCTACGTCCAAACTAACGCCAACGCCTTCCTTGACTCACTGCTCCGCCCATCTATGAGTTAGGTAATTAGAAGATCACCAGCTGAGCGACCTCGACGGAAACTGTACTGGCGGTCACTAATCAGCTGGTGATCCTCGGTACTGCATGAGCTGGCGGTTAATAACAGTTTCCATTACTTTGGAGAACAAGGAGGTGATAGCGATAGGCCCAGAAGCACGGATCTGAGGTCGCCTTTTTAGGATCGGTGCACCAAAGCTGTCTTCCATGAGTTCGGGACTACACCTAGAGTAGGAGTAACGGAAAGACGCGTTAAAACCGGTGCCAACTCCGGAACACACGTCTTCAGCATAATATATGTGGGACTCCATCAGGCCCACTGACTTGTTGACGTCCAGGAGAGGAGGTTTACGCACCGAGCGCTGTGTAAACAGCACTCTCGGCTTTCCTTTGCGTCATGCCAGTGAGTCGTCCACCCTGTGCAGAGATGGCATAGATGGCTGACAGAAGTTCCCTTGGACAGCCTTGGCGAGAGACCAGAATGCACGTGTTCCCGAAGGGAGGCGAACTAGTTTCTCGCCAATTTTGCCGATGTGCTGTGACTTTGCTTAACTGCACGAAAACGAATAACGTAAAGAGTATCATAAACAATTGCTAGCGTATTAGTGACTAAGTGTTCTGAGAGCGATTACTCTTCACGAACACTTTTTTGAATTGAGGCAAAAGTAAACACTAAAGAGTGTTTATTATTTTATAATATAATTGAAGCAGCGTTAGAGAGTTCATGACCCCGTTTCATCCCGTGGGTGTCCCGTAGGTGATGGATGGTGAGATTGTTTACGTCGAACGTTAAATGATAACCGACGACGGGCAGCAAGTCAAAGGTGTGAAGTCTGGCACCCGATCCTTGATCCGCTTGCCAAGCCTAACGATTAAGGCCAATCCAACTACACTCGCACATTCACTATATATTCAGCAGCGGACTTTACCAACCAATAAGAACGAACAAAATAACACGTTACGGTATAAAAGTATGTGAACGTCGTTCTAGAGGCGTCGTAAACAGTAAGGCAATAAAAGGGTTAAAGGGATGAGCCATGGTAGCACAGGGATAAGTAGTTTAATTTATATTTTATAGCACGCGAGTAACAAAGTACAGAGTTCGACGCCCACCGACACCAATGAAATTGTTAATCGCAATTTGAAGTGTCGATTTTACCTTTAACGAGAAATAATAACTATGAAATTAAAAAGAATTTAAAGAACTAAAAATAATATGATCATCGAAACCGGTTGACGTGGTAAATAATTATTCGCCCATATGCCGTGCAGATAGATGCCTTTGCTAATTGAAATAATTTTCTCATTCACTGTTGTAACAATTTAAGCCTGATGAATTTGTTTGTTTAATAAATTTTGTCAAGGATTTTTATTATTTTATCAGAAAGATTATGTAGAGGAACAATGTGACATCCATCGAAATACATATTTTTATTCCGGCTACTTGATATTATTCAATGTATATTAATTTCTACAAACCTCTCAGAAATGAGAGGAGAATGGGACCTCTAAAGCTGAGTAGAGGGGTATTAATTAAGATTTTTTCCAAAAATATTCACCTTTTTCATATTTGTTAAGGCTTAATGCTTATTTAAACATTCAAATTTATAAGAAGGTCAACCTAACAAATCCTCTTAGAGCGGGTCGCAGCTTACGCAGGGTTATTCAATTCAATTATTGGGCCCAATCATCCCTCGTCGCTAAATTTTCATTGTGTTATATAATTTATTTTACAAATATAAATATTTAAATATCATAAAGACTGCACGTCTTATTTCTAAGTATAAAACCATTGCAACTCAGGGGTTAAGCGCTCGCTGAAAACTTCACAGGTAAGCAACCCGGGTTCAATGCCCGCCTACGATGAAACTTCTGTCTGTTTTCCATCCGATTACAATCTAGGCGTCTGCAAGGCAAGGTGAATATGCTTTTGTAACGCTGAGACTGCGATTTTTATCTAGGCACATCACCACTTACCACCAGGTGGATTGTGGTTGCACTGGTTTATAATAAGTAAAAAGAAACTTGCAAGTCTGAGAAATTAAAAAAATCGAAGGACATTTCCTTACCCTAAAGTACTTCAGAAATGAAAAGGCTGTGCCTAACAATGGAATGTATATAGCTGTATCTCATAATATTACTTTCAGACCGATATTATATTTATCAACATATATAAGACGGATAAAAAGAAGTTACAGTTAGCTTTATCTAAAAATGCCTCTTCCTAAATATTTATAAAATTTTTCAAAGTCCAACACACCTTTCTATCTTGTTACGATTTCAATTTAAATGATAGACTTGAACTTTGAATGGGAGCTTAGTGTGTCAAAAGTGGTTGTTACTCTTCTCAGTAGGCCCTAGGGAAAAGGGAATATTGTAATTCAAATTTGTTTCTAAAATTTCTGCTTGTTACTTGATTCATTATAGCGTGATCGACTTTTATTATGTTTTGTTTGAAGTTGTTCTATTTTAAGAGCTTTATAAGATGCTTTGATGGCCCATTAAAGTCTACTGGTGAATATAGGCCTCCTCTTTGATTGTCTCATCTCTCAATATCCACATATTTGCCATAGTTGCCACGCTGGTAGGCGGGTTATTTCCCTTCGACGCCTCTTACGACACCCACGGGGTGATATGGGGTAGTAGATATTCTTACACTGCCGCTATACGGTAACGTGTGATATTTTATGATACTAATGTCTCAATTGTAGAAACTTTTTATGTCCAGTATTTTTTTTTTTTTATGTAATTGAAGTGTTAGCTCGGTGAAGTGATCGCTGAATATTTTACGCGAGCAATACGGGCTCGATCCAGCACCAATGAAAATGTTATTTGAAAATTTTAGTTGCTTGCTTACCACGTACTCAGCGTTGGAAACACAACGCGAGGAAACATGTTTAAGGAATAAAATAGTTCGAGGATATATGAACTCCGCCAACACGCACTGAAACATCGCGGTGGACAAATCGCTCCACAACCCGTTCTGAAATGAGAGAAGGCATGTACCAAGCAGTAGAACATTGTAAATTACCTGCAACCAAATTCTAACGAAGAAGGCTACAAAAATCCAGAGTTGCCACCAGAGGGAGTATGTCGAAATACCTCACATGCTGTAATTATAATGGATCCGACCAAGAACACAGCAAGGGTTATATGTAGGCCATTTGCAGCTATATTAGTAGTATAGTTGTAGCACGAACGGGTCGGCTCGACCGGGAAGGACCACGCTCACAGAATACCAACGTAAAATAGCAGCTTAACGCTGCTGTGTTTCGTATGGTGAGTGTAGAGATCCGGAGACCCTTTTTACTGGAAAAGAGGCATTCCATCTTAGTCCTCACGGCTGAAAACACATCTGCATTTCTATTCGAAAACGAGGATAGATGTAGATGTCTATGGGCCACAGCAACCACTTACCATCAGGTGGACTGTGTGCTCGTTTGTCACCCTATCCTATAAAAGAAAAAGAAAAAAAAGGGATATAATGCTGTTTGTCGACAGAAATACTACAGTGCTATTGGTTGATAGATACCATACCAAAATAAAGTAATAGTAATAACAGTTAGTTCATTTTTTAAATGAAAATATCAAATGTAGGTGTCAGAGATAACTGAATTTAAATTTTACTTTTAATTATGTTATTGTTTTACTTATTATAAGTCACTGCTTGACTACAATCTTACCTGGTGGAAAGTGGTGATAAAGCTCTAGATGGTATATCGCACTGTCTTATAGTCAGGTCACTAACAGAGGCACGACTACGGTTCACGGCGCCACAGTTTGAAGGCTTATTCGCATATATTCGACGAGATAAGCCGAAGAGAAAGAATAAAGTTTTTAGATGTCTCCCTTAGTTTCCGAGATATTGATACTCAAAAATTACTTTTTTTACACAAGAATGTTGACCCAAAGTTACTTCTGCAACGGCTTCGGTGTTGCGGGAAGTTCAGCCCTCACACTGCGGGCGGGTCTGCTCACCCGCGCCTTCGGCTTTACAAAACACCTTGGGTGGGGCAGCAGACAAGACTATGTGGAGTCGGGGCGTACTGATTCGGTTTTAGTATTCGATTTTTCAGTATTGGTATCTCGGAAACTAAGCGAGAT
Source organism: Parnassius orleans (assembly GCA_029286625.1). Lineage (NCBI taxonomy): Eukaryota > Metazoa > Arthropoda > Insecta > Lepidoptera > Papilionidae > Parnassius > Parnassius orleans. Next base: position 3,385,522 of record JAGSMP010000040.1, read on the forward strand.
ATCGAAAAATTTTAGCCTTACTTTTCGGCGTATCTCTTCGAGGTCTATGCGAATCCGCCTTCAGATCGTGGCGCCGCCATAGGAACCGTAGAAGCCCCCTAACAGAACCCTATTTACTCTTGCCTTAGACACCCAGATTGTAATTGCATGGAAATACAGAAGCCAGCAAATTATTTCGCTGTACGTAATTAGGAAAGACGAAGCAAACCGTTTGGTTGTAAAAGTGTGAAGCATCGACAAAAGAGGTAAAGAACTGCCGAAGGTAAGCAATAAATCATGTAACTCCTGTGCACATGCTCAGTAAAGTTTATTTACTTGACGCATTATAAATGTCGGCTTTAGTAACGAGTTTGAATACAAATTTCGATATTTTATCTCACGTGTGAATAACGTACAAGTTAAGTAAGTAAATATTAAGAATTTTGTTCTAAAAGTTAGCGTCTGGCAGAGTGGAACGGGTTACAGGTTAGGGGGCGAGGTGCTGCAAAACAAAAAACGTCGGAAGTAAGGAGGTGGAGTAGTAGGAATAAAATCATTAAAAGTCGTTTTTATTCACTATGTTGGTTGCATTGTTTTGTTTTTATAGAAGCGTGACAACCGAGCACACAGTCCACCTGATGGGAAGTAGATGTTGCGGCTCAAAAACATCTACATGAATCCTCGATTAAGAATCAGAATGCAGATGCAGTGATCATTACTGAGGACTAATATGGAACGCCTCGTCCTCAGTAAAAGGTTCTCCTGTTATTTTTTTTTTATAGAAGAGGGGGCAAACGGGCATGAGGCTCACCTGATGGTAAGTGACTACCGCCGCCCATGAACAACTGCAACACCAGGGGAATTGCAGATGCGTTGCCGGCCTTTTAAGAAGGAGTAGGCTCTTTTCTTGAAGGTGCCAGCATGAAATACTGTCCCACTCTGCTGAGCACGCCAAGCTTTTTAGAGGCCAATTTGGCCTTCTCTTCCAAATGACCACGAAACTGCACATCACTCGATATGTCGACACCGAGGATTCCAATACTGGCTGAAGCAACAAGGAGAGTGCCTTGAAACTGAGGAGATACGACAAAGGGTTCTTTTACGGTAAACGCGCAAACTTGTGTCTTCTGGGGTTTGAACTGACTAGATTTAGTCGCCCCAATCCGAGACTTTGTACAGCAAAGACTCGACTTCAGACACAAGTTTGTCCCGGTACTCGGCGACGTTTTTCCGAGAAATATTAGCACGGCCGGTGTATAAAGCATAACCAGTGCTGTCGTCTGCATTGAATGTTACCGGTTTGCAACATATCATTGATATGAAGAAACAGCGCGTGATAGCACGCAGCCTTGTGGAACACCAGCGTTATTGTTGTAATCGGAGTGCACCGTCTACTACGACCTTGATGCTCCGATCTGCAAGAAAATGGTGATCCAATTGCACAATTTCTCAGGAAGCCCATAGGAAGGAGCTGAAAGAAGCGCTTTGTGCCAAACCCGATCGAAGGCCTCGCTGTCCAACTAACGGCCAACGCCTCCCTTGACCCACTGCCTCCGCCCATCTATGAGTTAGGTAACCTAGAAGATCACCAGCTGAGCGACCTCGACGGAAACTGTACTGGCTCTAATCAGCTGGTGATCCTCGCTACCATGAGCTGGCGGTTAATAACAGTTTCCTTATTACTTTGGAGAACAAGGAGGTGATAGCGATAGGCCTGTAGTTGCGGATCTGAGCGTCGCCTTTTTAGGATCAGCACCAAAGCTGTCTTCCATGAGTTCGGGATCACACCTAGGGAGTAGAGTACCGAAAAAGACGCGTTAAAACCGGTGCCAACCCGGAACACAGTCTCAGCATAATATGGGACTCCATCAGGCCCACTCGACTTGTTGACGTCCAGGAGAGGAGTGCTTTACGCACCGAGCGCTGTAAACAGCACTTCTCGGCTTCTCCTTGCGTCATGGGCCAGTGAGTCGTCCACCCTGTGCAGAGATGGCAGAGATGGCTGACAGAAGTTCCCTTGGACAGCCTTGGCGAGAGACCACAATGCACGTGTTCCCGAAGGAGGCGAACTAGTTTCTCGCCAATTTTGCCGATGTGCGAATTTTGCTTAACAAAACGAATAACGTAAAGGTCATAAACAATTGCTAGCGTATTAGTGACTAAGGTTCTGAGAGCGATTACTCTTCACGAACACTTTTTGAATTGAGGCGTAAACACTAAAGAGTGTTTATTATTTTATAATATAATTGAAGCAGCGTTAGAGAGTTCATGACCCCGTTTCATCCGTGGGTGTCCCAGGTGATGGATGGTGAGATTGTTTACGTCGAACGTTAAATGATAACCGACGACGGGCAGCAAGTCAGCAGAAGAAGTCTGGCACTCCGATCCTGATCCGCTTGCCAAGCCTAACGATTAAGGCCAATCCTAACTACACTGCACATTCACTATATATTCAGCGGACTTTACCAACCAATAAGAACGAACAAAATAACACAAGTATGCAGTAGCGGTAATAGTATGAACGTCGTTCTAGAGGCGTCGTAAACAGTAAGGCAATAAAAGGGTTGTAAAGGGGATGAGCTGGTAGCACAGGATAAGTAGTTTAATTTATATTTTATAGCACGCGAGTAACAAAGCAGAGTTCGACGCCCACCGACACCAATGAAATTGTTAATCGCAATTTGAAGTGTCGATTTTACCTAACGAGAAATAATAACTATGAAATTAAAAAGAATTTAAAGAACTAAAAATAATATGATCATCGAAACCGGTTGACGTGGTAAATAATTATTCATATGCCGTGTGATACTTTGCTAATTGAAGAAATAATAATTTTCTCATTCACTGTTGTAACAATTTAAGCCTGATGAATTTGTTTGTTTAATAAATTTTGTCAAGGATTTTTATTATTTTATCAGAAAGATTATGTAGAGGAACAATGACATCCATCGAAATACATATTTTTATTCCGCTACTTGATATTATTCAATGTATATTAATTTCACAACCTCAGAAATGAGAGGAGAATGGGAACCTCTAAAGCTGAGTAGAGGGGTTATTAATTAAGATTTTTTCCTGAAAATATTCAATTTTTCATATTTTAAGTTAAGGCTTAATGCTTATTTAAACATTCAAATTTATAAGAAGGTCAACCTAACAAATCCTCTTAGAGCGGGTCGCAGCTTACGCAGGGTTATTCAATTCAATTATTGGGCCCAATCATCCCTCGTCGCTAAATTTTCATTGTGTTATATATAAATTTATTTTACAAATATAAATATTTAAATATCATAAAGACTGCACGTCTTATTTCTAAGTATAAAACCATTGCAACTCAGGGGTTAAGCGCTCGCTGAAAACTTCACAGTAAGTAAGCAACCCGGGTTCAATGCCCGCCTCACACGATGAAACTTCTGTCTGTTTTTCCATCCGATTACAATCTAGGCGTCTGCAAGGCAAGGGTGAATATGCTTTTGTAACCCTGAGACTGCGATTTTTTATCTAAGGCTACATCACCACTTACCACCAGGTGGGATTGTGGTCAAGCACTGGTTTATAATAAGTAAAAAAGAAACTTGCAAGTCTGAGAAATTAAAAAAAAATCGAAGGACATTTCCTTACCCTAAAGTACTCTCAGAAATGAAAAAAGGCCTGTGCCTAACAATGGAATGTATATAGGCTGTATCTTTAACATAATATTACTTTCAGACCGATATTATATTTATCAACATATATAAGACGGATAAAAAAGAAGTTACAGTTAGCTTTATCTAAAAATGCCTCTTCCCTAAATATTTACAAAAAATTTCTTTCAAAGTCCAAATACACACCTTTCTATCTTGTTACGATTTCAATTTAAATGATAGACTTGAACTTTGAATGGGAGCTTAGTGTGTCAAAAGTGGTTGTTACTCTTCTCAGTAGGCCCTAGGGAAAAGGGAATATTGTAATTCAAATTTGTTTCTAAAATTTCTGCTTGTTACTTGATTCATTATAGCGTGATCGACTTTTATTATGTTTTGTTTGAAGTTGTTCTATTTTAAGAGCTTTATAAGATGCTTTGATGGCCCATTAAAGTCTACTGGTGAATATAGGCCTCCTCTTTGATTGTCTCATCTCTCAATATCCACATATTTGCCATAGTTGCCACGCCAGGCGGTTATTTCCTTCGACGCCTCTTACGACACCCACGGGGTGATATGGGGTAGTAGATATTCTTACACTGCCGCTATACGGTAACGTGTGATATTTTATGATACTAATGTCTCAATTGTAGAAACTTTTTATGTCCAGTATTTTTTTTTTTTTAATGTAATTGAAGTGTTAGCTCAAGGACTAAGTGATCGCTGAATATTTTACGCGAGCAATACGGGCTCGATCCAGCACCAATGAAAATGTTATTTGAAAATTTTAGTTGCTTGCTTACCACGTACTCAGCGTTGGAAACACAACGCGAGGAAACATGTTTAAGGAATAAAATAGTTCGAGGATATATGAACTCCGCCAACACGCACTGAAACATCGCGGTGGACAAATCGCTCCACAACCCGTTCTGAAATGAGAGAAGGCATGTACCAAGCAGTAGAACATTGTAAATTACCTGCAACCAAATTCTAACGAAGAAGGCTACAAGTGTAAATCCAGAGTTGCCACCCCAGAGGGGAGTATGTCGAAATACCTCACATGCTGTAATTATAATGGATCCGACCAAGAACACAGCAAGGGTTATACGTGGTAGAGCCATGCTGCAGCTATATTAGTAGTATAGTTGTAGCACGAACGGGTCGGCTCGACCGGGGAAGGACCACGCTCTCACAGAATACCAGCGTAAAATAGCAGCTTAACGCTGCTGTGTTTCGTATGGTGAGTATAGAGAACCGGAGACACTTTTTACTGGAAAAGAGGATTTCCATCTTAGTCCTCACGGGTGACAACGCATCTGCATTTTGATTCGCAAACGAGGATAGATATAGATGTCTATGGGCCACAGCAATCACTTACCATCAGTTGGACTGTGTGCTCGTTTGTCATCCTATCCTATAAAAAAAAAAAAAAAAAGGGATATAATGCTGTTTGTCGAAAGAAATACTACAGTGCTATTGGTTGATAGATACCATACCAAAATAAAGTAATAATAATAGCAGTTAGTTAATTTTAAAAGAAAATAGTATCAAAATGCGGAGGTGTCAGAGATAACTGAATTTATATTTTACTATATTATGTCATTGTTTTACTTATTATAAGCCACTGCTTGACTACAATCTTACCTGGTGGAAAGTAGTGATAAAGCTCAGATGGTATATCGCACTGTCTTCAGCTCACTAACAGAGGCACGACTACGGTTCTTACGGCGCCACAGTTTGAAGGCTTATTCGCATATATCTCGACGATAAGCCGAAGAGAAAGAATAGTTTTAGATGTCTCCTTAGTTTCCGAGATATTGATACTCAAAATTACTTTTTACACAAGAATGTTGACCCAAAGTTACTTCTAACGGTTTCGGTGTTAGGAAGTTCAGCCCTTCACACTGCGGGCGGGGCTGCTCACCTCGCGCCTTCATTTTACAAAACACTCGGTAGCAGACAAGACTATGGAGTCGGGGCAACTGATTCGGTTTTAGTATTCGATTTTTCAGTATTGGTATCTCGGAAACCAAGCGAGATATCGAAAAATTTTAGCCTTACTTTTGGCGTATCTTCGAGGTCTATGCGATCTGCCTTCAGATCGTTGCGCCGCCATAGGAACCGTAGAAGCCCTAACAGAACCTATTTACTCTGCCTTTAGACACCCAGATTGTAATTGCATGGAATACAGAAGCCAGCAAATTATTTCGCTGTACGTAATTAGGAAAGACGAAGCAAACCGTTTGTTGTTGTAGTGAAGCATCGACAAAGAGTGTAAGAACTGCCGGAAGGTAAGGCAATAAATCATGTAACTCCTGTGCACATGCTCAGTAAAGTTTATTTACTTCGACGCATTATAAATGTCGGCTTTAGTAACGAGTTTGAATACAAATTTCTGGATATTTTATCTCACGTGTGAATAACGTACAAGTTAAGTAAGTAAATACAAGAATTTTGTTCTAAAAGTTAGCGTCTGGCAGAGGAAATGGGTTACAGGTTAGGGGCGAGGTGCTGCAAAACAAAAAATGTCGGAAGTAAGGAGGTGGAGAGTAGGAATAAAATCATTAAAAGTCGTTTTATTCACTATGTTGGTTGCATTGTTTTGTTTTATAGGCGTGACAACCGAGCACACAGTCCACCTGATGGGAAGTAGATGTTGTGCTCAAAACATCTACATGAACCTCGATTAAGAATCAGAATGCAGATACAGTGATCATTACTGAGGACTAATATGAACGCCTCGTCCTCAGTAAAAGGTTCTCCTGTTATTTTTTTATAGAAGAGGGGGCAACGGGCGAGGTCCACCTGATGGTAGTGACTACCGCCGCCCATGAACAACTGCAACACCAGGGGAATTGCTGATGCGTTGCCGGCCTTTTAAGAAGGAGTAGGCTCTTTTCTTGAAGGTGCCAGCATGAAATACTGTCCCACTCTGCTGAGCACGCCAAGCTTTTTAGAGGCCAATTTGGCCTTCTCTTCCAAATGACCACGAAACTGCACATCACTCGATATGTCGACACCGAGGATTCCAATACTGGCTGAAGCAACAAGGGAGTGCCTTGAAACTGAGGAGATACGACAAAGGGGTTCTTTTTGGTAAACGCGCAAACTTGTGTCTTCTGGGGTTTGAACTGGACTAGATTTAGTCGCCCCCAATCCGAGACTTTGTACAGCAAAGACTCGACTTCAGACACAAGTTTGTCCCGGTACTCGGCGACGTTTTTCCGAGAAATATTAGCACGGCCGGTGTATAAAGCATAACCAGTGCTGTCGTCTGCATTGCAATGAATGTTACCGGTTTGCAACATATCATTGATATGCAGAAGAAACAGCGCGTTCGTGATAGCACGCAGCCTTGTGGAACACCAGCGTTAATGGAAGTTTGTAATCGAGCATGCACCATTACGACCTTGATGCTCCGATCTGCAAGAAAATGGTGATCCAATTGCACAATTTCTCGAAGCCCATAGGAAGGAGCTGAAAGAAGCGCTGTGCCAAACCCGATCGAAGGCCTCGCTACGTCCAAACTAACGGCCAACGCCTCCTTGACCCACTGCCCCGCCCATCTATGCGAGTTAGGTAACCTAGAAGATCACCAGCTGAGCGACCTCGACGGAAACTGTACTGGCGGTCACTAATCAGCTGGTGATCCTCAAGGTACTGCATGAGCTCGGTTAATAACAGTTTCATTACTTTGGAGAACAAGGAGGTGATAGCGATAGGCCTGTAGTTGGCGGATCTGAGCGGTCGCCTTTTTAGGATCGTGCACCAAAGCTGTCTTCCATGAGTTCGGGATCACACCTAGGGAGTAGGAGTACCGGAAAAGACGCGAAAACCGGTGCCAACTCCGGAACACACGTCTTCAGCATAATATGGGACCCATCAGGCCCACTCGACTTGTTGACGTCCAGGGAGAGGAGTGCTTTACGCTCCGAGCGCTGTGTAAACAGCACTTCTCGGCTTTCTCCTTTGCGTCATGGGCCAGTGAGTCGTCCACCCTGTGCAGAGATGGCAGAGATGGCTGACAGAGTTCCCTTGGACAGCCTTGGCGAGAGACCACAATGCGTGTTCCCGAAGGAAGGCGACTAGTTTCTCGCCAATTTTGCCGATGTGCTGTGACTTTGCGTAACTGCACGAAAACGAATAACGTAAAGAGTATCATAAACAATTGCTAGCGTATTAGTGACTAAGTGTTCTGAGAGTTACTCTTCACGAACACTTTTTTTTAATTGAGGCAAAAGTAAACACTAAAGAGTGTTTATTATTTTATAATATAATTGAAGCAGCGTTAGAGTTCATGACGTTTCATCCGTGGGTGTCCAGTAGGTGATGGATGGTGAGATTGTTTACGTCGAACGTTAATGATAACCGACGACGAGCAAGTCAAGGTGCAAGAAGTCTGGCACTCCGATCCTGATCCGCTTGCCAAGCCTAACGATTAAGGCCAATCTCTTCCTCGCACATTCACTATATATTCAGCAGCGGACTTTACCAACCAATAGAACGAACAAAATAACACAAGTATGCAATGGCGGTAAACAGTATGTGAACGTCGTTCTAGAGGCGTCGTAAACAGTAAGGCAATAAAAGGGTTGTAAAGGTGTGAGCCATGAGCACAGGGGATAAGTAGTTTAATTTATATTTTATAGCACGCGAGTAACAAAGTACAGATTTCGACGCCCACCGACACCAATAAATTGTTAATCGCAATTTGAAATTATCATTTACAGCGAAAATAATAACTATGAAATTAAAAAAGATTTAAAGAACTAAAAATAATATGATCATCGAAACCGGTTGACGTGGTAAATAATTATTCATATATGCCGTGAATAGATGCCTTTGCTAATTGAAAATAATTTTCTCATTCACTGTTGCAACAATTTAGCCTGATGGAATTTGTTTGTTTTAATAGGGTACATCAAAAATAATATATTTCTACTACTTCTACAAACCTCTCAGAAATGAGAGGAGAAGGGACTCCTCTAAAGCTGAGAGGGGTTATTAATTAAGATTTTTTGAAATATTCACCTTTTTCATATTTTAAGTTAAGGCTTAATGCTTATTTAAACATTCAAATTTATAAGAAGGTCAACCTAACAAATCCTCTTAGAGCGGGTCGCAGCTTACGCAGGTTATTCAATTCAATTATTGGGCCAATCATCCCTCGTCGCTAAATTTTCATTGTGTTATATAAATTTATTTTAAATATAAATATTTAAATATCATAAAGACTGCGTCTTATTTCTAAGTATAAAACCATTGCAACTCAGGGGTTAAGCGCTCGCTGAAAACTTCACAGTAGTAAGCAACCCGGTTCAATGCCCGCCTCACCGATGAAACTTCTGTCTGTTTTTCCATCCGATTACAATCTAGGCGTCTGCAAGGCAAGGGTGAATATGCTTTTGTAACGCTGAGACTGCGTTTTTATCTAGGCTACATCACCACTTACCACCAGGTGGGATTGTGGTCAAGCACTGGTTTATAATAAGTAAAAAGAACAGTCAGAAATTAAAAAAATCGAGGACATTTCCATACCTAAAGTACTCTCAGAAATGAAAAAGGCCTGTGCCTAACAATGGAATGTATATAGCTGTATCTTTAACATAATATTACCAGACCGATATTATATTTATCAACATATATAAGACGGATAAAAAAAGTTACAGTTAGCTTTATCTAAAAATGCCTCTTCCTAAATATTTACAAAATTTCAAAGTCAAATACACACCTTTCTATCTTTTACGATTTCAATTTAAATGATAGACTTGAACTTTGAATGGAGCTTATGTGTCAAAAGTGGTTGTTACTCTTCTCAGTAGGCCCTAGGGAAAAGGGATATTGTAATTCAAATTTGTTTCTAAAATTTCTGCTTGTTACTTGATTCATTATAGCGTGATCGACTTTTATTATGTTTTGTTTGAAGTTGTTCTATTTTAAGAGCTTTATAAGATGCTTTGATGGCCCATTAAAGTCTACGGTGAATATAGGCTCTCTTTGATTGTCTCATCTCAATATCCACATATTGCATAGTTGCCACGCTGGTAGGCGGTTATTCCTTCGACGCCTCTTACGACACCCACAGGGTGATATGGTGATAGATATTCTTACACTGCCGCTATACGGTAACGTGTGATGTTATGATACTAATGTCTCAATTGTAGAAACTTTTTATGTCCAGTATTTTTTTTTTTTTATGTAATTGAGTGTTAGCTCAAGGACTAAGTGATCGCTGAATATTTTACGCGAGCAATACAGGCTCGATCCAGCACCAATGAAAATGTTATTTGAAAATTTTAGTTGCTTGCTTACGTACTCAGCGTTGAAACACAACGCGAGGAAACATGTTTAAGGAATAAAATAGTTCGAGGATAGACTCCGCCAACACGCACTGAAACCGCGGTGGACAAATCGCTCCACAACCCGTTCTGAAATGAGAGAAGGCATGTACCAAGCAGTAGAACATTGTAAATTACCTGCAACAAATTCTAACGAAGGCTACAAGTGTAAATCCAGAGTTGCCACCCCAGAGTGTGTCGAAATACCTCATGCTGTAATTATAATGGATCCGACCAAGAACACAGCAGGGTTATACGTGGTAGAGCCATGCTGCAGCTATCAGTAGTATAGTTGTAGCACGAACAGGTCGGCTCGACCGGGAAGGACCACGCTCTCACAGAATACCAGCGTAAAATAGCAGCTTTGCTGTGTTCGTATGGTGAGTATAGAACCGGAGACACTTTTACTGGAAAAGAGGATTTCATCTTAGTCCTCACGGGTGACAACGCATCTGCATTTTGATTCGCAAACGAGGATAGATATAGATGTCTATGGGCCACAGCAATCACTTACCATCAGTTGGACTGTGTGCTCGTTTGTCATCTATCCTATAAAAAAAAACAAAAAGGGATATAATGCTGTTTGTCGAAAGAATACTACAGTTATTGGTTGATAGATACCATACCAAAATAAAGTAATAATAATAGCAGTTAGTTAATTTTAAAAGAAAATAGTATCAAAATGCGGAGGTGTCAGAGATAACTGAATTTATATTTTACTATATATTATGTCATTGTTTTACTTATTATAAGCCACTGCTTGACTACAATCTTACCTGGTGGAAAGTAGTGATAAAGCTCTAGATGGTATATCGCACTGTCTTCAGCTCACTAACAGAGGCACGACTACGGTTCTTACGGCGCCACAGTTTGAAGGCTTATTCATATATCTCGACGAGATAAGCCGAAGAAAGAATAAAGTTTTAGATGTCTCCCATAGTTTCGAGATATTGATACTCAAAATTACTTTTTACACAGAATGTTGACCCAAAGTTACTTCTGCAACAGCTTCGGTGTTGCGGGGAGTTCAGCCCCTTCACACTGCGGGCAGGCTGCTCTCCTCCGCGCCTTCGGCTTTAAAAACACTCTTGGGGTAGGGCAGACAAGACTATGTGGAGTCAGGCATACTGATTCAGTTTTAGTATTCGATTTTTCAGTATTGGTATCTCGGAAACTAAGCGAGATATCGAAAATTTACAGCCTTACTTTTCGGCGTATCTCTCGGGTCTATGCGAATCTGCCTTCAGATGTGCGCCGCCAAAACCGTAAAGCCCTAACAGAACCCTATTTACTCGCCTAGACACCCAGATTGTAATTGCATGGAAATACAGAAGCCAGCAAATTATTTCGCTGTACGTAATTAGGAAGACAAGCAAACCGTTTGGTTGTAGTGCGTGAAGCATCGACAAAAGAGGTAAAGAACTGCCGGAAGGTAAGGCAATAAATCATGTAACTCCCGTGCACATGCTCAGTAAAGTTTATTTACTTCGGCATTATAAATGTCGGCTTTAGTAACGAGTTTGAATACAAATTTCTGGATATTTTATCTCACGTGTGTGAATAACGTACAAGTTAAGTAAGTAAATATTAAAATTTTGTTCTAAAATTAGCGTCTGGCAGAGTGGAACGGGTTACAGGTTAGGGGCGAGGTGCTGCAAAACAAAAAATGTCGGAAGTAAGGAAGGTGGAGTAGTAGAATAAAATCATTAAAAATCGTTTTATTCACTATGTTGGTTGCATTGTTTTGTTTTATGAAGCGTGACAACCGAGCACACAGTCCACCTGATGGGAGGATGGGCTCAAAACATCTACATGATCCTCGATTAAGAATCAGAATGCAGATACAGTGATCATTACTGAGGACTAATATGAGACGCCTCGTCCTCAGTAAGGTTCTCCTGTTATTTTTTTTATAGAAGGGGGCAACGGGCATGAGGCTCACCTGATGGTAGGTGACTACCGCCGCCCATGAACAACTGCAGGGAATTGCAGATGCGTTGCCAACCTTTTAAGAAGGAGTAGGCTCTTTTCTTGAAGGTGCCAGCATGAAATACTGTCCCTCTGCTGAGCACATAAGCTTTTAGAAATTTGGCCTTCTCTTCAAATGACCTGAAACTGCACATCACTCGATATGTCGACACCGAGGATTCAATACTGGCTGAAGCAACAAAGTGCCAGAAACTGAGGAGATACGACAAAGGGTTCTTTTTAGCGGTAAACGCGCAACTTGTCTTCTGGGGTTTGAACTGGACTAGATTAGTCGCCCCCCAATCCGAGACTTTGTACAGCAAAGACTCGACTTCAGACACAAGTTTGTCCCGGTACTCAACGACGTTTTTCCGAGAAATATTAGCACGGCCGGTGTATAAAGCATAACCAGTGCTGTCGTCTGCATGCAATGAATGTTACCGGTTTGCAACATATCATTGATATGCAGAAAAACAGCGCGTTCGTGATAGCACGCAGCCTTGTGGAACACCAGCGTTAATGGGCTTGTAATCGGAGCATGCACCGTCTACCGACCTTGATGCTCCGATCTGCAAGAAAATGGTGATCAATTGCACATTTCTCAGGAAGCCCATAGGAAGACTTCGAAAAAGCGCTTTGTCCAAACCCGATCAAGCCTTCGCTACTACGTCCAAACTAACGGCCAACGCCTCCTTGGACTCCCTGCCTCCGCCTCTATGAGTTAGGTAACCAGAAATCACCAGCTGAGCGACCTCGACGGAAACACTGGCGGTCACTAATCAGCTGGTGATCCTCAAAACTGCATGAGCTGGCGGTTAATAACAGTTTCATTACTTTGGAGAACAAGGAGGTGGCGATAGGCCTGTAGTTGGGCGGATCTGAGCGGTCGCCTTTTGGGGATGGGTGCACCAGCTGTCTTCCATGAGTTCAGGACTACACAGGGAGTGGGAGTACCGGAAAGACGCGTGAAAACCGGTGCCAACTCCGGGACACACGTCTTCAGCATATGTGGGATCCATCAGGCCCACTCGACTGATGACGTCCAGGAGAGGGTGCTACGCACAGGCGCTGTGTAAACAGCACTTCTCGGCTTTCTCCTTTGCGTCATGGGCCAGTGAGTTGTCCACCCTGTGCAGAGATGGCAGAGATGGTGACAAAGTTCCTTGGACAGCCTTGGCGAGACCAGAATGCGTGTTCACGAAGGGCGAACTAGTTTATAATATAATTTGCCGATGTGCTGTGACTTTGTTAACTGCACGAAAACGAATAATGTAAAAGTATCATAAACAATTGCTAGCGTATTAGTGACTAAGTGTTCTGAGCGATTACTCTTCACGAACACTTTTTGAATTGAGGCAAAAGTAAACACTAAAGAGTGTTTATAATTTTATAATATAATTGAAGCAGCGTTAGAGATTCTACGACCCTGTTTCATCCCGTGGGTGTCCTGTAGGTGATGGATGGTGAGATTGTTTACGTCGACGTTAAATGCTAACCGACGACGGGCAGCAAGTCAAAGTGCAGAAGTCTGGCACCCGATCCTTAATCCGCTTGCCAAGCCTAACGATTAAGGCCAATCCTAACTACACTCGCACATTCACTATATATTCAGCAGCGGACTTTTACCGACCAATAAGAACGAACAAAATAACACAAGTATGCAGTAGCGGTAAGATAGTATGTGAACGTCGTTCTGGAGGCGTCGTAAACAGTAAGGCAATAAAAGGGTTGTAAAGGGGATGTGAGCCATGGTAGCACAGGGGATAAGTAGTTTAATTTATATTTTATAGCACGCGAGTAACAAAGTACAGAGTTCGACGCCCACCGACACCAATGAAATTGTTAATCGCAATTTGAAGTGTCGATTTTACCTTTAACGAGAAATAATAACTATGAAATTAAAAAAAGAATTTAAAGAACTAAAAATAATATGATCATCGAAACCGGTTGACGTGGTAAATAATTATTCGCCCATATGCCGTGCAGATAGATGCCTTTGCTAATTGAAGAAATAATTTTCTCATTCACTGTTGTAACAATTTAAGCCTGATGAATTTGTTTGTTTAATAAATTTTGTCAAGGATTTTTTTATTATTTTATCAGAAAGATTATGTAGAGGAACAATGTGACATCCATTGAAATACATATTTTTTCTTCCGGCTACTTGATATTATTCAATGTATATTAATTTCTACAAACCTCTCAGAAATGAGAGGAGATGGGACTCCTAAAGCTGAGTAGAGGGGTTATTAATTAAGATTTTTTCCTGAAAATATTCACCTTTTTCATATTTCAAGTTAAGGCTTAATGCTTATTTAAACATTCAAATTTATAAGAAGGTCAAACCTAAATCCTCTTAGAGCGGGTCGCAGCTTACGCAGGGTTATTCAATTCAATTATTGGGCCCATCCCTCGTCGCTAAATTTTCATTGTGTTATATATAAATTTATTTTACTAATATAAATATTTAAATATCATAAAGACTGCACGTCTTATTTCTAAGTATAAAACCATTGCAACTCAGGGGTTAAGCGCTCGCTGAAAACTTCACAGTAAGTAAGCAACCCGGGTTCAATGCCCGCCTCACACGATGAAACTTCTGTCTGTTTTTCCATCCGATTACAATCTAGGCGTCTGCAAGGCAAGGGTGAATATGCTTTTGTAACGCTGAGACTGCGATTTTTTATCTAAGGCTACATCACCACTTACCACCAGGTGGGATTGTGGTCAAGCACTGGTTTATAATAAGTAAAAAAGAAACTTGCAAGTCTGAGAAATTAAAAAAAAATCGAAGGACATTTCCTTACCCTAAAGTACTCTCAGAAATAAAAAAGACCTGTGCCTAACAATGGAATGTATATAGGCTGTATCTTTAACATAATATTACTTTCAGACCGATATTATATTTATCAACATATATAAGACGGATAAAAAAGAAGTTACAGTTAGCTTTATCTAAAAATGCCTCTTCCCTAAATATTTACAAAAAATTTCTTTCAAAGTCCAAATACACACCTTTCTATCTTGTTACGATTTCAATTTAAATGATAGACTTGAACTTTGAATGGGTGTAGTGTAATAAAAGTGGTTGTTACTCTTCTCAATGGTAGGGAAAAGAATATTGTAATTCAATTTGTTTCAAAATTTCTGCATTGCCATTCATTATAGCGTGATCGGCTTTTATTATGTTTTGTTTGGTTGTTCTATTTTAAGAGCTTTATAAGATGCTTTGATGGCCCAATAAAGTCTACTGGTGAATATAGGCCTCCTCTTTGATTGTCTCATCAGTCAACATCCATATATTTGCCATAGTTGCCACGCTGGTAGGCGGTTTAGCATCCGCGCGTTTTATTTTCAATTTGTTATGAAGACATGCTGCCCATCTAGGTTATTTATTGGCCTCTTACGAAACCACGGGGCGATATGTGGTTGTAGATATTCTTACACTGCCGCTATACGGTAATGTGATATTTTATGATACTAATGTCTCAATTGTAGCTTTCATGTCCAGTATAATTTTATTTTTTTAATGTATATTAAGTGTTACTCAGGACTAAGTGCTCGCTGAATATTTCACGCATGAGCAATACGGGCTCGATCCAGCACCAATGAAAATGTTATTTGAAAATTTTGGTTGCACTTACCACGTACTCAGCGTTGGAAACACAACGCAGGAAACATGTTTAAGGAATAAAATAGTTCAGAAATATGAACTCCATAACCGTTCAGAAATGAGAGAAGGCATGTACCAAGCAGTAGAACATTGTAAATTACCTGCAACCAAATTCTAACGAAAAAGGCTACAAGTGTAAATCCAGAGTTGCCACCCCAGAGGGGAGTATGTCGAAATACCTCACATGCTGTAATTATAATGGATCCGACCAAGAACACAGCAAGGGTTATACGTGGTAGAGCCATGCTGCAGCAATATTAGTAGTATAGTTGTAGCAAAAATGGGTCGGCTCGACCGGGGAAAGACCACGCTCTCACAGAATACCAACGTAAAATAGCAGCTTAACGCTGCTGTGTTTCGTATGGTGAGTGTAGAGATCCGGAGACCCTTTTTACTGGAAAAGAGGCATTCCATCTTAGTCCTCACGGCTGAAAACACATCTGCATTTCTATTCGAAAACGAGGATAGATGTAGATGTCTATGGGCCACAGCAACCACTTACCATCAGGTGGACTGTGCTCGTTTGTCACCTATCCTATAAAAGAAAAAGAAAAAAAGGATATAATGCTGTTTGTCGACAAAATACTACAGTGCTATTGGTTGAAAGATACCATACCAAAATAAAGTAATAATGTAATAGTTAGTTCA